>CM065355.1:13539260-14862948 GCA_033032245.1 Poecilia picta | reverse complement strand
TCGAGTGCTTCCTATTTGCTTTTGTATATTTGTAAAATTAAATAATTGTCTCCCGAGATGTTTGCGCACAGTTAATTATTGCACAGTTTAAGCCAACATTCTAAATGCAGCCAATTAAACAGTAGAGTTATAGAAGCCAAGTCTGTTCTTGAGCCAAAGCAGACATGTTTACCCAAACTAAAACGATGAAAAATATGCTCACAAAATTGTATTGTTTTTTTTCTGTTTCTGTTATGTTTTCTACTCAGGTATATGTAGAGCTGCGTTTCACACTAAGAGACTGTAACTCCATCCCCTGGGTGTCTGGCACATGTAAGGAAACCTTCAACCTCTTTTATCTGCAGACGGATGATCTGCTTCCTGGAGGAACGCGGTTTCGCCCTACTGACTATGCCAAGGTTAGCTGATCAACGATGTTATGTTTCTAAGGTACACCACTGTCACATCTGAAAACTAAGCACAAAGTATGTGTTTAAGGTGGACACTATTGCAGCAGATGAAAGCTTCACACAGACAGATCTTGGAGATCGTGTACTTCGTCTCAATACAGAGGTCAGGGAGGTGGGGCCCGTGACAAAGAAAGGCTTCTACTTAGCATTTCAAGACGTAGGGGCTTGTATTGCCCTTGTCTCTGTCAAGGTCTGTTGAACTGGACTGTGTGACACATATTTGCATAAGTGACTCTCATCGAATTCTCCAATGATTGTCAAATCCCTCTCAAAAATTCAATTTGTGCCGTTTTGCTTAAGGTGTTCTACAAACGCTGCCCATCGACTTTAAGAAACCTGGCAGCATTTCCTGACACGGTGCCACACATGGACTCGTCTTCCCTAGTGGAAGTGAGAGGGACCTGCGTGGAGAACGCAGAGGAAAGGGACACGCCCAAACTTTACTGTGGCGCCGATGGGGACTGGCTTGTCCCATTGGGTCGTTGCATCTGTAGCATTGGCCACGAGGAGACGGACGACCACTGCCGAGGTGAGGAGCTGCATTTTTGCGCTCTTGTGAATGCGTTCTGTGCTAATTTTAGAGCACTTCACTTTTTAAACAGCATGCAAAACTGCAAACTGAAGGAAACTAATGAGAGAGGAAAGCCTTACGTCACACTATCAGGTCTCCAGAGTCCTTTTGGAAATTAGTAGAAGTGGGAGCTCATAGTTTCCCTTCTCATCTGAGATTATGCACCCTTCCTTGTGTATCCAAATGTCTGTTCTTTTCATTTTTCATCATCTTCCCTCCTTTCTTGTTCACTTTGTTTACTCTTCATTTCCCCCCTTTGTTTATAATTGTCTTTCAGTTGCTCCCTGATGAGTCAAACTCTCACACCTTTCCTTCAGGAGATAAACACTACAACACATGGACTGTTACTCTTAGCAGGAATCGGTCAGAATTTGATGTACACACAGATGTTTGCATGTAAAAAGTGGCGATGAGCGCCGCAACGTTTCAGCAAACGGCTTTTTAGGGTGCTTGTTCTCTAATGAGTACTCTCAGCATCACCTGGAAGCATTGCGAACTGAACACATTAATGAAAAGTTAAAGAAACCATTTGCTTGTTCCAGATAGTCTTTTGGCCTGGTTTCTCATTTCGACTGTGCAGCCAGACTGGGAGCTAGTTGGCTAATTGCCTTCATTTGTTAGTTTCACAGATAATTTAGCTTGCACCTAGTCTTTTCTAAAACTCTCCCAACCCCCTCTTTCATCCCTGCCTGACTCTTGTAATTAAGGCAGCAGCTAAATTGAGCCACACTGCGTGATTACAATTACAGTGCCCTCCCTGTTTCTTACTGCATTTCTGCAGATTTACAGCAGTCTCAGCTGGCTGGGGTGAAATTCATGTTGTACCCCTGTGGAGATGTAGTTGCTCAGGGTCTTGCAGCTCAAACACTCATTAGTAGCTGATATGTAGGACAGTCTGTAATATCTTCTTTATTTGCTCCTCGGGTGTAATTTTTCTTCTTATCTTCATCTCTTTTATCTCCTTTTTATTTATCTTTTCACTCGCTTTCACACTCAATCATACCAAGTTAAACAATGCTGAAGTCTGTCAGGAGAGATTACCAATGAGACGGCGGCTTAGGAGCAGCCGTCTCATGATGTCTCCTGTATACGTCCTAAATCTACGCTCCCCCTGTTCGCACTCTTTTGCTGACAGTGGTGGCTTCTCCTGATAGTTCAGTAGTTGCAACACCCTAGGCTGTCTTGGCAGCCACTATATGGCAGTAAATTGTGCAGTTGTGACCCACTTAGCACTGTGAAAACAATGTGACAGATACCTCAGGCAATTGCTAAAGTGTTGTCAGTATCCACTGCAAGGCTGACTTATGTTTATAGTGATAAACTGTATTTTCCCCAAAAAAACATTATATACTTTTTTGCCCCAGATGGATGAAACAGCAAAAATAAACAGTCAATTTTCATTAAAATCATAGTTGGCTGATTTAAGTCTAATAAATTAAACTGCTGGTGTCATTCCAACAACTTTCAGATGTTTCCCTTCTCCTACATACTTGCATTAAATGCCTCACTAGCACGTAGTTAAGCTGTACAGAGCTCTGCTAATGAGCCGATATCGGAGCCAGATGTGCTGAAGCAGAGAGACATCTTGATTATCCTTTTCCACGGCCTCTGCTCTACCTGGCTCCGTCCTATCCGGCCTGTTTAGCAAGCGTTTTGCTGCTACAGTCCCTGATCTGGAGTGGGGCCTGCTGGAGATGAGTCTGTACTTTACTGTCACGTAAACGTACTGCTGTTCACTGATTGGCCATAGAGGCCTGATGTAGAAGCAAAGAGAGAAGAAACTCCTTTGAGCATTCGATTTAAAAATGTTCCAAGAGTCTTCCCTTGGTTTCTGTCTGAAAACAAGACGGCTGCCTCTCAAAATGTGATAAAGTGCTGAAAAAGAAAGTGTGTATTTGTTCACATCTTAATGAAAATGTGTTTATATTTATACCAAAAGTATACATTATTTATACCAAACACAAGAATCAGTGATTTACGATTTGTCTTTGATTGTGAGCTCTATAAGTCCCTGCCATCACTATGCCACTTTGATTGCCTCCTCCACAGGTTCAGCACAGAATTCAAAACATGAACATTACTTCCAGTGAGAAGAAAGATGTTAGTTAAATAAATTAAAATGCTGAAATATTAGATATAAGCCTCAGAAGCTTTTCAACACCTGAGTAAAGGACTATTTAGATCACTGTTAATTTTGCCTCAGAAATATGCACATTCTCAAAGGAAACACATTTTTCCTAAAGAATCTTAGTTCTCATATTCTGCCGCTGCATTCTGTCACAGAGTTTCATTTACTGAATTCTCAGTTATTTGTCTTAACAATATTCATTCAAGTTTTCAATTACCAATATATCAACAAAAATCTGCTGTGGAATTTGAAAACAGCATCCTGCAACTCACTGTAATTAGTCAAAAGGACCCGGTATGTAGTAACAACACAGCATGGCCCTATGATCAATTATTTACTGCCTTAACGGTTTATGTCCAATATTTTTTTTTTCTCTTTTTTTGATGAATAATTTCTGTATTCCTGTCAGGGCTTATGCCGTTATAAAGATGTGCACTTCAACAGTAGTTGCAGGAAGTTTAGGCGTGAACTTTCGATGACTTCTGCTTTCTCCTCGTTTTCATTTTGGAACACTGCTTCAAAGGGTGCTGTGATCAAAGCTGTCTGAGAGGCAGCATGGGGAAAAAAGCAAAAGAGGGAGAGAGGGAGCGAGAGAGAGGATGAGAGAGTCAGAGAGAGAATAGGGAAAACCCCAGCGCTCCCAAAATATAAGCAGAGCTCGGCACTAACATGTCCATCTTTCCCTCCCAGCTGCCTAAACAAAGGCGTTGGGGCTTATCAAGCCCTGCTTTCCACCCCAACAGCATTCTACCAGACTGTTCTGACATCTCAATCATGCACTTTATTATTCTATTGCTTTCCTTCAGTGTCAGTCACAAGAGGATTACTCAGAGATAGGTTGGTTATATCATGACCTAGATAAGGCAACATCATAGAGCTGATTCTATTTGTTCCACATCCTTTCGTCACAGCACCGCATTCAAAAGGATGCAGCGAAATGTGGAGGGGGGGAAGCTAATAGAGATGTCTTTTCAAATTCCATTTGAATCAGCACAGATACTCTGCAAAAAAAATAAAAGTAATAATAATTATATATATATATATATATATATATATATATATATATATATATATATATATATATATATATATATATATATATATATATATATATATATATATATATATATATCAAAAACCCACCAGTCGCATAAGAGGCCAGACCAAGCAGAGAGATTTTGATGTTTTGGGATTAAACGTAAATGGGTTTAGCAGTTCTGAGTTTCTGTATCTTGATTGTAATTCATATATAAGTGTGCCTGATAGTTATCCTGTTAATGTTCATTTAATAGTGGGTGATTGATTTGAGGGTGACGCAATGAAATGTGCATATTTTGGCGTGAAATTGAATATGTCGAAAGCACTCAATGCTGCCTTCTGATCTTAAATTTAAGGTAAAATGGAATAGGAAATGAGGGAATCGATAAGGTCTTGGTTATGTTTGAGCTGCTGTGGCCCTCTTGGATCCATTAAGGATTGTTTACTCGGGCCTGTAACTCAGCATAGGCAGGCAGCCTAGAACATATCTCATTCTGTGTGAACTTCCCATCTGCATATCAAAGCTGAGAGACCAAGCAGGGTAAACATACTCTCTGGCACCATCTGTTTCTGACAACGTAAAGCCAAGAGACAGCTTATAACCTTGGACGGTAAACTCCAAATTACCTACAATGCATTCTTGATCAATACACAACGGATGTTCTTGGATGGACCACTTCTTTGCATGGTGACCTGCTGGAACTTCAGTTTTAGAAGAAAAACTCAAATCAAAAGATGAGCTTGATGGTTGTGTAGTCCTTCTGACTTTTATTCATGTGGATTACTCGTTGAAAAGGGAAGAATTTGTGGAGGAAAATGAAGTTCTCTTTGCATCCGGCAATGTGTTTTAAAATTAAGAGGAAATTAGTTGTTGATTTCATCATGTGCAGTAAAAAAAGAAAAAAAAATGAGGTCAGCTGATCTGGAGCATATGAGATTCCACAAGCTTTAGCATAAATTCAAACCTAATTGACCAACATTTATCGTTGAAAGATATGGATGTAGAGCAGAGCTTGTATGGCTTTTACTTCATCTAGACTTTTATTTGCATCGGAACGACAAAACAGCCAGAATAAATGCCAACATCTGGGGATGTGTCTGAGTATTTCGTGGAATGTTTCCCAGTGTTTTGCTAAAATTTGTTGATGAGAAATTAATTCTGTTCAGACACCTTCTTGGCAACATTTTCTGGCAGAGTTTCAATCATCTTTACTGACTGACAAGTTCTATGAAAAAAATATGAATATGGCTAGGCATGCAAGAGTGCTCTAACCAAGATACGTGATTTTTAAAATCATGTGTTGTGTCAGGAAAATAGTCCTCTTTGTTTTTTTATCCCATTTAATCAGCAGTGCTCTCTTTTGTTTCATGCCAATACTTGTTAGATGTATAAAGAAGTACATTTCTTATCAACTGTATTAAAAATAACCTTCAGTACTTGTAATTATGTTTCATGTATGTCTTCTCGCTCAAAGTTAAGCTAAAAATGCTGATTTCTCACAGTTTTTCCTGTGAGTATATGAGTTTTTCCTCATTATATATATATATATATATATATATATATATATATATATATATATATATATATATATATATATATATATATATATATATACACAGTCCAGTCACATTAATGTGACCATCTGTCAAAAGCCAGAATAACCACCTTTCGCAGAGCGAACTGCTACGAGACGTGCAGGAAGAGAGTCACTTAGGTCCCTGAAGGTCTTCTCTGGGATGTTGAGCCATGCCGACTCGAATGCCGTGGCCAGCTGCGCTAGATTACGCGGTTGAGGATCCATGGCGCGAACAACTCGATCGAGATGGTCCCACAGATGCTCGATTGGGTTTAAGACAGGTGAGTTTGCTGGCCAGGGGAGGACGGTAAACTCATCCTGGTGCTCTTCGAACCACGCACGTACACTGGCAGCTGTATGGCACCTCGCATTGTCCTGCTGGAAGATGCCATCATCCTGAGGAAAAACAATGCGCATGTAGGGGTGGACATGGTCCGCAAGGACAGATGCGTACTTGTATTGACCCATCGTGCCTTCCACAATAATCAGTGAACCCAGAGAATGCCAGGAAAACATTCCCCAGACCATAATGCTCCCGCCTCCAGCTTGGACCGTTCCTGCAATGGTTGCAGGGTGGTTCCTTTCAGAGGTTTCACGCCTTATACGCCAACGTCCATCTGTCCGATGGAGCATAAAACGCGATCCATCTGAAAACGCTACCTGTCGCCACTCAGTGGACGTCCAGCTGCTGTACTGGCGTGCAAATTCTAGCCTTCGTCGTCGATGAACACCAGTCAGCATAGGTGCACGAACCAGGCGTCTGCTTCGGAGGCCCAGACGCAGCAATGTTCGCTGAATAGTGGTTTGGGAGACACTTGTGGTAGCCCCTTGGTTCATTTTAGTGGTCAGTTGCTCAACGGTAGCCCGTCTATCTGCCCGAACGCATCTCCGCAACTGTCGTTCGCCTCTGTCATCTATGGCCCGTGGTGCACCACATTTGCCACGTCGTTGATTTTGGACAGTCCCATTTTGCCATGCACGGTACACTTTTACCACGGCGGCACGCGAACAGTTCACAAACTCAGCCGTTTCGGAAATGCTTCCACCCTTGGCCCGAAAGCCAATGATCATGCCCTTTTGGACGTCGGATAAATCGCTTCGTTTCTGCATTACGCCAACGATTGAAATGTTTTCCGAAGCCCACACACACCCTTTATATACGCTCAACTGCACTGTGCTGCCACCTGCCTTCTGTGATTGGTTATTTAACTCAGAAGTGGAAAGTACGTGGTGGTCACATTAATGTGACTGGACTGTGTATATATATAGTGAATTTATATAATTCAATATACAGTACACTGTGAATACAGACATGTTGATAAAAATGAGTCTGGTGGTAGGAATTTGTCTAGCTTTTAAAAGTAACAGAGTCTAAACAATAATACCTTACTTGAACTCTATTAAAAATGTTTTTGTAGCTTCTTTTCAATTTTTAGTTAAATAACTGACATATGCAAGTCTCAATAGAAAGGTGAAAGAAGTAATTTTTTTAAAAAAGTTTCTTTCTTTGTATGAACTGCAATAAGCAAGCTACTAATGGTGCCTGACTGTGAAGACAGTTTCTTGCTTCTTTATGCTTCAGTGTTGGTCTGGTTCCAGACCCTTCGCTTGCTCATTTGTGTTTTTCTTGTATTATCAAGAGGTGGTGCTCATCTGCTTGCTGTGGGGTGCTTTGTTTTTTTTTATTTATTTATTTATTTTCACAGAGATGCTTAGATCAGCTGAAGGCACACTGTGTGGACTATCCCCCAAGGGAACAAGGATAAATTTCTGTTCCCGTGACCCCGTACATGAAGCAGCTGTAGAAAATAAATCAATGGATGTTTTTAAACCATAGATTTGATCTGCTGGATGAATGTGCATGTTAGGATTATGCCCAAAAATATTAAATCTACAGTGATTCAAAGTTTCAGTTCTAATTACTTAGGGTGGATTTTACTGTTATTTCCATTATAATAGCAACCTACTTTATAATGAGGGGAGAGAGGGGGAGGTAGAGATATTTTAGTGCTAAATCCACTAATTTAACACTTGTTACTATGCAACTTAGTTGTTTTCCAATTTTTGAATCTTGTTTTACTAAACTGCACCTTGAGATAGGAAGGATAAGGAAAGTGTAGATTTCCCACAAATGATAAATCCTTTTGGGGTAATTTCTAAATCATTGTTCAAAAGGTTCTACATGTCTAAGACAAGACTAGGCCTTTTCCTCTCTGATTAAAGGAAATAAATTAGGATGTCCAGGAAAAAAAAAAGAATCACCAAATATCAAAGCTGCCATGAACAAAAATCTGCTGGAGCACAACAATCACAAAGTCTTGTAATTCTCAAGTTCATGCTGATTTTATGTCCATTTCTGGACAAAGCCGGGTGTAGATGTTGCACATATCAGTTATTATCTAAAGTAAAATCTTATTAAATGGCTGTATTTTGTTATACTTTATTTAGCTTCATTTTAACATGTAAATTTGAATGAGAAGTTTCTTGCGTAAAATACAAGATGTGTCTAGATTAATGAATATGTGTGAGGCAGAGTGAGAGGAAACAATTCTTGTGACCCACACCTTGTTTTCTGGGTGTGTTTTTTTTTTTTTTTGTTCTTTCATTTCATTTCCTGCCCAGTAGCAGGCATATTTACTCACTAATTTTGTAATTATTATCCTTCCCAGGTGCACACAATGTTTTCTCATGCAAATCGTCCTGAAATAAAATTCCCAGAAATTAAATAGCTTCTGTTATTGCTTTACTTTTCATTCAAGGAAGTTAGGTAAGATAGGAGTAAACGTGTAATGGCTATTTCCATCTTCTGATAAGTGTTGAAGAAAAAGGCAACAGAGAATAAAGCAGGGAGGCAAATGGAAGAGGAAATGCATTGGAAGAAAGATGACAAACAAGAAAAGGTGAAAACGGAATAGCTACACCGGTATTGAAAATATAAGAAATATTGATAGAAAAATGGAAATGAGAAGGTAGAATTTTAATTTGGAAATTCAACGGCCAAGCTGTTTAAGGATGGAAATTTGAGAATACTTTCCCCATCTGATTGAATTAAACATTATGAAGTTCAGCTGTAATTATTTTTATTCTTTTTACTACGTTAATAGCTCACCTATAAATGGACTTCCTTTGTGTGTTTTCAAGGTATTCTCAGTGTGAAAAGTCTTGTAATCCAATTTAATGAAAATAAATGAGCTCCTCACAGCCATCATTATTACTATTCAAACTTGGTCTGTGGCTTTTGATCTGTCATTTGTCATCATTGTTATTGTACTTTTTCCACACAGTTCACAGGGTTTCATCAATTCAGTACATCAATTCAGTGTGTAGCGGTAAAGAAAGAGAGTCAAAATGCAAAGCTCTTGATTCGAAAGAGTGTTGATAAGGAAATATGATAAGAAACCTGTGCTTTCATTACACCTAAGCAGTGCCACAGGCTGATAATGGGGAAATATGAGCTGAATGAAATCCTTGGCACATGCAGCTAAAATGAGCTTCCCTGGAGATGAGTAGGAAATCCAGAGGTTGTAGGCGCCTTTACAATCTAATAATGTCTTTGTTTTCTTTTCATTTCAAAACATGTTAGCGAACTGTGAATTTACTTTTGAGCAGAACCTTACAAGCACAGCTTCAAAAATCTGAATGTGATGAAAATGAGCCATGAGGTTCACGTTCTGATAGGAATGACAAAAAGTGTTGAAGCTTTAAAACAAAAAAAAGATCTACCTTTTTGGAGCTGTGCTTGTATAGCTTTGTGCCATTATCAAGGTGAACTAATATGTAGGTGCTCTTCAACCATGGTACTTTACCTTTGGATGATAAATTTTCCCCAACCGTTTTGTTTTGTCTTTCTCTGCTCTCCAGCTTGTAAACCCGGCTACTTCAAGGCGTTTGCTGGGAACACTAAATGCTCCAAATGTCCTCAACACAGCTCCAGCCATGATCAGGCTGCCACAATCTGTCACTGCGATAAAGGCTTCTACAGAGGTATCAAAGATCCTTCATCAATGGCCTGTACCAGTAAGTAGAACTTTAAATGAAGGAAACGTTTCAAGTTGTAGCCATTTTAGATTTTAGAAGGGAACAGAGAAAGATAGCATCCACAGTATAAATGCAGAAGGTTGTATATCTGCAGCTCCAGTTTACATTTCATGCACTGTGATGTATTTTATTGTATTTTCAATATTTTTATTTTATTTTCTGTTAGCAGTGGTCATTATGATTTCATTGACTTTTGCTATAATCAGGGCTGTGGGAATCCATTTCCCTGCTGTGGTCATTTGTATGTTAATATATCATATTTCTTATAGTAGCCACATTTATTTATATCCTTATAAACACTTTAGGCCTTCTTATCATACTCGCTTGACATTAAAGGGGCAGTATTAGGTAAAATCAAATTTTTTGAGCTTTACATGACAAAGTTTATCCTCATCAAAAACATACCTGGGGTGTTGTCTTCATTCTTTAATCCATGTTCGAGAAATACTTTAATCTCCAGTGGCGGTCAGTCTAAGTTGTATTTTTGGTTTCCAAACCAGTTAAAAACAAAGTACTCTGTAACAGGCATGGAAATTTCTGATATTTGTGTGTGAGAGATTGACAAGTTGGATGCTAGAACAAAACATTTAAAACTCTGTGAAAACCTACTGCCCACACAACTTCACACAGACATTTAAGGACATGCT
The DNA here is from genome assembly GCA_033032245.1 of Poecilia picta. NCBI lineage: Eukaryota > Metazoa > Chordata > Actinopteri > Cyprinodontiformes > Poeciliidae > Poecilia > Poecilia picta. The sequence goes on along the minus strand of CM065355.1, from coordinate 14,852,500 downwards.
CACAAAACTTCACATTTCATTGCCAAATGATATCATGGACAGCTTTGAAAGCTAAAATAAAGACGAGAAGCGGCTGATTTCCATCCAGGAACAAAGTTGGATTGAAATGCAGCAAGATATATTTATCCTCAACAACCTACACACTGACTCTCATTGCACATTATTTGCTCAAGTTTTCAGCAACACTCACTGCCCCGCAACTCGTCATATGAGGAGCGAATTTATGTTAAGGGTTTTTTTTTAAATAAATGTTTAAAAAAAAAATTCTATGTTCTACTGTTTGCTCTTCTGTCCAGGGCCCCCATCAGCTCCAAGAAATCTCATCTCGCTAATCAATGACACTGCTCTCTTCCTGCAATGGATGCCTCCAATCAACACAGGAGGAAGAAGCGACATCACCTACAACGTTCTGTGCCAACGATGTGATGGTGGCGATGTTGGTGTGAGCCAGTGTGAACCATGTGAACCAGACCTGAGATTTATCCCCCGACCGCTCGGTATAACCGGAACCTCTGTGGCGATACTGGATTATGCGATGCATACCAATTACACCTTCCACGTGGAAGCTGTGAATGGCGTCTCTGGACTGGGTGTGGCTCCACGATCGCTGGCAAATGTTACCGTCAATACACACCAAGCGGGTGAGTGAGCTATTGTCGTAAATCACATGTTCTGAGAATAAAGCTCTCATCAAAGCGTTTTTGAATATTTTACAGACTTCATGTTTTGAGTTGGGTTAGGGTTAAAAGTTTGAATGATGTAAACACTCTGCTGCATTCTTGTATGTGATTATTCTTATGTACTTTATTTATAAGATGTGTGAATAATTGGAAACTATCTTTAATCTGAAATTGGTTTTACTTCTGGGATGTTGGCGGCAATGGGGGTAGGAATTTGCCCAGCAATTGGTGGGTCACTGGTTCAATTCCCACCCTGTTTGCCTCTGCTGTCGTGCGCTTGGACAAGACATTTACTGTCTTGGCTGCTGGTAATGGTCAGAAGAACCAATGATGCAACATGGCAGCCGCGCTTCTGTCGGACTGCCCCAGAATGGCTGTGGCTACTATCTAGTAGCTTGTCATCATCTGTGTGTGAATGGGAATGACTGATTTTTTTGTAAACGGTCTTTGAGGTTCCTGAAAAGTGCTATACAAGTCTGAAAGTCATTTTATTTCATAAAATTATTACACATTGTGTATTTTGCATCGCAGTTTATGATCTCAATCATAGTTCCTCTTTTTTAACTTTTTTCTGGAGTTTGGTTTTGTGCAGTTTATTTAAAGAGTCTTCCACCTTTGCATTTCAGCACTTTGGATGGTAGTGTATTGCTTTAAACCATAATCACTAGGTGCAAGCAAACTTTTCTATTTGTCTATGTATGTCCAGCATTTGTTTCATCAGACAAACAAGTTACTGTTTTCTAAATGAGGTGGAAGTAAAGAGTCAAAAGCACATGCATATTTTTATGCAAGCTAAAATCACAGCGCCATTTAGTGACCTGGCATGAGAACTACACCAGGTCCAAGATTACTCTGAAACGTCAACATCTGAAAATCACTTAAGACTCATCACTTAAGTCCTGGGAAAATGTGCTACTAAAAAAAAACCTTGTTTTTAGGCTCACAATATCATAACTATTTTCTTACTGCTAAAACAATGGTATAAGTAGAACTTCCTGTACCACAGCATGAATGTGTAAAAGGTAAAGTTCAGACTAAGAATGAAGGAGAGACGGTTAATTTGCTTGCAATAGTCCCAGTGGGCTGTCCTGCCTGTCCAGCCATGCAGAGACAGATTAAAATGTTTCCAAATTTTCAGGCGAGAGTTTTTAATTGCTGAAACTGATTTAAAATAGTTTCTCGTTTTAGGTACTTTATATACAGCTACCTTCACAAAGTTCTTTGTAAAAGTTACATTTTATGCACTAGATTTACTTAAAGTTTGCTTTTCTTCTTTGGGTCAACGCTGAATTGGCCTTTAATTGCTTTGTTCGTATTAATATGTAAATGTACAGTATGTGCTTCATTACCTGATTCATACTTAAATAATTTTCAGTTTGCAGCTTGAAGTGATACACTAGAAAATTAGCAGTTTTGCTTCCTGAGCACCGTGCTCCCACTTGACCAGCCTTGTAGTCCAACTTAATGAGTCAATGTGTGAAGCATCCTTGTGACCCTCGAAGAGCTGACAGAGCCTCTCTGAGCTGAACCTAATTCTAATTAGCAGAACCCAGCTGACCTGAAGTCCGCTGTGCCACAGGTTCACAAGGGATCATTGTCTTGGACTTGAATGAGCAAAAATAAAAACACCTGAGGTCTAACCTCAAACTTAAATTTCAAGGGCAGGAATACTAAAGGAATAGCTGATTAATCAGGTCAAAATGAAGGTGGAATGGGGTAGGTTAATGCATTATTCCAGTGTATTTTATGCATGTTTTCCCCTAGCAGCATATTACACTCTGATCAGTTCTCCATTTGCACCAAAAATGTATACAGTACTTCTGTGATAAATCCTATTACTGTCTTGTAACAGATCATATGAATTTCCTCATATGTAGCCTATTGTTTTTCAATTACACGGCTAATAAGAATGACAAATCTCTCCAGTGGTTGAACCCAATCTCACACTATTATTATTATTATTATTTATTATTATTATTATTATTATTATTATTATTATTATTATTATTATTATCATTATTATTATTATTATTATTATTAAATTTTCCAGTAATAAGCAGTAACGCCTCTTTAATATCAAACGTTTTATCATGTGGCATGCGTGTCTTTAAAACGTTAATTTGTGACATTTGATGCAATTCTCCTAACTTATTAAGCTCTAATGATGGAAGTGATTATTAGCACCAGGCAACAATAGAAACCACCCACTGGATGTGTTATTTTCCAACGAGGAACACTCACACCACAGTGAGCCTCTAGTGTGACAAAATAATTTTTCAGACTCACACAGTGTAATTTATTCTCTCATATGCTGTGAGAAGCTTACTATGAATAATAAATGCTCAGAGAACATCCACCTCTTGTACATTGATCCCATTCATCAGGGCTTTATTATGCAGCTATAGCTATGTGGTCTCTGAGGATGGAGTCAAGCATGTTTTAAACTCCATGTAGATCCTATAATTATATCTATTACAATGCTTCTGAGCTTTTACTCTAAGTATACTCACCAATATCAGTCACATCTGATAGTTAATGTTGTAGTAAATAGCTACAATAATCATGAGTGGATTCAAAATCAAGCTTCAGGTAGTTGCTGTGACTTTGGGTTGCGGTTTGTGGCAGTGCGTTTCGTTTTTCCTTCAGTTTTATTCACTGTGCTGGCTTGAGCTTTTCATGACCCCACAGATGTGTTTTGCTTGTCAGCCCTCTTTGTTCATAGATGCTTTGGTGCCACAATGTCAATGTCAAATTGCCTCTGGCCAGGTTTTCAGTTTTCATTTTTCCACATAAAACAGTCTTTTACAAAAAAGATCCATCCATATGGATTGAACCATTAAACAGTCCAATTTATACACAATTGACTTAACTTTATATGGAGTGAAAATGATTTGTTTTCGTTTATCTGAAAGTTTAATTTAGTTTAGTCTAGTTTAGTTTTCTGACAACTTTGACAGGCAAACTACAAACAACTGACATCCCTGTTGTCTCTAAAGAGAGATAAATCTTCCATTACTGTGCAGAAACAGCGCTCTTGATCAGGACATTCATCTGCACAGTGCAGATCTGACAGGGTCCAAAACAAGCAAAAAAAAAAATCACTCTGCGAGTTTTTTAGTTTAATGTAATCCCGCTTCTTTCCAGTCTATTCTAATTCAATATTACAACCCAAAACAATCTGAGTTATAATCTAATTCAGTTCAGTACTGCCAGTTTCAATAAATCAGCGGTTATAAAACACTCAGTTTGTGAAATAGTTGTGTATATGAAGAAAGGAACACACAACACTTCAGCTTTACTTTGAGCTGCTTTGGCATGAAGCACATTACAATTTTAGTCTCTTTTTATTACTTCCGGTTGACTACCTAGAAGTACCTCTGCAATTTTTACAAGGGCTTGAGGAAAAAAAAAAAAAAAAAAAAAAAAAAAATATATATATATATATATATATATATATATAATATAATATATATATATATATATATATATATATTATATATATATATATGTTTTTTCTGTTTTTTTTTCAACTGAAATTTGGCTTCCAAAACTTCAGAATACCAGTAACTCAATTTATTAAGCAGTTGTGAAATTGAACCAAGATAAATAAATAATAAAATAAATAAAGCCATGTTTCAGTTGTCAGTGAATGCATGTTGTTGAACGAGTAACATTGCAGCACAGTGTGCCATTCAGTTGTTATGCCATCAGTAAGTTCCTACTGGCAGGAAAAATGCCATCCTTCAGGACCTGATTAGTACAATCTCAGAAAGCAACTGGACCCGTTTCTTCCAAAACATGCATCACCAGTTCATGTTGCAGCAATTTCACTAAAGGAATCCATAGCAATATCCATAAGAGGTATAAAAGGGAGGCAGGGGAGTGATTTTGCTGTTACATGACTCAAGTAAGTAAGATGTAATGCAAATAATTAATTCATTATGTTTTTACAAAGAAATCTGATAAATTGGAAAAATATTGTTTCGTTTTCACTGTCACGAATTAAGCCTCTGAACATATTTAGATTGTGTTTTCATATAGGAAAAGCTAATTTTATGATTCTTTTTCTAATAATTTATTGTCATGTTTACCCAACTTTCATTTATTCAGTCATGTAGGTTTTAAGTTAATTGCTTGACTAAGGGATTTCAGCTGATGTAGAGTTTGCTGGTGCTAAGATAATACCAGATTTTGTCAGTTTCACCCCACTGTGTCTCTACCTAATTGCCTTCTACTGCGTAGAGAACAATAATGTATAAAGCTGTCTTTTAGAGTAGATATGCCGCTAAACATTCATCTTTCTGTAAAAGCAGATGTCGGCTGTATGTGTGTCACCACATTCCAGTCTCCCTGGCAAAAGCTGCTAGACGGATGGGAGGATGTCAGAATGCAAAGTAATCTGCACAGAGGAGAAGAGGCAGCCTGTGGGGATGTTCCTATTAGGATGTTTAGGCTGGATTAAGTTGTCAAACTGCTTTTCCTCAGCAGACATACTGTATGCATGCACAACGAGGCACATATGTAAACAAACAAGATTCATAAAAATGACATTTGCACACAATTACCACCTACAGATATGCATATTGTTTGCCAAAGATTTTCTCAGTGCCATCCTTGGATTTCTAGCATTTTCCTACCAAGATACATATTTCTTTATTTTTATCCCTGTGGCTTTAAATCTCGTTCTTTAAATCTAATTAACAAAATTTGCATATGCTCACTACAATTATTATTTTCATTGCTTAACTTTAGATCTCTAAAGCTAAAGCTCTTCATATCATATATTGTAGGTAATCCATCGTACAAAATACATAATTCAATATTTTGGATTTCGTAGACTAATCAGATTAAAGTCGTCTCTGTTAAGCTTTTAATTCTCAACAGACTTTACAAGCTGCTTGTACATCTGTGGCTGCATAACTAGTTTTACGGTAAGCCAAGTCTCTTCCCGGCCAATGACGGTCAGCTGTCATCCTGACGTTTCTCAAAGCAGTGGCGCAGAGCTGGGAGAGCTGGATGATCTCTCTATTTATGAAGACTGAGCTGCGCTCTGCCCAGAACACGCTGTGGGCTAGTTGTTGCTCAGCAGAGCATTTGTCACTGAAGATTCCTCCCACTTATTCCACTGCAGCGCTCTTTGAAGAAGCACAGAGAGAAGTGAGTGCAAATTGGTGCAAGGGGTTTGCTGCACAGATCAGAAATGTGCAGCACCAACAGGAATTCACCAATGTAGCCTCCCTCTGTATGAAGCATATCAGAACAAATATGATCTGGTTTGTTGTGCATTTGTGTTCCCCCCCCCACCCCTTTTACTCTCATATCTCTGAACATAACAGAGCGCAAACAATTTTTTTCCTGGATCACATTAGTAGCAGAGCTGTTCTGGGAAAGCCTCAATGGTTTGTTACAGAATATTAGTGAACAAACAACATAATTAAGATCAAGAAAAGCACCAGATAAATCAGGAGTAATGTTGAACTAAAGCTTAGAGCAGACCTAATAAAAAAATTAGATCAATGCTCTGGATTGATAGAACAGTGATAGAGGTAATCCAAGAAGCAACCAAGACATCCATGGTGTTGAATGGAGCACTATTGGTCTACTGCTGTGCCTTTAGAGAGGAATGGCCAGAAAAAAAGCCATGCTTGTTTCAGGTATGTTTAAAGATTGTGAAGGACCAAGCAGGCATTTGAAAGTTAGTCCCCTGATCACATGAGACCAAAATAAATCCTTCTGAGCAAATACAAATCAGTAAGATTGACACTGGACATTGGACGTTGAGCACAGCATCCTCACAAAGAACCACAGTGGTGGTAGCATCATGCTGTGGTATGCTTTTATTTAGCAGCAACAGGAAGTGTGGTTTGAATTATTGGGAAAGTAGATGAAGCTAAAACCAGGCAATCCTACAAGTTAACATGTTACAGGCTGCAAAAAGACCCGAGAAAACAACACTGCAATGACGCAGATGTACAACAGAACTGTTTCGCTTAGAGGATAAGAAAGTGGCAAAGGTTGAACATTGATGTTCACATACAGCATCCATTCGGTTGCTCAGTTTAATCTATTTTGTAAAGAAGAGTAATTAAAAACTTTGAGTCTAAATGTCTAAAAATGGTAAAAGAAATAACCCAAATAACCTGAGGCTGTAATTGCAGCAAAAGTTGGCTCCAAAGTCTTTACACTAAGGTTTTTAAAACCTACGGCTCCCACACCACACAGAGATGTAAAAAAACATGCTATTTTTATTACTACAATGTATTATTGTGGTCTATCACCAAAAATTACAATAAAATACATTGATATTGGAATATGAATACTTTTTATAGACACTGTTTAGGGTAAATAATATAAACACTGTTGAGTTTTTCACTAACTGTACTTTTATGATGTAAAGTTAGTGGGAGTCTTTGGAGCAGATGTCCAAGCACTGTTACCAGAATGAATTTTTAAAGTTTTATACTTTGTCAGTAAACATGAACTGGCTTCAAAGGATTTATTTGATCTTTACATTAAGCAGATGTTGTTAGTAGGAAGGAAACTTCATATTTTAGTGAAATTTGATTCATTCTTTTTAACACTCATGCATAAAAAATATTAATTTAATGACATTAAAACATCAGAATATATTTTTTATTAATGATCATGAGCAGTAATTATTTTGGACAGTTGAATTGTTTGATAAATCAAATAATGGAGGAGGAGGATCACCTTATAATTATTGGTTTGGCTAAAAAGACTATAGCGTTAATGAGGGGCAAATTAATGCATGTAATTACTTTTTTACATAATACTAGATTTTTGTGGATATGTTTTCTCCCAATAATTGTAATTGTTTTAAATAGTATTTTTTATATATATTTCACGTATATTGGTGTATTGCTATACATTTGATGATATGAAACATTTAGGTGTGACAAAGCAGCAAAAACCATAGAAATCAAATTTTCTAATATTTTTTCACTCTCTGTTCAGGCATGACAAAGTATTTACTTAGATTCAAATAACTTCTCTCTCTTTATCTGCAATTGGATGTGTTGTTATTGAGGAGTTTTATTTATTCAATCAAAAATCGCCTGAGATCCTTGATCTCATCGTTTTGTGTGGGCTGAAAACTTTCCATAACAGCAGGGCAATTCGCACATCAAGATGTTTCCAGGAAAATAAGGAATGAAACATTTAGTGTGCAGTTAATCTTTTTTTTATCTAGAAGAACATACAGTACTAGACTCTAACCATAAGCGTGCGAAACCATGCAAGAGAACCCACCTGTTTTTGTTTATTAAACTAAAGCAAAGCCAAAAAATGGAGATGCAGTAAAACCTGAGCATACCTTTGCTGCTTCCATCTCATTTAAAATGCTAAGCAGCAGCCAAGTTCTGCTAATGAAAGCAATTCATTTATCATTAGCAGCTCTAAAACCGTCTATTAAGCTAGACATTTTGTCTGGCGTGAATAAATGTGTTTTAGCACAATGCCAGGAAGGATGGGCATCAGCAATCGATCTAAGAGAAGCATCGGTTCTGTCCATCAATTTGTTGAAGGTTACAAGGCCTTTTTCAAACAATTTTAAGTCCATCGTTCTACAGTGAAACGGCATCATTCACAATCATCAGGTTTGATGATTGAACATTGGTGCTCACAGACAGCATCCTTTCAGTTGATGTCTGTAACTTTCTTCAAGAAGTCACATGCTTAGTGAACTAACGATGATCCACCTGTGTGCAATCTAAGTGTCACGTGATTGTTGTTTGCTTTAGGATAGAAAAATAACATGTTCAAAATTATCTGCATGTTCTGTAAAAGAACAAAAACTTTATGTCTGTGATGCTCAGTGAATGTTTGGTTTGAACCATGTATGTCAAAGGAGTAATGAAACTCTTTCCTAATTGGATTATGCAAACAGTGAAATGTTCTAAAGTAGACTCGCCCATGTGAGATTCATAATTTCATATAGAAAACGAGACATACCTTTTGTTTTCCTTTTGTGTAATAAACAAAGCCAGTGTGGAATCTCACATGTTAAGTGAGGTTTACATAATGTCAGTGCACAGTGAAAATCCACTCAGTTTTATTATGTTCTGATGCATAAAATTTTAGAAATGATAAAGTGCGACTATACATGCATAATGCATCTAATTTATTCTTAGCAAATTATCTTGACTTCTAAACTTTATTGCTCTGCTGCTCCCATTAGAGTGATCTATCCTTTTGTGGAACAACTGGTCTCGTGAACGTTTTCCACTGTTTTGGTGTCCTGATTCAGTGGAGGATTCTCACTCTTTGCTTCCCCCCCTCGTTCCCTTCAGTTGATTCTCCTCTGTTTTCACCCCCCTGCTCTGGGAAAAAAAAAAAAAAACTGTCTTCTATTTTTATGCTCAGATGCTGGGGAGATGCAACCTCATGGGATTTTTTGCAACTCTCCCTGTTCACTCATTCGCTCTCTCCTCTTGGCTTCCTTTCCTTCGTTTTCTTCATCTTTTTTAGCATCTGCTAAGGGTTAACCTATTTTCACATGTTTTCAGATTTTCTATTACATTAGGCTCAGAGTTCTGTAAATAAATTAAAGTTATTTTCCTAGAGAATCTCATAGATGGAGGCACCTTGAAAAGCGATTGCTTTGCGCCAAACTAAAATAGGTTATTGCATAAGAGCGCATGGGGTTTTTCAAATATTCAATTTTTTTTTTATCTTGATGGACAAAAAGATTTTCTTTTTCTGTTGGTTTTCAGCCTAAGTAATACACTCAGCATACAAAAAGGATGCTGAGCATGTTGAGAAAATCTGCATAGTAATGTCCCTTATATGGTTTACGCATGTCATTTGTGGCTTTAACAGCTACTAGCAACTAATTTTCAATTCTTATTCAAAGTTTCTGAGCACTACTGAGTTTTTAAGATATTTTTCAACAGATCCCTCCAAATCACAAGAATTAATCTCATATTATGTCATGCAAAAACTCCCTGGAGGCCTCAGAGCCTTAGCATTATGCGTCTCCATCACGAAAGCTGACAAACTGTCACCACCTAAAGAAAAGCCTCCTTTCTGCATGTGGATGTTCTGCCTCTGTGGGTTAAAGTTAACCCTTTGTATTCCCTGCTAAAGTTTTTTGGATTTCCTAGGCAATGCAGAAGAAAAACATTAATTGTTTTTACTTCTCTATAAAATAAATATAGAGGACAAGACAATATATTGTAATTTAACTCAAAGACAGAATTTGGTCACAAGCTGAATTTATTATTTATTATTATATTTTTTAATTTAATTATTATTATTATTTATTATTATTATTATTATTATTATTATTATTCCTTTACTTTTGTCAATTATAGCAGCAATAAGGGTCAAAATAGTTTGTGCTATTGACAGAATGATCAGAAGAATCATCATTTATACCAATTAGAACAATGTAGCATTTTCACCTCATTATTAGGTAAAACCAAATATTTTCATACACTGTTTGAGAAAAAGATAACCTTTCGTTCTCTCAGTGTCTGACTTTACATAAAACTGAATTCTTCTTAATTCAAGTCTGTTAGGATTAAGAAAATGATTTATATTTTTTTTCCATATATTTTCCAGAATGAGAGGGACTTCTTATTCAGTTTTATTCTTTACTTTCAAACAAAACAGCCCCACAACATAATGCTGCCAGTCCCCTTCTTTAGGATATTTTCTTCGTGATACACAAGTCTGTCTCCTAAAATGTAAGTATTCACCTTGGAATATATTTGTTAGCTTGAATCTGACTGTTGAGCCGTTACTCTTTTGGAGAAATTGTTGTGGCATTTAGTAAATAGAAATAATTTTGGTCTTTTTAATTGGCTGATAATATAAAAAGTCCAGTCTGTTTTAATGTCAGACAGTGAGGGTAAAAAAAAGTTTATGTAACCTTTTATAGCTTATAAATAAAAATCTGTTTTCGACGGTACGAAACCAGACTTGTATCAAAAGACAGAATTTTTGCATGCTTATGTGAAAAACTCATATTTTTGCAAGTGTCAGCATTCGATTCCTGCTTTCGGCGTGCTCCACTTCTCCTCTGCTGCTTTTTTTTAATGCAAGTATTTGAGCTGCTGAACTGTGAAGTGTTCTGTCTGAGCCGAGAAAATCTTGGCTTCATGACAAGATGGGAAAGTTGGGTCTGCGACACAAGCACAACTGAATGAATGTAGTGACATGTCGCAGTCTTTAAGAGCCCCATCCTCTCTGAGTCTGCGGCCATCTGTCTGGACCAGGTTATCCGCTTCTCTGAGCGTGAGAACCCTTTAGGAAACATGCCTGGTCCTGAATTAGTATTCTAGTGATAATCCTTCACACCATAAGCTCAGCAACAGAGATCTATTAGTTTGTTGAATCTCACCGCTGCACCTCTGAGGATAATAGGTGGTAAATATTTGAACTTCTGATTGATGATTTTATCATGCCTGTAGAATCGTTTTGCCCCAAATTCAAAGGTGATGCAACCGTTTTCAACAGCATGCTGAAAATGCTGTTGAAAATGAAAATGTATGTGTGGTGATATGGAATTTTCCTGCTTTGACTCTGCACATTATACAAGAGTTTGGTGGTAAAATAACTGCTTGTTGGTCTTTTTTTTACTTTTAGCTTTTCTTGGAATCTGGTAAATTGCTTTGAAGTTGTTACATCACTTTTATAAAAAATCGTTTATAAAGATTTTCTACTGCATGTTTCGAAGTGATGATCTGCAGGACATGGCATTTCTAAAAAAATCTCCACTTTACCTTCTCGTTGTGCTATTTTACCTCTTAGAAGTATGAAAAGGTTTTGTTTAGTGAGTGTAACTGTGCACTGATGACTTGATCTCTTTTAGATCATTAGTTTCTACAGTCTGCTGTTCTTCTTAAGAAGGACTCTTCTTGAATCAGCTCCAAACTTGTTAAGACTAAGGAGCATTTCTTCAGTTTTTTTGTCTTTCATATAATATTTCAATTCTCTGAATTCCCTTCTTTTCTTCTTTTCTGCCTTGACTTAGGTCCTGCCTTTGTGGGAATAGTAAGAGAAGACTGGGCCACCCACAACAGCATCGCCCTCTCCTGGTCAGAAGTAGAACAGCTGCCTTCAGACATTGTGGACTATGAAGTCAAATACTATGAAAAGGTAAAATTATTAAATATCAGTGATACTTTATCACTTTTGCTTTCGCCTCGTCTGATTTTAAAAATATTCAAATATAAAAAAAATATGTGTCTTGGTCTTTGATAACAAGCAGGAAGAGAACCCAGTTATCTAATTCTTGTTTAGCATTTCCTCGTTATCTGTTCACGCCCATCCAGGAGCAGGAGCAGCTGAGCTACTCGTCAACCCGGACCAAATCCACCAGAGTGGTAGTCACAGGCCTCAGACCCTCAACCGTTTACGTCTTTCATGTGCGGGCTCGTACTTCAGCCGGCTACACAGCTTACAGCCCCAACTTTGAGTTTGCAACTGCACCTGAGGGTATGAGGGTGAATGTTGGAGTTTGTGTTCATAAAGGCTCGGTCTGAGGTAGAAAGATGGCATGTTTTCAAGTCACACACTTTTCAAGCAATCCAATAATAGACGCTCAAATCATTATCATCAGCTAAATCCTTACAGAAATTTGTGGTCTTTCTTTGCCGGAGAGCTATGCCACAAGCCCAAAACTCCTTCAAATCTGCTTTTGATTTTTCTGGAAATATAATATGATATAATATAATAATATAGCATAATACATCATATGACTCTTCAGAAGTTTAGGCAATACCATTAAAGTGAACTAATTTTTGAGATTTTCATAATTGTTTTTATATTCATTTCTTTTTTTTTACACCAATTGTCTGGAAAACCTATTTCTAACAACCGCATCTGAGCATGTTTCTTTATGTTAATCGTAAGATTACACTTTGGTGAATGTTATTTGCTGTTGCAGCTCCTCCTCAGGGAAGTGACCAAATCAATGCAATGATCTACATACTGTACTGCTATCTATCATAGCCAGATCCCCTTAAATTGACAGAAACTACCTTGAAGATTTCTGTCAACAACTGCAGCTGAATTAAAGATCAGCTAGGATCCACCAGTACTAATACAAATAGAAATAAAAGCTCTAGAAAGGAGAAGGCAGCCTGGGTATGTACAAGTAAAGCTCAAAAAACACTGTGCAAGATGTGGGCTATTCATTGAAGGTTGAGTGGAAAGAAGAAAAGTCATACAAAATAGTTCACCAGTAACAGGGATGACCACAACCTTAAGAGCCATTTGAGAATGTTGAGGAGCTTTATAAGGAGTCACCTCAGACTGGAATAAGCTTATCAGGAACTGATATGCAAAGATGATGCCGATTGATGAGTTACAAATAGGGAACATCAGAGGTATCTTACAGGGGCTAAGGAGAAAAAGGGCTGCACTGATGCTGAGCTGTCCAAAGTTTTCTTTTCCGATTAAGGGAAAGTTGGCGTTTTATTTGGAAATCAAGGTCCCAGAGTTTGAAGAGAGAGTGGAGAGGCACAGAATCCATGTTGCTTAAAGTCCAGAGTGAAGTTTCCACAGATAGTGTTATTTCTGGTTGCCATAACATCTGCTGGCATTAGTTCACTGTTTAATTTCTGAAATTACACTTATGTTTAAAATATCCAATTGTAATTAGTCTTATTTATTATTCAAACTAAGACTTTTTGAATATTGGGTTCCTATTATAAGCTAGAAGGCTATGAAATATTTCAGTGTATGTTTAAATAAATCAACACAATATTTAACTTTCACTCCCTGAAATAAGTGACAAAACGATATTTAATTTTTTTGGTGTGTTTTGCTTGGAAACGGTTTGATCGTTTTTTCATCGTCACCCCTTGCTTTCCTTCACCTTCTATAGATCCAGACATTGCTGATCAGGGTCAGGTTCTGGTTGTTGTCACAGCTTCTGTTGGCGGCTTCTCCCTTCTGGTCATCCTCACCCTCTTCCTCCTCATCACAGGACGGTGAGTCTTCTTCGTTTTCGACTGCTCACCCCTGTGCCGTTCTGCACAAACACCATTCCTTTTCCAACTTTACAAAGTAATGCTTCAGAAATCTGTTAATGGACTCTTTTTTTTTTGCCACTGAGCAGACACTCTTATTTTCCAAATGGCTGAACCCATTTTCTGCCTAATTACCCAGCATGTAACACACGTACTGCAGTTTGCTCCATTCCATTAACCTCCACAGGTTTGCCCAGACTGTTGTCGTCTGCTCACCTCTCGTTAACAGGGATTTACCTTTAGTAGCTCGCGTAAAAAAGTTGTGATTTTTTTGTTAATATATATATAATATATATATATATGTATATATACATATATATATATATATATATATATATATGTATATATACATATATATATATATATATATATATATATATATATATGTAACAAAAAAATCACAACTGATTTTGATTTTTTTGATTTTTTTGTTAATATATATATATATGTATATATATGTATATATACATATATATATATATTAACAAAAAAATCACAACTGCAGTTCTAATCACTATCTATTCTGTTTACCTCTGGGCAGTGATGTAAACTGAAACTATCTGAACTGAGAAAATTGTCTTTCACAAATGGTGTGGCTATTTTGTTTTAATATTCTCACCTTTGTTCCTGACTCTAAGTCACTAAAATTTCCATTCAAATTTTACCTGAAATTCATTGTATTTGAGTGTTAAAACATTTATGGTGACATTTCTGTTTCAGTTCATATTACTAACCAGATAGGGACGAAAGCTGTTTTGTTGTGCTTTGTGCTCTGGGAGAGATTCAGTACCAGTTTTTATGAGTAGGTGTCAGAAAACCTATAGCATGAAAATGACCTTTACAATCCATTACATTTGATTTTGCTGCATTTTATTTAAGCATCAGTGACTCAATAAAAGTATGGTAAAACTATTTAAATATATGCTTACAGTAATAAAAAAAACACCCCTGCTGCATTTGAAATCATGACATTTTCAAAGAGCAAGCTTCCACTTTTACTTAAACATAATGCCTCCTTTAGTTTGATTGCTTATTTGTATCAATTTATACCAAATAAGGGATATTCTATTTAGAATATATTCTTATTCTATTTAGTCTCGCACGTCTCTAATTTTCAGCTGTATTAGCAATTTAACTATGTGGTTCTGAAACAGTAACACTTTTGTTCATTTGGTTCTTCTGTCCAGATGTCAGGGATACATTAAAGCCAGGATGAAATCAGAAGATAAAAGAACCCGTTTCCACAGTGGACATGGTACTGTATATAAAGTTGTGTTTTTTTCTCTTTCTCTCTTTCCCTTGCACAAGTGTTTTTTATTCTTAGTTTGCCTCACACTGGTTAGTATAGTAACCAGTGTAACAGATGCACCAGGTCTCAGAACCTTTAATTTTCACATAAACTTGTACTAGAGAGTCTAGTTTGGAAAAGATGCATTCTTTATCTAGAGCATCTGTTTTCAATTTAAAAGCAGGTGCTCTTATTTGCACTCCCAAGTATTTTACTCATCTCAAACGTCCATCCTCTCATTAAAAAAACATGCCTGCTTGCAAATTTGTCCTGCCTCAAAGCTGTCTTTCTGGACTTTTACTGAGTTCCTCATGCATAAATATTCTCTCCTACTGCTCTCCTCGTGTTCTTCACACTCAAACCTGTCCTCCTCAAATTTAACCTAGACAGGGCTTGATACAATCAGTGTCATGTGGCTGAATGGAAGAAGGCTGTGGTGTCTCAGGTCGACCATTTTGGTCCCACAGACCCAATTTGCACTGTCACAGAACCCAGACCGTAACTCTGCCTGGTTTTCCCAACTAACAGAATGACAGCATGAAGGTTACATCACTTATTTATTTTGGATGTTCTTGTGGCAGAGCTCACAAACAGCAAACTGATTGAATTTGGGTGCTTTGTGCCAAGGACTGTAGACACTTACTCATGAGAAAAATATTTATGATTTAAATATTTTTATATTTATATTTTTAAAAACTATATGCACAATATTTTCAATTAAAGAAAACTGAACGATGTTGTTTCAGATTTTCATCTAAATGAAGGAATGGAGTTTTGTCTGTTCCACCTGTAAAGACAAGTTGTAAAAGATCATGTTGAATTTCTGCAAAGAAAGACAGGTTCATTGAAGTTGTTAAAATGTTCATATTTAAATGAATATTTACATGCAAATATTACCAGCTTATACAATAAAAGCTATTTAAAGAAGGCAATGATGTCTTCTTTGGACTGTCACCACTACAAATGCACAATATTTGTACATTTGTATATGAAGATATGGGTTTGAGAGAGATATTTATAATATCTGAGTGCAGAAATGGGAAATGTTGCTGTTAGATTTAACATGTAATTAAAGCTTATATCCTTTAATACATGTTGTCTCTGTTTGTTGAAATATAAGTGAACCAGAAATCTATATTTTAAGTCATTCTGAAGCCACAATCCCTTCTTTCAGGATCATTTGTTGGACAAAGTTAAAATATTGGAAAGAAATACAATGGTTTGTTGAAGCTGAGTGACATTTTAGTTGAAAACATTTTTGAGATAGCATTGACAGCTAAGGAGAAAAGGATACAGTCGGTCTCAAAAGGCTTGAAGGAATTACTTCTTACAAGAAAAAAATAAATTGAATTTATTCAGAATCCTTGAGAAAATGGCTGAATTTCTCAAATGTCATTCATGTAATTTCCAGTGATAATCAGAATAATATCTCTAAAAGTAACAATATTGATGGAAGCAGGAGTTGATTAGCTCTAAGAAGGCTGGCAAAATAAGTTTAAATGTGAATTTGAGAAAGACATGTTGGTTTATAGTCCGAGAAAGTTAAGTGACTGAAGAACAAAGCGGCTGCCTTTATTCACCTAACAGAATTAGAGAAAAATCTGAAGAAAAAAGAAATCTGAATATGAAGGAACACATTAGCAAAATGGGCAAATGACCCAAGGATACATCAGATGAACAGCATTTAGTAGCGTAGAAAGACAGAACAAATCCAACTCACTTTCAGATTGTCACAAAGGGGAGTTTGAAATATTACAAAAGGATATCCAAATTGGATCAGTTGCAGTATGTGCCTTGTATAGTTAATTTAGAAACATATCCAAGAAAACTGCTATGAGACAGATCCGCTTTGCAGAGCTTCTGTCTTTTTCCCGCCTTTCAAACATCATAGTAAACTCCTTTTATTGGATTTTTACAAAATACGCTCTTTCCTTTGAGAATTGCTGCACTGGCCATATTATGGGGCTAAAATTACAGATAACTGTGAGTTATTGATTTCCCTGAAGGAACAATGTATCTTTCTTTGGGAACTAAGTGATCCTCCGTGTTATACTGAAGCCATTTGTGCTGTGGATTTTCAATTTGATTTCATCGGAGAGTGGGGGGTAGTCAGACTCTTGAGAAAGCTGTTCTGTCTTGTTTGGGCCGGATGGAGAGACATTTGATTGATCTGGAACAAACAAGGAGGACAGTGAAGATTAATGCTACAACACATGAAATTAACCATTATATTCACAGATCTGCTCTGCTGTTGCATTAACCTATACCGTAGTTTCTGTTTGAGCTTACGATTATTGTCTGTGTTCAGTTTTTTTTCTCTTATTGAATAAAAATAAACTTCTTGGTTAACTATAATTCCAAAAATTCAAGTTATTTAAATGTATTGACTAATTTGTTAATTGCATAATGGGGAGGCCTTTCATCAATGATTGCACATCTATGATTGTGTAGGCTATTTAGACTCATTTTGGCACATTTGCTGTATGGTTATGCTTTTTTTTTGCAATCTGCACTTTAAATTTATCAAAGAATAAACCACAAATTATAAAACATGGCATATAATTTATTGTATACTTTTATATTGTTTTATTGAAGCTATAGCTAACAAGTCTGAGTTAGACAGTAATACCAAAATTTATTTATATTGTTTCATAATTGCTAAATGTTTTTGCAAGTAGATACTTTTTTAATTGGATGAAAACATAATTATCATATTTAAAAAGTTGTCTTTGTCAATAAAGAAATATGTTTTGCTTGCTTTTTATTTATGTTATGAAATTCAACCAAGAAATTAAGTTATCAAATTATAAATTGTTGTGGTAATCTGCAGATGAATTAGATCTATGCTAACCTACTGTGATGTGGTGCGACCTGTCCAGGGTGTAGCCCAGCGCCCAATGACTGCTGGATAGGCGCAACGATAGTCAGATGGATAGCTCTATATTAAAAACTACATTGAGCTCAGAAACTGGAATGATACTGTTTCCATGTGTTTGCTGAAATCCCTGAAAGGATTGAATGTTATTTTGATAACTATAATTCTTGCCTTCTCTGGTATTTCCTTGCTTGTTATTTCCTGCTTTTTTTTACTGGAGGCTCAGGCAGGCAGGTAGTGCCAGCAGGCTCAACAAACTAGTAAAAAACAGATTCTTCTTCCTCTTCGTCTTCTACAGACACCCCAGAGACAAAGGTGCAATTCAGACTCCAGACTTGAATCTGTCTCAAACAAAGCTTTCAACTTTCTGCAATGCGAGCTGACAAAGCTATAAAGTACATTTTGTCTCAACCTCTCCAGCTAGAGGTGTCCCATGGTCTCCTTCTAGTTAGCGTTTGTGCCAGTCATCATCCACCCTGCTCTGCAGCAGCATCCCAAAGCTCGCCCAGACAGCAGGTTGCTGGAGTCTGGCCGCCTATAGTGTTGGGGTTATAACTTTGGGGATTTTTCTCACCTTCAAACTTCATATTTATTCCACAGTTTTTTTCCCTCCATCTCTTGACAGAAATACAGCAAAGTTAAAAGATAACAGCAACAAGTACTCCACCAGTTATTAACTTACACATTTCTTTGGGACTGTCCCTGACAGTGTTCGAAAAAAGATCTCGAGTTTGAAAAAGCCTCGTCTCTTAAGAAATATTAGCCCACATATAATGAACAGTTGTGAGCTGCTATAAGCCAATATTTGATACGTTTTCTACATTAGATGTTGAAGGTTGTTGGGAGATCTTAAGGTTCAAGATTTGGCACGTACTGCTCTGTGTGATAAAAAAAATATACATACTGAAACTAACCCGAGGCTCAAAACAGGGAGACAGAGTCAAATTAAAAGATATGTATCTATAAGATTTAAAAAAGTAATTGAAGTGTACAAATGTGTGATAGTTACTGTAATGTGAAGACAGTGCAAATTACAAACTCTAGTAGAAAGTGGACACAAAATAAAGAAGCTCATGATGTATACATGTCAATATCAAAAGTACATTTGCTGAAACAGAATCAGAAAACAGTTACTTGTCAGCTTGTGATTTAAATGCACATTTACAGATTGATTAACGAATGAAATACGATGTGCCGCTCATGTAAGTGGTCCTTTGTTTCTACAGAATGTCTCTACTTTGCATGTATATATTGCTTCTTTTTTTTTAAATACCAACATTTCCATGAAAAACATCTATGGAAAATTTGAAAGAAATATCTAATATCATGTTGTGATGTTTGTGTATGTCTTCTTTGCATCAGTCCCATTTTCTGGAATAAAGACGTACGTGGACCCAGACACATATGAAGACCCAACACAGGCTGTGGAAGAATTCGCAAAGGAGATAGACCCCTCGTACATATGCATTGACAGAGTGATTGGTGCTGGTGAGATTATTACTAATTATTATCAGCAGATTGCTGTAATTTGTGAATTTACACACAGTGCCTGGAAGTTTGAGAGCATTTTCAAAGTGTGGTGTCGCCTTAACTTAGGTGCTGTTTGGTAAAAATATTACACACGTCTGCCTAAGCTGTCTCAGTTATTATTATTGGGCACTTGAGAAAGAGACATGATCTCATTTTATGTCAAGGAAGATAGTAAAAAATTAATGATTAATACTATAAAATTGTCATTGAAGGTTTTTATGGTGTCTAGTTGCAGCTGTTTTTAAGGAAATTTATGGTTTTGTGGCTTCGACATGAGAAGTTGAAACCGCGGACTGCAACCAACACTTTTCATTAAACTAGCACATTAGATGGTCCCTGCACTAAATACCGAGGGTTGCTGCCGTTTGATGATTTCCTGTCACACAGTCTCCATCTAGTGGACAAGAAGCGCAATTACCAATATTCAGGATAAAAGCGAAATAATAACGTTCTGTTACAGTTTTACAAGAAACATTTAAATCAAATATTTTTTTATTACCTTAATAATGTAAATTTGTGTCTGCTAAAGCTCAGTATGAAGAGTTCATATGTTAATATCAGAAGGAAAATAACTATAATACAGTGTGATTCAGTACTATTAGTACTAGGAGTTAGTCTTGATTTGTCTTAACAGGTGAGTTTGGAGAGGTGTGTAGTGGGCGCCTGCGTATTCCTGGAAGAAAGGATGTTGCTGTGGCAATAAAGACCCTTAAAGGTGGCTATATGGAAGAGCAGAGACGGGAGTTTCTGCGCGAGGCCTCCATCATAGGACAGTTCAACAACTCTAATATCATCAGGCTGGAGGGAGTTGTCACTAAGAGTGAGCTGAATTCATTTTTTTGTGTAAAACCATTGTATTTTATTCTTAAAAAAAAAACTACGGTTTTATTATCTTCTGATATTTTATATATCTTACCAGCAGTCTACTTATCTTTATTTGTAATCACCTTTCAATAGAGGCTCGCTTTTAAAATCCAATCCCCTTTTCTTTCCTGCATGCACCTTTCAAACCGTTTCACACAAGTACTTTTCTCCATTCTCTCAGGCAGACCAGTGATGATAGTAGTGGAGTACATGGAAAATGGAGCGCTTGATGCTTTCCTGCGGGTATTGAGAGATTTTTTTTTTATTATTCAGTTATTTATTCGTACATCAAATACAGGAAAAAAAAACAAAAAAAAAAACACTTACTTACTTATTTATCTTGTTTTCTCTGTTGTCTGCATCGCCAAACTCCAGACCCGTGAGGGCCAGTTCACAGTGCTCCAGCTGATTGGCATGCTGCGTGGAATCGCAGTCGGCATGACATACCTTTCAGACATGGGTTACGTTCACAGGGACCTGGCTGCACGCAACATCTTGGTGGATGAAAACTTGGTGTGCAAGGTGTCAGATTTTGGCATGTCGAGGATCCTTGAAGATGACTCTGAATCCGCTTACACAGCTACAGTGAGTGTGGAAATGCAGCTCCAAAATGATTTTATGGTAAATAAAACAAACTCTGCGGATGATTCTGTGTTGCTTTGAATCAGGGAGGAAAAATACCGATACGCTGGACAGCGCCAGAGGCTATTGCTTATGGAAAGTTTTCTTCAGCTAGTGACGTATGGAGCTATGCCATTGTTATGTGGGAAGTGATGTCATATGGTGAAAGGCCCTACTGGGAAATGTCCAATCAAGATGTAAGTTTCTGCTTGCACACAATCAAAAGCACCAAGATTTTCAAAATGATGTCATTTTAACAATAAAAAACATCTAATCCAGTAGTTGTTTTTTGCTGACATTTCTCTTAGGTTATTTTATCAATTGAAGAAGGGTATCGTCTGCCAGCACCAATTGGCTGTCCTGTGACCCTTCACCAGATGATGCTGCACTGCTGGCAGAAGGAGTCCAGCCAACGCCCAAACTTTAACAATGTGGTTTCTTTCCTTGACAAACTCATAATTAATCCCAGTAGTATGCTGACTCTGGTCAATGACGCTCTAAGGTAAATGTCAGTTTATTATAAATGTCCGTGACTGCATCCAAACCACAAACATTGATGAAGTACTAAGACCATACTAAAAAAAAAGAAAACAGTGAATTACGAGAATAGTCATAAAATTTTGAGAATAAAGTTATATTATGAGAATAAGGTTGTATTATGAGAATAAATGTCATAATATTACAAGAATAGTCATTTGTGAATAAAGTGGAGATAATATGAGAATAAAGTCATAATATTTTTAGAATAAAGTCATAATATCATGACTTTATTCTCATAGTACTGACTTTATTCTTGTAATATTATTTTTATTTTCGTAGTGTAGCCCTAAAAGCAAAAATGACAATTACGCTTGTACATAAAGTAGTTATTTTTTTAGTTTATTAATAATAATTGGAATATATTTTCATAAGTGAAAAAAATCAAAAACACAGCACATCCCATACCTCAGTGAAAGAAGAGTAGCATTTCTAAAGTGCTTTTTTTAAAATTATTTACTTTGCACAATTAACTAGTAAAATAAAATCAACCATTCAGTTTGTTGGCATTCCAACGTGACTTTGAATCAGCTAATATGCTGTTTGTCTTCTCAGTTTTTCAGACTCTCCTGAGGAGATGCCAGACTACCCTCTTTTCATCTCTATCGGCGACTGGCTAGACTCCATCAAAATGAGCCAGTATAAGAGCAACTTCCTTGCAGCAGGATACACTACACTGGATTCTATTGCAACTATGAGTATAGAGTAAGTGGAGCTAAACTATAAAGAGTGATGCTACACACAAATAGAAGAAAGACTCAAAGAAAAATGGGAACACTGCATCAAGAACTGTGTGGCTTGTGCAGAGTGCTGTATATGAGAGGGCATGTATTTGATACAAAAGGTCATGGTTTTTGAAATGCCAAATAAATGTATGGCAGTCTGGTTTCAGTTCACATTCAGAGTAGCTAAATATACAACTTCATCACATTTTCATGCTCCTTAATATTTTATATCAAATTTAATTTTGATGTTTGTTTTTATTACTCTATTCCTGCTATGTTAAATATGTAAACTTTTTAGACCTACCTTTCTTCAACTTCCCTTGATTTCAGCTCTTATAGTTCAAGTTTCAGTCCAAGCAAAAGTTTTGTCGGATTCTCTTATGTAAAACGAGATAATTCTCCTTCTCCTCTTCAGGGACATCAAACGCATTGGAGTCTGTTTGATTGGCCACCAGAGGCGAATCATAAGCAGCATACAGTCTCTTCGACTGCAACTTCATCACATCCATCAGAGTGGATTTCAAGTTTGAGACCATTTCACAAATCCAGAACTGTGTTTTTGCACATCCAGCTGCCGATCCTTGGCATCATCATCCAACCAATTGCACAAACACTGGACTGTTAGGTGTTGCCAGTACCACATGCTGCTCATGAGGGAGGGGTCTTGGTACTAGACCCACGGCTGTCCAGATAAGTTGCACTCATAATCCCAACTATCATCTCTTCGGACAGCTTCCACAACAATCAACCTCTGTCACCATTGGCCAAACCGGGTCTTTTTATTATCTCAGCAAGTACTAGCATTCACTTGAATTTAGGACTTCATGTCTCTAGTGTCTATTCAAGTGTTCACCAATACCTCTTATCTTTCCAAGTGACAATCCAATGGTTTCTATTGACTTTGAAAGGTGTCAAGTCAGTTACCTCATGACCAGGGAAGATGAGGAGAGGATATATACCATCTGGTGATGTATGAGAAAAAATGTGGTTCTAAGATTTCCAACTGGTTTTAAACAACAACAAAAAAAAGTTCCACAATGATTTTTGAACTGAAGACCACTGAATGTCAAACTATTTTTTTTTTTTTAGAAATGTATGTTCTCTCCTTATGATAATGCAGTATGTCTTGTACAAAAAAGTCTTGTGAAAGTTGTATGTTTTATTCTGTAAGTTTCTTCCTTAATAAACAACTATATTTTAAAGCTGCTTTTTGCTCAAACTCTAAAAAACATCTTTGTGCCACGCTGGCTTTGTGGTTAATGCACAACAATAAACAGGATGCTTTAAGCGCCTGTAGAGATCATCTTCATGTGAACAGTTTCAAGGCATGAAGTCTTATCAGGTACATAAACAGACCCTTGAAGTTCTTAAGGTGATAAGTACATGGTCATAGTCTATTTTTGTTTATTGATCAATCACATGGTGCAATCTGTCTATGACTAGATGTTAAATCATTTCATATTTTAAATATCAGATGATTTACATTTTAAACAAACAGGCAGGTAAAAGATGGAAAGTTTGAATACATTTTGCCAAATATCATTATCTTCTCAATTTTGTTTTAAATCTTGATTTACATGGAAATTTTAACTACGAGAAACTCGCTTCTGATGCAAACAGGTTTGGTTAGTAATGTTTGAAATTTTACTATAATAAAGTATATTTTAACAACAATTACATTGCAGAATCCCTGCTCTGAACCTGCTACCACCCCACAAGCACATCGAATGTCATAAAATGTTTAATCACTTTTCATTTTTATTTTGTGTAATATGGTCCTAACTTACAACAGAAGTGGAAAATTGCATATTTTCCAAGTTTTAGGCTTTGCAGGCTTTTTAAAAATATCAAACGGGCAATAAGTAATAACACTCAATTCACTCCTTTATAGTCATTACGATTAAAGGTTTTAAATAGACCCAAAATGATGTCTCAGCCCCGAGACATCATCATCCAATTCTCAATGCAGCACTTTCATAATCTGATCTGGAAAATGGCTAAGAATTCTGGCTACTTGAAGCAAAGAAATCTCCTGTTCAAAGAAGATCTCTCTGTGGAAGATCGAGAGAAACGGAGCCGGCTGTGGCCAATAATTCAACAAGCCCGCAAGGATAAGAAGATCGCATACTTTGTAGGAGATCATGGTTTTGTGGACGGCAAGGAAATTGAATAACTGTTTCGTGGACCCCTTTCATCCTAATATGGAGGAAAAGTTCTTTGTTCTCAGTTCAACTCTACTAAATCTCAGACACTTATCTTGTTTGTTTTGTCTTCACTATTTTAAAACTCTTCTCAGTTAATGCTCGAGGACTCGAGGAAAAATTGTGGTGCTGATTTTTGTTTCCTTCAAGAGACTCATTCCAATGATAGTGACTATAAGCTCTGGAAAGCTCAGTGGGGAGAAGAGCTGTGGATGGCCCATGGAACTCACCATGCAGCAGGTACATTAACTTTGAAACACAAATTCAATGGCAGCATTATCTTCACCGAAACCGACCCTGCCGGACACTATATTCTCACTGTGATCAATTTTAATAATTCTCTTTTTCTTCTTGGTAATATTTATGGTTATAACAACCCCAAGGAAAATGTCAGGCTGTTTGAAACTTTAAACTCAAGTATTGATGCTCTTATTAAAAAGTTCGATGATATTAAGATAATTTTAGGAGGAGACTTCAACATTACTGTCAATAATGAAGTTGATCGATGGCCTACCAGGAATGGATTAAATTCTCAGGTTGTTGACTTTATGAATGAGCGAAGTTTAATAGTTATTTGCAGGGTAATTAATCCAAACACAGTTAACTTTACATGGAAAACAAAACTGGCTCGCAGCTCTCAAGAATCAATTTTTGGCTAATTTCTGACTCCTTACACTATTCAAATTGCACAGCTGAGATTATTCAAGCCCCCCTTACTGATCATAAAGGCATTTTGTTACAGGTTTGTATTTCCCCTGATGATACTACTAAAAGGAACCCTGCATATTGGAAGATGAATAACTCCCTTCTTAATGACAAATTGGTCTGTTTTACAATTAAAAACAAAATTGTAGAGCTCCATAAATTAGCACAATCTGAAAACAATTATGGTGTTACTGGGAGCTCTTAAAATATGAGTTAAGAAAAATCTTAAGTAAAGCTGGAGCAAGTAGAATAAAAAATAGCTTAAAGGAGGAAAACTGCTTGGTTTCTGAGTTGATTTCATTATCCTCTACTCTTCCTGAAAATCTTTCTGAATAACCAAGAGTCAAGTTACAAACCCTTCAGCTTAAACTCGATCAGATTTATATTAATAAAGCAAAAGGAGCTTTTATACGTTCACGGACCAAATGGTTAGAAGCGGGGGAACAAAACTAGCTACTTCTTCAAACTTGAAAAACAAAGACAAATAAAAAATGGTATTACTAAAGTTAATTCTAGTGGCACAATTTTTGATGACCCAAAAATGATTGCCAATATATGTGAAACTTTTTATAGATCATTGTATGAGTCTAGACATTCTCCGGGGGAACTTAATTATTTCTTCAACTCTTTAAGTGGCACAAAATCAATTAGTCACCAAAACAAAATATTATGCGACTCTCCTATCACGACTGATGATGTTAAAGAAGTTATTAATAGTCTAAAATCCAATAAATCCCCTGGTACAGATGGACTTACATCAGAACTTTATAAGATGTTCTCAGAAGAACTCACTCCTTTTTTACATTCTGTGTTTATTGAAAGCATTAGTAATGAAAGACTTTCCCCCTTCACTCTCTCAAAGTTTAATTACTCTAATCCCAAAACCTCAGAAGGATGAATTAATCTTGGATAATTGGCGCCCCATCTCTTTACTTAGCAGTGATTACAAAATTTTAGCCAGTTGTTTAGCGAAAAAAATCAAAAAAGTTCTCAGTGATATTATAGAGGAATCTCAGAACGGCTTTATGGCTGGAAGGAATATCATAGATAACATAAGACTGGTTCTTGATGTCTGAGACTATCCAGAAATGATTTCAGCTAACAGCTTTATTTTATTTTTAGATTTTCAAAAAGCTTTTGACTCGATAGAACATGAATTCATCTTCAAAGCCCTCAGCTTATTTAGTTTTGGAGAGAACTTTCAAAAATCGATCCGTACTCTTTATGCGTATGGAAATAGCTCAATAAAATTACCTCATGGAACTACTAAAAGATTTAACATAGAACGTGGGATTCGTCAGGGTTGCCCTGTATCTCCTTTTTTGTTTCTTCTCCCTATGCAAATCTTAGCTACTTTTATTAAGAATAGTGATCTCAAAGGCATCTCGGTTGCAGGAAAAACTATACTCTTAAGTCAACTAGCTGATGATACAACTTTGTTTTTACAAGATAGGTTTCAAATTGATGTTGCTCTTAAACTTTTAAATAAATTTTCTGTAGCCTCTGGTCTTAAACTTAACTTATCTAAATGTGAACTTCTTCCAATCAACAGTTGTAATGAATTTTCTTTGTCAGGAATTCCTGTAAAGTCTGAAGTCAAATATCTTGGAGTAACTATAGTTAAAGAGCAAACAGCAAGAATTAGCAAAAACTTTGATCCAATTATACTCTCTTGCCAGCAAAGATTTAATCTATGGTCACAGAGAGACCTGACTATCACTGGCCGAGTCCTGCTGGCCAAAACTGAAGGATTGTCTCGTCTTGTCTATGCCAGTTCAGCCCTTAACGTCCCAAACGGCCTCCGCACTAAAATTGATCAAATACTCTTTGATTTCATTTGGAGAAAAAAGCCCCATCTCATTAGGAAGAATGTTATGATCAATAAACTAAGTACAGGGGGTTTCAACGTTCTGGACTTTAATTCCATACATTCTACCTTCAAAGTCAGGTGGATCCAAAGATATCTAAAAATCCTACTTCAATGTGGCATTGGATTCCATCACAAGTCTTTAAATCCTTGGGTGGCCTAGACTTTTTATTAAGATGTAACTTCAAAATAGAAAAGCTCCCTGTTAATTTATCTAGCTTCCATAAACAACTTCTTTTATCCTGGACATTAGTTTATAAACATGACTTTTCCCCTCATAACTGTTTTATTTGGAATAACCAAAATATTTGCTTCAAGCATAAATCCTTATTCTTTAAGAATTGGGTGGATAATGATATAATATTTGTAAAACAATTGTTTAATGAGAATGGTCAACTATTCAATTATGGTGAATTTCTTTGTAAATATAAAGAATTTGCGGTTGTTTTCGATGCTATTCCAGCAGGCTTGAAATTTCTTATTTCAACCTCAGGTAGAGTCCATATCCGATATCCCAAATTTCCAGAGTTATTTATTGGTAATTCAGAATCGTTCCTTAGTATCAAAACCAGTAATAAACATATTAGAGAAATAATCCAGAGGAATACCTTTAGCAAACCTGCTTCTATATTTTTTTGGAACAATCTTTACTCAGATATTGATTGGGAACAAACATGGTTATTGCCAAGAAAGTTTTTTATCTCAAACAAAGTACGTGAGGTATCTCTTAAAATTTTGCACAGGTGTTACCCTGTAAATTCAATACTGAGAAAATATATTCCAAATATTGATCCCCTCTGTTCCTTTTGTCACATTGAACAAGAAACATTAACCCACTTTTTTAGGAATGCTCGTTTAGCAAAATATTTTGGTGTGATTTCAATGTTTTCTTTAGTCGGATATGTAATGTACTTATTCCTTTAAATGTTAAACATGTCTTATTTGGTATTTCCAATAATACTATGTCTGGGAAAGAATATATTATAAATTTTCTTATTCTTTTGGCTAAGTTCCACATACATGCCTGTAAATTTGCTAAAATCAAACCCAACCTCACTGTCTTTAGAGCTTATCTAAGATGTTTTTTAGAGTCTTTAAAAATATGCACCAACTCTAAAGCTATAAAACTTGTAAACTTGAGTGATGAATTTGATTTGTAATATTTTTTTCTCTTCTTTTTCTTTCTTTTCTGATGAAATTTATGGGGGGGGGTTTTCCCAGCACCTCGAGCTCATTTATGTATTCAATTGTATATTGTTTGTTTGTAAATAAAGTTAAAAAAAAAAAACTTTTCACATTTTTCACATGACATCACACCACTTCCGTTTTGGCTCGAAGTTGTGGATCCTTAGTTCCGGTGTACATAATAATTAATGATAAAGTTGTCTATTTCATATATAAATGTATGTAAAATGGACATACATTTAACATATATATATATATATATATATATATATATATATATATATATATATATATATATATATATATATATATATATATATATATATATATATATATATCCATCCATTTTCTTGATATATATATATATATCTATCTATATATATATATATATATATATAGAGATATAGGCCACGGATGTTAAGACTCGGAAGTTACTAACCATGCATGGAGGGTTCCACCCCAAATCCAGCACCCTGAGACTGTACACAAACCGTAAGGAAGGAGGCAGAGGACTAGTGAGTGTGAGAGCCACTGTCCAGGATGAAACATCCAAGATCCATAAATACATCAAGGACAAAGCCTCAACGGACGATATGCTCAGCGAATGTCTCAGGCAATGGGGAACAGAGGATGAGGTGCTAGAGGTTCCATCATGGGAAACAAGCCCCTACATGGGATGTACCACCGACAAATAACTGAAGTGGCTGATATCAGGAAATCCTACCAATGGCTGGACAAAGCTGGACTCAAGGACAGCACAGAGGCTCATCCTGGCTGCACAGGAACAGGCCCTAAACACCAGAGCAATAGAGGCTCAGATCTACCACACCAGACAAGACCCAAGGTGTAGGTTGTGCAAGGAGGCCCCTGAGACAGTCCAGCACATAACAGCAGGGTGCAAGATGCTGGCAGGGAAAGCGTACATGGAACGACATAACCAGGTGGTGGGCATAGTGTACAGGAACATCTGTGCAGAATATGGACTGGAAGCCCCGAGATTGAAGTGGGAAACACCCCCAAAGGTGGTGGAGAATGACCGAGCTAAGATCCTGTGGGACTTCCAGATCCAGACAGACAAGATGGTAATGGAGAACCAACCGGACATTGTGGTGGTGGATAAAGAACAGAGGAAAGCCGTTGTGGTGGATGTAGCTATACCAAGTGACTACAACATCAGGAAAAAGGAGCATGAGAAACTGGAGAAATACCAGGGCCTCAGGGAGGAACTGGAAAAGAACTGGAAGGTGAAGACCACAGTGGTGCCTGTGGTCATCGGGGCCCTCGGGGCAGTCACCCCCAAACTGGAGCAGTGGATAAAACAGATCCCAGGAACAACATCAGACATCTCAGTCCAGAAATGTGCAGTACTAGGCACAGCCAAGATACTGCGCAGAACCCTCAAGCTCCAAGGCCTCTGGTAGAGGACCCGAGCTCAGAGGATGAAAAGAGAGAGACCACCGCAGAGGGTGAGAAGGGAATTTTTTTTTTTTATAGATAGATATATATATCTATCTATATGTAATATATAGATATATATATATATATATATACACATATATATACACACAGAGGAGAGAGAGAGAGAGAGAGAGAGATCTGTCAGCATATGTTGATCAGACAGAACACCGGAGTTTTCAGTCTCTAATACATTTGAAGATATAAGATTTGAAGATATATCACCATTTGCAAACCAATTTTCTTTGACAACATAATCTAAATTAGACAAAGGCTACAAATTCTTCACCGAACAAAACCTGTTTGACTATGAAGGTATTTTTGTTTTGCGTAACCGTTAGCTTAGCATTAGTGAATTTTGTTAGCTGCTAACTACGTGACATTAACCAGAACGTTTTACTGTTATTGAACTATAACGTTTTAGGCTCTAATCTTGATCAGATATTTAAATTATAGACTGGAGTTGCCGCTCATCCAATAAAATAGTGGTTAGTTTGTTATAAGCACAGATGTCCGGTGCCGCCGCTGCTTTGTAATGGTTCCTCTAATCCGACCACTTTTTCGGTAACGAATAATCTAATGAGTTCGTATTTCAAATCCAGTAATCAGATTAAAGTTATTTATCCAAATCACTGCGCATTTTTTTTTGTAATTATTTTTATTCCTTCTGTGCGTCTTTGGGAGAGACTCTTGACAGTTAGCAGTGACAGAAACATGAACAGTGCATGGAGATGCGCATTTTGTTGCTGGAAAAACAAATGTCGTCAAGCCCAACTGTTATTTGTGGCTTTTGTCTTGTTTTTTCTAAAATCATAAAAAATTACTCTCCG
This sequence comes from Poecilia picta, assembly GCA_033032245.1. Lineage (NCBI taxonomy): Eukaryota > Metazoa > Chordata > Actinopteri > Cyprinodontiformes > Poeciliidae > Poecilia > Poecilia picta. Next base: position 14,822,139 of record CM065355.1, on the reverse strand, counting down.
ATCGGAGCCGTAAAAAAAAAAAAAAAAAAAAAAAAAACTCTCCGATCGGAGGCTGTTTATTTTATACACAGTTAGCGAATAGTGGATTTACAATGAGTAATAACTGCTATCCTGTTATTATTAAACTTGCCTTTTATTATATCCTTAAGATTATGAGAATGTGGGAATTTTTCAGCTTGGATCCCAAGGCAAAATCACACCGGAAGTAAGGATCCCCAGCTTTGAGTCATGGCGGCCATTGTCTGACGTCACTGTGAAAAGGGTCTATTGTGGCTTTGCCAAACACTACACCTCTTATGGCAAGCCGTTTTAACATAAATTCGGTTTACCGCCCTTACATTCCAGATGTCTCAAATTGTTTAACGACTAGACGTTTTAGCGATTTAAGATATCTCCAATTATATTTCGACTAGACAAAATACATATTTGAGATATCTCTAATTACATTCTGACTAGTCGAAATGACGTCAGATTTACCATTGACTTGAATGGAGACTTCAATTCAAGATATCTTAAATGAATTACTGACTATCTGAAATTCAGATTTCAGATATCTTCAATTAAATTATGACTAGTCATAAAGTAAATTCAAGATATCTTGATTTTAGTTTTGACTAGTCATAATTCTAATTAAAGATATCTCGAATTACTCCATAATTCAAGATATCTTAAATGTATTTTTGGATAGGAGAAATGTTATTTTGACTAGTGAAAACTAAATTATAGATATCTTAAACGCAAATAACGACTAGACAAAACTAAATTAAAGATATCTTGAATTGTAATTTTGACTAGTCAAAATTCCTTTTAAGATATCTCTAAATGAATTGGAGATATCTTAAATTATTCAGCTTTTCCATTTAAGATATCTTAAATTGACATTTCGACTAGTCAGAATGACATCACTGATATCTTGAATTATTATTCTGTCTAGTCAAAACGTCCCAGACTTACGTATCAATTTGAAAGTTAATAAAACAATGAAAAATAGAGAAAACGAAAAAAGATGTTTAAAAATGCGCTACTTCATGTTGAAAATGGTTTGACAATAATAATTTTAGCTGTTTTTAAGTGCATTCGGTTTGTCAGAAATTGATAAACAGGATATTCTTTGTAGATGTTAGAAGCAATCCTATAGTTTCTGAAGTTGTGCTATGTCCGCATAACATTGTCGAGCTCTTTCTAATTTGTGGCATTTACGTTACTGACAATTTTGTGCAGGAAACATAAAATTCTGCAGGCAACTGTTTGGACAGCACAAAGGGGCTTCCACGTCATTCTTATTTCAGATATCTAAAATTGTAATTTTGACTAGTCATAATGGTGTTAAAGATATCTTAAATCGTAATTACGGATATGTGACCCGTCAAATGACAGATCCAGTGACGTCATTTGAGATATCTTGAAAGGAATTTTGACTAGTCAAAATGTAATTGAAGATATCTTGAATTATTATTCTTACTAGTTAGAATGTAAATACAGATATCTTAAATTACCATTACGGATAGTCAAAATGTAGTTTTGCCTAGTCAAAATGCATTTTTAGATATCTGGAATGTAATTAAGGATAGTCAGACGAAACCGAATTTATGTTAAAACGGCTTGCCATACACCTCTATCCATAGACATAATATAAGGATAGACGCCTCATGCACCGCTCTCGCCTATTGTCGCTGACGAGATTTAGGGCGGCCATCTTGGAGCGGTAGACCACTCCACTCAGCATTATGTGTTTAGCAGGCAAAATGACATATCAGCGCATTTAATCGATCATAACACACTTTTTTGTTACTGGAAACTATATTCAGACATCTATCAAAGCTACATTTATAAATAATTGTATTATTTAAGTAAAGTTTTAATACATAGTTCAGCATTTTTAAATATGATTGGTGGCTATCAATAGAATAGGAATGGAATATTCTGATATTGATGTATGATGAGCATATTACAAAGCACACAGCCCTGGATAATTTATTGTGAACGGCTGTGTGTATAATTAATTATAATAATACATAGTTATACAACTATACAATCACAAATAAATAATGATTAATACTGAATAATATATATGGATGCATGTTTATATGTATGTATGTATATATATATATATATATATATATATATATATATATATATATATATATATATACTGTATATATATATATATATATATATATATATATATATATATCGTAGGTGTTTTTTGTGTAGGAAAACTGGAGCACCCAGAGAAAACCTATAGTATCTGTCTGTCTGTCTATCTCGGGGGTTTTTTATAGGAAAACTGGAGCACCCAGAGAAAACCTGTAGTATCTGTCTGTCTGTCTGTCTGTCTACCTTGGGGGGGGGGGGGGGATTGTAGGAAAACTGGAGCATCCAGAGAAAACCTATAGTATTTATCTATCTATATTTGTCTGTCTATCTATCTTTTTTTTTTTACAGGGAAACTGGAGAACCCAGGGAAAACCTATTGTTAAAATGACAGACATTCATTCGGGAATGTAAATTATTGGTAATCTTATCCTTTTAGTAGGCATTTTAAAATCCCACCAATGTGCGCAGTGTTTGATTCCAGTTTAGGAAGTGTGACAGGATTGGTATTGCTAACTTTCTGACGACTGAGTAAGGGTCTGGTTTTAGGGTTGTCTTGTTTGTCAGCAGAACACACCAATCTTCTTGCACAGCTCTTGGAGGTACTTCTCTCTGGTCTGATATAAGTCTGGTGGCTTAGCTTAATATTTCCCCCTCCCCACATTTTGTCCAATTCCATCAAGGTCTGCATTTCTTTCCTTTCACACTCACAAAGTTTCTTTTGCTCCTGCAGTTTACGTTGTATCTCGGAATCCCAGGAATTAATCAGAGACTTCATAGCTGCAGCTTTTTTCTCTTTCTCCAGTTTTTCACGCTTTTGCTCTGCAGATTCCCGCTGTTTTCTTTCTTTCAACAACACATCCTCCATAAAAGCCCTTTTTTTAGCTTCTTCCTTCTCTATAAGTGACAGTTGGTTGTACACTATTTTTTTATGTATTTCACGACTTCTGTCCTTATCAGGAATGTCCCAGTCACTCTGACAGATTGGAGAGCCAGATTCATACTGAACATCTCTTCCTTGCTCAGTAACACTGTGATGCATTTCCCACTGCATTATGACTGTGTTGTCCATTAGTTTTTTAGTCTTGTCCAGTGTCTTCAGTTTCTGCTGGGGATCCTTCTTCTGCCTCCTGGCTTCAATTTCCCCAACTCGAGATTTTTCAAGATTTTTGTCTTTTTTGTCTCGTACAAACGCTGATGTATATTGCCTGCCTTCATTTGACTCACCAACACTCTGATATAATTCATACTGTCTTATCCTTTGGGCCCTCGTGTTTTGCTCAGTCTTGTCCTGTGTGCCGAGTTTCTGTTTCTTCTTCTCAACGTCCTGCATTCGATGCAGCCGCTCTGATTCCATCAAGGAATCAGACCTTTGCTTTTTAATCTTGTCCATTTCCATCTTCTTGTCTGTTTATATTCAACTTGACCATCCCATGCATCATTTGGTCCGGTTGTGATCCCTTCAATCAAAGGGAAACGTCTTCTGGGCAATCGATAGGGATCCATCTTACGTTTCTGTCTCGAGGTGAAAAATGTACGTCTCTATAAATTCGTTGGGTTCTGCACGTCTGGTTTTAGAACACAGGTAACAAGATATTCAAAGGGTTCAGCGCTGATGTCATAGAATCTATGTCACAAAGCTTGGGTTCCTAGTGACATCATCGGTTAGGTAGAAGTGTACCAGTTTCTATTGCTATGGTAACCAGGAAAAGCTCTGAAGTGATTCACATTTCCTAGTAAAGGAGATGTTACAACCCATCAAAACATTTCCAAATAAACTCATTCATATTAATACAAATATAACTTTTTCCAGCAATTTAGAAAAGCTTCAGCCAATGTGGTTGTAATTGATAATGTGCAAAACACAATCACCTGGTTTTCCATTAAATCTGCTCAACAGTGTTTTCCTCATCAATGCATTTTTGATGAGGAACCTAACAATAGTTTCTAATTTCTTTTGTTGGCCGCTATCTAAGCTACGGCCTAAAGATGGCGTTCCCAGCGTGTCATTTTGTTCAACCTTAGCTTCGAGCACATGGGTGTGTGAAAACCACCTGTGTGTATGTACGTACGAGCATGCAAAGAGCTGAGAGAGGTAGAAGAAAACAGAATTATTTATTCCTGACGCTCTCTTCCAAGTGATCTGCACAAGTTTTGACTCTCCACTGAAGACTCCATCAACAGTTTTCATGCTTTATTCATGTGGTTTTGTATGTTTTTCTCCCACTAATACAGAAAACTTTTCATCAGAAACAACTGATGGTCAAGCAGGTGATGAGCTTGTACAACCAAGTTCCATTGAACAAGTCGGTAGTTGAAGTATTTCCAATTTATTAGTAATGTTCTTTGACATGTGGTGTTATATCTTTCATGTTCATGTGTAAATTATTGAATACAACATGTGAATAATTAGTCACTGTAATCCATCTGCCTGTATGTCTCGTCCATCCATTCATCCATTTTCTTACACCCTTGTCCCTTAATGGAGTCAGGAGGGTTGCTGGTGTCTATCTCCAGCTATCGTTCCGGGCGAGAGGCGGTGTCACCCTGGACAGGTCAACACAGAAAGACAGACAGGACACACAACCACACACACACACACTCACACCAAGGGAGAATTTAGAGAAACCAATTAACCTGAGAGTCATGTTTTTGGACTCTGGGAGGAAGCCGGATGAAACCCACACATGCACAGGGTGGATGGATACAAACTCCATGCACCCAGAACCCAGAACTTTCTTGCTGCAAGGCAACAGCTCTACCAACTGTGCCACTGTGCAGAACTGTAAGATCTGGATTTCTGTAAGAATTCATACAGAAAACCTTTCCTGAACTCTACTGTGGCTTTTCAGTAGTTGATTTTATATATGCCAATGAGTTTTAAGCGATAAAAGATTAAATCTCATAGCCTGTTAGCATGAATGTTTAAAGTACTAGCATAAAGAGCTGCAATTTTGTGTACAGTGCCCACTAAGCCAATGTTTTAGGTTTTAGTCAACAGGTCATGTTTAATGAATGTAGTATATCTGGTAGCGTTGCGGTTGTATTTAATGCAAAAATGTCAGCACTTTGCATCAGTACACACTAGGGGTTGCACCAATTAGTCGACTGGTCGATTCTTTTCTCTGCATGACTTTTTTCTGGGCCAGTCGACTAGTCGCAATCACGTGGCAAAATAAATTTTTCCAAGGAAATGAAAGAAGGTGAACTAGGTGAGTTGTCAGGAAGCTCACATTGTATAAAAATGTAAATAATTTAACAAAGAGAAACTGTAAATTACAGCATAGGCTCCCGCAATAGGGGCATTGCGGTGGTTAGCTCGGCGCCCTGCATACAGAGGCTTTAACCCGCGGTAGTCAGGAGTCCGACTCCTGTCCTCCATTCGCTGGGCCCATCATATCTACCCCCCGCTCCGCTCTCTCTGGCCCCTTACAGTCTGATTGCTGTCAAATAAACTAGTGCCGAAAATGTGCAAAATTTCCTTAGGTCCAATAACATGGATGGTGTAAGTTAAAAGTCAGTGCCTCACCAGCAATTAACCTCACCGCACGTCACTGATATATATATATATATATATATATATATATATATACAAGTCCAGTCACATTAATGTGACCATCTGTCAAAAACCAGAATAACCACCTTTCGCAGAGCGAACTGCTACGAGACGTGCAGGAAGAGAGTCACTTAGGTCCCTGAAGGTCTTCTCTGGGATGTTGAGCCATGCCGACTCTAATGCCGTGGCCAGCTGCGCTAGATTACGCGGTTGAGGATCCATGGCGCGAACAACTCGATCGAGATGGTCCCACAGATGCTCGATTGGGTTTAAGTCAGGTGAGTTTGCTGGCCAGGGAGGACGGTAAACTCATCCTGGTGCTCTTCGAACCACGCACGTACACTGGCAGCTGTATGGCACCTCGCATTGTCCTGCTGGAAGATGCCATCATCCTGAGGAAAAACAATGCGCATGTAGGGGTGGACATGGTCCGCAAGGACAGATGCGTACTTGTATTGATCCATCGTGCCTTCCACAATAATCAGTGAACCCAGAGAATGCCAGGAAAACATTCCCCAGACCATAATGCTCCCGCCTCCAGCTTGGACCGTTCCTGCAATGGTTGCAGGGTGGTTCCTTTCAGAGGTTTCACGCCTTATACGCCAATGTCCATCTGTCCGATGGAGCATAAAACGCGATTCATCTGAAAACGCTACCTGTCGCCACTCAGTGGACGTCCAGCTGCTGTACTGGCGTGCAAATTCTAGCCTTCGTCGTCGATGAACACCGGTCAGCATAGGTGCACGAACCAGGCGTCTGCTTCGGAGGCCCAGACGCAGCAATGTTCGCTGAATAGTGGTTTGGGAGACACTTGTGGTAGCCCCTTGGTTCATTTTAGTGGTCAGTTGCTCAACGGTAGCCCGTCTATCTGCCCGAACGCATCTCCGCAACCGTCGTTCGCCTCTGTCATCTATGGCCCGTGGTGCACCACATTTGCCACGTCGTTGATTTTGGACAGTCCCATTTTGCCATGCACGGTACACTTTTACCACGGCGGCACGCGAACAGTTCACAAACTCAGCCGTTTCGGAAATGCTTCCACCCTTGGCCCGAAAGCCAATGATCATGCCCTTTTGGACGTCGGATAAATCGCTTCGTTTCTGCATTACGCCAACGATTGAAATGTTTTCCGAAGCCCACACACACCCTTTATATACGCTCAACTGCACTGTGCTGCCACCTGCCTTCTGTGATTGGTTATTTAACTCTGAAGTGGAAAGTACGTGGTGGTCACATTAATGTGACTGGACTGTGTATATGGGAAAGGCATATGGAAAAGGGAGGCGACCACAACAGCAATGCAAAGTGGCTGACCTCTCTACGAGAGGAACACAGCAACCTCCCTGAACAAGCCCCGGTAACCATCACTGTGGCAGATGTCCAAGAAAGAGTCTCGGGTATGAAAAACTGGACAGCACCAGGACCTGACAAGATCCATGCCTACTGGCTAAAGAAACTCACTGCCCTCCATGAGCGACTGGCAGCTCAAATGAACCAGCTGCTACAAAATGGGATTGACCCTGAATGGTTAACTGAAGGTCGCACAATCCTGATACAGAAGGATCCCTCAAAGGGTTCAATCCCATCCAACTATCGGCCAATAACCTGTCTCTCTACAACATGGAAGCTCATATCAGGCATCATAGCGGCTAAGATAAGTGGTCACATGAATAAATACATGAGTACGGCACAGAAGGGCACTGGCAAAAATAGCAGAGGAGCCAAACACCAACTCCTTGTAGACCACACAGTCGCCCGAGACTGCAAAACCTGAACACACCCAACCTGTGCACCGCTTGGATAGATTACAAGAAAGCCTATGACTCAATGCCACACACTTGGATCAATGAATGCTTAGAGATGTACAACATCAATAGGACTCTAAGAGCCTTCATTGCAAACTCGATGGGGCTATGGAAAACCACCCTTGAAGCCAACTGCAAACCACTTGCACAAGTGTCCATCAAATGTGGCATATACCAAGGTGATGCTCTGTCCCCACTGCTGTTCTTCATAGGCCTGAACCCCCTCAGCCAAATCATCAACAAGACTGGCTATGGATACCGACTGAAGAATGGGGCCACAATCAGTCACCTCCTCTACATGGATGACATCAAGCTGTACGCTAAGAGTGAGCGAGACATCGACTCACTGATCCACACCACCAGGATATACAGCACTGACATTGGGATGTCATTCGGACTAGAAAAGTGTGGTCGGATGGTTACAAAGAGAGGGAAGGTCGTCCGCACAGAAGGGGTCTCACTCCCAGAAGGAACAATAGCAGACATAGAGCACAGTTACAAGTACCTGGGAATACCACAAACAAATGGCAACCTCGATGAGGTCACAAGGAAAGGAGCCACAGCCAAATACCTCCAACGACTAAGGCAAGTCCTGAGAAGCCAGCTCAATGGCAAGAACAAGATCCGTGCAATAAACAGCTATGCCTTACCAGTAATCAGATACCCTGCCGGAATAATTAGCTGGCCAATGGAAGAGATAAAGGCCACGGATGTTAAGACTCGGAAGTTACTAACCATGCATGGAGGGTTCCACCCCAAATCCAGCACCCTGAGACTGTACACGAGCCGTAAGGAAGGAGGCAGAGGACTAGCGAGTGTGAGAGCCACTGTCCAGGATGAAACATCCAAGATCCATAAATACATCAAGGACAAAGCCTCAACGGACGATATGCTCAGGGAATGTCTCAGGCAATGGGGAACACAGGATGAGGGGCTAGAGGTTCCATCATGGGAGAACAAGCCCCTACATGGGATGTACCACCGACAATAAACTGAAGTGGCTGATATCAGGAAATCCTACCAATGGCTGGACAAAGCTGGACTCAAGGACAGCACAGAGGCTCTCATCCTGGCTGCACAGGAACAGGCCCTAAACACCAGAGCAATAGAGGCTCAGATCTACCACACCAGACAAGACCCAAGGTGTAGGTTGTACAAGGAGGCCCCTGAGACAGTCCAGCACATAACAGCAGGGTGCAAGATGCTGGCAGGGAAAGCGTACATGGAACGACATAACCAGGTGGCGGGCATAGTGTACAGGAACATCTGTGCAGAATACGGACTGGAAGCCCCGAGATTGAAGTGGGAAACCCCCTCCAAAGGTGGTGGAGAATGACCGAGCTAAGATCCTGTGGGACTTCCAGATCCAGACAGACAAGATGGTGATGGAGAACCAACCGGACATTGTGGTGGTGGATAAAGAACAGAGGAAAGCCGTTGTGGTGGATGTAGCTATACCAAGTGACTACAACATCAGGAAAAAGGAGCATGAGAAACTGGAGAAATACCAGGGCCTCAGGGAGGAACTGGAAAAGAACTGGAAGGTGAAGACCACAGTGGTGCCTGTGGTCATCGGGGCCCTCGGGGCAGTCACCCCCAAACTGGAGCAGTGGCTAAAACAGATCCCAGGAACATCATCAGAATCTCATCAAATGTCTACTAGGCACAGCCAGAACTGCCAGAACCCTCAAGCTCCAGCTTGTAGAGACCGAGCTCAGTGCCACCGAGGTAAATTTTTTTATGTCGTAACGGTCACTGACTCCAACGCAATATCTAGACAGTAATCATTGACTTATAACTGCCTGTCCTAGTCTAATTTTAGACACAGTACTAAACCAACCCACCAGGCCTCTGGTAGAGGACCCGAGCTCAGAGGATGAAAGAGACCACCCCAGAGGGTGAGAAGGGAATTTGGAATTATGTATATATTCATCGTACTGGTATTTATATATGTCCATCTTACTTGTGAAATGTTGTTTGTGGAGCCTCACATCAATAATGCATCGATCTGAACAACAATATCCCTGTTGTTTTGATTGGCAAAGTAGGAGAGACTACCGCACCAAGATGGCCGCCGTATTTCCTGCGCCGGAGCAGCCAATGCGGGGTCTACTCTTATATTATGTCTATGCCTCTATCCATAGATATAACGCCGCCGTCACCGTAACAACCAATCACAGCGGAGTAGACCAATCGTTGCCGAGCAACACAATGACCAATCACGGTAGACTCCTGTGCGGCTGACGTAGAAAACGTCTTCCGTTGCCCCGGTGATACAACCTAGCGGCAGGACGTCGGTCTCCCAGCAACGTATTGTAAATATCCAGTTATATTTTTATTCTATGTGGTATGAGAGAGCAGCAGAGAAATGAATGAAACATCAGTTAGTTAAATACAAAGACTGGGACTGCACTAGCTGATCCAATATTAGCAACATAGCACGGGCGAATTACAGGTAAGTTACAGCTCTACTTAACAATCTGCGACAGGATAATACGGGCTAACGTTAGCGATATCGTAGCTAGGCTAACCGCGGTGTTGGTCTTTGCTACAATTGCATAGCTACATTTGGATTATTTAGAGTGGAGAGATGTTGTGATTTTTTTTTTTTTTTTAGAAAGACCACGGAAAGCTCTGTGTATGTTGTATTGAAATGACTGAAGTAGTTAACTTTCAAACAGCTAACGGTTAGCAGTCGTTTGCTAGCGACTATAGTAACAGAGATTAAATAGCTGTTAGCGTGTAGTAAATGCGACCAAATCTGGTTAGAACCACCAAACACCTGTCTGCGACAGCCAGGATACACTGTGCATTAACACTCTGTGTAGATAATGCTCTTATATTCCTTTTTTATCACTGATATGATCACAATTATACATAGATTTACAATTGTGTGTTAAATGTCACAGTTTGATGTTCATAGAAAATAACCTGGTTGCTATTTAAAATTAACGAATTCCATGTACATTCATGATTAATCAAAACATTATTTTGATCTGCGTGATATTTTTTTGGGGGAACGAGACTTAGTAGCATGAACACATTTCCTGAATGGTTCAGCTAATACGAGGGAACCACCAAAATCCTGGTGTTTTTAGTTAATTTCGCTGCATGAAAGGAATTTCTGTTCCTCATTGATCTTTGCTCTGTTTTAGGACACACTGGGCTTTTCTAAACTTAAAAGAGGCTATAGTTTTCCTGAAAACATTTTAGCTAGCAACCAGATCAGTGTGATGCACTTTTTTAATGCACTTGCTCAGTACATGTTAATTTTAATCAGAGCTGGTTGCAGGTGTCATTGATTGCAATATCAAAGTTAGACAACTTCCATTCTTAAAGTGTGACTGGGTGAATGAATGTTAGCGTTAAGTAGCCGTTATGAATGGAAAGGTCCTATTTTAATTCAGTTTTTGTGCATCTTGTTAGTTGAATATGACTCTTACAAAGGCACAAATATAATATGCTATAATATTTTAGTAGCCATGCATCCATCCAAGAAGCATATCATCATTACTATTGGGAAAGTGTAATCAACTAGTGTCTATTATAGATTTCCTTTCTGTTCCTTACGTCTTCTTATTTGTAATTTTAACCTACTAAGGTTTGCTTTTTTTCCATTGAAGGCTCAGAGCTGATGGTTGCTTGCTAGCCAATGGGACTATTTGACAAGTTGGTCGGATGGCTGGGCTTAAAGAAGGAGGTGAATGTGCTCTGCCTGGGCCTGGACAACAGTGGCAAAACCACCATCATCAACAAACTCAAACCTTCCAATGTAAGTGAATGATCCAGTGAAATTTGTGCACTTGTATTTAATACACCTCACTTATATGCTGTGCATGTCCTTTTTGTGTTTTAAATGTGTTGTCCTGCAGTCATGTTGATCTGCTCTTGCACAACATTATTTACAATGCAATTAAGTAAAAAACAAACATCCTTTCTTGCATGACAATTAAATGAACATTGCCTGTGTGAGCTTTCCTTTGAGCCATTTCTCAAAATCCAATCTCTTTTTCTTGTAGGCTCAGGTGCAAGACATTGTTCCAACAATTGGCTTCAGTATAGAGAAGTTCAAGACATCCAGGTAGATACTTAATGCCATAAAGTAAAAATGAAATGTCTTACTGTTTTACCACCTTGTTTTGATCTGAACATTTAGTCTGCTAAGTGATAGGATATGTGCTCCATGTGAAAACCTTTAGGTTTCCAACTTTATTTATTTATTTATTTGATGTTTTTTTTCTATTCTGCAGTCTTTCATTTACCGTCTTTGACATGTCCGGTCAAGGCAGATACAGGAATCTTTGGGAACATTACTACAAGTGAGTGCACACATACAGTCTGTACTTCTGCCTTTTGTTGGTGATATACATATACATTTTATTCCCATTGCTCTCTTCTCAGGGAAGGGCAGGCTATCATATTTGTCATTGATAGTGCAGACAAGCTAAGAATGGTTGTAGCCAAAGAAGAATTGGAAACATTATTGAATCATCCCGGTAAGCTCTTTCTGATCTGTCTGCACATTTTTTTATACTGTTCTATGTTTAAACTATACAAGCATGAATACAGATTTTTGATTTATATTTTATAAACCAAAGTCATTGAAGACACAACCATCAAAGACTCCAAACCCGTTTTATTTTTGTTATGTATGTGTGTGTGTCTGGATGGAAAACAAAGTATTCCTTGAGTGAGAAACACAGTGAACCACTTTGCAGAACACATATTGAGCAATATTGTGTCAAATATTAAGCAATGGTGTCAAAATATTGTTCTTTATCATTCACCATCACAACTGTATATTGTTTACACTTTACTCACCGTTTTTGCTGCAGATATTAAACACAGGAGGATCCCCATCCTTTTCTTTGCTAACAAGATGGATGTCAGAGATGCTCTGTCTTCTGTCAAGGTCTCACAGCTGCTCTGTTTGGAGAACATCAAAGACAAGCCCTGGTACATCTGGTATGAACAGATTAAAACTCTTTGAAGTACTTGTCTCATAAACTGTACACTACTAATAATAATCTAACATAACTATTAAACCACAGGAGTGTATAGAACCAGTCATATATTCTTGTAACATTTTTTGGAATTGTTTTTTTTTTCTGCATGGTTGGTAGAAAAGCCTGGGTGGATGCAGGTTTTTGTTTTTCAGAACAGATTTGTTGTTTTCCAGTGCCACTGATGCTATCAGAGGAGACGGTTTACAAGAAGGAGTCGACTGGCTGCAAGGTAAGAGACCTAATGTGTATAATTTAAGACTAAAGAATAGCATTCTAAATCTAATAAAGTAACAACCACACATATTTGGTCATATTCCACATGTTTTTTTGGGGGTGTGTGGAGGGACTAGACTCTGTTGAAGTTTTAAAATATTTGATCTGATTTTACCCAGTGGCTGTATTCAAGCTAGGGCCAAGACATATTTTCCAGCAATAAAGTGACTTGTACATTTTTCTTGCTCCAACTTTAATTCCTCAAAATTTGAAATTTTCACCAATAAGAACTGAATGGCTTCATTCACTTCCTTTGTTGTCATTACCAAGCTACAGTCACAACTCCTCCTTCTGTTTTCTTGATTGGTAAGGTTAAACATCAACCAGAGAAATCCAGCTCAATGGGAGAAATCCCTGTGGATCACCGAAGGCAGATGATTATCAAGTAGAATTGTGTAGAACGGCAAATGATCAGGCTAATTGGGCTCCAAAGCTGAGGAAAAACGTCTCACAGCTGGTTTTCATACACAGAACAGAGTTAGAAAGTTTGGGAAGTGCTTTTATTTATTTGGTTATTTAATTTACCAGACTGCCAATTTATTCGAAGCAGATGTTCTAATAACAAATTAACCCACCACTGCTGTTAATGCCTATTTTCTAATGTAACTGCAGCTGTTCAGATTAGTTTCCTGTCGACATTAATACTCCAGTCTTACTTTTTCCAGTCTAGTTAGAGTTCTGTTAAGAAATAGTTACAACCTCATATTAAGTAGGTGGAGTGGCTGTGGGTTGAAGAAGAGATAAACCAATGAGACGTTTTGTTCTAACCTCAATGACAGGGAGCAGTGATGTGAAAGAGGATTATTACACCGTTTTTATCTTATAATTTATTGAAATGTCTTTGTTTCTGCCATTTTCTCATTGCTATCTTGACCTATAGATATCTAGAATTTCAAGATGTCTTTATCTCTTAACAAGACAGAGTTACTTTTCCAAAGCATGTTCATAACAAATATGTGTCATTGTACAAGAACGTCCATGTCTTATTTTTTTTTGTTATGTTTAATGCCCTCATTCAAATCCTTCCATAGATCAAATTATACAGTGAGTACTGGTTGCTTTTTAATACTACTGTTGTTGAATTGTAGTTGTCTAAGATTTATAACTGGTTCCCTTCCCCATGTTGTTGTATCCTAAGCAGGTGAGTTTACATGAAGCCACCTGTGCAATGTATTTAAACTAGAAACCTACCCATGTAAACTCTTCTTCTTGACCGGTCTTTGTCCAGTTTTATTTTGGTAATCCTGAGAATTCAAAGAAACAGCTGTTATTAATGTACATATGTGTTATATTTTGCTGAATAACCCTTTTCCTCCTTTTCTAGATCAAATCAAAACAATGAAAACATGAGCGCATGAGGAGCAACCACCAGAATAATCACCATTACTCGCAGATATTTTTTTAAAAATAATTGTTTTGCTGTTTTTGAGGCACCACTTGAAGTAGATGCTGTTTATGATTACATATACGTGTTAAAGCAAGAAATGCAAATGTCCAAAAAGCAAGTCTTGGCAAGAGCAGCAAGTGAACTTGGTAAATGCTTCTTATAACATTTTTAAGATTTGTTAAGATGCAATGTTATTTGGGTAAATTTTACTTTATTGTAAAATCGTTGGGAATTAGAAGAAGAAAGAGGCAAAATGTGTTCAGATTCCTGCCTTTTCCAAAACTACATTGGCTGTTTATGCTTACACTAGTAACAGGCATTTTGTCCTCACTGCAGATAATATAGAATGGAGCTCTGCTCAATTTTAAGCAAAATTTCTCTAGGATAATAAACAAAAAAATAAAAAATAGAAATCTATTTTAAATAGAATATAATTTGTGTGTAATATTACCAATTGTAAGGTGCCCTTTATAAATACGACATAGTTAGCTGTTCATATACAAATATTAAGTCAGTATATATACTAATATGAAACAAGCAGGTGAAAACTGCAAATATAATTCAAAACAAGTCTCTGCAAAGCTAAATTCCAGCCACTGTTGTTTTTGGCTTGATTCCATTTCTAACGAACAAGATGTAATCATTCAAAAAGGCTGCTTTCAGTTTACTCTCAGTACTTCAATGAATCAAAGGCAGACCAGAAAGCATATAATTACAGTCTATACAAAAGATTTCTTTTTTTGTTGTTGTTTGTTTTTTTAAGGCTTTGATCTTTTTATATAGACTGACCTAGAGCTTGCCATAAAAGCAGCTTGTTTTGTCTATGTTAACATATGCTATTTCAGCCCTGGTTTCTAAAAATGTTTTCTTAAGCCTTTTTTTGATTAGAATAAATCAGTATTATAGATAGATAGATAGATAGATAGATATAGATAGATAGATAGATGATAGATAGATAGATAGATAGATAGATAGATAGATAGATAGATAGATAGATAGATAGATAGATAGATAGATAGATAGATAGATAGATAGATAGATAGATAGATAGATAGATAGATAGATAGATATAGATAGATAGATAGGTAGATAGATAGATAGATAGATAGATAATAGATAGATACACAGTCCAGTCACATTAATGTGACCATCTGTCAAAAGCCAGAATAACCACCTTTGGCAGAGCGAACTGCTACGAGACGTGCAGGAAGAGAGTCTCTTAGGTCCCTGAAGGTCTTCTCTGGGATGTTGAGCCATGCCGACTCTAATGCCGTGGCCAGCTGCGCTAGATTACGCGGTTGAGGATCCATGGCGCGAACAACTCGATCGAGATGGTCCCACAGATGCTCGATTGGGTTTAAGTCAGGTGAGTTTGCTGGCCAGGGGAGGACGGTAAACTCATCCTGGTGCTCTTCGAACCACGCACGTACACTGGCAGCTGTATGGCACCTCGCATTGTCCTGCTGGAAGATGCCATCATCCTGAGGAAAAACAATGCGCATGTAGGGGTGGACATGGTCCGCAAGGACAGATGCGTACTTGTATTGATCCATCGTGCCTTCCACAATAATCAGTGAACCCAGAGAATGCCAGGAAAACATTCCCCAGACCATAATGCTCCCGCCTCCAGCTTGGACCGTTCCTGCAATGGTTGCAGGGTGGTTCCTTTCAGAGGTTTCACGCCTTATACGCCAACGTCCATCTGTCCGATGGAGCATAAAACGCGATTCATCTGAAAACGCTACCTGTCGCCACTCAGTGGACGTCCAGCTGCTGTACTGGCGTGCAAATTCTAGCCTTCGTCGTCGATGAACACCAGTCAGCATAGGTGCACGAACCAGGCGTCCGCTTCGGAGGCCCAGACGCAGCAATGTTCGCTGAATAGTGGTTTGGGAGACACTTGTGGTAGCCCCTTGGTTCATTTTAGTGGTCAGTTGCTCAACGGTAGCCCGTCTATCTGCCCGAACGCATCTCCGCAACCGTCGTTCGCCTCTGTCATCTATGGCCCGTGGTGCACCACATTTGCCACGTCGTTGATTTTGGACAGTCCCATTTTGCCATGCACGGTACACTTTTACCACGGCGGCACGCGAACAGTTCACAAACTCAGCCGTTTCGGAAATGCTTCCACCCTTGGCCCGAAAGCCAATGATCATGCCCTTTTGGACGTCGGATAAATCGCTTCGTTTCTGCATTATGCCAACGATTGAAATGTTTTCCGAAGCCCACACACACCCTTTATATACGCTCAACTGCACTGTGCTGCCACCTGCCTTCTGTGATTGGTTATTTAACTCTGAAGTGGAAAGTACGTGGTGGTCACATTAATGTGACTGGACTGTGTAGATCGATAGATAGATAGATAGATAGATAGATAGAAAAACGTACAACTAAGCTCTCAGTTTCAAAAGCGGCAGCTACAAAGGCTTTAGGTTGCATTTATTTCTAAGAAATAATCTTGACTTTAATGCACTAAATTAAAATCAACAAATTTCTTTATTTTAATCCTTTATCTATGCTCTGTCAAAGGTTTGTGAATTGTGGCTAAATAATGTTTAGCAGCAAAAACCAAACAGAAACAACTTCGTCATCATTTTTAATGTCCTCCTGCAACAACTCAGAAAGTAACTGTTCCTAAAGCAAGACTTTAACTGATTACAGCTTGTGGTCTGTCACAGATGTTTTCCTTAACGTGAATGACATGTAACTAAAATGGTGCAGATGGAGATAGCTGTTTCAGTAACAATCATATTGAAGACATGTAACCTTAAGAACCTCAACAAAACCTTTGGTTGAGGTGTTTGTAAAAAATAATGGTAGATGCAAAGAAGCTTGTACTTGTATAGCAGATAAAGTTCAGAGAACCCCAAAGCTCTTCATGCTACATTCAATCAATCAACTGTTCTCACACACATAGAACGTCCTCTAAACTGTTACCAAACTCTTATAAATTTGTTTAGTTAGGGAACATATGCTAAAAAGTCTGTGATAGATGTCAGGAAAGCATCGCAAAATATGTATTAATTTATGTTAGTTATTTAAAATGTTATAGCTGACAGTCTGATGCTGTTTTTGTTGTGAAAAGCTGGTGTACATTTTAGTGTCATACATCAGCAGGCAATGTTTTTTTTTCTTCAGCCCTTCGTCTGTGTACGGAAGCGCATTGCTATCACGCAGGAAAAAAAAATTCGAGCGCTATCAAGTTATAACGTGATACGTATCTTGTTAAAACGTGATAGTATCACGTTAAAACGTGATAATTTTATGTCCAGAAAGTGGCGGTGTTATGTTAGCCTATTACATTGGCTAACATGAATTGGTCAGGTTTCCCTTCATGTTTGGTCCACATGGATACGGATGCTGCTTTGCACTGTGGTTAAAACCTTTAATAACATGAGCAGAATCCTAAACAGAACCGGAAGCACAGGAGGAAACGTCAGTTCGGTCCTCTAGCTGTGGGCCGTTCCTGACTGTTTGGGTCGAAGCTGCAGCTGACTTCAGATTGTAGCTTCTGATTCGGGAAATGGCTGAAGAGCGATTATAACCGAGGATCAGATGGATTTGCTGAACATCTGATGTTCAGATTTTCTTTTTTAACAGTACACTTGCTGAACAACGGCAACAGCTGTTCGTAACCAAGCAACCGAAATCAACAGAAGGCTAGATAGTGGTAAAAGACTTCCTCTTTCCAAAATAAATCATAAAGCTTTGAATTTCATTATTTTTCACGTCAACTTTTTGTAATTATATATATATATATATATCTATATATATAGATATATAGATATATCTATATATCTATATATATAGATATATCTATATATCAATAGATATATAGATACATCTATATATCTATCTATATATAGATATATAGATGTATCTATATACATCTATATTGATATATATACATATATCTATATATATAGATGTATCTATATATCAATAGATATATAGATACATCTATATATAGATATATATATACATATATACATATATCTATATATCTATATATATAGATGTATCTATATATCAGTAGATATATAGATACATCTATATATAGATATATATATACATATATACATATATCTATATATCTATATATATAGATGTATCTATATATCAGTAGATATATAGATACATCTATATATAGATATATAGATATATGTATATATATATCTATATATAGATATATATACGTATCACGTTATAACGTGATACGTATCACGTTTTAACAAGATACGTATCACGTTGTAACGTGATACGTATCACGTTTTAACGTGATAGTATCACGTTACAACGTGATACTATCACGTTTTAACAAGATACGTATCACGTTATAACGTGATAGCTCTCGAAATTTTTTCCTGCGTGACAGCAATGCGCTTCCGTATCTGTGAAACAACCAAATCAAGAAAACTCCTGCTTACTCTAACAGTGGAAACCATGTGGATTTGTAATATTCCTGTGATTGTAAAATATCTTGACTTGCTGTAAAGAGTTTAGTCAGTATCTTGTAGAGATTTCAGATCATTTCTGTAGGTCAACTATCCTTGATTAATAATGTTTTATATTTTAAACAGACATCATTTTTAGACTATTTGCTGAAACTGCATTTTTCAAAAGCCTGTTTCTATTTCATTCCATTCTGTGTTTTAATTTTCAAATAATAAATTTTGTGGAAACCCAATATTTCTCCATGTTCACATGTAATGTTCATATATCAGATGTTTACCCAATTTTCCATCCTTCTTCCTTTTATTCAGCCGTTTTTTAGAGATCTTGTGAGCTGCCAGCAACAGCTGCTCATTAAACCTCCAGTCCTATGACTCTGAACAAATTATTTAGTTGAATGTAATCAGTAAAGTTACAGATGTTGAAATGTTTTCTATAAAACTGGAACACAATGTTTATTTTATTTTATTTTTTTTACAATAGTTGTGCTCAGAAATGCACTAGGCATGTACATTACATCTAATGTGATTCTTGATATAAACAAATCACACGAAAGCCAAAGTTAAGATTCAGTGTTTGATTTAAAAGTGCCTCAAGGTTCTGCACCAACCATCTGTCCAACATGCCGTTAGCAGATTTTCCAGCTGTCTACCGGATCTTTTATTTTTTGGCATAAATATTTCCCAGAATCATTCAGCTCTCAAAAGTTATCGCATTTCATTTTATTTTGATTCAAAAGCTGGTTTGTATGTAACGCATGTAATGTTGGTAATAGATTTTCAATATGCGGCCACACAGTTTGCCATTGCAGAATGTTTTATTACTGCGCATATTAACTGCTTACTAGAAACATGAGGCTTCATTTTGATAGTTTTGGAATTAGTGACGAACTTTAAGAAAAGCTTAATATTTATAAACATAAAGCTCAAATCTATTTTTTTTTTCATCTACGTGAATATTTTTGTTGTAAAAGCTTTGATCTAAATGTCCATATGTAATATACACAGTCCAGTCACATTAATGTGACCATCTGTCAAAAGCCAGAATAACCACCTTTCGCAGAGCGAACTGCTACGAGACGTGCAGGAAGAGAGTCACTTAGGTCCCTGAAGGTCTTCTCTGGGATGTTGAGCCATGCCGACTCTAATGCCGTGGCCAGCTGCGCTAGATTACGCGGTTGAGGATCCATGGCGCGAACAACTCGATCGAGATGGTCCCACAGATGCTCGATTGGGTTTAAGTCAGGTGAGTTTGCTGGCCAGGGGAGGACGGTAAACTCATCCTGGTGCTCTTCGAACCACGCACGTACACTGGCAGCTGTATGGCACCTCGCATTGTCCTGCTGGAAGATGCCATCATCCTGAGGAAAAACAATGCGCATGTAGGGGTGGACATGGTCCGCAAGGACAGATGCGTACTTGTATTGATCCATCGTGCCTTCCACAATAATCAGTGAACCCAGAGAATGCCAGGAAAACATTCCCCAGACCATAATGCTCCCGCCTCCAGCTTGGACCGTTCCTGCAATGGTTGCAGGGTGGTTCCTTTCAGAGGTTTCACGCCTTATACGCCAACGTCCATCTGTCCGATGGAGCATAAAACGCGATTCATCTGAAAACGCTACCTGTCGCCACTCAGTGGACGTCCAGCTGCTGTACTGGCGTGCAAATTCTAGCCTTCGTCGTCGATGAACACCAGTCAGCATAGGTGCACGAACCAGGCGTCTGCTTCGGAGGCCCAGACGCAGCAATGTTCGCTGAATAGTGGTTTGGGAGACACTTGTGGTAGCCCCTTGGTTCATTTTAGTGGTCAGTTGCTCAACGGTAGCCCGTCTATCTGCCCGAACGCATCTCCGCAACCGTCGTTCGCCTCTGTCATCTATGGCCCGTGGTGCACCACATTTGCCACGTCGTTGATTTTGGACAGTCCCATTTTGCCATGCACGGTACACTTTTACCACGGCGGCACGCGAACAGTTCACAAACTCAGCCGTTTCGGAAATGCTTCCACCCTTGGCCCGAAAGCCAATGATCATGCCCTTTTGGACGTCGGATAAATCGCTTCGTTTCTGCATTACGCCAACGATTGAAATGTTTTCCGAAGCCCACACACACCCTTTATATACGCTCAACTGCACTGTGCTGCCACCTGCCTTCTGTGATTGGTTATTTAACTCTGAAGTGGAAAGTACGTGGTGGTCACATTAATGTGACTGGACTGTGTAGTCTTTAATGATGTAACAACATAGATGTCCTGTCATCACTCCCAAATACACGGTGGGTCATAAGTTTACATGCATAGAAAAGATAAACATTTTATACTGGACAACCGTTTTTATTTTTGTTGACCACTTTGTGGTTGATCTGAAACATTTCTAGTTTTCTGAAACTTGCAAATAAGCTTTCCCACAGTGTCGTTGAGATGCTAGTTCCATGTTTTCTGTTAAAGTTTCGTGCAACCATGCGACTGCTTCTCAATGCAGCCATCAGTATAATTTCAGTTCTTTTCTCTTTTGCCAAACGCATCTTCCTGGGTATCTGAAATATAAAAGAAATATACATTTTACATTCTCCTATGTATGGAAACTTATGGCCCAACCTGAATAACCTGTTTTACATATTTTGGTCACTCTCCATGGTGCTGAATCTCTCTGTTTCACTGCTAAGAGAGTCCTGCTCATTTGCCACAATTTACCATGACCAATAAGCATCTTCTCCAATACAGTTTTTTTTCTTCCTGTTGCTGTGTGTATGTGTGTAAGGATTTTTAAAAAGTCAGATTGTATCATTAAACCTCACTGCATGCTCGGGACCCATCCTAATTGGATGCCTGCCAGTTCCGACAAGTCTTGTCCAGATAAACGGAGTGCAAGCTGAAGTGGCCATTAAGTAGACGCAGCTCAAAGATATATATCCTGAAGGGAAGAGGGAGACACACACTTAAGACTGCAATAATTGCTTAAATGTGGGAGTGTTTTATCCACGAATTCGTTTGATCACAGAAAAAAAAGAGGAAATTGAGTATTTCTCCTTGAGAGGGTGTTCGTAATTCCTGGCTATATGTTTTAATAATAACACGTTTACCCCACCAGAGTTTCTTGATGAAGTCGTGTTCCCAGCGTCCTTACGATGAACAAAGGAAAGCAAATAATGTTACTGACTAACAGAAGGACATCTGAAAGGGGTTTCTTAAGACTTGTATGCACTGAGTATACAGAAGTAGTGTCAGAAGCGGACTAAACAACAACAAAAAATATTCACAATTTTGTATTTACTCAAAGCGTGATGCGACCCTTTTAACAAGCCTCTTTTCATAACCCATCCGGTGAGTAAAAGAAAAAAAAAAGTGTTCTTGGGCAAAGGAATTTCGGCCCTCTTCCAGTAACATCAGCCGGGACATCGTGACGTTGTTTTTTTTTTTTGCCAGGTGCTCATTAAGAGGGATGGGTCGTTTCTCTGACGCGTGTCTCGGTCCTCTGACGGCATCTGCCCCCTTTATAAGCCTCAGCAAGTCACCCGAGAGACCCCCACCGCCGGTTCGCTTTACAGTTGCCCACCGTACAAAGAGGGACGCGTATATCAATGCTGCTGGAACTGTGATGCCCGTTTTCTTTGCTCATCTGCCCACACGCATGACTCTGGAAAGACTTTTGGTAAGTTTTGTAGTCCTTTATATATGTAAAAGAAATTAAGAAAGAAAGACGCAACGAAAGGCTCTTTCTATCATAATTTGTGGCTCTTTGGAATTTGTGTTTCTGTGCGTAATAAGGCTTTTACGCACACGCATCCTCCACAAAGAGCCAAATTAAATGAACAAAAAGAACACGAGTTATTTAACAGAGAAAAATTATAGTAATACGAAGTTAATTGTATTGTTTAAATATAGTTTATATTAGATTTTTGGAGGGATTAATTGTATCTTTCAGTTATTTGTACTGGGGATTTGTACCCAGAAGAAAAACAATTATGAAACATTCCCGTCTTATTCCGTCTTATTTGTAATGGTAGTATGACCACATGTTATGACTAATTTTACAAGACATATAAAAGTTCAATTTAATATTTAAATGTAAGTAATTTTATATTTAAATTTAAGTAATTTAAAGAAAATCATTTCTTGGTTTTTCTTTGAAGTGCCTCTATTTTTCAACCAGGTTTCAGCGTGTCTGGTCAGTATTTCAAATCGGACCAAAAAGAAAGAAAGAAAAAAAAAACTAAACTAACTTTGTTTCCACTCCAAACTATGTTGATACGTCACTTGCCACAAACACAAAGGCGCACATAACATCATATCTTGTGATAACTATGTTTTCTACAGGTCTTCATGTCCTCCCGTTCCTAGCAGAAGACCACTGCGACAATGACCATCCATGCAGAGGGGCTTGTGGCTATCGCGGTCTTCTATCTCCTCATCCTGTTCGTGGCATCTGGGCGGCATGGAAGAACAAACACTCCGGGGAGGCGGAGGGCACCGACCGCAGCGAAACCATCATGGTCGGAGGGAGAGACATCGGACTCTTTGTCGGTGGATTCACAATGACAGGTGGAGTTTGTGATACTGGTTTGTTGTATTATTTCTGGTATATTTAAAGAGACTATTCCCATAACATTTACGATTTTGTTTATGCTCAACCTTGAGAGTTTCTTTATTATTATTATTATTATTATTATTATTATTATTATTATTATTATTATTATTATTATTATTATTATTATTTATTATTCTGTCCAAGTAAATGTAATTTCAGTTCCGTTCAGTGACGTGTTTGTGTAATTCGCAGCGACCTGGGTGGGTGGAGGATACATCAATGGCACAGCTGAGTATGTGTATCTTCCCGACTACGGCTTGGCTTGGGCTCAAGCCCCATTTGGTTATGCTCTCAGTCTGGTTGTTGGTGAGTTTTCTTAAACAGTATGTTATTCTTAAATGGCTAAATGTATTATGTGGAAGAAATACAAACTTAAGCACTACTTTATAGGCTAAGCATATTATTAAAATAAGAGTTTTAGAGGGACTGTCTCAAGTGCTCTTCTGTTCATCTTTCAGTGGTAACATTTAAACAAGTATCAAACTGTCCGTATTATGATTTCCATCAAGTTCTCCCTCTTTATCCCAGGTGGGCTTTTCTTTGCTAAGCCCATGCGCTCAAGGGGTTACGTCACCATGCTGGACCCGTTCCAGCAACTTTATGGGAAACGTATGGGTGGTCTTCTCTTCATACCTGCGTTCATGGGTGAGATTTTCTGGTCGGCTGCCATCCTGTCCGCCCTCGGTAAGTCCACGCGTCTGCACACAGCCGAACAAAACTGTTCTTGGATATACCTCAAAATGTATCTGAATTTCTGACAATACAAGGGCTGTGATGTCCTTTGACCTGCTCTTGACCTATAGGTGCTACTCTGAGTGTCATTGTGGACATCAACATCAAGATGTCAGTGGTTATCTCTGCACTCATAGCAATCTTCTACACGCTGGTTGGAGGACTGTACTCTGTGGCCTACACGGACGTGGTGCAGCTGTTTTGTATCTTTATTGGCCTTGTAAGTTCAAGACTTGCATTTGATTCATTGTACGCGTCGGTCATTCTCTCTCAGAATTATAGGCAGAAATGGACAGAAATACAGTGATGTTAAGTTCATGTTTCCCTTGAAAGAAATTAAATGTGTTTTAAAACTCTTCTGTTGGTTTTCTTGAGTATTTACTGACGTCTGTTTGCCTGCAGTGGATCAGCGTCCCTTTTGCTTTGACTAACGCTGCGGTGTCAGACATCACTGTCACTGCAGTGAAGAGGGTTTATCAGTCACCTTGGAGAGGTAGCATCAAGAAGGAAGACACCTGGATGTGGGTCGACAACTTCTGTCTTCTGGTACTGTCTCTACATGTTTATTCATCTCAATGGTATTAGACCTTAAAACTCTAGAATACAGTCAAAAACTGATTTTATCAACAACTTTTTTAAAAATGTTCTGATTACTCTTGTTGTGTTTAGCTTAAAAGTGGAAGAACTTCATTGACTTACTTTGTTCATTCATTTGTTAATCTAGAAATTATTCAGTAAATAAATTTGCTACATTGTTAGACACGTGGCCAAGTAAATAATTAATTCATTACAACACAATCATTCTCTTATGAAATTACTTAATTGTTCCTTTACACTTAAGAAATTTGCTCTGTCCTTCTCTCCATATTTTAAACTTAAAATACTGTCTCTCAGGATATTTCTTTTCTTTTCTTACTTTTTTTTTAATCTATGGATTTGTGACTTTTTTTGCTTCCAGACTCAGAACCTCACTTTTAAATATGTTTTTCCTGGTCATCATGCTGCAGATGCTGGGAGGAATACCTTGGCAAGTGTATTTCCAAAGGGTGTTATCTGCCTCCTCCGCCACCTATGCACAGGTTCTCTCTTTCCTGGCCGCGTTTGGATGCCTCGTCATGGCCGTGCCCTCCGTTCTCATCGGAGCCATTGGGGCCTCCACAGGTTAGACATACACACTCTGCGGATGTGTTCGCCTGTGTATTTGTTTTGCTGGGGAAGGCTCTGGGTAGGTTCTTGTTGCCCTTAGATCTAAGAAAACCTGGTAAATAGCAGCTGGTTCACCTCATCCATAATGAAGCAGCAATCCGTTTAATAACCGTGCTGGACTGTAAATATTGCATTAGAGCGAGGCAAGGGACCAAATTAGTGCTGTGATCTCCAGATTTCTAGGTGTCAGATTCTTCCACGGAGAAGTGATGACACAAATGTGTTTCATCTTGTTCTATGAATTTGCCCAAGATGTGCAGCTTAATACCATAAGACGGCCCAAACAGAAAAAGCCAAAGAAAAGGAAGATGAACAAACGTAATGTTCTGCTGCGTCCAGATTTGATCCTTCACACATGTTGGTATCCCAAATTGTTCTTTGTTTTTACAGCCCTAATATGTATCCATCTTTTATTGCAATAACAATTTTAACACAGAAAAAAAAATCTTGCAGTTAAAAATGTAATAGTTTTTTTTTTTCTGCAACAAAATTAATTATATCCTCCTGACTACCAGTAGTTCATTTTTGTCCTCTGTAGAGGGCATTTCTAAACTTGAATATCTCCCACCCCTGCATTCTATTGAATTAATTCCTTTTGGTATCTAGAGAGGACATTTAGGGCTTGACTGAAGGGGTGGGACTTTTGTACATACCTTTTTCTAATTCACAAAAAAGGCATTTATCAGTAATAACATATTTCTTGGGAAGAGACAAAGTAAGTGCATAAAACCTTCTATTACCTTACAAAGACTGTGGGATTTAAAAAAAAAATGGTGATCGGACAATATTTTTTTTACTGGTAGTCAGGACAACTGTGCAAAGGCACAGAGAATGAAGGAGTTGCTAAGTTTCTGGAGAGTCAGTAGCTACTGACCTCCAAACTGCATGCAGCTCTCAGATTGGCTTGAAATCTTAGCCTGCACAGGTTTATGGTTTGGTTTTTGTTTCTACAGCTCCAAGCCACACATTCCCAAATCTGATGCTAAATGTTTGATTTAGTGGGGTAAAGTACCAACAGGTACTTCAGCAATAGACACATGTTGTCTGACATTTGGGATCATTTTATACTTTCATCTTTGGGACCGGTTTGGTCCCCTTTTATTTCAATCATCACTGCACTTCAGTTCACAAAACAAGAGGCGTCAAGACATGCCAGAGTAAGTTTGTTTTCAGTGAACTCCACAGATTCCAGACCATAACAAAAAAAAATATTTTTAGGATGAATAAATATCCAGACTGTAAGCCAGGCGTTCTTGTCCAGCATCAGTGTTTGACCTTAGAAATGATCAGACAGCATTTAACATCCTTTCATGGGCATCTAAGACCCTGAACAATCTTATTTAATCTTATTGAAAATCTATTTTGAACTGAAGGTAAATAAACATAAGAGAGGAACCGGGCTCTGGATCATTTAGAGAGATTGTACTAAGAAGAATGGTACATCTCTTTCTCTACATGCTGATGAACCATGTATCTGATATTTTGCTAAAAGTAAATATTGTAATGTGATTTTTTTCCGCATCTTGACACATATGCTGAAATGTAATTCTGTATTTCACCAAACAATATAAGATTACTGCTGTAGATTGCCTCTACCAGGGATAAAGGATGTTTTAGATTATACACTGAAAATGCAGTAAATTAAATTAGAATTTTAAATAAGTTTGTTCCTATTTTTCTAATCTACAAAAATTGAAACAGAGCATGTCTTCCTCCAATAGAACTAATGATTATTTCTCTTACTCAGACTGGAACAAGACCACTTATGGGAGTGAAGCTCCTAAAGACAAAGATGAAGCAGCAATGATTCTCCCTATTGTGCTCCAGCATCTCTGTCCACCATTTGTTTCTTTCTTTGGTTTGGGGGCTGTGTCTGCCGCTGTCATGTCCTCTGCAGACTCCTCCATTCTGTCTGCAAGCTCCATGTTTGCAAGAAACATCTACCAGCTTGCCTTCAGACAGTCAGTAAGTTCAGGAACATAACCAAGGATTTTGTTACTAATTGCCTCTTACTGAAGTTGTCTATCTAGTTGCTTATGTCTATTCTGTGTCTTCCAAGGCATCCGATCGTGAAATTGTGTGGGTGATGCGAATCACAATCTTTGTATTTGGCGGCCTTGCCACGCTGATGGCCCTGGGCGCTGGCACGGTTTATGGCCTCTGGTACCTGAGCTCAGATCTGGTTTATGTCATCATCTTCCCGCAGCTCCTCAGCGTGCTCTTCGTCAAAGGCACAAACACGTACGGCTCGGTGGCCGCGTACTTGTTTGGCCTGGTGCTGCGCATAGGCGGGGGTGAGCCCTACCTGCACCTGCCTCCTTTCATTTATTACCCAGGCTGGACGACCGAGCAGCGGAAGCACCAGGACTCCGGCGAAATGGAGGAAATTATCATACAGCGGTTCCCCTTTAAGACCGTCTCCATGTTGGCCTCCTTTTTCGGTAACTTTGTTTTCTCGTACCTGGCGAAGTACTTGTTCGAGAGCGGAAAGATTTCGCACAAATATGACTTTCTGGACGCCGTGGTGTCCAGCCGCAGTGGGGAAATAATGGATAAAACCACTCTTGTTACCCGAGGCAACAACATCGGGCTGTCGGAGTTGGCGCCTGTCAAGCCGCGGCTGAGTGTGACCTTGGCAGCCGCCTTTACCCGCCGTGACACGCTGCCAGAGGAAACAGTTGAAGAAGAAGAGGAAGAGTCCAGCCCTGACTTCTCACATAACGAAGAATAATACAACCTGGATTTCATAAAAAATGTAAAGACGGAATACTTGACTGAACTGGCAGGAGGCCAAGAGGCAAGAAGAAAATATCCTCTTTCTGGACTTTAAAGTAGCCTACTTGGACATCCCTCTTAATTGGATAAGAGCCACATGTCAGGATATTAGACTCTAATTATAGCCGCTTGCTGATTATCCCACCTACATATTGAAATATATACATAGAAAGCACTTATACATCGTCACCTTGCATACCTCATGCCTTTTTAACTGGGTTAGAGGTATATGAGAAGTCCAGTTTATTTGACTATTCAGCACTAAAGAAAAGAAAGTCTTCAGATTTCTGTTTATCATCCAAAATCATGCAAAAACAATTGACAAGTACTTCACAAGAATTGACAGCACAACTACTGTTCGGAAGGGAAACAATAAAAAGCAATAAGATATGCAGCTTCACACGCATGCAGCATTGCAACGTAATCTGACGATGACTATAGCAGTAGAGTAGGTCAGCTGTAGGCAATTATGAAAAAAATGCATCTGTTCTTCATTATGTCAGTTGTTCACAGTGAAATCTGAAGCTGGTGATTACAAAAATGAAGTGTTTTTTTTAATAGAAACACCATCATATTTCCTATTATTGTTATTATTATTATTATTATTATTATTATTATTATTATTATTATTTTATACTCTTACTAAAGGACAAACTGTGATTTGAAAAAAATGGAATGAAGTGAATCAAAAATATCTAAGCAGAAATTACTGTAGTTGGCTGAAGCATTTGCTTTTGCTCTCATTAATGTTGGCCGTAGAAACTGTTTAGTCAAAAAAAAAAGGTTGGTGTTTTAATGAACCTGTATTCAACTGCCTTAAAGATGCTCATAAAGGAGATATTTTGCTTTCATTGTTCTGACCAGATTCATGAGAGACCAGAGTAAGAAAGACTTTACAATGAATGTAAAATCTGCAGAAGATCTGGTTTAAATTAAATGGGACACGTCTCCTCCTCTCTTCATGTTGCAGAGCGTTGAGTTTGCAGGCTCTGACATATCTTCTGCTGGTTACTTGTTTATGCAGAAGCAGTGAATAGGTTATTTTCTTGTGACATGTGTATTTGTATACATGCTGTGTAAGGATAAAGCGTATATAAGAGTAACAATTATTACTGTTTGGATTATCCATACGGGACAAAAAAAATAATTCATTATAAATGTTTATTTATTTTTGATGTGATACAAAATAATAAAGACTCAAAGGAGTGAAGATAACGATAAAATATGCCAAAGTAATTTCTTTGTAGATGCTTTATTGGTCTATGATTTATTAAAAAAAAAAAAACAAAAAAACAGGGACCATCTGCATATTTGGTCCTTTTGAAAAACCAAATTAACTGAAAAAGTCCAAGACTCACCATATTTCCATAGTGTTTTTGTTGTGTATATACTGATGAGGTTGTGGTAAAAAAAAACTTCATAACTCCTTGTTAGTAGATAAAATTTAAATTTTCTGAAAAGCAAAGGGAAAGCTGTAGATATTTTTGACAGAAAGTTCCCAAAACATGCAGATTTTCTGTAAAAACCTTCTTGTTAAAAAAAAGAAAAATACTGACTCAAATTCTGAAATACCTAAAGTAAAGGCTTATTTGAAATTCTTTGATTTCATTGAACTATATTTAGAAAAAAGTCAAACATTTTCATAATTGTTGATGTGTCTTGGAATCCAGGAAATCTAGCTTGATTGGAAGCTCAACCAACAGAATGCATCCAAGTCTTCAAGCCGTAACAGTGTTTTCTAATCTAAGCCAAACATGCTGAACCTCAGACTCAGTTTTGCGATGCAGAACTTCTTTACGTGTTTTATTTTGTTGCTTTCTGTTTGAATAATCTCTCTCACACATCACCTAATATTGCTTGTGTTTCTCTTTAAGTCTAAAGTTGATAGACATAACGCTTGATTTCCAGTAGCACCAACTGCCCTGGTCTTTTAAAATCTGTATTTTTATGGTTTTTTTCTGTTCAAAACAGGACAAATATGTTGTTCCGAGCTCTTTCATGTCTGCCGGGCCCTTCAGCGAGTTGGACTGAGGAAGATGACATGTCGGAAGACGTGACTAAAATTACAATCGCATGGCTTGCATCTTTGTCCCCCTCCTTGTCCACAGTGAAAGACAGAATCTTAAAATAGCTCTCCTTGCTGCTTATTTACTTTAAGTGCTGTACTCTCTCTGGCTGTGGACTAGGGGAGGAGCCAGGGAGGGATGGGCGGGGCTGCTGTTGCTCAGGCAGGGAAAATGGACGAAAGGCGGAGGCAAGAAGCCCACCAACGACCACTTTTGTGGAATTCGCCAACCTGGATGCAAGAAAATGACGCAAGTCTTTGACGCATTTCCTGGGTCTCCTCCCCCCATAGTCACTGACCTCTTTGATGTCCTTGAGAACTTAGACCAATCCCATAAAAAGAAGAGATGGTGGGAGGGGGGAGAAAGAGTCCTGCCTCCATTCAGAGAAAGTGACTCTCAGAGCACTCATGATAATTAACAATTATGAAACTAAACTGTCGCTTGTCCAACAGGCAATCCATTTTTCTTTAGTGCTTCACAGAAGGAGAGGAGACTGATGGGGGATGGTTTGTGTGGAACGTTTAGATACAAACCAAAACATTTTTTGTTACAGCCATAATTATGTTTATAATATCCTATAATGTTATTGTGTGTAATGCAGGCACAATAGTTTTTTTCTATTATTATTATTTAAAATGTTGGATTCAGTAATGGTGAGCATAAGGTTCTTGTAAAAATCACCCAAAGTATCTCTTATCAGTCAAGCTTGAAGATGGTCAGATATCTGAAAATCAGAAGAAGCTCAAGGAGGGGTCAAACTGAGCAGGCGGCATGATTAGAGAAATGAAATGAAGGCACTTTTCTTTGCTCTGCATGATCTGACCCTGTCTTTTCTAATTTGTTGCAGTCATTTTTTCTTCCATAGAAACAAAAAGAAAGGGATTTCTGTGATGAGATTACCGTCAGCGGATGATACATTTGGGTAGACATCTGATGTGTTATAGCTGGAGATGCCTTTGGAGAAATGGCTCGAGGCAAACTGGATGTCCAGGTAGCAAAGCGCTTGTTCAATACGATTATTGTGATGAGGATGCAGTTTTAGTTGGACTGTAAAAGTTCTGAAGCAGATTCCAATTTTGTATGAACTGATCTAAGCACTAAGACAGCCACACTTGTCAAGAAAAGCAAACATGTTTAAAGTTGAAATCAATGGGTTTCACTAAATTGTAGCTGAGATCATACTTTACAGTTCTAACTGGATGGGACTGCGTTCAAACCACTGGGTGTGGTCTCTGCTTCTTCTTTTCAGGACAATGCGTCACAAGACCTTCCATATCTCAAATAAGGATGAGGAACAATAATCATGACGGCAGGCTTCTATTTACGTCCTTCATAAGTAATGTCCCCTGTAATTTAATTGGAAGTCAGGTCATTGAAAGATTGGGAAAGGGTGGGGAAGCAGGAGAGGTAAAAAAAATAAATAAATAAATAAAAATGTGTCTCCATCTTATATCGATGTAAATGAAATCAAAAATCGTCTTTTGGGATGAATGTGCAGCTTTTTAATTGTATGCACAGTGATGGACACCCACACACACACGCACACACACATACATTGTGATAATGTCATGCCTGATTGTTTCCCATATATCTCTCTATCTACTCCATTAGTCCCTTCGAGGAGCTGAGGAGCATCTACAGCGAAACGAACACAGCGACTGCTCAAATCAAATCAGCCAGGGGAACCTGATTACAGAGCCAGCCTTGCTCCACTCGGGTCGGCTGCAGGTGCACACAGTCTGGAGCTCACCGCAGGAATGAGACAGGTTTCTAACGATCTACAGGTTTGGTAATTCTTAATAAGTCAGGGCTGTGAATCAGCTTCACTCAGGATCACTGACATTCTGTCAGTGATGTTCCCTCCAGTAGGTGGCTGAGAATATTTTCTTTATTACATTATGGTCAGTATGTGGATAGTGAATAAATGACAAAAAAGACAAAAGAAAATCTTAATGTAGATGATCACGGTGTTATGTGGGGGTTCCTGTCAAAGTTACATCAATGCAAATGCCGACTTTAAGAGGAATTTATTCCAGAAAACCAGTGTGTTGTTTTAAGATGAGCTAATTTATTTGACCTCTCAGTAATTTATTATTTCAACTGATTTGAGTAGGAACGTAAACAAAAGTGATGCAAGTCCAACACGCTGCTGCCTGTTGTTTTGGGTTTCCAGTTAGATTTGCCATTAATTCTTTACATTATTTTAAAATTGTAGGGTAAGTCTTTACAGTTTTATAGTTGTTCTAAGTTTGGAAGAAGAATATAAGATTCAGACCAAGAGTTTCACACATTTATATCAATGTATGGCAAGATACCCATGTATCTTGCCATACATAGATCTGCGTAGATCTGTTAGATCTACGCTGAATGTTTGTTGTGGGAAAGCTCAATCTGAATTTCACCTGATCAAAAACCGTTGTTCTAGTTTGTGACGGCAAGATTGAAAATACTTTTTTCCTGCCATGTCTTTATAACAAAATAGTGTCTAAAGGTTACTATGGAGACTCAGTGACCCCAACATACCACTCGTTCTTGTAGTTATCTTAACGCTACCCGTCATGATCACTGGCAAAATAAACAGGGGTCATCATCTGTCCTCTTTCTCATAATTCCAGTTATTTAAAGTATTGCTTACACTATCATGAATCCAAATTTGGGGAAGTTGCTATTTTTTGTAGGCATCTCCTGACTTATGAAAATGAAGACACATTTCCCACAAATAAATGCCAGTTTCTATTTTTCAACTCAAAGATCGTTAGGAGAAGCAGGTCTCTGTTTCACACTGAATTGGTACCACAGGGAAATAGAAAGACAGGAGTTTTGAATTAAACATTTTGACACCTAAATCAGCTGAAAAATCAAGTATTAATCGTACAAGTGTGTTTTTTTTACACGTTTTTCTGGGAATTATAGTAAATGTAATATTGCAAAACCAATGATTTTGTTGAAAATTATTTTTGGGTAATGTGTTTTTTTGTTAGTTTAATCTGAGATCATGAGCTTGCAAAAAAAAGTCATTTTTTTAAGCATTTTGCAGATTTTCATTTGTAGGATGTACACTTGTGGATTGTTGACATCTTCTGCATAAAATAACATTCACGTCATTTTTTTTGGTTTTGCAGTTCAGTTTGTCTGATGTGCACCATGTTTTTGAGGAAAGTAATTGATTAAAATATTAACTGTTTGACAGCCTTAGGGATTCACACAAAACAAGAAAAAAGACAAAATCTGTCCAGAAACATCTGAAGTTTCCCAGCACTCCTCCACTTTAAATCCAGTAGTGTTGCCCTGCTTTACAGCGCGTCTGTAAAGCAGGTCCATCTCTTTTATTAACACAGAAAGGAGGAGTGCCTTGGACGGACTGTCATTTTTCTTATACCATTGAAAATCAGTGGAGAGAATAATCGAGCGGCCGTAGACACACTCCCTTACGCACACTTAGAAAAGCACACATTATCCCCAGAGGACCTGCTCACCCTCTGAATGGAGCCGCCAAGCAAAGCAGGGTGGATCGGCCGCTGTGAAGCGGTCACATACACACAGCTACTCCGGAGGTCCCTGATGAGGATGCTGATAGGGAGCGACAAAGGGAAGGAAGATGGACCATTTGAAACAATAAACCTTATATTTTCATAGTTTTCAGCTGACAATCATGAGCCTTTAGAACATTTTTAAGACAAAAGCCAAGGCACGAGTGGCCTTGAATGACAATTGTCATTTCATCTATTCCATTTAATTAGCTAATGTAAAATTAAAGTGTAGAACAGAAGAACTGTTGGGAAGTGCAGGTGAAGAAACAAAGGACAAAGACTTGGGGAAACATTCAAAGGGTCATTTTGCCTCATAGCTCATCCCGACGCACATAAGCTTTGAGCCACGCCCGGTCTTACTTTGCACAATGTGTGTGTGCATTTATGTGTGTATATTTGAATGTCTTTAGGATCACAATCAGAGTCCCGGTTGAGTCTGAGCCAGGAGGTCCATTAGGGCTGATTGAAGAGCACAGGGATGCAGATGTAACCCTGAGAAGAGGTGACAAGAACGCTCTCTACAGTGCTTTCTCTCACTCTGCCGAACACGCTCACCCAAAGACACAAAGCAATGTCCACTCTCATAAAGAATGAGATCAAATGGGCTCACAAGCAGCTACGTCATGCGAAAGACCCACACAAGTGGCAGTCATGTGATCAGTTTGTGTGCACGCACATGCAATGTTTCAGGTAACGGTTGTGAAGAAAATTACACATTTGTAACGCTTTAAAAATGATTTCTCAGTCAGAGCACAGTAGTTTATTCAGTTCAGATAGAGGATAGTGCTTTAAAACCAGCATTATTCTGAAGTGGAGGCAGACATGTTTCCTTTCTGCGGAAATAAAATGCAACTGCTAGATCAGAGGTGGGCAATATGGCAGAAATAGCGTCATAATAATTTCTTATAGTGAAATTGTCTTGATTTCATCACAATTTCTATATATATATATAATATAGATTTTAAAGAAAGTAATAGAGCATTTATACCCTGAAACGATTAGTCTGAAATGTACATATGGTACTTCTAGCTCAAGATCAAAATGTATGACAATACAAAGTCCTAATATGGGTAGAAATAGAAACTTGTGTGTTTTTAGGATTTATCACCTAAAAAAATGCCATTTTTTTCCAACAAATACTAAAATAGTGAGCACTCATTGCTCCTTATGAGGCTTAAAGCCCAGATCCCATTAGAAGAAAATTAAAGCCGTTTTGGAGTCAGGTTTTAGACAAAGGCATGAATTGATTTTAGGTTAGGTTTAAGGTTTAGCATGTACTAGTAATGGTTAGGAGTTAAGAGTAAGTTAGGCCATTTAAATGAATGATAAATGAATGGAAGTCAATGCAAAGTTCCTGTAAAGAATTGAAAAAAAATAATGGCATAATGTAACTCAAACCTTAAAAATCTAAAGCTCAATTAAAGACCATTTGGCTGGTAACATGAGCTGTTGAATCCCAGAAATGACAGCCATTAGAGATGAAGACAGACAGAACTTTCTTATGAGGTCCATGAATGAGTTGCCACTGACTTCCTTTCCTTCAAGAGGAGGCTAAGTTTTAACAACCTCTCTCATCTAATTATCTTGTTTCAGCCTACAATAAAAAGGCCACATCTTATCAAAAATGACACTTTTAGACTGGCCAAAGGATAACATTGTGAATCTGAGGAGCAGGTAGAGGGTCTGGAAGTTTTACTTTCTCTAATTACTTTGTGCCTGTTTTCAGACATTACTGCTACTAGCTTTTAGTTTTACTTGTGCTATTCACTTGGAGAATGAGGGAGTATCTTAGTAAGTCCTTTTAATATCTTCCACAAGCCCTGTATACAGCAAACATGTGAAAGAAGATGTTCTGGATAACTGAAGCTAATATTAAACATACAATCAGAACAGTGAAACAAAACTGCTGGTTCATCAGCTCATTAGCACCAGATGTACTCTGTGTAGCTGCCATATGAGCAGATACCCCTGGAGCTGCAGCCCAACCATGAAGAAGCCAGCAAGACCAGAGAAGCTGGTCAAAGTTATTGGGAGAATATCTGTTGAAATCAAGAAAAGCCTTAAAGCTGGTATGGCGGTTCACTTTCCAGCAGGACAACAACTTTAAAACAGAAATACCTAGAGCTACTTCATAGCCAAGCAAATTTGGCCGTTTGGAAGTCTCAGTTGTTAATATTTTCTGCTCACAGATATGCTACGTGATGTGACTAAGGTTATTTTGCAAAATGGAGTGTGCAAAAATGTCAGTGTTGAGATGCCCAACTAGTAGAAACAAGACATTTACTGAAATTGCAGCAAAAAGTGGTTATGTGAGACATTGAGTCAGAGGGGCTAAATAAAAATGCACAAAAAACTTTCAGGTTAGTTTAAAAAACATTTTAACTAAATATTGTTTCACTTCCACCAAAACAATTTTGCACTACTTTGTGTTTGTCTATCAAACAACAGTCCAATAAATCACACTGAAGTCAATGGGTGTAATCTTACAAAATTTAAAAAGGTGAAATAAGTCAAAATTAATTTTATCTTAAGTTTATTTACTGTATATTTATTTTAAAAAACATATCAGCACAAACCCAATTTTATGGAGAGCCATTTCAGCCAAAATAAAATAAATAAATAAATGGGTGAAATAAATAAAAAATGAGTAAAATAAATCAATAAATGAAGACAATGAGTGAAATACAAAATTAGGTAAATAAATAATTTAGCTTTTTCATCAACCCAATTTTTCATTTACATGTATTTATTTAATTTTGGTTGAAATCGCTCTCCATATTTAAAATAGTGTTTCCAAACTTGTAAAATGTCACCAATCGCAACATCTGCAGAAAATGCCACCAGAAGACAAACAAGATGCTTCTTCGGATACTGTCCACTAGATGTCAGTGTAACCCAGATAACAAAGTGGACCAGGACGTCGCCAGAAAAAAAAAAAAAAAACTAAATGTTTATGAAGAGTGAACAACTCAAAAACTTTGTTGCGATGGAAAACATGAACATTTGAATATTTATATTGTTTTCCCTTAAATTAAAATATATCTACTTAAAATCGGATAGTCAACTTTTTTGTCCCAGTTTATTATGTTAATCTTTTCAGTATTAAATTAGAAATAAATGACTGACGTCTTCTTCAATACTCACGTCTTTTCCGACTTCAGTGATGTATTAGTGCTGCTAATGAATCGTTGTTTTATATTAGTGAAACTTGTTTGCTCTGGTCAAGATGGATGTTTTTTGTTTTTCTCTCAGAACAACATGCAGAAAAACATTTACAAATCTAACGTCTGACATGTGGACCAACTACATATTTTGCTCAAAATGTTGCAAATCTGAGAATCTGGCATTCAGTTGTAAATCTTATTTGGGAAATAAACACATAGCTTTCCGTACTGCAACACTAGATCAAAGACCAAAAAGGAGAATTTAGCTTAATTATACCTTAGGCCTTGGAAAGCTGAAAACAAGCCAATGTTAAGGATTTTTGTGGTCTTTGTACCATTTTCTCCTTTTAGGTTTTTTGGAAACACAGTGGGAGCTTGAACCTTCTATCTTTTACACTTTAGCATTTTGAAAAAAGCACAGTAATAGTATTTTAGAAAAGGTGAAGGGGGGGGACTATGTACAGTGTCACACTGTGCTCATTGATGTCCACTTTATAATCACTTTAAACAGTTGACATAAAAGATTAAATGTTAAGTGTCTGTTGTTTGGGTGAGGTTCATGACAGGCTCAGAACCAAAATATGAACAAATTCCCCTAACGGGTTTTATGTAATATGATCACAAGTTTCAGAACTAAATGGTTCAAGGAGTGGCCTATGCAACAATGCAGACTTTAGGAATTACAGCAGACATGATCCAGTTTATGTCTTGCCATAAAGATGTTACAGCAAACAACGCAAATGTCTATAAATCAGCTGCAGTTAGAAAATGATCCAAGCACAAGGCACAAATCTTTATTTTGGGAGGATTGACTCAAACGTCTGCTATTCTAGATAACTGACCTTTCAGTTTGTTTGTTAGTTACTTCGAGACCACGACACGGAGTAAAGGCCCCATGTGCTGCTGAGAATTGCATATGAAATATATGAAAATAGCGTTGAGGATTACAGACGAGCCCTGAATGCAGCACGATTTTCTATTTTTTTTTTTTTTCTCGGAGCTGAACAGTTAATGTCTCTGCTGTCCGTCCTTCTCCTCCCACACAGCCTCAGCCACTATAAACATTACTGTTCTCTCAGGATCCTCCCCAACTCTCCGTCCAGAGGTCAGCAACTGGGACCCTGTAGGGACAGGGAGGCAGAAATGGCTCAAAGCTCAACTTTCCCTGAAGTGGTGGAGCTCAACGTGGGTGGTCAGGTGTATGTGACCCGTTTCGAGACTCTCACCGCGGTGTCCGGGTCTCTCCTGTGGACCAAGTTCACCCAGTTCACTCCAGCCGACCTGCCTAAAGACAGTAAGGGCCGCTTCTTCTTCGACCGGGACGGCTTTCTGTTCCGCTACGTTCTGGACTACTTACGGGACTCGGAGCTTTTCCTGCCGGACTTCTTCAAGGAGACAAAGAGGCTGCAGAGAGAGGCGGACTACTTCCAGCTACCGGAGCTGTCGAGGCGGCTGGCGGCGGCGGCGGCCAGCAAAGGCAGCTCCTCCGCGGAGGACAGCGGGGAGCCGGAGGAGGCTGAACTCACCAGCCCGGTCACCTCCTCCTCGTCGTCGGATAGACCTCTGCGCTCTCCGGGGGGAAACAACTCCGGCTACATCACCATCGGGTACAGAGGCACCTACACCATCGGCAGAGACATACAGGCGGACGCCAAGTTCCGCAGGGTGGCCAGGATAACGGTGTGCGGAAAGATATCTCTGGCCAAGGAGGTTTTCGGGGAAACCCTGAATGAGAGCCGCGACCCGGACCGACCCCCGGACAAATACACGGCCCGCTACTACCTGAAGTATAACTTTTTAGAGCAGGCGTTTGACCGGCTGGCGGAGACGGGCTTCCACATGGTGGCCTGCAACTCCACCGGGACTTGCTCTTACGGCAGCAACGACCCATCCGAGGACAAGCTGTGGACGAGCTACACGGAGTACGTGTTCTGCCGATGAGCCGGTGGACGACCAGCGGCTTTGGGAGAAATAACGAGAGTTGTTGTTTCAGTTACAGAAAGTTAATTAACATAATACCAGTGCCAGCTTTGCCTTTAGAGTCAGGTTCTAGGGTCAGACAGATTCTCTGCAGCAAGAAATAACTTCAACTCCTTCATAAATCTCTCCACTAGAAGCAACGACAAGCGTGAGTTTTCAGATAATATCACTGGGTTATTTTTTCTTTTTTTTTTTTTTTTTTGCGCTACTGGCCTCATTGGCCTTTATGGCTTTTAGAGAAGCTTCTTTGTTCTTAAATACATGACAGGTTTTCTCCCCAGAGTGGCAGAAATGTTAGGAACTACCCCAGCACTTCTCATCTCTGTGTTTTACTCTCTGTAATGTCGCTATGGAGATGCTTGAGGAACATACTCACTAGAATGTGCACTGTACACAGTCTGGGTTTTCACTTATATGCTATCAAGTCTTACTTGTGTGTTGCCTTATTACATTTTTTTTTCTATTGTTCCATGTTGCTTTTTGACACTTTGATGTGTTTTTTTGTGCTTTGAGATCATGTAAAGTTATTTTATTCAAAACACAGCAAATAAAGTGTGACATTTTAACACTATTTGCCATATTGTTCTTCTTACTCCTCCTCCCAAACTATAAAATATCAAGAACTCAGGTTATGTTTGGAAATTCAGTTGAAAATGTCAAATATTTTCAACTTCATCTTGATATTTAGAGCTGATGAGGACTGTCAGAAAAAAAAACATTTTAGGACAGAAACTGATTTTTAAATACAGACATTTCAGCCTATTGTGTTTATGTACTGCTTAACATATGAGCTCAGTACTTGGTCTGGACTCCGTTTGCACAACTCATAGCTTGGAGCAAGAATAGACATTATCACCCTGTTTCCCAGGTTGGTTTATTTTCAGCCTCAAGTTTGTTTGCATTGTTGGATCTGGCGTCTTCTTCTCCAGGCAGTACTCCACAAATTCTCACTCCAGATCCCAAAGCAATATTGACCTGACATGAAGTGTGTGTGGCGGCTCTTAAAGCTCTCCAGCCACAGTTTATTCTTTGTGAATCATTACCAAATACTTAAATGGATGAATTATATCCCAGTTGCTTCCACTGAACTTTCCATTAATAGTATAAAGCCCTCTGAACAACCAACTTCCCAACAAACCCTCTGTTGAGGGTCTCACTATGTCAGTCAGCTAAACAGTTCCCCCTCCCCCCCCGATTAGTTCAAGTTGTTTCTGTATTTAAAATATTTTTATGATTATAAAAATGTTTTATAATGGGAAAATAACATGTTTTTTTCCTATTAGTTGTAATCCATAATCAACTAAATTAAGTGAAATAATCACATAGAATGCTCAATCATAAACATGAGTCGTTTTATTAATTATTGAAATACATCAAGTCTTCTGTGCCATTCCAGTCTACAGTATATCATCTGTTCCTTTAAAAACAGTCAGATCCTTTCTTTTACTCCCACGCTGATCTATTCATCCCTCATCTCGTTTTCCCCTGCAACCAAGAAAAACAATTGCATGCACAGAGGTAAGTAATCAGTGACCACTAATGCCAGATGAGTATTTGCTGAAATATTGGGCCGAAATAAGTTAAAGGCACAACTGTTTTGTGGCAGCCAACGGTTGAAAGGTCAAGAAAAAAGGAAGTCAGAGAGACCATTTTACATCTAGATGTAAACAATCTGGCAAAGAATCATCCGTGTTTGCGTTTTCCGTGCTTCACTTACATTTTAAATCAACTGCTAAATGGTGAAAGTGTCATAACTGAAAAGCTTTTTTTTTTTCAGATTTTTTTAAAATTATTTTTGCACACTTGGCATTTAAACCGAGCTCAGAAAAAGGCCCCGGTTGGTTCTCCCAATCAAGGCTCATTGAATTCAAGTGATTCATATTGAATGTCCACATAAAGCTTACATCACATCAACTTGCTGGAAGAAGAGAACTTGGTTGCTGTTTTTCAAGAGCAGCATAACACAGAAGTCTTTTTTATCTCCCCTGGGCAGGAAGCGAAGGGGGAGGAGGAGGACAAGAAGGAGAGGGGTTTCTCTTTGGCTGACAAGTACAGTAATCAAATGTCTTTTCTTCTGTGGGATCCTGGGGAAGAAATCCAAGCTGACCCAGGATCAAATCGAATACAAAAAAGGCTTTGTGTGTTAGAGTGAATGCAAATACAAACAAAATATATATTAGAGAAGCTGCAGAGTGAATCATTCACAGAGAAGCATTTGAAGCTGCCCTTGTAAAATACGTTGTTTTTATAGACGGCTCATGTTCCCCAAATTTCTGGCACACAGACACACATCGTTATTTTTACTTTGCCAACCCTCATGCACATTTACAGTACTAAGGAGCTTCAAAGACTGACATGTCTAAAGAAGAGACTTTCTATCTGCTGTCAGCTGATGCTGCCATCTGGACAGGAAAAAGGAAGGATGGACCACAACTCTTCCCCCAGTGTCAGCTCCAGAAACAGGATATAGTACACACTATTTTCAACTAGACAGAAAAAAGAAACAAGGCTTAGCAAATTTTCTCTAAATTTGAATATACTATGGAGAAAAAAAAAATCATGTTTAAACCAAGCTCAGAAATGTTTTTTTTTCTAAATCTAGTCATAAATGCTGGTAAAAATCATTTCAAAGGCTTAATTTCCTTGGTTTAAATTTTCCTGTTTTCTTCTTATGCTCACTTGAAGCGATAGCGAGTTTCTACCACAATTACATTTTCTGTCCCCTGTGAAAGATTTGTGTCGCTGCCGATAAAACACCTCCCAAGCACATTTCATTCACTGCATGCTATTTTCTCGTTTGAAGAAAACTCTTATCACCAAATGCTATTAATGCTCTCGCACATACACACACACACTTCTGTGTACACAAAGCGCAGGAGGGAGACAGAAGAAGGAAGCCAAATTAGCTAAATTACAGAGCTGCAGATAACGCCAGCCTGCTGGCCTTCTTTATATCAGCCTCCATGTGCTAAATCCTTCACACTTTCCCTCCCAGTCTCCATCTAGAGCTCATGGTGACCTGCTTGTGTTCAACTCCGTTCGCCTTTTTTAATTTCAACTCCTTCAGTATACAGACTCGGCATGCTGTTCACACAGAGAGGTGTGCATGAATAAATAATTCAAGCTCCGTTTATCTTTGTATAGATCAGGTGTGTGGGAGCAGATGAGAAACTCGGATGAATGCCGAATGTGAAAACATTCAAATATTCTTTCATTTCATGTAAAAGGTCCTTTTCACGTTTTGTCTCAATAATACATTTTAATATAAAGAATCAAATTGTGTCCAGGTTTTGTCCTTAACTCAGTTCTGCTGAAGCCTGCTGATGAGCCATTCATTTGGTGTGTTGGTCCATCTAAAAGTCTCTGGGTTGTAGCTCTTGAGGACAAGACCTGGACACCCCTGATAGAAGCTTCAAGTAACACAGCAAAAGTAAAAAAAAAATAAAAATAAAAAACAGAGGAAGTTTGGTTCTCCTAACGTATGGTTGATTGTTTTAATAAGCTACTTTAATAGTCCTCAGGATGTTTGGATTATAGCTCCTCGAGATAGAGCTAGTTTATCTAAAACGAGCATGAACTAAGATGTTCTTCAAGCCATATTGTCATTTTTTTTCTTCTTTTAAGCTTCTGTCACCATTTGTCTTATCTTGTCATATGCTGCTCTGTCTAAAAATACTTTACGTGGGCGTATCACGAAAAGCTGTTGTGAAACATCAAGTCTCGTCATGTTTGAAAAATGCGTCTATATATTTATGTTGCCTAGTTACACATCTTACATATTTATTGGAAGGATAGGTGAAGAAAGTGCAACTCTTTAAACAGATGTGATCATTTCAGCACAAGTGTAGTCAAATCCCAACACTATGTGTCTATATAACACATTTTGTGTTAAATTTGACAGCTATAGTGCCAATTAATCAAACTGCTGTTAAAATTATCCAGCACAATAACTGTTGCTTTACACAGAACATGCATGTATGTCCTTAGCATACAGGCTAGTATAGGTACTAATCAAATCTTTGTCTTAATTTTTAAGTCTTCATTTTCAAGGATTGCCTTCTGAAAGTTCATGGCTATACTCAGCCTGTGAGCCCCTAGAAGGACAGATTATTAACTTAAACTAGAAATCCAACTTCTGATGCTTTGGACTTTGGAAATCTGGCAAATCATCATGAAGGAATCTTCATCAGTGCAGACAGAACATTGGCATATCAGGAGACTGAGTAAAAGGTAAAATGCCATTTGTTATGATAGATCATAGCGTTTCTCATTTGTGACATGCCAGAGAACTTTTCATCATGTATATAGAGCACAGGCAGATCTGATAATTGGAGATTACATCCATTTGCTACTGTACCAGATGTTTAGGACAGTCATACTGAGTTTATTTATTTTTTTAAATGCCACATATATTCATGTACCATCAAAACAATGCACAATTGACAAGCTGTTTGGTACACACTAGGCCAGGGGTGCCCAAAGTCAGTCCTGGGGGACCAGCATCCTGCATAGTTTAGTTCTCTTTCTGGTTGTAGTAACAACCTTCTCTGCAAGTCAATGTTCCTCTTAGACCTGATGAGCCATCATTTTATCTAGGTGAGTTGGACCAGGGAGAGAATTAAAACATGCAGGATGCCAGGGTTTGTGCATTCTCCCTGTTCCTGTCTGGGCTCTCTCTCGGTACTCTAGCTTCCTCCCCACAGTCCAAAACCAGGACTGTTGGGTGAACTGTTCTGTGTTACTATTGTAATCTAAATTAGGAATGAGTGCATGGCTGTTTGTCAGGTGACAGACTGCCGACTTGTCCAGAATGTAACCCGTCTCTCACCCAATAACCACTGCAGAGGGGCACCAGATTCCCCTTCTACCTTGCATGCATAAGTTTCTCAAAGAAACTGGATGGATGGATTTCACACGTTTAAATCTTATACATTTACTGCTCATCACCAAAATGTTATACAAATTTTATACCTGTGGTGTCGATGTTACTTTTATACGTGCATCCACATGCACTTCCTGATTTACAGTCTACATTTCTGCAGCTTCTTTTGATTTCCCACTCAGAAGTGAAAAGCATTTGCAAAGACTGATGTCCTGGAGACATTTGGATTGTATGCCAATTTCTTTTTGAAACTTATAAATGTCCATCCTAGTTTATTAAAAAAAAGTTGTATTTAATTCTTCATTTTTGTTAATAAAGGGGGTTGACTGAACTGAATTGAATCTAATCTAATGTTGAAACATGTTCTTGTCCCACAACCATTCAAAGATCTGATGTGAGAAAGCAGGGAAAACTACTCTTGGTACATCTTGGTCTTCAGCCAAAGTAGTCTTTTTTTGAACCATTGCAATCTTGAAATCTCATTTGCTCAACTTCCGTCATGCATGCTCACTTATGTTAATTCATTTCTGTTTATTTAAGGCTCAAAATGCAACTATTTATTGAAAATCATGAGAACTTGGGCATGAGATCTGATCAAATGCAGAGTGTGACTCTTCAGTTTAACTTACCCTATAGAGTGCTGTGAAAAAGTATTTGCTCTTTTAGAGATTTCATCTGGTTTTGAATGCAGTCACTCCGAAACTGTTCAGATCATCAAACTGATTATAATATTGAACATAGTTAGTCAGACGAACTACAGAAAACCATTTTTGAATTTAAATCAAGGTAAGAAGCTATAAAAACAACTGGGTCCCTGAAAAATGACAATTACTCCCTTGTTAAATTATGTCTTGCAATCAAGTTATATTTTGTAGGAAGCTGAGCTTAATTTCATGAGCTAAACAAATGCCTGATCAAAGTAACACTTCAGAAAAAGAGAAAATGATTCAGAGAACAGTAGAAAAACAGAAGGATTGTGAGCCATCGGTCTAGAAAAGTTTACAAAACTATTTCTAACACTTTCAGACTACAGAGGCTCACAGTAAGAGTCATAAATCACAACTGGAGAAAACATCCAGCAGTGGTGAAACTTCCCAAGAAAGGCTGGCGACAAGCACTCCAACGGCGCATCAACGATTGGACCAGAAAGTCAGGAAACAACCCAGAAGAGCGAGAAAGAGAGACTGGCCAAACCAGTCCCCATGGCAGAGCTCCAAGATGAAAACCACAGCTAACCACAAAAAGCATAATGTTCCATCTCACATTTACTAAAACACATCGACGATCCCCAAGACGTTAGAAAAACTTTTCTGTGGACTGATGAGACAGTCCTGTGGACCTTTCTGGAAGGCGTGTAACTCATTAAACAGAAACAGACCATCATGCAGAGA
This sequence comes from Poecilia picta, assembly GCA_033032245.1. Taxonomy (NCBI): domain Eukaryota; kingdom Metazoa; phylum Chordata; class Actinopteri; order Cyprinodontiformes; family Poeciliidae; genus Poecilia; species Poecilia picta. Next base: position 14,777,252 of record CM065355.1, on the reverse strand, counting down.
GTCAAACATGGTGGTGGCAGTGCAAGACTTTAGGCGTCTTTGCTTTCCATTGTCCATAATTGTGGGGGAGGAGGAAAGTGTCCACTCTATTAGAAAATCTTGACAAACTTTTCAGCTATTAGGAACTTCAGCTCAATCATACTTTGGTCTGCAGCAGGACAAGAATCCAAAGAATAGTATCAATTCACCATAATTAAGACATTGACCAACATCTTGATGTGCAACAATGGCACTTGGCAAAATGTAATGTTTATTGTGTGGCGTCTTCTGTGACTTTGTATTTTTATGATGGGAAGCACTTTGACTGATATATTGTACCTTGTTACAGAAATGTGATTAACTTGATTGATGGAAGGACAAGAAGAAAATTAATTTTGGAGAGCCATAACCAGAGTCTCAACTTAAATATGACTTGGATACTGCAGTATTAACCATATTGAAACCCTCCAGAATGGGGGAATTAAAATATTTCTCCAAACGATAGTGTACTTGTCTCATTGCTTTAAATTCAGATTTTGACAAATCACTGAAGTCAAAAAGCAAAAAAAATATATGTTGAAGGTTAGCAAAGACATATATAAACAAAGCAAAAAACAAAAGCACCTTAGTTTGCCACCCAGATTTATCCTAGAGACAGATATATTTTGGAGATTTTCTCAGTAGTTATCCGAGTTGGTAATCAGAGATACTTTGAAATGGAGAACATGACCCACCTTAGTTCTTGTAAAGTCTTTTTAAAATATATTTGTCTCGATTCCAGAGTAAACACTTCACTGTTTGATTAAAGCATTACAAGAGTCGCCTAATGCAAAGCACACATTCTGTAGCATCACAGCGCAGGACGGCAGTGCTTGGTTACCGCCTGAACACACAACAGTTTGTGTTTCCAAGCAATCAAACCCATGACCCATGCTGATTTTAAATCATCAACACTTCTTAGAACTGTGTACTGCTAAAGAGTAACACTCCATATGAATGTCTGTTTTGTTACTGTGAAAAGTTATGAATCGTTAAATGGTTCTAGTTATGCAAAATGTACTGACATCTTCAGAAAACAGGTTCCCTCTATTCCTCTCATCTAACCCCATCCATGGATCAGAAATCTCACAAAACCATCATTTTTTAACATCATTATCCATCATTCAAAAACTTCAATCTTGTGAGCTGTGACACTCTGGGATTTCAGTTGTTGGCATCTGTGATTCAGACATTTCACTGTTTTTTTTTTTTTTTTTACAGAGTGGCTGTTGCAGTCAGAGTGGTTTGCTGGTATAATTTCCTGGTCTTAAACCAGAAATGACAGATTATCTAGCCAGTATGTGTTTGTATTAGACAAAAGGAATTCAGTGAATGAACAGAGAGGCAGAATATAACACATTCCAGCTAAAACCCAATTCTCTATGGAAAACTGACCATACTGTAGCTTGTTTCATATAAAACCCACCAAGACAATTTTTTAGCATTCAGTTTTTCTTTTGTTTTTTTAAATCAGATCTCATTGCGTGGCATTTTGTGAATGATTGTTTAAACTAAACAGAAATCAGTTAATAAAAGGAGTAAACAGTGATGAGGTGAAATAGCTAAAAATGTCAAATTGTCAATTTCTGTCTGTCATCTTTATTGTTTTGACTGACAAAAAACAAACACGATTCGGAAACACTCGAAAACTGCACGACATAATAGCAGCCAGGAGTAGCTACAAACCGGGAACCTCGACTAACTGTCCATCTCCTGCAAGGACTTTCCTTCGACATCTGACCAAAAAGCTTTTTTCTGTCTGCTGTGGTTTTAGTTGTTGAGGGAGCACGTAAATGTCGCCAGTCTCTGCTGAGCTGCTCTCGGCGCCCAGCAGCAGACCGGAGATTGGTGCAGCTCCCAGTGACAAAGCTGAGCCTTGCACTGAGCCGGTGAACTAAAAGGTAAAAGGCTGCCAGCATCAATCAGCGGCAGGGAATAGAGAGGAAGAGAGGGAGCATCCTCCCCCCCTGCTGTTGCTGCAGCAGGCTTCCTTTCACAAGAAGTGCAGCTCCCTTCTCCCTCCCTCTCAAGGCTGTTTAAAAGGGCAAGACGTGAAATACCCAATTCAAAGTCCCAGCTCGTCATCCTTCGTGAGTGCGAGTGGGCCTATAGGACTTTGACTAATGTCACATTAATTTCAGCTGTAATTCAGTGTGTACTTTGTTCAACATATTTCAAGAGGAAAAAATGGCTCGTGTCAGAAAAGGACCCTGGAGGCTAGACAGGATTCATACTCCTGGCTCATTGCTGGAGTGCAATTGCCTTTTAAATATTGGTGTTTAGCATAAGCTTTCAGGAATATAAAGGCATTCTGTCCTTGATGCACACAGTCACCCTGTTTGGTTTTTGTGAACCTATTCAATAGTAGGAGTTGATTCAAAATGCATGTACAAACCTTTATGAAGTAAAAAAAAAAAAAGTCTCTGAAGAACAAAACAGTGTTGTAAAGAATCAAAGATGCATTTTGATAGAGCGAGATGGCAAGGGATTGAGATTCTTCAATCTCTAAATGACCCTTCTTGTACTCAGTGTTACACATTTCTTCTGTTTTTGTCGAACAAGTGGCTCTGGTTCAACTTATTGGCATCTATTCATTTGAGAGTGGTTATAATACCATTTAAGGTTTCTGGACATAATGAAAATACGGTGCGAGTCATTATCATTATCCAGAGATGAATACGGGGGGGGGACAAAAACACATGGCATTGTGAAACTATCCCATGAATGACCCAATAAAATACACTGCCGTCTCAAAGATGTCACTGAAGAACATGGAACGACATCCAAATCAAATTTACTTGCAGTTAGAGATTCTGTAGCATGACAATGATCTACAGCACAACACAAAAGACCACTTCTGAATGGCCTAAAAAACAAATGGTCGAGGAGAGGCACAGTCTATACAGACAAATGCAAATAAAAATGCTGTTGCTGCTGCCAATAGTGGCACAAGAATTTTTACTTTTATTTTTTTTAAACTTTAGGCAAGGTTGAATTTGATAGCATTCCACTCAAATATAATTAATGATGCAATTATCAGATATTACAAATTGTTCAGTTTATTGTAACAGAAGGAATCTGAGTGAAAGAAGCACTTTGGTGCCAATACAGAAAAGCTGTTGCCATTTTTGTTTTACAAAATGTTAGAGGTATTCCAAAATGTCTGAAGGGTATTTTATTATGTTTAAGAACCAAGACATAAGTTAGAAACATTCAATTCAGAGGCGCAGATAACTGTCAGAGCCTGTATAGATAAACAGTAGTTACTTTGTCTGGGTTAACAGCTGCTTCTCCATAAAAACATCACAATACTGGATGGATTTCTACTTTTGGAAAGACATCAAATGATTCGAGTCAACACAAAAAACGAGGCACCGTTCAGCTAAGCACGCTTAAAGGACATAAACCATCGAGGCCTGGCCACTGTACAGCCTCAGTGAGCCAACTGAGAGTTTTGAAAAGTATTCCACTTCTATAACCTGGAAATAGACACTAAACTTCATATTCAGTTATGATCACAACTCAAGTGAGGAGTCATAACATTCCACATTAGCCTGTTTTTTTTTGGAGCTAGGAGTGTAGTCCCGGCTGATTGGGCTCTGGATAATGTTAGTGAGGTTTCCCTTGCACGAAATGGATAGCTGCAAGGCAAAGCCCCACCCATTTCTTCTTCCTGGGACAGCCACATGTTGGTTCATGAATCAAGAGACGAGTGATAGACACGGTTTCGACCACATTCGCGGTTTTAAACCATTTCCTGATGTCATCATACTTTTATTTCATAAGCAGAGCAAAGACAAAAAAGCCATGTTAGTAGCATTTTTATATCAAACTGCTTTCCCTTTCATTCTGCAGGCCATGCATACATGATCAAAGTCTGGTGCTAAAACCTCTTAGGAAATCTTTGAGTGAATTGTGAGAAAGTAAAAAAGAAGATGCTTCGGACTAAGATGTACTGCAGAGCTGCTCATGATATCAACCCAAAATGAGGTTTCTTCACAGACGAGGATAAGAGGTTTGACAGAAGTCTGCATTGCTTGTGGCCAGTCACACAAAGAAGTTCTCAGAGAAGAGTTAAGTTACATAAAAAAACAAACATTTTTCATCTAGTAAACAACTTCAGGGTATTTCTAAGGGTCTCTTGTGTAAAATAACGAAGTTGGACTGTCTTATACCCAAAGGAAGTAATGAGTTTTAAACATTTTTCTGATTCTTCAGTGAAGACCAAGGTCAAGATTTTCCACTCAGCAGGAGAAACCCTTAGAAAACACATACTTCCATATATATCCCTGCACTACTTCAAACCACTTGAAAGATTTAAAAACACTACTGGCAGGCTACTGCTTTGGAGTTTCCTCCACATCTAAACAGAGCTGATGTTGCATGCGGTTGTCAGCCTTTAACTAAGCGTTTCAGGATAATTTTGTTTTCCCAAGTAGTACAGATATTTCTATTCTTGTGAACTAAAAGGGTAAATGAACATCTGACAAGTCAATGGAAAATTAATGTTTAATTTGATATTTAGTTTGAGTGGGGAAGACCAGCAGTTACACTGTGAGGAATGCTCAATACTGCGGCTCTGTAAACTGTGTCCCACACTGTCGATCAGTTTCTTTCAGTTCAAGTTAAATTTAAACAAGTGCCTTTTAGCCTGTGGGACCCGCCAATTTTGTTTGCCCTTCTGCAGTTTTCACCTTATTTCACTTGTGGTATTTAAATAGGTCATGCTGGATCTGTCCTGCCAAACAAATGGAGGATGTCACAAATTGAAAAATGTTTCCACTGTGCCTTTGGGGAAGTGAACTCTCTTACAAAAGACCAGGGTCACACTGAACCGTAAAATAACGATTGGGCAAGGGGTGACAGAAGTTACACAGTTAAAACTTTCTCTTGTCTATGACCTAGATTTTACCTTTGTAAAAAAATTCTTGCTTTTTTTCCCCCTCTGTCTAGATGTCAAATTGTGGCAGAATGAAAGCAAAGCCAGCCGGTGAGGCGAGTTGGGAAGTTTTGTGTAATTTACCACAGATGTGCACATTTGCATGAACAACTTCCTCATCGAGACAAAAATACTGCCGTAAAAGCCTCCTTTGTGCACTTCCAGTACCGAGTGTCCTGCATATTTCAATGGATTATTATGGATTTGGACAATATTTAAGAATTATTTGTAAAGTCCTGTCAGTGGTTTTCCAGCTTTTCCAGTCATAAACACTGAAAGGAGTTTTTACACTACAGAACACACGCATACATTCTGGGTCAGGGGCAACGTATGGTCCAGGGCATTTGTTCAGGGACACTTCAACATGTAGTGGGGGGAGGCTGGAGCAACTCAAAATGGTAGATTACTGCTCTTCCTCCCGAAACACTAAAACACTGATTCATAGTCATTCCTAAAATTTTAGTTTTATAATGCTTTGGACAATTATCTTCCAATTTCCCAGAAGCAATCATGATTAGATAAGAAAATGCTTTAGTGGAATTTAGCAGACCAAGTTATTTGCTCAATGTTTCTCTGTGCCATTTACTGATTCAGTTGAAGTTCTTACACACACATCATCATGGTAAATAAGCAGAAACTAATCTTGTAATAGTTCTTAGAAATGTTGATGCATTACACAGTGCTGTTGCATATACAAAAAAGTGGAAGAAAAACAAAATGGGGACACTTCTTCCCTCCGTCAGATCAGTCAGACGTCTTTAGAAATTTGAATAACTGCACATTTCCTTATTTTGATCTAGTTTCCTTTTCTAACATTTCACTCTTTGGTGACAAGTAATAAATCCCACTGTGCACAGATGCACTCGTTAACAAAAACCATGAACGAGTTTAGTAAACACTACAAAAGGAACACATTTCAAAGTCTTCCACTGCTTCACCAGTGACAAAATAATGTTGCATATATTCAAAAGAAATTGACATTTCTGCTAACAGTCAGACTCATTACAAGACCAACAGTGCCACCATGTGGATATAAGACAACATGAAAAAGCCAGATGTTTAGTGTACTTTTATTCACATTTTAAATCAAGACAACACATACCCCACCATGCACCATGTGGTCTTACATGTTAACAGAAAGTGTTTCAGTACGTTGTTAAAATGTGCCATATTTGACAGCCTTTTAAATATCTGACATTTGCAGCACTGTCTAGAAAACGGTAGACACAGCACACAGATATGATAAACAGACGTCACAAGATCAAGTAATTAGACAGTTGTAACTCAATTATTTCATTTATATATTAAATCTAATTTTTTTTATAATTAAGTCAGCAGAAATACAGTCGAGCCAAATGGCATCTAAAAGATAAAAATCAGCTAGCAGGAATCTAATTTGGTTGTTTGTCCCAAAAACTAATATATCTCAGTTTATTGCATAAATGATAACAAAAAAAAGTAAATTTGTTATAGTTGCACTATTTTCCACAGTTTATTCTTGTATCTGGGGCACAGTGTGTTGGTCACATGTGGAAGGCAGTGTCTAAAATAGAAAGCAGAAAATTAGTTTTCATTTTCAAAATGATGCTGCTCTACAGGATTATTTTTTTCATAAATATTCAAAGACCAAATATTTATGAACTCCTGTTGCACATCTGTATACAAGCTGTGAGGCATTTTATTTTTTCTATCTTGGGTCAATCAGTCTCACAAAGTCCAATACTCACACTTCAGTTGGAAATAGCAGTAGTCACAGTAGGGCTTCCTGTTTCGAATGCGAACCTGGACTCCAGTTTCTCTTCCTCCGATGTGTCGGTGGCAGCCCACACACTGAGCAGATGGAGAAGTGGGAAATGGATCAGAGTCAATTTAAGAATCCAGCTGATCTGTAATGCCTCAAATTCACTTCAAACTGTCCACCACCTTAGCACAAAGCAGATTGTTGTTTCTGTATGAACCTCAGATGCATGTTTGTCTGGGAACTCTCAACAGAAGAAAGTGAAGTTATTTTACATCTACTGGCTAATGAACCACTGTCAACAAAACCCCATGCCAGTGAGAACGTCAGCAATTGGCACCTAAGAGCGAAGCATGACAGAGTAGTGTTGTCACCCAATCGGCTAATAAATGTGCTTAAAATAGAAACTGGAGCAGAAAGAGCACATGTCACTACTTCTGGGAGAGCAGACACCAATCCAGATGCTTTAAAGATCAAACCTCAGAAATCTTCATGCAGGCAAAGCATGACTAAAACAGACTAAACAGGATTTCTTCTACCTCATTGGAAAGAAAAAAAAAACCTTCCCAATGCAAGCACCGAAAAGAAAGCAGAAGTGTTTCTGGTGACAATTATTTAAAGCGAACAAGGGCTTTATGACCACACCCTAACCAGGTCATGCGCTCTCACCTGGAAACAGGTCAGGTGGAAACAGAGACTAAGGGCATCTATGACCATGGCTGCCCCACTACCCAGGGCACGCTCACACATACAGCAAGTCCTCCTGCCACTGATCATCCTGGGGCGCCACATGTTAACAGTGTAAGGCCACCATGTGGGAAGAAGGTTGAGGAAAAACTCTTGCACACAAGAAAATACATCTACATGAATTGTGTACCTGGCATGATGAGGGGACTCCGTGTTTGCATTTCTCTCAAATGATATTGATCCAGTGCTGTAGCGTGTGGAAGCATTCCTACTCTGATAATCGTAAACTGCAGCAGCTGAATTGGGGCGAGGGTAAGTAAATGTTGCAGCAGAATCTGGGGCCTGATGCAAAATATCCAGGTTGTCCAGAGACTCGTATCTGTGGCAGGTTGTAAGGAAAAAAAAAAACCAAAAAAAAAAAAACCCAGAACATTTAATAAGACATGCAATATGTAATATGAGCTTATGGCCCATTTTTGAGTTACCTCTTTATGAATGTGCCAACCTCTATTGGCTCCTTGTGAAAACTGCCACTGCGCTGACGTATCCAGCTGTTGTCAGTCAGAAGCTGAGTCCTTTTCTTCATCTCCTCCAAAATCTGCAGCCTCTCTCTCTCAGCCTTTGACATAGTCAGTGCTCTTCCCTTCCTTGGATCGACTAAACCTATCCAAATTTTGGAGTTAGCCCAGTGCATTATCAGAGGAAAATAATTGAGTAGTGTAAACTAACCTCTTGTTTGTTTGTATGGTCCAGATAGAGATGGAGTTGACATGGACATTGCCCTGTTAGAAAAATGAACAAAAAAAAATCTAAATTCAACTCCATTTTTTTGTTAGATGTTTGCTAGGTTTTCCATTGTACTTTATCTTAAAAGATTATACAATCAAATTAATCCAAGCCGATTCTTTAGTACAGTTTAAAGGAAAAAACCTGTGACAAAAGTAATTAAAGTTACATAAATTAAAGCAAATAGTCAGATGAAGCCAGAGCACAATAATCAGTAGAAACTGAGCTAAGCTTGTTCAGACCTGTGCGCATGGGACAGCTGAGCAAAACCATGGGAGCCCTCAGCCCTGATGTTCAGCATTACGAGCAAAAAAGGCCCAGCCAAAGCACAAGATGACCCAGCAGTAAAGAGGGGAAAAATAAATCTTAGATTATGCAATGTGTGTAGTTAATAAACTTCAGAGCACACAAGAACCATTGAAAGAGAGCTGGTTTACCAATCTTTTTCAGTATTCCTGTTATTCTGCACTCTGTGTGCATCATTGGGATGCTTTAGTTCTGCATCTTTTCGATCTCTGTTGAGGTTCAGCTTCTCATCTTTTGTTTTCTTCGTCAGTCCATTCATACAAAGCTGTGAACTGACAAACTTCTCGTGGCCACTTGGCTGCTCAGCTGTGTTCTCCTATAAACATGAAAACATATCTTGCAGATGAAGTGCATCAACAGATTGATTCTTTGCATTGCGTTTGGTTGCAAAACTTTGTGCTGCTTGAAAAATATGAGCTCAAAAGCCACAAACTTTAAGTCACATCTGTTCATTGGTTTAAAATAAGACTTCTGTTTCAGATTTTTTTTTTTGTTCAGTGATAAACAGCATAAGGTTGCAAAACTCTACCCCACACCTCCATTCCAGCTTTTGGGAGGAAACGATCAAAAAACTAAAGACCCAAGTTTTTCTGAACAAAATCAAAGATGATCAGATTGGATACCAGGAGTAACACCTATTGAAACAAGAATCTCACACCAGCTATACATGCCTATATAAGCTAATATATAGGTATGCCAGGAAGCTTGGGACTAAATTCCATTTAGTAGAAATAGTTACTACTCCATACCATTGTAGGGGGGGGGGGGGGGAATCTTAATTTCAGATGAGACAAAGTTTAATATTTTTGTTTTCTTTCAGTGCATAAACACATTACATGCTGAATCTCGCAAAACCAAAAAAAAAAAAAAAAAAAAAAAACCCTCCTAACTCAGAGTGATGGTATACAACTTTGATTTTTATAAGAACACATATTACGCCATATCAAGACAATACCTTCAGCATCCCCCCTTCCATTGCAGCCTGTTGTGCCCTTTGCCATTCTGCCTCCAGCCTCTCTTGATCTCGCTGGTATTGTTCCTAAAAGATAAACAACACATGCAGTTTTTCTTCACCACCATCACGTCAGTCAGTGATGGCGACTGCATCATCCTGACTGCATACCAGCATTTACCTGTAGGAGGCGTTCTTGCTCTTCCTGCCACTTCTCCTGACGCCTACGATCCTCCTCTCGGTCCCAAGACCAGCTGGAGGAGGACGGGTTAAGGGAGGGCACCTGAATCTGGAATTGAACAAATGTATTTATTTTTTAATCACCTGGAAATTTACACAAACTAAGTCAAATCTGGCCATCCCAATAATACATAAAAATAACACCTTGATGAAGTTCAGTAACTTACATCAGATATTGCCGATTCTGAGCCTCCTGTGAGAGAGTATCAGAGATCAGCAAAAACACCACACATTTCTTTCAGATGGTAAAAAGCAAGTGCAGCATTATATTCAGCAGATTGAACAGACACCACGCGAAGACTGGGGATACATTAAGGCTGCTGAATTTATATTTTACACTGCATACATTCCCTTTGTTACTCCCTTAGGCTGCATCTAAGGCACACATTCAAAATGAAAACAGAACAGTTTTGCTTTGTGCTGCAGTGACTTGGTGGCCAAAACACAAACATGGATTCTAAAGTAAATGGAAGATTTTTTTTTCTTCATGTACATCTTTACCAGGAGAAATGTGTGAAATAACTTGTTCCAAGTTAACTGGACCCGAATCATGAACGCAAGGCTGCATTTAAATAAGCACACTGATGTTTCCCCAGCCTAGCATGACACAGTGAAAACACTCAAATAGAAACTGTTCAAGCACAGAACAAAAACGACAAAAAATAAAAGACATTCATCTGTCATTGTGACAAATTCCAAATCATTTGGTTTACTTGCTGATGCTCAACAAATGGTGGCTTTGCAGACTTTAGCATCCAGCAAGCTGCTCAAAATAAACATGAACTCCACACAGACCAAACATTTACCACACAAGTAAACTGATGAGCTGATTCCTGCAAAGCCTGGGGAGAGAAGCCATTGCAGAAGAAATGTCAGGTAAAGCAACGACCACATAAGATGGCCACATGGTCAGTTTATGCAACCAGAATCTGGCCATAAAAACATGGCACATTTTCTCATTTAATATAAAACAGTGAAATAAAGCAGTTAGCTACGGAATGCTCACTACAGCATCTACGGGTCAAAATATCCTGCAAGACTTATTGGCAGGTTATTTTATGTAAAAAGAACAGGACCAGTGGTACCAGACCTGTGATCATTTGGTTGCATCAAGTGCAAAAACCAGAAGAATTTTACTTCAATTTGCATGAACTTTTTTTATATGCAAATATATTAAAGTTCTTTAAATCCAAACTTAATTTTTTTTTGCAACGACTCAGATTTGAAAGCAGATTTTGTAAATCTACCTTTATGCCTGACATGCTAGTCCATGTAGCCATTAATGTACACAAAGAGCAGCTAAGTGCATTTCTTGTGTAGAGAGTTTAAAAGCTAAACGAGCAAAGCAAAGGCCTTCAAGGCTGCAATACAGGACTAGCGTTACCTTTCTGTGTGAAAAATTCTGTCCTCTTTTTCTGATTTTCTGTAGTTATACTATTGTTTTCTACATGGAAAAGAAAGAGTGAATTATATAGGGAACAATCTGTCTGCTTTTAAAATGGCTTGTGTAGAAAATCTACCTTTACGTCTGACATTAGTGGCATTGCCAGAGAACAGCTCAACGATGTCCTTCTCCTGGGTTTCCTGCAGGGATGAAAAAAAACCTGTTGCAGCAAGTGAAAATAACAGGAAGGTTTAGAGACTAAATTGTGAGAGATTTTTACAATAAACTCACATTTTGTGTCTGCCCATTAAATTGGGATTCTTGTGTGTCTGTCATTTCTGTAGAGGCTGCATTGTTGGCATGGTGATCGGAGCGACCTATTAAAACAGGTGCTGCAGAAGTCAGGTTGAGGGTCAACATGCTCTGTCCTGGCCGGTTGAGATCACCTCCTTTATTCATGCTCCAATCTGAAAAAAATAAAAATAAAATAAAAAAAAAACAAACAAGCGGCCATAAGAACAAATCTCTTGAAAACTTAGCAATACAGAAATCCCAATTTCTTGTATGAATCAAAATATGAATTGCTACTGCTGGCATATTTTACCCTTGATACCATAACGGCGAATGTCCATGGTTAGACTGCCGGTTTGCAGGGAGGATGCCATTTTATCCTTCCATTGACTGTAGGTCATGTATGCAACTCCAACACCATCGACTGCCACAACCTCATCGTCCACACACAGCTGGCAGTGCTCCGCTGGACTGCCTGCAGGATGAATGACATCAGGAAAATTAGGGAAAGGGTACAAAATACATAACTTTTGGAATACCCATTTAATAAATGGGTATTTCATTCCTTTTCCTATAAAGGGGAAAGGAAGCTAAACCAGCTTCCTACTCTTAACTTGACAAGTAGGCAGGAAAGCCAAACTACAAAGCAACAAGTAAGTGACACCTGCGTTGCCTCTTAATTATTCATGAAGGAGTTTTAAAATCAGGATATACATTTTGAAGCTTTTTCACAGAAAAAATTGCCAAATAGCAGTACATCTGCTGAGGGGAGAATTGGAACACACCGAATATCAGAATCTGCCATTTTCAACATTTTGGAAATTAAATACTGAAAACTATCCTTTCAGTTATTTTGTCCCAAATTGACCCACATATTTCCCAACACGTTGAAAACATTTTCTCAATCCTGCAATCTGACTAAAGCAGTTCAGTTTGGTTTAAAAAAAAAAACAAAACAAAAAAACATAAAACTATTGTGCAATCAAGCTGAGAAGGAAATAATGAATTAGCTAAGCTCAATGTAGAATCTGTCATTCCCCAAACTCAAAATCTAATCCGAAAATCATTTGACTCCAGCTGTAATGTATTACATTAAACACATATAGATTTAAAAACGCCTTACCTGGTTGAATACATTTTATTTTTACTCCTGTTGAGTCCCAGTGAGTTTGGAAGCCAAAGTCTGGTACACTGTTCGGTTTAAGAGTCAAGCTCACTCTCATGTCACTGTGATCAACCTACAAACACACACACACACACGTAGGTAAAGGTGACACCCTATGATCCAGTGTCCTGCGCTTCCAGGTAGAAATAAGAAACCTACTACGCAAGTGTAGTAATGGATACCCTGAACACCGAATTTGTTTTTGGTGTTTTTTTTTTTTCTGTAGTTCATCACCTCGTCTATAAATTTGATTCATGTTAAAACTGCATTACAAAGAAATATTTGCTAAGCCAACATTTACTCTAATGATGAAGGAAAATATATTATATGCACCAATCTCTGATAAGATTAAAGTCAAGCCAACCAATAACACTGTTTTAAGAAATTGATCTGAACAAATTTAACAACCTAATTAGTCTTTATTTAAGATAATGTGGTTTAATATACTGCTACTACAAAAATTCAGCTCAAGCACAACTTGTTAATGATGAATCCCTTCTTTCAAGGGTCTATAGCAGGGGTATTCAATACGTCGGTCGATCGGAAAGGTTTGAGTCGATCTTGGCAGGTGACAAACTGAACGCTGAGACCAGCACGTCGTCTTCTGATAGGCACATCAAAAATATTCACCAAGATCCTAAATGTTTGTAGCTTCATTAAAAGAGAATAATTAGAAAAAGTAAAAACACGTTAAAATTACTAATCTCTAATTATTGTTTCAAGAAGGTGCTGCGCAATTCGGTGCGTTTCAGTTCCATTAACAAAAAAGTCGACTCAAAGACTGACTGACGAGCAGAGCAGGAGTTTAAATTAGCTACTCAACCACCGCTGTGTTCATGAGAGGCTTATTAATAATCGAGAAATAAATACCAAGCCTGGAAACCTGATATAACAGACCGAATGTTGTGTTTTTAATGTAATCTTTGCTCGGATTGCGGGGCGCAGGCTGTTGCGGTGGCAAAGGGGTGTGCTTAAATGACAAAGTGTGTGAGAGAGAGAGAGAGAAGGTAGGAGTGGTTTTGAGTTGATTGGCTGTTCGGGTTGTTGTACCTTTGTTTACCTTTGTTGTGGCTCATTACACCTGCTGTAGTTTCTGAACGTTCAATAAACGACAAACTTAGACTAATTACCTCGTTCTTTGTGAGCAAATGTCACAACATCAAATGAGACAAATATATTTCATTAAATTTTAACATTCTACCGTGATAATTATGTAAAATTAAATTAATTATATCCCGACTTCAGAAGATTTTCCTTTACCTTTTCTGGGCTCTTTGGTTCCTCCTATCAGTCTGTAGTTTCTCATTCTGAGGTCATCAAACCAAATTTCAGATCTACCATGACTGACATCTGCTGGCGTCAGGTTTGCAACCAGCTTCTGACTGAGATACCAGTAACCTGCTCCCAGTGTCAGAATCTCACTGAGGAAGAAACTGGATTAGGTTTTCTGCCACTTTATTATTTCTGCTATAACTGATGAATATTCGCATATAAAATAAGTCAATAGAGTTTAATTTGCAATTTTTATGTCTTTGTGTCATGAGGTAGATCTCAGACAGCTGGTGAGAGAAAAAGTAGATCTTGCTCTCAAAACGTTTGGGCACCCCTGGTCTAGAGATAGTAAGTTAATTAATAGAGGTGCGCCGATCGATCGGCCACCGATCATAAATCGGCCAATTTCCGTGAAAAAGTGTATGATCGGTGATTGCTGGTCATGGTCTCTTGTTGCCGATCACCTGCATCTCATTTCACAACCTGCCTGTGCAGCTAGTCTCCTCTTTCCTTCACTCTGCGCAAACGCGCAGAGTGAAGGAAAGTGCATTATAGTTCCACATCCTAAGCGATGTGGAACTATAACGCACTGAGTGAATGGGGACGTTTGCGTGTTGTGGCAGAAAATTGAAGTACGTCAAAATGCATCAACATGATGAATCTAATATGGCATAAAAACAATGACGGAGTTTGGCTACATCGAGGCTCACTGTTGTAAAAAAAGACAGAGGATCAGATAGCAGGCAAAGCAGCGCACAGCTACACTCACACGGATTAGCATGACGGTCAGAAAGCTAAACAAATAACCTGTAAAATTATTAAAATCTTCGAGCTGTGAGGTAAGACGCTGGTTCTGCTCTCGCTGTTGAACCGCTGCTACAGGTAGTAATATTTGACAGACGGAGCCGCTTCTGCTCCACCTGGTAGTGACTCTCACACTGAACCTCTGCTTAAAGCTGCAGCATCTAACTTTAAAAAAAAAAAAAAAATTTACATGAGTATTAAAACTTTCGCTGTCCTAACATGAGACAGATAATCTCTGAAAAAATAATCGATCTCCGCCCTGTTCTGCATAATTACTCCGCTCAGTCAGAAACAGCCAATCAAAACTAGCAGTAATCAGCTAGCCGCTATGCTATCATGAAGTTTTCATTCGGTAACTCTGGATTGTTTATGGAACTTGTATTTCCCTTTGAATGTTAATTTTAATACTTGAATTTTTTTGGCAATGTTGAGAGGTTTTATTTTGACTCCTTGCATTACTTAGCCTCTTCAGAGCCTTCATACATTTTCAGTCTGTTAAAGATGGTATTACCAATAGCAGTACAATTTGCACAATGCCTGATTTGTTTAGTTTTCTTCTTGGAAAAAGTTATTCAAAACAAGTTTTTGTCTAAATTAAGGTAAATTCATGGTTCCTTTTTCCACATAATGTAACCGGTAGTGCTTATGATTAAAAAACAACATTTATGTGATTGGTATCGGTGATCATGATGGGTGATCGGAAATGGCAGGAAAAAACCTGATCAGCACATCTCCATTAATTATAAATTGTAATTCACTGGACACCCAAACCTCTCTATAGGCCTTACAAATATGCAAGCAAAGAATAGTGGAAGATTAAATATTATACAGATATATTTCTTTTAAGGCTCAATGCACAAACAGGGTGGATAAGAATACTGAGCAGCATCCTTTGGTGGAAAAACACTAAACACAAATAATGCAGTAAAAAAACAGATGAGAAGCATTTCTGCCTCTGACATTTTAGCTACACAAATCCTCTAGACGTTATCGAGCATCTGCACTGATGTGATGTTAAAATCTAAATGAGCCTACAGGAGGTGAAGTAAATCTCAGATAATGTCTTAAAATGCTAAAATGTGTTTATTAAAAAAATAAAGGTAAGGAGCCTTGAGATAAACACTTTGTGGACATAATTATCCACTTAGGTGCCATTAAACTATAACAGTCAGGAAGGCACAGCAAGAATTAAAAGAACTGCTGTCAAGCTTTCAGTGTTTAACAGCATTTCTCTGCAAAACACACCGGCAGAGATGCTGTTTATGGAGTGCACTAGCTGTCTAAATTTAAAATGACATTAACTCTGCCTTTAAGCTCTACAGATTTAAATGCAATTTAACTTTGTTATGCTCAATTGAACTTTTGTCCAAGGTTTGAAGGCATTAAATTATTTAACTAATTGATCATATTCATTTTAGGATACTTTACAGCAAAAATCTTTTTTTTTTCCTAATGGAGCTATAGTTCTATCGCCAAGTGCAGACTACTAGCACTGCATGTATGCAATTAACATAATGGTATGTATTTCAGTATCAAACAACATTAAGAGCAGTAATTACATGAGAAGTCCATTATGAATATAAATGAATTGCATTTGCATGGCAAATTACAGAAGCCTTTTTTTATTTCTATAAAAATCCCAAAACTACAAAAGAAACAAAAAAATGTTCTCAACTCCAAAGTTAAAAAGATGTTTTTTTTAAACATCTAAATGGTCTAATTTGACTTGATTACTAATTGAATAAATGTGTACCTCAAACATGTAAACTTCAATATCACAACCTCACAAGCTTCCTTCAAAAAAATATTTTGGTAGGTTGCATATTTGATACATCGTGCTTCAATAAGCTGCAAAATTTTATTTGGCTGTGATGCATTTATACTTGCTAAAACATTTTTGCCATGTTCATTTGTTACCATTTCATTTTAGTGCCTTCACAGTGAATTATGTAATTACAGTGATCCCTCACTATATTGCGGTTCACCTTTCACGGTTTCGCTGCTTTGCAGATTTTTTTGTGCAGTTTTTTTCACAGTGCATTGTGTTCTGCGTCCTGATTGGCTAAACAGTCTCCGAGCTCCTTCTCCATCTGTGTGCCAATAATGTTACGGTATTTAAATAATAATATAGTTCGGCCATTCAGGAGATGAAAGCTGAAAACTTTGAATGCCTGCTGGGAAAACTGGCCAGAATCTGGACAAAACCCGACCGGAGGCTTGCTTGACAAGAGCCATCGGTCTGCCGTAGATACAGCTGTGAATCTCGCGGGGCAGCTTGGACGAGACGCTTTAATGACATGATTACGGATCACATTAAGGCCCATTGATGCACACGCACATCTGCTGATCTGAAAACAGGCTTTGTTCTTTGGTTTCAATGTAGAGTATTTAATTATGCTGTATAATAATTGTAAAAACTAAAGATAACCTCATCGCGGGTTATTTTCGGAACGCAACCCCCGCGGAAAACGAGGGATCACTGTATGTTAAAGTTGCACCAAGTTATTGTTTCTCCAACTTTTACAAAGATAATTTAAAGTCGACTCAATGGACATTAATTCAACATTACTAAGCCTCGACTTGCTCATTTTATATTTTCAGTGTTGATTGTATGCTGAAGTACATTTGGGTTTGTACTAAAATAATACAACTTACCTTTGAGAGGTCAGCATTATATGCAAGAAACAAGCTTTTGTTGTGGCAAGGTTGTTGTTTCGCAGGAGGTTGAGGTTGTATGTCGGTGGAGGGCCGACTGTTCATTTTCTCTTTCTGTACTGTAGCAGTCTGCCTCCCTTGGTTGGCCTTCTTCTGCCTAATTGAGGCCTGGTACTGACCCCTCAGGTGAGCTGCCGCAGTCTGTCTTTTAAGAGATGGTCTGTTGAATGAGGAATGTGAATCCTCAGTGTTTGACGTCAAACTCTGACTGTCAGCCTAGAGACAAAAAAACATGATCACGGAGGATCAGGTACATATCAGACTACGTCAAACAAGGTTTGAATATATATATAAAAGAAAAAACAAAGTAATTGAAAACAGGACCAAAGACAATTTAAGAAGGGCAATGAATACTACTAAGGTACCATGAGCTACAGCATGGTATCTTAGTGCAAACTGCTCTTATGAAACCAAATTTCAATCATTTGAATGATTTCAAGAAAGAAAAAAAAAGCATATTCCAGGTTATATTTACTTCATGCAATAAATTAACTAGTTGACAAAATACATTTTCTTTGCCGATGCCAAGCACGTTATTCTGCTATAGCTGACTCGTTTGATGTTCTTAGATGACTGAAGTTTAAGAAACCAAGCTATGGAAATATAGCTATTTATGCAATAAGCTGGGGAGTCAAGTAGTGGGTTGAAGAATCGAACACAACAACAGCAGCCTGGCACCTCAAGCTGGTCACCAGCTTCACCACACACTTTAGTGGGATGGCATCCAATTCTTCAGTCAGCATTTATTGACTGTCAGCCAGTGTGGATATGTTCATCACACAACAGCTTATCCAGGCAGATCCCACACATGTTTAGTAGAATTTAAGTCAGGGCTGCAGGTGGATTATTCAATTTCTTCCTTCCCAAAGTGTGGAAATGGTGTGTAATAAATCCCACTGTGTATTGACACAGGTATTGGCATCATGACAGGTGGCACATTGTCCATAAAGAGTGGCGATATGAGATTGCTATTAATTGTGCAAGTTTATCTTGTCATCTTCTCTGCATTGAATTGCCTAGAATGAAGATGAGCCTAGTCTGCTCTACTCAACACACCAGTGAATTTCCTAGTGCATCTGAATGGACCATTTAAAGGGGAAATTAAAAGGTTTTCCTGTGGTATAGGAACCAACAACAAAATCATTTTTAATCATTTCATTGTAATTGTAACTATTGTAATCTTAAGTTTATCGGTGAATTTATTCAATAAAGAGCACATTCACTACCATTATGCAAGTATAAAGCCAATACTGTAAATCCATATAAAAAACCTTTTATTAATTTTTCAGGGTTTGTTGGAATTATGAACTCACATTGTATTGCTTTGGTAGTGAGTGTCTGGATGACTTTGCCCCAAAAGGTCTGGCTGTGATTGCAGAAGAGAGACGAGTGGAACCCTCAGACCGACGGTACCCACGAGGAAGGCTGGCAGAACTGGACCACGATGTACTTCGGGACAAATACTTTGAGACCCCTGCAGACTCCTGCTGACGGGCTCCTCCACCCTCAGCTGAATCAATGATTTTGGGAGTTTCTTGAGATTTCTTGATCTGATTAGTCAGATCCTCTGGATCAGTAACTTCTGATTGACCAGCTACATTTGGAGAACAAATTCTCTCTTTTGGCTCGGTGCTGAAGGAATGTTTGTACAAAGCAGAGAAGTAGCTACTAGTGGATTCTTTACTATCAAATAGTCCTGGTTCTGTGAGTTTCACAGAAGAGGCGTTCTGGTTTGGCAAAACACACTCTGGTTGTGTTTGCTCAGATGTGGAAGGATAAGTAAACTGATTTCCAGGGGATTTTACTTGGGTTTGAGTGGTGAAAGTTTGGTATGGAGAAGGGGTGGTAACTCTGTCTCTTCCATCTGCAGCCAAAGAGGCAAAGTAAGTTTCCTCTCTTCTGATGGACCCTCCAGATTCAGGCTTGCCTCCAAGTTGAGACTCCTGCATAGACATGTTGAAATAGGTTGTAATAGATTTTAAGATCAAAGATAAAAAGAGAAGCTCTCTAATCTCACCCGAGAATGGCTTTGAGAGCTGAAAGGTGCTTCAGTAGCGTAGCTGCGGGTCAAAATAACTTTAGTATGTGGTCTGAGATCAGAGCTCAGAGGTTTGGATGTAGAAACAGAGTAAGGACGGGGAGAGGAGCTGTGTTGCCATGGCGACTGATCTCTGAATTAAAATGTAGAATGAAAATAAGGGATCAAAAACACGGATTTGCATTTAGTTTATATAAAGCTCAATATCATTGCAATGTAACTTTGACATTTAGACAATATTTCTTACTGTATATACTCACATACCTCTTTATTGGCCCTCCTGTTGCATCATTACCATCAGAATTGGCTACAGTCCCATTGGTCAAATGGTTGAAGACGTGATCCCTTTCAAATGACCTAGTTTATATAAAGCTCGATATCACTGCAATGTAACTGACATTTAGACAACATTTCTTACTGTATATACTCGCATACCTCTTTATTGGCCCTCCTGTTGCTTCATTACCATCAGAATTGGTTACAGTCCCATTGGTCAAATGGTTGAAGACATGATCCCTTTCAAATGACCTCCTGTACAGTTCAGGCTTTGAGCTCTTGCGTCGATTCTTCCACCTCGTCAAATCCTGAACCAAACACGCAACAAAAACACCACATTGGCTGCATGCATTCAACCACAATTTCATTGTGACCAGTATTTTATGAAAACTTCAGTGCCCTCATTACACCATTTTTCTTTGGCAAGGCCACATTTAAGTTTAGTCTCCAAATAGGTAGACACGTCTTATTGGGGAACCAACATATTCTTACTTCCATGCAACCTTTCAAACACCCAACAGTTCCATTTATCCAGCATGTGAAAAGAAAACTACATAGTAAAATACATTCAATGACTACTAAAGACCTGATGATCAATTGTTGAATTTCACTTACATCCTGCCACTGAGCTTCGCTGTCCCTGGCTCCTATGCTATATTTTCTTTCAATTTCTAGATTCCAGTCCCTTGGCAGGCTGGTGTCTTGGCCTTTATCAGAAATGGCATTTCCATTTGAAACTTTACGCGCAGGATACACCATAGGGATGTTGCCGAGGGATTTGCTCCTGGTTCAGAAAGACAAAGAGAGAAAGTCTGAAATATTGATGACAAAAAACATTGGTTGTCATGCTGGCAATGAACAGCTGAAAGGTTTCAGAAAATGTTCACTGTTGTACTTGAGACAAATGTCAGTATTTTACAAAGACTTAGATGTTTAGACAATGATTCAGAATTTATATGAAATCTAATTTTTTAAAAAGTCTGTTTGCATTGTTTTGTATTTCTGGTCCACTGCATTACATGAACAAGTTTGCTACTGAATAAGAAGTGACCAACATGATGCAGAAGAGCAAGAATAATGCAATTTTCTTGAACAATAAGCACGGGCACAACTAGCATATTTGACAGCCGCTCTTAAAAAACAGATCACATCTATAGCTATATCACAGCTGTAAAAACATTTTGAGCATACAAACGTCACACAAAGTGGTAGCAAAGTGCAAGCAGAAGAAGAGGATGCCAGTCAAATAATGCAGGCACTTAACAGATGCTGCCATCTGCGTAACACAACAGACATAACTTGTACAGTAACAAGTTATGGCATGGCCGTAGGCAACAGAGAATGTCAGATGTGAGATCTAAATAAGTTACAGCAGCGTTTAGCAGGTGGTGTAATCAAAACAGCAGCGCAAGTTGATGGGAGAAAGAGAGATGGATTGCAAACAATGCTGAAGTCTGGCATAAATCCTGCTGTCAATTCTCTGGAAAATTAACAACAAGAATGTAAACTCAACACTTCATCTTATGAAGAAGCAAATAAAGTTGGCAACTAAATTCCGCTGGCAAGGCACAACAGAGGCAAAACATTAACGCAACCATAATTATAACTCACCAAATCCAGCCAGGGTTGACCTGAACTGGTGTATCAGGTCTGAGTTGGGTTTGATATGCTCTACAGAACCAGAAAAAAGATTAGTGAAGACCAATTTGCACCCAGATGTGAGGAAACTGTAACCAAAATCTTAAAAATGAAACAACTTACGAAAAGAGGCTTAAGGGGTAAGTTGTACACACACGTTTGGAATACAAATAAAGCCAAAAAATGAACAAAAAAAAAAAAAAGAGCCACTTTAACATATTGTGTAGATATTAGACTGAGGTTTTTAGCCCACATTTTATTTCCACACAACAGCAAACCAGAGAACAGTGCTGACATAAAGGCGTTAGTTTTAACATGTTTCTGTTATGGCTAAACAGAAAAGGCAATGCATGACTCATGTTCAACAGTTATTAACAAATGACTACATCATCAACATGCTGGTAAAACATCCTCAGTTACATGGAGTGCAAAAGTCACAGAATATCACAAAATGCAGCACAACACAATCACAGTCTATTCTGTAATGTGCTACACAAGGGAGGCCACAATAATAAGTTAGTATGTCAAAGCTGAACCCAGATGATCGATGTAGCATGCAATTAGGGATGGGTGTGAATCTGAGTCAAAGCTTAGGTTTGAAAAAATGTGTCTTCATTGACATTCAGACGCTTTCCAGAAGTGGCATCATCCACCATGTCAGGTGCAAGGTGCTGGGAGGTGTTGTCCAACTCTTCAGCAAAAGGTAAAGCTTTCCTGCTACAATCACAAAAGAAGGTGGGTGAAATGGTTAAGTCAATTAATAGTAGATGACAACCGGTTACATTAAATATAATTTACAAAGCATGTTTGTTTATGTCCACAATCTTGCATTCTGCTTGCCAAACTACTGATGACCTGCACTGCTCTGCAAGTATAGCACTTTAGCATAAGGGATTATATTAGCATGAAAAGAAAAGGTTAAATACAGCTTCACATGCAACCACAATAGATTAATTCGAAAACCCTACAAAAGGCAGTAATACTTGTTAATGCAAAGTCATTATCAAGGAAAACCATTCAAGTGTAATACCTTTGGCAAGGTATACATTTGACAGTCATACAAAAAAACACTGCATTTTAAAGGGATTTTATATGCCAGATCAACACAAAGTAATAATTGTAAAACAAATGGAAAAGTACAATTTATTTTAGAAGATGTAAGATGTGTGGCATGCAACTTCCCATCACTGCAATTACAGTAGCAAGTTGGTAGGGATAATCATTTTACAACTCTCCTTGCAAAATAGCTCAAGCACAGACTGTGATTATTCAAAACATCCAAAAACATTTTATTTTCACTTCTAAATTTTGTGCTGTCTGTTGTATGAAATCCCAATGAAATGCACTCAACCACATTGTTGCAATATTAACAATTGAAGAGCAAGATGTACCGTATTTTCTGCACTATGAGGCGCACCTAAAAGTCTTCAATTTCCTCAAAAGCCGACAGTGCTCCTTATAATCCGGTGCGCTTTATATATGGACCAATATTGACCCACAAGAGGTCTAGCAACTACGGTAAGCAGCCGCCGATTTCATTTTCCCCCATAGAAGAAGAAGTGCACGGTGCATGCTGGGAAAGTTGTCTGAACGCTGGTTTATTAATAAAGTTTGATAATGTCGGTTGGTCTGTGTAACCCAGAAAGCAGTTGGGCACAATATCGCAACACCAACACCGTGAGTGAAACGACTGGGGCAGCCTTCTATATAAAATACTCAGGGACAGTTCTTTACAATGTGAATGTGTAATAATAGAGTACAGAACAAATTGGGAACTCAAACTGCAGCAACTATACTGTGCGCCTTACATATGAAAAAAAAAAAAGTTAAATAGGCCATTCACTGAAGGTGCGCCTTATAGGGCAGAAAATACGGTAACCATACTGTTGTAGAACCTGAATAGTACTGACATATAGCTCAAGCTATCAATTTAAAATAAAAACAAACCTTAGGCCAAGCATTTTACGATACCAGGGTCGTTTCTGTGAGCCCAGGTGGATCCTATGGACGTGAATCTCCTCTTCAGGTGTCCAGTATCGAGGCAAGAAGCGATCGTAATAGGGATTTGATGAGGTCTGATGTAAAGTCTGCTTCAGTCTTCGCAAATACAAATCATCGTGGACAGGGTCTGCATCACTAAAATTATCTTCCGAATCATCTTCGTTTTGAGCTTGAAGAGAAACTTGTTCAGCGTCACTTTCATTCTCAGCAGGAGACCCAGGGAAGAGTGGTTGTTGGGACAATATGGTATCTACAACGCTGCAGTAAAGAGTAGAATACCCAAGACTGATCAGAGTGCTGGGAGTCTTCCCAAGGTCACACCATGTTAGAAACTGTCAGCAGGCAAAAGTTCAAATTAGAGATGGGAAAGTTAGACTTACGAAATGCTTTTCAACCGTCAGAGAGTTCTTGTGAGTTTTAGTTTAGCGATATCGGTTAAGGAAAGCTCTGACACATAGCAGGTGTTAAGGAAAATAAATTATGTAAAAGTTGTGAAAACATCCAGCATTCCTGTGCAGCGTTAAAAAGTACTACAGATTTACTGTACGGGTTTTCACAACATTTAATGTCTACAGAGTTACTTTACTTGTGGTTAACATTTTGGAAAATGTAATTTACAGAACAATTACAATTGGTGGCTTCAATAGTAGTTTGTTTTGAAAAAAGGTTTACCCGTACCCATCACAAGTGACAGACAGGGTAATCACTGAAAATGAAATTAAATGTTTTCTTTCAGCGTGTTAATTTAGCTCTTCATTTATTAAGTTAATTTACAAAAAGGTTTAGGGAAATCACTTGTTACTATCCCTTTTTTTGCAACTCTTCCTGTTTAGAATCTCCATCAATTTTCCCTCTGAAGGTCAGTGTTTTGTACAGTTGAATAAAGACAAACAAATATTCAATAAAAAAATCTTTCAGTTTTGAGAATGCATATAGTCACTTAATGCTTCGTCTCGATGCAGTTTAGGCTTAAGCTTAGGGATAAAAATAAAGCTCAGGTCATTTTAAGCTTTTCTCATCCTATTGTTTTGTTAAAACAATAAATCCACTTAAATCCACAATTTTTAAAAGAATCATTTTAAATGTTCTAAAATTAACAGTGACAAATCTTTAAAACACAACAGTAAAGGCCATGGCCTGATGAAGTTTTTAAATTGGTAAATGTAACAACAAAAGTGAATTCAGACAACATCAAAAAAATAAATAATAAAAGAATAAAACTATTATGAAAGCTTGGACAAATTTCAGTATCAGATATTAACATTGTTTTTATGGCCAACAACTGACATTTTCCAATATTATATGTCAAGCACATTTCCCTACCCTTTGAGAAAAAAACAAAAAACACAGCTGACATTGCTTTAGTTAGGATCCCTCCAACTCTGCACTGCCACATGCCCAAACAAAACATGCATGACCAACACCCTCCCAAAATAACACAAAGGAAAAGGGTTGAAATAAACCAGCAAATCAATTGTTTTAATATTGGCGCTATTCTACTTAGAGCAGCAAATATAAAGTAAAACTTCAGTTTATATAGATGTTGGTGCCGATATGTTGTGCATCACTAAAATAAAATGTAAATTTAAACAGTTACAAACTAAACCAAATCTATCCAGTCATCCCCTGTGGTGACAATTTACTTCAACAAAGCCAAACAAGGATGAAGACTCAATTACAACCATTACAAGATGCATACAGTATATGCTAAACTATTGCAACAAACCAAATATCACAAGTTTAAATATGCTGTTAAAACAGAAAATCCAGAATTGGTAGTGAAGAGGAATACAAATAACAGTCGGCTGTTCTCTTGCACAAGGCCAGCTGTAGATAAGCAAGTTTTTAGCAGTGTGTGAACTTTCTGTTAAAAGCAGCAAACACATTGATGTTACCTTGAGATTTGGCCCACCATGCTCTCTTCCCGTTCCTGTTTTCTACGAAGCGGTGGTGGGACATGTCCTTTGTCTGGGTGGGCTGAGACCTTTGTGCTGTCCATCTTGTACACTTGCTCTGCTTCAGCGTCACTTTCAAAACCTGGAGATTTTACACACAAAAATTATCCAAATGAAAAAACAGTTAAAAATTGATAAAGCAAAAAGTTTGGTGAAGAAAACCCAAAAACGTTTTAAAACTGAAAAAACAAACCAGCAGAAGGTCATGAAGAAGAGGGAAACCTTTGGAGGAGAACTGTGTTCGCACAGCCTCTGGGGTGCATAAATCAAATATAATTATACTGCCTTCCATTACACAAACTTTTATCACCAGAGTGTTGAACTTGTCACTATGCAACACTGACGTGCATCAAGCCAGACAGCCACATGCAGAACATTTTTATACTGAATTAAAAAGGCAGTAGTTGGTACATTAACACAGTACATTATATTTTTCAAATGTACATTAAAATGTTGGCAACGTCATGAATTGCATTTAAAAAGAAACCTTAAAAAAGTGCAGTTTGCACACTGACATGCCAGGAACAAGTTTCCAGAGAAGAAATGTAGGGAAAAAAACAGCCATTTAAGCTTCAGAGTTAGGGAAAACCACAGATTAACTGCATCTAGTAGCTGTGACACCCAAAATAACATTTGCAATTGGATTTCTTCAGATTGAAAGAAAACAGTCAACATATTTTATTTAGGCATTGTTTGATTTCACTAAAGTTCTGGATTTACAAAACACACCATGACAAACACTCAAGACAGAACCTCACATACCTCATTGGAAAATTTCCCAAAAACTGAAAACTTCTGAATATGTGCGTTTATTACTAGATAGGCCAAAGTTTGCAGACAAACACTTTCAAACTTGTTGAAGCCATTTTCTCACTAATCTTGTTTGCAGAGAGCCAAAATTCAAATTGCCATATCTCTTATTTATGCATTTGACATTAGAAAGGTTAGAATCCACTTTTTCTGAATCTGTAAATAACTCAAAACTCCACCCAATCTTGCATAATGTAATTCATGTGACAATGCAGGGATAGAGTGTGGAATATGACAACATATTGATGAGGGCATTGAATGGAGTACAAATACGTGCCTTCTTCATTTAGGCAGATGGCTTGGGGATCCACACACTCAAAGCCATCCACTGAATTTCCTCTACCATAATTCTGTCTTGTTTGCAGACTTTGCTCTCCCTCCAAGTAGTGGCACTCCTTGTAAACCCCATCTTTCATAGATGTATTACTGCCTTCTTCTAGAGCCTGGTTTTAAAAAGGACAAGGTTACTATGGATCAAGGGGTCTTAAAAAAAAAAGAAAAGCTGACAAAAATATCAAACACCCTACAGTTGAACAAGCAGCTTACCTTGGACAAAGCCAATCCTAAAAGCCCCTCAAAAGCCTTGAAATGTAGCTGAGGACCACTGTAGAATGTGTCAAGCTGAGCCTTGCGACCCAGCCAGTATATTGTGATAAGAACCTAAAAAGGTAGACATTTGAAAACACCTGACAACTGCCATCTCATCTGCAGTTCTGCCGGGAACTTTGTTTGCCAATTAAGGTATAAAAACATCAGTTCAGCCTGAGAAATGCAAATAAAAAAAACTACATCCAAGATATTTTCAACATCAAAACTAGTATTTCTGAATCAGTAGCTGCATCCAGTGTAAATGTAGTACTAGCAGTATCTGGTGTGCCAACTACATGTGTAGGCAGTTAAATTTACAGAGATTATGTTTTGAGAAACACCACAATTGATTTTCAAGTTTTGTCATCATTTATAAATATTACCAGTTAAGAAAAACCTCCAAATTGAAAAGTAGAATAAATGTGAACTTACATTCTTCAGCCTTCTCTGGCTTTCATCACGCCTAGAAACAAATTATATTTACACAGACTTCAAAAATGTGATAGTCTCCATTGAAGGGAAAAAAAAAAAAAACAGCTGAAAGATATCAATGCCTCTCATTTGCAACTTGTACTAATCAGCTACTTATCAGGTTTTTATTGAGAACAGGGTATCAACATACACAAATGAAAAGGTAGGCAGCTATAGCGCCAGTCATTATCAATGCAAAGTAGCCCTTTATTTACCTTCTGAATGGCTACATTCAGTGCTGAAAGTACTGAATGTAGCCATAGACAAACATTTTAGAATGCAATTAATTTCAGGACTGTGCAGAGAAGAGAGTTATACAAGTACTGCTTTGAAAGAAGTTAAATTCTTCAACAACTTCACCTGAGTGTCACCCGACTAGACAGATCCTGAAGGTCACCAGGATGGAACAGCTGGGACTCATTTAGTCCAAGTTTTCCACAGGCTTTCAGAAATACATTCACATTATCCTGAAATAAAAAATAAAAAAATAAAAATAAAAAAAAAATAAAAAAAGAGGTTGAACTTTCTTTGGTCAACTTGCCTTGGTTCAGTCACCAACTGAACCGCTTCACTGAGCTAAGTGTCAATGTAAAAGCAAAACATTTTCTAGTTCAGTCAGTAATAGAGGGTTCCAATTAAAATAAAAAGATAAAATAAAAAAAATCAATTTTAGAAGAATGCCATTTCCATCTAGACTTAAGCACGTAAAAACCACGTCATATTAATGAGCAAACAGGGAATTACTGTGAATCAACTACTTTACAGAGGATTCAAACAAATTTTGTATTTAAAATGTTCTTACATTTTGTTCCCCATGTTTAGATGGGTGCAGAAAAATATCAACATAATATTCTGGTTTAAACTTCTATGCATTTGATTCAGGTTGTACCTTATGAGTCAAATAGGTAAAAGGTCTGTTGTAATTTGTGTCAAGTCGGAGCCCCACATCTACAACTCAAACAAGCCACCCAATGTGAGCCATCAGCTCAACACTTGGAGTAGTTTATGCTTAAATGACAGAAGGTGCACACCTGTTAAGTACTTTTTTTTACCTGAATTTGTTTTGCATGTTGTTGAGGTCAAGTCTCAAGACAAGTAAGACAATGAATGAAAAAGTCCAAAATGGTACATAAAGTAGGAGCTCATGTTTGGATTAGTGCAGGAAAACAACATAATATTCTGGTTCAAACCTCTATGCATTTGCTTCAGGTTGAAGTGAGAGCAGATTTCAAGGTTATGCTTTTAAAATGTAGAGTAGTGCATGGCCTTGCACCACCATATAGGCAGACCTTGTAATCCCCTTTACACCTGCATGTGCTTTCCATTTCAGGGTACACTTGTTTTGAGCATCCTCAAGGACCAAAAGGAAGCTTGAGGGAGCTTTTTCAGTCCTTGCACCAACATTATCAAATAGTCTGTCTGTAGATACCAGGCAGATGTCCTTAAGACAAATCTAAATCCTTGTTTGCTGAATATTGTGTATAACTTTTGAATTGTCTGTTCATCTGTATCCGTTTTGCATCTTCATCGGTTAATTCAACAATACTAAATCAATTCCAAACAATTTAAGACACTTTAAAATAATAAAAAGATGTTTTAAATCTTTGCTTAGTGTTGCATGTTGTAGCATGCTGATGCTTTTACTGACTGGTGAAGTTAATCTGAATTTAAGAGACATTTAATCTGCAATCACTTAATTTACTCACTTTAAAGTGGAAAATAATTGACATCTGTCATATAAACAACCATCATGTTAACAACATTATAAACATTGAAACATGCAGTCAATCAGTGCAGTCTCTAAAGCTGTGAAAGCCACAGGGAGATCTCTGATGTATCTGTAGATTACTCCACAACCACCTCTCCTGCATCAATTGTTACGGTCTGGCAGTTTGTTGGCCTCTGTTGAAAGGGTGAAATTGATATTTCTATGCTTTTGCTTTGGGCAGTTTTGGCATTCACACTTGTATTGAGGCTGCCTGGAGCCAAAACAGGCAGCCTCAATACAAAAAAATAAAAATAATAATCCCCATTTGTATTGATGGCTAATGAAACTTAGCATATTCCTGTTCAAATACTGCCTCAAAATACAGTTTCAGATACATTCAGATTAAAAAAAAAAAGTCCCTCAACAGGAAAACCACACAACTTGACAACACTTCCTGGCTAGCAGGTGCTTCGTTTTTATTTTGTGCAATTTGATCATATTCACACTGACACTTGCACCAGATGGTTGAAGCGTGAAGTCTTAACACTTACCAGGCCAGCAATGGGCGTGGAAAGTCTGTTCATCCGTTTGATAATCCCAGGTTTCAACTGGTTGATTAAGCTTTGAAAACAAAATTAGCAAAGATAAATGTATTGCAGGTACAAACAATGTTTACCAATAAACAAGTCTGACCTTCAACTGCAATTAAAAGAAAAAATAAAAATCTCATGGGACAGCTTAAAACTTATAAAAAGTAAATAAAATCAGATGCTTTGTGACACAAAAGACTGGGTTTATGCATTTTAAAATCCAAATTGAGCAAAATCCTAATTTTAGTATATAGTAAAACTTAACTTGCAATGTCCATTTACACAACCAGTAGTTGATATCCATGATAATCACATATCCATTTCAAGAATTAGGTTAAAGTGAATACCTCAGATATGAGTTGCAATAATCCACTTGAGCATCGCTACTTACTCGCAAAGCAGAACTCCATTTTCTAGGGCAGAACGGAAGTCGCTGCGGCCAAAAGATTTTCTAGTCACCTCCTAATTGTAGAAGCAAAAACAATCAAATTTAGTGAGAACTGCCTTTTCTTCTCCACAACATGTAATCCTCAATAATTTATTGGACTATTAATGAGTGTACAGATATAAACACATTGTCACTTTTTGCTTCATTGGTACAACTACTTGTTCAGGTGATTATTACCAGAAAACAGAACTTGAAAGGTGTGGCTCCACACAGAGGGAAAAGTAAACCACATTGTACATAAAAAAAAGGTTAAGACTCAAATCCAACATATGCGAAGATTTTAACTTTATCGCAAATTTGCAAGAATGATTTATAATGTTGAAGTTTTTTTTATGTACATATAACAAACTGGCTCAAAATTTAACCCTGAAATAGTACAAGAAAATCTGTAAAACACAATATTGCAAAGTTACATAATCAATAGTGCCAACACATTCAAAATGTTTTTGGTAAAAAATAAATAAAACAAATGCTGTGATTTTAAAGGCCAGGGGGATGAAAAGGGCAAGGGGTGTTTTTGTAATGAGGACATAAAAATGGGCCCATTAAAGTCTGCCTCTATAACTAACAGAGGGCCCCCAAAAGGCTGTTTCTCTCACTAATTAGTCCCCCCACAGGAATCCACAACCCCAATTCATTTATAGCTGAACCAGGCACTGGGTACAGTGTGGATGTTTCTCAGCAGAGTCAGACAAAACAATGCAGTGCAAGGTTAATGCAGCAAGACACAATGAGCCACTGTGGGGCACGTTAATCTCACATTTCAGTAGGAGTCCACGAAATAAAAAAACAACCGTGTAGAAGAACTTCTCAAACTCTATAGTCCATTTTATTGGTTTCTGCAATCCTCAAAGAATAATGCAGTAAATATTTGTCTGGAAATTTTCTCTGATACTAGTTTAAGCTTTTCAGTGTGTGTGAAAACTAAGATTTTCACACAGAAATAATTAAAAGGTAATTACTGAAGTTGCCCAGAGAGGTCATGGCGAGAACTATGAATGTAATAGGAGTAGGTTGCTCAGGCTCACAAGGTGAATTAGCTTCACCTTCACTCAATACCAAATGATCCAAGGTATGTTGATGCATTACATTGACCAATAAGCACTAAGCAAACATCCACATGGAGCTGGAACCATAAAACAGCAACATACAGACACTGGAAAGCTCATCTTGCAGCACAGTATATTAGCGAGAACACATTTACATTGTGATTCGACACAAAAAAAATGCATGACAATTTGCTATTTGAAAATCTGCACACTTTGCTTCACTGCAGTCTACCACACACACAGCCCATCATTGTTCGGCATCCTTTCATCTGTCAGTGCAGGCAAAAAGACGAGTAAAATTGGCACGGGCTTCCTGCCAAGAGAGCTCGGGACAAAATTCTCATAATGATCTACTCAGACACAAGTGACATTAATGGTCCCATTTACAGTTGATTGACATTCAGCGCCCACATGTTATGATTTGGGGATTATAGCTTACAAAATGAATGGACACAAGTGAGGCAGAAATATCAAGGTTGTGTTTTGCTGTAAAAACCACATCCTCCACCGTGCGTGGCAAAGCGGGCCAACCATGTGGGCACGATAGCGTGCAAAGATCTTTTATCACCTCCCTTTGCAAGTTTACCTCAGACATTATGCTGAAAATAAACCTCACATGGCATCAAAGACATGTTGTTGCACATTGGCCTGTCCTATTTAAAATGTGACCAATTATCTCTTCATTTAAATGCTGCATTCAAATTATTATTTTTTTTATCTAAGACGGAGAATTTCAAACAAGCTTTTCTTTTGCTCGAGTCTTATCAAGGTGCGCTTTGCATTTAGATAAGTCTGTAAAGCGACGCCAGGTTAAATGCAACAGTGTTAAGAAGAGAAAAAAAAAGGCAGCAGTATTAGTTAAAGGTGAGACTTAATATCACAAACAGGTGAATTTTAATTAATGGAATTCCTTCTCTGTTCTCACTGTTGTCTAGACAACTTTGCACCTAAATATTGTGAATATTTGTAAAGGATATAGAGAAAAAAAAATATTCAGTTTCAGCAGCAAAGAAGACAGTTAATGTGTGATGTAAGTGGACCGACCTCAATCCAGCGCTGAGCCTCGGTGAAGGCGTCTTTACAGCTGACGCTGCTCGGCTGGCGCCACTCCATCTTAATATTCAGAACAAGCGAAAGGTGCAGCGCTAATTGAAGGGCAAAACAGGCAACATTTCATTAGTTACGGAGCGCGGCCATCACCGAGCATACAACCCGCAGCAAGCATTTTAACCAAGTCCAATTAACGACACCAAACACGAGTCAAAGTCGCAACACAGAAGAGGGGGGAAAAAGTTAAATGAGAAATGAACCGCTGCCTGAGGAAGTCTCTCTGGTTAACCTGGGTCGCGGTTAAATGCTCACCGGCCAAACCTCCCTGATAATAGATGTCCAACTTGAGACACTTCTACTGACTTTCCGTCCCTGTGACAAGTTTCAGTTATTAAGTGAGGCTGACAGGAGGGAAGTCTCCGCCCACCAGCAAAAATTTTGACGGGAAGCCCCATCACAAGGAAGAAAAGTTTACCGACCCCCTGGCGGTCGGTTGATGCATAACATCAAGGTCAGAGGTGACTTGTGTGGCACCTAGTGAGCGACCCGTCGTTGGAGCAGACAGGACTTATCAGGGTTTTTGTTTGTTTTGCTTCGCACAGTCATAATACCAAAAACGAGTGTTGGACTGTAGTTTTTTTTTCACACTGACAGTCCAACAGTGTAAGTTAATTGGAGGGTTCAGTATGTACCAGAGATTGACTGTCCCAGTTCTGAATGCTAGACTGGTGGGGTCAGAGCATCTCCAAATGTGCCACTATCTAAGTTACCACATTGGTAATATATATATATATATATATTATATATATATTTTATTTATTTATTTATTTTTTTTTTTTTTTTTGTATTTCTTTATGTACATATCTTTCCTCCCTAAAGGTAAAATGTATAATTCTCTCTTACACTTTAGGTTATGCTGTGCCATCTGGTTGCAACAGCAAAAATAGTAAAGACATGAACATTTTAGTGACCTGCCTGCTTGAAACTGTAATTACTTTTATCTTTGAGACATTTGAATGTTGCATAATCAATGACAAACCTCCTGCAACATGCCCCATTTCACCATCTTCTAATTGTTGGTTGTTATGGTTGATTCATGAATAAAGTACGAGCTCACAGCTAGCAATTGGGCTTTGAAAATAAAACTCACGAAATTCCATCAATTTCAGAGTGTTCTGAGCAATATCCAGAAGGAGTCAAATAAAATATTTGAAATGTCTGAAAATACAGATATAGATCCAATACACTTCTTTTCTTAATTTTATTTCCCCTATATTCTCTAGCTGTCTCTGTAGAGATAGCTGCGTTTTGATACAGTGCTTTGGAAATGACAGCACATTTCAAGGGCCGATCTCTTCACCGACTTGTCTTTTATACCGATGTGATAAAGGATGGCCTGTGACAATTTCATTTCCACACATGGACCAAGTTACTAGCAAAAGAAAATTGTTTTTATCTGACATTTTCACGTACCTGAAAGGCATAATGAGAGCCTGCTGGACGAGTCTCATCCTGTATTACAGCTCATGCTTACTGCAAACCAATTTCCTGCCAAATGCCTAAGGATTTGCACTGCAAAAAGAAACAAGGGCAATGATGGAATCACATAATTGTAAAGTAAAATTAGGTGCAGGGCTGTAGGAGACTGTTGCAAATGTAATGAATAATCAATATTCTTTGTGTAGCTTCTATTAGACAAAGGGGGGGAAAGGGGCAGATAGAAATTCTCAAACGTTTTTTGCTGTTTCAGTCTGTTTTCAGTCTAAATAGTTTGTCATGTCAATGTGCACAAAGTTCTGAAATCTGAAGGTGTCCTGTACTTCAGTAAAAGTTGTTTTCAGAAAAAAATAATGAACAGACTTTTCTTATTTTCTTCATATTTATGAACAAAGCTGCCTTCAGCCAGTTGGCTGTGATTTAAACTGAATGTGTGAAAACCCCACTGGTCATCTTCGACACAGCTAGAAATTTAACGTGGTCCGTAAGTGTGAACTTTATTCCTAGACCGTATAGTTTTAATGATGCTTGATTTTAAGTGTCTCCAGTGCTATTCTTTTGCTGGAACCTTAATATTACTTTTCAGTCTGTGTTGGCATTGGCAAGATGCTTTGTCTTAGTGCGAATTACGTGTTTTATCAGATCTAAATCACTGGCCTTATGCGTGAGGGATACAAATGGATTTCAGAAGATAAAAGATGCTATTTAACAGACCAGTTTATCATCTCTATAATGAAGGATGCTACACACTTATCTATTGATTAGATAAGAAGCTGGATTACTATCAGTATTACCTCAACACGAGAAAGCTCAGAACCTGCAGTAATTACAGGAGCTGAGATGGTTCATCCTGATTGTACATAAAGTGATGTAATAACTGTTCATTGTGCTTATTTGAGATGATAGATATTATGCGTGTTTACTTGACAGTTAAATCCATTGTGCATTTTAAATGACTGGTTTAACATGGTACAGATTTGGACTCTAGGTAACCAACATGTAGGACGAAACCATAATTACACAAACCGCATCTTTTGCAGAAATATTCAGGGATTTTTCTCTAGAGAATATATGCATTTATTATTTGCAAGGAAAAGCCCCATTTTTATATTAGAATGCCCTGTCTGTTTTCTTTTTGATAAGGAACAACTCCAACAAAGGGGACAAATAGCAGAAAAAAATTAAACATAAAATAAAAAACATCAGAATACATCTGAAATGTATTTCATTTTACTTGTGGCAGGGTTTCCTATGAATACATCACCTTATCAGAGGCGGGGAATTAATCTTTTTTGTTGCACTTGAGTGCCAGCAGGGTTGCTGTATCCCTGCATGTGCATGCATTATTTGAGAGAAGGGGAGCGTGTGAGGAGTTTGCAGGCAGAGTGAAATGAACAGTGATGACAATCTGATTTGCCTCCACGTGAAGCGGTTCTCCCCCATGTTTTCCATCTCTGTGTTCCCCTGGGCCCAGTCCACAGTAAGGTGAAGAGTAATGCAAAGCTGCTTTACTGAAGAATACTCAGTTTTCAATTATATCCACTATCATTTCTGCTGCCAGCAGCGGCAACATCAACAACTAATCAGCCTTTATATTATACTACAGATAACATTTGAAATGAAAAGAAAACGAGACTGACATAAAAACACATTAAACATATGATGTCTGAATGTGAAAATTACTATTTACATATCTTAGCCAGAACAGTCGAACACTTTCATGGTTCAGAAAGTGCTGTTTATTTGTGTAAAGTTGTTTTGAAACAATTTAATGGATGGGTGTTTAGTACGAGTACGAGCGCGAGGTCTTGTACACAAAATGTGATTAATGGATGCAAGTCATTTTATTTTGGGCTCAAGCAAGAATGTATTTTTATGGTGGACATTTTGAGCATCTGGGCAATAGTAAATTGCTGCTGTGGAAAATGACTCATCGCTTAAAAAACTTTTGGAAAGTCATTGAAAAGTGCAATCATCAATGAATTATTGAAAACGTGCTCCAGTACAAAAAGGGGTAGAATTTTAATGGCATAATGTCAACAGAAAAGAGCTTCAATGGATTTTTTTTCAATGTCACAATTTAAGCAGTTTAAGAGGCATTTTGTATTTATTCATGAAACTCAACATGCCTCACCTAATCCTGAATAACAAAACATGTCATACTATGAACACCATCTCAAGCTGTCTCAGTGGATACTCATAGAGTTAACCTATTATGCCAGCCTTTAAAGCCAAATGACTTCCTGAATCGTATTAGCCATTTTGCATAGTGAGAGTGAGGTGAATGTTACACTCCTTTGCAGTAATGTACATATTATAGGAGAGTAATTAGGGTCCTGGGGCTAAAAATTTAAATAATTAGCTGGAAGGTTGCCCCACAGTTCTTTTCTGAACTGCTTGAAAGGCAAATGAAGGGAATTAAATGCAACCCTCGGAGATAGAGCAACTGTTGACTTATTTTCTTCACAGAATTGAACATTTTCGAGGTTTGCATGATGCTAAGGTATTTTATCACTTGTCCAGACTTACGTTTATATGTATGAAGTTATTTCTTTTATTGGTGAGCAAATATAAAAAAAATATATAAACAAAGGTGGATAAACAGTTGAATCCAGATATTTATGTACACTGTATAAAAGTCGTTCATAAATGTCAAACATTAAAGTTTACTAAATTTTCTTGTCTTTGGTTAGTTAAGAATTCCCTTTTAAATTGTATAACTTTGAAACATGTTTTGGGTTTTGCTTTACAAGTTCTTAAAAATAGTTTCTTGGAATTTGTCCCATTCCTACAGACAGTGAATCTGGTGTGTATGTTATCTTGCTCACACCTTTTTGTCTAATTTGTAAGTTGAATTGTGAAAATAAAACTCACAATGTGCATATCCTGTTCATAAAGACAACTAAATGTGTCTAGGAAAAAAAAATAAAACAGAAACTATTGAGGAAACTGAAAACTTTTTTAATACTTGTGGATATTAGGAAAGTTATAATTAATGCTAACACTAAACAGGTGACAGAATTGTAATTACGGGGCAAAGAGAAGGGTCCCTGCGTTGTGGTTCAGCTCTTAGGGTCTATACTAGGAAAGAGAAATTATTTTTCATCCAAGAACCGTGCTTTTCAAGCTTTGTTTTATCTTTAAGGGAAAAAAAAACAACCTTTACATGATTAAACCAAAAAATGACAGTGTGATGTTGACATGAAAGGAAATTTTCATACAAAATTTACATGGGTGATTGTCATTGAGTGTCATGGAAAATTACCCAACTTGTGTCCTTTTACCAATAAAATAGTTTTTCACAATTTCCTATAACACAAGGCTACTGTTTGGAATCTAAATACAGAAAATTGTATTATGCAGTCAAGTTAAACCCATTCAAATTAACCTTTTTAATTTATTTCACTTTAATTGAATGCATTTCAGACCCATCGTTTGGTTTCAAAAGACTCTGTCAGCAACAGTCTAGTGGTGTAGGGTTTAAGTTTTCCTTCTTTACCTCAACTGCTCCCTTCTCCCTTGTGTCTGGTGTGTGTTGTCCCAGGGAAAGACTGAAACATTATCACAACAGGATGTGGGCTGGGATAACACTGAGAGTGCTTCCTCTGCAATGAAAGTCACCTGGGAGATTCTCCAATTATCATTGCATTTTAATGCATCATCTGAGTCTGAGCTGAGCAGCAGCTTAGAAAAACCAAGAAGACAATCTGACATGAATGCCTTGGAAGAAAAAAAATCCCTGGAATGATTTTTGAAGTGTGGTGTCCTTTTGTAAACTTGCAAACAGTCTTCTGTAAGTTCATAAAATAAACAGAAAATGAAATATTTTAAAATGAGTTGTATCATGAGTTTCATCCTCTCCAAGGTCCTGCAACTGCGTTGCACGGGACCACATTTATTTCATGAACTCGGACATGATTTTTACCCTGCATGAAGAGCTTCTTCACCAAATTTAACTTACAATTTGTGTCACTCCAGTCTGCACAATATTAACTTGGACAATTCACAGAACCTATGACTTGAACTTAACCTGAAAGTATGTGCAATATTGAATTTCAACCTTGGTTTGCTGTCCTTTTTTTCTTTCCATTTTTTTTAAATATCTAGTGAAATTTAAGTGAATTGATTAAAATGGCCAGTACTCTTGCAATATGTTTATGTACTTTTCCACCAAAATGTAATCATTTGTTAATTTCTGTACGTGTCACTGAGTGATGTCAGCTGCTTCAAGTTTCAAAGGACCAACATCCGTGAGGATTTGAGCTGGTCAAATTACATACATGTAATCAAAGATGATCTTCTTTCTGCAGGGAGGATGTTTAAGAAAGCTTCACATGGACTCCAGAATCTTACCCAACATCTGCTGGTGCATCATTGAAAATAGTGTAGCTGTAATGATTTGGTATCACAAGAACCACAAAGGGTCATTTCATTTACTCAGTGCATTTTAACGTACTAAAATATCAGTAGATATATAAGTTAAAAATTATCCATAAAAATTGTTCATGTCTTCAGAGGTCATGACCAGAGCACTCATCAACTGTTGTGACACAAACTGTAGATGATAGCAATTTAAAAACTGTACCAGTGAATTTCACTACAAAAACATAATTTGAATGAATACTGTATAATGTATTTGATTCAAGTTTATTTAGCCGAATGCTAACATCAAACATGTTAAAAAAGCTATAAATGTTTTGTTTATTTACGTTTTGGCTCATTAACAGAGTGTAAAATTAGTTTGGCATGCACAGCACTGAATGTTTGTAATGGTCAGTACAGATATGTAGTGTAATTTATTATTATTCCAAGAGCTTCACTGTTTGTAAAATATCAAGTGTGAGTCTTTATCTTAACATTATTTCTTTCTCCCTTTTTGAATAAGCATTTGCAGTGTGCTGCTTTAAAATTAACATTCCTGTCATTATACTTGCCCTGACTAAAACCTCTTTAGGTTTACAGTAACCTTTAAAACAATAATAATAGCGCACCTCTAAGTGTTTGAAACACAGAATAAATATTGTTAAAATACAATAAAATAAAGTTCAGTAGGTAAATCTGCATAAACTATCCATTGTCCAAGTGATTAAAGTGGATAGGTGGTTAAACAAGCACAACTGACAATTAATATAAATAAATACATACATTTATTAATTCATTAGAATATATATTTATTTGTTCCTTTAGTGACTCAGAGATGGTAATTTCTGAGTGTAATGTAAAATATTGAGTACTATTCATGTGTAGCACTTTATGTAGTATACTAATATATATTTATATTTATTAATATATATTATTAATATATATATATATATATATATAATATATATATATATATATATATATATATTATATATATATATATATATATATAATATATATATATAATATAATTTTTAATTATTAATACTTTTAGATAGCTTGTGGACTCTAAAAGTAGCTTTGTGGATTTTAGAGCTTGTGGACAATTAAGTCAGGCGGGCAGGGAAGGCATGAAGGATTTGTTTCTTCTTGCATTTGCTGCTGTCAGCTTGATTGACGGCTATGTAGACACCCCTCTATGAATCCCTCATCTCATGTGTGTTTGTCATAGTCCTATGTAATTTTTACTTTCAGCCTTCATCCCGAGAAGCAACAGACTTTCTTTAAGGAAGAAAGTTGGACTTGTCACAGGAGGGAAAGCAGGGAGGAATTAATGATGGCTGACTCCCAATTAAGGGAGGTCCTGCTTTGATGCATGTTCGGTCACTGTCATGGCTCACTGGAGCGGACTCATTGATTCCACCTGTTCTGTCATTACTGAGACAAGTCAAAATGTCTTCTCCAGAAAAAGATGGAAATTAAAATCAGGTTCCTAACCAAGTAAAATCATCAGGACGTGTCTAAGAGGTGTTCAAGATAAGAGCTAATCTGACTGATTCTCCTATTGATAAGGGAAGACACTTAACTGTTTTTTTTGTTATGCCTTTTAGCGTGTGATATTCCTGAACATCAATTATGGAAGGAAGTGTGATATCTCTTTCCCTCATTTTTTTTTCTTTTTTATGGCTGTACATGGCAAAGCTACATGCTCGATTATTTCTCCACAAGGTCAGTCTTGGTGAATTATATAGTTTTGCATTCTGTTCATGTTGCGAGGCAGAATTATAAATGTGAAATTAAGACAAAAATGTTTAGAAGGAACACAAGATTCAGAGATAGAAAACATGACATATTCAACATTAAATATGTTCAAATATATGACTACATGGCATATATATTCAATTTGAAAATGAAACGCACAAAAAAATAAAAGCATTCACTACAGGCAAAATAGGGAAAAGGTTTTTAAAAATTCACTTGTCATACCAGAGTTTGTGAATCATGGTTCAATGCAGCGGGCTTCATGACGTAAACTGAAATTGACCCTGTTCATTTGTTGCATCCTCCTACTTTGATGGAGCTGACAGTTGAGATGTCAAATGTCCTTTAAATGCAAACCAAAGAGGAGACACTTGATCTTAGCATGGATGAGTTGCTGTCGTTTTATGAGATTGTGCTCACCACGGGCTACAGTTCTGTTGTGTGCCACTGAGGCACATGGATTGGTCAAATGACCCTGATGTCTACAATAAAGCCATCTCAAATGCAATGAGAAGGAAACACTTTGATGAGATAATGTCCTCAATTCATCTGGTGGATAACTTAAAGGCGACAGATGACCCTATTTACAAAGTACAGCTCATATTCAGTGCACTGAATGACACCTACAAGATGTTGTCATACACAAAAGTGCTTTCGGTTGATAAAGGCATGATATCCTATTATGGCAACCAAGGTTGGAAACAGTTTATTACAGGCAAACCAATCCAGTTTGACTACGAGTGATGGAGCCTTGCTTCATCCACAGGATTCATGTTTCATATGGAACCCTGTTACGGAGTCCAGGCACGTCTTCCTTAACCGGCAGGTTCTTCTAGGATGGACATTTGTGAATGATAACCTTTTCACCCTAGATCACAGTGATTGGTGCAGAGTATGAAACCTGCATTTTCACAAACATAACCGGCATGAACTACTATGAGTTTATGTCGAGGTCTGAGGATCGAAAACGCATTGCAGGGATTGAACAGGGTAAGGTTAACCTTCGCCTGTCCTTGAAATACATCATTTCTCAAGTCCATCTCTATTCAAACTTGAAGATTTCTCTCTGTTTTTCTAATTCTTGCTAATGAATGGCTTGGATTTTCTGCTATATCTGTTGTGCTCATCCATTTATTTTGTCCTATATAAACAGTAGACTGAGATATGTTCACTTCAGACTTGTGAAGCTTTTTGGTGAAGTCAAAAACATTATCACATATTTTTTGCTTTTGTTGTCTTTGAAACTTTTAAAGTGTTTCTGTCATCTACTATTGATGTTGTCTTTTATCTACCCCTTTAATGTCTGATATTTAGTACCAAATGAGTTTCTTTCTATGTCAGGACATTCAGAGTTGTTTTACTTGTAGGGAAAAGCTTGCTCAATGATTCTAAATAAGTCTCCACGTTCTATTAGTTTTGCAAGGGTCTGACTTTCATCGATAGACAGCTGTCTGCTTGTGAAATTGGTTAATACATTCTGTATACACAGGCAAAAATCCAACTGAGAGTAGATGGTGCTATTTATTAATATTCCATGTAGCAGGACATACCTGGGAAACAAAAAAAGTATGTTCCAGTTACATGTGCAATCTTTTGTTCAGTTAAAAATCTGCCTTTTGTTATGTATCATGGTGTCTTCTGAGCTTTGCACAAAGTGTAAATTTATGAAAATAAATGTAGATGTTTAACTTCCTGTCTCAGGGCATCTTTTCATGTTAAATCCAATTTCATCTACAGCAACAACAGAGAAACTGGCTTTGTGGTTCAGTTCTTGCATTAATGCTTCAAAAACTAACATCTGGTTCACCCAATCAAAAGCAATGACAGATACGGTCCAGCAAATAAGACATGAAAACAGAAAAATCTGCCCAGAAGTAGTCAGGTGACCACAGGGATTGTCTTTAAAAGGAAGATCTCTCCACTTGTCCTCCCCATTGGGCATCGTTTCTTCCTGTCATTAGCTCTGTTACCCTCGTCAGCCCATCATCTCCGGGGCTCTAAGTGCCATCCTCCTTTTCTCTCTGCCATCCCAGCTGCATCTCTGTAACACTAATCCTTTTCCAAACCCGTGATTGGTCCTCCACGTGTTACTCAATCAAAACAGCATGCTTCGTCCTACCCACTCCCACTTCTTTCCTGTGTTTGGGTCTAGCCAGCAGGCTACACTTTCAGTATCCAGCTCATTACCCTCACAGCTTGTCTCTTCACTGACAAAACCTAACCTTTGGTTTGTTTAGCCGAAGCAGTTGCAATCATTGTTACCTCCAGACAAAGTGTAAGAACAAACAGAGCTGAGCCGAGATGACTGAGCAAATTCATCAGGATGCAAGCCAAACAAGTCAATAGAAAACGAAGGAAAGAAGTTGAAGTCGGAAACAGTTGAAAAGAACGCCATAAACCTGACATATATAAATTATGGTTTTGATTTTCCTTTAGTGCACAATTGAGAAAACGTGCACTAAAGGTTCACATGCCCTGCAGTTCCACAAAAAGAGAGAGTGATGACATCTCCAAGTTAGCAGGGAGAGATTAATGCACAGAGTTGCTTGTGAGAGGACATGTGTGGAATGCTAAGAAAGGCATCGCTTTTGCTCTGGGACAGAAAGGAGTTGATGCAAATTCCTTTTGACAACAAGCGACCTGCAGAGAGAAGCAGAGGAGGCAGCGAGAGGTGTCAGCACCTTTTGTCTCACTGCTAAAGATGAGAGGCAGTGTTTAGTTACCGAGGATCTTTAACTTACTGCTTCAGCTGCACGATTTTCCTGTTTTGAGACTAATTACGTCGAAGAGAATTCAAACTCTATAAAAACATGCAGTTTATCTTGTGTTGATTTTTGCATAATGTCACCGTATCAAATCTTGGCAGTGTGTGCTGTTCTCAGTTTTACAGCTTTAAACGTAAAAAGATGACAACACAGAACGGACATGGTGAATTTGGCCATTTGCTTAAATTCACCTTAGAGGAGCTCAAAATTGCCAATGAGTTAAGATCGCTTCAACAGGAGTGTTAGCACTATCTACAGTTAGCAATACAAGCATACTATTGTTTTGTTTTTCATCTATTTTAAGCATTTAAACTTGTTCTTTATTGTTATCGGTAACAGCAAACTGAATCATTAAGCATTTAAACTCAAATGAAACATGCTCACCAATATATGCTACAATGCACTACAATGGCTTAGTGAGATCTGAACCTTCAAAAGTAATAATAAATAGTTAATATCAGCAATTTTAACAACAGTTATAGATATAAAACTTGGGCTGCTCAGCAAGCTCCAAGTTTACAAGTTGTAATGTTTATACTGTTATTTTTTTTCAGACTTGGAAATTTGACTTCTTAGTGCAAAGAGAACACATCCCTGTTCACATCATCCTGTAAGTCAGTTCTAAATGAAAATATGTTTTTTTAAGGAGCTTGCATGTTTCTATTCTTGGTAAGACTGCATCAAGGAAGTTCTCACGTCATCAGAAGGCAGGTAGAGTATATCCCTCTATACTTTCAAATAAGATCCATTAATTTTTTTATGTGTTTCCAGTCAATTTTCTGTGAATAACCACAACTTTTAAATTATTTGAACGTTGCCCGGATAAATTACCATGTTAGAGTAGCTCTGTTGTGTTAGTCTTGATCCGTCCTGTTTTATAGACTTTCGTTCATGCTTGTATGAACAAGCAGTGATTCCTTCTGGTTTTCAATGATGGACAGCTGGACGGAGATTTGCTCTTATACTTCTACTTTTAGACATTTTTTAAAAAAATACATAATCATGGTTTCAATATATTGTTTTAACAACTGGGAGCATCTGACCAGCATGTCGAAAAATCAAATAACACCTGTGTCACATAGAGTTGAAATGAAGGCTTTGTGGATGTATGTCAAGACCAAAGCAAGAGAGACACAGTTGAGAAGCATTAGTTTGTGGCATTATGGAAGCACACATTCCACCAAGACACTGATGGAAAGCAATTCCTGATTGGTGCAACCAAACAGATTGATGTGCCTGGTCACAACCTGAAATTAAAGTTGTGAGGGTTATCAGTGTATT
This sequence comes from Poecilia picta, assembly GCA_033032245.1. Lineage (NCBI taxonomy): Eukaryota > Metazoa > Chordata > Actinopteri > Cyprinodontiformes > Poeciliidae > Poecilia > Poecilia picta. The sequence goes on along the minus strand of CM065355.1, from coordinate 14,733,667 downwards.
TGTGTGAAAGGGTAAGAGGAGACCTCCATGGCCACTGTGACATACAGATGTCAAAACATTTTTTTTAAGATTAATCTTCTGCATTTTCTCTCCAGACATTATTATCTACGTGCTAATAAATATGTTTTTTGTGACAACATAATCAGTTAAATGTGCTATTCGTCTCCATTTCAGTTGGAACTAAACGTTGGACCTATTATTAATCCAAAAATCATATCGCTCATGTTAGAATTCACACTATATTGGTAGCCATTAACATGAGCAGCGTTCTTCTCTTCACACCTTTGCTTACCCTCACAGTCGACACATCCAGCAGGTTACATACAAGTTAACACCTATACAAGACATTGCAGACTACACATTCACTCAGTGCCAAATTACAGCAATACAGAGGATGGCATCTCAACATAAAAACATTTTCCTCTCACATCAGATCCTTTAGAATCAATGCGAGCTTCAAAAGAATGCATAAATTAAGAAAAAAGAAGAAGAATACAGAAATGAAAATTTCACTTTAAAACTATCCAGCCAGTCATGCATAACTTGCTAATTGGTCTGTGTGACTAAGTGCTAATTCACATCTGTTGGTGAGCAATATGCAGCAGCTTTACATTTAAGGTACAACATTTATTCTAATTGTAGGACATATTTTCATGGTGTCATTTATCCGCACCCAGTTATAGGATTGTATTAGAAAAAATGAATCATTGTGAAGACATTATGAAAAGGAACAGTTACCTCTTCTGCCTACACAAAATATTTCAGGCACACATTTGATTAGACCCAGATATTAAATATAATATATATAATATATATATATATATATATATTTATATTATTATATATATATATTATATATAATATATATATATAATTATATATATATACATTATATATTATACATATTATATATATATATATATATATATATATATATATATATATATATATATATATATATATATATAATATATACTATATATATATATAATATTAATTATATATGTATATATATATATGAGCATACAGACCCAATCTAAAATTGAAAAATAAGTTTGAAGCTCTCCCAAATTTCAGAAACTGTAACCAGAATATTAAATATGTAGTTAAAAAGTGCATCAATAATTTCCCTGTTAATTATGCAAAAGGATTTCTGAATAAGAAACAACTCCAATAAGCAAGCCTAACTTTGTAAAAAAGTTTAGATTAGTGTCTATCTGAATGATTCAGCTTTTTTTTCCCTTGTTATCAGTAAATTTACTCTGAAAACATACATTGGAATACAATTCTAAAGCAAACCAAATTCACAATTAAATGTCATTTATATTGGAGTTATCTAGACGCAGTGGGAACCCTACAGGGAAGACTATACATGGCTGTGTGATTGATTTAGTAGCCTATTAATAAAACTATTATTTTTTTGACTGTGGTCAACTTGCATTGCATAAAAAGGTAAAATGGTACATTTTTACACTAATATTTATCTGACATTGAATATTATTTTAGCTGGGAATATAAAAAAGGCTTTTTAATTAGTCTCCCAAGAGAACAATTGACTCAAAATATACTTACAGTTGCTTACTCTTTTCACACAGAGTAAGCAACTGTATAAATGTGATTTAGAATAGTTTGAACAATAAGAAAATACATAAAAAGAACAACACAAGTATTACATGCAACAATGTTGTTTTACCATAAAATTAGCTAACTGGTCACTTTTACTGTCTCAAATAGAGCACAAACTTTTTTTATTATTTTTTTTTGTCACAGGATAGAGCACTGAACTACTCTCCATAAATTCCTGGTTACATAGTTAACAAGTCCAGGAGGGCCACTCAGAGTTTATGATTCCCAGCGACAGTTGTCCATCTGCTTCTATCAGACCTCACAGTGTTACACGCCAAACTCACTGCAGAGGACTTGCAGTATCATATCATCTCGTCTTTTTTCACTCATTTCTTTTAAAGCAGAAATTTTAAAGCAAAATGGCAGAAAAATACAGACATTTTATTCTACCAAACATCTGCTGTGTACTGAAGTGGAACTTCTGAATCCTTTAACATGCTATATTGATTCTGTGATGGTACAGAGAGTTTAACTCAAACAGCAATTTGCAGTTATCCATAATTTGAAATTAATGGACACCCTACAGAAATGTGTAATGTAATATTAACCCACAACATGGTGCTGTAATGTAATATTAACCCACAAGCACGGTTCTTGGATGAAAACTTTTAAATTGATGGCTTGACAAATAAAAAGTAGAATAGCTTGGATTAGTTGATCTTCAGAGTATTATGGTTAATTATTCTTCAAATACTTTCATAAGGCTATAAAGGTCTTGGTAGTTTTGTGCTGTGGGGCTAAAAACATTGCTAATGCGAAATTATCAGCATTTGCATTGCTAAGGTAGCAAGGTTGGAGCCAATGTGAACTGATAACTAATATGGAAAGTTAAAGTCAGTTGTCTGGTCAGAGATGATTTTTACAGATTTCTCCAGCATTCATAGAAAAAACACACTCACTCAATTCATAAAGTTAATTGATATCTAACATACAAATTATGACACAGACTAAAACATGCACAAATAGCTTATTTCACCCAAGATCAATGAAAACCTGTCCACTTCAATCACAGGAATAGATGTTTCTCTAATGAGTGGAGTCATTATGGGTTAAGCTAATATAATAAATTCTGTATTAAAACCTTGTGGCATATTCATGCCATGCAAAAACCACTTGAAGCTTCTCTAGATTCCTTTTTACTTGTGACTGCACAAAAAACACTCACATACAGAGTGCCACGTCTCTCATGTCAGTGCTGCTTCAAACATGCTGTGACAATAAATAACCAATCCTGCCAACAAAGATAGGGGAAAATCTTCAGAAGAAAATTGAGCATAAAACCCCTTATTAAACAGAAAAGCCTGTGGCATGTAATAGGAAAAGTAGATCAGCTGGGTAAACATACTGTGAAAAGTGTTTGTCTCATTACGCACAACTTTCATTAAAATTCAAGAAAAAGAATTAATGCGCCCTTAATAATCAAGGACTGACTTCTCTACTTAAAAGAGATGTCCTCTGAGGATTTCTATGTCATAGTTGGCTACACAAAACCTGTGGGCAATCACTTTCCCATGATCACTTACAAGAAAGATTCTGTAAAAATAAATAAATAAAAATATGGGTCCTAATTTGGTGCAAAGCATTTTATATGTTGGTTTTTGGAGGAGGTGCTATGTTGTGAAGACGCAGTCAGCATCTTTTCTTGAGCACTTACTTTCTCAGCACTCTAAGTTTGATGGTGAAGAAATCCTCTTTAGAGTTAATAGCTGCTCGAAGCAGGGCTAGAAGTAAATGAAAAGTGGATAGTTATTTTATATAAAGAGTAAATCTCAACAGTGATATAGCAGGTTATGACACTTATTCTTTAGAAAATGTTAACCCCTCACTTCCATTTGATACTTAACTAACTCAGAAGATGGAAAAGACTGAAAACTATTACTTTTTGTTCTTTCTCATTACCTCTGAGTTATTAAACAATTAATCAGAAATGTAGATAGCAGTACCATCAAAATGTTGAATTCAGTTTTTCTAATGGTTCAAAAATAATCTTGTTAATAATAATAATTTTATTTTGAAAGTATTTCTTTGCTTTTTTCATAACCAATCATGAGATTAAAGAAGATATATTTGTGTAAAAGAGGCAATAACAACTACTGTTTTGTGTTTTGGCATTAACTGCTTGCTGTGTTCCTTATTGCTGAAAAGCTGTGAGGTCCTTCACAAAACCAAACAACCACATACCCAAAATAAACTGCTCCATTGGAAAAATCTAAATGGACTTTTTCAACTTTATATTGTGTTATAATGTGACTCTCTTATCAGAATCACACCCAAAGTGTTGTTTTTATTCTTTTATGGCTGCGTGAGAAATCCTTGAATCTCCCATTGCAGCCATTCAGAGGAGTTTAAACGGTTGTTCTGATCAAGAACGATTGTAAACGGTTTAATAAAAAGCATTGTTGCTGCTGGCAGAGTGTCAAAAACACCAGAAGCTTCAGAAGAAGCTTAAATAGACAGAGCCCCGATTTCAAAGATTCAAATTACAGCATTTTCAGCTGAAGGTAAAATAATTGCCTTATTGTGCGGTGAAATGGCTCTAAATGCCTGCAAAATACATAATATTGCTCCTTAAAGTCATTGTTCTTTTTAATGTTCATGCACTTAATTCTCAGTTATCATGTTCTTTATTTTGTCAAAGAGCAGAATATTTCATATTCATTGCTTGCTTATGCACGTATCGAAAGACCCCAAGGATCCATTACCAGCTTTAGATTCTTTGTGACTATTTAGTGCATCACACAGTTCTGATGAGAACACCGGCAAGGCTTTATGAAAAGCAGTAACTACTGGGTAAGCATATAGATTATTTACATTCAATAAAACCATCTCGGGGTCGATGCCTCATCCATGTAGGCGGGTAGAAAATGGTAATATAACGTGAACAGAATACTGAGTGTGTGTAAACTAAAACGGAAAAAAAAAAAAAAACTTACTGAGTTCCTAAATGTCTAAATTACTTTATATAAAATATTTAGTGAATAAAGCTGAATTCTACCTCTGGCTTTAAATTGCAATAAAAAATGAGATAAATTAAGAGATTAGTGTTATCTAATAGCCTTCATCAGTTTTCACCTGCACAATAAATTTAATGTTCTCTGGTGCAAAAGCATTTGAGATAAGAGGGAAGGGTTCAGGGTGTTTGTAGACTGATCGTACAGAAGCTGTGGCTCCCCTGTTTCTTTGCAACGTGAAGCATCAGAATTTAGAAAAATGGGCAGGAGATCGCTGTGGAAGAAGAAAGCCATTATAAAGCCATTTACCAGACAGCTCCCTGTACAGTAGCTAGGTAATGAACGGTGTTCAGCTGAAGAGCTCATTCTCAGAGGAGGGCTGCATTTACCACTTCCATTGAGGCCAGTGGAAAAACAAAGGATTACCCAAGATACAGCAGAGACAGGCTTCATTTCATGGCACAGTGTGTCTTGTCTACAATGCCAACTCTTCCTTCCAAAATCAAATAAAAGATTGCTGTCACTGTCGCATGAAAGAAGGAGTTAATGCCACATGGCAATGTATAGTATGTGTTAAATCAAGTGGAAATAATTGCTTTTCATGCAGAAGCACAAAAACTGTCAAATTGAGTTACCAGTGTAGGTTTGTGCAATGGTTTCCACAGCTGTATCACAGCAAAAATGTAGAAATCCTAACATGTTTAGGGACTTGATTCCTGCTAACCGACAATATTATTTGTCCAAATGTTTGGTGCTTCCACATGGAGAGTTTGGTAGTTTTCCCTACTTTGTGTCAGTCACATAAAGAGAGGATCTGTTCATTAATTACTTTGCCTCTGATTTCTACAATGCTAAGTTAAACAAAGCTGTTTTAGCACATAATTAATTTCAGCCCAAGTTGCTGCCTGTCATTTTTTTAGTTTTTTACAAATAATAATAATCATAATAAAAATATTCACAAAAATGCACTGGACATTACAGTTACAATTCAATAAATTTATATCCCATAAAGAACTGATAACTAAGAAGACTCATTGTCTCATCTGAGAGTCCATGTCTTGTCCAAATTTAACCAAAACAGAGTTGGAAAGTCACACTTGATTGTTCTGCTGCTGTATGACTTTTCACCCTGACATTCAGTAGATGCCTTTACATCAACATGTTTCTAACTTTTTTTTTCATTAAATTTTACCTAGCCAAAAAACAAAGATATGAAATGTCATTTTAACTAAATTGCCTCTTTGTACAATGGGTGTCATAATTCAGTGCCTGAAATTCAAGTGGGGAAATATTTTCCCTTAATAGCACTGACATATTTTTCAACACATTCTTTGTAATAAAATCTGAAAAGTTGATGACAAAGTTTTGGATGAGGACACTCTATAGTGATTTCATCTTTTAATTTTCCTCTTTTTCTCAAGTAATAGTTTGCATAATTTCAACAGGTATATTTTGCCATCTGTCAAGCAGGAGGTTTATCCAGGCAGTACAGCCATAATCCTTGAAATGCACCAATTATTTCCATCCTCTCTTGTCTCCAACACACCCTAATATTTTCCACCAGCTCTTGCTGGGGATCCCATCTGTGGAAGATGCGGGGGTGTCCGCACACTCAATTCATTGCCTCTTCCCACTGTCAGCTTGAAAGCCTACAGCAACTATTGCCTTCATTTCCATTCCCTTCATTTCCATTTCAATCTCTTGCTCAACCTCACAGATTCTTTTGTCTGCTTCCTTCAGACACGGTGGCATGATTGATGCTACAAGCATCGAAGTTCTACAACAATTGGGTTTTATATGCGAATACGAAGAATTGTACATAATAATTGGCTCATAACGAGATTTTCAGCTTGACCGACTTGACCGGGAACGAACTGATCAGACCGTCCATGCTCTCTTTTCTCTTTTCTTCTTTTTTTACTAAAAACACCTCATCAGTCCGATAGGTCTTTTTTTCCTTTTGTTCAAAAGAATGTTGCTTTCACTTAGTAAAGATACCCAGTGTTATCTGAGTTATAATGTCTGTGGAGAAAAAAAAGTTAACAAAGAAAAGTTGAGTTTTCTCATTGTCTAGCCTTTGCTCTGCTTACTGACCAGTGACATACACCCTCCAGTTTTCCATTAGTGCCATTAGTTTTCCATTAGAATAGACCTTTGACTAGTTATAAAGGAAACAAGAATGTAAAAAAAATAAATTTTTAGGGTATTTGATGATTGCGCTTGTACAGGAGAACGTCTTATTTGTTTTGTTGTTTTATATATTATTCGAATGTTACTCTGCAAATTAATATATACTGAGTTTCCTTATTTAATGAAATTCATTTTTGCATACAAGAATCAGAAACTCTGATTTTCCAGCTGAGGTTGAGTGTATTCAGCTGTCTGTCCCTGAGACGCAACCAGAGAACTAGGCAGGCTCCCGTCAGGCTACATGCCCCCATTATAATCAAAACCTGGGAGGGGTCCGACTTTCTATAGACCTTTTCTGTGGCTGTAGAGACAGAAAGTAATCAGTTCACATGATGCATGTAATGTGCAATGCAATGCATAATGCATAGGGACAGCTGTCTGTGCGTGACTGCATAGATGGTTATTTCCAAGTGAGGAAGTGAATGTGGAGTTCCTGTAAATGAAATAAAAAAAATATGTAAACATCAGAGAAAATAAACCTGATGACAAAGCTATAGAAAAAAATATAGCAAACACACTAAAGTAGATTTATCAAATTGTATCCTGGATTTCTACAGAAATGACGTAAGAGGCTAAATGAATGAAATAACCATTTTTATAATAGAAACTGTCTACTGTTGTCTACATTTAAAGTTGCAAGTTAAAAGATTATTGCACAGGTCAAATAGGACCAAGGACCAGGACCAAGTGCCTGGAAAATATGACATTGCTCCTTTAACATGCTGTGTTAAAGGATCACTCTTGTGTGCGCTCGTTATTAAATTATGCTGTTTATGCAGAAAGGGAGTAATTTTAAGCTTCTCTAGGGATGAGGTTCTATATCATCATTCTGTCCATGGAACAAATTATACATAAAACTTAAGTTATGTATGATTTATGTTATATTAGCAGTCAGATTTGCATTTTGTATTATACTGAAAGAATGAGAAAAATTCTTACAAGTTTTAAGAGATTGACAATAATTAACCCAAAGGATCCAGACAGACAGTTTCCAAAGTGTGATGGAGACCAGGGGTTCCATCCCATATTGATTATTGATATTATTTATTTACAGTCCAAATGTGTTTTGTGTCAGTTCTTTATTTCAGTTACATTGTGACATTTAGTGAACATTGTTTTTCAAAGACTAGCCATCTTTCCTGTTCAGAGAATGTGGGCGGGGGGAATGTCAGTTTGTTTCTGATTTAGATTGGTTCAATTTGAGTTTAATTGTTTGAGTACTTACCTTTCTGGGTGTGTCTCAGTAAGTTGGAGCAGACAGGGCTGCTGTTCTTACGGATATAACAAAAGTCGCTGCACCAAATAAAGTAAAGTGGACTGAGGAGTGTGACAAAGCTTTCAAAGACCTGAAGTCTGCAATCTCCAGTGACTCTGTTCTCTAGAGTCCAGACTTTGATGACCCGTTTATACTGCAAACTGTCGCCTCTGGAGTAGGCCTTGGTGCCGCGTTGATGCAGGACATTGATGGTGAGAGACATCCTATTGTTTTTTCTCGGCAGGAAGCTTGGAGACATAGAGACCAAGTATTCCACCGTTGAAAAAGAATGCCTCGCAGTTAAGTGGGCTGTGGAATCACTGCGGTACTATCTGTTGGGCCGCCATTTTACCCTGGAGACAGATCATCGAGCGCTGAAATGGTTACACCAAATGAAAGACTCTAATATGCGTATTGCAAGATGGTATCTGTCATTGCAGCCTTTTGATTTTACAGTGCAGTATTGGTCAGGGAAGTCTAACCTTGTGTTTGTCTCTGTCTAGGATGTTTGAGGATTGAGTACTGTTGTCCTGGTGGAGGAAATGTGATGGAGACCAGGAGTTCCATCCCATATTTGTTACTGACATTATGTTATTTATTTACAGTCCATGTGTGTTTTGTATCAGTTATTTATTTCAGTTACATTGTGACATTTAGTGAACATTGTTTTTGGGTAGGGAGACTGGCCCTCTTTCCTGTTCAGAGAATGTGTGTGTGTTTGTGTATGGGGGGGATGTCAGTTTGTTTCTGATTTCAATTTGGGTTTAATTGTTTGAGTACTTACCTTTCTGGGTGTATCTCAGCAAGGTGGAGCAGACAGGGAGACAAATGCTCCAGAGAAATACTCTGAGGATTTATATTTAGTTACATTTACTATTTGATTGACCTTAGATTAGTTTAGTTCTAATAATGTGCATGCATGTAAATATTTGTTGGGATAATTTATTATTTGTTATGTTTGTGTAAATAGTGTTTGTTTCTTGTTTGTTTGTTTTTTGATCACCCCTTTACCTAGTGTAAGTGTTGGAACTTGCATCAGGTATAAATGTCAGCTTCTCTGTTTCACTGGGTGAAGGGTGTGGGTGTAACTGTGACCTGGAGCTCCCAAATAAACCCACCTCAACTACATTCTGTTGCCTCGCCTCCCTCATGAGCGCAAAGCCTCCGCTGGTCAAAGTGACACAAAGTTTTAGCAGTTTTATTGTTTGTTTGTTTGTTTGTTTTTTTCAAAGGTTGTATTATGAAATGAGCAGAGCTTTTATTTTTTTGGGCTGTCTGGCTTTTTACGATGCCTGATTGCTTTGATTGTGATTTACTGATGTCTGTTACTAGAGTCAGTTTCCTTAGGCACAGGAAATGCCTCTGTATTCACTAAAAGCATATTAAATTGTTTTTGTCATATTTATTGTATGATAAAGTTAACAGTTATAATACTTTCAAACCATTCTGTAGTGCAGCAGTCTGTTCCTTTAAGGATACTATAGATTCAGCAGAACTCAACAATACTGTTGACCACATTAAAAGTGCTGTTTGTACACAATGGAAAAGTTTTTGGGATACGTAGAAGATTTATTACTAATAACAAGCTAGGGGAAACATAGTAGTTATGGTAAAACTGGCTACTGTGAACAAAGAAAAGAAAGAAAGAAAAAATATGTTTTTTTTGTCTCAACCGTAGACTTAATCAGCTATTTGTAGGAAAACTCTCTTGTTTATTTTTCTAGAAGATAAATTTGGAAGTTGAAAAATGCAAAAAGCCTAAAGAGTGAGCATTGTGAGTGAGCAGCAGCTTCTCAAAGTCATTTCTTTTTTTTTTTTCACAAGAAAGACAAAGTGGAAACAGCTCGACTTGGTTTGTTGTTCTAACAGGCAAAGGTCCCTGTATAATTAAAACCCTGTTCTTACTACTTACAGTGGGGTGTTTGGAAAGTATTGAGCTCATTTCCATTTGACATTTACCTTCATTACGCACCTCCAGCAAAATGAGATCCAGTATTACATGCAACTTGTCATGATTCCCGGCACTCAGACACTATCCTCTCTCTCTCTCTCTCTCTTTCTCTCTCTCTCTCTCTCTCTCTCTCTCTCTCTCTCTCCTCTTTCTCTCTCTCTCTCTCTCTCTCTCTCTCTCTCCCCCTCTCTCTCTCTCTCTCTCTCTCCCCTCTCTCTCTCTCTCTCTCTTCTCTCTCTCTCTCTCTCTCCCTCTTCTCTCTCTCTCTCTTCTCTCTCTCTCTCTCTTCTCTCTCCCTCTCCATACAATAATGTGATTGAAGTTGCAATTGTTGCATATTTATAATTTAGTCATTATCATAACTAATTCAGTAAAAGAGGGGAGAAAGTATTATTTTCCTTTTATTTCTTAAAATCATTTATATCATTTTTTTAAACAAGCAAACAAAAAAAAATAAAGTCTGGTTTGGAAGGACAATAAAGGCAACGTATTTTCTTGTTTTGTGTCCACAAAGCATCGTTATGATGAGTACTAAGACCATTTGCTGACAATTTGTGTCTTTAATATTGCAGCTGTGCCACAAATTGTTAGTTTTATTTTCAAAAGAAAGAAACCTATAAGTGAAAAAAAAAAGTTCTTTTACTTCTTTTCAAAGATAACCCACTTCTTTAGTAGCTTGTCAAGAAACTGAAGTTCAGATTTCACAAAGCGAAAATCAGTCTATTTGACTGTCAAGATAGTCTCAAAAGTTGACACAAACTGCTAGAATGTAATGTATTACAAAAAGGGGAAAAAGATATACTGTTTGGTAGAATGACAATACTTTGCAGAAAATTTGACTGTAATGGTTTTCAAGAAATATCCAAAACAAAGATCCTCTTGGCTGAACTAAAACACTGACTGAGAAAAGGGTGTACCTTTATCTTTAGAGCGTAAACATACTTATATAAAAACCATCACCACAATATATTTAAAACCCATATTTCTTAATTATTTTCATGATCCAGAAGAAAAGTTAAATCCATAGTTAAAGAATTCCTTTAATTAGACCAAAAATATATGTTTCTGGTTGCAAATAAAATAGTTAATCCTGAGTCACAGTAAATCACATTGAAAATAGATAATACATGTTTTGAATTACATTTTGTGCTGTCCATAACAAAGTCCCCATCTGAATTGAACAAAACAAACAAAAGTAATAACGCAATTCCTTAGAAAGAGATTAACATTAATATGTATAATTATTATACTCTAATTAGTAAATTATAAAAAGGTTACTAAAACTAACATTTTGCTAAGTGCTCTCCATGATTAAATGTTTGGTCAATTGCGTCCACTGGTAAAAGTTAAGTGAATTTCCAAAGACACATCATGAGAAAAGAGTGGGAATTAATTGGGACTTAACAAGTGTGTGGCCATTTTGTTACTGAACTAAACGGTTTTATCAAAACTGCAAACAGGTTAAAAATAGGCTTTGGGAAATGGAAGCTGAAAACGTAAATTCAAGCTGGGAAGACTCCAATCAACTCGTGGGCCACTTCTATTACCACGCCCATCGCTTCAATCAACAACCACCGGAGAGCTGCCACTCCAGCCAATCATCTCGCAGTGACCTCACTGATATAAATGTATTATAAAAGTATTACTTATTGCACTTTAAAAATTTGGTAACTTTATATTATTAAAGGTAAAGTTTAAACAATAATGATTTATCGGTTAATGTCAAAGACATTTTGAATAATGTCAATTTTGTATTAAAAGTATCATAATGTACCGAATGACGCTTTATGACAACAGTCTAAATATTCATGAAGGCTTATTCATGTTCATGACATGTGTTATGTCATGTTTATGACAGTGTCATGTCAGTCTTATTAACCCCCTTCAATTAAAGTGTTACCTTAAAATCAAATAAGGTCTAGTCAGTGCTCTGTTTTTCATGATTTGACCAGTTTTTCTGTATAAGTTCTAGCATTCTGGATGCAAGAATTTGCATCCAGAATGCATCCACCGCTTTGGATAAGTGCAATTAAAACTTTGACACAAATATTTTGGCTTGACTTAAAGATGAGTCTCATCTTAATAAGATGAGACTCATCATCAGTTACTCAACTGGTATAGCAAACTTTTACACTTTAAAGCTTAGAGTCAGCTTGTTGAAACAAAAACATTAACATACAAATCCTAAAAAAAAATTAATGACTAGTGACATGTTTATTGCTCCTGTGGCTTACTCAATTGCAAGTAAATTTGTATAAAATATTTGTGTTTCTCAAAAAAAATACTCTCACTTGACAGTAAATTTACCATTATCAATGTACTGACTATTATTCATCTGTCTTCTAATCATTCCAGGATAATTATTTGTATTTATGTAACAGTAGAAAAAAGTCTAAATGACTTTTTGCAAACATGAACACATCCTCTTGAAGAAAAGCAGCAACTGACTTTTTTTTATATAATTGAAGAGAAATGACGCAGCCATGAAATGGTAATGACCCATCTTCTTCTGCAAAGAGAGACAACCGTTGAGACCAAGACGTGACATTAATGGTAGAGAGGAGGAAAAGGCTGACGTGCATGAGAGTAGAAAGCCACATTCAGTCATTTCTCATGGGTATTTGTGAATGTGTGGTCATAATGGTGACATGAACTGCAACGAAGGATTCCTGTTGGGAGGAACAGGAAACGCTTTATGTTGTCATTGAGGGAACATTGCTCTAATTTCTACAGGGATCACAGCTGTTGTGGGTGATGCTGAGACATGCAGAGTGACAGTGAGTAAGCAACTAATTAGTCATCTTCTCATAAAGACTGCTTAATAAGTTTTTTATATAACTTTCTCTACATATATTTATGCCTGTAATTCTGTGCTGTTGCTGTATCTGTAATAATGTTGTTAAGAGGTTCATGGTTCCTGCTAAGCTTCTTCTGCACTGTGGTCACATTTCCCACATGCCTGGCGGTGCATTAGTTATTTACAATCAAAGTTTAATTACTACTCTTCCTACCTCAAGACACAAAAACAGAGAAAAACACAAAACTGTAATTACAAAATTCACTTTTGTAATCAAATCTTAGTAAAATTCAAAGTTATGCACCATTACATGTGCATAACTAAAAATGGCCAAAATGTTGATCAATATTTTTGTGAAACATGTGGGTAATAAATGTGGATTTAATAATCAGGCTGACAGAGTCCAAACAGATTTCAATGAAGAAAGGTTGCCTTGAAGAATATTAAAAAATAGAATCAAGACTTTCTTGCAATGCAAAAAAGTGAAACTTGCTAAATATTTTATTAAATTATTGCTGCTATGATAGAAATGAGTCATCTTTGTAAATATCAGAAGAATAAAAAGATAGTGAATGTGACGTATTTTAAATTAAGTCTGTGCAATGATTCAAACTGAAAACATTTTACGGATGCACTGAGGTAAGCGTAGTGGCTACTTGAAAGTTTGCACTGCAGAAGCTGTTGCCAAGTGCAATAGAAAAATAAAACAACCATAAAAAGATAATTACATACATAAATTTAAAGTTAAAACACAAAAAATAGACAAAAAATGAACATACACTATTTTAACAACTTCAACGAAAAGAAACAAAAAGACATTTGTGTAGATACATTCCCAGTACTTTGTTTGGGCCGCCGAGATGGTTAAAGGTCCAAAAGAAACTAACTTGGTTCTGGAGGAGAAGCTGGAGGATCAGTTCAAACAGAGAGGAGTTCAGCTCTGAAAGAACCGCCTCACTGTGCTGGAGAATGGACCGTTTACATCACTAATCAGATTCAATATCATTTACAAGCCATAAAAATAACCCTTTTGCCGTATTTTGTGCCGTGTGCTTTGTCTGCTGTGTACTTTAGGACATCATGTAACTGTGATTTTATTTCTGAATATTAAGAAAGCAACATTTTCCAGGCTCTTTTCTTTCATCAAACATCCCCACCATATCTGGAGCATATTTGGAGTAGTGCTTTAATAGTGATATTAAAATATTATTAAAGCAATGTGCTTTAATAGTTCTTGGGAAAAGCTAGAGGTTGTAAAATCATAATAAATGTATGAGCAAAGCATACAATTGTTGAATGTTCTGAAATCAGTATATAAACCTGATGTCAAAAACCTTTTGCTTGTTACCTGAATGCATAAAGAATTTCAAATAGAAATTAACAGCATGTCAGCAAACAAAATAATTTGTTTATTGTTTGAGCTTTTCAGTCCTGCAGCTGGCTGGTTGCACGCACCATATGCCATCACTACCACACTATCGGCCTCTTTCATTCCAGCAACAAAGACAAAAAACATTGTTTACTACCATGTCTAAAGCAGTTAAATACCATTTTATCATTTCATTTAGACCCTATTGATATATCTGTTTTAAATTGGAATTTCTCCCACATAAAACATCATTCTGAAATTGATTTCTTTTTAGATAATGCTTAAATTTTGCTGGTATTTTTCTGTTCCTTGTTTTTAATAACGTGTTCTCATGTGTGTTCTCTCGTGTCCCTTTTTCTAGATTGTTTTTTATTACATTGTGAATTAATGTTGCTCAATTAATTGACTTTGCTTGCCTTGCCTTGCCTTGTCTTTCTTACAATATTTCAGTTGACTCTTCCACAAACAGACTGTTGAAATATTATCAAAAATGGTCTAGCATGCATTAGAGATAAACCAGTTCTGTGATCACTGCCTGTGATGCACATCAGTAAATTGACTTCCTCCCACATTTGTTATTTTAAATAAATCTAACAGAATTGAAGGTTTTTATGAGAACTCAAGTTTCCAAACACAAATTTGCTTTAAACTAAAGCTAAACATAACAAAAACTAAATATGGATTTTCTTGAAGGCCTTCTTCTTCATAATAATATATATTTTAGTTTAATTGTGAATGCAGATAATCCATCTGTAAATATATCTTCTTTTTCCAACATGGCAGTGAACAACTTACCAAGCTACTGAGAGGTTGCTCTAACAAACCTGCACTGTCTACTTTCTTGGTTGAACATTTTTCCAACAGACGCAGCAGATTGAACTATTAAAAGATAAGAACATTATGACTCATCAAAAATCAATGGCAGAAGATTGCTTTCATTATTGTGAAGCTTCTACTGCATTTGCAATTCAACGGAACATTTTTGAATTGTTGCTGTTCAGTTTCTTTATTACATTTAGTCTCCAGGGCATTTAAAAAAATTAAAAGGTCAGAAAGAGCCAAAATGTAATTCTTTAGTGTAGTTTAGAAAAAGCACAGCAACTTCCAAGCATTAAAAACAATGGCAGGCACAAACATGGATGCTCTAATGGTGCTTAAAAGCCAAATTTCAAGGTCAAAGTGACAGATTATCTTTCAGCATGTTGCCATGTTACACAACTAAAAGCAAAGCTGAAACAAATGTAGGTCAAAAATAAATGATAATGATGTACAAAACTGCTAATGTGCTTAATGTGTGCAGCAGATGGGAAACATTTTTTGCATGTGGTTTTGTTGCCTCTGTGTTGCATTCAGACATATACCTTGATATCTTCTTACAGTGGCACTCTTTTCAAGTCATTTATTCTCTACACCAGCTCAGTGTCACATATGTGTCTTGTGACTAGCAGTCAATGAGCAGAAGGCAGGGTACACCCTAACTAGGTTGCCTATCCATCACAGCGAAACGCAGAGCCAATCACAGTCCATTCAAGCTGCAAAATGCACTTGGAAATTCATCTATTTTTGTCAGAGGACAAAGGACGGAGAAAACATGTAAACTTCAAAGGGAAAGTCCCTGACCAGGATTCTAGCTGTGAGGTGATGGTTCTTATAAACTGTACCATCATACAAGCTTTTCTGGTGTTGTTGCTAAAAAAGCAGGCAATGGATGATGTTTGTTGTGTTTGCCTCTATGTATACAGAGCACATTTGTTAAAAAAAACAAAACAGGTTTAATCCCTTTGCAAACCTGCTCAGTGACAGACACAAGAAATATCATTTGAATAAGTGTAGTTTACCCACATGAATTTTCTTAAAAACACGGTCAAAATAGTTCATGTAATATAGATCTTCTCAAACAGCTTTCCTATGTTAAAACAAAAGAAAAAGCAGCGAAAAGTCTAGTGTTTTTGTAGCTGTCATCAGCAGTCCATTAGCAAATTGATAAGCCAAGTCCATGACTTTTATGATATATTGCAATATTAGGATCCTGAATGGCACCTTTCGAGAGACTAAATATGGCTTCATGACGAAAAGCAATGGCGTTTGCTATTTCAGGCTGTTATATAACAAAAGATAAACTGTGGTATAATATTTGATTTTCAATGCTACACTTTTAAAAAATCTGTGGGACCGCACAGAGATAAAAGGGTTGTGATCAATAATCCTCAGTCAGTCTTACTGATCATTATTCTCCGTGGGTTTTTCTTGTTGGTTTTCCTTTGCTACAAAAATCAATGCATGTATCTTGAGAAAATGAAGAGCGTAAGCACAGGGTATCTTACCCTTATGTAAAATTAAAAGTAGACACGATGAAGTTATGTCTGAGGTGAAGTCTTCAGACAGAAGCAGCATGTATAACCTTGGAAGTAGGAAAAACATAGGTATGGAGGTGGAGGCATGCTCTGTAAAAAAAAAAAAGAAAGAAGAAACAAAAATCAGTAAGCACAGGAGGACAGGTGTTTGAATGAGAGGGAGACAGGTGGAACAGTAGTGAAACTGCAAAGTACAGATGTTGGATGAGTTCAAGAGCCTGCGGTCAACCATTCTAAGCAACAAACGGTACACAAGAGTGATGAAAAGAGTGCAGGTGTACTGGATGGAGATGTGTGTCCTGGGCGATATGTGGAAGAAGGACTGCTGCAAGAGAGAAAGGTGGGTTTTCATACAATTGGATGTAAAACTGGCTTTGGTGTACGGTTCGGTAGCAGTGCTCTGACTCAAAGAAAAGAAGAAGAGATGTGATAGTATGATTTTAAAAAAGTTTCCTTTTGGCAGTTTTTAATTTAAAAAAAAGCTCAGCAGGGGTGGTAAAAAGGAAAACCTGAGCTTCAGCTTCTTGATTTTTATAAATCAGACTGGTTGTTATGGAGACCCTGAGATTCATAGAGATGATGGAGAGGCAGCAGAGGTCTCTTGAAGTTAAATATCATTTTGGCTTTTTTTTATTATAAGTCTAAATGTGGACCTCTGTTGTCAAAATTGGTAGGCGTAAGAAATAGTAGAATTAGCTGGGCTCAAACTCAGGACTTTTCAGGTACAAACACAAACATAGTTATACAATCATTTATTGCTCAAACCACAACTAATGTGTATTTCCAAGGCAATGGTTTTATTGCTTTGACACAGAATTATTGGCTTTTCTTCAGGCATGGTCGCTTCATTTGGGGAGACGGGACATCAACTTAAAAAAACCCAAAACATAATTATTTAAATTATTTAAAAAGTAATTTTAAACAGAACAAAATAATATGCTGTTTGGTCATTTATTTGCAGTTAAATGGTGAATTTGAAGGGTTACAGTGACCACATACAGCTGACTTTGCAATTTCATGCCTTGAAATTATGTCCTGTCTCTTTAAGACGATCCTACTCTTTCCTAGACTCCTCCTTTAGCATGTCATCACTACAATGTTCCTCCATTGTGTCATTTACATCTGTTCTTAGGAAAGTTGAACTGAGAAGTAATTCGTAAGGTGAACTCAGTAGACTCCCAGTCACAGGGGAGGGCCGCTCTGAGGAGGAAGATCTGCTGGGAGACCTCAGCTGGAGCAACATTATGGAAATAGACAATGTTTTGTCAAATAGTTGCCACAGGAGATTAAAGTATTCCTCAAACTTGCTTGAAAGAATCAAAGCAACACTCCAGGTATGTGTCTGATGGAGGAATAACATGACATAAAGCTCAAAAAAAAGTCAATTTGATTTGATCTTTCAGAGAGAAGGAGAATTTGTTTGTACGACAAAGTATATTGTATGACCATTCATATGTGCTATAGCCCGTCTACAAACAGATAAACAACAAAAACTGCATGCGTCATTTGTGCTGATTTTTTTTTTTAATTTCTACTTTTGTTTTTACCCCATTTTACCCCCCTTTTCTGTTTTCTCTGTTTCCAGCTTCACACACCTGCAAGTCGTCATCAGTCACACTTCTCAGTATTTACAGTTTTTATCCTCTTTGTCAGTTTTCACTCACATGTCCAGAAAAACCTTCCAGGGTTTTCAGGTCATTTTTTCTTTCATCAAGGTGTTCATTGTATTTTTATCGCACATTTTGCCCTTTATCTCCAGTCTTACATTTTGGTTCACTATAATCACATAAGGTGTATTTGGACACATAATGAAAACAACTTCTCACATCTGTTAGATTTATCTACTCCTTTTGATTGCTGTTGACCAAAGATTTAGCAGCGATGTATTGAAGCAGGTCACAGCATTACACAAACACACAAACAAACACACACACACACACACACACACACATGCACACGCATGTACACACACACACGTATACACCCACACCACTGCAGATGCATAGTTAAACCAACCATTGCTTTATGTGGCTCTTCATCACATCTGCCAGCATGCAGGTCCCAGGTTTCTGCTCCTGCTCCTGCACAGAGTCCACCTACAGATTCCACTAAGGAGCACTCTTACAATCAATGAAGTCAACAAAATGTTACAATGAGCTGGCACACTTTCAAAGAAGTTAACATTGCAGGATGTCTGATGAAAAGGTTTTGTTTTGTGGAAAAGGCAACGTGATCATAAAGAATATGATGACACAGCTTTTCTGTGCTGTTACAGGCTTCTGGTCGTGTTAGTCTTGTGTTGTTTTGATTGTTGTTGTTGTTTTTATTTTTTCTATTTTCAGAAAACTGAGTAATACATTTCAGCAAAAATACATTTAACTGGTTCAGTTTCTTTTATTTGAATTAATAATATGTGTTTCTTGTTCTTCTGTAAGTATATAAAAAGTGATTACATGGCGGTGGGTGGCTCCACCTGCACCATATGCAGAGCCATGACTTCCACGTACAACTCAACGTGGAAGTCATGGGTTCAATTTCCAGTTTTGAGTCATTTGCTGCATGTCCTTCTCTTCTCTCGCCTTCCAATTTTTGATAATCACTCTTCAGTAAAGCCCAACAGAGTTTAAAAAACATCTTTTAAAAAAAATTACATTAAAATAAAAATGTTATTAAATTGTTAAACTGACTGAATGATTAAAAATAATTTCAGATTATTTTGTTGTAATCTGATAACAGATTGTACTTAAGGTTCTATAGTTTGCAATTACATTATGTGTTACTAAATCCAAATGGTTGGACCTGAGTGAACAGGAGAGGTAAATCTGCCATGCAGAGTCTATATCGTTTATTGAATAATTGTAATGTTAAATGCATTTGGTCTG
The DNA here is from genome assembly GCA_033032245.1 of Poecilia picta. NCBI lineage: Eukaryota > Metazoa > Chordata > Actinopteri > Cyprinodontiformes > Poeciliidae > Poecilia > Poecilia picta. The sequence goes on along the minus strand of CM065355.1, from coordinate 14,714,292 downwards.
TAACCAGGCAGATCATGAGAAATAGAGCATTACCACTGCACTACAGATCTACATTGCTTTTCCACTTGAAGAACGTTTTGTGCAAATCTTTACATCCAATGCTGCTGTTTCACCTGAACTTCCTCAATGCTAGACTATAAAGGCCATTCTATTCTATTCTATTCTAATCTATTTTCTGCAAGTACTTTAATCAGCCACATTCTTGTGTCAGCATTTCTTTTTTACATTTTTAAAACAAGTTAAATGTGAACAAACTTAGTTGTCAAATTAATTAACAATAGTCTATATGCCAGATAAAGCACTGAAAAAATGTAATTAGTCAAATGGACATTTTAGATAAATTGTAAATTCTTGTTAAAAGTCAGAAAACAGTCCTTCAAGTCCTCTGCAAACTAAACTAATATAGTGTTTTAAAAAGTTCAGTGACCTCTGCTATAGACACAGCTTTCCTCTGGTGTAATATTTATATTCCGTTCAAACTTTTAGTTTATACGATGCCTTCTTATTGCAATTTACAATGTGAAGGATGTATTTATTCTCTGGCATCTCTTTGGAGCTTCAAATTTCAGTAAAAGGCAAAGGTCATGAGTCTTAAGGTTACTGTACATGACATGACATTTGGAAAAAGAAAACGTGCAAAACTTAAATTTCTTGTTTTACAAAACGCACAGGGGAATATTAAAACTTCTGAACCTGTTTTGTTCAGGTCCATTATGTTCAGTGCTGTTTTGAATTACATCCACTTTTAAAGCTTTACCTTAAGAACCTAATAAATGTCATGACAACCCAAGTCAATACAGCTGGCATCCAACAAAAAACTATCATCTCAGATATGTTTGAGGTGTGATAGATTATGGATTAAAACAGAGTACATTTTCAATCAAAATGTACTTTAATATTTAAATATATTAGGATTGGTTATAATATTTTGAGTCATTGCAGAGGTGCAACATTGCCTTTGTTGTTCTAGCAATTTCAGTACTTTATTAATAAGAGCAATGCCCACTTTAGACCAGCATACTGTATTTCTACAAGCCTTCCACAATTAAAACAAAAACAAAAACAACAGTGTATTAGTGCACTATGACCCTTTTGTCTGGAGTCATTTGGTATGTTAAAACTTTCCCTCCTTTGGAAATTCCAAAACAAATCTAACCATTACTTCACTGCAAAACATCTAAACATTCCGATTAAATCCTGGTCCATCAACCTTTGATAATTCACTTCAACCGCCATGTTTTTCCATTCTGTTCTTTTTAAGTGTGACACAATTATTGCTTGATGTGTGAGATGTTTTAAAGCCATCTAAAGGCCAAAGACACATGTCAAAAATATTCCTTGATAGTCTTTGCAGAGCCACATAATGACATGCAGAATGGTGGGCTGTTGCTGCTTTAGGACTGTGTTGGAGCTAAGCAGGGGGTGTAATTGGCTCAGTTATGTTTAGGTGGGTGGCAACTTTTTAAATGACATGCTTGAACATGTTACAATATTTTTATTTTTTCCAACAGAATATTATGAGGCAAAAAACTGAGCAGCCAGAGACCTTTTTATCAAAATTGATTAATGGTCATTAGCAGTATTTTTGACCAGTTTGATCCAGATTTAGATAATATAACTGATTAAATTCAGATTTGCTTTCATTTCTTACAAAGTTTTTATAATTTTTTTAAAAGTTTTATTTAAACAATAATGTCAACAGTTTGCAGCAGTTCTCTATGACAACATATACTTGTTCTGCTTGGAAAAAATTACCACAAAATTACAGTTACAGATTACAGATGAGTCAAATTGATTCATTACCATTATAGAAAGAAAAACAATAAACATCCATATTAAATGTGTTATTACATTTTGTTTTATTTAGTGTAACTCGGAACAAAAACATCCACCGAATTTGTTTTAAAAGTTTCCCATTTTACATAATGTGTCATATAAAACTCATCAGAGCCTATATTGCTATTCTAGGAGAGAGTTTGCAGCGTGGCAGTCATTTAAAATCCATTATTCTGTTAACGTTCTCTAATACATTTAAACAGTCCCATGAATAAATCTCTGGAAAACTAATTGGAAGTCACACTCCATGTCCCTTGGAGAGACCCCTTTGGCTAAAGCACAAGAAAAGGTGTGTCAGTGGTTTAGTGCTTCAGTAGGCAAGCAGGTTTGTTGTGGCACTCATGTTTCAACCTCTCAACAATACGGTGAAGAGATTCAATACGTCTTACACTTCGCTGTGTTTGATAAAGAAGTACAAATAAACCTAACTAAACATCACCAATTGTGTCCTGCTTCAGTGCTGAGTTACATTTTTATTCCTCATATCATTATCTGTCCTTTTTAAGGTAGAATGGGAAAGGAGACATTAGAACAACAGAATTTTATGAAGGCATCACACAGCTGATAATCAGCTGATGGTGTTGAAGCTTTACCATCTTGATTTTGGGTGCAAGTTTTCTAATGTCATTAATTTTTGTTCATCCATGTATGCAATTTAGCATTTAGCAGAGTAGAGTACCTGCTTTCAACATAGTGCAGTGTAAGATTATTTTCTGCTTCAATGCGATCAATCAGCAAAGTCATTATTTCTTATTAGCATCAAAAGTTTTAGGGTTAATGCAAGAACTAAGCTTTGTTACATCAGATCCTGTAATTTGGTCCTTTTAAAATGTGCAATAAGCTATTGTAGTTTCTTCAAACATTATAAAAATACTGACATGTGCTTGTTTATTAATGTCTTAAAAGTGATTTATTATTTAGCTCAATGTGTAATTTGAACACAAAAGACAAAAGCATTTTTGAAATTAAACAATTCTTTATGTATGTTTAATATTGTTTCAACCTACTCTATTATTCCTTTTTGTTAGACCTTTAATTGTATGTCTTTTATTTTTTGATGTCTTTCTTTTTTCTTGCTGTAACACTAATTATTCTTTGGGGAGACAAATAAAACTGAGTTTATTAATGTGTTGGGTAAGCTCACCAAAAATAAATAGTTAATGTTCAGTTAATGTCAATTGCATGATGGGCAAAGCTGATTTATATTTAAAATAATTATGAATTATGAACCAACCAAGATGTTTGTACAATGAACAATGTAAATGTTCATACTAATATTTGATTTAATATCAAAATGTGTTATATATATATATATATATATATATATATATATATATATATATATATATATATATATATATATATACAGTATATATATATATAAAAATTCCCTTCTCACCCTCTGCGGGTGGTCTCTCTCTCTTTCATCCTCTGAACTCGGGTCCTCTACCAGAGGCCTGGGAGCTTGAGGGTTCTGTGCAGTATCTTGGCTGTGCCTAGTACTGCACATTTCTGGACTGAGATGTCTGATGTTGTTCCTGGGATCTGTTTTAGCCACTGCTCCAGTTTGGGGGTTTCTGCCCCGAGGGCCCCGATGACCACAGGCACCACTGTGGTCTTCACCTTCCAGTTCTTTTCCAGTTCCTCCCTGAGGCCCTGGTATTTCTTCAGTTTCTCATGCTCCTTTTTCCTGATGTTGTAGTCACTTGGTATAGCTACATCCACCACAACGGCTTTCCTCTGTTCTTTATCCACCACCACAATGTCCAGTTGGTTCGCCATTACCATCTTGTCTGTCTGGATTTGGAAGTCCCACAGGATCTTAGCTCGGTCATTCTCCACCACCTTTGGGGGTGTTCCCCACTTCGATCTCGGGGCTTCCAGTCCCTATTCTGCATATATATATATATATATATATATATATACACAGTCCAGTCACATTAATGTGACCATCTGTCAAAAGCCAGAATAACCACCTTTCGCAGAGCGAACTGCTACGAGACATGCAGGAAGAGAGTCACTTAGGTCCCTGAAGGTCTTCTCTGGGATGTTGAGCCATGCTGACTCTAATGCCGTGGCCAGCTGCGCTAGATTACGCGGTTGAGGATCCATGGCGCGAACAACTCGATCGAGATGGTCCCACAGATGCTCGATTGGGTTTAAGTCAGGTGAGTTTGCTGGCCAGGGGAGGACGGTAAACTCATCCTGGTGCTCTTCGAACCACGCACGTACACTGGCAGCTGTATGGCACCTCGCATTGTCCTGCTGGAAGATGCCATCATCCTGAGGAAAAACAATGCGCATGTAGGGGTGGACATGGTCCGCAAGGACAGATGCGTACTTGTATTGATCCATCGTGCCTTCCACAATAATCAGTGAACCCAGAGAATGCCAGGAAAACATTCCCCAGACCATAATGCTCCCGCCTCCAGCTTAGACCGTTCCTGCAATGGTTGCAGGGTGGTTCCTTTCAGAGGTTTCACGCCTTATACGCCAACGTCCATCTGTCCGATGGAGCATAAAACGCGATTCATCTGAAAACGCTACCTGTCGCCACTCAGTGGACGTCCAGCTGCTGTACTGGCGTGCAAATTCTAGCCTTCGTCGTCGATGAACACCAGTCAGCATAGGTGCACGAACCAGGCGTCCGCTTCGGAGGCCCAGACGCAGCAATGTTCGCTGAATAGTGGTTTGGGAGACACTTGTGGTAGCCCCTTGGTTCATTTTAGTGGTCAGTTGCTCAACGGTAGCCCGTCTATCTGCCCGAACGCATCTCCGCAACCGTCGTTCGCCTCTGTCATCTATGGCCCGTGGTGCACCACATTTGCCACGTCGTTGATTTTGGACAGTCCCATTTTGCCATGCACGGTACACTTTTACCACGGCGGCACGCGAACAGTTCACAAACTCAGCCGTTTCGGAAATGCTTCCACCCTTGGCCCGAAAGCCAATGATCATGCCCTTTTGGACGTCGGATAAATCACTTCGTTTCTGCATTACGCCAACGATTGAAATGTTTTCCGAAGCCCACACACACCCTTTATATACGCTCAACTGCACTGTGCTGCCACCTGCCTTCTGTGATTGGTTATTTAACTCTGAAGTGGAAAGTACGTGGTGGTCACATTAATGTGACTGGACTGTGTATATATATATATATATATATAGAAGAGAGAGAGAGAGAGAGAGAGAGAGAGAGAGAGAGAGAGTGAGAGCCCTTTTAATAATCACTGGAGAAATCTTTGTGCTAAAGCAATAAAACCTTTCATATAATTGCTGAGCAGAAATGTCCTTGTCCCGACTGGCATCTTCATGATTCATCTTTTGTGATTTGGGACTTAACTGTAATTTACAGTTTTCTTCCTAAATAACTTGTTAGATCTTTTTCAATGACATCTTGTGTTAAATACCATTCCAATTGAGTCATTCCACAAAATTTGCAACATGCTATCTACCATCAGATTTACATTTCTTTGATTCTGTCCTCTTTCCTGTAATCCCAGAGTTAAATAGAGCTAATGTTATTATCGTCACCTTCCTAACATAATGGGCCCAATAATTTTTCTTGCCAAAAGTGATTTTGGTGGGGAAAAAAAGGGAAAAAAAATCCCCACCTCATTTTTGCTGATACATTACAACGACAAAAAAGTTGTTTGTAGGAAAAGAAAAAAGAAAGGACTTTTGCCATTATTTTAGGAAAGTCCTGATAGGAAATCCAATATACATAATAATATATATATATAACATATATACAATTATTTTCTCAATTTTAATTTTCAATAAAACTAGAATCTGACAGAACTCTGTTTTCCGACAGAAATCCTTACATGTGGTCTTTGTGGCTCAGAGAATAGACTTTAAAATACTTTTTTTTTAGTTTATAAATCACTGACTAGATTAGCATCAAAATACATTTAAGATCTGTTGTTGTACCAAAGTTCCAGACCACTCGGATTTCCTGGTTCGGCACTACTTAGCAACTCCATTAAACTTTTTATCTGTAATTATACTTCTGTTTTTATTGTCTATATTATAACATAATGGAGCAAGTACTGTTGTTCACATGAAATAGAAGTTGATTTTTAAATAATAAATTTTATGTTCCAAAACATCTACAACTTGTCTCTCTTCTCCTAATGTTTTGACCTTTGGTCAGGATTTTTATTTTCATCTATCAGACAAACTGTCACACCAAATTAAAATAAAATGTAACTTTTATTGTCTTTTTTTCCTCTGTGTTAATAAACACTTTCTTCAAAGAGTAGAAAGATTATTCTACTTTCCTCATCTACGGCAGGAGGATGAATCCGATCTTTCCAAGTAGAGTTTGCCCATTAGAACATAGACCATCAGATAAAAGGTTTTCATTTAAATGTAAATCAGAGGAGCAACAAATCTATTATTGCAATTTCGAGAGCGACTGCACTCTTTGACTTTTATGCCACATTTTTGCCTCTAATTCTCCAGCAGGATGTTTCCTCTACTCCTTTCCTGACCAAGGATCTGGCCGTGCCTAAAAGCGTCAGTGAAATCAAATTATAGTTGAAAGATGCTGAAAAATGCTTCGAGGACCAAATAACTTAAAATTCATATTTTTGTATCAAGCACATTTCTAGATGAAGAAAAAACATCTTATTAATGAGCTTTGGCTCATCTGCTTTTGGGCCTTTAAGATGTGACAGAATGGGAAATCCATTAGCCTGACCCTCTGAACATCTCAATATGTTTTATTATTGTCTGGTTCTGGAAGGTATTTGTTTGTTGGCTCCTGTATGGGATTATCTCAAATTCATAACCCACATGCAGCTCAATGATACAGTCTCATACATATTTATTTATTTATTCAAGACAAATGTTCTGTGTCTAAAGTTATCAAAAGTCATCATCATCAATAAGCTGAAGTCATTAAAACTGTTCAAGAAAAAGTGCCCAGGAATTTTAAAACTGTTTTAACAAGTTCTAACATTTTAATGCGAAATAATCACACAAATATGAATAAGACCTCTAATAATATTGTTTGCTTATCAGGCCCTGCAGTACTCATCACAAGATGGTTGCTGGTTTTAATGAAGAGTTTTTTAATGGGGAAACTGAACTTTCTCCATCTACATGTATGTGTCTTCTACCTTCCTCACACAGAAAGAAAAACACGCATGCTAGGTTAATTGGGATCTTTTACATGGAGTTGTCTCTGTGTCAAGGTCACCCAAAATCTCTATGAATGAGTACAGAAAAAAAAAATCTCTTGACTGTTTTTGTTAATCAAAAAACTGAGACATACTTATCAAAAGGTTTTTTTTTTTTTTTTTTAGATATTCTTTAGATGCTTTTGTGCTTAAAATGAAACTGAAGAGCAAAACATGTAATGGTTTAAGAGCTATCCCCTCTAATTGTTGAAACATAATTAATATTCTGTGTTTAATAATTAAAAGCATCAGTGCCTTCCTAATTATATGCTAATGTCTTTGCAGTGTGCATTTATGAACTGCTCTTTAAGCCATCCTAGAAAAAGTAATGGTGTTTACAGTTAACACACTGTTGAGAAAGTCTGTTAACTGTACTTTCTCAATATTACAATTGTGAAAAACAGCAGAGTTATGTGTCAATTTTACCTTGCATTGGCCTTTCGACCTCTCTAAGGTCTATAGTGTATTTTCCATTGGCCAGTGGTACAGGCACCTGCACTCCCTTGCATACAGAGAGAGAAGGTCTATTACACTTATCGTTCTCTGATTTTCCAGAAGAAATAAACCTACATTTAAAATGGGAGACAGAAAAATATAACAAATAAAATAATTGCAATAACTTGGTTACATACATGCTCATATTTATAGTTTAATTTCAGTATTCAATCTTTCTTAGTCCACACCTGTCCTCAGCTTTAGTTAATTTATTTGATGATTTTATTATCCTTTATTTAACCAGGTCAAGGGTGAACTGGCCAAGAGGTCAAGTTTCAGACACACAGATAAGTCATAATCATTCAATCCTTCAGGATATTTCACTGGCACAATGATCCCTCCCCTCTACAACTAGATTAAAACATGTTATAAGACAAACAAACAAGTTGAAAAGCTCTAACGTGTCATGCATGAACTGCTATTGCCAAAAAAGGTCACTATAATGACACATTTTATGATGTGTGATAGAGTTTCAAACAAAAGTAGTGAAAGAAAGCCATATGGGCTGAGCTTCTCATGGCTCGTACCATCACAGACCTACCCTTGAGATATGAACTAAACTTTCTGTTAAGTTGCATAATATCCTTCCATTCCAAGTCTTTTGATAGTTTGACCAAAAAAGAGACATTTTAATATTCATTATCACCACAAATTCAAGTGTCCATTCGAGTTAACAGTAGAATGACTTCATCAAAATAAAATGATAGTTTTCGTTTTTGTAGCCATAAAGTTCAGAACTAAACCTGAAATATATGAGCTCACCTCTAGAGACATGTGGACAAGGATTTAAAACTTCTTTGCAAAGCAAGATGGAGGAAAATATCAATTTGAAGGAGGCTGGGAGACTAGCAGTGCTGAAATAAAATAAAAAAAGTGGCATCCCAAAATATCAGTTTGGGTGATCATCCTTACTTTTGCTTTTTCACATTTTTTTATTCTAACACATTTGTTATTTTTAACACAAATGGACAGGTTTTGAAATGACATAATTGTGCTCTATTTCTTATCTCACATAAACTGGCATTTTTACAGTGTATGAACTTTTTTTCTGTCCACTGTGCAAAATGCACATGCAAAAACCCAAAAAAGGATTAAGCCGGAACAGAAAGTGGATTAATTTGAGCCTTTTTATTCGTTACAGATTTTCTGTGCACTTTTTTCAACCACTGAGTGATATCTTGGAGGGCAAGAAATGATGACTCAGTCTTCAAAATCACTGACAAGTTTGTCGAAGTTAATTTAATCCATTGAAAGGATGACATACAGAGAGCACATTGATCAACATCTCTGCAGGGTGCGCTCTTTGTAGTCAGTAACTTAGAGCAAAGCCAAGAAATTTAAAAACATTCTCAGGAGAAATGGTAAATACCTATTTTCCTCTTCTTTTTCCCCGATTTCAAAATTGTATTTTGTAAGTGGTTGACAGTATGTTAGAGATGCAATGAGTTATGCACTGAAACAGTGATTTATTTATTTAACAGAACAACTTTTTCACCTTATGGGTTAATTTTCTGAATTATTCTCGGAGACTCTGATGAATAGTGGGAGAGTTTAAAAATAATTAAACCATGTCAACATCCTCTTACTACTGAACAAATGTTAGCTTTGCCCTAAATAAGAAATATCTTGTGAAATATTCAGGAGGCCAATGTGCTAAAGTTCTTCTAATCTGTCAAACTAACAAGCTCCTTAAACCTACAAGACAAAACACAGCTGAAATTCGCCTGCAACATAATACACCTGAACACTTATGATGTCAAACTTGAGACTTGTACAGTGCTGTGCAAGTCCAACAGGAAGCAGAGAGGCCATTGATGAAATGTAATCCCTGGATCTGAAGGTGTCATCTGGCTCCACGCGCTTCGGCAGCAGACACATAGACGGCCCATGGCGTGAGGGTCGTACTGTAAAAGATGTCCGGCAGACACATTGGCAGCAAGAGAGACACAAATCGATTCCCATTGAGATAGCATGGAGTGCCTTAGTGGAGGACGGCCTCTTTAGCAAAGCTCTTATTAATTAATAGTGTCTCAGGAGAGGATCACATGATCCTATTCCTGCTTCTTCATCACAGCACAGCAGCTAATGATATCTGAGGGAGCTCTCCAGTGCAACACACTTCCAGCCTGCCTTGCATGTGATCATTACAGCAGCGTTTGCAACATTAGAACAGCATCCTCCTCACTGTGTCATGAGAGTCATACAATGAGGCCGGTGTTACGCTTTCCTATTCATCCCGGGAGACAAGGGATGGAATATTTCAGTCAGTTTATATATCACAGATATCAAACACTAATCGCTGCATCCATCACACAGAATGGATATAACTTGTTGTCACCAGCACAAACTCTCAGTAGCGGTACATAATTATATGAAATAAGCTAATGTGTCACAATAGGAGCCCACACTACAACATCCCCATGTGTCGTTCTTTAAAATCAGAATAATAAAACCCTTCAATTAAATCAAGCAGTCACATGCAATGGATTGATGAATGCATTGTCAATATGTTAATACATGACAGCACTGATCACAATCCAATAACATTAACATCAGATCTGCTTACAAGTTTTAGTTGCACTCTATAAATTCTTACTAGAGAACCCAAATGTTATTCATCTTACAATGTACACATTTATGCCTCTTGCTCGTAAGAAATTATTTAAAAAGTGTGGTCGCCACTATTTCTTTTTTTTGTTTTGTTTTCCTAACAGTTGGAACAAAGACAGATATATTGCAGCTTTATCTCTGATTGATGCGATCATACTAGGTCAATGTAAGTGTCCAATAAAGTCAATGTACTGTTAGTGATGACTCTGCTCTTTCCTGTTTTATTGTTGTGAAGATGTTGAGAGATAAAATAAGTTGTAGCTACGTTTTAACTAAATAAAGCTACACATCGTAAAACCTTTTGTCATCATGAATATCACACTTTTGTCACTTCGAGTGCTTTTCACTGTCCGCATTTATGGGGAATATAAAAGAGCAAAAGTCTCTGTGCAACAGAGCACCTTAAAATTAATACAGCATGAAAAGGTCAATTGCATGATGTATCTATTACCTGTTGTGACCATTTATAATCTGGTATTTGTCAGATACACATGAACATGCCTATAACAGGAATTCTTGTTTCACTATGATAAAAGAATGTTTTTCATCATTTTTAGATCCACTATTTAACCAGGCATACACAACCACAGTAATTTTCTTCTTTGCCATCATTTTTTTAACTGCTGTTGCCACAAAGTCACTGATTTCATATTTAATTTGCTCTGAAAAAGATACCAGCTTGTTCTGTAGTCTTGGAGAGTGTGGCTTAAACCAACAATATCTGGAAAGTATAAACATGTCTAAAAGCTACGTTATATGACAGAGTACAAGGTTAAAGTACAACAAAGACATTCAAAAATAAGTACAATCCAGATTTTAATTAATCTTATCAAATATATATTTAGGTGTAGGTTTATTTGAATTGTGAATATGAATATGTTTGAATTAGAGTAACGTAAACCTGTGTTTCATCTATTGTGTGTCAGAGTTTTCTTTATAAATATTGTTTGCAAAACAGGGTTTCTGTCCTTGCAAACAGCTGCAAATCTGGACTTATTTTGTGGAGGGATTCTAAAATATTGATGTGACAACTTTTAAGTTAATACTTACATACATTAATAGATGGAAATTGTAATCTGAAATCTGTCTGCAGAAGGGAGACACAGACCTGTTATTGTTCATCACCACCTTGTACAACAATTTTCCACATACTATAGGATTTTGCAGTTTTGTCTACTGATCTTAAAAAAATGTGGGAACACATTTATAGGCACGAACAATCACACACAAACACGCTTAGTGAACACAGGATGGCTACAATTTGGTAAACAAAATACTAATTTACCCAATTTCCAATCTCAGATGAATGATGATAGTGAGCATGGATTTTATGGCTTTTTCAAGCCAGATAAAACAGTCATTTAGCTGAAGCTTAGTTTCAAATGAAATTGATGGCCCAAAGAGCCCCTTCATTACATTACTGCTTGTTTTAATGGGTTTTGATCCAGTATTTTGGATCTTGAATTATTTTCTTTCATTTACAGTGTCATGCTCTGTCTGATCTTTACTGCATAATGTCTGGTAATTGCATCAGCACTGATGTCGTTAAAAAGGAAACGTGATTCTACAAAATATAAAAAGCAATAAGTTTGTGCTCATTTTTGCTGTGGCATCAAACCACTGAATTTAAGTAATCTGTTTATGTTCTATACTTATTTATGAACCAAAATATTATTACTGTTTTCAATTTCCATGTTTTGTTTCACTACTTTTTATTGATATATTTAGTTGTATGAGGATGTTTGTGGGGTCATAAAAGCCCAAATTTGACGAATTATGCAAGTTAAAGTGAAAAAGAATTGGTAGACACAACATGGATATGAAATTAATTTCTTTCAATTGTTTTCTTTGTTCTGTTATAATCATGCAGAAAGCAGTGAGAAGAAAAGTTTATTCAGAAGTTGCTAAAAAAAATCCAACACATAAGCAAATAAATTAGTTAATTTTATTCTGGTTTCAAACTCTTCAGTATGGCATTCTTCCAGAAATTTTATGTGATCTACTAATTATGAACAAGCTTTAATGTATTTGTTGTGAAAGTCCATGCCTGGGATGGCAACTTCAAACAAACACATTTAATTTAAAATCTAGGTGAAGGATGATGATATCCAGCTCCATCCTACCATCACACCAGAAGATGATTTCTTTTTTTACTTTTTTGGTAAAATGTCTTGAGATGCAGTTCAAGCAGTGGGCGGGAGGAGGGGTTAAAATTAAAAATATACCATGTTGCAATAAAAGTAGAAGTCAAGTGATGCAAATTATAAACCTAGAATGTGTTTGTTTGTTATAATAATTTGTTATAAATTTTCTACAGGAGCATTAATATTATTTGAAGGCACAGAATCACCCTAGTAGGTTCACATTCTCAGGTGAGAGACTCATCTGGTGTAAAGTTAATTTTTCGGTACTGGAATTAAACCAGTACCATGCTTAAGATGGAGCATATATTCCATCTTAAGCACATGGCATAATAGTTATTTTGCTGTTTTTGCCACCCCTAGATGATATAACATAAATAGCACTATTCAGAGATGCAATGAGTTTATAGCAGCAGCCCTGATGCCAACATCTCCAGAAAACATATTAAATATTGTAGCATGTATTACACACAGCAGGGCTGGTGTCGGTGTAACAGATGCTGATTTTTCCTGTAAAAAGTCTAGAACAGGTAGGAATGATGAGGCAGAAACAAATCTGTGCTTCAATAATTCTCCTGGAATCTGTTCTGGTTAAATACTTAACATTTCCAAACAGCACCATATCTGATCTTTCTTCAAAATAATCATTGTGTCCATGTTATTTTCTTTGTCATTCTAGACAATATACTTATTCCTGTAATAAACAGTTTTAGATCCTTTAATACTGTGACAAAGTGGTTCAGTTTATGTTCACCACTTGTCCCTTATTATTTCTCATTCACTTACTTTCTATATTTGGTTATAATGATTAATTTAAACATTGCCATTTTGCTTCATTTACTATCCCGGGTTTGTTTGTGTTAGCATTATGTTGCGGGATCCATCTATGCATGTTTAGGTTAAAGTCATTTCTGGATTATGGGTTGAATTTGTTTCAAGGTATATTTATTAAAATATTTGTTTTTCTTTGTACTCACCATTGTTTGTCCTGGTAGATCTGCAGCAGGGCAGGAGTATGGGCGGGGCCGGCCCAGTACTTCCTGATTAAATGGCTGAATGATGTCAGTAATTACCTTGCTGGGTTCAACCATTTAGAGGGTTTTTATTTTGTGTTCATTCAAAGTAACATTTTGAGTGATCTTGTACTATGTGATTTGTTTTGCAGAAAATGTTATTATATAGGAGTTTGTAAATTGATGTGTAGTTTTGGTGTTTTTCTGTTTAAATGTTTGTTTGACCTGTTCCTTGGTGGCTGTGTCCAATCAAGCACAGGTGTGGTGCCAATTTTGTATAAGAACAGTGAGCCTTTGGTTGCTCAGGAGGAGAGAAGTCAAAGGAAAAGACCAGAATAAAAGAAATTGAAGACTCAGAAGCAATGGCTTGGACTGATTTTCTGTACACCTTCTGACCCTTGAGCCTAATCTACCTTACAAATGGTGGCAGCGGTGGTTCCAGGCCGATAGGTGTCAGAAATGCAGAAATCAACCAGATCAAAGAGGCATCAAGGGCCAATAGAGTATTCCACAGAGGAGGCCCAAGATGATGAAAACCTGCCAGAAGCTTCTGGTGAGCAGCGACCTGAGCCACAAGGTTTTTCTGAACTCTCAGCTTTATTGAAAGGCATGATGCAGCAACATGCTGACCAGGAAGCTAAATGGGAACAGGACAGACAACGCAAGATGATCGGTGGAGGAAAATGCAACACCAGTTCAGTCTACTTCAGCAGGAGGTCCAAATGGAACGGCAAGAGCTGATGCAGCTGGAGGGTGCAGTAGCTGATCCTGGAACGCTTCCCGGTCCTGCAGTGAGGCCAAAGGTGCCACAATTAGTGCAACAGAGACAAAGTCCTCCCAGCACCTCTGAGGGACCACAAGCATCCAGTCTGAGGCCAACCAGTTGGAAAGGTCCAAAGATGCAGCCCTATGGTGAGGATGAAGATATTGAATATTATTTGACAACATTTGAAAGAATTGCAACCGGTTGTCAGTGGCCAAGGACAGAATGGGCCCTACATCTGGCACCACTTCTCAGCGGTAAAGCTAGAGCTGCTTATGTAGCTATGGACACTGATGACACAATGGACTATGATAAAGTAAAAACTGCTGTGCTGGAAAAGTTTGAAATAAGTACTGAGACTTACAGATCCAGGTTCCGGTCCACATCGGTGAGGGATGACGAGACACCCAAGGAACTGCGAACACGCCTGAAGGACCTGTATGAAAAGTCGATGGTTCCAAAGAAGAAGACAAAAGAGCAAATCGGAGACGTCGTGGTGTTGGAGCAGTTCATGAGAGTTCTCAGCCCGGATCTTCGAACCTGGGTGAAAGAGCCCAACCCCTCCACTTCAAAAGAAGCAGCAGAGATGGCTGAGGCTTTCCTTGCAGCTCGCCGCCCACACAAAGGGTTCATGACTTTGAAACAGAGTTCAGGCCCCTTAATGGTGGGTAAGTCAGGGGGTGGAAATGGACACAGACATAAATATTCCAAAGAAAGTTCCCCAATCAGCAGCAATAACCGTGTCAGGGAATTTAAGCAAAGAGGTCCTTTGGTTTGTCACTCTTGTGGTCAAACTGGTCATTTTAAGGCTGATTGCCCAGGTCTTCAAGTTAGTAAGACTTGCATGTGTTTTTCACCAGAGTGTTTTGATTTGCTGGAGGAAAAACCTGAGTCTGCAACACCCTCTAGGAGTCAAGAACACACCATTTGTGTTTTCATTGAGGGAAAGCCATGTGTCGCCCTATTAGATTCAGGCAGTAGCCGCACCCTTGTTAGGCAAGATTGTTTTCCAAGAGACACCACATTTTCTGGTAAAGTTAAAGTCTGGTGTGTTCATGGTGATGATGTTGATTACCCCATGGCCAATGTTGTCCTTCAAGTTCATGACCAGAAACATTTACTTACTGTAGGAGTGATGGATAGACTTCCCTACCAGGTTGTATTGGGTCGGGATATGCCACTCCTTAAGGACCTGTTGGCAAAGAAAAAGAAAGATCTAGATATTTCAAGTGAGGGTCTGCTAGCCGTCACTAGGTCTAGCTCTAGAAGGTCTCAGTCAGAGGCTGGTTTGAGTGAGTTACCTTTTGGTAACACTGAAATTCCTGGTGAGGAAGGATTAAGACGGCATGGTTCAAGAAAAAGCAGAATGCAGAAGAGAAGTCAAAGGAAAAGACCAGAATAAAAGAAATTGAAGACTCAGAAGCAATGGCTTGGACTGATTTTCTGTACACCTTCTGACCCTTGAGCCTAATCTACCTTACAAATATACATCTTATGTCACACACTTAAGTCTCAGAATAACCCCCGATCTGCTACTGCATAAAAAATATACAATATTTTTTTTTTTCCCTGTAAACCAACATTTTCACAGAAAGACACAATATAGCTAAACAGATTTGACTCGTGTAAAGAAAAAACAATCTAAACATGTCAATAATACTTTCCAACAATTTCCAGAACCATTTTATTTCAAACTGACGGTGTATTAAGCAATCTGTACAGATCGCAATTCAGCTCAGATAGCTGAGGTCTATGGCAGACCCCAATTCTGGAAAAAATTATAAATTCAAGATTTCCCTAGAAAACTTACCAAGTCTGGTATTTGGGCGCTAGGCTCATCCATCCAGTGGCCCATCGTGTTTTGGGGTTAAAAATGTTTAAAGTTGACAGAAAAAGTGCAAAAGTGTGCCCGTCACTTCGGACTCAGCGTTCTAGCTATAGATTGCACAGTTGTACTTTCCCAGGAGCACATGTGCAATACTTACATGCTGATATGATTCATCACCAAAGTGCAACCACTGAAGCTTTTGCCAGGTCCATCACCATAGTGTTATGGCTGACCCGGTTCACTGCAACATCACAATTGCTAAACCTGATGCACAATAAAATTCAGTCCGAGACTGATGACTATAAACTTCGCACATGTGGTTCTTACTCATGTCTTGATACCACTTTTGTGGAGGTGCACGCAGCGGTACGGTTTGCATTAACAGTGACGGAAGAAAAATAAACTATTATAATAAAGAGACATTCTATTGGGTGTAGAACAATAGGTTCCTGCCATGCAATGCATAGGGAGGCAGTTACTGCTCTCCCTATGCATTACCATGGCAGGCCCCAATGAAAAAGCAGTCCCAAATGATACCATACTTAAACACTGTTGGATCTCATGCTGCCGCTGCCTATCTGAACCACTAGGCTTTCATCTTTCAGTGATGTGTACAAGGTTTATCTAAATTTGTAGATTGCTTAAAAGCCACAACCAATTGGTGCACTGTTAGTTTTTCTAAAATATTTACTGAGTTTTATGATTCTGTGATATACTTTCTGCACCACTAAACTGGTGAAAGAAGTCACTCTTGTCATGACATGAGTGTGAACACCCAAAGAAGCCGTGCATGCATTAACGGTTCTATTTTAATCTTGCATCTGATGAACAACACCCACATAATTATTTATTGTTATATATGATTTGCATAATAATTGCACATTTTTAATTGACAGTGTATTCTCTGAAGCTGATTACATTGAAAAAATGAACACTGGATTCCTCAGATCGAGTTCTAATTTACCAACCAAACACTTTGCCCTTGTCAATATTAATGATTGAGTGTAGCAGTTTAAAACAGCTCATTGTCCTGTTTGGCCCACCATTAGCATTTTTCATTACAGATCATTCAGGTAAATGATCACCTAATTCATCAACTGTCAGCTCCCCAATCATGTAAGGCTAACATTTGAATTTATATCCAAATGATATTTGGATAAAATAACCAAATTACATTACAAATTGCAAATTATATTTTAACTTTTATGTTCATACCATCATTTTGGTAAGTATAAGAATGCACAGAGTCTTTCATTCACCCGCTAATTTTTGGAATGACAAAGACTTATTCTCAAGCATCTCACAGTCAGGTGTCTGATTCTGGAAGTGTGAATGTTGTGGCAAATTAATCATCATTGATTAGAGGTCTTGAGATTTGAATCCGTCCCGTCTCCAGATTCTCCAGATTAGTAGCCATTGATCTGTGACAGCAATTTCACGCTCGTGGTCCACCAATTTTCCTGGTCAATATGTGTGGCCTCTGTTGAGCTTTTTCATGACCTCCTCATTTATCAAACTGCCACCTGCAGTGACATTTACCCTCTCTTTGGATGTCAATAATGACAAAATCAAATGAAACCTCTCTGTCCACAGTAATTTTTTTATTACTTATACTGACCTGAAATATTGACCAGAAATATTATTGTAATATTGTACATGGGATTTGGTACACCCTAGGGAAAAGAAGGAAAAAATAAATAAGAATATCTGCTAATTTAAAACTGTCTTCTGAAAAGTTATTGTCCGATTGGTTGGATTGCATACTTTGTTTTTTACTCTCACAATAAGATGTAGACTGATGAAAAACGAGTGTTCTAAACCTTTGACTTCCATGTGCACCCCTGTATTCACATCTGCAGGTGTTCAAACATTGTGTCCGCTCTTGGTCCTCCAAGTCTTGGAAATTGTCACTTTGTAAAAGCCTTTTTTTTTTCTGGATGCAGTAAAAGATTCCAACTCAGCCGGGGAAAAGTTGCAAATTATGCAAATGATTATTTTTGTTATTGTAAAAGACGGATGTCTCACACAGATAGGTGCCCTCTGTAATGTTGGAGAAAGGGAACACATTAAATTGTTCTAGCTCATCACATCCTGACAGTATTTCATGAGTTAAATTGATTGAGCACAGTCTCGGTTTTCTTTGTGAGATTACACAGAGGATATTGCAGAAAGGCTGTTTTCCATCACAGAGAGGGCACAGAGGCTCCTAAGCAGATGGAATTCTTAATTAACACAATACCACAGACTGTGTTAAAACACTTGCAACTCTAATGGGAGCAATCACAAAGCAGAACTGTAATATGCAGCTGATCAGTCCATTATGCAGTATATATGTTAAATTACCTTGGGGGGATGTTTTAGATTTGTTTTGTCAAATGTTTTAAGTTTATGACAACCCTGCTGTGGCTTTTGATTTTTACAAGTTTTGTTAGATTGTGCTGTTAGTATTTAACTAAACCCAAAAGAGTTTGTATTTACGCTCATCACACAAAGAAGGAAGGAAATTGTACAGCTTGGTGAATACAAGTAAAATTACTACTTGCCATGGTTTCGATTGTAATTAATGTCGGAAAATTGAGTACTCTGTGTCATGCTGCTATGGTGCGGGTCACAGCAATTAGTAGGCTTGGAAAACAACATGGACACGGAAAATAAAATCTGCCAGTGTTTGTTTATGTTCTAATACACTGCATTGGAACTCTGTATGAAAAACCAGAGAATGAAACTTAAACTCTAAAGAGATATTTATTTAGTAAAAGTCAATTTCAAATGCAATGTTGCACATAAATAGTATTCACAACACTTAAATAATTTAAGAAAAAACCATGCAGTTAGCCTGCCATTGCCTTATTATGCAGTTCTGCTTGATTCAAATATTGCCTAGAATGAGCTGAGAGAAAGCATAATCTGAGAATTCAAGTCCATTGACCATTGACTTGAATTACTCTGGCAGAATTTCAACTGGGCCAATCAGATGGAGAAGTTATGAACGATGAAGCCATTTTTCTGCCATGTGTGCCTCGTTCAGGTAGGCACTTTTGCCATCACAGTGGAGGATGGTTGTTTACAGCGCAGCCAATTTCTGGTAAGCTTCATAGCACTGAAGTGGTGTATTACATGCATCACGGACAAATGTTAGAGATAGGATAAAGTTTCAAACTTCAACACTGTTAATGCCTCCAGGAAACAATCATTTCTCAACAGCTGAGAGTCTAGATCATATACTAAGCAAATGTCATAGAACAAAGAGCTGGTATTACCAGGCTATGATTCAGCACTTAATCCATAGTTATGACAGAATCTTTAATCTTTGCTATTTTTCACAGCATGATTTTTTTCTGTTTTCTACTAAAGGCAGGATCCAACTATCCGTTCATTCTTTAACACACTTATCCTTGCAGGGTCGTGAGGGAGGCTGGTGCAGTAGTAAACGGATGATAGACGGTCTAAGCCATGGACATCTTCCCAGTCCATTGCAGATAAAGGCAGGATGTAGATATATTATCTTGCAAAACATTCATCAGCTTGCTATAGCCATCAAAACATAAGCATTTGAGACCTTTCCAAAGCACATTGTTGAGCTTCAGTTAATCAACTGTTGATCAAATGTTAACATTTTATATCATTATTTGAGTAACTTCATTTGAGGCTACTAAATTTAACATTATAGAAATGTTCATAAATTTTGGAGTTCTTTCATTCATCTTTGTATTCCTGGGAAATAGTTACATTTACTAATTAAAACCATGTGGTTTGAGTTGTAATCTATGCACAAAGTTATGAGTAAACCATTCATTCTTCCCACCTGAAAAACAAAAGATTTCATCAACCTTTTGTAAATGTTTGTAAATGTATATATTATAACAGCAGTAACATTAGACTACAACACCAGTGCACTGAAAAACACTGGGTAAAACCATAGAGCTGTTTAGACTGTGCTTCTTGGATGTTTTCCAAGATTCCTCATGTAGAATTGGGTATGCAATAATTAATAGAATATAACATTCTCTCAAAGACATTGTCATCCGTATCACTTGTTTCTGAAAACCCATCTTTAACAAGAACAGCTTTAAAATTATATTTAGCCACACCATTTGTAAAGGTAAAATAAGAAGTGATTAAGGATAATTATGCCATAATTTCTTCTGCCTTTCTTACAATTATATATTTTTAGATTAAAAACATTCTTTCTGGTCTGCATATTCATTTGCTGTAAACAGAAAATCATAATTAACAGAAATAAAGACTTAGAAAGTCATAGTGGGATTTTTCTATATATACATTTTGCTTTGTAAATTGAGTTGCAGAAATAAAGGAACTTTTCAACAATAAATGTGACTGTGATAGACAAAATGTGTAAAAGTGAGATATACATTAAATGTATGTGAGAGTGGCAGAATAATCTGTCTTAGGTGGTTACTAACAGAAAATGTAAGATGACGCACCTACCCATATACCTAAAACCAAGGTAAATGTAATAAATAAAAAAGGGACATAAAACAAAGTGGAAAAAAAAAAAAGATTTGTTCCATAAATTATACTCAATGTCATCATTCAGTTTTCCCTGCATTTTAAAAGTTTGAGTTAAAAATGTTTCAAATAAAAGTTTTTTTTTTCCTTAGAAAGCATTGCACCTAAACCGCCTGCTACACCTCATTTGTAGTCCAAGCTTTTCTTCCATTACTAATTCAGATTGCCATGTAACACATTTGCATAATGCTTGCCTACTGGCGACTTTGACATAACTCAAAAAAAAAAAAAAAAAAAATGGGCCATTCCTAATCTGCCTTAAGGCCGAATCACTAAACTTCTGGCTTAATTTACGTCACAACTGTACTACTTGAGTATGATAATATCATGAAGACTCAAAACATTATTAAAAGAGAATGAGAATCACTCTTTGCCTGACATTACTTGATCAGGAAATATGCATCATTACCATCAAAACAAAAATAAAAATTAAGAAAGCCACAATTCCAACGATGTTGGTTTTTCATACTTGTTTTGGTCCAAAAACAATAAATTTAAGCCCTATGGGGACTCATAGAACATCACGAGGCATTAGGGACATGATTTTACTTATTGAACTTATTAAGCATCCAACAAATGCAAAGCAAGATTTTTAGAGTTAGAAAACAACATAGGCAGCTCAGAACCTTTTCAGATGAGCATTATTGGATCATTTGTCAAAAAGACATCAAGAATTTTGTTGCCCTTTTTGTATCATTGTTCCACCTCGCATTTTCTTTTCTGAGTTTTTGACTTCATGGTATTCCAACTTGACAGCCAGGCATCCACAAAAAGACAACAAATCTCATTCTCTTATTTAAGGAGCAACTTTAGAAACAGCAAATAATAAGATGATGTTTGAATGTGAGTTGCATATTGAGAGAAAACTAGCCATTTTTAATAAGTGCTCAACAGGGCTTTTAAACTGAAAATCTGTTGCCTAGTCATGTTTCCAGGACATTATGTCCAGTCCAAGAATGGGATTTGAGCTCATTCTGCAACAAAGAGTTTCCTGGATGTGGGCCTGAACTTCTTCTCATTTACAGATGCTCAGCAAACGAGAGCTCTCTCTTCACAGAGGTAAACTGAGGGTAATTGCTCAGTGTGAACACTGCAAAGTAACTTATCAGCAAAACAGCAGCCTGACACCCCAGGACAGCAGCATGGTGTGCTCAGGTCATGCTTTTCAAGAAAATTACAATGGAGAGAGTGCAATCTGTGAAGAATCTGTGGAGCATAATTCTGTTCGTCAACATAAGCATCCCTGTGAGCAAACTTGGTCTGCCCTGAGGGAGAGTGTGTTGTCAGCTGATAGCTAACTCTGAATTGTGTTGATTTACATATTTCCATTGTACTCACCATGTTCACCAATGCATACAGCATATAATCTTTGTGTTTAAAGTCAGTTTGTAGTAGACTGCACAGATTATGCTCATTCAAAACATGGCTTGAAAATCATAGCATAACAAACTTAGATCATTATTAGCTTTTGCACCATGAATCAGTTTGCAAAGCTAAGAAAAGTTTTAGCTCAACAGTTCCCACAAGATATGGAAAAGTTATTACAAATCTGACTTTAAGTCAAGTTTAGGATACTGTTATACAAGTTAGTACTTTATTTTACTTTATCCACCCATCAATCCATCAGTCAGTCATTGAGTCAAGGGGTTAACATGTCCAGAAAGGGAATCTGACATCCCTCTTCTTTGTGTACAAGCAGTGCATTGAGTCAAATCCAATAAGGCAGCTTTTTGCATTTCTTTTGTCAAAATCCTTTTTCATTTTGTAGACTCCAATTGGGGTAAAACTCAGGACACAAGCCATTCTGTTGTAGCACTAAACAAAGAAATTCAACTACTTTGTCTTACTTAGAATTTTCTGTGAAAAACAACTGAAATTGCAAAATGCACGTGCCATTTTAATGGTTTGGTGACTTTTTATTTTTTATTTTTTTATTTTTTGGCAAAATTCACAAACCTGCCAGTAGTTAGAAAATATCTTTAGATCACCCCTGTCATCACTGTTCTGATTAAAAAAAAATGCAATCTGATCTCACTCTCTGATGCAGATTTTCTAATGGTTTATGAGTCACCGTATCGGTTGGAAGACAAGAAACTTTTGAATCTGACATGACCTACTCCCTAAAGCAGCTTGCCAGCTTTTACCAAGAGAGAGCAGCCTATGGTAGCATTATGAGAGGATCACAGCAATCACAGGAGCTGTGCTTCTTGCAGGGAGAACACATTTCTCTTACCAGTTTGGCTGAAATTGGACCACCAGATGGCATCTCTGCATCTCTCCTGACACTTCATTAAGAGTTGATGCCTGTAGTCTATCCTCTCCAGAATCATGGCTCTCATGTGAAGAGGAATCAATATTTGATTTCCCCTTTTAAGTTGTTCCCCCCCTTTAACATTTTTTCCTTACATAAAGATTTCGGTGCCACACGATGATGAGCACAAGATGTGAGTTATGCAATGCGAGCATTAGTGGTTCTGTTGGAATAAAATGTTGAAGGACATATGCTTGAATACAGGTGTGAATAAAGACATGGTGTCTTTACCAACAGACATGAAGAAGTTGGAGTTATTTGTAAAGTCAGACTTGTAGAAGTAGGCCTGTGAAAAGAGTCATTTAATCTGAGGTCACAGACTTGAACTCACACACACTACAGAAGCAAACTGAAAAAAAAACTCTTACTAAATATTAAATGGCACCAATGTGATATTTTTGTATTTAAAGTTCTTGTTTTAATTTAAATGCCCCAAAAGAGAGCAGCCTATGGCAATCTGAACCCCATATGAGTCTCTGCTGCTACACTGGTTGCTTTAACCCATCATTCTGTTGTTTTTTGGTAGGTAGATTTTATTTCATTGGCACATTAATCTTGTCATTACCTCATTTTTTTTTCTTTAAGTATCCAATCATATAATGCTAAAACATATATCACAATTTAACAGGGGCATATGCAACATGAGATCTAATAAATTTCAAACTATGAGTTCTCTCTCCATATAGCAGACAAAGTCACTACACAGGGAGAATAGCTTTTCCATTTCAAAAAAGTCAAAGATTAAATATGTTTTGCTCTTATGATAATGTGTTGATAAAATCATGATGATAAACACATGCCAGGCGATTTTTGATTTTGGCTGTCTGTTGCTAATATGTCTTGAAAAATCCTACACTTTAGAGCATCTTATTGACTTTCTGTCTTAAATGTAATGGTGACGAAAAATAGATTGGATTGAGAGAATTATTGCTTTCTGAGTTCATTTTCTTTTCTGTTGATCAGATCATCTCCAGATAAGACAAAAAGAAAATACAAAATATGACTTTGTTTTTCCTGTCAGATTATTTTGTGTTTAAAATAATGTATATATCATTATATAAATATGCAATGTTTATAATGATGTATATATCATAGTTTGACCTCATGTGACTGAGGTCAAACTATTGTCCATACCCAAATGGACTTTAAAAATAAACTAGATTAAGAGTTAAAAGGAAATAAACTATGTAAAAAAAATAATTGAAAATCTAAAAAAAAACAAGTTGAAACAATTTATCCAGAACTTAATATAAACAAACCACTTTAGATCTTGGCTCTCTAGTTGGAAGTGGAAAGTGGAATCTTTTACCAAATAAAACATGCCATGTGGACAAGGTTGTACAAAAATGTCCCCTGCAGACTACAAAGAAAGACTAATAAATTGTCACTCTTGTTTATAGTCCTTCAAAATTTCTAAATCAGCATTTTGAAAAATTAGACCAACAGCACAAATTGTTCTTAAAAAAATAAAAATGTTCCTCCCAGGATTGCAGATGTTTTTTTTGTTATTTTTATTTTTTGGCTTCTTCAAGGTTTGTATTATTTAATGCAGCCCAAATTATACATAACCTTGGCAGACTCAGATTTAAAGTAATCATTTAGTACTATAATTTCTTGTTTTTAAAGGAACTAATATTAACATTTTGTTAACCTCAAATACTTAAAGCTCCTTCAATAGACAAATAGCAGTGGAAAACAGAAGATTCATTAAGTTGTACATTTTTTCTCAAGGGTATTTTGGCTTCATGTCATGCTTACTACCATTAACTCATCATAATTTTATTATCAGCACCAATTCTACCTACACAGTATAACATCAATGAAAAAAATAAATAAATAAAAATGATGTCAGCCACCCCTGAGCTCTCATTAAGTCACAACCGGTTAAGCATATGATCAAATTCATATAATGTACGCTCTACAGGGATGAATGAAAATGGCTGAACTTGTTTGATGTCATGCAGTTGGTATGAGATTGCCTTTGAAGTTGCCCCAGTGTACTGAACAGAATCCACAGTTTAGTATTTCTCTCTAAAAAGCTCGAGGAAAGGCTTATTTAGGCAGCATGACACAGAGAGTAAAGTAGGAGGCTGAGGATAAAGAAGCTAATCTTGTCAGCCTAAAGCCTGCTCCCTTTTCTGAATAACACTGTGGTTTGGTTTTCTTTGTGCTGCCATTTAAATGGAAATAATGTGAGACTTACTTGGGTCTGTTGATGAACATTTCACAGCTGTCTGTGCCCTGAGACAATGCAGACAATTTGGCATTAAGCATTCTGCAAATGTGCTGCATGTGTTTATCTGTTCTAATGACCTTAAAAGTATGGCTATTGCCAGCATACTAATCACCTTTGTGTGCTGTGGAGCTGTTTTGCATTCTAAGAGATTGTCTGGAAGAACATATGACAAGGCAGCGCTATTTATTTATATATTTATTTTTAATTTATTTATTCATTTATTTATTTGTTTTGAATGCCTCATTAAAATATGGCACATAATACAGAAGGAATTTCCAGTGTTAACACTTTGTATGGTTTTTACAAATCTGAATCTCGTAAAATAAAAGGAAAAAGAAAGCAATTGAGTCTGTTTACAGAGCATATGCAATAATTTGACTGGTTTCCTGTCAAATGTTTGTGAAAAAATATAATTTACAAAATTGATGAAAAAACATATATATACAAATGGTGAAAAATGTAATAAATTAATTTCTGAAGCTAAAATGTGGAGATATTGGGGAAATAAATCATGTTTATGTTTTTGTTTTAACTCTGGCTCCAGCTGCACAATCCATCATTTGGACTGTCAGCATTAGGTTTTTATTTTGAACTGATAGATAATCATCTTCACACAAGTCTGTGTCATCCATTACAGAGGTTTAGCATTCATCTCTTACAGATAAGCTAAGGATGTCACTGTAAGCTTTCCTTTTGGTCTATTCTATTTAAAAGCTTTTAGAGAATATCACTTGTGAAAGTACTAACACCGGTTATGACATTGAGACTACAACACAAAGCAAATGTTTCCTTAATTCCCTTGATGAGCTTCTGAGTTATACAGTTGCAGAAACTGTGCTCAGCATTTTGTGTTTCCTGTATGCCTCTTTAGTTGTGGAGCAAAGTTTTTTTTATTTCTTTTTTTTTTTTTAAACCCATCTAAATCACAAAGTAGAGGAGCATCCAAATCTCTTTATGACCCAAACAGGAGTTGAAATCTGGCTTGTGAATGTGCAAAATAATTCATGAGAGTTGAACTTTATTAGACAGTAAATAAATGCCTGCAGCTTTATAGAACTGTAAAAGCTACATTTGTCGATTTTTGCCCTTGCTCTGAGGTTCAATCAAACTACACAGAGTTTTATGCATTTTGGCCCTGGTCTTGAGTTTTTTTTTTTTGCTCATAAATATTGCATCACATCTGAAATTCGGTTTACTGTGCAAATTGACTATCGCACCACCAGTCAGAAAAGTAAGACTGTTTGCAGTAACAGAAATGAAAATACTGTGTTCTAAAAAAATTTTTTTTTTCCTTTAATTGTTGCAATATAAGAAATTCTTAATTTGTTTATCAAAATATGAACAAGCTGACATTTAGACACCATTACTGGTTAAAAAAAGTACTATGAATCTCCTTTAGGGTAAGCAATTCAGCAATCTACAAAATATCTTTTTCTTGTAGTTATCAGTCACACCATCAAAGGTTGTGCATCGAGACTGTAATGACACAGAAAAACAAAAAAAGAAAACTAAATTTTATATATTGGATACTTATTTTATTTTTAAAACTATTTTGAGCTCACACACTCTTCATCATGCTAATATTGGGAACTATTGTCCTCCATTGTCCAGCTCATTGAGAAATTCATTGATGAGCAGAATTCAATGCAGATTGTCCAAATACAAGCTCAATGTGTTTGGACAGTATCACATAGTATCACAAACCTCTGCCAGATAAAAAAGGAAAACCCCATGCATAATGTAACTTGGTTATTATTGTTCAGATGAATACTGCAAAATATAAAGTAGTTTAATTTGTTTCAGTAATCCCAGCTGAAAATTAATTTCTTTCACGCATTTTAAGATTAACATACTTATTAGCCCGCTAGGAAGTGGCAACACATTCTGGCTAATGCCAGAAAATAGGGTAATAGTTTTGTAAAAAGAAAACATAAAAGGAAAATGTCAAAGCACAAAGCCTTCCCTATAAACTGTTGCTGCTGCAAAACTGTGAATGATATCAGTCTCTCTGTCTACAAAGCACTGAGGTTGTACAAATCTGTGGTGTGAGTAACACCGTTCATGATACTTATACCTGATTCCTAGAAACACTATGGCACCTGGGACTTTTTGCAGGGTAAATGGAACAAAATGTTTCAAGCAACTTTCACTTTTTACGGCAATTAAAAATGCAGGAGCTTGAAAGCCTTCACTTCCTTGCACTGTTGTGAAATTTATGTATTTTCATTTAAATTCTTGGCATTTTGCATTGTCACTGTAAGTGAAAACGTACCCGTTCTTTTTGCCACTTCATTACAACAGGCACGAACGGAAGGAGGGCAACAACACAAAGAGGAAACCACAGATCCATAAAAAAAATAAATAAAAATCGCTATAATAGCAGTGACAACAGAATTTTTAATAGCGTCAATGGCGTGCGCAGTAGCTAGACATGGCAACATTCCCTTTGCTGGGCATTTATTATTTAAGCATTTCAGGAGTGCAATAAGCTGTTTGTAGATTTGCAGATTTAGGGCTGCCAATCATTGGCATTCTTTAAGTGGTCTAGCTGCTCATTGAGTGGGAGATACATGAGGGTGGGGTGCTCCATCACTGCTCTCTTCTTCCACTAAAAGGCTCTGACATTTTTCCCTGGAGGCCCACAGACAGCTTGGTGCCCTCTGTACACAAGTTAATGGCTGCTGTCACTGCGCAACTCATCCATGATACGACTCAGCAACAACCCAATTACCAGGATTTTGCAGACAGTTTTGATATACATTGTGCTAATTTTACACTATAAAAATAGCACGTTTAGCAGGATGTGAGCTTAAGTGAACATTTTTACTTCACAAATCACAACATAGTAAACTGAATCGGTGGATTTTCCTTGAATCGTCTCTGTGCTTATGAAATTACAATATCCTCGTTAGCGCTTCTATGTAAAATATGTAAACAAAATCAACTGTTAATCATCCTAATACAACAGCAATCTTATCGCATATTATGTTCATCGCTAGTGGCATCTGTGTTTAAAATTAAAATTTTTGGTTGCAAAATAACCAACAGATCTTGATGGTATTAATTAATCAAAATTAGGCATTTCTGCTAAATATGTGGGAGCACCAGAAAGTCATTCTTGCTCTGTCAGTACAAATTTTTATAAAAAAACATTTTGTTGACAAAACAACAAAAGAAAAAATGTGCACTTTCTGAAAGGATTTGTAGCTCAAGGTTTTAACATAATTATGGGTAGAATGGACATTCTTACAGTCTCCAAAGAGCTCATGCAGATCTACTAAAGTGGAAACGTGAAAGTGTAGAGGTCAGATGCTTTTCCTATCGCACCAGAATGGTAGTTTCTGTTTGAAACATTTCTTCCCACAGGAGTTTGATCAACTCTTGACTTTAAAGAAGGCAAAAAACACATCACAGAGGGACTAGATAAAGCTTCCCCCAGAGTTCATGATAAGACTCTATAATTAGCCATTGAAGTGACCAGAGTTTATGGTTGCACAAAGCTTGAAGTTTCACAAGCCAAGATTTTCTGGAGGGGTATTTTTGGTTTACATAAGTTTTTTGCCAGAACAAAACTCATAAGAACTGCAGATTGCAACACTAAATCAACTTAAAACTGCTTTAATCAATCAGTCTTCCTGTACTGTTGTAACCACAACAATTAGTTGTGAAAGAAGAATGTTTTTTCCTCAGTGTCCGAGCCAAATAGCAATACAGCAATTGAATCAAAATACTTTCTGATTGTATTTTGGTATTTTGCTCTTTGCCCAGTAGCATTGCCATTCTGTTGTGAGGGAGCCAACAATAGTCTCTTAAGTTTTAATGTTTCTTCAGACACTGTTATTGAAATTACATTTTGACAGCTTACATCACATTTGTCACTAAATACAGCTTGAAGATGTGTAGAAAAGCAAGACTTTCCTCTGCTTCATTTAACTGTCACTGTGCTCGACACACTGCATGCAGTTCACTTACGAAATGGTAGTGTTCTTGCATGTTATGTCTATTTAAAGCAGATCTTTGAGAGAAGCAGGTTGAAACAACATTTTTGTCACAATGTTTCATTTTTTGTGATAGAAAACATACAAATGAACCCTGAACTTGTAACAGATGAGCTTAAAGTTTCTGTTTTCTTCTTTAAATTCAAGGGTAAAATGTCAGTTTCTTCAAAGTCCAAGTGACTGCTTCTGAGGCAGTATTCTTTATTACTTCCTCCTTCTCACTGGATACATTTCTGTATAAAGCCATGTAGGATGAGCTAAAATTAATTTCTTCCCTTCATTTTTGTGCATTGATCCCTGAGTTTGCGATTCCCTTCCAGAAATCAACACTCTCTTTAACAACTTTTGAGTTGGTACTTGGCTGTCCTCTTACTTTCTTTAATGTTTCCATATTCTTGAAGCAGGTTTCAACTTCAGACATATGAATTAATAATATCTTAATTTGTAACCATAACATTTTTAAAAGTAAAATACATATAGGACATCACATTACTTAACCCTTTAAAACCTCAGTTTCAAATCTTCACCTCGATATTTTTGCTTATTTTAATTGTACAAAGTTTTTAACATGTCCTGTGAGTAAATATATTTGCACATTTATCAATAATAACTGGAACTATCAATATATACCAAGGTATTTTCACAATTTACTATCTATTAAAAGAGTGCCCTTTAGATTAATTTCACTCCTGCTAAGGCAGGAGTGAAATTACAGTAATAACTCGATAATGGCTAGAAAGTGCAAAGTTCAGAAACCAATGGAATTTTTCAGATAGTGCAAAGTGTAGTGTAATTACGGTACTGCAAATTTGGCTGGATCGTTGCTGATCCATTCGGTCTGGAAGGCTTACGATAACAATTTGTCTGAAAATCCAAATGTGAACAGTTCAGTTGTTGTCATTGGATATTAGTGAGTCACTTAGTTTAAAATAAAAATATGTAACCAGTAAATCTTATAAGTAAATGATAATTCTCTAAACCAACACACTCTTGAGCCTAACCTTTCATAAATCCCTTGTCCTTATAACATGTAACATATTTAAGTGTGTTGGACAACATTTTGAAATGTATTAATTGGTGCTCTTACTAATTTTGCATGAAAGCATTTTGTGATGTGCAAATATGGCATAGATTAGAGAGTACCACATAATGTGATATCAGTCGTTTTTGTGTTTGAAGTCCTCAGGAAGCTTTCTAGCTAGCCAAAATTCCCCGGCTCAATATGGCCAAATGAACACACTCCAAGTCTCTGGTCTGAATTCAGAGCAATATGCTCCTGAACTATCTCTGCATTCTACCTTCAAATAGCTGTCATGGGGACTGCTCTGCACTAAATCAATATCCAGTTAATTTCAGGCCACACTCTGATCCCTCAGCAGTGGCTCATACATACTGGCCTGCTCTCTGGAGGAAAACTGTCAATGAGCAGATAGCCTGCTGAAACTCTGGCAACAAACGAGAGCGCTGGATAAACTTCAGAAAGGTTTGTCCTCAAAGAACAGCTTTATTATGCCTGTTTTTTTTTGTCAACAGCTTAAATGCAGAAAGAAAGCAAAAAGAAACTTACTGATGGCATTTCTCACTTGTATAGTTAAAGGAAGTCACTTTAGGAGTTATGATTGGAATTGTTTGTTTTTTGTTTTTTTTTTTTTGTGAAAAACAGGTTTTCAGAAAGTTTATGTGAAAAGAAGCAGTTCCTGTAATTACACTTCAAAGGGTAATTTAAGACTCTAATTACTTCCCATAAGCCAGAGAAAAAATGTTGCTTCTTAAGATTTAGCATGCATTAGTTTTCTTGAAAGAACATTAACCCAACAAGTTGCGTCAGGTTGCTTTTGTGACCACCTAAATCTGTCAACCTTTTATGTGCTCAACATCTTTATTCATGTTCCAAAGTTCTTTAATGTTGTCGGAGAGCTTCCTGTGGTAAGGAACTG
The DNA here is from genome assembly GCA_033032245.1 of Poecilia picta. Taxonomy (NCBI): domain Eukaryota; kingdom Metazoa; phylum Chordata; class Actinopteri; order Cyprinodontiformes; family Poeciliidae; genus Poecilia; species Poecilia picta. The sequence continues at coordinate 14,683,408 of CM065355.1, read as the reverse complement.
CCCGAACTGTGCTACTCTGTTTTATTAATTTCTACAAGTTTCACCCTCCTATATATTCGTGCAGTTCGTCCTAAAGGTTGAAAATATTTTTGCAACATCCCAATGTGAGCATTATTAGGACATTGTCATTACATGTATTGTTTTGTTTAGCTGTCTCGCTGTTGTTTCAGAAGTTTCTCACATTATTTAAAAGAAGCTAAATGCACCGAATGAATGAATCTAAATAACGAGTTTCACTTTTTCAGTCCAGCAGCTGTTACATCCAGCTTAATGTGTGTTGCTTTTTCAAAAAAAAATTTAAAAGAAAATAAAATGGAAAGACTACATTTCAATGTGATTTTTGAGTCCTTGTAGTCCATAGGATAGATATAATCCATCCTAATGTAGAGAGTGACAATCTTTTCACATATTCCTTGTAAAATATATATTTTTGCTTTATGCCTTGTGTGCTTATGGATAAACATGAAGCTAGGGTAAAGATTGTATCGGTGTGCATATGTTGTTTATATAAACTGAAAGTTGACACAAAAAATCTGGACTGACTCTGGTTGTCTGCCAAAGGATTTAAAAAAGAAAAAAAATACCACAGACTTGCACATATGAGGAGCAAGTTTGTTACAAGGGATTAATGTAAAGTTTTTTAAATACTCTATATAACATACACTAGAACTTGATAACCATATTTTCAGTGCCCAGATGATTTTCCTAACATCTTCTATTTTCATTAATTGAGGTTACATCACAGAATCATTGTCATCACTATAACCTGTTATACTGATGTGGTTTTACTTTGGTTTATGCTAAAACAACACACAATTCACTGCTGTCAGGAATTATTTAATTAAAAATGAAGGAAGTTTCATGACACTAAAATGTTTGCATTACAAGTAAATGTTGCAGCTCCAGCTTAGTTGGAAAATGATGGGGGGGGGGGGGGGTTCAAGCATGTATTTCTCCTAGATCTTTGATAAACAGTGCTTAAAATAAATGCTTGGTGCAACAGAGGCTAATGGGGGGAAAGTAGAAAAGCAGTAGGGTTGGAAAACAAAACTATAGAAAATGATGGATTCATCCCAGCTGTTTGCCAAAGGATAGGGTTTCAGGAAGTGCTGTTTGTATGAAGTCAACTTGGATAGCATCCAGGACAGCTGAGGATTATTTATGACGGTTGCAGGAATCGCTCGCTCAACATCAAGTGGAGAACATCCTCCCCTCCATTATTTACACTTTCTAATCTATATTTCTGTTTGTCTAATATATGAATAGGGTGTTGGCAGAACATTTTAAACAGAATTTACAACCTTGAAAAACAATTTTAACAGCATATTAATATTATACCCTCTGGTTGTACAGCTGGTTGTACAGCAACTTGTGACTGTATAAATGCATACAGAAAGGGATACTTTGACATAGTATGTCAAACTACACAGTCCAGTCACATTAATGTGACCATCTGTCAAAAGCCAGAATAACCACCTTTCGCAGAGCGAACTGCTACGAGACGTGCAGGAAGAGAGTCACTTAGGTCCCTGAAGGTCTTCTCTGGGATGTTGAGCCATGCCGACTCTAATGCCGTGGCCAGCTGCGCTAGATTACGCGGTTGAGGATCCATGGCGCGAACAACTCGATCGAGATGGTCCCACAGATGCTCGATTGGGTTTAAGTCAGGTGAGTTTGCTGGCCAGGGGAGGACGGTAAACTCATCCTGGTGCTCTTCGAACCACGCACGTACACTGGCAGCTGTATGGCACCTCGCATTGTCCTGCTGGAAGATGCCATCATCCTGAGGAAAAACAATGCGCATGTAGGGGTGGACATGGTCCGCAAGGACAGATGCGTACTTGTATTGATCCATCGTGCCTTCCACAATAATCAGTGAACCCAGAGAATGCCAGGAAAACATTCCCCAGACCATAATGCTCCCGCCTCCAGCTTGGACCGTTCCTGCAATGGTTGCAGGGTGGTTCCTTTCAGAGGTTTCACGCCTTATACGCCAACGTCCATCTGTCCGATGGAGCATAAAACGCGATTCATCTGAAAACGCTACCTGTCGCCACTCAGTGGACGTCCAGCTGCTGTACTGGCGTGCAAATTCTAGCCTTCGTCGTCGATGAACACCAGTCAGCATAGGTGCACGAACCAGGCGTCTGCTTCGGAGGCCCAGACGCAGCAATGTTCGCTGAATAGTGTTTTGGGAGACACTTGTGGTAGCCCCTTGGTTCATTTTAGTGGTCAGTTGCTCAACGGTAGCCCGTCTATCTGCCCGAACGCATCTCCGCAACCGTCGTTCGCCTCTGTCATCTATGGCCCGTGGTGCACCACATTTGCCACGTCGTTGATTTTGGACAGTCCCATTTTGCCATGCACGGTACACTTTTACCACGGCGGCACGCGAACAGTTCACAAACTCAGCCGTTTCGGAAATGCTTCCACCCTTGGCCCGAAAGCCAATGATCATGCCCTTTTGGACGTCGGATAAATCGCTTCGTTTCTGCATTACGCCAACGATTGAAATGTTTTCCGAAGCCCACACACACGCTTTATATACGCTCAACTGCACTGTGCTGCCACCTGCCTTCTGTGATTGGTTATTTAACTCTGAAGTGGAAAGTACGTGGTGGTCACATTAATGTGACTGGACTGTGTATATAACCTATGTAAACTATGCTTATATGAGTGTGAGCCACTCATGTGGCAAGCACGAGCTCACAGACTAACATTTTTTATTGTTTTCTGTTTTCACAATGAGGTCATAATTTTTTGTATCAATAAATATTTGAAGATAAGTTTTACTTCCCATTTTTAGGTCAACTGAGATGGAAAATTTCTCACAGTTGAAACTACCATATGTGCAGTAGGCCCACAAATAACTCTAACACGACTATATATAAATATATAAACTATACTCGAAAACTTGATATGTTGAAATATAAAAATAAAAATTAATAAAAATGTAATAAGTATGTTACTTTTAGATGTGTATTATGTGTTCATTTGCGTGTGTTACTTTTATTGTGAAATTAATGTGATTAAATATTTTACTTCGTATGCAATTCTGGTAAAAAAAAAATAAAAAAAATAAATCATATATATATATATATATATATATATATATATGATTTATTTTTTTTATTTTTTATTTTTTTATTTTTTAAATCATGTATATATATGATTTATTTTTTTTATTTATTTTTTTTTTAAACATGTCCCTGGGAAAAGTATCAGCAGTGCCACCTTATCTTGAGTGTAGGAGGAGTGAAGGAAAAATTGTCCATGAATAATAAGTTGTCTCTGATAAAATAACAGTTTTACTTTATAATAAGATGTGGATAAATGCTGTTTTTACATGTTTGGGACATTGCTTTTAAACCAAACAACTAATACATCAAGGTACATATCTTTTTCTACTGAGCTCTCTTCAACTCAGGCACTTGCTGGGAACCATATTTTGGACACATTTAAGGAGCTCTCCACAAATCAAAATAGAAATGGGGAAACAACGTTTGCAGATAACATAAGAAAACAGCTTCTCTAAGGATTATGGTCAGCAAACCATGTTGGTTACTATTTAATTAGAATTTTTTTTTTCAATAGTTTTTTTGATATGTTTTAATATATTATTGCCATTTTTATCATTGCTAATTCAAGTTTTTTCTAAATTCATAAATTCATTGCATTGTTTTTAAAAAAGTCTGATCTTAATAGATTCCATATAAAGTGTGCTAAATTGTATTTGATGCATTTTGCAAAAAGCAGATGAGCAATTACTTAATGGTTTGTAAAGTGCACAGACAAGCAAATCTGAATTATGCTTTAATCACAAATGTCAGGCTGTGTATGAATATGTTGTAGTTCATGCCTGAAAAAGTTACTTAAATAAATAAACTGTGTCTATTTGTAATCACAGCAAACATTTAGTGTTCTGGACTCAGCTTGATGCATTAACCTTTGGTTTAGTAAATGCGAAAAAACCTTCAGACAGTCAAACATGTTGCATTTATACCATCAGCTGCTCATGAGATGGACCTCAAACATCATATCAACTGCACAACGGGTCTTTGCTACCCTTAGGTTTATATTAAAGCTATGATTTTAAAATGTTTGTCCTAATCCATCATATTGGTACTCCAGGTTTTTTAGGTGTTTTGGGAAGGGTCCTCTAGTAGTACATAGTACAGTGAGGCATGTTTATTATGTTATTTCCTTCCCTCATATGCACTCACACACACACACACACACACACACACACACACACACACACACACACACACACACACACACACACACACACACACACACACACACACACACACACACACACACACACACACACACACAAATTACCCTTGCTCGTAAGGGTCTCTAGTCAGCATAGTTTGCCTGAAAGCCTTTTGGACTTTTTTCCCCTTTCTGCTACTATACTGTGCAGTATCAAACAAACATTTTCACACAAGCTACCAAAGATTCTTCATTAATTTTTGAAGAACTCTCCCAGACGAGTTGCTTCAAGATTTCAAGTTGTTTCAAATCCATTACTTAAGTCTGTTCGTGAATGACCTCCAAATGTATTTATGGTGTCTAAGCAATGATCCTTTGTGAAATATAATGCTTCTATCGTTTGCAATCTTGTTGTAAGTGGTGCTGGCAAAGTGCTTTTGTGCAACCCTGAACTTCAAAAGCATTTTGAACAACTTTGCCGTCTGCAGCAGTGTTTACTGTATGTGTTGCTAAACTCAAATTAGAGTTGGTAACTGTGATGACATCCGGCACATTAAGCACCAGAGAACTGCATTAGCTTTTCTCATGAACGGTGCTTCCCGTTGATGTATCTGTCAATTCATGTGTCTGATGCCCTTTGTTACAACACAGTAACACAATTTGGTGTAATGCAAATACACGTGGGATATTATTTTCCAGTAAGCTTTGTTTTCTTTTGTTCTATTAGTTGTTTTGGAAAGGAATAATAACTTTGCAGTATTTATGTTAGTGAAGGAGACTGTTTTCTTGGTGAGGACATTTTTTATTTACTTTTCCTTGTTTAGCCCTCCGTCACATTTGCAATTTCTGCTGAAGATATTATACATATGTTTCAGGGGTGATATAATTCAAGGACATTTGCCATAATGTTTAGCATGTAGAAGTAAAACTGAATATGGATAATGCGTTGTAAATCTTTAATGCAGTGCAAATCTTGTAGAAATGTATACTATAAATAATAGCTCTTTGGATTTCTTTTGCCAACCCTGAATACTCCTTTCTGTTGTACTTGGGTCATTTTAATTGCTCACAGCAGCTTTAATGGGATAATCGCCGAAAGCTTAACTTTCTGGGCAGAAATTGCCCTAATGCAGATCCCCTGAAAGTTTAACAGCACAGTTGATCCATAATAATACAACTTTGAGAATAATGCCTTGAACGCATTACATTTTCTATATATAATGTGTGTATATTATTTGTGATACTTTTTGCAGTTACAAAACAAGTAGGCAATCACACCCACTGAATAAACAAAAGAGGCCGAGTTATGTAAAAGCCGCTATACTGTGAAAATTGAAGTATTCACATTTAGAGCAACAGCATGGTGTAATCTGCCTACAGCTGCTTTTTAATGGTTTCTTCAAAAAGAAAGTTTCCATTTCACTGTTAAATTTGCACATTTCTTTCTGCTACATGTTTGTGTATACGTTTTAATTTTTTGAGTAAGGGTGTCCCTGAAATTATATGTATGAACTAAAGATTCTGGAAATGTTCAGCAGCCTTTCAAAATGGCATTCTGATGCTTTTTATCCAGCCACTTTTACAATACAAAGCATCTGTTTTGTTGCTGCATGTAAAAAAAAAAAAACAGCAGCAGCAGCAAGACAAGCCAACAATTCATATCTGTGAATAGGCAATCTTTAACTTCCCAAAAGCTTAAAATGATGCATTTGAAGTTCCAGGCAGGGTTCTTGCCTCCCCTGTTGCATCTGTAAAGGTCAGAGGAATATCTAGCATCTATGAGACGTTCTGATGCATGACTTTTTCTTTCTCTTATTATTCTAGGCTTCATAGAGGAGGAAAGGCCAACCTTGTCATTGGAAAAGGAGATACATGAACAAATGTATTCAGGTGAGACCAAATAAAGCTGGTTGAAGTTGGCCGACGACAAAAACCTGATCCCCTGTTGGTATTTATCTCAATGATGAAAAATATGTTGATTGATGTTTGTGGTAGTTTGTTGATATTTTATATAATATTTTCTTCTTTTTCATAAAATGTATGATCTGGGCATTTGACTTCTAATGGATTTATCAGAACATCCATGCTTTAAACCAATTAAGATGAAATTAAAACAATATTTTGCTTGTTTTCACATTGTAACGTGAATTTGGCCACCAGTTGCTATGAGCAGCTTTACAGGGTTGAAACCTATTCTTGAAATTTTGAGATGGTTCACACTCCAGATTTGTTATTCATCACAAGGTTGATTAAGACAAGTAAACTAGCCGCAGATGCTAACAGCAAGATCAGTGAATACTGCTTACGCCACAATAAAAAGCTTGTCTATGATACAATAAAACACACAAATTTGTTCTGAATTTATATTTATTTACAGTTAATAAAATCTTCACTTATACAGAAAAGCTTGATTTTAATATCAGTGAGGTTCGATATAAGATGCAGATTATTAAAATGTTCAAGTTAGTGTAATTGGCTTTATTTCAGGTCAAATAAAATAACTTTCTTTATAAGCAATTTGCTATAATGTAGGTTAAATTACCTTATTTTCTTTGCTGCCTGTCATTTCCTCCTCTGTTCTAAATTTATGGTCCGTCAAAGTAAGATTGCTTGCACCACAATAATCTCAAAAATAATGATTTTGACTTATGCATGCTCCAAATGCACATGTTGAACTTTTAACAGAAAGGCCAAGACAGTGTTAACTGGAAGTTAAAAGGGTATTTGTTTCAAAGAACAGTGCGTCTATCAAGCAGCAGAGCTATAAAAGACAGAATAAAACTTGTCAAGATGACAATTCTCATAAGGATGCAAGTTATTTTTTCTGAGAGCAGAGGGCTGAATAACAAGATGACAGTGCCTTAAAGGCTGAAGAAAATGGATATGAGGTGTGATTGAAGGAATAAAAGAAAAAAAGGTAAAAAAAAAACCCACACATGTCACAGTAATGGCAGCTGCAACATGTCATTTACAGCAGTGCTTTCTTTAAAGAACAAAAAAAATATATTTAATAGACTACCTGAGTTACATCTTGAATTTAAATAAAAAGGCTTTGTCTTGACTTTGCAAAGCTTCCTTGTACACGTTTTGAATGACATGAAACAAAATCACTCTTCTTGCTCCCATTCTTTTGTTTTATATATTGGCTCAGAACATATTGTGTGTGTTTAAACTGTTTTAATAAGAGCAAACATCTTGCATCTGTACTGTACCAAATATATATATATATATATATATATATATATATATATATATATATATATATATATATTCTCAACTTCCTGTTTTTTGTTTGTGTTTTTTTCTGGGTGATAGTGAAGAATAACTGGAAGATCAGATTTTGCAGCTCACCGAGACGTCCTAGTAAAATTTGTCTTTCACATTTTTTATTCTAAATGTAATCATTTCTGTCATTCTTTTGAGGAAGTGTGAAAGTAGCCCCATGGCTAGAATAGATTTAGATATACACAGGGCAAGAAACGCATGTCAACAGAAATCAGCGAAGGCCTGACGAAGTTACACAGCGTCAGGCTGATGGAAGAACTGACATGCTGGAGATGTGTCTCAGCAACTTATATCCTTTTTCATCTGATGATTCCGTTCAAATGTTTAGAAATGATGGAATGCAATTTGCAAAATGCTAAGAACGTTGAAGGTCAGTCTATTTCTATTCAATCTGAATGTTTTCAAGTGACTCTGCTTCTATTAGAGACCACTGGAAACTGGTGAAGCTGCATACTGAGATCAAAACACTCTCCTTCTTGGATAATGTAGTCTTGCTCTATTCACCCCCCCTTTACTGAAACACATTGGCAATCATATAAATTGAGGTAGGTTGCTGCTACGCCTGACTTGCCCCACTCCACACCAGACAGGTGAACATTATCATCAATCGTCATTTGTTATATCTGTTAATGCTTTCATTGAACCATGATGTTAATTATCTACGCATCTAAAGCCAATTTCCCCTGATCAACAATGTTACAGGCCGCACAGGGCACACAAACATAAGGAGTCCAAACCAGTGGCGGAACAAGTCGGCGTCTGGCCGGCGACGGGGTAAATTTCTGAGCCCCCTGACCAATCACTGGGCTCCCTGACCAATCACCGGGCCCCCTGACCAATCACCGGGCCCCCTGACCAATCACCGGGCCCCTTACGTGCAGCAGCTGGAAATCGTCTCACTTTTTCGGTCTATAGTCCGACATTCGAGCGACTTGAATCCATTCCTCCCTCCCTGGCTCCTCCAGCCCCCCCTATAGCTCCGCCCCTGGTCCAAACCAAGTTACATAAAACAAAAAGTTTTATTCACTCCGTGGCTGGACATAAAGGTACTGGGGATTCGTGGCAAAATAAACAAAAGAGTGGGAGCATTCGCAAACCAGCCAGCAGTTGGCCGTCGGATTCGGGCCGCTCCCCTCACCCTGCCTTGCCGGATTACTTACCCTACAACCAAAAACCGGTAAAACCTCGGTTTGGCCAACGATCCCCAGACTTGACAACAAAAATGGAGGTTAAACAAAAGTAACATAGATGGAGCGAGGCTTGGAGACACGCCGCCGACCAGGAGCTCCTTCAAACTTCCTCGCTCCCCTGGTGGGTGGAGCTTGATCCCTTTAAACTCTCCCCAGCCAATCAACTGTAAGAAGAAAACAGCAATTAAACAGAATTCATTCAAGCAGTGACAGGTACGGTGGCCCGTCACAAACAATTAACCCTAGATTGCTACTCCTAGTGTGTTTGCATGTGTCAATCAAATCCAACGGCAGAAATAATTTTTAGGAAAGTCTTCAAGACATATTGTCCATGGACACAAATTTTCTTTCTAACTCAGGATCATTGAAGTACCGTCCAAGAAAAGGTAAATTATTTATAATATACTAATAAAAGTAAAATAAAAAATAGTTTACAATAACATTGCTGCTGTGATGCATTTACAATAGCTCAATGTCATAAAAAATGTTTTAGTTGTAAGCAAATTTAGATGCAACAACTTAGGAAAGACAACACAAGCTGATCACTTTGCTAACCATTCAGTCCTAATGAAAGAGAGTGCCTGAATGCCAAGCTACATTAAGAAAGCAACAAATAGAAATTAGTGAATTTGTTTTCAACACTTTCATTTCTCATGAACCTTGTCACAGGCTTTTAATTCACAGTCTGTAATAAAAAGATGGATACAGTCCCCAGATTTAGCTTGTAAATATTCTTGTGCTCTTTTAACTTCAGCTTCCATTCAACAAGGATTAAGCTTTCACATGAAACAAATAACAGGTTAGGACACCACCACACTAGGTATCCTACAAATAATCTAATTATTACAGGCATTATTGTAAACAAATTCTGCTTTCTAAGATCCATATTTATGGATGTGACTCCCTTAGCTGTCATGTCTGGGCTGGTAAACTTGTCAGATAAAATATACAGGTCACTAATTCACTGCTAAATACTATTATTTGCCAGTGGACATGAGTGTCCATCTCCTATGGGAAGCTTGGCAGAGATTTTTTGTTTCAGCACATTTTTCCTGTGGGTTCTTATTGAACAATGGGACACATCCTTATGAAACATTCTCGATGAGTAAAACCAACCTGCACACTGCAAATAATTTCCCCTGCCCATTCATTAAATTAATTTTATTTGTAGCCATTATATCAGATTTTCAGACATATGCTTTAAGGTTAAAATTCATTGTTAACACAGTAGCATATTACTCTTAGATGGTTCTTTTGGGATCATCAATATATTGTCTGTAGCTCCTTATGTAGCACTAAATATACTGTGCAGATATAGGTAGGGTAAGATGGAAAGGGAATTATATGAAATGTTAGTTTGCATCAGTCCATCCACTTCCAGAACATTTGGGAAATGATGCTAGGAAACAAGTAAAATACCAAATCTCTTTCTTCATTTGTCTTTTTGCCTTTTACTGAAACTTGCAATAGACAGGAGCATCAATATTGACAGATGTGTCAAAACAATAGTGTTACCCTAGTAAAATATTACTGGAAATGGCATCATACCTCATCAAAGAGTACCATCTCAGTGTCTTTGTTCATTCTTTTGCCTGCTAAGTCACATCTCCCTCAGGCACTTTCAGGTTGTGTTGCGTTGAATATCGCTAACAGTGAGGATAGAAGTCAACATAATAAAAATTTTAAAGATTTTATGCTATGTTGCCACCTCTAATCCTGACATATTACTATTTTCAGTTTTTAAAATATTCAAACAATTGTTAAAGGAAGTATGTTTCTTGCTTAAGTAACTTTGTTTTGAATAACTATGTTTCAATTATGCTTTTTTTGTCAAACGTCAAGTATCTTTCCAAAATGACAACCTTCAAGCAAGTATAACTTATTGTTCTGATATAATATCCTTATCTTAAATGTTGTGTTTTACTAATCAAAATAATTAAGTTGCACAGGCTTAAAATCTATAAGTGAATTTCCTTAATCTAAAATCTGTGTTTTACCTAGTGAATTGAGTTAATAAAAAAGGAAACATTTAAATAATATTAGAATTAATAGAATTTGACCATAAGTTACATTATATTGTCATGTTAACATACAATGTAACATAAATATTGTAGATATTGAGGGCAAAAGGACACCCAGATATCACACAGCCTGTTTCCCTTGTGCTCTCTAAGGAGACCAACACTTCTGGAGGGCACTGAATTTGCCTTCCGGCAGGAAGTGTTAGTCCTGAACGCCTCCACTTCACTTGATCAAGTTTCTACTTCACCACTTGTCAGTCACGTTGATGAGCTATCATCTCTGAAACAGCAGACACCCTGAGGTTTCTGGCATCTGCAAAGCTCATAACAGAGACTGAAGTAGCAAGTAATTATTCTGTGCTTATCTCTCCACTGGTAATCAACAGTATTTCATAACTGCTGGTGCATGTGTTTACTTTATTAGGTTTTTCAGACCTTTGCTTATTACCTTGAGTTGACTGTGCTTGACCATTTGGCTCTCACTCCTTAACACATGCTTTCAGCTTTTCTTCATGTCATCACAGTTCAGCATTCTGTAGATGATGATTTATATTAGATAAAATCTTTGACCTCAGTGAGCAAATAGATTTGCTTTTAGATTTAATTATTTCTTTGGTAAATTCTTTGGTGAGAAATTTCCGGTATTTATTTTCTGTTAGGTCTCACCCAGTGACTGCTGGTGATGGGGCCTATCAACCTCTGTGACCCCAGAGGAACAAATGGATATTGACAATTGATGGATGTGCTATTAGGAGTTTCATGTGTTTAGCTCAACTATTGCAATGGACCTTTAGACTGAACAATCATCCAGGCACCTTTTGTTGATGTGGATTTATGTTCTATTTAAAAAAAAATAGTTGCAGTATAAACTTGCAAAAATAAATAGATACATTCATTAGTTGTGGCCCCATTATAGCACAACATATAGTAGTGTAATGTGGGAACCAAGTGCATCTAACCAAACATTTCATAAGGGGATCCTCTAGATATTACTTACCACATTGTAAAGGTTCTTTCTATGGATGCTTTCTTCCTTTTTACTTTTTAATTTTCTCTTGATTTGGATATGTGCAACTGTTGATTTGTGTAGATTATTTTACAATATGGTCAACTGTGCCTCAAGTAGTATTGTTATTAAATTCCCATAGCAATCCCTGTTCTTGAATTAAGTAACTTTTTTTTTCTTTTTTTTTTTTACAAGTTGCTAAATAGATACTTCTGGAATGACTTTGGTGAAATTGACTGATTGATTGGATTGGGCAGGATTAGATTGGACTGGACTGGACAAGAGTGGTTTGGACTGGAATTGATTGAGTTGGCTACTATGCAATTAGAGCTGAATTGAATTTATTTACTTTCTGTGTAAAGGGTTCTGGGGTTCTGCCATGAATTAATGCTAAAGGAAAATATTATTTGAATTGATTACAGTAGAGGAGTTGCTTTATTTGTGCTTGTGTTTTTATTTTTAATTTTATTCGAAAATACAATGCTGGATCATTCACTTTTTTTTTCTTGGATGGCAAATCCTTCTCATTCACTTGAGAGAACAGTGTATGATTAAAATTGATGCAGCAGAAGAAGTGATGTTGCGTTTTAATTATATACATTCTGTGTGCTTGTCAAAACCATGTGTTCAGGGCCTGTCAGTTTCCATAGGATTTTATGCTATCTTCATTTCTTGATTCAAGCAGAACTGATAGTAATCAAAACCTACGGACATTAACTCAAGTTGACATCACACAAAACAATTTATCATATTTTTCAAGGATCCTTATGGAGCCACAAAAGGCTTTGGCTCTATTTTTCATTGAGAAAGACCTAACATTCAGAAATGTCAAAACAGACTTTAAAGTGTAAAATTGAAGAGTTTAGATACAAATGATTCAAGAAGTATACAACTGACCTGCAGTTGTACTTTTATACATTTTTGTTATTAGCTTGCTGTGAAAATGTGCATTTTCATCTTTGCATTATTTCAAATCTCACTTCAAAATAATTTCTGTTTTAGGTGCTGCAATGAAAAACATTAGAGTACAGTTGAAACTAGAAGCTTACATGTTCTGCTTTAAAAGAAACATACATAGAAAAAAATGTTTTCCACTGTCTGACATTAACTCAAACCAAACTTCTCTTGCTTTACTTTATTTAGAATCACCAAAATTATTTATATTTTATAAATGCCAGAAAACATACCAAGAACATTTTCAAAAGATTTTTTGTAACATTCATAAAATTCAGAAGTTTACATACAGAATGATTATTGTCTCTAAACAATGAGCATGACCACCGATGATGGCGGTTAAACAGTTTTTCTGTAATGGTAAGTTGTTTCTTTAGCACATTGAGCAGCGCATACATGACTGTGATTTGCAGCAATAAGACATTTCTCCTGGCTCTGATTTGTCATTTCTGACTGGAAGCGGTGCATTTCTGCAATTGGCACTTGGACCACCGGGAGGAGGATTAATCATATAATCTGACTTTTTTAAGATTATCTGTCTTATGATATACTGTCAGAATATAGCAACAGCTTTAAGAAATACATAAAAAATAAACATATTGTTTATAAAAGTTACATACTGCAACTTTTAGATGGCAAAAGAAATCATTTCTAAATATTTCCAAATTGAGAAGAACCTTTAGAACCTTACTTCAATAAAATCCCTCAAATTATTTTAGAAACTTGAACAAAGAGACACTGCACACTAATTGAAGAGCATCACTCCACCTGAAGTAAAAAAAAAAATCTGTGAACATACTGAAAAATGAGGACAGCTGACTTCAAAAATGATTTGTTCTGCATCAACATATAAAAATGAAAAATAGTTCTTAGTCAAGAAGATTGAATAAATTATCAAGGTCTAGAGGCATCGTAGGGCAAAATAGTATGAAGAATTAAGAGAAACTGATTTTCTCTTAGATCACAGCATGTGGCACTTGAAGTTTGCAGATGATGTGGGATGCAACAATTTTATGCATCAATGAATATTTCATTCAGTGGTGGGCAGCTATCCCAGGTCTAAGTAATCTACTGAAATGTTAGGTCAAGGTTAGACTGTTTAATCTAATCACTGCCTGTCAACAGTGAATTGATGCTATTCTGACATAACCTTTTCAATGATGTATGAAAACGACATGCATACTGGGATTTAAAGTTAAGACATCATGCATGTTGATTGTGTTCTTACATTTGAAAGTGTTAACCAGAGAAGTCTCTTCAGGCCACATTTGATTTTATTTACAGAGAGTTCTTTTTGATTTTTTTTTTCTTTGAAATATTTTAGATACATTTTAGAAGTAAACAGACAGTGTCTGTGCTGTTGGACACTTTTTTTTTTTAGAAATCTGCATAAATAAGTTCCAAAAGAGAAGAAAACTGTGTTATTGAACTTGTCTGGAGTTTGCCCTGCCTCTTGTCCTTCCTGCAAGAATATTTAGATATTGACATTGGATGGATGCATTTCTGGATTACATCGTTGCATGACTGTGACATTGACTTGTTCTATAACCAGCATCAAAGGTCACCTGGCCTGCACTCACAGATGAGCAAAATTCTATCATTGAGATTAGTTTTTGTAATTTCGGAAAAAGAAATAAAATCAAAATAACTTTTACTTTCATTTTGTTGCTGTATTATATGTTCAACTGTTTAAAACAACTTAATATCTTACATTTTAGTATTTTCAGTATTGCCTTCATGTGGATATTTCTTAACGATATTTAATCAGATGTGTGGGAGATACTATTTCCAAGATTGCAGTATCTAAAACTGCAGCGTTTTAGATACTGTTGGTTTGGTTGCTGTGTTTGGTCTACTGCTACAAACACATTCTTTGATGAAAATGAGCAAAATAGATCAATAGATCAATACACGGATGGTCATCTCTATGAGATATGATACGTTCGACTGGTGGCCTCCATTTCGAACTGTGTAAGACAATGGGGGAAATACACAGATAGCTTTGTGAAATAAAGACTAAGAACAAGAAAGCAAGGGGAAAAGTCCATAGATCTGAAAAACAGAGCTTTGCCTCCTCTTCACAGGTAATTGTGCATATTTGTCTTAAACATCCATGAATTATAAATATCTGATTAATTATTCATCCACCTGCTTGCTGCACTAATGTGAACAAAGTGACCTTATTCTTCATTTTCTTACAGTATACATTACGTCTCAGTCATGACATTGCACACCGCTCTGTCTGAAGTTTGCTTTGATTTAAAACTATAAATTTAAACCCATACATATGAAGTATTTATGAGCACAGTCACAACCTTCTAATGCACATGTTACACACACAATTTTTGTTTCTCTCTTTTATCTCTTTTTTAGCTGCTTTCATTTATTTTTCCTTTAGGCAATGTTTAGGTTGAAAGAAAATAATTTACTCTTTGTTTTCTACTTGAAATACCTTCATTTAACCATGCATGCATTAAACTGAATATCACAATGCTATGCAATCAGTAGGAAGTCTGTTCTCTTGAGTTGTTCCTCTATCTATAGGTTCTGATTGATTGCTCTGTCTATCTTGAGTTTTAAACATTAGCTTGAGTAGTTTAGTTATAAAATCCTAACTGAAAACAAAACTCATAGACCTTTAATTGGCTGAAACATATTAATGATTGAATAATTATCACTTTTTGGAAGCATAAAGCCTGGATGATAAAGGCACTCTTTTCCCCTGCTGTGCTCTGAGTATGAGTCATGATGAACCCTGTTCTGACTCCTCGTGGGGAGCTATCGATCCATCGACAGGATCACCTTCTGGACATTCTCTCAAGGCCTCATTAGCAAGGGTTTAATAGAGCTAATACAATGCTAAGTAGGGGAAGCTAATGGTGAATGGGGGGAATACGTTTATTCCTTGACTTTCTTGCTACACTAACAATTTCTTATCCTGAATAAATGAATAGATCAAGAGAAGCCCATATTTGGAGCTTGAATAGCTACAATTCCACACAAAACTGAGAAAGCAAAATACGACCAGTAAACTTCACAATCAAATAGATCTACTAGATTTGAGAGAGATGCAGATTTCAAGTAGGGAGTTTGAATTCAGACCAAAAAAAAAACATGAGACAATACTGTAATTAGTAAAATGCATGTTATAATTTTTTCTGTAGATTTTCCTGCTGCTCTGTCTAATTTACTGACACTATCAGCTAAATGAGTAGTGATTTTCACAGAATTTCAAAGGATTGGTTAGTTGACAAAAAAACTGAAAGATGTTAGAGTATTTATCCCAAACCAACAATAATATCATGTCCAAGGGAAATAAATTAGATACCAGTCAAATGTTAGAGGTTCTTTAAGGCTTAGCCTATTTTAAGTCATCCAGAGGCTGTGTTGAACTCGCTGGGGTTGAAAGCCTCTGGGATCATCAAGCATTAGAGACTTGACTTTTAATTAATCAAATTAGGATTCCAGATATTTCTTTGGGAGTAATGGAGCTGAGTTTTGGTGCAAAGACAAATAAGACAGTTTGGAGTACTACCAGGGAAAAAAACAACAAAAAAACACTACTAGCAACTCTGATGGCATGGGTTGGCATGCCCTTGGCAAATGTAATTTGCACTTCTGTAACGGTGATGTTAATGCAAATTATGGAGATTTAAATAAGGTATCTTCCCTATAGGAATGTCTTTTTGTGCACTTATTCAAAAGGCACATCAGTGGAAGAATAGACAGTTGAACTAGTTCGCCTGCAATCCTGTCTTCAAACGAAAATATGTACAAAAATGTAATGGGAAGTGTCATAAAAAACTCTGCTGTCACTTTTTCAACTTTAGATGAGTTTGCTGTTAGAATAGGAACATTTAAACAATGTCATAATTTCATCCACTTTTCAATCCTCGAAAGAAGGATGTTTGAACATTGCTATGTTGCAGAAGCTTTTTTCAATACGTTTTTTTCTAGAATTTCTTTATAGTTTGTAAATGTAGGAGGAACTGCAATACATTGATAAAACAACATGCAGGTTTCCTAATTTGTTCAGTTACATTAGAGTGCAGTGAACTTTAACTTTATGATTATTTAATTAACTTTCAAGTTCAACTTAATTAAAAATAAGTCAATTTGTCAAAAAAAACTTTGCTAAGAAACATAAGCTTTAGAATGAATTGAATGTCATATCAATGTGATGCTACTCACAGCACTTTCAGTATAATTTCATTCAAATGTATTATTATATGTTTATTAATATTATTTTCAAGGGTCTTTTATGATTAAAATACATTTTCTTTGCTCAAAGAGTAAAACAGAAACAAATCAAAACAAAAATATATCTTTCTTCAGAATGTAATTGGCAAAATTAAATGGCTCCAATGAAAAGGAGAAAATAAAACATACAAAATACTTTTCATAATAAATGTTGAACACTGTTTTGAGTGATTATCAGACTTCACAATGCACAGCAGGCAAAAACAGAATTATCTTTTAATCTTATGAAAGGATGATCTTCAATAAAAAGAATTGTGTGAAATAATTTAAGTTTGTATTTTGTATTTCACAACATTGAGTGTTGATCACTAACACTACCAATATAAGTCTTATGCAGAATCTTTTCTTTCTGGTAGCATGCATTGTGAAATTTCTCTACTGAGATAAACATCTTGTGGTGTTGGCAAGCGGCTTGTCATGTTTATATAAGAATTATTATGGATTTCAAAATATATCTAAACTAAATCCCCTCACGAAAAAAGAAAAATAGTTTACATTTGTTTTCAACAGCAGTAAATGTGTCTTTCAAACCACACTTCACTCCAATTACAGCCACAAGTCTTCTGTGCTTTGTTTCTACCAGCTTTGCACTCTAGAGACAAATAGGCCTTTGCATTATTTATTGTAAAAAAAAAAAAGCAAAACTTATCAGATTGAATCGAGTGTGTGTGTGTGTGTGTGTGTGTGTGTGTGTGTGTGTGTGTGTGTGTGTGTGTGTGTGTGTGTGTGTGTGTGCTGTGCTGTAGGTGTGTGTGTGTGTGTGTGTGTGTGTGTGTGCGTGTGTGAACATAATTTAAGTCTCACCAAACATTCTCAATTGGTCTAGACTTTGACCAGGCCAAGCTAACACTTGATTATGCAATGATCTAAGCCATTGCATTGTATTTCGGGGTGTATGTTTATGGTTGCCTTAGTAGTTATATGTTGATCTCTGATGCTGATCTCTACCCTAATAACTTTTGTGACGATAAACAACGGCTTCTGTCTTTCCAGCACAGAGGACAGTGCTTCCCCATGGACTTTACTGCAGAATCAAAGTAAAACAAACCCAGGTGGCCAATCTATGATTTGTTCATAAAGGGTATAAGGTAGTATGTCCTTCCTAAGACTAGCCCAAAAAACAAATATTTATTTTGTTTGGTCATCAATATTTAATATTTAACAGATTTCTTACATTTTCCACAGTGTTGTACTTGAGTTCCAACAACACAAGTAGTGCAGAAACACATCATTTAAACATGTAAATGTACTCCCAGACCACACTGTAGCACTAACCATTCAGTTTTGGAAATGTTTAATTTTATCCCACCATATAATCCTTGTGATTTAGGCATTTTTAGGTACAATCCATGAGATCCATTAAATCCATATGGTGTGCGGACAGGTTTTTGGTACAATCTCACATAAACTGCTCTAGTTTTCAAGGTAGCAGAGTTTTTTGGATGCAACTTTGATGAAGGTGGTTTGACCTAATTTACCTTCACTCACCACATGTGTCTTAGCAGCATGGGTCAGAATAATGTTCATTTAATTTTTAATTGAGTCTGAACTACTCAATTAAAAATTGAGTAATTTTATGTTGAATTATATAGAATCCAATACAAATAGTTCCTTGTAAAATAATTTGTTGCAGTTGAATTTCTCACAATTTTGACACATTAAAACCCCAACTTTGATGCATTTTCCTGGAGATGCTATAAGAAAGTCTAGCACAAAGAGTGGTGAAGAAAAACAAAGGTTATGTGTATTATATTATTATTTTATAGTTATAAATTCAAGACGTGCAGCATTGAGACATTATATTATTATTTTATAGTTATAAATTCAAGAAGTGCAGCATTGAACATTTTTACTCTAATACAATTACAGAGACAATTTCATTCAGAAATGTCTTAGTAAGTAACCAGTAACAATTATAAATATATATTAAGTAACAATTATAATTATATAAGACTGAACGACCACTGTTAGTATTAATCCAAAAAGGGAAAGAGCAGGGCACAACTCCAAAGACATGGTGAGCCACTTAAAGAGATAGGCTGGGCAAGGAGAGATTTAATCGAAGAAGTAGCCAGGAGGCCCGTAGTAACCCTGGAGGGATGTAGAGACTTGATGGGAAACATTATCACAAGTACAGCATGTAGCTGTCCACCCCACAATTCTGATCTTCATGGAATAATGGTAAGAAGAAAGTCACTGTTGAAAGAAGGCTACATGAAGTTCAGTTTGGCACAAGCTATGTAGGGGACACACCAAAAAGGTGAAAGAAAATGCTGCTGTGCAATAAGACCAAAATATAGCAGACAGTGACCTGCATACAAAAGGCAATATAGTAGAAATCAAATAGTGCAATTCAGTCTGAATACACAACCTGCATTTTGAAACATTGAGGTGGCAACATCTTGCTTTGACGATGCTTTTTTGTCATAAATGTAAATGGCAAACGTCTTACTTTAAGTGTTTACAAATCCAGAGGCCCCAAAGCGTTTCCCACTACATTTCAATGATACAATGTGGTAAACTAAATGATTGTAGCCACACCTGCCCTCTACTCCCAGACAGTCTGATAAAGAAAAGGAATGTCATGCACCAGTGTCACTAGGCCCTATGCTCACCACCAGGAGGCAAAGCAGGTGACATATCTTTCCCTTGGGCACAAAAACAGAGGCAGCGGAGCAGGGATTCAAACCAGCAACCAACTAGTTATGGGATGAACTCCTACTACCATCGCCCCAAGCTAAGCTGAAAGCTGGCCAGGTGCATGAGGCTAAATACAGGGCAACCAAAAGCCTGTTAGAAGATGCAAAAGAGAACAACCTCAAACATATTGTACTGAGAGAAATGGTTTTCTATTTTTTTTGGTCACATATAAATGTTTCAGATCATAAGACACATTTTCATTTCACACAAACTTAACTTGAGTGAATACAAAAAAAGTTGAGTTGAGTATGAGTTTGATTTCACTAGCCACATCCCAGGTGATAGCCCACATGAGCTAAACTATCACATCAAATGCCTCTAAAGTTCATTGAAGTTTGTCGTTGTAATGTGTTAAAATTTAACACATTACAACGTGTGATATACAGCATGTAGTCATGCTGTATATCACGTCACATTGCAACAATTTTCAGGCAGAATAAAACACCAGTTTTGAAATTTACAACTTTCTTTTATGCCATACAGCATCCAGTACACAGTATCTAGACTGCCTTCCTCATTCTGTATAAACAACCCCGCAGTGTGTTTTCATGACTTTGGAAGTCATAGTGCTGGCTTATTATAGACAACTTTAAAATGCCATGTAGAAATGCAATGAGCTGTTATTCATGTTAGTGAGCTGTGAAGGGAAAATCTGGCAAGTAGAGCTGCATTTGGCAGAGGAAATTAATAGACACAAGATATTGAGGGAATTATAGTAATGTGATTCCTTAAGGGGTAATATCACATTTTACACCATCTAGGTCTGACAGATATGAGACTTCTTAGTTTGTGACTCTTTAAGGACACTCTTCACACTGTAGAACGTTTTTGCTATATAAAAGAGTTTTATCTCTGTTTTGAAAATCTGGACATTAGGGATTTTTCTATCGCATACATTTTCTTGTACATAAAATGTGCAAAAGCATCATGACAACTTCCTTTTCCTGTGCACAGCCTTTTGGGGCAAATGATTTCTTGCAGTGGTTTATGTCATGGGTTGTCAGAGTAAAGGTTGCTAATACGAATGCACACAAGCAAGTGCAGTAATTCAGTTCTTGAATTACTGCACTTGCTGTCTATTTGTGAATAAGTGACATCAGATTGTTTTATTTATCAACCACAGTTATTTTCCTTTTACTTCAAAATTGTATAATAATTTCTGTTGTTTTGTTAAATAAAATCCAAATAAAACACACATAGCATATGTTAATAAAATAAGAAAAGTTAAGAAATATGTATACTTTTGCAATGCCCTGTGCATGCTTAGCGCCTGTAGTTGTGCTACTGAGATACTGTAAAATCTCAGCAAATTAAAGTGAAAGTTGGCCTTGATCTGGTCAATAGCTTTTCCAACTTTTAAATGTGAGAGATCAGTGTTAAGGGAGATAAAGACCACAGAGCCTGTGGAAAAACAAAAAACAAACAAAAAAAAAACCATTTTTATTGTTTTGGACTCACATCTAAATTCTAACAATTACATAATATCTGTCAGTAAATAAACTTACGATCATATAAAAACTTTGCCGCAGGTTTTCCATTGAACAAAAGCATCCACAAAAGAAGGGGCCCATGTTTTTATTTTGAGCAACTTAGATGTTTGTTAAAGTCTTTATATCTCTCTATAAAAATATATATCTATCTGGCTGCTGCCAGAGTCTCAATCAAGAGCAAGAAAATGGATCATATCCCATCAGTTCTTGAATTACTGCACTTGCTGTCTATTTGTAAATAAGTGATTAGTTTCTTATTATACAATGCTTTTGAGCATTCATTGTAAGCAAAACCAACATTTTTTAGATATTTATTTTTGCATTTTATTTTTAATTTCCTCTTAAGGACGTTGGATTGCATCGTTTATTAATGATATTAAATAAATTAACTTGCTTTATCTTCAAGGTCAAGGTCCGTCCACATAACCAGCACTGTGCTGAAAACAAGACATTTTAATTATATAAATTATCAGAAACATTACATTACAGCAACAACAACAACAAATAATTGGTAAATAATCTTATTGGTAAATAATCATTAATAATGCTCTGTTTGTGCTTTTACAAATAGAATAATGGTTTTGTTAATTACTGGTTATTTTTAAAATAATCTCTGTTCAGTATAGAACAATCCATGGTTGATGAGTCTGTTTTGGATTTTTACTACAGATGAGCAAATGTGGCACATAGTCTTAAAACAAACAAGCAAAAACAAAACTGAAGGTGGACTTTAGAGATATGGAGACACAGACACTCACATGCAGCTACTATATTGCTTACAAGACTAAAATGCAGGCAAGCAAGAGAAATGTCATTTGAGGTTCAAATAAAAGATTATTTATTTGTTTTATATATTATTATTATTATTATTATCTATTATTAATTATATATTATTAAGCATGAACAGTCTCCCAAACCATGTCACCCTGGATGAAGAGCCATATTTCTCCTCCTCCAACCCCCAGCCAACTGTGACTGTCAGGAAAACATTTTGTTGTGAACCAAACACACTTAGACCTAAGTGTTACCCCTGAGTAATAATATTTTACACAGCAAGAACTCTTACATATAAGTATTATCTTTATTTTTTATCTCACAAATGTATTTGTGTGTGTCAATCATGAGTGCTGTGACAGCGTTATTGTCACAAATCAACATATTAGCCTTCTTCAAAGTTAGGTAACACTAGTTATCTAACCAACTAGCTCACATTACCACCTTTACTTTATTGTGCATGTGTATTTTTGTGTGTATCTGTGTGTCTGACACCCTGAATGAGAAAACCAAGAGAGAGAGAATGTTGAATGACATGCAAAACCTGTTGATCAATGTGTTCAAGGTTCTTTCTTTTATCATCTCAATAAATAAAATAAAAATTCATAGCTATAGAAATAAATGCATAAATAAATGAGGCAGAAAAGTATAGAGTGCCTTCTCTGGGTTGGGGAGGATGTCCTGCCCCAAGTGGAGGAGTTCAAGTATCTCAGGATCTTGTTCACCAATGAGGGAAAAATGGAGCAGGAGTTTGACAGGCAGATTGGTGCAGCGTCTGCAGTGAAGCGGGCGCTCTCCCTTAGAGATAGGATGAGAAGGTCAGATATCCAGGAGGGACTCAGAGTAGAGCTGCTGCTCCTTCATGTTGAGAAGAGCCAGTTGAGGTGACTCAGCATCTGGTCAGATGCCTCCTGGATGCCTCTCTGGTGAGGTGTTCTGGGCACGTCCCACCAAGAGGAGGCCTGGGGAAGATTCAGGACATGCTGACGATGTTTCTCAGCTGGTCTGGGAATCCATGGGTTCCCCCATGCAGAGGAGCTGGAACAAGCGGCTGGGGAGCGCAAACTCTGAGCTTCCTTACTTAGGCTGCTGACCCCACAACCCGACCCAGGACAAACGGAGGGAGGGAGGGAGGGAGCAAAGAAGGAAGGATGGATGGATGGATCATACACATACACACATTCACATGCGTGATATACAGAGCATAATAGAATAGAGACAGTAATGTTAGCTAGCTTGGTTAGCTGGCTGGTTTCAAGAAACGTGCTCTTTTGCACCCCCCCCCCCCCCTTCCCCATGCCCACATACACACCCACACATGGATGTTAACATTGTCCAATGTTGACATTTCATCATTGTTGTAAAATTGCTGCTGTTGTCATTTTGTTTTAAAAAATGCTCTACAAATTGTTCTAAAAATGTTTAAAAAAGTGAAGAATGAAAATATTTCAAACATTAAATAACTCTTGTGTGTAATAAAACACAGTAGAACGTATTACACAAAACATTATTTTGAATCAAAAAGACAAAAGCAGCATAAAAAACACATTGATTGTAACCCGTGTCAAAAAGGACCCAGTCACATAGTCAGTCACTCACGCATCAGAGGGTTAAAAACTGAAAAAGCGAGCTAATTTTTGCCTGGCCAATGGCGAGATGGTAAAGGGTTAACCCCCCCCCCCCCCCACCTCCAGAAAATAAGCAAACTGCGTGCGTGCGTGCTATGCGCGTGTGTGTAGGTGTGTGAATTTAATTAAATTAAATCACCCAGCACTAAGTTTCATTAGAAGACACGGAGCAGTGAGCAGGGGTTGTGCGAGCCACTGGACTTGGTAACATCGAAACGGAACAACTTGTGCGTCTGTTCAGGCGTGTCCCTCCACCCCGCCCCGCAGCAAACCCCGACATGTGTTTCCACCTCCAAGGTGCAGCACTGTGCATGACCAGGGACGCATAAAGCGAGAGCCCTGTGATCACCCCTGGATGGGAGCTGCACACGTCGAGCCGCTCCACTCCGCGTTTTGCCCTGCCCTTGTGCGCTCAGTGCGCTCTGCTCGCTGTGCAGCGCGCGTCTCCGATGCGTTTCGCCTCCCTCTCGCTGTCATAAAGACAGGACAGCTGTGCAAGAGAGAAGTTGTTGGCAAACCGAGCACCAGCAGGTTGCATCTTCACCGGGATCCTCTCGCCTTCACGGAGTAGTCTGGACTTCTTTTCTCTTTGCCAAGGGAAGATGAGGCGGACGCATCAGTACATAAAGTGAGGAGTTAATCTGATTTTCCAATTCAGCATCTGATCATCGTGCTCGTTTTAAAAAAAAAAAAAAAAAAAAAATCTTCCAGTAAAGCCTTTGGATTTCTTTTATTTCAACGGAGCTCGTATTTTATTTTTCTTCTGCATTTGGCGACATTTTTTTATATATATTTTTTTCCCAAGGATTTCACTGATGTGTGCGATGTGGAGACTGCAGGTCGCCTTATGTACTCTGTCGGTGCTGTCCCTGTCGTCTGCTGGAGAAAGCAAAGCGCGGAGCTGTAGCGAGGTTAGACAAGCTTATAGCGCTAAAGGATTCAGCCTCATCCATGCACCTCTTCAGGAAATATCAGGTAGGCGACACTGGCACATCATCCGTGCGTTTGGCCCACAACAACCACGTGTCATGCTCTCCCCTCCACCCCCAGATTCAACAATTTGACGAGGAGCCGTGCGTCTTCCTCTCACATGCCGCGTATTTAAACTGCTATCACTCTTTCAGTCAAAACAGACGAGTAGGAGTTTATTGACCGGGTGTCCCGTTTGCGTTTGACTGAAGCGAATGACGCTGCGAGGTGTTACAAATCAATTCTCGTTCATATGGATGAGCTATAGAGATGCCGGACAGTCGAGGATTTCCTTGCTGTTTAAAAAAAAAAAAAAAAAAAAAAAAAAAAAAAAAAAAATCATTACCCGCTCAGTTTTCTGACCAGTCAGTGATAAATCACGCCAGGCTGAATTCCATTGATTTTCTGTCAGGCTGGCGTTTAAAAAATGGATTTAGCATCTAGAAAAGACCCGAGGTGATCAGAAGATTTAGGATTGTTTCTTCCCCACTGAAAAATTAATTACGCAGACAAATCAGCCGAAGCAACTGTTTTACGTTTGTGTAAGAAACCTACCACACCGAACAGTAATCAGAAGACAGAGACGCCTGCAGACATTTAAACTTTTACAGCATTTTGTCAATAACGAGGAGTCATTTCCATAAAACATTCTTTCAGTTTACCTAACAGCAATGCTCAGCTATTGCATTTACCCAGATTGTATTCCTTTTTTTATTTTTTTTTATTTTTTTTTTTATTGGGTTGCTTCGGTGAAAACAGTAAAACACTAACTTCTTTTCTGGAAGTGGCAGCATACCTGTTGCTCACATTCAACAGAACACCATAGAGCTTCTAGTGTTGGATTTGGCTTAAGACTTTATAACATTTACCAGTAGGGGGCTGTATGCCCTCAACATGAATGACTTTTGTTTTTCTTCTGTTGAGTTCTTTTTTCATTTTGATATTCATAAAGGCTCTTCGGCTCAGGTTTTAATTCATGCTCTATGTTGTGGCAGAGATATGGATTTTATTATCTCCTCCACGGTTATAATCACATTTATGGTCAAAGGAAGAAAATACATTGTCCAGTAAACACACTCTCGCTCCATGAGAGGAAATTGAAGGGAATTAGAGGGACCTGAATCCTTCCATTGCCGCTCACAGGGAAAATAGAGATACAGTGCTGGTAATTGGTAGCGCCAGACAGTAATCATCATGGAGTCGTCTTATTCTTTCTCGGAGTGCTTGGGCTATGACGAGAATCTGGTTTCTTTGCACACTCTGGCTGTGTTAATTATGAAGATTATTAATACTCCCATGTGTCAGGAATCAAAATAAATGTGCTGTTCATAAACAACAGAAAAATATTAAATGTTTGGGTTCATGCTTTTCTTGCTCCAGCGCTTCATTGGAATTTGTATTTCTACTCCAGGAGCGAGTACCTTATCAGCACCACAACACCAAAATACAATCGGTTATTTAATGCGTAGACTTTTGCATTAAGTAGAGGGGGAAACAACTTTTTTCTCTTTGGCTTTACTTTCTTGAAATCTTTTTTTCATCATTTGTGTTTGACATCTTCAAAGTCTCCAAAAATAATTAAATAATGGCTTTCGCTCAAGTCCCCATTGCAAAGTGATTGCTGCCAGATTTCCACAGATGTTGGGAACGTAAAAAGCATTACTTTGCATGCTATTTTACAAACTGTAATATTGTTGCCAAGCACTTTATCCCTTGGCGAATATCTGGGATGTATTTGAAAAATTAATTCAGTCATCTTTGATTTCCTTGATGCGTTCTGATACAAAACTTGGACTTTGCGCAGCTGTTATTGTTTAGTTTGACGGCCCTGAAAGGAGTGAAATTCATCGGGCGGTTCCAGGATTTGACCTCATAATGTTCTGTGAGCGGTTCCCACACAGAACTTGAACATTTATCTCAGGAAGAATTTCAGAAGATGCCAGACATTTCTTATTTCTTGTACGCAATTGTGACGCGCTTTGTCTTTTCGATATCTGATTATGCCAACCTTTGAGTATTACTTCATCTTGCCTGACATTCCCCATCTGCTTGAAATTTCAGTTCTTGGGTCTGTTGACTACTTTGAAGCTCAAGATGCATGAGAAGGCTGTAACCAAATTGGAGATGGACTTTGTCCTTTTACATTGCTGCTTTCAAACAATCTTTACATAAATAGAGGTTATAATTGGAGCTAACCAAGAAGATTTCCATTATTTCACATTAGGTAGGCTAACACAGGGATTCAGCAGTCTTCACTATATCATTTGCAGTCATGCCTCTGCTGTCTCTAAAGATACGAAACACATGTGTCTTTGGCTTCTCTTTGCATATGGTTTTAATTTCACCAGCCCAGCTTCATTGTTAACCAAGAAATACAAATAACCTTGGATTTGTTTGAAAATACCAAAGTGAGTGGAAGTGTTTAATCCAATGCTAACTGGAAGTATTTCTCTAGTAATTTAACTTTTCTATTACTAAGACAATTCTTAAAAGAAGTGTGTCACTCTCACAGTTACTGTCAAAAAAATGTAAATGTAACTCACTCCAAGGTAAGACCCTGGAGTGAGTTAACCAGCTCTAACAAAGGATCAGAGCAGCAATTTCACATCAGTCAGCCCGCTGCAGAGTTCAGTAACTTACCGTCTGTTGGTTAGTGATGGAGAAGAGTCTAGCAGAGGTCAGCCACTTTACTGACGGTACTGCGGTGGCCATAGGTGCCCGAATGACGGAGACTTTCGGGCACCTATGTCTGCTTGACCTTTTCGAGTTTTTAATTATTGCAATTTCTTCTTCTTCTTCTAAAATTTAAATATCAGGACACAACTTTAAATTTCAGATTCAGCATCTACAAACAAACAAAAAAGCTGGTTCAGTCAGATTTATTCCATGTGCAAATGTGCAAAATCCTTTGAGGGAAAATGACTGCAAACATGTCGGGTGAATAGCTTGAACAAAGTTTTGTGCACATCTAGAACTTTTTCCAAATTTTGTTTAGAATTAATAAATGGCCGTGGAGACACAACCAAAAATAAACTGAATCCAAATAATCTTTTTAGTGTTATAACAGTAATGTATTTTTAATGGCTTTGAATCGAACACATTATAGTAGAAACTTTGCAGAGTATCTATACAGACTCTGGCTGCAGGCATGCCGCGTCTGCTGCAATGAAACTGACTCAAAAACTCTCGATTACTATTTTGAGGCTTATGAATGAGGTTCGTATTGGAAAAAAAAAACAAAAAAAACTGACAATAGATCCAGTTTTATCCACATAGGGAACTAAGTAATTATCTTCCCTGTTTTCAGCTTTGCTTCTTCATTTTCCAACACTCTCAGGTACTTGGTGGTGTCTCTTTTAGCTGAAATCCTAATGCGTACTTTAGCTTTTTTTTTACTGTCTACAGATAGTGACATCCCAGTAATCTTAGTTTTAGGCTTTCAGACTGCCAAAGCTCTCGAAGAAATCTGAAGATGACTCAAGAACAGACTAAGCATGCTGGAAACATGATGACTTTAAGAAAGAATAAACATGCGAATACACTTGTTATGGAAGACTAAAAATAGAAAAAAAAAAATTAAAACTCCCTGCTGGACAACTTCATTAAATTCCACCAGGTTTGCGACTTTCCATGTTGCTAATGTACCCCCAGCAGGATGGCGTGTCACAGAGTGGCTCGCCTGCATGGATCACCCCCCCGCCACCCTTGTGCTTCTGTGTGGAACATTAGTTTCAGTGTCACGCACACAATACAGCATGATTGTCAGCTCTTTGTTCAGAAACACAGCTGCTTCTGAATGCCTCAGTCAAGCTCCTGCCACGACGCTCCTTCTCCGAGGCTTTGCTGTTAATATCAACATCTACTTACACACAGAGTGGCTGGGAGCCTCATGGGTGGACTCCGCTCTTTTCCACAGCCTTCAAATAAAAAGGCTTGATCTGCAGCAGCTTCTAATGTGTGTTGCCTGAGTTTTATATTTCCCTCCTCAAGAATAACAACTACCTTTGGGGTTCATTTCAGAGCAGCCTTATTTGATTTCTTTTATCAGGGCAGTTATTGGTTGCTAGACGATACAGACGATTTTTTATTGAATTTTTTTCTCATGTGATGCTTCAACTCTGTGTTTTTCTCAATGATCAGCATTTGCCGGTTTGTAGGTTGTCCTCAGTATTGATGTCAAAATCCTTTTGAAATGCAACACAACTCTATGTAACGCTCTTAATTTGTGACTGTAAGGGATAATTTCAACTTTTCATCTGTCCACTTCCCTAATTGCTATTATTTTGAGATCTGGAGGGATGGGTAACGGGGTCGCCGTGGTGTTGAGGGTTGCTTGGGTTACACTTTTCTGCTCCTGTGTCTTATTGCACTTATTCTAATTTGGTGTATTGTACATAATTTTGTGGATGTAAAACAACAAAATAGAAATAATTGATCAGAAAAAAAACATTTGAAATTGTCAGATATGAAGTTCTCAATACTTTGTCTTTAAAACAAACAATTCTACAACACTTAACATCATAGCACATGAAGTTTTTACAGTTTTATTTCAAAATATATATAAATAACTAAAGCAAATGGTAAAAGTTCATCCTGCCCCGTCACGTTTCGGTGTTCCATATTAAGAGCATGTAATCATCATTCTCTATTTTCCAGTGACGACTACTATACATAAAATGTAGGGCAACTTTGCAAAACAAATTTAGCAACAATTCCAGATGTAATCACTAAATAATAGAATGACATTAGAGCTTTAGTAAGTCTCAATACCACTGGTAAAACCCTTGCCCTGCAAATATCCATATAAAATTTCTGACAGGCATTTTTTGCTTCTTCTTCAAAGCCCATTAAGATGCTCTTGGCTTTGCCAAATTGGAAGCAAGTCTCTCGGCAGCGTGTATACATCTTCAGAGAGAACCGTTAATAAGATGTGAGGGAGATTAGGCTTTGTGTGAGTGCGAATGTGCGTCTGCGTGTTAATGTCTCTGTGGTAGTTTAGCCTTGCTTTTCAAGCCCTCCTATTTTTTTTTCTTCCTTTGCATCCCTGTCGTGATGAAAAATGACAAAAGTACTTTGTTTTTTCTTTGCGAGAGACATATTGTGTGCATGAGTTTTAATTGGAATCCTCCCGTGGTTCTCTTCAGATTTCATTCAAAGAGAATGTCTGACAGTTGTCCTGGTCTGTAGAATTTGTTTACCCTTTGCAGGCATTCATGCCTGAAATGCAGGGTCTCCAGGCATCCCTGAACCCTCCTCGGCACCATGTATGGTGCTTTCTAAGTAGTGTGAAAAGCCCCCGGATAGCGTTGGAGACTGCTGCAGCACTTTTTCCAGTTTTCAATCAACTACTGGCCTAAATCAGTAATAGAGGGGGGATTAAGAATCTCTACTCTGTCAAGCGTTGAGAGGAACTAGAAAATAAAAAAGTTAAAGGATGGATGTGAGTCTGTGTTTGGGGATTAGAGGAGAGCGAGCGGAGGAAAAAAAATGTTGAAATAAACAAACTTTCCTACTGATAGGGAGCATAGGGGTAAATGGAAGCATCCTTGACTGATCATGTGTTAACATCATGACTTAGAGGTACTGTGTTGTGAGGTGAGAGGACCTTGACTACACAAGGAAATAGATAGCCTACAATATAATCCATCTAAACATAGGGGATTAGCAATCTGAGTTGGCGTTTTTGTTGCATGAAAAGATTGCCATCATTTATATATAAAGTATGTGAAGTTTTCTTTCTGTGGCTGAATGAAAAGAAGAAAAACTCCCACTGGAAGATACAAAAAGATCAGTTGTGCTCCTCTAGCAGAGAAAAATATTACTCCAGGATTTTCCCATGCCCGGGTGTTGCAGAAATGTTGTTAAGGATGGTCATGGTCACACTGTCATATAATCGTTCATACTGGGAAACCTTTGGCAGTCATTTGGGTTTATCATAGGGTTTTGCTACTAGCCAGTGGAGTGCCGACTTTTCGGGTTTGACTGAAAAACCTTAAAAAAAAATTTTTTGAACAAACAACATTACGTCCCCCTTTTTCACGCAGGTGAGTGCTTGTGGCTTTCCCACCACTGTTTAGAGAACCACTGCACTCTGTCGTGTTGATTGTTGTGGTCTGTTTTTTTGCCCAAAGAGACTGTTGCCTCAGGAGAAAAGTCTCTGAATAGAAAGTCCCAAGCCTGACAGCGACAATAGGGCTCCGAGAGATGAGAGCCATCAGGTGCCCTGGGAAAACCCACCTGGGTATATATGTCAAGGTGTCAAGGATGCTAGTGAATTTCACACCAGGGACTTTTTAATTTTGTTTTTTAGACACAGATAAATACACATGGCTGAGGTGATTTGCTAAATAATTCAGCCCCCAGCGACTTGCAAGTAAACAACCATTAAAGTATAAATAAACATAGTTTGACACAACTGCCATGGCAACGTCAGATGCTGTCAACAATTGTTGACACCAGTGGTGTCACTGACATCACAGGCTTGACAATGGTACAGTTGTTGTTGTGTTAAAGGAACATGGACAGTTTCCATTCTCTGGAGAGAAAAAAAGAACTTAAGCAGTGCTGTTTATATGGACAGAAAAAAAAGCAGCAGATCTGGCAATTTAAAAATTAATCTGGTTCTAAACGATCCAGAGATGTTTACTTACAGCAGAAGTTCATGGGAGCAAAAATATAAAAAATATACTGATATTTTTGCCAACCAACTAAGGAATGAAATATTGCATAATGTTTTTAAATGTCAGATAAGAGCAAGGCTAAAAAAGTGTAGGTTTGATCAAATATGAACCTTTTTAAATTAGGCTCATTATAAAAAAATTATCCTATTTTTACTCAATACATGAAATCATTAACAAAAAAATGTTGATGCAAATATTTATACTACATTACAGTGCGCTAAAGAAACAAAGTTGTGAGTATTTTAGGGGCTTTTTGATAAACCAACTCAAGTGCATAATTTAGAAGTAGAAAGGTAGGGCACTTTCAAACACTATTACACATTCATAGCCATTCAGAAGTAATCGATTTTGTAAATAATAATCACTTACATGCAATGTATGTTTATGTTTTGCTAAAACCTGATAATTCACAACACTTTGAGAAAACCATCACAACTCTGAAGCACTGTGGAGGCAGCATCATCCTGTGTAGGTGCCTTTTCTCCAGTAATGCCAAAGAGATGTGTCAGAGTTGAAAAGGCTATTGAAGCTCACCTGGATGAAAATCTGTTCAAAGCTGCTTCCAGAAGAACAATATGGAGCAAGAACTAAAATCTAATTGTTTAAACTAAAGCATATTGATAGAATGGCCAAGTCAAAGTCCAAACCCGTAAAGACTCAGACATTTTTTTCAACAAGTTGGCTGTGGTGCTAAACTGGTGCTAGAGCTTATTTGGCATAAGTTTTTCTTTCCCCCACTGCAAGACATTGCTATCGCACCAAAAAAAAGTTTTATTTTTTTTTCTAACTTAGAATTCGAATTGGGACAAATAAAAGAAACTCTTTCATCAGGCTGGCTCATGGGGAACTAATGCCTATCAAAACCTGTGTGCCATGTTTGATAATACTTAAGAATTTTGTTTTCATCTTGTAACTTTAAAACAAAAAAATAAAATTAAAAGCACTGTGCCTCAGCAATGATTGAAATAAATGAGCTGAAAAAGTCGAATTAGCATCAGAATAACACTTTTTCTGATCATCCAGCTGTTTGCTATGAAATCAGCTCAAGTAAGTCAATGCTCCACTGGGCTTAGCTCTACAAGGTATTGAGTCAGTAAAGTGTGTATTAAGGCACATCAATTTCAGATATTTTTTGGAAAGAAATTGTGATCATGACTTTTTTTTCTTCACTTGACAATTATGTAGATGATGATTATGATGCTACTGATGCCCATCAACCAAGATGCCACTGAAGCTTGTGAATATAACATGAATATCTGTGAAAAACAATGTAAATCATTTTACAAAGTGATATATATCAGTTTTTCCCCAATATATAAATTCCTTGGGTGTTTTTCTTTTAATCACTGTCATTTTCCTTAACACTACGTGTGAAGTGAGCTACCAGGTTGTGCACCACTCCTCTTATATTTGATACTTTTATCGAATGAAATTGTTGCAGCACTAAGTTTAGACACAAATTACATTATAGAGTATGTGCACCATTTTATTATAATTAAATGAAGCACATCTCAGACACGGCATACCAGCTCACAGCAAATTAAGGTGAGATTCCCACAAAGTTTAACTTGAGTTTCATTTATAATCTTGGTTAATTACAATAACCTTACCTTGACCTTTGGCAACAATTTGATTAAGATTATTGTGTTCCACTTGCCTACAGGTAACTGTGGCACTGCAGATTGTAATGCTGAAGTAATACTGCAGCAAGTCACAGAGGACTTCAAACAGTAATGTAATTCCTCCATGTTACATAGTCTCTATAGCCCTTAGGCTTTAGTGTTGGCTCATTCCTCTCGGGTTTTCTTCATGTTTTAGAAGCCGACTTAAGAACTGTTGCTTAAATATGCAGCAATTCACCAATGTTTAAAAGTTTCTTTTCACAATCTCTGATACTGGTACCAACACTTTATTTATTCAACCAAAAACAAAAGAAATAAAATAAAAAGCTACGTCACATTTTACATTTCAAAGATAAAAGAACTGATAAAACCACTGGTACAACTTTATTACTCCTTTAGTCATTTTTGAAATGAACATTAGAAGCACTGAAGAAAATTCCCGTTGAGCGTCACAGGAAAACGTACAAGTAAATGTTTTGACACAGTGAATGCAGATTTAAAGTTGAAAGTTGATGGTTTTAAATATAAACTCCATGCTAACTAAAAGCACAGGAGAGACAAAGTATTTTGTTTTTGGCATCTAATAGGTACATTGCTTCATCCCTCTAGGCGTATTCTTTTGTTTAAAAGTACATGACCCCATGTTCATGCTCACATCTTAATCTTGCTGCAGCTTTTTTGCCATCTAGAGAAAAGGTGTTGAATTCGTGAAGCTGCCTCATCATTGTGGGAATAATAGAAATGTGCTTTTTTTTTCTCTAATGGTCATACAGAGGTCGCATTCATGCAAACTTTCTGTCCCTGTATGTCTGGTATGATGAAAACAAGCATCTTAGCTCTAATGATGTGCATCTAACTTATTTGCATACATTTTTCTATACGACTAAACGAATACACCGCACAGCTCCTTTTGTGTTGTTCTCTCCATTTCCTTTACTGTAAACAATAACGATTTATCATATAGCTTAACAATTAAAATATGCTGAAGAAAAAAAGGTCTTCTTATTCTGTGGCTGCATGTTCTAATCAAATATTCCAGGTCATTTATTTCATTTCTGCTGAATTTTTCAGGATTTGCTTATGATGTTCAACCTGTTTGAATAAATCACTCAGGTGAAAAGATGGATGATGCTCATCAAGCAATAAAGATGAGAAAACTGCCAAGGCATTTCAGGGACAAACTTTCGTCTATTCAACTAAATTGTATTTTCAAATAGCAGAATGAATAAGGCATGCAGGGGAACCATGCTGCGCAACTTATGAATTAAGAAATTTGGGCCAATTATAGGAGATCATGACCCAGTTTAGTGTGATCTTTCCAGGGCCTTTGATGTTGAGAGACTAATTTGAAATTGTTACAATTTTTATGTTAATGCAAATGCTGATCTTAACCCGGTGTCACACTACTGGGCTGAATTCGCAACATTAAATAATAGCCTTGGCAGTGAAATCCCTTCGGGGATAGAACAACATCTAGAAAGGTCTGCCTCATGGAGCATCTTTGGTTACCTGATTTCTACTTAACTCCTGTTTGTATGGTGCTCCCTTTATTTTTGTAAACTAAGATGCACAAATATATTTATTTTTATGGCTTGTGCAAGGCATTTTTGATTCAGAAGTTCATATCAGAAATGAGGGAATTTAGAAAGCAGTTTTATTATAAGCTTTAGAAAAGTAACCTTTTAAGTTGGTGCAAAAAGAAAGGAAAAGGATTTGAGTATAGTTGAAGTTATGGGCACATTTATGAAAGAGCCTTGTAGTATCTCTGAATAGGTTCATGTGTGATGACACTGAATACTGGCATTTTGGCTGAAATGGGCTTGTAATGAGGCATTTTGGATTGAAAAGTGTTAAGGAATTCATGTGGAACTAAAGTCATACAGTGGGGGGGGGGAATCAACAGATCATTTGAATCACCATTTTTATGAGAATATAGAACAATGTTGCGAGGAAAGATGTCTGGGCTCACTAGGCTCATACATCTCCAGGGAGCTTTGCCTTTAAGACAAATGTGACATGCTCAAGCAGCATAGCGTAAATGTCAGTAAAGGACCAGCATGAAACCTGGGACACCTAACTTGATGATGCTATAAAACAAATAAAACCATAATTCATTTTAATAATTCAAATACCATTTTAAATAGAGGTGCAAATATGTCTGGAAGGCCTGATAATGGCCTGAAGTGTGTTTCTCTGGTGTTTACATCTTTTGGATCCTTTCATTTCTCTGTGTATCGTAGGAAACATGTGGTGATGTGATACTTCTTGGCAAATGCTTGTTCTTTGAGTGCTGGAGGGTGCAGGAATCTGAAAAGAAGCCAGCCTCGTCTTTTGCTCCCAGAACCCTGCTGTTTCCTGTCCCCTGAGTAAGATGACACAGTAAACGAGTGGGCTGGTCATCTCACACCCTGGGGCTCTACCTTGGGCTTTTCAGACCACCAGCTGTTGTGTTTAGGACTGAGTCATGCACCAGTTAGCACCGTGAATCCGGAGCACAAGAACAAAGCTTTAAACTCACTGTGTGCCTCTTCCCTCGTACAGCACTTCACTGGGACAACTAAATTACTGTTACAACTAAATTTCCACTAAGCCTCCTCAAGCTCAGTTCAGGAACTATTTCATTTACAGTTCTAGAGATCTTAATTACTAAACAAAGATTTGAATCAGCCAAGGGAAACATAGACTACAAATATGAGTACCTGACAAAGAATAACTATGAATCATAGTCTATTTCTGTAAGTATGTAGTGAGTCTTTTTTCAGAACTTATTTATTCTTGAAAAGTAACAGAACAACACACACAAACTTTATTTAACGTTTATTTTGGTGCAAATAGTGCAAATGTCCAGTATTGTCTTACTCTTTTTAATTATTAAGTTGGACTTTAGTGAGATTAGATGTGATTATTCACATAATGTTTTTGAGATAAATGGATTGTACAGCACATGAAAATATTTGAAATTATCCATCCTTTCCTCTGTCTGTTTCCTTTTGTTTTTTTCTTTTCATTTGCCTAGTCATCCTTTGCAGAGACTTTTGCTTTTGTCTATGTTTCATAAATTTCAAGAAGTGTTATAACATTGTTATGGCACAGAGTTATGCAGCATGAGAAAACAGGTGTGTTTGGGTGATGATCCAGACTGAAGCTCTAGATTTTCATACGCTATTTGCATTCAGTGTTTCATGAGTAGAGCAGTGCTTTGCAACAACAAAATAGCATGTTCATGTGCAGAAGAAAACTTGTGTTAAAGACCTTCATGGTCCATTCACATTTCAAAGTATTTACATACAGATTTGTTTGTACTTGAAGGTCCCACAATACTTGCCATTTTCTGAGTCGTTTTTCTTATAGTTCACAAGCAAAACACCGAAAGTACTTTAAATCAATTTACATCATTTCTACTGTTAACTACGTTTCCTGTGATGCAGAGTACCAAATTCTCAATTACCTGCTTCAAGAACCCTAAAAAATAGTGATATTCTATATTACCATGCACAGTAATAAAGTGATCAAAGTATTTTTTTTTTCTTCTTCAGCTCTTGACTAACAGGTTGTGTCAAGTTGACCTTATTTTTAACAATTATGGCCTAAACTAATTTGCAATGCATGTCTTTTGTTGGGGTTAAATAAAAACATAAAGGCATATTATGGCGTAAGTTGGGGTAGCAGTTCTTCACTTTTGCAATGATCAGAAAGCAATGTCTCTTCTACGCAAATCAGAAAACACCTTCAGCATTTTGCTTGAGTTACAAGAGTAAAGTTGTCATATGTTGCCAGTTTTCTCTTCACGTCTCTTCAAATTTGAAGTATTAAATGAAGGTCTGACATAGCTCACCTCTCAAAGTGCTTCATGTGTAGACATTGGAAGTGGCAGTTTTATTTTTTATTTTTATTAAATACAGGAAGCAAGGCACCGCAGATATATTGGCACAGTACTGCTGAAAGACTTCACAATCCATAACGTGACCTTAAACAATAAAAAATAAGTTATATTTATTTAATGGCACTGAGTGATTTGTCAAAAAGCGTTTCAGTGGTTAAATTCAAATTAGAACGTCTTTAAAAATGTCTTTAGTTATACATCATGTATTATTTCATGTTCTTTCTCTTCTGCTTTTCTTCCTTTTTGCCTTTATGTTCTTCCGTTTTCAGTTGTTTTGCTTTTGTCTGGTGTTTTGGGAACTAGAGTTATTGATTTCACCCTTACATTTGTCACAGACGTCAATGATATTAATGAGAATTTTATTTCATAAACAATTATAGTATTTACAAAGTGAAAGAAAAATGATACATGATTTATATTTTACTTTTTTTACAGTGCTCCATGAAATATTTAAAACTTGTGATACAGTTTTATATCTTAAATCTGCTTTAAATTTCTCCACATTATAATTGACCTGCCTGATGTGTTCCTTGGTGACGATACTGTTTGTTTACTGTTGTAGTTTGTTAAACATTGAAACACTTCTTTAATAAACTACTGTATACTAGTGATAAATTACAACTCTTAAGGATTCCTAAGTAGTGTTTAGTTTGATCTTTTCATTTGCCTAGTCGTCATTAGTTATTCATGTTTTATTATTTTTTCTGATTTTTTTCTTTATGCATGTTGATAAAAAGATACTTCCGTTGAAACTAGACTTTTTGGATAATATATTTATTGAAACTGTTTGTAAGAGAACAAAATATAATTATATTTTTTCTGTCCATATGCCCAAATCAAGTTACACAATAGTGAAGAACTTACCAGTCCTTGTCAAACAAATCCTTGATCACTGAACACAAACCAAAACGAAAAACTGCCCTTTAAAGTAATAAAATAAATAATAAATGTCTGCTGAGCAGATTTAAGAGCACAGCAAATGCCAGATCAATATCAGATCAAATTAGATTATTTTTCCCCATATTAGCATTTCAGCTGAGAGACTAGAAGGTCAGCATGGTCCAGACAGTACCAAATGGATCCTAACTCCAGTGATATGCAGTAAGATGGAAGTGCAGCTATGACTCTTTCTCATATGTAAAGTGTGAAAGCTGGTGTTATCTATATTTGTTTTGTGTGTTTTGTATAACTAAATGTTGGACACACAACTCAAATCATCATGGGCATTATATGGATGACTATTCAAAAATTGTTTTAAAATAATGCAGTAAACTGAAGAACTGCCTGATTTACAAATCAGGTTCTTCAAAAGAATGATTAGTAAAAAAGTCTTATGACTGATGGTGAAGATAAAGGGTTTTGTTTTTGTTTATTGCAACAGGTGTTTTTTTAATAGCCTTTTATTTTGTATGTTTCATTGTGGACAAATATTTCATTATAAATTCAACTTTCATGTATCTTTTTTTACTTGCTACAACCAAAAATCTGTTTTGAAAAAAGCTTATTTGAAAAAAAAATCTCTTTAAAAAAATAGCATTTTATACAAAAACATGAAGTTAGTTTTCTTTTAAATTTTTTTATT
Organism: Poecilia picta; assembly: GCA_033032245.1. Taxonomy (NCBI): domain Eukaryota; kingdom Metazoa; phylum Chordata; class Actinopteri; order Cyprinodontiformes; family Poeciliidae; genus Poecilia; species Poecilia picta. Next base: position 14,645,146 of record CM065355.1, on the reverse strand, counting down.
TCCACCTTGTTTACATTGCTTGCATACTGGCAAGCAAATAACGAGGTTTATTACAAATTAAAGGTTGCAAATCATAGAGAGCGAGCTACTCTATTGATGTCCAAGAATAAAAGTGACCTTCTTTAAAGCATGCAACCCTCCTAGTGGATTCAATCATTAAATATTTCAGTAATTATTTTAAGCAATACTTTCTTACTACACTATGAAAAAAGACTGAAATAAATGCTTAATCATAAAATGCATCATAATCAGCACCACTCTGATGGATATAGTCTATTATCTAAATAGGCTTTTTAAAAGGAGAAAAACATGATGCAGTTCTTATCTGTCTTTTGTAGAAATATTTGAACTATTATTTGTATCAATTAGTTTTACCAATGTGAGCTCTTTTCAGAAGTTTGTGTTTGTTCAGTGTAGTTCATATACAACACAAGTTTTCTCCACAACATGCTGAACCTAATGTTGTTGGTTGTTTTTTGTTTTTTTGCCATTGTTAGGGTGAAAATAACTGTATTTGAAAGCTGTTGGGGCTAGGAGAAATATATTTTGTGAGGAATGAGTGTTGTCTAAAGGGGAAAAAGCAGCGACTAGCTGCATTGTACAAGATTGCATTTGACACAGAACTGATAGGCAAAGGCGCTTCAACGGTCACCCCCAAGGCCGAGGAGCCTCTGATAGCAGACACAGCAGCAAAAGTATCATCAACAACACACACAGAGCATCGTGTTTTTTGTTAGTGTGCATTTATTAGCCGAATGATAATCACAAAGCATCATACGACTAACAGACTATACGGTACGAGCTGAGGTGACAGACAGAGGGGTGTTTTTTTAGGGGTGGTGTTTCTGTTTATAATCTGAAGCAGAATGTCATAAGTGATTATTCCCAAGGTTACCTCAACAAGCTAATGCAGAAGATTATGTGTCTGTTGTTGTGTTTGGCTGCGTGGCTTCCTGGAGGAGGGCATCAGCTGAGGTAACAACTGCCGACAATTATTGTGTTCCTCTGTTAACTTTTTACATCAGTGGACTTTATATTACAGAATTAAAAAAAAAAAATCATAATTGCGATTTTTAAATAGTGTCTTAATTACTTTCTTTATGTTTTTGGCCAAATATAAACCTCACATATCAGGGCTGTCAGGTTCTGGTCCAGTACAGATGTGTTTCTGTTCCAACACATCTGAATCAAATGAATCAAATCAATTACCTTCCCAGCATGTCTTAAAGTCCTGCAGAGGCCTGTTAATGACCAATCCATTAGATTTAGGCATGTTGTAGCAGGAAATAACCTACCCACGATGACCAGTCATTGTACTCTGCCGGTGTGAAAGAGCATATGCTCAGAATGCTGGGCTAATTGCTGATAGCATGGTGCTGTTGTTGTGCTACTTAACCAGTCCAGTTTAGCTCGCGTAATGATAAGGTAAATGTGTTACATGAGCACCTCGTACATGGGAGACAGGTACTGTTTACTGTTTATTATGAGATGAAAGCTAATGAGGCGGAAGCTAGGGGTCTAAAGTACATGCAAGTTCGATGGCATGCTAAATTCACAGCGCCAACTAGTGCCTGGCTGACTCAAAGGGTCTTGTCGGTGCCGTCTACATCCAATAACACCAGCAGGTTCCAGGCAGCAGTCTCATCTAAACGTAGCCTACACCAATTGCTTTCTCAAGCTTGAATGTTTTATGAAAACATATTTGACCCTTTCTATATTTCATTTTTTGCCGATTTTCACTCTTAAATATAAAGTTTTTGAATTTTTTAAAATTTCAGACTAGCACAATGTAAGGGTAGGTCAAAATATCTATCCTGTCTGACTCTATGTGAAAAATATTATTATTCACTAAACCTATCAACTGGTTGTGCCACCAAGCGTCTGCAATGATTCCCCCTCGTTTTTCAGAGCCAGTTTTAATTCAACCACATAAGCGACGGCAACTGCATGCAACAACTCCATCAGATTTAAGTCTAGACTTTTCCCAGAGCTGTAAATTGAAGATTATTATAAAATTTTTAAGACATTCAGAGAATTGTTCTTCTGATCACTTCCCTGCTACATGTGCCTCAAATTATACTTCAACTTAAGGTCATGACCTGATAATAATGGGGATTTTCTAATAAAGTATAGCCTTCATTGTTATATCAATTAAAGCACATCATCTTTGTCCTGACAGAGCAAAATTGACAAAAGTCTTGTTCATCAAGATATTTTCTGGAAAAAATGTCTGCATTGTGTTCTTTTTGGTCAGCTGTGATTTTAACCTTGGAGCTTAACAATAAACATTGTTTTGTTTTTGTGAGGTAAATCATAAAAACTGATTCAGCACCCTGCAGTGCTCTAGATGTTGCTTTGTTTTTGTTTGCTTCTCTTTTCTTTTCTGTGATCTCCAAGGTAAGCTGATGTGCTCCTTGAGTAATCTTGATAGGCCAGCCTCTCCTGGGAATGCTCACCAATGTTACATGTTTTCTCTGTTGCAACTCTGGATAATGGCTCTCTCTGTTGTTTGCTAGAGTCCCGAAGCTAAATAAATGTCTTTCTAATTCTTTCCAGTCTGATAGATATGAATGATTTTGTTTCTCATCTGGTCATACATTTCTTTAGCCTTGGTCTATGGTGTTGTTTTTTTAAATATATCTTTGTCTTCTTTTTGTTGCCTAAGAGGCTTTCTTCTGGCCATTAGACAGTAATCAGCCTTGGGCCAGGCTGCTATTTTGACTTAATTTGTTTTTTTTCTCTGAAATTAAAATTGTTTAATGATTTGTAATATTAAGCATAAGTATAAGCAGTAGTAATCTATTAGAGGGGAAATACTTTTTCATAGAACTGTATGTATATTCCTCTTTTCTTTACCTGGCAACATGACAAAATGACAGATTTTTATTATGCTAATTTTTAGGATCTCCATAATTTGTATATTATGTTAGCTTAGTGTCTTTTCCATTTGCAAAAAAAGAAAAAAAAAGAAACATTTATTTTGTTGTCAGATCTGCATTTCTAACACTTTATGAGAAGTATTTACTTTTAATATTTTTAGTGCAGAGACTGCTTTTCATTTAAACCATCTGCCTTTGTCGAACAGAACCCAGCTCATGTCATTGTGGAATTTTATTTAGGTATTTTAGCATTATACTGTCTTGACACAAGGAACAAAGTAACAATTTAATTTGAGACATTCACAAACATACAGCTAACATATTTTTTATTATTATCTGTTAGCTATGCTGTCAGTTTAAACTAATATAAGCAAGAATAATTAAAAAAATCATTAAATAACACCTACATCGCATTGCAAGCACGCTCATTAGACTAAAAAGGGGTAGAGTTGACATGACATTGGCAAAAACATCACAAAATTATGAACTTGAAGTCTTCCGGTTACTTTCAGCACACTAGAACAGAAATGTCTACTTGGCACCTTTCTGTGAACCCTACAGTTGTCTACACTTTACTGTCAAATAATTTTTCCAACTTTGGAAGTTGTTTGAAAGTTAGGAACTCTTTTAGCCTTACCAACCAAGGCAACATATGGTGGGAGCAATTGTGGGAATTATCTGTGTCATCTTGTTTGGACATATTCAATTTGGGTCTCAAGCCCCAGTGGAAATAGTTGAAAGAGGGTGATTTGGGTGATGGAGGGAGATCCAGATGGTAGAGCAGCAGAAAGATCAATCGAGCTTCATGCCTTTTTTTCCCCCCTCACTTCAACATGCAGACAGATGTGATTTAACATAGTAAATTGAGTTTACTTTCAGTTTGTGGATTTCTGTTGACAAGTAATAACACCTTCAACAGGATGCACAAACTTGCTTATATAAATGCATAGTGCAGGTCTTTTATTTGTTGATTTATAACAGCTACAAAAATCTCATCAATTTGACTCCTATGTTTAATAGGCTGTAAAAGAAGATGCCGTTTATGGATTACACTTAATTTTACAGACAAATGCATACTAACTGGCTGCACCCATTGTCCCAGAGAACCATTTTTAAGTTGCTTTTAAAGCGAAGAATGCTGCTGATCTGGTATTTTCTTGACTATGACTTCCAGGCAAAGAGTTCTGCATCTTTAAAAATCAAAAGATATGTTGCATTAAAAAACTGTGGCAATATATTAACTAATCTTTAATGTATTTTTTTTATTTATCACTTGATAAAATACAATCATTATAATCTAGATGTTCTCAAAATGGCATATGATTTCAGAAATGTGTATTTAACTTCACGCTAAAATCATTCTTGGACTTAAGTCTACATGTGCATTGCTCACACATTTTCTCCCTTTTTGTAGTTTTCATATGCAAATTCATTTGTTTATTCTACTTTTTCCTTTTAAACATTTTAAATATGTTTAGAAGACAAATTTTGTTCCCCTCACTCCAGATTGTAAGAATCTTACAGACTTAAATATATAATTTGGAATATTAGGCTCATTGTGCAAACATTTTTTCCTTGTAAAAAGATTATAGAAGTTGTATTTTTTTTCTCTCTTTTAATGAACAGTACATAGTATTCATGAGCTCTTCATCATTCAGCAGTGTTTAATTTATTTGAGGGTATGATTAAGCTGCCTTTTCGCCCTCTAATCTAGGTCACGTCAGCTGAATGAAAGGAGCCTTAAACGTGTTTCAGCCCAAACAAAGAGAGGACAGTTATGGCCCAGATGTGGGAGACGGCCTAAGCTCTGCCCGAGTCAATAGATCTCAAAGATAGAGGTGTCAACCTTTAAAAGGAACATGCAGCTCAGGCAGACTTCTGGCAATTACTTCTCAGTGCGCTGAACTTGACTCAAACCATTTAGTATAAAGAGAGGGCAGAGGAGGAAAAAAACTACCTAGTCTGTCACAGGTTATCATTGGGAGAAATTTTCAACTTTTCAACTAGTTGAGCTCTACTTGTTCTGTAGAATCATCATTATGTTATAGATAGTATATTCTGAAGTACTAAAACAAGATGCCATGCATCTTTCAAAGGATAAATTAAGCTGATATTTTCTTATTTTTGTTTTAGATTACCAGAACTGCTAGATTACTGAACAGTGCAAATGTTCATTCATCTCTTCTACTAGCAAATGGTTATGGTCCAGGACACTGTTGACTTGCTAGTTGACTTTTCCAGCAGAGGCCATCTGTCTGTAGACATTTTGACCCCTGTGGTACTTCGTCAAAATATAAAGTGAGCGGCGGTGACTATTCATTGCAGGCTAATCTCACCTTTCTCATTTCAACCCTATAGCTTACACATGCTGTGATGTGGGAGTATTATTTGCTAGTTCACCAGAATGGCCAGGTTTTCTACTAATGAAAAAGATTACTTTTTTATCTTTTGGTCTTTTTTGCACCTCAGGGAAGGAGAAGAGCAAAAGAAACAACAACTTTTCAAAAATTGCGTTGAATTGAATCATCTGTTGCATCTATGTTTGCAGACTGTAATAACGCTAATAGAAAATTCTAGAAAGGGAATCTCAACAAGGATTGATATCAATTACAACAGACATCTAGATCAGATGAGTCTCCAAAAAAATCAAGGATTTATTATTTAACCTCTGTAAGCAGATTCAGACTGACTAAAAGAGACTTAGCAACATACAAAAAGCATTTTCCTTGATGACAAAATAAAGCTCTATATTTATTTACTCTAAGGAATGATCAACAATGTTAAGGTAGCTAATTAGATAGCTAGATAGCTATCAACCTACCTGTAGCTGAATAAAAATACTGATTATCAGTGGTATTCACTTTTTTCATGCAGTGCACTCTGGGTTTCTCTGCATCAAAACCGAGGCATTGACACCTGTTATTATGATTCATCTTAAAATTAACATTTTCAAAAAAGTGTTGTGTGGTAAATATATATTTTTCCTACATTGAAAAAAAAAATTAACACATCTAAATGATCTAAAATAAGAAACTTGTTTCAATAATCTAGTGGCTAGTAGGTTCCCATCTACCCCATCCAACCCCCTTGCATGCGTTTGCTGGAAAGTCGTTGTTGTTCAGGCATTCAAAGTGAACCCTAGATATTTAGACCCAATGACTTCAAAGCAAATTAAATCGTGGCAATCATAGGAGAACAGGGACCAGTAAACTCTACCGGTGAATTGAAATGTCAAGAACCTACGTCTGTTTTAGGTGTGCAGCCTCATCTGAAGGCAATGAGTTGCTGTACTTGTTAGAGCTTTGTGGGAACAGGGGTTGTAAGTCCTTTGAAAAAGCAATATTCCAGAGGCCGTTCAGTAAGGTGGTGGTAGATCAATGATAATAAATATGATTCATACAACAGCGTATCTCCTAAGTGCAGAGTTTTGGTCTGCTCGAGTCCAAGAAAAACCCAATAATGTGCGTCAGTAGATGATGCAACATAAAAACAAAGCAGGTTTTCAACCAAAATGCTCTTGTACTGTGTGTGCTGTTTGGGCTTGACTTTTGTAGACTCTAGTTTTTTGATCAATTTTGTTTTTTCTTTGTTTTGCTTTGTTTGTTTAATTAAATGAAATGAATTTGAAATAAATTAGCTTTACACAGACTACACTAAAAAATCTGCAGTGTTGCAATTCTTTTACAGCATTTCAAAATTGCTTTATATACTTTCAGTATTAATGAGGGAGGCAGTTTTTTCTTTTGCCTTCAAGATCTACTAACTTGTTTTGGCAAGGAGCTCTTGTGAGACTGCCCTTACTTCATAAATACTGGCAAGAGTGGTTAAAAGTTGTACCAGATGGCGAAGCCCATATGCAGTGTGCCCTTTGGCCAGGTAGACTAATGAATGCTTTTGGGAATTATTCTGGCACTGGACCCTCCATGGGCAGATAACTCTGTCATTTCCCTCAGCTGCTATAAAATATTGTCTGGCTTTCACATTTCCCTGTAACACATGCTTATAGTAATAGAGATGAAATTGAAATAGAAAAATAAAACTCTTCACCTATGATATGAGGGGACTGCTATTGTATAGTTCAATATGTTTATATTATTGTAGACCCTTGTGAGAGTGTTTAGATGATGTTGGACTTCTGGTTAACCTTGGGTATTTTTTTCCTTCTGCTTTGTAAGGTACTAATAATTCCTTTTCTCTGTGTGTTCTGAATATGTTGTCCATAAGGAGCACAACTCAAGCAAACGCTTCTACAAATAATAGAAGCAGAGGTGCTTGGAACTCATGCTTTGTCAAAACTGTGGAGATATCTCCAAAGTACTGCTTGTTTCTGACCTTCTAAGTCTGGCTATAGCTGATAAAACCTGTATGCAATAAGTAAGTAAGGTAATTTAAGTAGATGAACTGCATAATATCTTGTGTAGTAGTTGAAATAAGTTCAGGGGAAGTGGATGGACGATGAAACATGCGCAGTATTGTGGTGGTTAGAACCGTCTCTTCACAGGCCGAAATGAGTAACTGTGAGACTGCATGGCTGTCGGTCTCTGCTGTGATTGACCGCCGACCTGTTCAAGGTGTACTGGGCCTCTCATCCAGTGACTGCTGGGAGGTTGCCTGAAATATTGTCGACCTAATAGATCTGAGAAGTATTACATCAAGTGTTTCAATCCAAGAAATCCATGTCAGACTTAAATCAAGTTGCCTTGAGTGAGCCTGAATAACTATGCAAACTTGTTCATCTATTTTTGCATTTAACAAAAGAGAAATAGATGTTTTTTGAAGACAAGAAAATTAATCATCATGTTGTGTGTCTCTTTAAAGCAAATTTCTTCATATGTCTATCTATTCTCCCACTCTGACAAAGAGATTTTCTATTTTACAATTAAAGTGCATATATAAATAAATAAATTAAATCATTAAAAAAAGACCCAAATTTTAAATCCGATTTTGAATCAATGACCTTATTGCTTCAAGCCAACAGTGTCGAGAACTGTGCACTATGTGTCATTTTTATACACTGCATTTTCAGTGAAAATCTTTCGGTTATGTGGTTTTGGCTGAGGCTGCTACCGTTTTCTGCCAATACTCTTTCTAATCTGGGTTTAGTTATTTTCTTTCTTCTTTTAGAGAAAGATGTGACTTGACAGATACAGCTCCAAAGTTTGCAAACTCACCCGTCATTCTCCTTCACACAGAAGAGTTTGGAGACGTGGTAAACTGACAGTAGCTGGCCTGTTTTGTTTATGTAATGATTTTCTGTGATGTTCAGTCATACCGTAGAGACAAAATTAAGAAAAAATGTACAATACGCTGATTGTATTTGGAATTTGTGAGACGCTGTTGATCAGGCCACATCACATGCCGCTGTAATGACATTATGGTATCTGTCTCACTGGAGTAGGTAAAAAGAAACCTCTCACATTGTGAAAAAGCACCCACATTTTTAGATCACTTTTAAGCTTACACATGTCATGATACATATGGCTTACATTGCATTTAATTTTGTTTAATCTTGTGATTCTGTCCATATTGTTTGCGTTGTATAGTACATGACTCCCAGATAAAGAGCTAAAGCTATTTTTGTTGTAAACAGGTTGTAAAAACTTTTAACTTCTATGAAATGACAAAACAACTGGGAAAAAAATGACAGATTATCATATCACAAAATCAGAATTCTTACATGATCACATATTTAACATATATAACTAAAGAAAGGAATACTGATATAGGAGAGTGGTGGCATGTGGGATGCTTTAACATGACAAATTAAATGTTGTACTTCTTATAATTGTGCATCCATCTATCCATCCATCCATTGTCTATACCCGCTTGTCCCTGCAGGGTCATGGGGCAGGCCTGGTGCCTCTCTACTACAGTTATTGGATGAGAGGCGAGTATGCCCTGGATGGTTGCAAGTCCAACACAGAGACATGGTGGAGTCTATGCACATACAGTGTTTCTCAACCTTGGTCCTCACCGCCCCCATGTCCTCCATGTCCTGCCACACACCTGAATTGTATCTCTGGGTGATTAACGGGCTTCTGCAGTACTCTATGGTCATGCAATCATTTGAATCAGCTCTTCTGGATTAGAGGCACATCTAAAACATGCAGAGCAGGGGGGCAGTGATAACCTGGGTTGAGAAACACTGCTCTAATATGTAAGGGGACTTTAAAGAGACCAATTAACCCAAAAGTGATATATTTTGACTTTGGAAGTACACAAAAAGAACCCACACATTCACAGGTGGAACGTTCAAACTCCTCAGATGAACCCCGGTCCAAGAACCAAGGACCTTTGTTCTGCAAGGAAACAGTGTATGAAATATGTATTTTAGGTTTAACTATTGCGATTTCTAATGTTCTTGCATCAGCAAAACCTGTCTGCTGAAACCATTAATATTTCTGCAGCCAAGTTGTTTTTAAATGCTGCTGAAAACAGTAAGAATAGTAAGATTGTCTTTTTCCTGACCATTAGACACACACTTTAAAATAAAGAATCAATCACTCAAACTTATGTGTCTTTTTTGTCAGGAAATATGATGCCAAAGGGAACGAGATGCCTAAAAACCTGCAAAAATGTCATCATACATATAAGGTCTTAGCACTCTAATCTCTGCATCATCGTACTGGTTGTTAAATATTAACTTTCACCAAATACAATCAACTCCATTTGTAAGCTAATTAGGTTTTATGTTTTAAATGTATATTGCAGATGTAATAAACAATTACGAAATATTTAATAACATTTTTCATCAGGGGAGGAATTGTATTTGCACAGCTGATTGTGTTTGTCATGCAACCATGCTTCACCATGTTTTCTCTGACAAATCAACTGGACTTTGAGATGACAAACTGGCCAACGACTTTACGTAATTACATTTATTTTCAATCATCACTGGGAGCGTATTGTATGTGATGATCGGGGGGAGCCAAGCACATCTGTACTTTGGAGAAACTGACAAAACAGATGATTGTAACTGTAACCTAAAACATGTTTCTAATTTTTGCTTGATTGAAATGCATTTAAGCTAATGACATAACATTTCATTGAAAGATCTCCCAAGAACATTAGCATTTGTCCTAAATTATCTCTGAGTCTATAATTACATACATTTAAATCCCTGATCAGCTCATTCAGGAAGCTGAGCAGCAGTGCGCTCTGATCTGGCATACGAGCTGTGGTGCAGCTGCAAAGGCAGAATGCCACATTAGATGGAGCATGTTAAAGTTAATTGTGCAATTCCGCATTGTTTACATAATTATTTGTTTATAAATCTGACGATCATTTAAGTAAACAATGTTTTATGGATTTCTGCAGGGCTGTGTGTGGTGACCCATTAATTTGTGATTATGTCAGTAGGTTAATGAATTATGAATGTGGGTGGATGTGTCAGAGCTTGAGGTTAAAACATATGTTATTTAATGTCCAAAGTAAAACAGTTTTGTCTTTTTCAAGCAAAACCACTAATTATGCAGAGTCTTTTTTTATTAATTACATTTGCTCATTTTTTTTCACCTAGGCTTTTAAAAAATTCCTTTGTGCACAAGAGATGGGCCATACTATCTCTTGTGGCCAGTTCTTTCAATGCAGTGTTGTCTTTTGAAAACTTAAAGGAAACAGTTCTGCAAAAGTTGTCTTGAAGTCATATGCATGGCTCCATATGCAACACGGAGCCATGCAGAATGTTGCATGGCTCCATATTTTCTTTCTTGTGCAAAGTAGTGAAGTAAAACAGGGAAGATCCTGTTTAATGAGACAGCACCTTATCCAGTTTTACAATTGTGTTTATAAAAAGCAAACCTCACAACCCAAAGATGAATCATCAATATGTGCTGCAAAATTTCATGTGACTTTACTATTACTCTTGTTTACAATATGCAGTTTATATTGGCGTTTTATTTATGAAAAAAGAGACATGAAGACAAGCACAAAGAGGGGTTAACATCCAACCATCCAATTTATAAAGCCTTATAAATGCACCTCATGCTCATGGCTACTACTCACAACAGCTTATTGTCGGTTGGCTTTAGTGACAGAGGAAGGGTGAAGTCAAATTACATGTTTATATAAAAACAAAACTGAGAGGTGAATAGAGAGGTGCACAACCCATGAAAGTAAAAGCACTACAAATTCCCTTCACCTGTCTTTTACACTTAAGGACAGGTCTGCCTTTTATTGATTTTCTTTCTTTTGCCAGTCTTCAGTAGCCAACAGTGGTATTCCAACAACTTAAGCCAATTTTATTGCATTGCAGGAAACCTAAAATTGAAAGCAACTTGCAGTCCTTCAAACTGACGGGGTCTCAAACTATAGCACAAAGCTGTAGTTTTCCCTCAGTTATCCATCATTATGACTCTAAGTTGTAGACCTACTGTTGTGCCAAACTCACACCTATTTGGACAGCTACACATTCTGACTCTGTCAAGCATGCTGTACACCTGGAATGACCAGTTTTCTTTAATATTGTCCAAGTGTGCTAGTTAAAGATGAAGTAATTACCCCATTCATTGTAGGAAATGTAGCATAAATTATAATCTGTGATTAGTACGACCTCATAAAAAGAATATCTCGAGTAAATGACATAAAAACAGTGCGTGATTTTTAACAATAAATCTGTAAATAAGGTGATGATGAGTAAATATGAAGGTACCGTATGTTTCCCTTGCAGCATTGAAGCATTTTATAAAGCTTCTTTTTTTGTAGGTGTTTTGACACAATGATGAATGTATATGTTGATATATTTTCACACAGGGATGCTTTACATATTGGCTGTTACGTAGGAGAGTGGGAAGATGCTTTTGCATTAATTGAACCACATTGTCAATTAGCAAAAATGCCTAAAAGCCTATAAAAAGCACAGAGGAGAAATTGTCAGTTGCAAATCAGCTTTTTTTTTAGGTTTTACGAAGTTTTGCTAGAAGGCTATGGTAACACTCTGGAGGAAAGTGTTTATGTTGAACTGTTGATGGTGCACCTCATTACTGGAGTTTGGTGCCTCTCTTAGGTCTGATTATGGATTAGGTACATTAGAGAGTGCCTGCACGTACATCCCTCAACGTCCCTGTTTCATTATCCATATAGAGCTGCTTCATCCATGACTTACTGTACAAGAATGCAAAGCACCTTAGTGCCTGCCATTTAAAGCAATGGTTTACTGTAGAAGGATTTCTGAAAAAGAAAGTCCCACTCTCACAGTCCGCCATGCCAATTCCCCACTGGAACAGTGACACTCGTTTCATCTCTCTTTTCATTTGTTAATAGGTGGATGTGGAAAAACTCAAACCTTTCATGTGGCTTCTAGCCAGACTTTTTTATTTAATCCCTAATGATGCCTGAGATTCTCAGTGCCAGAGTGTGTGCAACATGCAGAGGAATAGCATGTTAGGTAATTCTTTATGCATCTGAAAGGAGTCAAAGATGCAGTACAATTATTTTCCAAAGAATCTGCTTAATGGATGCTCTCTTTCTAAACAACTTCTGGAGATGTTGTTGAAAGAAATTACAATGTCTGTCTTTTTTTAATATTGGCGTTTTGGTTTGTTCTCTGATTTTTCCACCTCAAACAAAAGCAGTTAGTGGCTCATGAATGCAACTTAAAATTACAATGTTTTTTCTCCCCCACTATTGGTAGTAATAATTTCAAAGCCAGACTTTAATTTTATACATCATTCTCTCATGGGTTTAACTTAGTTTATTGTTTTGTATAATTTTGTTTCTTGTATTTAGTGTTTTCAGCTTCTGAGTTTCTTATTGATAGCTTCTTCTTTTATTGAGGTTATTTTGTCCATTTCTTTTCTGTGTTCTAGTTACTTCCTGTTTTTTAGTATTTCTGAGTTTCCCGGTCCTGTGGGTATTGTGCCCTTTTCATAGCTGTGTTTTGTTTGTGTACAGTTGACAAATTTTTAGTCTGTGGTTACTGTTGTGTCATTCTTTCTATTTGAATCCCTCTGTCTTTACTCTCTGGTTTTCCACTCTGCTAATTAGTAAAATTGTTTTCATATTCCCCAGTGGAAAGTCTTCTTTGGATTTTCTGTCATCGCTGATTCATCTGCTTAACTGCTTGTATGATATCCTTAGTCGTCTTCCCTTGTGTCTGTTTTATTTTGGATTTATTTAATTTAATGTGCTTAATTTAGTTTTATTTATTAAATATCTTTAACTTTGTGTCCACCTCAGTTTTCCTCTTCCCTGCATTTGGGTCCTCCACACAAACACCGTGTTTGGTTTTCTTGTGGATGATTTTTTTCATCAACTCTAAAGAAAATAATATTTTTCTTTATTATAAAAATTAAGTGTAATATAAATACAGTTGTTCAGTTACTCAGCATTAATAATAACTAAATGAATAATTTATTAAATGTAGAGTTTCCACTTCTACACATTTTCAACTATTTAATCTTCTAATAAATTTAGAATGGTTTTCTGAGGTTGATGTAAAATTCCACTCTGGTCTCTTCACAAAGAAAACAGATGGTAAATTCCCATTAATCAAGCATTTTGTGACTCTTTGCTGTCAGCAGTCTCATTTGCACTATTTTCAACAAATAAATCCTCTCCATGTTTTCAATTGAACACCATGTGCAACTATCTGATTTCTGTTTATCTCTATGATATTTTACCAAATATTTCCCACCAGAGGTGTTGCTTTAGTTCTGTATAGGGTTTGCAGAAAGATGACTTCAAACAAATATTGTTTGGTGTCTGATGGATGAGTAAAGAGGCAATTGTAACTTGTCATGACAAAATATGTTAGCGATTTGTTTATAGCTTGTTATGCTGGCCCCTAGTGAACAGAAATCCACTAATGTAACTATTATCCAAGATTGTTTAGCTGATGTAATAGTTTGAAGCCATGCCAGGCTCCATCTTGCTGCATGCCTTACGGCTAATTTGTTATTCTGGACTGCATACATAAGACTGACCTGACTTGACTCGGCTCTGAAAACAGTATTTTCTGTCTCCTGTAAAGACGACGTGATAAAGATGCTGTATGGGGAATAGGCGCTGGTATATAAAAGTGACTTTCCATCTCACCAATAAACATTATCTTTTCCATTTGTTACAGTCTGGCTGTCTTTGATAGTTTCAGCGACGAGAGTCCCAAAAATCACAAGAGACTTTTGATCAAAGACTTAGCGCAGCCTTATGAAACATCCAAATCCTGTGGCATTGCAAAACGGTTCTCCATGTCTCTGTCTCGTTCAGGTGAGCACCTCCGTGTCTGTCCCAAGGGTTACACCTGCTGCACATCTGATATGGAGGACAAACTCAGCCAGCAAAGCAAGCAGGAATTTGAGATTATGGTTGATGACAGCAGCCACAACATGAGAACAACATTCACCTCCAGACATAAAAAGTTTGACGGTAAGTTGAGACATTTTCATTTGTTTAGCATCTAAAATTCATGAAAGACAATTCAACTCCCCTTGTACTTTTTAACTATAAACCAGTTATAAATTTTAAAGTTATTTATCCCTATATTGATCTATTTTGAACCTTTTTTGCTGTAGGGTATTTGGAAATTTTCAACATGATTTCATATTTAGTATTCTAGAAAGGCAAAGACAAAAAATGTACAGCATTGATTAACCTGTCTTTAAATATCCAATATAAATATATCCATGTGTCAACAGTGCAAGTGAGGAAAAATAATTTTTCTCTTGTTAGGCTAGGATTCCGACCCAAAGGTGTCTTTAAAACAAGAAAACCAGAAAATTGTCACCAAGTTCAATAAAAGTCGAATCTGGAGTCGGTGAGTTGAGATGGATGCTGGGTGAAAAAAAAAATCGAAGGTCACCAGATGATAAGTGGATTTGAGTGAGTGGCTCTCACTAGAGTGTATGAGTGGAATACCAGACAGTGTAGCCCGAACCAGTGTGTACTTCAATCCAGGAGATTGTGGGAGAATAAGCAGGGTGGTCAGGCAGATTAGCAGGCAGCCAGGCAGATAGATGAGGCTTAGTGTGAGGCTCTGGGTAATCACTGGACATTGCCATGCAGAGACTAGGCACACAGAGACCGCAGACCCAAAACCTACAGACAATGGAGGAGTCATTAAAAATTATAAAGATAATTGCTCAGCAACTTGAGACTGTAGTGCAATATCGTAAGAGTTATGGGCTTTTGATCTGGTAAGAGATAAATGACAAAGTGGGCAATAAATACTAAGCAATCATAACATTATGACCACCTACATATCATTGAGTAGATGATTTTTCAGCTCTCAGAATAACTTGCACAAAGCTACCAAATTTGTTTGTCCAGCACAATTACTGAATTAGATTGAGGGTTTAAAATTTTTGACACAAAGTAAAATTCTCTAAATGATTTTTTCACATTATGTTGCTGAACGATACCTCTTCTATTTCTTGCTCACATTCTTGCTCAGATGTCCATTGTTTACCTTCAAGATCATTGCTTTAAGAGTTTAAGCTCACCAAGCTCAGATTAAGTGAATTAAGGAGAAAGATGAGGAGAAAATAAGGGAAACAAGAAAATATGGGATTTAAATGCAGTCTTCTTCAAGCTAAAATTAAAATTTAATATATATACCTTTTGGGGAATGGATAATATATTTGCGCTGACAACGGTATCGGCTGATATTAATCATTTTAAATAGTATGAGTCTGATAAATAAAACTGGCCAGATATAACGACCAATATTTATTTCCATCTAGTTGCCTTTTTTTCTGAAGGGAGAGTTGAGAGCATTTTGTCATGTGGTATTTGGTCACGAGACATTTTTTAGTGATGCAGTGCAGGATTGTGGAGAGTTTAACTTAAACAGAAAAGCTATGATGGTTTCAGGGTGTGATTGGGTTTTTCTAAGGTAGTGGAATATATAAAATATACATATCAGTAAGTGATGGTTGTTGGCCATAGCAGCTATATCAGAATCAGATATTAATATTAGCCCAAATTTTTACATCAGTGCATTCCTAGTATTTTTTAAATCAGTACAACATAAACTATGAATTAAAATTCTTCCCTTTATGCACATTATAAATACCCAGTTACTTGACAATTGTTTTACTCACATTTTTGTCCAGTTGTGTTCGTTAATGTTTAATAACATCATTTGCTGGATTTTTATCAGTAAAATAATACTGTCTCTGAAACAAGGAATTACATAATCTTATGCAAAAGACATACAGTTTCAGATTCTGTCATTTTTGCACAAAAAAGCATGAATTCATTTGCAGAAGATAGCTGATTTCAAAGCTTGGATCAAATGTTAAACTCTCAGTGGCTCACTGTTATAAAATCTTTCTTTTCTTTGACATTCTGTGTGTAAAGTCTAAAACTGCCTGCTTGAACCAGGAAAAGGGAGGGCAGCAAAAAGAGAAATCAATGTTTCATTGCCCAAATAATATCAAGGATGATGTATTTGAAACGTGTCGCTGACGACTGCTAAATGATCCGTCTGACGGGTCCAGGTAGAAGTACCTGGACCCAACAGCGCTGTTTTTAGGCTGGTTGACAATTATTTATATATTTATCTGGATTAAAACTGCTGAAGAGATAACTAAACACAGATTATTTCAAAACAAGCAAAATTGAAAAGAGTAATTTGCACTGTAGCTTTAAAAATAAATTAAAATAATGTTTTTACTATTTCAAAACATACCAAACTAAATCCCAAAAAGTATTTCTATTGCCACTTTAACATTTGGACAGACTTAATACAAAATCTAGAAATGCCAAACAAGCTAAAACAAAAACAAAAGGCTTGAGACTAAATTAGCTTTTCTTGAGCTGACTCAGCACTTGCCAAGCGTCACCATTGATGGTTTATCATAACGGAAATTATGGTCTCCAAAAAGTCCAGCTACCTGTGATCTTTTTCCACTCAATTCATGCATGTTTGTGAGCAATCTAGTGACTTTCTGGAGTGCTTAATGGGGCAAGAGGTAGACTGTTCACCAGTTCAACACAACACAGAGACAAAGAAGACATATAACCATGCAGGCACACACTTACACAATGTCCAGTTACATAAATTCATGTTTTTTTGTTTACCTATATTGTATTGCAGTATGCCTGAAAGCCACATTCACCACAACAAAACATTCCTGACATGATTTGTGTTGGTTTTACATCACACTGCCTGAACCTTCCTACAGCTATGAGTTTTAGGGCAAAGTGTCTCACGGTTTTAGCAAATGTACATGTACTTCATTCTAACAGTTATGTTAAAACTACAATATTTTAGAGTATTGTCAGTATAAAGATATTATCCTTGCAAGTCGAGAAAGGTAGCTTTTCTTGTGTATAAGCTTAACTGATACCGATTTCTTATGCAAAGTTTCCTTGATTGTTTAACCCTTTTTAAAAATAGTTTGACGTATGCAGTATATGTCAAAAATAAAGGAAGATTTTTAAGTTAAACCTTATATATTGTTTATCAACACATTTAAGGCATAAGTAATCCATTATTAAAAAAAAACATCATTTTCCATATGTGATCAAATCATTACTTCTCTTAATATCACATGCTTTCTTATTGCATTAAGCTTATCCACCTCATGGGGTTTGAATCATCGCTTATAAATTTTACATGCCCCCATTTCTGTCCAAAGTTATTTATAGTCCCCTATTATGAAAACCTTAACTTACTTTTTGATTACTGGCTGCTTCCCCTGAAGGCCTGTGGGTTCTGATGCATTATTGAGCAATCTTGAAGCCATAAATGACTGTTGCACACTAGAATTAAGGCTTGGATATGAGCGTCCAATCATCTGGCTGAGGGCTCTTTTACCCCATCTTTCAGCATGCCTTATGCTCAACCAAGGACCCTTAAGAGTTCTATCATATAAACACCACATATAGTGCAGGGAGAAAAAAAAATATTACTAACTTTGCAGAAATGCACTTCAGCAGTCATTTGACTGCTAATTTTTGGCTTTAGCCTCAACAAACTTCTGATTTTATTCTCTTAAAATATGTCTGCTTGCTCAGGTGTCCCAGAGAACGACCTACATCACATTTAAAAAATATATTTTGTGTGTGTGTGCATGTGTGTGTGGATGCACGTGCATGTGTGCGCACAAAGCTACGTACACTGGCATAAAAAGAAACCTAATCCTTAAAAGGTTTGGAAGATCAGCTCTAATGATAAACCTTCATGTCTGTGGTTTTATTGATCAACAGGCATTGAAAAGCAGCAAACACAAAGAACTAACATAAATAAGAAAGAGGCTTTCTTCCTTTCCTGAAAACTTCTATTTTGGAGGTGCAAGGTTTTTGTCTGACAGCGACTATGTACAACATAAAATAGTAATAATTGCAGAGCACAAGCCATTATAAAAATATATACAATATTAAAAAATGTTTGAATGCTCTTTTAGGTAATAATTATCTATGTCAGTCTGTAGAACACAAATTTACAGGTGTACTGCGATAAAAGCAAAAATGCTTTATACCAATAAAAATTGCATCTGGTGTTAGTAAGTAGGATAACTCTTTGTCTCATGTGTTTTTTTTGTTGTTGTTTTTGGGTTTTTTTACTGGGGGCATCAACACACTGGATTTAGCATACTTAAATATGAAGAAGGTATTTAAGGCAATCTCCTGCTACTGTCTTGACTTCTTAGACAACTTTTCTGTGATGCTTATTCATGCATACAGAAACCTACTTATCGGAGCAAAAAAAAAAAAACACACACACACACACAGTAGCCAGCTGGGAGCTTAGATTGAAGCAGCTATGTCAACATTACAGGACTACTAAAAGTGTGCTGATTTGGATATGGTCAAGGTAGCAACATGAATTAGGATGACCACATATTTTCTGTGGCAGCATGCGTCCTGAAGTGCATGGAGTACGTCTATCATCTCAGTGAAAGCCTCGGATAAAAGGCCGCTGCATGCTGTGCTGAAAGCAAAAGATGTTCCTTTTAGGTCTGAGGAGATGACTCAGAACATGTGCAGAGCTGACATGAAACATGCCATCAGAGTGGCAAAACAGTGCTTTTACATTTTATGCTGCACAGGGAAAGACCACCTCTTGCTCCCATCTTTTTTGGAAATGCATCTTACCAAATTTACAGGAAAGAGATTCTTTGCTAGCTGGCCTCTCTGATTGGAGTATCAAGCATAGTTTATGAGTGTTGCACTTAAAAACAGTTGGGCTCAACTTTCTCCTAATCAGGACGTTTCACAAAAACATTTCTGGATCAGAGCTCTCCAAATCATCAGGGAACCCACTTATTTTAACCATGGGAATTTCTTCTTGCTTCTCTGTGATAAGATGCTTCACAGCATCCAGATCAAAGCAAGCGGATTCCGCGACAATCGTTTGCTTCTCCGTCTTGAGCCCCAAACCCCGTCCTCAGGAATTAATTTACCAGTGTGTATTTCTTGGTCTCCCATTTTTTGATGACACTGCTTTGGAGAAGTTTAGTTGTGCAGCATAAACGAGCATAAATAGCTATTCAGCGATCCAAGAAGCTTGTGTCTTTTGTGACATTGAAAACAAAAAAATATATATAAGTCAATCTTGCTTGTTTAAAAACCATATAAGGTCTCAGTGTAGCATCAACAAGCTAACACTTTCAAGTACTACTTGAATGATTGATTTATTTGCTTGCTAGGGGAAGCAAAGTGCTCTCAAAACCAAGAAAAGATTACATAATACACTTGTCCATGAATTCTTTTCATCACAGTTTATAGATAATGATTCTTTAGAAAGTAATTTCTAACTCAGAAGAAAAACATTTAACCTGAGAAATAAATATTTTTGACCCTATAACTAATACATGTTAAGACTCTGCTTCTACTCATTAGGACAAAAATAGAAATGTAATTACTGCCACATTGACTTTACCACCTTCTTTAAATGGACTTATCTGCTTGCAGTTGAAAGTAGATATTGTCCAATATCTACTTTCCTTCTTTTACAGTTTTAAATCAGAAAAAGTGATCATGTTTGTTATTATGTTCTCTAAAGTCAGACATTTTCATACATTTCCTCAGTATGTACGGTGTTGTCTTTAAGCTAAGTTGTATGACTTGGGTAAAACATTTTGAGTGTTTTTCTATAAGCTTCTCACAATAGCTTGCTGAGCTCTATTCTGTCTGAAAGAAGTGTTCCAAGTCTGATTTGTAGGTTACTAGGACTCCTAATATCTAATTTCAACCCTGTATGAAGTGTGCAGGTAGAGCAGAAAAAATATGTGTTTTTTGTTCTTAAGTCACTCTATAGCTACTTTGGTGGTATGATTGCAATTTGTCCAATAGGATGAAGCTTTGATATCTTAGTTGAGGCCCTAGGAAGTTGCTTCAATATTTCTACTTAATCCTCTTTGCTCTTTATGCCATCTGATATATTTTGTGCAGTGGAGCAGAAACGTAGAAACCAAAACACCCACAACAAAATGCTGCCACCTTTGTGCTTCATAGTTGAGCTGGTGTTGTGAGGTTTGCAACCTCCTTCCGTTTCTTCAGAATCCAATGGTGAAGGTATCGGATCACATGGCACATCTTCAATAACTAAAACTCATGTTTCATGAGTTGCTTTTTGAGCTTTTCCTGCATGACAGCTCATGTTGGTACTGTATTTATTTTACTGTGGATAAGGACAATCATGTTTGGGACACAGAGCCTCTGAAATGGCTGGATTTTCCCAGTGGTTTATACATTTATGTTTTGTTCAAACAGATAAACATGGCACCTTTAGGGATGGAAGTCCACTATTGTCCTCCTGATGTCAAATATGAAGTAGTGTGTTTGAGGTGTTCCTTCAGATATCTATTACTAGAAGATCACAGTCATCAATTTCTACATTCAGCCTATTGAAATAATTTTGGTAATCCTAAGTCTACTAAATCGGGTTTAGTTGGATTTAATGTCTGATGGAAAAAATAAAATGGAAAGTGTACATTTTGATAAACTGTGAGCAAACATCTGGTTTTAGCTGTGTGAGCTGTCATTGCCTTGAGAATCATAAATATTCTCAGTAAAGTCGGAACTTAGAACAAGGCCAATAGAAGAAGGTAATAATGGTGCTATTCCAAAACAACTAAACTTTTAAATTTTATAGAAGTTTGAAAACTTTCCAATTTTTTCAGTGAATAGTTGAGCTCCGAATGTTCTGAACGCTTTCTCGACTAATGATCTACTCTGTGGCCCAGGAATGTGTTCCACCAGTGATCACTAGTGGGAAATTTAATGTTCCCATACTAATGCCAAAAATAACAAGACAGTGAAAATGGCAGATTGCAAAATCAAAGACAGCATGCCTTTTTTTTGAGGAATGAGTGTTAGCGAGATTACAATGGGGAGGAAATATTGGCTGGACAAAATGAACTAAAACTGCAAGACTATAAACTGATCTTTGCAAGAAAAAGACAGACATTGTGCACACATTTGCTCTAGAAAATCTTGATAATGTAAATAGTAGACCCATGCAAAAGTTATGAGACGTGAAAATATGATGTACGCTGTAGAATTTTCTCGTACTAGTAATTTTCTTTTCAATCTATGTTGAATTTGAGGATAGCCTTCCCTGCACACTTCACCCTTGTTTTCTTGAAGTGGACATATCAGGCTTTTAAATCCTTCCTTTCTACATGTAAATTGTTCACTTATGGTCTGTCTAAAATAGAAATGCAATGCTTTGGTCTGAATTCCTCTTTATTGTAGCTCTATGGACCATTTGTTTGCCCCTGTTCTGAGGCTTGTTTTAGAGAAACTGGTTTGCTGCATTTTTTAAAAATGTGAATAAGACATTTCACGCCTGCCCTCCTCCAGATTGCACAGCGTTTCACTCCACCTTGCTTGGCCATTTTTGTAATTTGATAGCAGCTGTGTAGTTGTCTACTGGCAGAGAAATGTTTTATTCCCAAGTTTATCAAAGATGTCAACAACAGAAGACTTGTCCATCCAACCTTACATGTTGGAGCCAGTTTGACCCAGAGCAGGAGAAAGAGGAAAACAAACCTGCAGATCCACACATTCAAATGAATGATTGCGATGGTGTTATTACTGTATTTGCACCCTCTCCATCCATACCCACTACATTTTGTCTGTTCTTATTTCATAGACTTACTTGTTAGTGTTGTCTTGGCAAATTTCCAGGTTTTCTATTATTGTAACTTTATTTTTATTAAGCTGTTTCATTTTTCACTCAGTTATTTTCAGCACTGTGAAGCACTTTGTTCAACTTTGGTTACTTTTTTTTTTGGAAATGTGCCATAGAAATAAACTGCCAATTGGCTTAGCGTTAAAAATAGATTTTTTTAAGATACCCAATTAAATCAACTGGATTGTTATGAACAAAGCTATTTTCATATTTCCAAGTTGGCATGCAATTTCATCCCACCATGCTGCCGGCTCTCAAGATGTTAAAACATCCTTATATAAATTGTAGGTAAAAAGTGAAAGATACAAATTTAAGTTGCACTAAAATCACTGCCAAGAGAGTTTGACAAAATGAGTAATGGTTCAGTATTTAAACCACCAAAATGTTAAACATATCTGAAGATATATTTTAATGTTATGTATGTAAATATTAGCAATTTGCTGCATGCCACCTTTTGGTTCCACCCCCTTTGTGGGTACAAACTGATACATGGTTTGTACGGAATGTCTACCAGACAGCTCTGTCTTGTACGATATGGCGAATTAACTAGTGGCTCTATTGTTTCTCTGGTTAGCAGTATTATGGTTAATCATTAACGTAAAAGATGAATATACAAGTGATGCATGTCAACGTAACCTAAGCCTCCCGCAGTCTTAGCGCGATGCTCAGAAATAACATGGCACATGTTACGGTAAGACAAATGTGAAGCGATGGGGGTGACCTGTCAGTCCATCGGTTCTGTTAGTTGTAAGTTTTGATGTTTTAGGGGACACGGAAATTTGGACAAATATGAATATTCACAGAATCTAAAATGTCAAAAAATTGGGGTCTGGAAACTATTGATTGACTAAAACTGAAAGCTTAATGTGTGAGAAAATAGAAAGGATATATGTTTGAAGCAACTGTATCTCTTCTAGCACATTTGCATTTGTTTGCTCTTCTTGAATAGTGGATGCTCATTAAGTCCAGTTTGGTCAGCAAGTTTTCTTTTTCCTCTCTAGACTTCGGCTAGAGATTAGTGTGCATGGTTGGGTGGCTAAAGTCTGAGTTGAACAGCTGTCTTGGTTGACAGAGTTCTTTGATCATGTCTCTATGGAGCTCAACACTGAGAGCTGCAGTATCCCCCTTTCCCTCCAACAATCACTTATTCACACCAGATCCAACCCAAGACCAACTCAAAACACAACACCCCATTCTCTCTAATCTGTCTTTCTTGCTGTTCTAAAGATCCTATTCAACTACATGAGCCTGGAAACATTGGGGGGGAGGGGGGGAAAGAATAATGCTCACTTCTCCAGTGGGTCTGGACAGTGTTTTATGTTCTGTTTAACATGAAAACAAATGTTTCAGGACTCTAAGTAGATCTAAAAGATTTATTTTTCAACACACATAGCCAGAATTATGACATGTTTCTTGATTAAAGTCAACTGTGCTAAGGATCACTTGTGCATATATTAAGAATAAAGTGGAACCTAAAATAATTAACTTTTCATAATCACACACATTGGACCGCTGCATGATACTGTGGCCTCTTTAAACAAGTGGAGAAACAAAGCTTTGATGAGAAAACGGAGAGCGATGAGTCACAGTCAGCTCTGCACTTCAGAATCAACCTCATTATACATGAGAGGGAAAGACGGAGACCAGGAGACCAGAGTGTTGGTACTTATTTCAAATGGTGAATACTTTTTGACCACCTTTCTTTAATTTCTTTGCCACTTTAGTCATTTTTCAGCCATTTTTCTCTGGAACATTTCATTGTTTCTGTACCTAATATTTTTATGGTCTGTTTAAGTCTAAGATTAAATCTGCTTGTTTCTGAGCAAACTACAACAGCAAATCATTCAAAAATAAGCTAATATTTTTAATGCATTTTAGTTGCAATGCAGTACAGGAACATCTGTGTCACCTTTAAATGAGAAAAAGAAACATTAAATATTATAGCAACAATAATTAAGTTTTTACATCAAATACACCTTTTGATGAAAGCCTGTAAGATAAACAAGAGTTTTGCTGGGATGACAAAGTGTTTTGACATATTTGCCACTTTCCTGTGAAGATGAAAGTCTGGCTTAAACACACTGATACAGTCTTTCATTCTGACTCATATGCCAGACTTTTAAGGTTTTGTCAAAGCAAAGCAGCTTTTAAGTTGCTTTCATTTGATATTGAATGATGGCAAGAGTAGTTTTTCATGAGATCCATCACATTTGTGGTAACAGATATCTTTGGCTAATAGAAAACAAACACAAGAAAAAAAAGATATTCTGACTTTTAAAAACATGTACACAATACTCTGACAGGCCTGTCCTGTTTGTGTACTTCATAAAAAATCTCTTCTAATCTGCCAACTTCCCCGGGCATCACAAACTCTTAATTCTTTACATATATTATTCATGTTTGATGTTCATTGAAGTAGTTACCAAGTGAAATTTTGAAGATGCCCACAATTCAGAGCTGATGTCAAACGGTTACTTCAAAAGATGATCTCCAAGGTCCTCATTACAGTACACTCACTGCTCTTCAGCACTGAACTTACACACTGAAACCATCACTAGTAGTTCTGTAATTACATTCATTGTGATCCAAAAGAAAAGTGAATAATTGTTCAACCTACGACTTTAGGAGTTCATCATTAATATCCAAAAATGGACAAACTGCGTCTGTTTTCTGTGTGCGAGAGTGAAAGATGGAACACATTTAATTACTCCAGCGAAGCCCCACTGTTGCAGACTGAGCCGTGCTTTTGTGGACTGATCTGTAATTCCCATTATCTTTTGTGCATAATATAATAGCGGCATTATTAATTTATAGTATGAATAAATTGAATAAGGAGGTTGCATTTGATGCACAGAGCAAGTTGTGATGAGTTTTGGCCCCATTTAGAGAGTGCACTTTGGAAGTTTGCCTCCTGTGGCCAGCTGGGTTCTAAATTGGAAATCCAGTGAGAGTACTTGCTAAATTTGGATGGGGCAAGTAAAACAAGTTTCAAAACATTTTGTTTGTATAGGATGGATTTTTTCAAGAGTCCTTGTTCAGTAGTGTTGTGCTTCCAAGTGTTTCTTTTCTCACCCTGCCAAGTATCATTTTTTTTGTTAAATGGTAAATGGACTGAACTTATATAGTGCTTTATCTGATCATTTTTTGACCACTCAAAGTGCTTTACACTAGAGCCACATTCACCCATTTGCACTCACAAGCACTCACACATTTATACACTGATATGCAGCTCAGTAGGCAATTTGGGTTTGGGTGCCTTGCTCAGGGGCACATTGACATGTGGCAGGAGGAAGCTGGAATTGAACCCACAACCTTCTGATTGCAAGATAACTACTCTACCCACAGAGCCACAGTCACCCAGCTTTTAAAAAAGCAATCGTTGCATAACCATCAAATCAGATTTTGTTCTGGACAATATTCAAATCAACCAGTAAATTCAACTGCCCAAGAACCTTGATTTTTATTTACAATTTATTAATTTACGTATTTACTAAAATGCATTTGATACTTGGTAGAAAATACCTTGACTTTTCCTGTATGGAAAAACTGATGTGAATTGCTCAAGTGTGATTTTCACACAAACACTGTGCATGTTTTAGAGGACCTCTTCTATGCATTCTGATTTTCTTTGAAACCAATTGATTATTTCCTTGGCTGTCTGTTTGGGTTGGAAAACATGTCTTGCTGGATGAAACGTCCTGCATTGTTTCATCTTCAGATTCTTATCAAGAACATCTGAGTACATTTTCCCATTTATCCTTTTTTAATTGTATAAAAATGTCAGTGCCATATGCTCCAAAGAGCCAAACACTATAATTTACGTGCCTCAAAGCTTTCCTGTTGGAAGTGTTTCAGAGGTGATGAAATTTGACATTATTCTTCAAAACATAGTGTGCAATGTGACTGGATTCCTTATTGTTTCCCAGACAAAAGCTCTCCCTACTTAATACAGATTTTTCTAAAGACAACTTTCTAAGTTACTAATATCTGGTGTGCATAACAACCCAATTAGAAATATATTAAAAGAGAAAATTATGTTTTCAATGGTTATTTTCTTTACATAAGGACATTCAGAACAAAATAGTACAGAGGATGTTTTATTTTTGTGTTTAAAACAATATATATTTTTCTCTTAGCTATGCACTGTAAAATATACTAGACCTTTGATATGCATAAAACCGCTAAAGAGAAGAATATGGAAAAATGCAGAGACTGTGGCCGTGACATTTTGGCTTGCAGCAGTACACTTCAAAGCAGAGGACATATTATAGAGGACGTGGCACAGATGTACGACACACAAAGGACACTACAGGACTTGATAACCTTCTGACGGTACAAGACCTTCATTACACAAGAGATGACACTAAATTACACAGAGGCCAGGGCGCTGATGAGGACAGGGCACTGACACCATTGATTTAACCCCTGCAGATGAAACCTCTTTGACAGTTGCATGTCCATCACTAATGAAATCCAAAACCATGTGGACACACAGTTCCTGGAAGAGTTCATAAATAAATAACCTCTGTTTTGGTGTCCCTGTGTTATGCTAAGTGAATGTCGGGAAGACTGCAATTCTCTGAGGGCTCGCGAAAGGGGTCTCGCCAGCAGTGCTCAGAGAGTTGGTGGCAGGCTCCATCATCTGGCACAGGCTGCAGCCTGGTGTCACTTCTGTACTTCAGGATGGATGGCTCTGCATGGCCTGAATGCTGTTAACTCTGTCCCTCTGGTGAGCCTCAAGGAGAGGCTGTGAGAAGCATGTCTCTCCACAAGCTGCTGTAACAAAAATGAGTAGGAAATCCACTGGCGTGGTGCAGTATGATTCTTCTTTTTCATGTATTTATTGAATTTAAACTTTGTGTCAGATATTGAAACACACACTCTGAAAACTCAGTTACAAAAAATCCCATCCTCTGGATATTGAGTTTGCTCGGTCTACAGCTGAGCTCACAGTGTCGGCGGAGACAGATGAAAAATATTGTCCCCTTCTGCAAAGGTGCTGATATGCTTCCCTCGTACATCGGCAACGTTTCTTCTCCTTTTGGCTTCCATGCATCATTTAAAAATGACTGAAGATGGTGACCGTGAGGTTGGCATAATTTTAGTTTAGCATTCACTTGAGATCTGACACTGAGTAATTGGCATGTCAAGCCTTTCGAACAAATGCGGGAAAGGTGAGTTCGCTTTAGGAGTGCAGAAAAGAAAGCAGCGATGGTCTTGCATTGCTGATTAAACTTTCCAAATCTTCCTGTTAAACATTTTACTGAAATGTGTTTTTGATTGTAAGCATGAATTTTTTTGACGTTTCCTCATGATTGATGTTCATGCCATCTAGTGTGCCTAAAACATAAATTCAAGACAGCAGCATTACGTTTTTGTAAAAACTGGTATGAACTGATTTTAAATATTTTCAAAAAAGAAAAAAATCAGTTATTTATCTGCAATATTAATTTCACTAATTATATAACTTTTTTTTTCAAAGGAAATTGGTGTAAATAGGCCTACACACATTAATTTCACATTTCTCTATAAAGCAGACGGGAAATACTTTTTCTGGAAAACTGAAATAATTTTTGCAAGGACACTAGCATAAGTAAGATAACTTAATTTTGTTTTTAAATGACTCAAATTGATTTGTTAGAGGTCGCTTTGATAGAAATTAATGTGGCAATTTTTATAATAGATTACTGTCAGATTAACTTCTACCAGGAAATTAAGCACATTCATGTCAGAGCTGTTTGACTTTTGTCTACTGGAAATACAAACATAAATGCTGCTATTTACTCCTTTTATTATCCTATAATATTGAAAACTCATACAATGAAATCGTTGTAATATTACCATGACAACCTGTCCATTTGTATGTGGTAAGGAATCTCACAGGGGACAAAAAATAATAATTTTCTAAAGTAATTACATTTAGGGAGATTTTTTCATCCATGAAATAATAGTTGTTCATTAAACTGTAAGTCCTAAACTTCAAGTCCAAGTTGAATCTACAGTCTTTAGAAAGCGAGTCTGTAGTTGGCATGTCTTTATTAAGTGAACCAGGAGTAATGTGGCAGTGATAAAAATGCTTAAGACATTATTTACAACATTTTTTTCAAAACCAGCAGTCAGATTACTTGTCCACAACCAAAATGTGCCAAGTTTTTATTGTAGTAACCAGTGAGCGAAGAGATAAAAACACAAAGAGTAGTTCTGTGCTAAAAAGGGTATTTTTCTGTGTGAGTTCTCAAATATGTGTGGGATTGCCAGTCTAGTTGCCTCATTAAATTGCATTCTTGAACATTCCTCATGCTTGTAGTTGTAGACTCCATTATGACATACATAAAAATGTCTGAGACCCCATGTTGTGAGTGAAATATCCTCATACAGCTGAAACTTGCTTGGATGAACTATGATTGACCAGAGCTTTGTAGTGACCAGCCGTTGCTGTGTCTTTAGTCTCCTTTGGACAAAAGTGTCATTTTGGAACTCATAGTGACAAGGGCAGAAATAGTGACAAGGGCAGAAATGAACAATGCACTTTTTATCCTTCTGAGAACCTCTCTGTTCTCTGTTAGGTGCGGAAACGCTCCACAGGATGGATTAGTCTGACAAAGCTCTGCATGGAAGCTTTCACGCGGAGAGGCACTCCAACAGCCAGGTTGAGACAAAGCTGCTTATCCACAGGGTCATAGTAATGTAATGGTGTGTGCAGCCAATTTGCTTCTTGCTATTCAGAGGCTGTGAGTATCATCCAAGAGAGGAAATCACTTAGAATTCCTCCGCCTTGCTAATTGACTTTTTCAGTACTTTCCAAAGCTGAACTCTGTGTCAGATCATGGCAGAGGCCCTGAGCAAAGGCAGACTTGTCTTTAAAATGGAATTAATATAACTCATATAAATGCAGGTAATCTACCACCTAATTAAAAAAAAACATGTGTGAAACAAAAAATTCTGTTTAACCGATCCTTCCTAAACTTGAAACTAAAATGTTGAAAAGCAAAAGGTGAGATAAAATCCCCCCATTAAGCACTCGATGCCTCCTTCCAGTAGGGCATGTCCACGTTTCATGGGCAGCATCCAGATGAGATTCTCACCAGATTTTCAGCTCCTCTCAACTAACTCATATTACAGCAGAGAAGCCACAACAACTCTCTAAGCTCCTTCAGAACTGCTACGTTTTATCTAGGGGTGAAATAGGAGTACAAACAGTGCTTAACTTTTTCTAAGACAGACCTGCTATGTGGATGCAAACAAACAGCTACTAGCAGTGATGTCATCACAATACAGTATATAAATCTTACAATATGTGAGCCATTGGTGTCCTTATATAGAAATGTAGCAGTTGACTTTTTATGTTAAAAATATTGTCGCAGAACTCTCAACTTGACACTTTCCTTTTCTCAACTTGTCATCTTCTACAACTAACAATCTGATTAATCAAAAAGTGGCAAAAACATAACTACTGGTAATCCCCCGGTATTCTTAAAGCTATTTAACATGCCTACTTTTTTATTTCCCAGCCTCATGTATTGTCATAATTTTTGTGTCCCAGTGCGGAAACAAAGAGCTCATATAAACTAGATGCCACATTGTGATATTGTGCATAGTTTTTATTCTGCTTAATCTTAAAATTAGCTGTAACTTTAAACTATAAGACCAACACTGCATAGCCACCTGATGGACATGTTTCTGTCGATTCTTGGATGGCTGTGGATACAGAAATGGCCATGCAGAGGTTTTGATTGGAGTTGTTGACATTTTCTTCATGTACCAGTGTAGCCTTAACCTTGTTTTTGTTGTAACAGTGGCGTTTCTCAATAGGCTCATGGCAGGAGTAGATCTTTCTTTCATCTTTCTATGGAAGGTACTTAGCTTTAGACTGTTCATGGTCAGTTGTGTGAATGATAAAATTTTCACCGTTTGATATACTGGTGTCAGCAACTGCAATCATTTAGGGAAGATGTGTATCATCAAATATTTTTTCTAGTATCTAGGGTCCAGAACCACAAAGAGCAAACTATGCCTAGCATAATTGAGTCATTCCCATACTTTATCGTAGGCATTCTTTTCTTTTAGTGTATGTCTTATTCTTCCTCCTCCAGGGTTTTCCCCAGAAAACCTATTTAACCCGGTGGTCGGGGCATATAGGCGGTCAGCGGCGTCCAGCGGCGGTCCACCGGCGGTCCACCGTGTTTTGTATTAAAAGATGTTACGTTGACAGGAAATGTAAAAGTGTCACTGTGTAATTATATGTTACCGAAAAGATCTTCAGTGAAATGCTATTTAAACCCAGAACTAGTCTAAAAACAACACATTTTCACTTTTGTTTAATCCAAATTAAGTCAGCGGCTCCATCAGGCCCCCAGGGCTTCAGGGGACATAAATGGTAATACTTTAAAACAGACCACATACATAAACTTTACAGGGAAGACAGACGCAGAGCCCCATGCTGGTCAGCGCGTTCAGATGTAAACGCCGCATATAATTGTTCGTTCACAAAGATAAATCATTTTCACCACTCCACAACGCAACCTCTGAATTCACTACAAGTTATTCCTGTGGTTCACATTGAGCTGCGCAACCAGAGCTAACGCGGTGGGTTTTAAACTCTTACCTAGAGTTCTCCAAAGAATCATAATTTCTCACAGTAAGTTGATGTAAATATCCATACAGGTCAGCCTGTGTCTAGTTTGAGTGAAAGGAGGCGGCAGCACACGAGGCAAAGCGCAGAGGCACCATCTGTGTGATTAGTCCACGTGCTGTCGGCTTTAAATGCATAAACTATAAATCTAACTATTATAAACCTAAACTTTAGGAATAAATCTGCTCTGCTAGTGAAATGCTTAGAGCTGCAGAGACACTTGCAGCCCGGCTTAGCCTGGCGGCGGGGCTAGTAAAGCATGGCGGGCCGCCACGCTTATAATACACTGGGGGAAACCCTGTCCTCCAAACATCATGCTGAACTACTGGCCGGTAGTTCAGCATTAGTTCAGCGATTCATTAATCCACAGAACAGCATACCAAAATTACCCTGACTTATTTATATATTTTTAGAAAATTGCAACTCAATTTTCTTGTGCTTTTGGTTCGTAGTGGTCTTCAACTTTGGAATACAGTATGTAGCCTATAAGTGTTTAGCATGTGACTTACTGTGGGACCTGACTTTTCAGTTGCTGCTGTTATAAAGTCTTGCTGCAGGTCTTTTTATTTAGTTGACAGTTCTTTGCTGCCTTTTCTGGACTCTGACAGCAGTTTTGATAGCTTACTTTTTTTCTGCCACTTTCAGGCAACATACCCACTGTTCCCAATGTCTACTAGACAAACAAAATATTCATGTACTCCACTCCTAAGCCTGACCACACTGATATTATGCATAGTAACTTTTACTTTTTCCATCTACCTATTGCATTTTGCTGTATCCATTTATAAGGTTTTGCATCCCAGATAAGAGATTCTGAGCCTCATCAACCAAGGGCTGAGGAACTCCCCTTATTAATATTAAACATTGATCTTAAATTTCTCCTGGCATCATGTTTCTGCCCCTCAGCATTTATTTCAAAACCTAAATATGCACACTGTGTCTCATTAAACTTGAAGTACGACCTTGTGCTACAAAACATCATCCATTTTAAGCAGCAAAACCCATGTGTGAAAGAGTACTCTGACTTTTTTTTTTTAATCCTGAAACTCTTCAAGCCTCATTAACTATGAAAACAAGCCAACTAGCTGCTGAGAATGTTTTGTAGCATTTGCTTAAGCCAAGTTAAAGCTCTGTAACATGTTGAAGGGATACAAAGTCACTGCCTGAGCGAACAGACAATCACAGAGGCAGAGAATCAAATAAAAGTTTCATATTTTATTTACTCCCTCAAAGTAGTAACAGCTCATGACTGTTTAGCCATTCATGTTTATTTTGTTTGGTTGAAGCCTATTAGTATTTTCCAAATTACTTTGTAGATGAATCAATCATGTTTTAAGAACACTCTACTCTTAATTTTATAATATTCTCTTGAACTTCAAAGGCACAGTTCAAACGTGAGATTGTTAACAATAATTAAATGATATAGCCTCTTTACGCAGCTTGTATCATATATGTTAATCCCACAAACTAATATTTTAACTAATCTAGATGAGTTAATGGGCTGCACAGTGGCGCAGTTGGTAGAGCCGTTACCTTGCAGCAAGAAGGTTCCAGGTTCAATTCCCGGCCCCAGCCCCCCTGCATGGAGCCTGCATGCTCTCCCTGTGCATGCATGGGCTCTCTCCAGGTACTCTGGTTTCCTCCCACTGTCCAAAAACATGACTGTCAGGTTAATTGTTCTGTCTAAATTGCCCCTAGGTGTGAGTGCATGGTTGTGTGTCTCTGTGTTGCCCTGCGACAGACTGGTGACCTGCCTAGGGCGTACCCCCCCCCCGCCCGGAACACCAGCCGGAGATAGGCACCAGCACCTCCCAACCCCATCAAGGGACAAGGGTGTAAGAAAATGGATAGATGAGTTAATCTAACCATAGGTAGATTGTGGTTTTGATGTGTGTAGTTGGTTGGGAAAACTTCTTTTTTAATCCATTTTGTCGCACCTGCCTGAACAAAAAATTACGTGGTTTTCAAAACATTCAGTTTTATGTTTTTGTAGTGGTAGTATTTCTGCTATATCACATAACCAATTTTGATAATGTTTTGCTGAAATCCTTTCAGCAAAACATTTTTGATAATGTTTTGCTGAAATTCTTTTGAAATTCTCTGCATTATTATATCGATGTAAAAGATGAAGATCCACCAGAGCTTTTGTTGAGTATTCAGACTTACTCTGAACTTATACAACTTGTAATAGAACTAATTACATAGTACAATGGAACTTATCCTGGATCTGTTTACTTTTTGGGCTCTAAGAGTTACTGATGTGGTTGTAGCTGATGTTGCCATTATTGACCATTCCTGCATGCTATTTAAAACAAACATATCAGCTATCATAAAAAAGGAGAGTGCAGGTGATCACAAAACAACCCATTGTTGATAACACTTTTTCAGGATGGAATGATCATTGCAATTGTAAGTTGCAAGTTTTTTACACATTGTATCCAGTGTGCAGATAATAGTTGAAGTTGGTGTAATTTTACAAGTTCTCCCAGATAAATGATTTGCTCATATTTGTGACTGATGTAAAATGAAAGACAATGCAATGCTAGTTTATATAGAAGTCTATGTATTTCTTAACAAAAGCAAGCATTGTTGTGCTCCAAATGTTAATTCCTTAACCCTTTTGAGCAACAATTACAAACCCAAAGTCCACTTTTTTCTTCTTTTCAGTTGTTGTATTGATGAATGTTTGATTCCTTCTCCTTTATTACCTCAGAGGACCTGTGCAGAGATTGTTTAGGAGATATAAAAGGTGTTATACGGTGAAGGGAATGAGAAATGCGTCTGCATGGATGAGATGTAATGCACAAGAAAAATGAAACTCACCAAAGGTTAAACAGGCCAAAGAAATGTCATCAAAATGCCACTTAAACATGATTTGGCCTTTTGGAGTCTTTCATCACATAAAACTTTGTGCCAGCGGTCTGCTTTGAATATGACTCAAAATTCAGCTTGGTCCTCTGAAAAGGTCGATCAAGATCTCCTTTTTAAAACAGACCTAAACTTAAATATGAATCTAAAGAAAGTTCAAGTATAAAAAAATGATAATAATTTTAAAGGAAACATGCATTTTACAATGAAACCTTTAAACATCAAGTCATTTTTGTGTAATGTGAATAAAATTGTGCTAATTACAGAATGAATTATTTCAGATTTATAAATTTCTGTGTTTGATGTAATTATTCAGTTTTTATTAACATGCAAAATTGTATGGATCATTAAAGTGACTTGAGGTTGCAGCTAGGCAACTGACAGGGAACATCTCATATGACTACTTAATTAAATGCTCATGGTTAAGATTATGCTGCCCACTCTTAGTCACCAACTGGGTTCCTTCGTTTCTGCATTTAATTTCTCAATCTGCTCTGTGCTGCATTTGAAACACGTGGAATCTGGTGCTTGATTCGTGGAAAGGTACATAAATTATACTCTGGCTTTGCTGTGTAACAGCATGTTTCTCGTCACCCTCAAATATTGATATTGTCAGAGCAAGTTAGACAAGAATATTGTAAAGCCTAGCAATTTATTTTTAATCCAGAAAATTTATGAATTTATACAAACTGCAGTCTATTCCTTCACCAGTTTTTGTGGGTGCTAAAAACATTAAAGATTAAAAATTGAAAGCTGAAATTTTCCAAAAGTGGGGATAAAAACGATATAATAATGTGTATAATGCATATAATGCATAATGTTTAACGTAACAGAAGTTCACAGTGAATGAAAGTAAACCTTGTATTAGTACAATAAAGTTTTCACTATATAGTATCTTATCTGTATTTTTCTTTGCAAGCTCTACTCTTTCTGAAAACCCCAGTGTTTTTATTTATGTAAAAAAAAATCATAGACAGCCATATAAATCTCTTAGCATGGTTTGAAATTTTAAAAAAAAGGATATAAAACTACAAAAGTGTCTCATATTTCTTCATTTTTCTTCGCAGAATTCCAATAAGTTTGATTCTGTAACCTTAAAAGGCGCTGCTCCGCAGACTGTTGCCACAAGGCACTGTGGGATGCCATGCTCCTCTTTCCTTTCATAAAGGATAGCCCAATGGATTCTGTGGTTGAGGCGATAAGAATGAAAGCACTGAAGTGCTTTTCTTTAATATGCAGAAAATTCAACCAGCTCTTATCGTGGCTGCAACTCAAGCCGAATTCATGGTGACCCCATTTCTTAATATGAGAGGCCTGTGAGATGCAAATTTTCCAATCTTTCTCTTTCCACCAGGGTCCGTCAGGTCTGCCAGCAGCTGGACATGTGATACTCCACATGGCCAGGAACACTGTGTATGTTTTTGGATCAATCTCCTAATCAAACCCACAAAGACTAGAAGTAGCAAGCAGGAAGGAGTGTAGCAAAGTATTGGTTTGATGGAGACTTAATGTGCAGAACTCTTGCTGTGCACAGCTGCATAATGCCATGTTAAAATAAGGTAAACTTACAAAATGTGCAACAAGAAATTAGTTTGGTTCCGTGGACTTACATTATAGTACTAGTTTGGCAGTGTGTGCATCTGTCGAGTCTTGTTAATATTCTTTTGCTTTTATAATCATTTACTAAGATTTGATCTGAATAACATTAATATGTCTTTACACTTATTTCAAACATACTGGCAGTGGTGTATGAAGGGAATTTTTACTTTACAATTACTACTATCCTACAAAAGTCAAGATTAGAAACATCAATTACTATCTTGTAAATTATGTAATTGTTTGAAGCTTCTTTACATAAAAAATGTCTTTTAAAACAGGATGTGGACTATTTTGGAAATCTTAGAAGCAAAAGATCAGTCCCCTGGTCATATATCCCATTTTAGCCGCTAAAAGAAAGTGTGAACATATAAGTTGCCATTTTGATGGACACATTAATAAACGGTTATAATGTTGATGGTGTGTCCTTACCTTAACCCAAGTCAGAGACCCATTTTCTGCCAGCAGAATAAGTCATGCTGAATGAGCCATATACTTGCTGCTATACTGTGCTATTACTAACTTCAGCTCCTCTAATGTTCTCCATTTCAGTAGCTCCTGCTAATTAGTTTATGCCTGGCAGTTGCCCCTAGCCTGTAGGCACCTTGGCTATATCTCACCTTTTATTTCCCCCCTGATTCTAGACACAATAGTCACTGAAAGTGAGGGATTTCACCCCTCCACTCTTAAGCCTGAGGCTGATGGACTTTGTTCACAACACATAATAGGATCAATCTTCAGTGCCTTCACCGGCTGCGACTCGGTTCATTTAGGAGGCAAACAGGTCTTTTTTTTAAAGTAAAATAAAATCTGACTAAATGTATTAAAGGCTCAATTTGGTGTTTTTATAGAATTTTGAAATTGCATGTGCTTCGATTTTCTAGTGACAAAGTTCAGAATTAGAGTCATGCAATGAACTGGTATTAAATGAGTGCATGTTTGTTGGCAGTTGTTAGCTACAGCTGCATTTGTTTTCAGGTAAACTCTTCTCCCGGTGCCTGCTTCTTGCAGTGCAGCACTCTTACATAGTTTGTACACAGCCACATCTTAAGCAGTTTTGAGTGACTAATGTTAACAATCAGTCTTTCCAAATGGTTCTACGTTTCGCTTCGGTGCCTGGCTTCTTTCTGCTATTTATTTTACCAGTTTATTTTTTTTATTTTAAGAACGCCCCGATTGGCAGAGATTATGGAGAGTCAGTGATTCACAGAGATTATAGAAATGTAACTGTGCTTTCCCCGTGCTGCAAGTACTCAATTGGGTCAGATCCTCTTATGACTAGTTTGCTGTCGTGCTGTATCTACTGCTCAAACTGAATAAGGCCATGATGCTGGAAGCTCATATTCAACAAAACCAGCTTCTAGAGGTGTGGCGTTGGTTCAGTACCATCACCATCATATGCAAAAACTTTTTTTTTATTTTCTGTTTTTGTTTGTTTGTATTATTATTATTATTATTATTATTATTATTATTATTATTATTATTTTATTAGTCATTGTTTAGATTACTGTTTCCTTTATGAGACTTTTTGTAAAAAGAAAAACAAAGAAACCCCCAAAAATTAAAGAACAGTTTTAGTATCTTTAGTCTTAGAAATACATGTTTCACAAAATATCCTAAATCAAGTCCAGCTGATAGCCTTTCTAGACATAACATTGTATACTTTGCTCCAAGATTTTTATTTTTTATTTTAAATTAATATTGCTCAACCCCAATGTGCATGCTTCTAATTCAGAGCAACTTAAATGTGGAGCAATTTAAAGTGGCCACAGCTTATAAGTAAACACGCTATTATTTGTTGGGATTGGTCTTAACTTTTCTCATGATCTTTAAATGCTTATTAACATTCAGTCCTGGGATTCAACTTAAGTTTTAGAGATAAAGAAAAGTGCTATCTAAACTGCTTTGGCAGCTGCTCGTGATGATGTGATTTGTCTCAGGCTTCGTAATCTTATCTAATTCTTTGCCTTGTGAAACAATTAGCTGTCACTGGAAGTTCTTGTAATATTATTAATTTTTACTGTGACATTTTCCACACTTACCCCAAAGCATGTGCAGTACTGGCATTATTATATAATTCTGTTACATGGCACTTCTTAAGCAAGGATAACTGCAGGGGTATTTTCCTTTTTTTTTTCTTCCACATGGTCCATTTTCATCCCAACAAAGCTTCTGCTCATTTCTGTGCTCAATCAAGGTGTGTGCTCTGAGCAGTTGATGTTACTCATAAATTTTTCTGACTTTATTAGACTGGAAAATGATGAACGATGGAAGACGATGGCACTTCAGCTTTCATTAACTAAATCACTTTCCATACAGAGTGCAACAGTGCACAAAGGTAATTAATTTCCTCAAGAGCAATTACTTTACTGCTTTCAGAAGATGAGGAGAACTCCTCAAAGTTCTCACAGTTACTTTATGTGATTCTGAGGCAGATTTAGTCCTGAAGTTTCCCTGTGAACATTAATATTTTTATTCTCCTGTAACCATACTTGCAACCTGCTGTGACCCCATATAAATAAGACATAATTGTCAGAAACATTTTTTTAAATGATGTATATCACCCTAATTACATTTAGCTCACTTGTCATTTGCAGTTAAAATGTTTGTCTCAGAAATAAATTGTTATATTTTTAAATTTCCACTTTATTAAAACCTGCTTTTATACTAAATACTCTGTGATCCACTTAAACTCCTTAGTCTTGGATCACAAAATGTATATATCGTAATAGTTAAAAAAAACTACTGCTTGCTAGAAATATTATGTGTTTAGCTGTAAAATCATAAATAAGTAATGAATGATAGTCATAATGTGTTTGTGTTAATTCAGTTAACTGTTAGTCATTGCTAATGTATTTAGATTGAGGAGGAAAGTATAATCCAAACAGGTCTATTGGTCATCAATATGATTAATAGTTGGAGTATATTCAGATTATATTGCCAGTCCTTCAAATTGCCAACAGAACAACACAATCATACCTAAAGTGTTTAGAGTCTCTTTCTTACCCTTGAATCATGAGCACTGATCTTAATTGGCAAGTGAAGTATCCAGGGCTTCTTTTGACCTCCACTTTCTTGGAATAATTCCTGTTCCTGGAAGGTCTTTTGCTGTTGCATGCTTATTCCATTTGTGAGCAAATGATCTCACTGGGGTTCCTTAAATGGGTTTTTGAAACTCTTCCCAAATAATATATTTTTCATCTGTTCCTAAATGGCTTTAGATGAGGACATTGTGTTATTTTTGAGATTGCTTTGCCTGTTTCAAGTTGTCAAACAGGTTCTGTGTTAGTGGTTTGTTAATTATGTGGTTCTGGCAGTAATCAGAACCACATTAAACAATCTGATTAATCCTGTATGATTTAAGATCAAGTTAAATCCAGATTCAACACTGAAGGCAGTTTTCACATAGGGTCAGGTGGGTTTGGATATTATTTTTTCCCCTCAAATGATAATAAAATTTTTAAAAAACCTGTCTTATATTATCTTGTTTTTTTTGTTTTTTTTTGCAGTGTGAAATATAACCTTTTCACTGATTTCAAAAGCTACAAACCATGAACAGCCAGCATTAAGGTGTACAATTCTGTTTTTTGATTTGAAATTATGTCACCTCCAGTAAAAAGAGAAAAAAAGTCCTAATATTGCAAATATACATCAGTAGTGATTTCTGCCTCAATCATTGCATATTTGAACAACTCCTTTTCTTCTTGCATAATAAAACAAAATAAAAACAGATAAATTAAACAGAGCTCCCATTCATTCAATGCTTCTTCCCAAGAGAAAACAAATGTCCTTGTCTGAGTTACAATGTCCAAGTATTTGGCAACCTGAATTTACTGCCAAGGGTGAAAGAAATTTAACAAGATTTTTCTTTTGTGTAGGAATAATAGAATAAAAAAACAGTAATGTTTGTTAGTCTTCTGAATCCTAGCCCATATAGAAGCCCAATTCAGCTAGCCTTCCCGTCCATCGATCTGCATTTTTGTACTTCACTATGAAAAGTCCAAGCAGCATCCTACGCTTTTGTTCACGTTGGTCACAGATTTGTGGCAGGAGTAATGTTTGCAGAAGAAGATTGCCTTGCTCTTTAAAAGAACTGTCCACATAGGCACAGACAAAGGGTCTATTCAGAAAAACAGACCACAGGCGAGCCTTCAGTGCTTTTCTTTTTTAACATCCTGTTTTGGATTTCCTGGGCATCCTGGTTAACCATTCTTGCTGGGTCTTAGTGATTCTCTTTTCGACTGACTGTGTAAGAGAGCGACTGTGCTGGGACTTGAGCTAGGATTTAACAGTTCATTAGCACAATGCCAGAAAAGGCACATGTACAGGTTGGAGTGTAAAAGGTGGTTTTACACATGTGTGCTGGGTGAAATAATTCAGTAGTTTTGTGTTGATGTAGAATTTTTCCTCGGTTTAATGTAAAAAAAGGTTATAGGAATATCAGTCTGAAAGACTCAATCCTTTTTTCTACCTTCCATTGTCTTTTATTCCTATGCCGAAGCCATGCCTTTTGGCATTGGTTCTCCCTTATAATTTATTCTCATTTTTTATTTAAAGCGCAACTACATTCTTGTCACACCAGCATTCCACAAATTTTCACCTGTCATTTTCCTGTTTTATCTCAACTGGAGGCGATCCCACACATCTCTTACGTTTAAATGATTCAGTTGTTCCTTTTGTGTCTTCTTCTTCACCTTCATTCCATTTCAGGGCTAGGAGTACGATCAGTGCGATCAGTCTTTAAAAATTTAAAATACATACCTGGCTGATTTTTTTTTATATAAAACATGGAGAAAACATAGAGTCCTGAAAACAAGTGTTTTTTTCTATCATTATTTCCTCTGTCTGTTTTTCTGTCAGTTACTGTAGTAGGGTTAAGTGTTATGTCAGTCTTAGTTTGTAAAATGAAACGATTCACTCATTTAATTTCCATACACACTTCATCCTGGTCGGGTGTGATGGCACTGGGAACCTGTCCAGGTTGTCCTATGGTGAAGCCAGGGTAAACCTTGGACATGTTCCCAGTCTATCACCAGGACAACAAAGACCTAACAGAGACAAATAACCGTGCACATCCACTGCTAAGGTCAGAATAACTTCCCTAATTAACCCAGAACACATGTTGTTGAGCTCTGGAAGAAAGCCAAAGTGTCCAAAGTAAAAGTCATAAATGCTATAGAAAATATTTAATCTCCAATACCTGTCAAGCAGCGTGGAGCAGTAAACCTTTTGGCTTCAGGTTAAGATTGCTAACTGCCACACTTTTTCTAAACTGCAGTAAATGGAAAGGGCACAATAACCTTTAATAGAAAATCACTGCGCTGCAGTTACAGCTAATGAGCTTTTCTTTAGAATCAGAATTGAAATATTTGGTCAGTTTGTTGCGTTTTTTTTTTTTTTTAGTTTTTTTTTTTTTAGTTTGATGAATATGTTGAAGCTTATAATTACACAATTATTAAAATTAAGCACATGAGGTTGAGTTTAACCACACTACCAAATACAAACTAGGGTTGCACATTATCAAAAAAACACATGCTGTGTATTTGTGTCATGATTATGATACAATTTGCTTAAAAAACAATCTCTTGCATACAGTGTTATATTCTGTCTGTTTAAAATGTCTAATGAATTAACTTAGCTTAAAAAGGCAAATGAATGATAATCTAAACCACCCTGTATCACATCATTACGTTTGTTTACCGCACTGAGATATCAGCGACTGACAACATTGTGCAACATTTCATTGGGATAC
Organism: Poecilia picta; assembly: GCA_033032245.1. NCBI lineage: Eukaryota > Metazoa > Chordata > Actinopteri > Cyprinodontiformes > Poeciliidae > Poecilia > Poecilia picta. Next base: position 14,604,338 of record CM065355.1, on the reverse strand, counting down.
GACAAAATAATAATTTTGCCATAGGAATAGGTTTTCTGCTCAACATTTTGCTGTGAAAATAATTTGTTACAGAGTCCAGGTAGAAACAGAACTGCATGGATGCAACTCACAGCACCAGACTTGGTCAAATTGTTGAAATTGGCAATCATTACCTGCCTTCAGGGAGCCTCTTTAGCATTCAGTGGCTGTTATTTTGTCCACGTGGCTCCTCTGCATCTATCAAAAAGGGACATAACAAAGCAAAGCCAAACAGGTCCCTACTGGTATATTCCAGAGATTTTTCATCTGCAGTAGGTAAATGCATTTCTTCTAACGTGTTTATGTTTTACATTCAGAGGACTTATACATTCAGATTTCAATGAGGACAGTTACATAGAAAATAGCGCATCTATGTGGCTTCACTATGATAGTACCTCAGTAAATTGAAATGCTGTTTCTTAAATTTAAGGTTATTTGTATGTGAAAACGTTCTCGTATCCTTATCTGCTGCAGATGTTAAGTCATGCAAATATGTAAAAGCAACTGGCTTAAATATACTCTCTTCTAAGTATAGAACCTAATGGTGAATTAGGATATTAATCTGGTCCTTTAAACGTTGAAAATGCTGAACAGAGAGAACAGGTTTGCTTTTGCTTTGACAAGCTGGTTGTGCTTCTTTTTGTCTAAAAGTCTTTTATCCTAAGCAAATATGCAACCCGTGGTCTCGGCTGCTATCAGAGATTGCCGTGTACAGCTACAGTGGAGTCATTTCTTTGAGGCAGGAGAACACCCTGCTTCTCTCTCTTTTTTTTTTTTTTTGTCTGTCAGCTCTCAGCATAAAAGAAATCCTACCCTCAACCTTTTGCGCATAGATTTCAGGGTAGATTCACTTAGCTGTCAGAAAACAATAGTTTTTCTTTTAGTTTTCTTTTTTTTTAAAGGCAGGGGCTGCTGCAACTTTAATTTTAAAGATGTTTTAAATGAGCTGTCACAGTGTGATTGATGTTCTTCGAGAGGCTGGCCTCCTGCTCCTCTATATTCAACAGCAGCGGGCTTTAATTATGAGCCCCCTTTATTGATGCTGTCAGCTTTAGTGTGATATGCATCATGCATGTGGTAGGAAGGGAGTTTGCCACCTGGTCGCTGGCTCTGTGCTCTGTCTCCCAGCACACAATGTCTGCGAAAATGCATTGTCATCAATGTGGAGCGATATTACTCTGGGATCAAGGCTTTCGGTGCTCTCATTTATGGAATAAAGTGAATTTGATTATGATAAATGAAAAATAATACAAAGCCTGCCATTCAGTTTAATCAATGTCTATCCCTTTTCTTTTCTGGTGCAAAACAAAAAAAAAATCTACAGAAGATGCAGATTTGAACACATTTAATACTGCATCCACACTAATTCTAAATCACTTTTTTGCGAAAGGACTAGAGAAAAAAGATTCACTGCAGAACCTGTGCAGGTTCTGCTGTAATGTTCGGGTAGGTGGTACATGTCAAAGTTACACGCCACTAAGATGCTTTTCAGCACTTTCAGAAACAGAAAAAGTGAAAACATGGTCAGAAGATGAAGGGATCACAAGCTCACAAAGTTACACACTGTTTACTGTGGAACAGAACTTCACTATCAACACAAAATATTCAGTATAAACAACTCAAGGCTCCTGTCAGTACAAGGGTTTTAAAAAGAAAACTGTCTGGTTCAGGGAATGAGCGGGAGTCTGTGCTGCCCTAAATTGTGATAAAAACCTAAGTGTCTGCATAGGTCAGTGAAAAGGTGAACGATACCACAGTGAACACAGAGCTGGCTGTGTCAGGGTGTGTTTTTCTCTGTTTCAACAAATCTAGTACTCCATGTACCATCAGTCTAAACTCCTAACAGACATTTTCATGAACTGGCTTCTGTGTCCTTTTTGGATCTTTGTGGGGATTGAGTGATACTGAAAGATAAAACAAATGCTAAGGTTTTCAGAATACTGTCTGAATACCAAGGAAGAGCTACGACAGATAAGGTGACTGACCTTCACGGTCCTCTGAGAGAGCAATAATATTGAAATTAAATAGTTGTATCACATTCAAAGTGATTCTTTTCATATTTTATAATCATCCTCTATTAGCAAATTATTATTTAAAACCTGTACCTCACCTTTGCTTTGCTGTTTTTTTGAAAACCTTTTGCTTATGTCCTTGACTATTTTAATAGTTATTTGCCACCTTCCTGATCTCTTGTAAGATAATTTTCCCATACTGTTTGAATTCTGGCACCTGCTTTTACTTTTTTGTTTCCTTCTTTCATCACTACCGGGTGGTCCTTTTAATTATAGATACGGGTGGGCTCCACTGACTAATACCGTCTTCCGTATCCTGCCTCATTAGGATATGTTAATTCATGTCATAATTAGGTCCCTGCTGTCACGTCTTTCCTTAATTGATGATTGTGAATCATCAACACCAACAGGGATACAAATGAAAACAGATGTTTCTGAATTTTAAACAAATCAGGCAAGTAAACTGTGCAGAATGTTCAAATAACAAGCATAACACAAATTACTCTTGTTATTTATCTACATTTTAACGTTTTGGAGGAGTTCAAATAGCACATTGTACCTATTATGACCAAGGCTCTTCTTATGCTACTGATGCTGGCGTTGCTTAATGCAGAAAATCAACAAAATATATAAAAACTATTTGTTTTAATTCCTCTGTTTGCATCAAAATCCTGGATGTTAACAAGACTGCATCCCATATCAAACTGTTATGCAATAAAGAACCATTGGTCTACTGAAGAAAGTGAAAAAAGAAAATCTTAATTTTTGTTTGTATTGATGGTTTTTGGTGAATTTATTGGTTTGCCCAATAGCAGATGGAGATATTGAAACTTGGTGTGGACACTGTCAAGATTCTCACAGCTTGGAGAAAGCATACCTCCCTTTAAATGTGTTCAAGCAACAATTAAAGTAAAGTGGATAATAAGACTGAATTGCTTTTATTTAAAACATAAAAACAACAATTCATACTACTGCTGGTATTATACTGAAATATAATATGTGATCTATGACATTTATTTATTTTGATCTAAACACAGAATAAAGCAAAAATGTTCAGTCATCAAATGACAGTTTTCAAGTTAAGATTTTCTACAGAACATAAACTGAATTTAAAGATCTCGGTCAAATAGAGCATTAGCAGTACAGATTAGCCCAAATGATTTCTTTCAACCATCTGACTGCTGATGCACAGCAACAAGTGGGGGAGAGACCAGTGAAAGTACCAGTCACTTTTCCTGCATCTTATGAAAAGGATCTTTTATACACACCATGGTTTTTAAAGACCATAGTGTGTTTTGAACTGTCTGATGCCTAATTATGACCATTACAACTATAAGAATTATTTTTGCAGCTTTATCTTGAAACAGAATAAATATTGAAAGGGACATTTCATAAAAAGAAATTGAAGAAAGCAGAGGAGTTGCATTGAGACCGATGGTATGGAGGTGGAGCAGATCCAGACAAATTCAAAGATAGCATTTCATCCTGACCACAGGAGACCTGAAACTGACATATGTGATTGCACACATATTGCTCATGTTGTTGAATGTTTATATTTGATTTGAAAGGAAGGTGTCAGTGCCAGATATTAAAAATGAAAAAAAAACAGAAAAGCATATGCCCAAATATTTTTTAAAATGAAGGACAATACGCTTTATCTGCTTATTGTTTGGTTGTGTTTGCAATGTATTCACCAATGCTGAAGTGAAAATGGCTTACCAGCTGGTGGGTTTGGCAAAGAATCACTTTGTAGTTTTTAAACGGCATACTTTGACTTACTATGTCATTTGTTGTTGGTTCATTGCTCTTGGTTTGTACAGGTCTTTTGCAGTCTATACAAACAAATTATTGTGTTTTTGTTGAGACATGCGGCTTGATGAACAGAGCAAGGAGCGAGTATGCAGAGGCTGTTGATTTGTGGTACGGCAGCAAGTAGTTCAAATAAAACATGAAACAATTATACTGTTGCTAGGTAGTCTACACAAAATTTAAGCTAGCCGAACATTGTCACTAACACCAATACAAACTTTTCATAGTTTGATTGTGAAAATCCCCATTAGAAAAAGACATGAGTTTGAAATCATATTTGCCCACCCTCCTGTCTTGTTCAACTCCCCTGTCTCGTTCAACTCTGTAAAATTGTTCATGAAAATATTTCAGCTGAATACAAAACTAAACCATTATTTAAAAAAAAAAAAATGATTACATGAACCATTTTCCAATTTATTCTAAACTATTTCTTTCTTTCAGAGAAGCAATGTCTTTTAGTTTTTGTGACAACTAAAATTATATTTTACTTTTTAAAGAGATAAAATTACCAGTGCACAACTTACAAAATTTAATAATATTTGCTTTGTACAATAACTACCCGCTAGCCATTCGAGCCTCTTGGACCATTAATTGAAAATTGCTCTTAATTACCCATACTTGCAATGAGAGTTTCTATTGCTTTAGGCCAGAAGAAATGAGTGACTGCCATTTTAAAGAGGGCAAAGTAGAATTAATGGGTGAGGGCGTGTTTTCTTTTGTGGATAAAGTGTTATTATCAGTGCAACAAAAAGGTCACCTTTATTAATCATAATAATTATTTACAGTAATTAGGACAGATATCAAAGGAGCACTGTGCACGGTTCCCAGAGAAAATGGATTCTTCACGCTCAGAATTACTTCAAGGGTATGAATACACTGCGTATATTTTACATGCAACAGGAAAATTATGAGGTGCAGTCTCAATTATGATTGCCACTTACACAAAGACTCATTTTACCACACCTTTTATGGATTCTTTTATTAGAAAAGTATGGAGCTGAAGTATCAGAATGATTCAAGCTGATGAGAAGAATACTAACAGCAACATTGATGTGACTAAAAAAAATAAAACTTTCTTTGAAGAACATATCAAGCATCCATAGATAGCAATAATGTGGAAATAAATTTATATTGTTATTTGCACACTTACTGACCTTCAACTTTATTTAGAAATTCACTTTTTCTTTTGTTTTTTTAAGGTAAAGCAATTTACATAAGTGTAGTTTTGTCATGATCTGTGTTTCCGTGTATTTATTTTAAGTTTTTTTCTGTGTTTAGTTTCTGTCCCCGTCTTCCCTGTTGATTGTTCCCAGGTGTGTCTAGTCTCCCTAATTACTCCCTGGGTATTTTAGCCCACCTGTTGTCTCTGTCCTTTGTCAGATCCTTGTCAGTTGTTGTCTTTGGTCGTTGTGTGTCAGTAGTTCTCAGTTGGACTGGATAGTCCTGAGGCTACCTTGCTCCATGTTCTGTCTTTTGTCAGTTGCTATCGGTATTTAGCTGCGTGCTATTGTCTGTGCCGTACTGCCTGATCTGGACTGTTTTGAGCCACATTCATGATTAAATTAATCATCTTCATCACAACCTGGGTCTCTGCGTTTGTTCTCACCACACTTCACGACAATTTCAAAGTCAGTAAAATATTCTGGATTTTGTTATTGAAATACATTCAGCACACATTGCTAATATATACTGACATCGTAAATTTAATTGCAATATTAGCAATGTTTTATTGAACAACATCCTCAACATCCTGCGGTTAAATAAGCAGTGATCAAGCAAAGGTTGCCTTGATGTAGAGATCCTAAATATGAAAAATGGTTCCTCTTTTCCCACTCTCCCCTATATTTGTTTTACATAACCGAAGTTCCAAAACAAAAAGCCTCTTATCTGCATACCCTCAGTTATTTGATAATATTATATTGTTAAACCACCATAGATTTCAGCCTTTGATTTATACAACCTTCTTTACTCAGGAGATTTAGGGGGGAATTATTTTCTAATGCATTGTCAGTGAGAATAAAGCCCTCTATTGACATGTTTCCAATTATTAACACCCAGAAGGCTGAGCAGCTGAATGTTATCCAAGGTCAATACTTCTGAATGATAATTCCCTCGCAAAATATGTACTTTGGCCTGTGGAAAGCAAATCACTCTGCATGAGTTGGAAAGCTTTTGCTGCCGTTTGAAACTATCAGCATTGTGTGTTTTCCAGGTAACAAGCCTTGACGGCAAACATGACCAGAAATAATAATAATAAACAAAAATGAAGCAAAAAAAATCAGCAAACATTTATGCGGTTGAGGGTGCCATTTTAGTGCAGTTTCTATAATAATTTAAAATTAGTTTGACAATTGCTGGTTCTGATTTATAATTTTAGAAGACACATATTTTAACACTTGATTGTCTTTGCAGATTTTGCATTAAATCTTGGTAGTGGGCTGTTAAAGCAGTCAATACACTAAAAAAAATTTGGCATAAGTACAATACGCATACAAATTGAATAACCGAAGGCCAACTTTTATTGCTTTCTACAATTCTGCATTGTCTGTAAAGTGACAAATAACTCTATTACACTTTACAGTGTGACACATTACACATGCAGCCTACAGGGCCAATGAGCTTTTGCGATGCCATGTTCCCTTCCTATCTTTAGAGCCGTTTAAATGGTAACAAGGATAGAATTTTACGTTCCCAATACACGGGGGGTTACATGTCCTTGATTCGGATCTAATTGAAAAAATGGAATGAAAAAAGGCCCTGCGGGCTGTTAATATTTAAACTAATGTTGGTGTAATGGCAGGTCATTCAGCTGCAAAGAAAGTAGAATGAATGACTGGGGAATAGTCGCTTTGCTGTTGTAGGTGTGGGACATGCTGTGCCAATTCAGCCCAAAGAAAAGAGAAAAGGTGACAAAAATGTTATCAAAAGGAATGTTCAGATGATCATTTTAGTGCAATCTTCTTAACAGTGTTGTGAGTGTAATCCTTTGGTCAAATTAGCTTACAACTTTTTATATTTTTTTATTTTTCCCTCAACATTCACGCTTGAGCTTTAGGACTTTGTGAAACATGACAAGAGCAGTTAAATATCTAAAACATTTCAAGTATTTCAAGTGAACACAGCTTTCATAAAGTGTTTGGATTAGCCTTCTTGGTGTGGCCGGTGGGTCATTTAAACATGCTCCTCCTCAGACACTCTCATTTGTGCTTCAACATTAGTTTGCTTTCACAGCTGGATCCACAGCAATGTAAATGCATGAAACAGTTATATGGAGATTTTATTTTTCTTTTCTTGTCCTGTGTTATGAAGCTCTTATCAGGAATTAATTTAATTAAACTGTTAATTTAATTGATTTTACCTTAATTTAAAGTGCATTGTAAGTGTCCTAATTAATTATAGCAGTTAATGACATTCAACATTATTTCACAAAGAAAAAAACAAGTTATACTTGAGGATGATTTTTTTTTTTTTTTTTTTTTTTTTTTACAATTTAATCATGCTGGGAGACATGTTTACTCAATCAGACATGACCAACATTTCAGGTCAGGACTGCTATTATTTACAGAGCGCAGAAATGTCAGCCAGGCAGCCAGGAGAAGAGCTCCTCTGATGGTTTATTAGCAAGCTTGACACGCGAAACATTTGCAGCGTGTTTGTTTACAAGGATGGGTGGGGGAATGTTTGACATTTGTGCTTGGAGAAATGTGTTATGATCTTCCCAACATTTACGCCTTTTTGCTTAGGAACATGGGATCCTATTAGCCAGGCTTCAGTGAGACTCCCCTGTTAATTCTCTTTTTTTTTCCTTTCTTCTTTTCTTTGTTGGCTGATTTAATACTCAGAGAGCAAGAGCTCACATGGAAGAAAGCAATGTAAGCAGATGTGACAAAGAAAATTGTATAATTTTGTTTAAAGTGTTTACATAGTATTATCACTCTTGAGCATTTTAGCATGTATGCCTGAAGTCGTTGAAGATAAACGATTCCAATTTGCTATTTTAAAACCGAGTTCATAGTTTAAACAGGGAAATGCTTAATTTTTTAGAATGCAGGTAGTGATGCCAGGTTGTGCAGTTCAACAGAAGATATAATACAAGTCTCTGGTGATACTGATTGTAGTAGAAAGCTTTTAAAATACATTGTGTTGAGGTGGTATAACATTAGGCCATGCAAGATGCCCACACTGATCTTTTTTTTTTGTTCCTTTGTTTAAAGCACCCACAACTAGATTAGTATTAGATATAAACAGGAAAAACAACAAGGTGATATGGCCTGATGAATCACTTCACACATCATGAATCACAGAAAATGTGATTCATCATGGGGATAGTCAGGTTTATATATAAAAAAATATATATATGGCTGAGATGTAATATGGAGAGAGGTCACTTTGCCAGGGCAAATGTGATGCTTTCCATTACGTACTGCAGGAAAAACTTAGGTCTTGATTTATTTATGCACATGTCACATTTACAAGAACTCCCTCCACACAAACAAACAGGTCAGGCACATTGATTGAACAAATAGAAATATCCGGGCATAATTTTACTTAAAGTTTGTTTAAAAAAATGTCTTGTTGATTGTACATTGAGACAACTGCAAAAACCACTGAATGTGCATGTTAAATGATATAATCATAATCAAAATGTACGGTATATTGTCTCAAGTCTTTGTTCTCTGTCCACCTTGTTGTATGCAATCTGTCATTTCTTGAGAGCTATTATCTCTGCAGATTTGATTATGTCAGTCTCATAGTTGAGGTTAAATATATTTCCAGTATTTTAACAAGAGGGAAACAAATGACAAAGACAGAGGACATTCTTGTACAAGATTTATTTGAAACAAATTGAAGTTCATTTAAACCAGTTTAAAAATGCCAGTCAAAAAAAGACAATTAGTTTGATGAAGAGGTTAAAATGAATCTGACCAACCTCCAGTAAAACTAAAAAAACCCAAAATGAGTCAGTCCTAAAAGACTTTCTTTACCCTTATTGCTTCACCAACAAATAGAAAAATGTACCTCTATACACTTTCTTTCATATTTACAATATGTCTCTTCAGCCATTGGCTTTCTTGTCTGTACATTAAACAGTGCTGCATTTACTTGCTTAATCCTCTCATCAGAATAGTTGTCCATGATTGTAGTGGCCTCTTCTAGGAGCAAAAATGTGCCCTGCCACTCTGCAAAAATGATTAATGGACGGTTTTAGCAACACTTGCAGTGAGTTTATGATGATTGCTGGGCCTCCAAATTTCAAACACTGAACCAACTCAATATTTACTCTTTTATTATTATATATTGAAAAAAGTTTATGCGTGTTTTCAACAAGCTCAAATCTCTGGCAAACATAATGATTAAAAGAAAGCAGATGGACATCTTTCTTTAAAAAAAAATCATACTGGAGTCATCAAGTGATTCAAAGAAAATAAAGTCCCAATTCAGCATCATTCAGTTCTAAATTCTTGCCTAAAAGTCTCTGTTTTAAAGCTAAATCATTTCATCTGGGAGCAATGGTGGGCACTCGAGATGATAATGTATACTGGTGTCTGCATCCAAAACTTATGAATATTTAGTTTCAGTGTGCAATCAGAACCTTTACATTAATCATTCATAGTTCTTGTGGCCCATTATTTCTGCTATTAAATTATTAATGCTCTGCACTGACTTTCACATAATCAAGTACCTATATTTGGCTGCTTTATATTGCTACTGTAGATGCAGACAGGATCATAAAAGGTGCCATTAAGTGAAATAATAGGCCAGGAAAGTAGCTTTAGTGGATTCTACTCATGCATCTATTTTTAAGTTAACAGGTGATGTAAATATCTGATTAATGAGCTAAATGCCTTTTTCGTCTCTACCCCCTCTTCCCAAACCCTTTATCCATCTAGAGTTTTTCTTGGAGCTGTTGGACAACTCTGAAAAATCTCTCAACAGTATGTTTACAAGGACATACGGGAAGCTGTATATGCAGAACTCTGAGGTGTTCCAGGACCTATTCACTGAACTAAAGCGCTATTACAGGGGGGGCAACGTCAACTTGGAGGAGATGTTGAATGACTTCTGGTCCAGGCTGCTGGAACGCATGTTCCAATTGCTTAACTCCCAGTATCACTTCACAGACGACTACCTGGAGTGTGTCACCAAATACACAGATCAGCTAAAGCCCTTTGGAGACGTGCCCAGGAAGCTGAAGGCTCAGGTCACCAGAGCATTCATTGCTGCACGGACATTTGTCCAAGGGCTAACGGTGGGTCGTGAGGTTGCCAACAGGGTCGCCAAGGTGAGAAAAAATTTACATCTCCTAGCTACTGTAAATGTTTTGTGAGTGTTTTTTTTTTTCTTCTTAAAGGTTTCTTTATTTATTGTGGCTTTAGCTTTTAGCATGTAGTGACGTCTGTTGTGTGACACATGACAATTAAGTGCAGAAGAGTGATGCTTACTCTCTTAGAGAAGGCCACAATATGCCAACACAAACACTTTAATTCTTTTTTTTCTTTGAGTAGAATAAATACCAGCTAAGAAAACCATAAACTGAGGCACAGGTTGATCTATGCTTTGAGCTAAAGTGCATATAGTTAAAATATGATCCCAATAATTGACAGGAAGATGTTTTCAGCTGCTGTTGATGTTGTTAAAACTAAAATACAATGGACACTTGCAAATAAATGAGGGAGGTATTCAAATTCTCTTTTCTCAAGTATCATACATTGAACCATCTTCTCTCTCTGATGCTCACTACAACACACTAGTCTTCCTCTTCTTTGCTCTTTATGTTACACCCCTTTAAAATCTGCTTTTATCTTATTAAGAGGTAAAAATGAAATGTTTTTGAGCGCTTCAGATCTTCAGATGTGGGTGGCCTATTTTCTATATGTAGAATTATTTCCACATAATTTGCTGTATAAAACCTCAGAATCACCCACAGAGAGCAAAGCTTTGTAAAAAAGAGATTAAAGTGCATATCCAATGAGATTTATTTCCTCCAAAACACTCATTGTTTTAAAATAAGCACAGAATTCCTGACGTTATACTTGGCATGCCTATAGCTACTCATACTACATACACCGATCAGGCAAAACATAACGACCACTGATAGAGAAAATGGATAACACTGAAAATCTCTTAATCATGGTAGCTGTTAATCGGTGTAATATATTAGAAAGCAAGGGGGTATTTTGTCTTCATAATGGATGTTTTAGAAGTAAAAAGATGTAAAAATTCACAAAAAGCCAAATTGTGATGACTAAATGATTGCTGGGAGAATCTTCAAAGCTTGTTGTCTTGTAGGGTATTCTGCTGTTGCAGCTATACATTACAATTAATCTAGTAAAGAACAAGAGAGAACCAGTGACTATGTTTATTGAGAATCGTCCAGAACACTAGTTACTGTCATCTTTTGTCCTACTACTGAGCTGCTATCAACTTCACTGACAGTAAAAAGTTGAGAAAAATGAATTTAAACTGGACACCTCCACACTAACCACTTGCTAAAACTAAGACCCACCGCCATTCTGAATCAGGTGTATTCTCATCAATTATTAGGTGCTTCCAGGAAGCAGGGTGATACTGTAGAAAATTGTCAGACAGATGGACCTCCAGCAAACTCAGCATGAGAAGTTGACTGACACGAAAGAGTCTTCTTTTCCACATAGCCATTCTTTGTCCTGTCATTAAAAATACATTTCATATCTCCTGGAGCACATGGAATTTAGTTTGTGGTTGAAATACCACCAACTTGAAATCTTCCTTGAAAGGCAATGAGATTTTTTTTGTCTTTCACAGACATATGTGACGTGTCATGAAAAAAGTAGGAACCTGTCACCAGAGCAGAAATTGAGTATATAGATCAAATTTTTAAAAAAGTAAAAAAAAGAACAATTTTTGAGTTTTTTTTGTTTGTTTGTTTTGTTTTGTTTTGTTTTTTTGCAAAATAAGTTAGTTGAATTCATAATAAAAACCACTCTACTTTAAATTATGTTTTGGATGTTTTTTTTTTAAATTAACTTTGTGTTTGAATTCAGCTTTTTCATGGAATAAATTTGAGCTGTTTTGGGAGTGGAGGAAACATCTTCTTCATTTTATTATTGATTTCTATGTGTTTGGCATCATTAAAAAGCTTAAAATCCACACTTTCAGAATATGTGAGTAACTCAAAACACTCATGAGATTTTTTTTCTTCTAGTTTTGTCATGGCCAGTCACAAATGATAATTGTTAATTTATTGTAATTTCATAATACAGTGCTTGACACATGATCTCATGTTGGGTCTTAGTGAGTAAATTAAATAATTTTTGTCATCATTTACATATAAATTTACATAAAAGTACATATTACAATTAGAAAGTGGTGGAATCAACTAAAGCTTGATCATTTATTCATTAGGTAAGGCAGAAAGAAGTATTTTTGTAAACATGTAGAGTCTAATTATGTCTGGGGTTACAGCTGAAACTGGTTAGACGAGACTAAAACTGATATTTCTGACAACAAACACTCTTGGCTGGGAAACAAAGGATAAATAAGCTTACAAGTACCTAATACCCATTAAATGGGTTGTGGGCCAATTTCATTGTCATGCTTTGGAAACCTATTTAGAGTGATCATTGTGCTCTTTATAAAAACATTATTTTTAAAAAATAAACCAGGTGGACTTAGCCATGAATACATTCAAATTAAAGGCTGATCTTTATTTTAATATATATCTCTTTTTAATCAGTCTTGGAATACACTAAAATTAATTCATTTTTAAGCTTTTACAGATCTTCATTACATGTGTTAATAAGCTCCAAAGTTTTTGTTAGCTTTATGTTATCAGTTTTGGATATAAAAACTATCTAGGTACATGGGAGAAAAAAAGATAGAATAGACAGCTCAATTTTATTGTAAAAATGAAACAATAAACATGTATTTACAAAACAAAGTGGAGGTAAATCTTAAGCTTTTTTGTTTTTATTGAATATACCATTGTTTTCATTACTACCATCGGAAAAGACTAATTGTGCAGCTTATCAAGACGGTAGTGGAGAGATACAGTACAACATGCAGTTTGCCTTATCGCCTTTATGAGGAGTCATTTGCCTTTTCTTAAATTACTTTTTTAGTGCATGAATCACAATGGATGCAGAGTGCTTTTCACATTAAAGATTGTCAGAGTATATACATTTAGGTAATTTCTTTCCCGGAAATTGGGTTATACTAAATGTGACATCAAAAGACAAGACTATGGTATGCTGAGTGAATGTGAAGAATTTTAATTTCCTTTTGATTTTATCTGAAAGGCAAAAGAGAACAATATCCTTGACTAAACGACCGCAAAATGAAGAACACTCTAAGAAAAGGTATTTTCATCTTTCTGTCATATGTAGAGATGTAATGTGGTGTGTCGAATACCATGTACTACCCTGTTTGTATGACTCTTAACAAGTCATCATTAAGGTTTAATCCCAACAGTCTGAGTTATTTACTGTCCTACAACTCAAACTGAAAAAGTTAAAATGACAAAATATTTATTTTTCCCTCTCCCTTGAAATGGCTGCTTTTAACCATCTGTCATTTCAGTTCTTCACATTACTTTGGAACAGAAGGATGCGCTGACAATGTTGAGCCATACATAATTACTGCTAGTAGACAGCTCTCTGTATACTAAAGCCAAAATAGGAGAGATATCCTTCCATAAAATGGGATTTCACTCATCTTGCACTGAACAGTTTCCTGAACCTTGATCCTGGATTAAGAGGAGGATCTCTCTGGCTTACAGTTTATGATGACCATTAAGAGTTTTATCCTGGATGTACTTAAAACACAGTCCAGCCACATTAGGACCTGCTCGGAGTAGATTGCAGGGATTTGGACCTTTTGAACGATTTAAAGTTCAGGCATTTAGAGCACTTATCGTTCACTCTCCATGCACATGGGAAGTTGGCCTAGTCTTTTGTGCATGTTTAGTCATGATGATATAGGCGAGAGGGATATTTTGCACAGAGGGATTTGTTTTCCCTGACGGCTTATGGTGCACGTTGATCTCATTATACACTCATTTTCAGACGATTTCAAATTAAGCTTCAAGGCAATTTCTAATCTTTACACATTTACCTATGAATATTTTGCTTACAGATCTGTTTGTTGGCATGTGAGAAACATCATCATTGGGTTAGTGCGGTTTCCACAATTTTCCTTGATGTTTCATTTAGCTTTCTCTGAAACTACTTCTAGGCTAGAACAGCAACGTGCATTTAGCACTCAGCTGTGGTGTTGGTTTCACAGATGCATTATAGACTGCCAATATGTTTGCGCTTCAATTTAAACTAAGGGAATCCACTTAATGAAATCCACTTAAATTAAACTTTGAAATTAAATATGTTAATTTGTTTTACTTTGATTTGTTCAAGGGAAAAGCTGAAGCAGATGATGAATCACTGCTCCCTATAGATTATACATATACAATATTTCCAAAGGTATTGGCTCTCCCTTGAAAATTTCTTTAGTTGTTTCATGAGTTCTGTACCCACAAGTGTTTACACTTTAGACATGCAGATGGTTTCTACAAACTCTGGTGAAAGAATGGATTCCTCTCAGCAGCTCAGTGCATTGCAGTGTGGCACCATGATAAGATGCCATCTGTGCAATAAGTCCAGTCATGAAATTACTTTGCTGCTAGATATCTGACAGTAAGTCTCTGGTGTTCTATAACCAGTCATGTCCCAGTTGAGCCATGAACACTCTTTTTTCTTTAATTCACCCAGATAGAAAGGATTTGATTCATTTTCATCGTTCACCACACAAATATTTTGGACTAGGTTCACAGTTCCAGCTTGAACGTCTTCTTGTTTTTATCATATTTTGTTTGAAATAAATTTCCTGCAACTTAAACATTAACATATACAGGTTATGCTATTGTCCGGCGTGCATTTTATTCTCTCCTGTTTTCTTTGCTTACATTATCGGCATTTTGCATGACTGATTTCCCAAAGCAGGTGCCTTTACTTAATATCACTTTAGGTATTTAACAACAGAGGTCCTCACAAAGTTGTACTGCATTTTTGCTGCCTGTACACAACACTCAAGAAACTATTAACATTTTCTCTGCCTCGAGGGAAGTCGCTGTTTCTCTTTCTCCATGAAATATCCAAAGTTTGGACTAACAATCCAGTGTAAATCTTTCATTAACTCCAAACAGAGCATTGCTAAATGACACTGCTCAAAAACATCATTGTTCTGCTCATGGTTTTCAAAGATTTGTGCTCAACCCATGACCAAGTTTATTGGAACGTCACCGACTCTGCAGGCACTTGACTTGTTTTTATTTTCTCCCCACCCACTGCAGTTCATGGTAATTTTACAGGAGCTGTGAAAATCCCCACAGTTTCAGTTTGGATGGCCTTTTTACCCAAGCTCTTTTCAAAATATTTCATTTTTTTTTTTTTTGTTTGTTTGAAAGCTGCAACAGGTATTTCTTTGAGTAGCACACTGTGCTTGAATCAAAGAAAATCGCTGGGATGCTTTGATACACCCCCAGAACTACTGCAAACCAGAATTTGTCTCCTCAACACCTGCTTTACAGCAGCAGGGAAAACATCATTGTGTTCTGTTCACTGACTGCAGAGGCAGACAGAGCAGGATCCT
Organism: Poecilia picta; assembly: GCA_033032245.1. Classification (NCBI taxonomy): domain Eukaryota; kingdom Metazoa; phylum Chordata; class Actinopteri; order Cyprinodontiformes; family Poeciliidae; genus Poecilia; species Poecilia picta. The sequence goes on along the minus strand of CM065355.1, from coordinate 14,588,877 downwards.
CACAGATATCTTCTTCAGCTCTTCCTCAGTGTCCAGTACAAGAAGTGAGTTCTTCACTTCAACACCTTGAAGTGAAGGATTAGTGAAGAAACCTTCACTAACAATAGGATTTACAGAAGACTCTTTGACAACTTACTCATATTTTATCAGGACTCCTTGGAGTCAACAGTCAGAGCACCAGGAACACTTACTGCAAGTAGCATGACTTAGAGAAAGACAGACAGACAGACAACTGATCATGATAAATTAAAAGAAAATGTGTATCAATCCTAAAGGGAAATTATATAATTATAATTACTGCTGATGAAAAACTCAAAGAAAAGATATTTATTTTTTCAAGCGATATCTAGCAAAGAGACACACCGACATACAGTATACAAAACAAAAATAATTAAAAGGTATGGATTGTTTAACCATTATAAAAAGACAAATAAAAAAAACATACAAGAACAGGGAATAAGATTAAGACTTATTAAAATAATTGAAAATAGTTTTAAGAATACCAATTATACTCTTCAATGGGACTATTTTTAAGAAGAATTTTAAACTCATTTATGGGAATGTGATGTCGGAGTTATGACTTTTTTGCACCTGTCGGCCACCGTAGGTTCAGGTTACATGCAGCGTAAGAGAAAAAACAAACAAACAAAAACAACTTTTCTACCAACTTTTGACCACATTTTGAAAACACTGAAGAGGAGCTGATCATTAGCAGGGAAAAACAAGCAGTCATGGTCTCTAATTGGGAATTTTAGACTGAAAACAATTAAATCTAATTGTTTTAAGTCTATTTTCTTTAACAAAATGTCTTCATTTTGGAATACATCACAGCTGCTTGTTAAACCATTTAAAGCTTGTTATGTAGCTTTAAATGGTTAAAGCTACATAAAAAGATGCCCACAGGAATTTGAGAAATATGAGCTTTAAATATTAAATTTACAACTTAAATTCATTCCTACTACTTTTTTTTGTTGTTTATTGCCAGATTTCTCAGGGCAGTTTAAATGACCTCTTGCATATTTGTCACCTAGGGCCCACTGATACAGATGCACCAGACGGACTCCCCCCTTCTTCTCCATGTCTGTCTTTTTGACTACCTACTTCCCTCTTGATGGCTCACAGCTCACACAGCTTGCAGGGGATAAGGCCTCAGCCATGTTGCTGTGATGGCAGATGGCAACTGGCTCAAAAAGGTTGGCACGTCATCGGGAAATGTGCTGCGCCAAAGATGTCCTTTTTAATTAAAAGATTTTGATCTGTGGTGAACTGCAGGATGTTTGGGAAAAATGAAAGACAGCATGTGGTCTGGAATTGAAGAAAATTATATGAAATGATAATGAAATGAAAAAATGTGCTCTATGTGCCTGTATACAGTGCATGGTAGATTCTGTTTCAAAACTGAAAATTGAGAAAGTTACAGATCCAATCAGCTTGATGCTGAGTGGGAGGACATTTTGAACCAAAGAAAAAGATGAGAAATTGTCAGAAATTGAGGAAAATATAACATGAAAGTACTTTTTTTCCCATGTCACTTATCCACTTGTGAAAATATGTCAGTTCATCTGACTGAAACTGCCTATTGCACTCTCATGAATTCATTTTTTTGCACCTTGATTTAAAGTGTATGGCACCACATCTTTATTTAACAACCACTTAGAGGAAGCTGTCAGTGCTGGTGTTGTGACATTTGTCCAGAGCTTTCTTGGCAGCCACGAGAGACGTGTTTGCCACTGACATTCAGGCTGGGCTGCAGACCTTTAGAGTCAGATGGACATAGGGTGAGTGCTGCGCTTTAATCCAGGAGACACCACAGCAGATGGATAACAATGCAGTGTATGACGGCGCTGTGACCCACCAGAGAAGACGGGGGGGATTGTGGCTCACAGTGCTTAGTCATAGTACAGCACGTGTTTGGCTTTTAACGTGTTTCCACTTGTCTTGGTGAATTAAAGAAACAGTCCCAAGCCCTGCCCCAGACATGCTACGTAACAAGGTGCATGTCAGGGTACATCAGCGGGGCAGTCCCTGGACCTGTGCAGATAGAGACACTTGAGCTGACTGGTGTGGGTCACAGTGGCCTACCAAGTACCACTGTGTTGTTTTATTGAGGAACAGCTGCTCACATGTGAATTAATCTGTCAGTCTCAGGGATTCACTGATTTGACAGGAGCTGATTTTAGTGGGGCCCCTCTGGAATTGTCTTGGCTGCATTTTACTTTTAAGATGCTGAGCTGAGGCATGGCAAAGTTTGCAGAGAAGCACAGAAAGGGGCATGCCTCATCAAAACATACAGACTGTGTTATTTCATTTGACACATTGCATTGAATCCTTTGGCCTGTCTGTGATTCATGCTGAGTTTGCTCCCTGCAAACCTCCTCTATGCATTATTCCATGAGATCAGTGATATTTTTTATTATATTAATGAAATTGATCTACTGCAAGTATATTATTAAATAATTTAATACAACATGAATTGGGAGTTTATGTGTAACAAATGGAAAGTTCTCTCATTCATTTCTTAAGTAAAAAAAATATACACTGATGCAATCTATGTTCATTTGTAAATGTGTCTGTGTTCACAAAAATACTCATGTATTAAAAACTGGTGTAGATCTAAGAGTAAAAAAATATTAAAAACTACTTCCACACATTTATGAATACCATGGGTCATCTGACTAGTCCCAGCATTTGAACAAACAGGTGTTGATAAATCTATTCAGTCACTAAAACCTAACAGTTTCAGTGGCCTACACAACACAGTTTGTGACAGGATCACAATCACAGATTGTGGCAAAGACACTTGAAGAACAGGTTTTCACACAAATAGTCTCTGTAAATCTTATGTAATATTTTGCTATTTCAATAGCATTTAACACTAATTATGTAATGTCCTGCACTAAGTCTCTGTATGAGAGCCTTCTGACCCTTATTAGTTTATGAACCCACAGAACCATCAAACTAAACCCAAATTTACAGATGTAAGCGATGTCACACACTTTGTGATATTCCTTCAGTTTCTTCAAGACAGACCCACTTCCTTCTGTAAGGTCTAGCTATCCAAATGTTTGAGTGCCAGGATTCCCTGCTTTAAATGTGGTTTTAGCATTTGGTATAACTCCATTAAAACGTGCCTTAGGTGATACAATCTACTTACCAGTCCCTGATCAATCTGTGTGAACCAAATGACATTGGCTCATATGCACATTTACACACAAGAGGGCCTGCATTGCAGATGGTTTAAGTCTCTTTACATGCTGGTCATGATCTTCAGCAGGGTTATTAAATGTTCTGTGAAATGGTCAGCAATTAATCACACACACTGTTCAAAAGTACAATATCTTTTCTCTTGAGAAATCAGTAACAAAATTCTCAAAAATATCCTACTTTAAAAACTGAACATTATTTTTTTTAATCAGTATTTAATCTAGTAAGCTTGTAGACTTGATCACTCTGCCAAACTGAAAGTCTATAATGATTGAAATGTGCATACAGTCATGCACAATTTAAGAGCTGGTGTTAGATTTTGACCATGCTCCCATACACTGCTGCACGCTCACAGATGAAGTTGATTTTAACTGATTTTGACCAAAGTAATCAGCTGTTGTCCAAATATCTAAAACATTGAGAATTTCTCATCTCAAAACACATTTTGAACAGCTAGTATGATGACAGCAGAATACATGTTAATTTTTTTATTTTATTTTATTTTTTTAGGAAAGGGATTTAAATCCTCACCAGACTCTAGTATATTTCTTTGCTGATTCCCCAGCACTTCACCGGGTCTTATTAAATTCACACTTGCCAACAGATAAACAAAGTGATAGCACCTATCACACATTGGCTTTCATTTCAGCAGAGTAAACAATGGCGGGCATCTGTTAGCACCTTCCACAGAAACCCACAGGAGTATTTTCTGCTCTGGCACCCTTCTGATAAAGTCATGGCTATGTTTAGACACCTACAATTACTCAGTTAGGGTCAGGTCGCCTTTGTGATCACAGAAAGATGTACATTTTCAGAGATCGCAATTTGGTAAAACAACATTTCTGTTTCTTCTCAAATTATTGTCTTCCTAACCATGTATGCTTTCATTTATAAATGAGCGTGGAATTCAAGTTCAGATTGAATGCTACCTTTAATGTCCTCTAATTAGTAAAAAGAGGCAAGTGAAACCACTGTTGCCGAATAATCACTGTTTCCGATTTGCTGTTATATATTTATGCATAAATATCACGCAGCATACATGTCTTAACCATATGTGCTTCTTTTTTTACTTGTACCAGCAATAATAATATGTCAGCCACTGCAAGAACTTATTGAAGTTTTATTCAGTAGTTTGTAAACCAGACACATGTTTCTTTTGGAGGCAGATGGTAGTCTTATTTGCACTGTGACAGATTTCTCATATTTCCATTGACACTAATGGCTGTGGAATGGTGTGCAGACGTTGGTGTAGCAATAGAGTCTTACACACTTGTCCAATCAGTGCCATGCAACGCAACCTGTCACAATAATTATGACAGAACTATTGGGACGATTCTTTAACAACAGACTCTCTGTCCCACCACTGTCCCCCCTGATTGGCCTTGGTAGCTTACAAAGTCATTGTCATTTCTCACAACTTCATTACTTGGTGGCACAAAAGCAATTTCCAATCTCTGCACTCTTCCCACTCTGTTGCTCCTAAAGGGAGTTCGCACCATATGTGCATGACAACACCTTGTCAGAGACAAGGTGAGACCATCCAACAGTGTCTTGGCTTTTATCAAAACACAGAGCATTTTCTTTTCACAAATTATTTGGTTGTCTTTGACATGATCTGTGGTGCAATTCTGTTAGTAAAATGGCTCCTTACTGCAGCCTCTAAGGAATGTGATCTGAACTGCTTGATGACTCATCTGACTCACTGACTAACTGACTTTCTTTAAATGTACAGAAAGTAACTTTTTATAAAAAACATGTATTTTTTTACATATTTGTTAAAAATGTCACTGATGTGATAGTATGGTGTGAGATTAGATAATCGGTGAAAAAATCAAGCACTGCCACCTCCTTCCACGCCACTTTACTATCTTCAGAAAGCCAGGAGGATTGTTTTAGTGCTGTCAATTATCTCATATAGGTGCTGCTCGATGTTCTAATGGTGGAGAAGCAACCTACTGTTATAGGAAAACTGTTCAGTGACCACAATAACTAGCCTGAGCATCAATGGCAGACTCTGCTGTCGGGAAGAAGCTGTAGCGTGGTAGAGAGGGGAGGGTGTGAGCAGCGTGAACACAAGAATCGCACAACTGCAACTCTATCTTTTAAATTAAACAAATGTGTCATAATGTTTTTGCTTTCAAAGAAAGTGCACATTGTCCCCAGCTGATCTGTAGTTACTTTAAATAAAAATATGTTTCTCTGACTCATTAATTTTGCTTCAAAAATACTTAAGCTCTCCCCAAAAGTGACGGTGAAAGATTCTGTTGATCGTAGAAAACTTGACAAAGCAAACTGCACAGTTATCATGTCACTTGAGCATTAGATGAGTAAATTTCAGTCTAAATCTGTGGATCTGTGGCATCTCGCTTGTAAGGCCGTCTATCGGCCTGCTGGGCAATATTCTCTCTACTCAACTGTAAATAAATTGTAACACGATTATCAGATTACCCTTCATTCATAGCAGTCACTGACTGCTGGGCACAGTAAGTGAAATGATGAGAAAAATAACTCGAAGATAAACGTGTTAGAAAGCTCCGCCTTAATGTTTTAACTGACGAAGCCCAGGGATAATTAGTCCTTGTTTGATCTTCAGTATGAAATACACTTTTTATCCCATATTTCTGACGATTACCTAAAAAAAAGACTCAGAGATCTTAACATAAGTGGATGATGTCTCACTGGAAAACGTCTGTGAGTAAATCGGCATTCTTTACCTTTACAATCTCTTAAAACCCTCATCAAAATAATAGAAAAACATTTCTTGTGCGTATTTGAAAGTTTCAACTCTTTTCGAAAGAAGCGCTTGTGTTTTTTCAAAGCAAACATGGTGATTGGCATGCATTTGCTTCTGTTGGTCTCTCCAAATGCTGCGACAGCACCTGTGTGTTCCTTCTGCTTGTCTGTGAGTGTCTTGTCCATTTTTTCTCTCCGTCTGTTTAATCTGAGTCTGTCGCTCTGTTTTCTTGGTGTTTGTTTTTTTCTACATTGTTGGCATTGTCTTTGGCTTTCTCTACAGCCTGTCTTCTTTCAATTTGCTCTGTTCATTTTCTTTTTCAGCATACTTGCTGCAAATAGGAAAATCTTCTCAGTTAAAACCTAAAGTTGTGTTTGAATTGTTTGCTATGTGCTCGTGAATGAATGTCTATAACTTCACTTCCAATTTTTTTTCTGCTAAACTGTGTGGTTGATGTTTGGCACATTGTTTACTGAAAGTCAATATCACAGATTAAATATGTTTACCTGTACTTTTGTCCCATGGATATATATATATTTTTAGATTATTTTTCAACAGGATTTTAAAACAATTTTCAAATTTTCAACTGCAATTAATAGTATTGGTTTTGATCATTATATCAATTCTGCTTAAAAGGTAATTAATTAACACAGTCTTTTAAAAGTTAATCAACTTTAGTTGTCACCACAGTAATTATGGCATATTGATGCTGATTTTTCATTAAACATTTATTTTTCTTCATTTTCAAATGGCTCTGAGTTTTGTATCATTCATCAAACTGTGACAATGGCACAAGTTTGATTCTTAGCTCTTATTTACTGCAAGTTCCCTCAGGGCAAATCCAGCTCGCACATCAAATAAAATTGTTACCTTCCTATTACTGGAGCAATGCTTGAGCCTTAAATATTGCTGCCTGTGCCCCTCATTTTCAACCCAGTGCGGAATTTACTGATGTTTTGCTGTTTATTGGTGCTACTTCATAAGCAGGTATAGGAAATATACCTTGAAAAGGTTGTGTTGCACCCAAAGCAAGATTTCTTTTGCTCAGTATTATGTGTTTTCTAGGCACACGGTGCCATTTTATAGTATAATAGGTGCTTTTCCAGTAGAACAACTCTAACCGGTTCAATCCCGGTCCACCTCAGCCAGATTCATTTTTCATTAGCAGATCCATTGCGTCTCCCACTCCTACTTTAGGGATAGCACTGGCCGCACCAAGTCAAATAGTGTGTGGAAGCAATTTGATCGACAGCTGACCGAATTCATTGATTGGCTTATGATTATTTCACAGAAAACTCCACACAACATTCTTGTTTAGCTGTGGATTGCAGACATGCTGTTTGCTTTCAGGGAGCTGCTCAGTGTGGAGGAGCGTAATTATGATCAATGGAAGGAACAGATGCATTACCTTTTGGACTGTGATGCAGCAGACCTGTAAGCAGGTCGTCTCTGAGAAATAGGCAGCAGTCAAGAAGAGAGAAACGATGCCGCTGTGGTCAGCATTCTGTCAGAGCTGCAGTTTTGCACCGACCAGCAGTGTGATACACCAAACTACATAATATTAGCTTGGTGTGATGTGAATTTAATTTTTCATTTGGATTTTTGTTTTTGAATAAAGTTCAGGTGTGGCTATTGAATTTTGACTACATTTTGACTACATTACATAAATCCAAAAAAGTTGCACATCATAACAACTGTCACAAAATGTAATTATATTTACATGTGTAGCAAAATAATCAGCTGGTCTGAGTTTGTACTATTCTGTTTGGCCCAGTATTGAATTAATATAAGACAAAATTAAATATCTGGGTTTATGTGAGTCCATTAGAACCACAACCTTGAGGTTCTCCATTGCGGACGTTGCTGCAAACATCAGCAGAGTTGACCACAGTGCTGCATGCTTAACCACAATAGTTGGGAACAGATCCATAATGAAGAGGCTCACCACTGGTGTTGAACTAAACCACACATAAACCACTTAGAGTACGACTTTCCAGTGTAAACGTGTCTAAAGTTTCCATCAGTTGTTATAAAAATGCTGAATATATCAAATATGACTTAAAATAAATTTTACTTCCGGATGTAACGCCTTGAAATTGGCCCTGTGTAACTTTAAGAACTCCTTGCAATGCACTGAGAAGTAGGTCAGATGAGTTCAGCAGAACCAGTTCCACCAGGTGTTTGCTAATTGCGGCTGGCGAGTCTGAGAGCTGAGCAAGGGAGCCGTGAGGAAGGCCTGCTCTGTGAGGCAAAAACCGGAAAACTGCAGCTCTGAGGAGGAGCTGTGCCTGGAAGGTGGTGCTTTGTCCACTCAGACTTTTTGCACAGCTTAATGGTTGCCACTGGACATTAAAGATTTCTAAAACATGCATGAAAAAATCAAGGCAAAGCTCCTTGTGTGTATATTTTTTATGAGACAATAACATCATAACATGATGTAAAGTTCCAAAAAGTCAATTTTACATAATACTTTAATATCTGGAATCTGTTTCATGAATACATTGGCATTGTCAGTTCAATCCAAGAAAACCTGTTTTTTGAAAATAAACCATATGTTAACTGCGCTCCCTGAGATATTAACAATTTAGAAACTCATGAAACAGTAGATGACATGCAGCGATGGAATTGACAACCAGCAGCTGAGTTTAATGGCCTTCACACAAGACACTGCGTGATGTCGGTGACAGATTGCAAATGTTAAAGATGCTTCATTTGATCCCTGCTCCTTAACAATGAAAGTCAATACATTAACAGCGCGCTTCTGACTTTCCTCTATTGTTATCTCTGCATTGGCCTTATCTTGTCTCACTCCACACGTTTTTCCTCCTATCAGGCAAACATACGTGCACACAGGCGGTCTGGTCACTGCATCAATAAAATCAAAGACAAAATGAAATGTTAAAAACAGAGAGAATGGAAGAGTGAGGTTGGATGTGGTGTCAAGGCAGAGCCTCAGATGTTGCCATGGAGCTATAGAAGAGCACTAATGTGGGTTTCGTTATTCAGTTCACTTTTAGATTTCTGTTTTTCTTATTTTGTTTGTGGTGTATTTTTATGACTAAGGCTTTGTGTTGTTTGGGTTTTTGTCTGTTATGTATTATTCTTTTCCCACAAACTAACAAAAACCCAAGCAGTCTTAGAACATGAACAAAACTAGCCCCATGTTTACATGATGTCTGTACAATTTGCTGACATATTTATTTCTTTACAACATAATTTGAAGTTGCTTCTCTTGGATGTACACAGCCATATGTAAATATTTATTGCCTGTGTTCTTTGGCTTCCTTTTTTTTCTTTATTGTCATATTTTAATGATAACAAAGAAAAAAAGGAGGTAATAAAGTAGTGTATGTAAAAGGCAGTTTTTATATTATGTTTTTATTTAAGAAAGTGATAAGATAAGGTATATTGAAATATATGCCCAATGTGAAACATTAATTGCTTCTGTTGTTAAATCATGAATCAACTGTGATTAACCAAATATTTAGAGGTTAACATCATTAGCCACCCCTGGGCCATATTAGCTCCAAACATAAGCTCACTTAAATCAAATCTGTTTGGCAGATCTAAAAAGAAATACATTATACCTTGGTTAAAATACATTTCATAAAAGTACCAACGTTACTCACAACAGTTTATCCGCAAGTGACCCATGAGGTTACAACAAACCCCACAGCTTTAAAAGCACTGATGGCCTGAGCAAAGTTAAATGTTCAGCTTTAACAAAAGGAAAGAGCTGAGCTGGTTTCTTCTGGTGTCCCCAGTTTCCTCACACAGTCCAAAAACGTAACTAATAGGTTGATTTGTTGCCATAAGTGCTGCATGTGTGTGTGTGTGTGTGTGTGTGTGTGTGTGTGTGTGTGTGTGTGTGTGTGTGTGTGTGTGTGTGTGTGTGTGTGTGTGCGTGTGTGTGTGCATGTGTGTGTGTGTGCGTGCGTGTGCATGGCTGTCTTTCCAGTCTGTCTGTATGTTGTCCTGTGATGAAATGGCAACCTGCCCAGAGTGTAAACCGTCAATGACGGTTAAAGATGGACACCATCCCCCTACAGCCCTGCAAATCTAAGCTTGCATGGACAATACGTGAACACATCTTTGTCCAATGCAAAGACCTTTTATAATCTGAAATATTTAAATAAGACAAAAATATGTAAGGAGGAAAATACTTTTCAACAGCACCGCACATATAGAGGATAGCTGGGTGGTTCCTGTTTGACCGAGTCCATTTCAGCCTGCACACAAACACGAACCCAAGCAGTCTCTAGAGTGCGCTGGACAAAATCTAAAGTCAAGCATGAATACAGAGGATGACAGGCCAATTATCAGATGCACTCTCTGTTGTGCATCTTTTCCTCTAACAGGAAGCAGATGTGAGAATCCTGTCACTTTCACTAAAGTTGCTGCAGTGACAGGGACCGACAACAAAAGGCGCAGCTTTCACTAGGAATTGAGATGGACAGAGTCATAAACCCAGTATTGTCACACAGCTTTATCTAGTAAGTTGTCGCTTTTCAAGCTTCGGGGGATCCAAAAGTGTAAAAGTGTGAGGATATTTGTCAGGAACTTTTGACTTTTCAATTTTGGGGTTTAAATGTCTGACATTAATTTCACAACTTTTCCATTTTAACAGGAAAGGTCCTAAAGTGACTGAATGAGTCCTAACAAAGAGCTTGTGTTTGCTTTGCAGGTGAACGTAGTGCCAGCTTGCGTCAGAGCCTTGACCCAGATGCTCTACTGTCCGTACTGCCGCGGCATGCCTGGGCTGAAGCCCTGTCGCAATTACTGTTACAACATTATGAGGGGCTGTCTCGCAAACCAGGCGGATCTGGACGCTGAATGGAACCTGTTCATCGGTAAGATTCAAATTAATTGCACTTCTGCCTGTTTCTTCCTTTTCCAGTTGTCTGTTTCTTTGTTAATTTAAGCTTTTATTTCAACATGTGCATATTTATGTCCACGTACTGTAGTCAAGGAGGGAATCGGGAGGATGCGCTCTGTTCAATTTAGCTTTAGAGGATTTGCAGAGACAAAACTGAAATCTTATTTGTGCAAACATTTCCTTTTTCTTTTTTTCTGTCTGAAATGTTGTTTGCTATTGCTGGAACCCTGGCATGGTGTTTAAAGCTTTGGTCCCTGCTGCTTGGGATTGATAAAGGAGAGCAGATCCTAGGCAAACACATTTTCTATAGCATTTCCAGCTGAGCTTGGTGAGTAATATAGCACTTCACTTTAGCTGTAAGTAGCTGGCTGCTGTAAGCTCTCCCGTTAAATGGATACCAGGGATGCACATAGAGTGCTCCCTCTGGATTCTTTGTAGACCAGTGCTTTATTTGTTATGTACCCGAATCTTATCCTCCCACCCACACTGACGCTTTTTTTTTTTTTTTTTTTTTAATGGGACGACGTTTTTTAAGACACATCCCCGAAGACTGTCAAGTGAAGTGCACTTCTAAGCTGTTGGCTGTTTTGTGACAGGGCCTGTCATTTGAAAATCGTCAGATGACTTACCGTTTGTTCTCCTCGATGGCAAATCTGAAGTCTCAGATCAACACGGGTCCTTGTGCACTGAATGAGATGTCTCACAGCTTTATGACATGTGTTAAAAAGTTTGTGTCTTGTTTGGTGTTGAAGAAGCAAATCAACTGCAGCAAAGGGAGAATGTGCCTGACAGTAATGGAAAAGCTGTTGTTGCAATTGACTGAAAAAAAAAAAAAAAACTGGTGTTGCCATTATACAGAATTAGAATTAGCTTTATTCACCAATATAAATTTAAATATAAATTAGAGAAAGATATGTTTTTATTTTGAATATTTTTATAGCATGCTTTTACCATTTAAGCTGTCAAAAGGATCACTTTAAAAAATTACTTACTTTTACCAATAGAAACTAGAATTTGGTGTCAGTTGACATTTTTTATTCATTATCAGTTGCTGGAGAAATTTGATTTGCTTGCAGCTTGGCTCAAAAGGATATTGATTTCCCTTTTTACCAACAACCTCCAAACGCATCACAGGTCAGGTCTCCTCACTGAACCACATCTTTGCATTATAGAAATCTATGGATTGAGCTCGTACACTGTCTGTCATTGTAATCTCATAAATCATCAAATATTGGAAAAGATTTCTTAGGGTACTAAGCTTTTAATTTTCTTATGAGCCCCTGTTATCATTTACCAAAAGACTTTCCTTGTGGTTAAATGTCAATATTAATAACCGCAAACCGGAGAATGATTTTTTTTTTCATTTGACTGAAAGTCAACACGAGAAATGCAATGTATATTAATCTCTTTAAATCTAACTAAAGTAATGGTGACACCTGCATCTATAACTTTAAAAGTTTAAACCGAACTGTTTTTTTACACAACATAAAAGATACATGTTAATATGATGTCAAAATTGTATTTATCAATCTAGTGATGAATAAATTCATTTTATTGTTAATTATAATTGAAGAAATGCCACATATCTATTGTATGTTTGTGTTTTAGTGTAGGTTTTAACCTTAAAGCACAGGGACCATTAGTTTTGTCACTGTATGTAATTTCAACAAATCGAAGGTCTTTCTTTGCACCTAATTCTGAACAATAACTATATAAACTGAACTTGAAGTGCAACTAGACACTGTCACATCAAAATGACGACACAAATCTTCCAGGTGCCCAGAGACACCTAAAATATTTACAGCAGACATACAATTTAGAGTAAAAATGTCATTTTTTGCCTTGTACATTTGCCTAAACTGTGAGCTCTATGATTGTTTGTTTTTTCCAATTCAATTACTTTTTTTTCGTACTCAGATGTTTTTATTCTTTTTATTGAGAACTCCTTGTTTTGCACTTTAGGTACATTTTAAACCTGAAAATATTTGCCCATTGTTTAGTGTAATATATTACATTTTGACAGTTCAATGGAAAAAAAAACACATTTATGAGATTATGTTTTGTAAAGTTCTTCAAATTATCTGATAGGTATTTAAGAGTTTTTATAATAAAAAAAGAAAAACTGGTCAATATTTTGCTCCTTCAGAGTTTCTCGACAGTCTTCTCTACATGGGCTAAATAGACTTTAGAAAGCTGTAATGCTTCAATGTTCTAACATCACTTTATAAAACACTTAGGGTTTTGTCCTTTATTTCTAAAGATCTATCCCACTTGTCTCAAAAAAAAGAAAGCGCCGCTCTTAACATGTTTTCTCTGTAGTTCAAATTAATTGGACATGAGCAAAGCTTGCAAAACTTATTTGAAGAGCTGTTCTACTCTATAAACTAAACTATTTGCTTTGAACATTGTAATAATTGGTGATATAGCAATATGCTGTGTTTTACTCACATCTGGCCCACTGAAATGAACAAGCACTAAGAAAGGTTTGGACTGGGGCCAGTCTGATTTTGCCTTTCAGTCTGTGCTCTATCCAAATCTGAACACTGAACATTGCTGCTCTATACACAACCATCTAAAAAGTGAATAATAAATGTAGAGAGGAACCTAATGTTGAAATAAACATGCATTAAGTACACTGGCATGTGATAGAACCAAAATCCTTTTGTTGATCGATGCTACATCAGTTCTACTGCCACTGAAATCTTAAAACATAAATCCAATGGAAGGGACAAAAGTGAGCTATGCACAAAACTGACAGAGAACAGGCTGCTATGACGGGATATCAGCTGAATCTGACAGAGAATGAAGAAAACAGTGAAGTCAATTTATACCCAGAGAGGTGATTTGGCAGACGGATGCAGGTGAGAGCAGAAGGTGATGTGACAATCTAGAGTCGTGATGTGGATAACTAAAGATTTTCACACTTTTTTTAAGGTTTCTGGATGTGGAGATGGATTCTGCTATTGTTGTTCCTGGTTGTTAGTAACAAACATTATCTTGTTGGAAATATACTTAAATGTCAGAGTTGCATCTTTGCTGATGAAAACTAGGAAAATGACTTATGCTGCTATACATAACTACATATCAAACTATATAGAATTTAAGGTGTCTTCTCTTGAGTTTAATTGGCTATTTATAATCATGGTTATCAAGAGAGACCAACATAATTATTAGTTGTTTAGCTTAGAAAACCAAAAGGTTGAAGGAATAAATATTACATCATCCCTGTTTCTTTTTTTCTTCAGTATTACTGTATTCAGTTGCTTATGTTTAAAGCTTGAAAATCATTTTGTGTATGTAATTCAATAATATTTGTTGGGCTTTGCTTGCCACGATGCACTGAGATAACTGCGGAATTAGTAGACACAACAGGGGCATTGCTGCTGCAACTACTACGTCTGCTGTTTGTCTACAGCTATTTACAATTACATCCAATGAAAGAGAAAGACATTTAATAAAATAGAGTGTAGAACATACAGCAGCTAAAGAGACTCAGCTGTTTGAAACACATTTTATTTCTTGCTAGAAACAATGACAAACATGCATAGTGGAGTGTTGGAAATTTGTTGAAATCAGTGCAGGGGTTGGAGTAGGACAATGTCAGTTGACCCAGCTTCTGTCTGCTTTTTTTCATATAGTTATATAGCATATTTTAGCATATTCCCATGTTTGTTGTCAATGAGTGCCCTACTCAGTTTAACTCTGTCAATGTAATTAATCCTAATCAAATCAAACTCCCATATAGTTAGTGCTACATTATACTGATTTGCCACAGTAAAACACTCCCTTGATTGTGTTACAAATCTACGAGCGTAGATAACCATAGCTGCATAATTTAATTATATTCTTCTATACTATTTTAAAAATAATCATACAAAATACAGTTCCTTTGGCAGAATCAACACTGATTACATTAAGCTTGTGGGCTGCAATCTAATACTTATTTATTTGCCCACACATAATAATGTTTGGTCTGAAAAAGAAGAACTAATTACATTTGTGCAACAGTAGTATTTTGAACTCCTGGCAAGAGGGGAATAAATAATGCACTATAGATACTAATGTATCAATCACAGGCATAACATTGTATATCTAGTTTTATTTGTGAATGTCTTTGCTGAACAGTGCACCATCAGTGTTCAATAACAAAAAGAAGAGTTGGACCAAACCCATGTTTTTATACTTCTTGGCTTTGTAAAATAACTGAAACTGTAGTTGTTAATGCTATTAACCTTTTATGTCTGCTCTCTATTAACTTGAAATGCAAGCTGTAAGTACTGTAAAGGGGACAGGAAAAAAAAAAAAATTCTTCTTTGAAACTAACAAAATGTAACAAGCTGAGTTACTAATGGCTTACTTTGAATTAAATTGCTGCATAATGATTGGCAGTGGCACTCTGAGTAACACAAGGTAAGCCTTTTTCAGAGGAATTAGGAAAGCGCTTGTCTGGGCTAATGCCGCCTGCCTCAGTTAAAAGTCATTTATATGGGCTGGCACAAACAGCCAATCTGAGTATGCAAAGTATACCTATAGAAAGTAAAGGCGATATACATGTCTTACTTTTTACATTATGAAAATAATCCATTAATATATATTTTCAAGCCTGCATCGATAGAAATGATTTGTTTTTACATTTGCACGGGTGAAATGATTCATAGTTTTTTTTTTTTTTCTCCATGTGAGACATTATTTTTAGGATTTCTTCATTTTTATTTTCTCAAAATTAGAACTGTTCTCTCCCAGTGTTCTGTGTGTGTGTGGAGTTCTTCCTCTGTAGTGCATTATGTCTGTGTTTCTACCTTCAGTTTAGTCAGCCTCCAATCACTGGCTGGCTTTGTTAGCGCACTACATCAAAACATCTATGGCAGATGGATTATCTGGTTGCTACCCAAGAAGCTAGGGGATGAATGTTTTAGGCCAAAGTGTTCTAAGTATGTAAGTACTTAAAATTGAAAAACGATAAGTTGGAGATTGCTTAAGTGTCATTATGTACCTCAGCAGAAGAACGCAGGAGACCCGCAGAGATCAGTGTTGTTTTATTTCCAGACATTGCATACAGGGCCAGAATTAATCTTATGTCATTGTTTAATCATATTTAATTGTGTAGACATTTTAATGTTGCAGTCTGTTGTACTTCACGTTATCTACAGTTGATAAACTGACAGGAAAAAAAAAACCAAAAACATTATTATTGGCCTACTGCAGTCCTATTTATTTGTCAGAGGTGTTGAATTTACATTGTGTATTATATAGCTCCTTTGAGTTTGAATCAGATGAATAAATTGTTTTATGCAGACTCCAAACAAGGATAAAAATGAATGCAAACAGTTGGTTAGATTAGCCAGCTTCTGGCTCGGTGAAAAATTCAAGTATTTAGAGATAGTGGTTTCTGACACAAAACTCAAATTTATCACAGATTTTGAGCTTTGAGATAATGGAAATAAATTCTGGTTGTACTGCTGAGATCGCAGCCATTTTCTCCTATAAGCTTAGACCTACAAGGTCAGCCATAAGATTCAGTTGGTCGATGTCACTTTGACACACTGCTTGTTCTTTTTTGTTGTTGTTTTTTTCAAGGATTTACAATGCATCAAATACTCTCTATCATTACTAGAGCGAAGCCTAATGTTGCTCTAACACAAGATGTAGTTTGTGCTGTGCTGGGGTGAAGCGCAGAGTAAACTCTCACAAATAACATCTGAGTTTGTTACTGGTTGCAGGGAGTCTGAAAAGATAAAGAGGAAGTAGCTTGAGTACTCCAGCTGCAGAGCTGAATGCAGAATGTCTCTGTCAAGCAATTCCTTAAAAGCCCAGGCAGCCGGTTTGCCGATAAGGATGGGAAATGGGAGCTGCTAAAAGTCATTGGTTTTTTAATGTCATTGGTTTGGAGAATTCAGGTTTGTTTTGGTCTAGTTCAGGTCCTGAAACTGTACTGAAGCTGAGAAGGCTTCGATTTGGCAGTCTGTTAGTATTTTGGTGGGAATTGCTTGAAAATTCCTAAAAAATACAACTTCCCTAGGCTCGGAGGATTTTGGATTGTTTTTTCAAAGACAGTGAGAGCCATCCTCCTGAACTTTACCTCTTGTTAATAACAAAAAAAACAGATAGGAGTGAACAGACACTCCTATCTGTTCTAGAGTGTCTGTTCAATCTACAGCTGTAAATCTACCTCGTTTGTTTTATAAAAAGTTAGACTGAACACATCTAAAATCCATCTAATGAGTGTGGCTACTTGATTTGAGGATTGAGCATGCCTCTTTGGATAGATTAAGACATTTAGTGTTGGTAGTGTTGAACGTTACGGCGGCGTGTGCATGCACAGGAATTCAATAAAACAGGCTGATACAAAGCTAAAAAATAGCCTAAGGGAAAAAAAACAAACAAAAATAAAACAACTGCTGACAGAAAATTTGAATATTGCTAATTACATGACTGCTCTTAGTGACAGCAGTGCTAAGAGTTAACTTGATCTTGAATCAAATAGTGACCTTGTCGTCCATTGAAATAATCTCCTCCACATCTCATCACCATCGTCTGAAGGTAAAAGCAAGAAAGATTAAGCCTATTTTAGAAACCAACATAGTTGTTAAAATCATAATGTGTAATGGACATGAGGAGAACTGTGGATAGAAAGGTTCAGAGAAAAGGAAAATCAAGTTAAATGGAATAATCTTATTGTTATTCTTAAACTGTCAGCAGCAGCAAGACATACTGTACCTAATGTTCATGGGGACATCAAATAAATGTCACAGAACTTTTATTTTGTAAAGCTATCATATATACTTCCTGAACTTTTCTTTTCTAACTTTTTATTTCAGGCTCCTTCTATTTCATGGTGTTATATTTTTTAAAGGAGGGGCGGGGTTTTCTCTGTGGATTGGGTCTAGCTAGAATGAAGCACTTGGCAGAGTGAGTTCACATCTGTTCCACACAAATTAGTTCTCCAACCTTAATGACAACAAAAAACAAACAATATTTTGGCAACAATTTGCAAGAGTTATATGTGTGTAGAATAATTTGTATACAGCAAATTGTTTACCTTTGTGTTAATCTTGTTAACTATATAATTACTTAATAATTAACTATATAACATCAGCTTTTTAGCAGAACAAGAAGAACCCAGAAAAAGTCATAATATTCTGAGCAATAGAGCACAAATTTTTTAGGTGGTGTTTCTTTTGCTCTTCCAATACCCTGAATATCTGAATAAAAACTCCAATATACTTTAACATTTCAGGTTAAAAAATCAATTTTAAACTTGGTCTTCAAATTATCCATAGTAGAAAGGGAGATGAAATATTTGACTGATTTTAGGCAAATTTACTTTTCTCATCCACTGTTCTTCTTCTAAGCACATGGGTCAAAATCAAAATTATATTTATGTTAGCATGCAATACAATCGTAGGAGCAGAAGCATTGTTGGTATTTTTTTTTTTAATTGAAGAAATTATATGCTATATGTTTCAAAATCTTTGTTTTATAGTTTTATTTTAATGCCACAATTCTTGGAAACTTTTTTTTTATTTTTATTTTTTTTTTATGCTGTCATACAAGAATCTTATAGCACACCATACCTACTGCACACAAACACACAAACTCCAAAAAGTTTGTGTGCGATTCCCTCTGATTAGATGTGTCGAGGTGTTGTCACAGAGTTCTGCGCCGAGTTAAAATTATTCAAAGTTCAGCGCAGTGTGCGCGCTCCTTATGTTCACCCCTGTGCTGTGTGCAGCTCAGTGCAGCACAAACCCAATATGCCATTGCACAACTCATACAAGGGAATAGATTTGGAAGCAGTGCACAGTATTCACCATATGCAGTGTTATGGCAGATTAAGAATAGATGAGGCTTTCCAACCAATTGACAAAGATGAGATGACATTCCATCCCAATTACATACCAGCCCGTGACTGCTTACAAAATAACACAAAAACAAATGGACACAGGCACAGCAACAATATATAAATTGTAATACTAATATTTAAAGCTGTGGGCTTTATAAGCATTGACAAAGCAGAAGTTAGGACTGTGCCTGAGTTGTCCTTAAGCATGACATCTCTGCATCACTGAAGCAGTAAAAAACCTTTGGTGTACCTTATATATAGCTATTCTTGAAATGAAGAGTGATTATAGCATCTGTGCCATATATTTAAAGGAACAGTCACTGTGAGGTATTTTACGCTATGCAAAGGTTACTGTAATGACTTCATGCCTTCCAGGCTGAATAAAAGACAATGCCCATGAACGGTGAAGGAAAACCTGAGAAAGGGTGTGAGCTACCTACTTGAAGTAGCATTGAGTGATTTCCGCCACCCCGACTTTGAGTGTGTATGTGCGTGGGTGGGTGTTAAAATATTCAGGAGGGGAATTCATGCTTTGGCCACAGGATGATACCAGGCAATCATTCATCTGCCATCATGACAAATTTACCTAGTACTGCTTCATGACAGACACATCATTATCATTTTTCTTGTCAGCACCTTGTTAAAATGCCCTCAGAGAGACGCAGAGAGAGGACTCGTGCTGTTAGTCAAACGGTGCTCCAGTTTTTCAGGCTTACATCATGATCAACACTACTTTTGACAGGTAAATGGCATCAGAGTAACATTGTAATCTCAACCATGACTGGGCAGACGTAATGGGAGATATTAACTAAATCCATCACAAACTCTTCACTCAAACTACAACCTTTAAGCATGTGTAAAGTGTTTTTTTTTTAGAAGCCATACAACAAATATCTCTCCTACAACAATATTACCCCCAAAAACCTAGTAATGGACGTTAACACTTAAGGTTTGTACTAAAAAATATTTTGCAGTTTTACAGGATTTAAAAAAAACGGCGTGCAATCTTTCATTGCACCCTGCAGCAAAGTTTGCCCCCAGAAAATGAGTTGAAATGTTTCCATTGTTCAGAATTTCCCTGCCCTAATGGGAATATGCAGAATGTGGACAAACTTTACCTTTGAGATATTATGAGGAGCTCAGCCATGACGTGGAGGCTCAGAGTAGAACCACTGCTCTTCAACTTTAAAATAATGACTTTGCGGCGGTGCAGGCCCTTTGGAAATCTTTTCAGCAAGTCTCACTTGGACGGACGGACGGATCCTCTAGAAATATTTTGGATCTGGGTGTTTTTGAAATAATGAGAAAAATATTTAATACTTTCTACATCATAGACATCTGTGAAACTGAAAAAAGGTACACATCTAAGTAATTTTATTTTCTTATCAAAAAATGATATTTGTTATGCTGTGAGAAAAAGAAAACCACATAGATATTAACAGCAGACAACAGTTATTTTGCATTCATAAAATTTGCTCAATTTAATTTTTATCTTCCTTTATTTTATTTACATTCTATTTATACTGCACAGCACATCCAATATTCTGCCCATTAAAGTCTTTTTAGCAAGCATATCAACACTTCCACAGCATCTTCGCTGTCACCTAGCAGCTTTTTTCTGGAGTGCTAAGACCTTGGTGTCCAGGATTAAAGTTTTCCTTTTCTTCTGCCTTTTTGTGTTTATAACAAACAGATGCAATGTACATAGTGCCAGAAAATAAAACACAAGTGAAATATGTCATCCAAGGTTTTTGTTTAAGCGAGGCCTGTCTACCTTGGTGTAAAAATGTAGAATTCAGGTGTTAGCTATTACTGCTCAGCAGAACAAAAATGTGACGTCTGAGTGTGTGAGTTTGTTGGAGTTTGTTAGTTTCATTGTTAATGTGTAAAACCTAGCCTTTTGTGAAAGGCTGGTGTCATTAAACCAGCTTTTATGATTTCTTCTCCCATGTATCCACTCCAGTCCCTGTCTTTGCCAAATCAATCAATCAATAAATAAAAAATAGATAAATGTATCCGTCTAAGGACAAAATCACAGATATGTTTTTTTAATCAACAATAATCATGTGTCAACGTATCACATTAGTTCATCCTGTAAGTTGATAAAATGCAAGATTTTGTCATTTTAAAACCCAATTCACTGATGTTACACGGTTTTCAGGGTTTGTGCGTATTCTCGCCAAAGGCTTCATGTTGCCCTCTGTGAACAAATTATTTCAGCTAATTAAGATTTAGGCTTGTGGTGACCTCTGTTGAGTCTTTTGACACCACAGTGTAAATGATCCTCATTGATTTTATTTACTCATTTCTTTTTAATTGGGCAGATTGAGTTCTTGTGTAACCGAAGCTCACCACAATTCCCCAGCCCATGAGTATTTTCACCCTCGCAGAACTGATACCACTGAGATTAAACGGATCAACACCTTGTCAGTTGTTTTGTGAAATGACAGACAGATCTCGTCAGAAGCTTTGTTCACATTCATCTTTGCGTAGCCCTAGAGATGCCCAGTGTCTTTGCCTTCTCTCCGGCATACAAAGCACTTTTACTATTTAATGTCTCTTAACATTCACCTGCTTTAACTTAACTGAGATCTTTTGTGGTTTATGATTTGCTGCAATGTGAAGTACTGCATCTCATTGTTTAACCATGTGCATTTAATGAACCCCGGCATTCAAATGAACTAAACAGTATATATGATGATCTCTGTGGCAGACATGTCAGGAACAAACAGCCTTGTAAGTAGTTTTTTGACTGTCAGTGATATAAATACTGGATGAGTCAGTCAAGTGGAAGTGATCTCCATTTCTTAGGCATCATCAAGAATGAATATCATTTTCTTCTTAATCATCCTGGCTGTACAAAATCAGAAAAAAATAAATCAATCAATCAAATTGTTGCTAATCCAAATATCAAGTAGACATTCTCTCAGTGGTCTTCATGATTTCTCTGATGATTATTTGTATTTCTTTTTTCTTTAATTGAGTCATACTCAAATCTATCTTTATAGATCTTTGGTTATATATTTTTTTTCATGTAGAAAATGATTTTTTACATGTAACAAGGATATTCTCACTAATGTATATTTTACTAATGTGTCAAGATATATTGTAGTTGCACTAAAACAGAATTAGTATTGCATACTTATTGTGTTATGTTACAAATAATAAAATACCGTATTTTCCGGACCTCACTATAAGACGCACGCACATTTATTTATTTATTTTTTTATCCTGGAAATGTATATAAGCTTCACCAGGCTGTTCTAAATGAACATCATCGCTGTCTTCTTTCATTTCCAATTTTGGCTTCCAATGATTCACTTCCTGTTAAAGAGCCCCCTGGTGGTTGAAGAAAAATCCATGGATGGTTCAAAACGTGAGAAAAAAGTAGCGGTTTATAGTCCGAAAAATACGGTTTATGTTTTCTTTTTTGGTGTATGAACTAAAACATTTTAAGCTCCATTGTGACAAGATCAACAAAATGCCCCCGTCTTTCAAAGTTTAAATTCTAAAGGGAAGTGATGTTTGTTTCTCAGCAACCAAAAAATATCCAATCCGGCCGCTTTGTGTTTAGAATATTTAAAATGACTACTGCTGTATTATTCCCTAAGTAAACCCACCTAGTCCAAGTTACCGCTTATAAGCGTGTTGCTTACATTTTGTCATCGGTCCTGGCCCACTAAAAGTCTGTTTGGGATGACTGCAGACTTCCAAGGGCAGCCTAAGTGCTTTATTGCAACACCTGCACATGCTGAGAGGGACGATAATAGCCTCAGCCAGAAGATAGTGCAGATAAAGTAAACAATTGGTAAAATCATTAGCAGATGAAGAAAAAGAACCAAAAAAGTTTGTTTTAAGAAAATATGTGTTTTTGTTTTTATCTGGTGTGTGTAATTTATCATTCAGATAAAAAACAACCAAGAAGTATGCTGATGTCCTGGTGAATAATCACATTATTTTCTTCTTTTATAGTGTCTTTTCTTGTTCTTCTCTTTACAGTAAACTGTGCATAAGTCAGTGCATTTTGCCAATTAATGGGCTGGAATTGAAATAGTACATCATTAAGAGCAGCACAGTTGTTCAGCTGAGCTAAAAGTGCTATGTGTAAAAAGTACGTGTGTTTTTAAGTGTCAAGATTTTTACAGTTGTTTTTCTCTCTCCTGATAGTTTGTACATCATAGAATCTGTCACACACAAAATTCTGAATACCACAAACATATTTTTGAAGACTTGTTCTCTTAATATGTGGATACATACTATTCAGAAAAAATACAATTAGCTTGCATTGCTTTGACTAATACATCCAGGTCATTGAAAACAGCAACAGACGATTTCTACCAGGTGTCCAACTTGCAACTAGAACATTGCCAAGTTGTTGATGTTAGTCTTGGATTCAGCTTCTGACTTTAGAGATAAATACAATGCTGATTGTTCCTCTGTTCAGTGCCATTTGGATTTAATGAGGTTTCTCAAACTAGTTTCTACAGCACTTCTCTTTGAGTTTTATCTGTTGAAGCAAAGGTCAATGTTCTTGACCTGCTCTTCAGTGTTTCACGTCATTGGTTTTATGTAAACTCCAATTTGATTCTGGTGTATTTTGTAAATATTTTACTATAAGTAAAAAGAAATGCAAGCGCTAGCAGTAATTTTGAACCACATCTCAACCACCTTGAGACTAGAAAATTGACAAGCACAGGAAAAAGATAGTCAAGCAGAGAAGACTTCATGTGCACCAGCACACCCTGTTCCTCATATGCATTAAAGTAATTCTGACATATACATCTAAAATTCAGCAGAAGTGTAAAGAAAAATCCAATAGAGAAGTCTTCATTTCTGCTGCAGCTATACTTGAGAGTGTGAGAAAGACTCCCCAAAGACGGATATGTTGGCAGGATAAGGAGTCTTGGGCTATTGATTCACCTCTTGCAGCTGCACACTACAAAAGGTATTAATATATTACTGGAAACTTGATGTCTTTTAGCATAATAGCTTTGGCAGTTCAAGAGAGAATTGTTTAAGCGGCAGTGAAATATTCAGGTTCGTGAAATATCAGCATGTACTTGGTTTTCATGAATCTCTTGAGAAATGATTGAAGAATGCTGAAGGAAGGAGATATTAATCTTGTAAAAATGGCTACTTTTTATAGGTACTGTATCTAAATAAAAAATTTACTTTTATGTGTGAGTGCAGTAATTTACACTGAAGAATTTTTGCTATTTTAATTTATCTGTAACAGCTGCATGGAACTAATAAAATCATACATTCTTCTCTGTTTCCAAAGGATTTTGAACAATTTGGTGTTTGATTGCTTCTATTTTGATGTGATCATCTCACTCATTTCTGCTAATGGCACCCAAGTGCAAAATTTGGGCCACCAACTGTTTTTCTCGAGGCAATCTTTTTGTAATTTCTTGTAAAGCCAGACTCCACAGTAGCAATGTGGGTACATGTTGGCTTTCATCCAACTGCAGAAGTAGAGTCCAACAACTTGGAGGAGGCAGAATTGGCTCCAGCATCCCGTCCAATTCTGCAAACTTGGAACGACTTCTCTAACCAAAGCTGCAAGGGGTTATTCATGCCATATCTACTCAGCAAAATTTGTCAACTATGCTCTAAAAATGTGCAGAGAATTGTATTTCTCACAAAAAATTAATTGTGAGTTTTATACTATTATTCTGTAGAGTTATTCATTTCTAATATTTGTTGACAGTCAGACTAACCCCCAACTTAGACTAATTTGGAGATTTCTCATAATGCGTTGCAACCATGCAATGCATCATCTTTTATCTATGCGTTTATTTCTGCCTGTTTTTCCATGTTTTGAGTCCTTGAAAGAAGGTCAGCGGGCTTTGTGGTCTGTGGAGACAAAAATTAATCCATGGCTTTATCCCTGTTAGTCTCTCATTCATGCAGCATAGCATGCTTTAAAATCAACAGCTGGTTTCTCTTTTCTTTGTTGTTTGTTTAGTGGTATATATCTCTCTTCTACCGCTAGACTTGAAAAAAAAAAATATAATATATATGTAAAACAGTTTTTATTTCAAACATATGGGAATCTTAAGTTGCTGCTCAAAGTGTTTATTTCCTACGAGTATGATAGACAGAAGAGAAGAAATAAAAAGTGGCAGCATGGCAGAATACATATCAAAGAGCCTTACTGTACATCAGATGATATAATCACTGAGCAGGGAGTTTTCTGTGTTTTTTCCTCTGTGCTTGTCAAAATAGAAAACAAGCAGACATGGTACATACAGTACATCCCAGCAGGTACAGTGGCTCTGTGTCTTTATGCTTTTACACTTAAACAAAAGTGTAAAAGTTCCTTTTGCTGTTTCTAACAGTGGCCATATAATTTCATCGTGGGAAGGTACATTTAATTTTAATAATTCAATTTCAATTGTGACGCTCTTTATTCATATATGGCGGTAACTAACCTATAGCTCTGCTGTGGTGTTGATGGAGCCCTGTTTGTTTCAGCATCAGTATTTAACTTGACTGGATCTGGTGTCTCCCATCTTCCTCTTCAGAATATGGACTGTATTTGGAGTTTAGGACAGGCCAGTTTAGAGAGAAGTGTCTTGATCATTACAACAGATACTGGTACAAATAGCAACGTGGGCAGGTGCCAACTACTTCTAGAAAATTACATTTACCTCCCCATAAAACCTTCTAGCAGAGGGAAGTATAAAGTGCAGTTTTTTTATTCTATTTTATTTTATTTATTTTTTGATAGAGGGCTGCTCTGATTTTGAACTTGATAAAACAGTGAATCAACATAAGCCAAAGAAATTGCTCCCTAAAATCACCATTCCAGACTCCAGTCCAGTCCACACATGTGAACCCCTCAAACTCTTCTATGGTTATCTGTGATATATATGCCTTTATAAAGCCATTTTTACTTCCACTCAACCTTTGGATACACACAGTGGCGCAAAAAGTGGGTATGCAGCGTATGCAATGCATAGGGGCGCAGCACCATAGGGGGCGCCAAAACACTGTCTGGAGGGGGCGACGCACCGATGATGTTTTCCCAAACACTTCAGTGCACCTTTCGCTCCTTAACCTCGCGCACATAACGAGGTAAATGTAGCGAGTTTTACGCTTCACATATCGTCGCCCCGGGGGTTGGGAGGGATTCTGTGCTCCTTCATCCTGACATTCCTTCCTTGGGGGCAGAGGTATATTCATTCTTGATAATGCTTAAGTTCTTTATTTTTCCCTAAGGTGGTTTTAAAGTACAGCTTTACTCTGTTAAACTTTTAACTGAGCTGAACTGTATATCGACAAGGCATTTTAAACACTATTATTCTTAGTGTTGTATGAACTCACTGATCTATGTGAATCCAACAAGATTTTTTTTTTCTGGAGTTGCTGTTGCATACTGCCTGAAGCACTTTATAATATATTAAGTATCTGATTGTGTTATTTAGTTTAAGCATTGCAAAAGATGTAAGTAAGTTAGTAAATGCAACTCATTTCTCAATTTCAAGAAATTAAAACTGCAGATTTATGATTGTTTTTATCTTTAGAGAAAAACAATCTAATTCTCCCACTTTTTTATAGCACTTAACATTTGTCATGATTAATTTGTTCCTGTTTGAAACACAGCACAGCTGACTTTGAGGTACAGATTTATGTCTGGCAATTTGTGAAAAGCAGCATTAAGTTCTCTTGTTGAACAAAGTGTTTTTATGGAGACTGTTCCCCTGTTTGCTTTGACAGATGGTGAAAGTTATTCTTTCTATTTTCATCAACTCTACATTATTGTCCAGACTTATATTTATGGGCAGCAATTTTTCTGCACTGTCGTCATCATTTAAAGCACAGATGAATTATCCCTCAGCTGCTGCAGATCAGCACCATAAGGCTAACTGCCACAGTGCCCATCTGATAAATGATCACCGAAAAAACATACCAGAAGACAAATTCTCAACTGCTTCATTTAAACTTAACTATTACATGTGAAAATGACCTTCGCGTTCTGCCTTACCTTGAAAAAAAGCCAACTTGTGACACATGCCAGGGGTGCGGATTTGTCTATAAATCTTATAACCCTGTCCCACATGATGGATGTGATCACCCTTTAATACTGATTGAACCATTTCTAAATCAAATTAACATCTTTTAGCTCATCACTTCTATTTTCCCTTCGACTCCAGAACAGTCATGAATAACCCAGTTCAATGGAGAGTTTGTACATTTTGTGTTTGACTTGTTTTCTTTTCCTTTAGGCCAGCCAGGTTTACTTTGATAACTTACATTACTGAAGCTCAAGGTGATGTCAGTGACAGTCAGCGAACCTGCAAAAAGATCATTGTTAACACGGTCGTGTCAGTAAATAGATTATTTTAGTTGGGAGATGGAACTAGATGATCTAAAGTAAGTCCAAATAGAGCTCTCCTCTTCACTATCCGTCAAAACCTAATTTTATCCTTGTCATAGATCTTTAAAAAATAAAAAATAGCTTTTATATGCTTCACTGAGTACATGTCAGTGAAATATGAACTGGAGTTAAGCGGGGTCAAAACAAATTTTGTCCACAGACATTGTTGTCAGCATTTTAAAGTGCTATGTTGTTTTGCTCCAGTAAAGAGCTAGACAGCTCATTTGTTGCAGGTGATTTTATATACCTGCTCAGGATTAATATAGTTATGTTTGGCAGAAAAATATTTGGTGATCTCTACTGTACTGCACATCACATCCAAAACACTGTGGTGTTTGTGCATGAATAAAATAAAAGGAGCTGAATCCTTTTAGCATAACAAAATACAAAGTTTATGAAAGAACTTGTCGATTTAAAAAATTGGTATATAATTGGGATTGACCTTTGCTTTTTTTGGTAGCTGTGCAGGAAAGTTGACATTTAATAAAATGAATAACTGTTCCTAGTCAGAGTTTGGCCTTTGAGTCCATAGCTGTTGTAGAACGAGATGAGATCCAAGTATGATGGTAGAGAGTTTGGTGTACTCAGCTACTGGTGTACTCTGTGTTATCTGATAGGTAACACTTTTGCTTCATAACAAATTGTCCTCTGGTTTGAATTGTGACAGTAAGAGAGCTCCTATGTGGAGCTAGCAAGTTCTCTTTTGTTCATACTGACTGCATGGGGTACTTCTTTCATGACAGAGATTTAAAGAATGACAAGGACCCTGAGTCAGATGAGGTCCCAAAGATAAGAACAGCAAAGTGCTTGGGTTCAAGATCCACGCCGTATTCTTCAAATTCTGAGAAACAAAAACAGAATGGCTTCTCGAGCAACAAGATGTCCTGTTAGAGACATTATTTACAAAGGTTTTACATCAGGTATTTACATCAGAATGGGAAAATTGCTGTGGCAACTGGTGCAATCAAAGTCTTTGTAGTTGTAAACCAGCTGTTTCCAATGTCTGTGAAAACACTTTCTGAATCCCAGTGTGGCTTCTGTCCATCTACGAGTTCAAGTGATATGATTTTTACAGCCTACCGACTCCAGGAAAAATGCCAAACACCATGACATTATGCCACCATTATAAATCTATCAAAGACCAACCGTTTTTTTTATATTCATCAGTGTGCGAGAAATAGTCCTGAGATTTTGGTCCACATTGAAATGATGGGATCATTCAGTTGATGGATTTGCCAAACGTCCATAATGCAAATATCTTGTTTCACTAAATTTTAAAGGTGATCAATTGAATTAGGATTTAGTGACTGCAGAGACCATAGCAGTAGATGAAACAAGTTTGCGGTGATTAGAGCTTTGTGACATGGTGCATTATTTTAATCAAGTCCAATTACAATAATCAACAAATGCCAATAGTCATTCTGTGATTATTCCTGTTAGATTTATAGTCATAATAGACAATGTGTAGAAGCTTGCTGTCAATATCAACAAAAAATCATCTAAACTTCATGTAAGTAACTTTCCTCCATTATTATCTAAATGCTGAGTGGTTATTGGCTTTTTAGTTATTTTAGTAATATCCAGAAAAATTATTTTACTTAAAAATAAGTCTGAAATTGGACATATTGAAAGAAAATATTCAGTGGCTGCAAGCTAACTGTACTTCAGAGCGCAGAAAAAGTAGAAATTGTGTTAAAATTCTAGCTTAAAAGTGATGCTAAAAGCGATTCATTACTTGCCTTGACAATGATCAAAAGCTGTAATTTGTCATGCTAGATTTTTAATCATTGTCACATGAACACACAAGAAAGGGTGCAACCAGAGTGTGCTGTTGTGGTGCAGGGGTTAAGCACAACCCAAATATGGAGGCCTCAGTCCCCAATGCAGCTGTTACAGGTTCAATTCCCAGCCTTGGCAACCTTTGGTGCATGTCTTCCCCCTTCTCTCATTACCCACCTTCCTGTCAATTAACTATCAAATTAAGGCCACTAAAGCCAAAACAATCTTAAAAAAGGGGGCACAAATCAATTCAAGCAGAGTGGCGCTGCCTCATAACCTGGCATTAATGGTCAGTTGACCAGTCAAAAAAATAGATTACACCAACAAAAATCTAATGGTGCTTCATGCTATTGTAAGTTAAACAAACCATTCCTTATGTTTGTAACACTTACTTTGTCAGTTTGACATAACAGAATCTGTTGGATATGTACCTGTCATTTTTGCTTTATCGTTATTTGCTTCAAATTTATAAATTGAGAAGAAACACTCTTTACCTGACAAACTGTGTAGTGTGGAAAGCTGAAAGGATGCAGATTTTACAGTATGTATTAATTTATGTGATAATTATAAGAATTATTTGTCACCGAAATACATTTTACTCCTAGTCTATGATGTGATGTATGCTTTCCTATGTTCATTTAAGTGAAATTATATAAGGAACTATAAATCCTCCCTCATAGCCCTTCAAACGGGTGACTCATACGACACTGATGCAATCCATCAAATATTCATCAAGATATATGAAAAATTGGTTGTCAGAACTCCACTGAGAATATCATTTAGGTCTCTGAGTTCTTAATGGACAGAGGACCAGATTACTGCAAATGTTTCCTCGACTCTCTGAATGTCATGACAGTTTTTCTACCAAAAGCATCAGGGACGTACACTGCTAAACACTGGCAGCTAAATACTTTGCAGGACTTGGGCTGACCCCCTGTAGTGACCCTGTGTGAGCATCTAATAAAAATCTAACCAAGCATCAAGGTGCATTTGAGACCCAAAAGTAAACAAACATCACTTTTCAAAAGCACAGTCTCACCAAGTGAGTGGGTCCAGATTAGCCTTTATCCATCAGTACTCTTTTAAAAATCAAGCCTGACTCAGAGAAACAAACACACAGAGAAGCATGTAGCATGTGTGATTGGAAAACTACGTAGAACTTTTATTTATATTGCATTTGAAATTACAGCTTCACCGAGTGTTACTAAAAATATAACCTGCTTGCTGTTTCTCAATGATAGTTTTCTTTTTGGCCATGAAGTTTGG
Organism: Poecilia picta; assembly: GCA_033032245.1. Classification (NCBI taxonomy): domain Eukaryota; kingdom Metazoa; phylum Chordata; class Actinopteri; order Cyprinodontiformes; family Poeciliidae; genus Poecilia; species Poecilia picta. Next base: position 14,558,792 of record CM065355.1, on the reverse strand, counting down.
GCTACTGCTACCTTAACAAATACTATCAATCAATCAATCTTTATTCCAGACACAAAAAAGATCCATAGTTAAAAAAAAAAAAGTAAAACACAAACAAAATACGAGAAAAATAAGAATAGACATGACATATTATTCACCGAATCACAAATAAATGATGACACCAATGATTCCATAATCTTGAAGAAAGTCTCAGCACTAAAAGCAGGATTTACTAAATTACAGTATATTATTGCATGACACAGATAATCTACACATGCATTTATACATATGTTAATACTTTGTATAATTTACTTGTAATTCACATACACAATCCTATATTATTATATCCCAAATCTCTGCTTACCAGTTTACTATTAACCCTTATTCTGGTCATCATGTTTTGTTAAAATTAAATAAAATTGTTTTCTCCGAAGCAGTAAAACTATGACACAGCTTAGCATGTTTCCACTTTGAAATGTCTACAGATCTACTTTATTATGAAACTGCATTCGGGGTGTAGCTGTGAAATACCTCAGAAGAAACCTTTACATTTTAAATATTTTAATAACAGTATTTGCTTTACAGATTTTATTCTTCATTCTTTTTTCCCTTAAAATCTCTTTGAAGCATTTTACTCTAGTGGTTTTTCATCTGAATTGACCTTTGCTCTCAATCACACATCCTTACTCCAGCTTCTGAGTTTAATATCCTTGCCTGTCAATTGCAACTGAGAAGAGAGCGACTTTGTTTCCTTGCTTTCATGACAGCTGCTCTGAAAAGCTGGCCTAAGGGCAGGACCTCAACAAATTTTCTAAAGGCTGGCCAAGTCAGTCTTTGAGCTATTTTTACCAATCAATCCTTTATTTATTCAGTTAGTCAGTTCTACCTAACACATCCTTGTGATTCCATTTGTCAAATTTATAAAATGGATTAAGCTTCTCTTGCTCCACTTAAAGTCAAGCCGGGAAAAGCCAAGCAGGACTTCCTAAGAAATACAACAAACAATGAAGCAGGAAACTGAAGCAATGACTCATCTAGACAAATAAGAAAACTTGAGAATAAAGAAGATGATTTCATAAAAACCATAAAACCATACTTACAGATGGTTAGATGAGGATAGAGCCACCCAAAACTTAAACTAAGCAATAATTGAAAGGTGTGAAGGAAAAGGTGCGCAATATCAGGCCACATACATTGAGACCCACAACTAACCACTTTGTCAAATTAATTTTACTGTCACTCACAATATATTATTTCTATCCACTCCTTTTTCTGAAAGCAGCCGGAGATTTTAAAAAATTATGGATATGATTTGAACTGTCACAACAGAACAAACAAAAGTGACAAACAGGTAGCAATATACGCTTAACATAGCCAAAGATGATCTGTTGTGATGTATCACCATGGAGATTTGTTGAGCAAAATTGCATTACACTGCTCCAATAATAATAAAATAAATGGATAAATAATAATGAAAAGTTATATATATATATATATATATATATATATATATATATATATATATATATATATATATATATATATATATATATATATATATAATATATATATTATTATATATATATATTTATTTATTGCATATATATATATATTTATTTATTTATTGCATATATATATATATATTATATATATATATATATATATTATTGCAATAAATAAAATACATTTATATTATATATATATATATATATATATATATATATATATAATATATATATTATTATATATATATATATATTATATATATATATATATATATATATATATATATTATATATATATATATAATATATATATATATAATTATATATATTATATATGCAATAAAAATATTAATGGGAGTTTAGTAATCTTATGGTATAAGGAATGAAGCTGTTGTGGAATCTGCTTGTTAATTGTTGGTTGGGTTTATAGGACTCCAGTGTCTGGTATGGAAATATTTAAAGAGTGAATTTTCCAAATGTTTGTCTGTTGAGACTATGATATTGATTTGTTAAATTAAAAAACTTAATTTAAAATTAAAAATCCAAAAACCACCAGACCCAGTCAAATAATTTCATATTATAATACATTTATAGATAACATATTAACAAATAATATGGAAAATGCATCAAGTGTGCTCCTATTGACATTTACCCATTTTTGATCAGGTAAAGAAGCAGATGACTATAAATAACAAATATGGCTAATAGAAAACATTATACAAAGTGAGAACAGAGGAAAATATAAATGCCTATAAAAATAACTTGCTAAAACAGAAGTGGGATGTGGTTTGTGAAGAGGAGGATGCCCATATATCATATGAAAAATTTCTAAGGATATTTGTAAGATTATGAAGTAAAGATTGCCTATTAAATAATACAATATTTGTCAAAACACAATCAAAAACAGAGCCAACGGATAATTACAAGTACAGAAAATGCCTGAAAGAAGAAGAATGCTCTTGACAACGAATTTATAAAAGTGAGAACAACATAAAAAGAAATTTCAATCTGGAGAGACTCAAACGAAGAAACAAAGCGATTAAAAGAGTTTAATCACAAAATGAAAATGAAAATAAACAAAGTCCTTTGGCATTGAGGCCCCGGCCGGGATCGTCAAGCTGGACTTTGATAAGCTCGATGAACATTCCTGATGCAGCATAGGAATGTAGACCCCCCAGGGCCTGTACTGGTAGCGTCAGTCGGAGGAGGATGAGGCCTGAGAGCCGGGAGCAGAAGGTGGAGATGGGGCAGAGGTGGGTCGATCGCAGCTAATGAGCAGAGGATACCATGGGTGAAGGTCCTTTTGAACTGGAGCCCGAACAATGATTGGCTGGAGCGAGGCTTGGACCGGCGCTGATAGGTCCAGGTTGCAGAAAGGGAGGTGCTGATTGATGAGGCAGGTGCGACTAGAGTCTTTCAGACTGAATTTTTGTCAAGATACATAAAAGTAAAAAGAAAATGTCTTTGAAATCAGTTCCTTTCCAAATAATATAGAAATAGTTAAAGTAACAACTCTTTAAAAAGCAGATGACAGACATCATTTTATAAACTGTTGTCCTGTTTCTTTGTTACCTCAGTTCTCCAATATTCAGGAAGGGACTTATCTGAGAAAAGAAAGAACTGCTTTTCTATCATTATTCAAAATATGTGTTTTGTACATTTTTGAAAAGATTAAAGATTTATATTTTCATATTAAGTTAGTTTATTTTCCCATCACTACTTACAGTGTTTGTATGGAGTTCACACATATGAACACTACTCTCTCCAAATTCTGTTTTATTTTGTTTCAATGCACCTGTAAGAAAGAAGTAAGTGTCCATTGTGGTACACAACCTGCTTTAAGCCAAAGATTGAACCTCTACAGATAGCACAGAACCAGCGTTAAACCAATGAAAGTCATGACTTATAGATTGAAAAGAAAATAATGATTTTTTTTTCTATCATCATAGTTGATTTTTAATATAGCCGACTTCCTGAAGCCTAGATACTACCACACTGTAACCACAGGGGTGTTTGATTAAACATGATTAGAAGACACTCAAAAATCATGCTGATACAGAAGACACTGGTAGATGACCTGTTTTTGTGATTCACGGGTGAAGACTTCATGTCCTGATTGTGTTAGAGTGCTTACAAGTACCATCCACATCCACTGCTGTTGGTTTTACTGTTGCTCTGGGAAAACAACTTTTTTTTAATTTTAGATTAGAAGGGGAGTATTTTTCTTTCTCTACATGTTCTGTATTCTGGAAAACTCTACATAGAATTTTTTTATCTGATTAAATTGCAATAGAGTACAATGGAATGCTGCTGTACATACAAATAAATGTCATCAATAAAAAAATTTAAAAAAAATAAAAATTAATCCATGATCAAAAATGTGGATTGAGGAAATGCATAGGTTATTTTTATTCTGTATCGTTTTCTGACCACTTATTAAGACTGGAGTATTGCTGGAAACTGAGCCTAAAGAAAGGCAGTGTTTGGAGGTGCAGCAGCACTTTCTTGTTTAATGAGATGGGTGTCTGTGGATTCTGTCAAAGACAGGCACTGCTGGTTACAGTTTCAAGAGATTAATTTGAGAGCTGTAAAGCTTTAACAAGACTTGAAAGGTGTGTACACGTGTAAGATCTGATAGTGAGTGTTTGTCAGACACAAATCTAATGGATGATGAGATACAATGAATGTTTCCCCTTCTTTATTTTTCTACATCTTCTACATTGTCCTTTTTTAGCAACTCAGTATCTGTGGTTTCACCAGCTTCTTAAGTATCTTCTGTGATTTTCAAATACTTCCAGGCCCTTTTTCCTTCACTGGATAAGAGCCATGTGTTTTTCGGTGCCCTTTTGGGCTAAATGTGCGTCTACTGATTGCCCTATATTTCTGCAAATGTCACTGCACTGAGATACATCGATGTTTTAACCCTCCCACTTGACCAGCTAAAACAAAATAGAGTTTGGTGGAGGTTTAATTTTGTAGATAAGCTCGATAGCACTCAAAATACTTAAGAATCACACTTTTTAGTTGATATATTAACAATTATATGCGTTGCATTGTAAAAATAAATTAATTTTTTTGTTTTTATTGTTAAGCAGTATTTACTACACAGATAAACAAAGTATCTTAGTTGTTTTTTTATTCTCGTAAATGTGTTATTCTTGTAAATTCATACATTTAAGCTGAATTTCAGCTCATGGTTGCATGTCTTGTTTTAAACCTGCTCTATCTCAATTCCTCGTTATTGCATTGTAATCATTGTTGTGGAAATATGAAGGTACTGGCTGGTTCCTACTCATCTTTATAATTGTTGGCTGCCAAGACACATTGAGAAGGTGGAATTCTTTGTGCTCTTCAGAACAATAGACAAATAATAAAGCCGACACCTGGCAGTATTGTTTCCACGCCAAAAAAATATGAATGATCCGACTTGTGTGAAAAGGATGCTGTAAGTTTTCTTGTATTTTAATATCTCGTACTCAACATGTTTTCTGTGTTATTTGACAGATGCCATGTTGCTGGTCGCAGACAGACTGGTGGGACCTTTCAACATTGAAGCAGTTATAGAGCCAATTGATATAAAAATTTCTGACGCAATTATGACGATGCAGGACAACAGTATGCAAGTGTCAGCCAAGGTACTGTATCTTGAGAAGCCTTGATCTTGTGTTATTTATGCCTATTTTTATTTAATTATTTATGTTTAATTATGGCAAATGCTTTCCTTGGCAGTAAAATACTGTGTAATTTACTGTATCCAATGCCAAATCCTAATGACAGCTGCATAAATTTTACATAAATTGGATTTTATGAGCTTATTTAAATTTCTTCATGACAGCAGTATATACAGCAGCCACTTTATTAGGTACACTTGTTTAATTGCTTGTTGTAAATCTGCCAATTACATCGCTACAACTTAGTAGATTTAGGTGTCTGGTCGTTGTGAAAACAACTTGCTGGAGCGCTAACTGAGCATCACCATCAAAAAGAAAGAAATATATATATTAACACAACAAAATACAGATTTAGGTCATTTCAAATGTGGCATTAATGTTGGTCCTAGAGGAACTGCTCATCTACTAGGGAAATAATGTGTAACTAACTCTTGGTTAAACAGACAATGGTTCAGAAAAGATAAATATAGCCAGCAGTTATGTGGCAGAAAGCGCCTTGTTGATGTTGAAGGTCAGAGGGGAACAAGGAGTCTGAAGTGATGGAAAGGCAACAGTCACTGAAATAACCAGTTGTTACAATCACAGAGTACAATCACTGAACAACAGCTGAAGACCACACCAGGCACCATTTCTTTTAGCTAAGAACGGGAGGCTGAAGCTGGAATTTGCACCAACTCTTCAAAATTGGAAAATGATGGATTGGTAAAAAAAAAAACATTGCCTGGTCGTTTGAGTCTCAATTTATACAAAATTCGGAATTTTAGAATTTTGTATAAACACAATGTAAGCATGTTCAGCTTGTCAACGTTTCAGAATAGTTGTGATCGCACAAAGTGGAGGATATTTTCTTACCACATTCAGTACGAACTGACATGATTTAAATGTCACAAATCACCAGTTCACTATCGTTGCTGACCATGTCCATTCCTTAATAAATTCATCATATTCACATCTATTCAATACATCAGTGAGATGAATTAAAACAATGTTTTGGCTTTTTTTAATTACAATTCTTTAATAATGATAATTATTGTTTAGGAACTTATAACAAGCAGCTAAAACATGACTTTAGATGCCACACTTCACTTCCACTTCAAATTATTTTGTGAATTCTGGTCAGTCCTCAGAAGTTGTGACAAGGTCCATGTGAATTTGATGGGCTGTCTTTTCCTGTACCAAGAGAGCTTGAAATGTGCAATTTTACCTATTGTCTGTGCTCCTTGAGGTTTTGTTTGGTGAACAAATTGCTCTACGATTACAGCTTTCTCCAATATGTAACCTTGTTCTGAGGTTTTCTATACATACCAGACTAAATTGCGTTGTAATTGTGTCACTGTGTGGGACCACAACACACTGGAAAATTTTAAAAATCTGAGGACTCAAAAAGCATTAGACAAAAGCATTCTTTTGGCATGATTATCACATCATACCATGACAAATAATTAACCAACAGTGGAGAGATAAAGACCAGTAATATTGATCAAAGCATCTGAATAGCAATAGACCATACTGTGTTTACAAACTGGATCAGGTGTTCCTCGGTTAGTATTTTAGACAAATTTTAAAATGTTCCTTAAATTCAGCATTCATTTGTGTATTTTGGGTTTTCTTCCAAAGAAAACTGGTTTTAATCTATTCCACAGTAGCATTTTTATAAACATTGATCCACTATTTCTAGGGAAGGTTTTCAGAAAGTATATTATTTTGTGTGTTTTATACTCCAAGAAAAAGTCTAATTTGCCAGAATTAATGGGGTTTCAATGGAAAAATCCAAAGGAATCCTGGATTTCATTTTCTTTATTTGTGTGCATGTTTTTCCATTTTTCCATTTTTTTTTTTGTTCTGGTACAGTTTTTCCCTTGAAGGTGAATAATAAAATGGCAAGATTGATTTTTGCCTCCCCACCCACATGAGACTTGCCACTTTGAACATTAACCTTGGTCACTGATAAACACCAGTGCTTGATTGTTTTGTCTCGCAGCCACAAATTGAGCTGGAAAAGTATTAGACTTTGGATTTTTCTTAAAAAATAAATATATATATTTTTTTTTTTTCTTTTTTTTTTTTTTGAGAGACACAAATTCTTGTTCATTTTGAAAAGGTTGTTGTGTTCTGCTTCAAAACATGTTTGGCTTTGTGACATACAGATGTGTTGTTTGGCAATGTGGGAAAAAAGAAACTATTTTATTTGATACTTATGTTGAGAGATGCTGTTAACTGAGCAGTTTTCTGTTTTCAGATGCAAACAGAGCTTTTTGTTTTTCACACTTCCTGTCCTTTCTGTATGTTAACTGTGTTTGTCCTTGCTCTATTTTAGGTTTTTCAAGAGTGTGGTCAACCAAAGCCTTCAGCAATAGGCAGGTCTGCACGGGGCATCTCAGATGTATTTAGTAGTCGCTTTAGACCCTTTACCCCCGAACAGAGACCGACCACGGCAGCTGGAACAAGCCTGGATAGACTGGTATGTAGAATGATAAGACAGAGTAAAGAGCATTTGTACATGTTAAAATCCACCTTAATGATATAATGACACTAAAATGTGTGATATAAAGCATTAAAAATATATGTATATATTGATATGATATGCAAAAACTAAAACTGTTATTAATTGTATAAAAGCCAGAGTATTTAAAATATAAATATATTTTTAAAGAAATTTGACATAAATCGTCAAGAACTTCAGGATATTCAGTCGTTCTTACATATTTTGACAGCTAAGCTGATTTCAGAGCTCTTCAGAGGAGACATTTCCTTTTTTTGGAAATATCATTGGCAGAGGCAAACTTGGTGAAGGCATGCTGAGCTTAAGGTCGACTAACTGGGATGCAAGTCCAAAGGCCAGAAAAAAAATAGAGGAATGTTCATGTAGTTCATGGAGCTCCCAGGTGCAGTGTGACTTCTACCACTGCTGCACTCCGAGTAATGTAAAATATTTATATACATACTCCCTTCCAGTAGTTGTGATAAACTCACAATGGTGCATGAATACAAAGCAAAAATAAATCTACACATGTGGGTTAAAATGTATTTTTTATTGTATATGAAACCACTGAGACCACACTTACTGTTTAATAATTTAATATGTGTATCCAATTCCAATTTTTTGTAGAAGATATTCACAAAAATTTTGATTTAAAATCTGGATGACTGAGTTGCAACGTTGCAGCTCAGTCACTTGCACTGTGTAATGTTGTAGATGTTAAATACTTCTATAGATTTAATTTTGTAATGAAACCAAGTAACCTAAATAAAGGCAGTTGTATACTGTATTCAAGCATTGTGTCCCAACATATTTTTAATATATAAAAGTTAGCAACTTGTAAAGGTGTTGAAAGGATTTTAGTCAGACATGCGTCTCATTTTATTACATTTGTCCTTTGGATCATCCATGCCTCAAATACTTCTTTACATAATCTTCTAACTGGGAAATCCATCTGTTAAAAACATCATCAACCCTTTGACTAAAAGGTGCAGTCATTAAACTTGTGCTGCAGAATCAGTTGAAAATGATTAAAATGGAAAAAAATATGCAGCATCACAACCGCTACTAAATGCTGCAGAGTTTAGTCTTAGTTTTTATCAGCACTTGTTGATATAAAATTCTATGGAATAAATACAAAGATATATGTGTATAACAGGGAAGATCCCTTATAATATTATTCTTGAATTATATGTATCTTTGCAAACAGTCCCAGCTTAAGTAATATAACTAAATCCTCTTACTTGCTTCAAGACATAAAGATCAAAAAGAAGGTGAAAAGTAAATGTGCTTTTAGAGAAATTTTTTGAGTTATTCTAGTTTTAATAATGCATTACTACATGCATTTACACTTCTACCTGTCAAAGATTTGAGTTTTCTGTAAATCAGTGATTTGCTTAGAGAAAGACTAGTTTTCTATAAATCTTTGCCTTGTGTAAATGTAAGAAATATATATTCATTTGACAAGTAAAGTAGAACACTAACACATTATCTGTCATATGAATCTACATGTACAGATCAATTCAATAAATTAAAACGGTATCGTAAACTCTTTTATCGGAATATTATCACTAAGTGAAAAATTATGTTAATTAATTATACACAGATAGATGTTCGAAAGCATTTCTGATATAAAGATTTTTTGATTACAGTTAATGAAAAACCTGACATTTAAAATTTGAATATTACATCAAATCAATTTTTAGAAAAAAGTTTATTAAATGTAGCATTAATGAAAAGTAGGTTTAAAACCTGTTTAATAGTTGTCGAAAGGTACTTTTTGAAATGATGCATTTAAATATGCATTTCATCAAAATGCATATTTGTATTAATTGAATATAACAATATTATAAGTTTGTCAATTTTGAAAAACTGTTCTAATTAAGAAAAACAAACACAAAAACTTCTGCTTTCAAGCAACTTCAGACACATTTTTCCACTTCAGACGTAGATTTTTATGCAGGTCTTGATTTATGCATTGATCTGAAAGTAAAAGATTTTTAAAAGATTTCACTGTGCCTCACTGGAAGTCATTTCGAATCAAATGGTTTGAGGTGCTAAATCTCATAGGCTGGTGAATAGAATATTTCAGCAGCTCCATTTATCATTTAACTTTTTGCTTCACTAACTAATAGACATTCTTTTGCTCCAATTCTCGCTCTCAGTCTCTCTGTTTCTCCAATGTCCAATTAAATCTCTTTCTTCTTCATTTCTCTGCTGCTCCCAGAGGGCTGTCTGGAAGACAATGCAACACAGTGTAAGCTTTCCATTCCTCTTCTTGATTTCACAAAGTCATCACTCTTGTGTTTTAATCAACCTGCCCAATGCACTTCACTTCTTTATGTTTAGCATTGGTCCTGGTAACTTCTTTGACTCATGACTGTTTAATAATTTCGCTCACGGTATATTTACATTTTTTGATCCTGTGCCAGATATCTCAAATTCAGGGACTTACAGGTTCAGGGGTTATGATTGCTTGTTGCTGCAAGGTAAATTTTGATCTGTGAGATTGTTTTCATCCTGCTTAAATGTTCTGCTGAAGCTTTGTTACCTACATTATTAGAAAAGCAGACCAATTGCTCATATTTTCCTTGTACTTCAAGTATGAACAAAGTAATATACACTATCAGCCATTTAATAAACAGTCCGACTATTTTGATGCATTTTTGTGAACCATTTGTTATGATCAGAGGCAACATTCAGTGCTGTTTTTCCAAGAAGTTGTGTTACTGCTTTAAATGTAAAAACACACTAAACATTTTTCTTGGCTTTTCAAATTATTATTGATCAAAAGAGAGTTCTGATTATCTTTGATGAAAAAATGTGGAAGCTTTAACAGTATTCATATTTCTCTGTTATTCTATTTGATATGTTGGCTCAGTACAACTGTCTGCTAATTACTTATCAACAGTTGCTTTGTTTTGATTTTCTCTTATTTGCTGACTTTTTTCAGCTTTTGTTAAATAAATATAGCTATGCAGTTAAATAGCTGTTTCTCTATTTTTGATGAAAATTATTTTATTAAATGCGCAAAAGAAAGAGCTAAATATTTTTCTATGAAAACTCTACTAATTATGATCTACTACAAAATCACAGCTTTTATTAATCCTGATTTACAGAGAAGAGTAAAACTTACAAGAAATAATAGTCTTCCTGCCACTGTCTATTAAATCATCATCTCCAATAATAATCACTCATAATTTAATAAGTGAACTTAATGAGGGAACTGGTTCAATGGCTACTATATAAAACTGATACTTGAAAATTAGAAGTCCTTGGCACAAACACTAGACACATGTGTTTCAAAGGAACACATTACACTCAGTTACAAGTTTGACTAAAATAAAAGAAGATGAAAAAGGATCCTTATTATGTCATGAAATAATAGTAATCATAATATAAAAAGTTCAAACTGAGAAACTCATTAAGACTGGACACTTAAATACTGTGTATCAAGCACCATGTGGCTTTTTGCCACTTAGGCAGATACTGAAAGAAACTACTGAAAGGACAAAGTCAGACACAATCATGTTAACAGCAGGATGAGCAGTGTAACAACCAATTGCCTGCATGACATTAGCATTTTGCTCAAAGTATCGTGATGCCTTATTAAATCCTCAGAAGGTGACAAGCTAAACACTATAACTTATTATAACTTATAACGACTTAAAATGCTGATTAGTTGGTCTGGAAACTGAAGTAAAAGAACTTATTTCACAAATATTTATGTAAATAGCACTTAATATGAAATAAATCTTGTAAATGTTTTAGAATTAATGAATGAAAAAAACATAGAGTAAAGGACTTGGCAGGGTAAACTCAGGTCTGAGGGGATTTTTACAACAAGCAAGAGATCAAAACCAGTAAGTTTCCAAAAACCAGAAATCTGCAACCTACACTTCTAAAATGATAATAATAATAATAAAAAAACTTTTTTAATACATTTAATATTATAACAAATGCAGGTTTTAGCAGCTTTTTGTATAATAATTGCATTGAATTTCCACAAAACTAAAACAACACTAAAAGTAACAGTAATAGTTTTTTAGATATATTTTTCTTCTCATTCGGTTGGAAACTTTATCATTTTTGTGCATCATTTTCCACAAATAACATCTCGGAAAATGATGTCATTTCTTATCAAGGGTCTGGGCTTCGCATAGAGCCCAGACAAGGGTCTGGATTTTCTGAGCCTAGATCTGTGTGTCACTGATGAGTCCAGATTTACCTTGTTTCAGAGTGATGGCCGGATCAGGGGTAAGAAATAATGCCTTCATCATGTTTAGTGCACAAGCCGGTAGGGACAATAATATTATCTGTAGTTACTGCAGTTAATTAGATCTAGGGTCAGAAACATTATGTGCCCAAAGAATAAAGTCAGCTGCTAACCAACTGTTTTAAGTCACAAGAACATATCAAAACAATACTGCGGTGAATGTAAGTTGTATTAAAAGTAAAAGACAATCCAAGGAATTGTTAGAGTGTGACTTTTTTTGGAACAACAGTAAATTAATATTTGTTTGGTGAGTCTGGGATAGTAGTACTAATGCTAATCATCAGACAGTAATGGATTATTCATTAAAGACAAGCTGTAGTCTTGTGGCATCATTATTGTGGATATACAACTAGTTATTTTTGGTTAAAACAATATGTAAAACATGTGGCTGCGCATAGTTGTATGTTTAATTAAAACATGTTTATTTTGTTCTCTCTTTGTGTGTCTACAACCGCATGTTTTCACTTATGACATGCCAGACTTTTACTTTCATCAAAATTCTGCTTAGTTGTCTAACAATAGGATTTGTAGTTTATATTTGTTTATTTTGCTAAGCTATTATACCTCCAAGAGTAGATACTGTAAGAAACATTATTTAGTAGTACAGGAATTTATGCACAAAACTGCATAAATTAGCAATATGTAGTACAGGAATTAGACAAGAAATAATTTAAAATATGAAGTGGGACTGGTGTGATCGAACCACCTACCTGCTAATTGGTAGATTACAGCTCATACTTCCAGTATGCAGTTTTAAATATTTTAATTTTTGTATCGCATACATAATGCATTTTGTGTTCAGAGATCAAATGATTTCCAGAGCATGAGAACTTTACTGGAGTTACACTTTATATTGGTTTAATTTATTCAACCAGTAATGAACAGGTGTGTGATGGAACGATTCTGACTGACATTTATTTCTCTGTGACTAAGTCATGTTGTTGACAGAACATTATCGTCAGTTTCTCCATTACACAAATGCTCCCTGAAAAGAATTTTAATGGATGGCCTAAACAGATTCAATCATTGATTTGTTTGACTATTTTCTAAATATTTTAGACCTTCTTAATGGATTGTTTGTAGTTAAGTACGTTGAAATGGGGGATGCAGTTGGAAAGAAAGCAAATTAGTCATTAGCAGCAGCCGGGCCTTTTTCCACACTCCATTTAACTTTGTTTTTGCAGAGGGCCAGGACCGGGAAATGATCTAGCAAAAAAAAAAAAAAAAAAAAAACAGGAGACATTTTTCTTAAATTGGAAAAAAAAACGGTTAAATAAATGATCAGTGACTCTAATTACATAAAATAATTTAATGTTGCTACACATTATTTAGGTATATTTCAGTATACTAGGGATTTGTTTTGTAAAAACACTATAGTGTGAGTGCTACAGAAATATGAGAGTAATACATTTGAAAAAATGACAAGTGGCCCAGAGCTGATCATCATACTGAGCCTCTGAAATGGTATTGGCACTGGTCCCATATGTAATTCTTTTTTATTCCTGGGTCACTAGTTATAGAAAAATAATTTTCGTTGTTACAATAGCTGACACAAGTATCAAATAAGATCTGTGGTAACACAACCAGAATTGCAGAATCTATGAGTCATGCTCTAAAATGGATTCAGCTATAATTTTAATGGAATTGTGGGATATAATGCAAATCTTTTTAGTGTACTCTGTCTTTTTAATGGTTTGAGCAGATGAGCGGGGGGAAAAGAACAAATGTTTAAAACAGCTAATCACATTGACATGCTAATTTGCTATACTTGGCATGCTGAGCTGATGTTTTAACAGCAGTAACAACCGTGGGGCATCCATGCTGTTGAGATTTCCTAAACTGTTTTCCTAATTTTGTGAACAAAGATTTTGCAAAAGATTTTTTTTCTTTCTTTTTTGTAGCTTGGCTTATTTAATCAAACCCACAACAATGGCAGGTAGAAAGGAAATAAACAGTTTTGCATTCTAGGATGTTAATGTGTAAATGAACAGACATTTATCAGTTTGTTAAATTATCCAAAACCTTACCACAAATATAGAAAAACATGTGATACGAATGCCACCATGTTGTTTGTTAAACACAGACAAAGCCAGAATGAAGCAGGTAGTTTTCAGTCTTTGGCAGTTATAGCTATTTTTAGCGGAAAGAAAAAACACAATCTACGTTTTGAATTGTGTTCATGAAATGTGCCAAGATAAACAATTTTTTATTCTTAAATCATAAGAACGGTGGAGGATAATGTGCAGGTCGTCATCATTTCAATAGATTATTTAAATGCCTTATTATATGCCTTTAGAAGTGGGTTTATTGTAATGTAATGGTGAGAGCTGGTTTGTCTAGTACCGTTTACAGCTAAATAGAGGGTAATGAAGTGATCCATCGAGGGATAATTTGGTTTGTCAAAAGAGATACATTTGTGACAGTGATTAATTTGCACTCAGCCATCCTTACTTGTCATAAAAAATTTATTTGAATGACCATCGATTAAAGTATTGAGTCTGAAACTGTGGAGGAAAGGGCAATGTTCTCAATCCATTACATTCTATGCCAGTTTTTATCTTTTATTCATCATTATCCCACATTTTTTTCATACTTTGATCTCATAAGATTTACGCTTTGTGGTTTGAGAGTTCCTATTCTGAGCACTGAACAATTTTCTGCCTATATTCTTCTTTTAAAGCCCTCTTTAGAGCTCAGATATTTTTATGTTTGTTCAGTTATCAATGCACACAATAAATATTGCATCACAGAAAATGCATGAAGTAGCAATAAACATTGTGTGTGTGGGTGCTACAGAATATAAGGTTCCAGCTCCTTTCAAAAACAAAACTGAGAAAAAAGGGGACTTGGAAGGAAGAACAACTTGTAATCTGTCAGTAAGCCACTAAAGAGGAAAAAAATGGAGCTATAGACACCTGTTGTGGTGGACAGTTGCTTGGGGAAATATGCACAGTATGATGCATGCTGTGGGAGATATGCTGCTAAAATACAAAATCGTGGTAATGCCTTGTTGTTAGTAATTTCCGGCTTCTCTCTGCTTGGTTTATGTGTGAGCTCTTCCAGGCCTTTGCTGTTCTGTGTTATGGACCTCTTCCATCAGACAATAGTGCTGCATGATTTTATCTAACAAATCAATGTTTTTTTCTTAATTCTTTCTCCGTTTTGACAACATACGCTGCACTTGAGACAAATCAAAATCTTTGTGTCAGATTTGAAGTCTTATCCACAGAACATTAGTTGCAGCTGTTCATGTAAAATTTTTGACTTGAAGATGATAGGATTTGTTTTTAACTCCTTCCTGGTTGGGATAAGTTAACTGTGCACTGTGCATCGCTTATAATTCCTACATTTGATGCCATCTACACTTAAATGTGCCTTAAAATCGCTACATTTATAATTTGCAGTGCTATAATCTTACTTCAAAAAGTATGTATTCAGTGAGGGTGTGGAAGTTCCATTAAAACACCATTACAATATTTAGCAATGATACCATCAGGAAAGAGAGAGATTTCTGAAAAAATATGTTCTCAGAAAGCAACATATTTTTGTGCAAGATGTGTGTATTAACTCCAGAATCAAAGGAAACCTTGTGAAGATGCTGACCGAGACTAGTCGCAATTACCAAACAGCACCACCGTACACATTAGAAAGGACAAAGAAAATGAGTTAAGGTGACTAACATTTTAATTTCAGGTTGTAAGGTATTGTGGAGCAATTTCTAGTTAGGTGGTTTGTGAGTGTTTATTAATTTGGGGTAAGTAGTTCTCAACCTGAAAAAGTTTGCTATCTGAAAAAATGGGCCAAAATTCCAGCAAACTATTGTGAGAAAGTCTGCATGTAAAATTCAGACTTTAACCCTTATCTCCTTTGCCATTTAGCAAATCAAATTAATTTTGGTCATCCTAACTGACTTCAAAAAGCATAAGTTTGGTCTGATTTTATATAAAAATAAGGTAAAATATTATTTAGTTTGTGTACACAATGTGTAAACAGTAGATTTCTAAGCAATACTTAGAAAGTTTTAAACAACTGAAAATCTGACAAATTATCCTGAAAAAGGACCCATGTTTATCAGGTCATGGTGTGGAAAAGTTAAAATTATCTTTAATCTGAACAAAATACCAGAGATGATTGTAGATTTCAAAAGAAACAGCTAGGTCAATCATAATTTCTATCATAGGAAAATAAATGAAGAGCATTCATGTGAACAACAGATTGAAATGAAGAAGCAAAAAATGAAACCATCTACTAGAAGGGACAGATCAGGCTTTTATTCTATAAAGTGGAAGCTTAGGTCTTTCAGTGTTTGCAGTAAGATTCTGCATATCTTCCATAAGTGTTGTGGAAAGTTCCATTTCTACTTCCATCATCGGTCAGGGAAGCAGCAAGAGAGCCAGTGACTAAAAAGAAGGCTAAACAACCTGATGAAGAAAGCTGCTTCTGTTCTGAGGAATACAGTGGAAACATGGGAGGTTATGCTGCAAAGAAGGATTTTTATAAAATCAAGAAAACTCTCCGTAATAGAAGCTGCTACAGGACATTGTTTCTGCCCACAGCCATCAGTATCAACAGTGGTGTGAAAAAGTGTTTGTCCTTTTCCTGATTTCCTATTTTTGGCCATGTTTGACAAGATGACTGGGCCAAAATTGCTCCTCAGCAAGACTCAGTCTGAGTTCCCACAAACACTTGATTGCAGTTGTAGATTTTAAGGGTTGTCCAACCAGTTATTAGGTTTAGGAGGCAATCACCTCTTGATTTTTACCCCCCCTTCATAATAAACACCTTAATTTAGAAACTGTTCTTTATGTCTATGTTGTCTTTGCCCAATATTTAACTTTGTTTTGATGTTTTGAAATGATTGTGACAAACATGCAAAAAAGTAGGTAATCGGGAAGGGAGCAAACAGTTTTCTCACCACTGTAGAACCACTCTTTGAAGAATCCTGAAAAATATTATTTACAAGAACATTTCATTTTCGCTTGGAATCAACAAAGTGTTGAATTTTATTTTTGCCACCACATGAAGATGATAAGGAAGATACACATGGTCTTAAAAAGAGTATGCATTTAGGCATTTGTCCAGTCCTAATGAACATTAATCTTTATTCCACTTTAAGTTAAAAAATATATCTTTACTCTTTTAATGTAAACTAAGCTAACTTCAAGCTAAATTTAGATCTGACCAGTCCTCAAAACCGGGTTACTTTATCCTCTAACAGCTTGACTTTAGAAGCTGCCAAAAAACCCAGCATGGACTGGAATCTGCCTCAGATTCAGCCTCTCTGCTCATTATGAGGCTGTTTAGCACTCTGCTGTTTTCCATGACATGGTGTCGTTATCACATTGCTCAAGGTAGAAGGTGTTTACTCTAATTTTACTCTTTAGAACATTGTTTGTTAAGCTCCCCAGTTAGGTAAGGCAAGCTGAAATAGATTTAAAAGGTATTTAAGAAAATCCTATTTAGCACATTATTCAAAGCAGTAAATCTCAAAATGCAGTCACATTGTGCTTAAGCTAACCCAACTGCTTTGAGCATAGTAGCAAAGTGACCATTCATGTCTCTCCCCTTTGGAGATTTTGCCACTTTTTAAATCCAGCCTTAGCCGTGCTTATGCAATTCAAATCCCCCATTTCAGACACTGGTTCAATCCGCAGTTCTGTTTGCTGGCACGCTGCTGATGTCAACGTGACCTAGAAACTGTGGGACTTCCCATTTCATATTCCATTGAAATTTAAACAATGCCAGAATCTATACTAGAGTAATTTCACAAGGTTGCATGTTTTGAGGAGATTGTTAGTTACTGAGCTCTGAACAAGTATTTGTTCCCTACAGATTTGTCTTTGCATTTGCTTTTGCTTGTCACACCTATTTTTTTATCATAAAAAATAATGTCAAAGAATCACTTATGAAATCAATTATTATTTTATTCATTGGGATAAAACATCTATCGAGAACAACCTGGTCCTATATAAATAGCAAACACCCCTTAAATCAAACAATTGACTGTGCCAGCCTTAGCCAGAACAGTTTTTCATCAAGCTTTTGGGATTTTTGGTTGTCCTTTAAATCCCCGTAAATGAATCCTGACCCATCATCCCAGACACCACGCTTCCCTTCAGGGAGTTTTGGAAAATCTCAATGTATTTTAAGGTTAGATGGGATATTTTGTCCCTCCAGCAAGTTCTGAATCCTCCCGAGAGTCTCCTGCCAGTGGTTTCTGCCTCCCAGTGGAAAACCTCCAATGGGAGGTGGCTATAGGCATCTTTTTCAGATGCCCAACCTACTTAAATTTACTCCTTTTGATGGAGGGAAGCAGCGGCTGTACTTTGAGCTTTTCTTGGATGATGGAACTCCTCACCCTGCCTCTAAGGCTGAGTCAAGCCACCCTCTGGAGGAAGCTCATCTCTAGTCCAGGATCTAGTTCTTTCTTGAAATATATCTCACGGTTATATGTGACCACATGGTCAGAGTGTAGAAGAACTGATAATCTGAGTACTGTATTGCCAGTCAACACTGTGATGGTTGTGCTTTGGACAGCTTATCTAGCTTTCTGCTGCTCCTGGCTGGTGAGGGCAGGTTTGGGACTGCGTCCCTAGGTAACTTGTGACCAGCTCCTAGTGGGGTGGCTGCCTGTGTGTTATGTAGGGTGTGCTTCCCTAGTGTCTCTAAGATGATGGCTGGGGCTTGTATGGGTGTGGCAATATAAGGTATAAGGTCTGAAGTGGTGATTAAGGAATTTAAGTTATGCCCAGGTAGACAGTCAGGGTTTGGAGGCTGGGTGCCCCTGCCAGGGTTCCTGGTGAGTCTTCTCCTGGCAGAGGGCTTGTTGGGAAGCTGGTCACATGAAAATGCATGTTAGGGCCTGTGTGCCTATCCCATCCTCCCTAACATGCACCACACATCAACGTGATCTTGAAGTGTGGGACGATGGACCTTGCAGGTATGCCAAGTAACTGCCCTTGGGGGATGTCTTGTATCTGTCTAACTAGGACTGCTGGGGCATTTCTTAGCCAAATTTACTTGTCTTTTAGTTCTTTTGGGTGCTGTGTGTTGCATGACTTTCTACATTTCTGTCTCTAACAACTGTGTACTTCCAAGTTACAAACTCGCGTACACCCACTCAACACAAACACATTTATTTCTACACTTACTCTCACCCACCTACCCACACATGCCCGAGTACTGGCACACAAATAATCAAAATGGTTGAAGGTCATACAAACACAGGATACTGTTACAGCAATGTGGGCAGCCTACTTTGATGCTAGATGCAGTCTTGAGTTAATAAAGTCAATTACAAATTAGGATTTCATCTTCAGATATTCGTTTTGCAGAGTGAAACTTCCCAGACACACGTAGGAAACCGGCTTCTCTGTAACATAGTGCTACAGGCGTTTATACTGCTTCATGTTGCCAGACAATTAAAGGGATTTATTTATATGACAAGTCTTGCACTAATTAACTTTCCAAGAAATTTGGTCAATCAATTATTTCATGATTTCATAAAGGGTGCAGTCATATTTTACCTCAGTTTGTGTTGTTTTGCTTAGCCTTTTTCCCCCTTTATCAATGAAATTCTAATTTGAAAACTCAATTTTGTAGATGTCTTTCTACGTTATTTATTCAGGTTTTCTTTGATGATACAACTTGCTAAAATGTATAAATCATCTACAGGCCAATTCAGTCTCTGTTCCACGTGCTGCGTCACTCATTGAGAGTGATTTAGACATGAAGGTAACAAAGTCTTCTAGTGAATGAAATTGCTTTTCATTCTGTTCTTTTGATACCAATGTCCTTGCTAAGGTCAGTCAATACTTGTCCCCTTGAAATTATGTGCTTCTCAGTTCGGCATTCATGAAGTAAATGAATGGTGTGCAGCTTTTCACCTGTCACACAAATCCCTGACACATCATTGTGGTACATTTTAATCATGTTAGAAGTTGCGCTTTAAGAGGTCACAACAAAACACATTAGCACCATTAAGTTACTTTATTAATTAAAGTTGGTTTAGTAACTTTACCTCTAGAGGAGCATCTGTTTGTGAAGTTTTTTTCTACCCCTCCAAATGCTATGTTTACCCTTGGGACGGGACACAGAACCAGCTATGTATGAAACATCCATCTGTGCTTACATTAGCCAGGACACGGTTTGTTTAGCATGAATGTGCAGTTCTGAAACTGCTTGGTGTCTGTCTCCTTTGAGGGTTTCTTCTTACTCTATAACAACAGAATTCAAGTTTTCTTCAGTTTCTATCATGTATTTTTTAACTGAAAGATTTTCAGACAATGCAGTGTGACAAACATTCTGGATGTTTTACCCATTTTGTAGGATTTTGTCAGAAATGGTTGTTTTATAATATGCACAAAATTTGACATGTTTTCAAAATTAAGTATAGAATTGTGTCTATTATCATTAAATTACTACAAAGAGAAGAACTAGAAAATGTTCATATTATTTGACATATCTTACTATGTTAGTTGTTCATTTTAAAAAAAACACAATCTTTCTTATTTTAAGTCTAAAGAAATGCTGCAAATTAGTAAACCCCAGACCAGGAAGTCATATTTTTCTTTAGCACTTGTACAGAAATTCTGTTGCAGACTAGCTTTGAAATAATGTTCATCTTTAATTTTCTCTCAATTATATTTTGCACAAATATGGGTTTATCACTCAAGGTGTTGTCCCCAGTTAGTCCTTAAAGCGTTCAGTTTAATATTTGCAGTTCTGTTTGTGACTCCAAAGCAAAAATAATTACAGTGACAGTGACAACATGTGCACACAAAAACACAATGTTGTAGAAATCTTGAAGGTTATTTGGAGAGCTGTTTAGAAGACACATTGTGAACTGCATGCTAAGTATACCTGCTCCCTGTTGCTAGAAGTAACAGATGTGTGGAGTATTTAATTATGGGTACAGAGCTCGTGCTAATTGTGTAATTAAGTGATGATGTGATCAGGAAAAAAAAAGACTGAATATTTTTTTATTACATACAGGGAAATTCTTTGTGTCTTTTTACTTAGTTCTGCGTTATTACACGTGTTTAATATGTACTTTTTAGTTTTAGGTAGCACTTATAACAAGAAAATGTAACTCAAATGTTGTTTTCTTGTCAATGTATTTTATGCAGGCCTAATACCTTTTTATAATAGGTAATCACTTGACAGAATATTCTTATTTCATTAACCTAAATGTCTAGAATAGGGAATTGTTTAAGTCTGACAGTAACTCTCCTTGTTTTTGACACAGTTTTTAGTAGTCTGTGAATAAACATATTTAAAAAATAATAATATTTGTAATGGCCCACAAAATATACTAAGGATAACAAATGTCATCAGTATTTCTGTTAATATGTTTAATCTGCAGAATGACCTGAGATAATATGGATGCAGCTGAAAGTGGACAAAGGTCAATTTTTCTTTTATAAATTAGTTTTCTTCTATATCTGTTTAAAATTAACCAAAACTGTGTCTATTAAAAAATACAAATGTATTTTTTAATAGAAACTTTTTTTACCTTTAGCCAAAGGACGTTTTCTCTTAAATTTAGCATAATTTCATGTTTTCCCCTGCCTAAATACATGTAAAATGAAAAAAAAAAATGTGATGAGTTTTAGTTTTTCGATCATTCACTAATAGTGAATATAACCCCTAACCCCCCAGGGAGTACTAGCTTGTTGATGCCTTGGACCTCATTTGCATACACATCAAGAGACTCAAGAAAGAAAAGAAAAACAAATCAATTATAACCCATCAATGTGCTGGACTTAACTTTTTATAAAAAAAATATATGTATTTTAAAAAAAGGAAAGGTGATTGTTTACGTACTGAATTGCAAGGTTAGAACAAAGAATGTAATTTGTAATTTAAAAAAAAAGCTGTGGATATATTAGTGCAAATATTTCATTTTGCACATCCTACCATGACTGAATCTTGTTTCCAGGAAGCAGTTTATACTAACCAGAGATTTTTTTTCCACCTCCACACAACTCAACCACAGCTTTATGATAAGTGCCCTTTCTGCAGAAAGAAAAATGGCCAGTAATGAGGCAGCTGGGCTTTTCCTTCTACTATTGCACAACAGAAGCAGGGCTGGCCTCTCTATTCCATCCTCTTCACTTCTGCAAATCCATCCACAAAACATTTTAATATTCTTAAAGTCATGGCCAGAGAGAGCCAGGGTTCTCAGCTATTAGAGCAATCTCTCTGTAGTTATTACCTTCACCCTTTGTGTGTTTGTCATAGCTAATTAAAAAAAATACTGCCTTCAACTGCTATGATTAGCAGCAGCAGGCCATTTTTTTTCTTTCAAACACGTCACATGTGTTTACCGTCAATCCTTAAAAAGAAAACGTTACATCCAGTAAGATAAAAACTAATTAATTGTTACAAACATCAACCACTTTGATGTCACTATATAAAGTGAAAGGGTGTAATTGTTAAGAGAAATGTAATACTATTCAAATCAATATTTATAAAGTTAAAACTGAACCTACACATTCAGTTTATTTTTATGTAAACTTATTAACTTAAACCCTTGGATATCTTTTAATGGTTTACTTCTAACTTTTGATTTTTGTCATTTATAAGCAGCCTTTGAGTATAGCTTTGTACTCTTTATGAGCTACGAAGAAACTATAAACAAAAATTGTGCCCGTCCAATTTCAGTTGTGTTAAGTGTTTATTGGCCCTTCGGTCCCTTGAGCTCCACCACTAATTGCCAGTATTTTCCAAGAAAAGGCAGCATAAATAAATAGGCATGTTCTAATGTAATAGCCTTTCCCTTTTAGTCACTAAATTACCCAACACCTCACTCTAAGAGTCTTATTGCTATTTTCTAGTTGGCATCCCTTATGTTCTTACTTAAATGCATTATTAATTAGGCTGAATGTGGGGGTGTCTGCAAAGGTTTCAAGCTGCCTTCAACCTAATCTAAGCTCATAACCTTAAAGACACTTGTAAATTGCTTTTTGTAACTGTGTGGATCTGTTTATTTGAACATATTTAATTATAGATATTACAAAAATACTTATTAAAGAGAGTTACAGCCTAGCAAAATGTGCCAGCAACACACAGATTGCAAAAACTTTCACTTATGTACAAATTCAAACAAATGTGGAGTATTTCTTAAAAAGGTCTGGCCCGCCTTGTCATTGAGCTTCTACACAATGCCTTTATCAATAAAAATAAAAGAAAATTGTAGTTGCATATTTTTTCTATTGAAGTATCTTTCTACAATTACTTTATAGGCTAGAATGTGGAAAATAAATGAT
Organism: Poecilia picta; assembly: GCA_033032245.1. Taxonomy (NCBI): domain Eukaryota; kingdom Metazoa; phylum Chordata; class Actinopteri; order Cyprinodontiformes; family Poeciliidae; genus Poecilia; species Poecilia picta. The sequence goes on along the minus strand of CM065355.1, from coordinate 14,535,612 downwards.
TCCATCCTGAGAGTGCATACCCTTTGAGGTACTTAAAGGGGCAGAGAACCATTCGTGTGGAGCCCGCTGCCTCAAAGAGTGAATCACCAACCTATCAGTAAAGACCAGCATTTAAGTAGGATGGATTCTACTGACAGACGAGATTAAAAAAAATGGATTGATTGATTTTGCAACTGAAGAATTTAATAGCATCCTCAATGCATAATTTTCTGCAGCACTAGTCATCAACTTATTGCACAGTTCTTGTTTTTTAGGTCTTTAGATCCTGACTGATCGACGCTCTGCTTTACATTGTTTGTTTTAATATAAAGGTTGCTTTCAGTTCATAGTTGTGTCTGGTGTTTGCTTTTGTGTGCTTTACCTAAGCGATAAAATGTGCTTTATCTCAAACATAAGGAATGGCATTGCTTTTTAAATTAATTAAAAGGACGATATTTTGAAAAATTTACTGTTTTGACCTTTATGTACTATTATAATGTTATTCATGCATCAAAAATATACTTGGAGTGTTGCTTTGACTATTTGATGTATGATGAAGGAATCCTTAAATCTGCCTTGTCAGCAATTCGGCGTGCCATATTAAACCTATTTACCCAAAGTTTCACCCAGGAGCTACAACTGAGCTTTCGCTTCAAAATTAGCAGTACCGTCAATTAGCAAACACCTGGTGGCACTGGGAGTCTGCTGAGCTTATCATACAAACTACTTCTCAGTCCAACGATCCTAACAATGCTCCTCCAGTATGCAAACAGTGTAATGGAGGAGCATTGTTTTGATAAAGGTGGAATGTTGGATAGAATAGGAGTTTCTTGATGAGACAGAGGCCAATACCAAGGTATCAAGTTACAAAGTCCAATTTCTTTACATTTATGTCTGATATATATAGCTTTTTAAAAACTATAGGCAACAGTTTCTTGACTGTCGTTTAAAATGGCACTATGTGCCTGGAAAACACGCCACACTGCCCATTTCAGGTAGGCATTTCTAATATCCCATGCGTGAGATAATTATTCTTGTTACCACAGAAATGAGTTTAGACCAATAACACTTTGCTTTAGTGGGTTTAGGTTCTGCTCTGACTCTGGGTGAAGCACGGCACACTAACAACTGTGCTATTATTGATAGAAACAGCAATACTTACACATAGTCCTGATCATCATTCAGTGGTAAAACACTTAATATGCTGAGTGAGATGTTCAACACACAGATGTCTGCATTTAATATGGTTAGATCATGACTATCAAGTGTTTAGCTGTGGCTGGTTGGTCTGAACTTTGAAAGTCTTAATTAAGATTACTGAGCCCAATTAATATGCATTGGTGGAGATTGCCCTACTTGCTTTGTGCTACAAACTACAACTACTTATCTCTTCTAAGAAAGAGCTAACTCAGGATGAGCGAGATTAGAATAATTTACAATGTAAATGCAAACTTTTATTTCAGCCACACAACCAAAAGAAATAAGTGTTTATAGAAACAAAAAAATTAATGACACTGCCTGAGCTGTCTTATCTTTAATTTCTTTTACTAATTTCTTTCATTATTTTGCCGTTTTCCTCCAGGTTTCTTCTAGGTTTTATTTGATGTAAATCACTACAATTGCGGAGGCACATTATTAGTTTTACTTGGAAGAATATTTTTATTCTAAATGTTTATGAAAATATTGGCACATTTATATTTCAGATGTCACTAAGGGATTTACCTTAATATTTCAATATGCAATGACTCGGTTAACCAAAATGACTAATTTGAAAAATATTTTTTTCTTTTCTTTATTTCTGTAAAATTGAGTTTGTTTGGCTTATGAAAGTCAACTTATTTTGAATTAAATGACTGTATTGAGTTAAGAGTTTTTGATTAAGTCCAGGGTAGCCTAATCTTGCAACAATGTAAAAAAAGAGATGTTATATCATCAAATTATTTTTAAAGAGCCTTAAAATCACCCTCTGTGTCTTTTAAGAAGCTATCAAGCTTTCCAACCTTTCCCATTCAGCACGTAATCTCAACAATGTTTCTCTATGATACTATTTATAACAATTCTTAGGACCTTTGGACTGAGAAGTAATTTACTAATTGCTGCTGCTGCTAGTCTGATGGGGACGGTGTGTTTGTGCGTTGTTCTGTGAGGCAGAAACTCGGCTGGGAATTGAAGCTACAAGGTGGAGCTTTGGGTGTGAGCATTCAGATACCCCTAACCAGCTGCCAAACAATATTCAAGGGCTTCTCTAGCATGCATGAAAGAAGCAAAGCAAAACTCCAGGTATGATTTTGATGAGGGAATAAAATTATAACATGATATAAAACAATTTTGCATAATGTCCTCTCACCCCTGTTTAAAGAGCGGGACTTCACACTAGCAGACGGCACGGTCTTAAGATGAAAATGTGACTGACGGTTCAGACAGCTTTCTTGTAAATTAGACATTACCCCCATTTGTCTCTTTCAAAATGCAATAACATATGGAAACTTTAACATTTGGAACAGTCTGCTGCCAACTGACTCCACTTAAGTAGGAATAATGTGTTGGCCATCTGGCTTTATTTAGACCAGATTGGAATCAGCTGTTAGTCTAAATGTACTATAAATATAAATAATATACCTCATTTTCATTACACTGAATAATGCAAATTGCACACACTTTAGTTATGATGATGCTCTAATAGTTTGTATGTTGTGGAGAATTTACAACATAAATCCAAACATAAAAACCAGTTAACTGCACAGATCATTCTTGGGTGCTTAACAATAGAGAGATTTATCTTTGATGTAGTCAGTAAAAGTGATACATTTGTTGCTTTTTGTGGGATGTTTATTGCTACTTGACATTCAGTGAGTCGTAGTGCAATCTAACCAACTGCTGTTATTTTTAAATGTGCTTTATAAATGAAATTAGCTCGACCTCTTAACAAATAAAGAGTTGGATAATAAACCTGAAAAGCGTAAAATGACTCACTGGGAATTTGATCAGACTCTTCCTCCAGCAGACCTGTTGATGATGATACAAGTTGCTTTGAGATTTCAGCACTGACCATTCAGAGAGCAAGTTCAGGACCAACATGTCGCAGAGCTTCTGCTGCAGTGCAGATACGGTGGAAGCAGTAAAATGTTTGGCTAGAAACTTTCTGATCTAGACACTCATCATTTTGCACCTGGTGGGGTGTGTGTCTCCGTGGAATGCACATCCATTACATTTTATAGATAGTGCACGGTGCCTGGCGATATCCATATACACACTTCAGGCTATGTTGTTTATACAAATAATGTCCAAAATAAATTTATAGTGTATGTGTATGCATGTTTGTCTTTGCCACAAAATTTTTCGTCTTTTACTTATTCTGCATAAAATCATGCCGCTTGCTGACGCCTGGACGTCAGATTCAGCTGTGTCAGTTTCACATTAAAAACCTGAGCAAAATCTCCTGTTACATCTTGACCCGATCCATACGTTGTTGTCACTGCCAGGTTGCTTTGGGCCATGATGAGTCAGAGCCACACCACTGTGTTAAAACAAACCAGCTTTGGTTTCTGTGTAATAGGATTACCACATCAAATGTGAGGGCAGCCTCCTGCAGCGGCATCCTATTATTACAGGCCCTTTCATGTCCTGTTAAGACCTGAGGCTTCACTGTATAGGAGGCTTTTTTAAAAACCTCAAACGTAACTAGGACATCATGATGTTTCTTCGTGCATGTTGCTCTGCATGTTCACTTGAACCAAGTATGTACAGGTTTGTGTATGTGATCAGGATTGTTTAGACCATTGATAGTGCCCTTATGTAAAAATCAGGCTATTTTTTATTAAATTACTCTCTCTTGGCCGTTAGGATCGATTTAGAAGTTGTGCCATTGCACTTTGCAACTGGAGATACAGTAAAATGTAACAGAGTCCAGATATATGAAATTCTTGTTCACAATAGCAAACTCAGGCTATTCTGTATAAAAAGCTCTGGATCACCTTTCCTGTATCCATGATGACTTTGTATGTAAAGATTTTTTTCATGTAAACAAGTATACAACAAGTTTTTTTTTTTTTTGCTGTGGTAAGAAGTAAGAAATTAGGTATACAAATGGTCATAAAAAAATATTTATTTCACTTCTAACCCCTCCTGCTGTCTTAAGAGATCTGGTAATTTAGACCCAATGGGTTTTTTATTCCGGGTGGGTTTTTTTGTGTGTAGTTTTGGGAATTGACAGTCTGACTGGACAACCCCCTTCCGCTTCCCCGCTGTCTGGCTGTGACATTTGCTGCGCTGCTGCTGAGTGTCGTGCTAAAACTGTGGAAGAGTTAAATCTCCTACACTTCTAACAATGAAGGCGTTTTATTCTGTTTTTGAAATCAAATAAAATGTTCACGTGTGGGATTAGCCTGTCTTAAGTACTCTGGCTTTGTAAGTGCCGATATGTCCAACTAAAGCGTTTCAATTCCTGATGAACTTCACAGGTCCTGGTTTGGTTTCCACAGGAGAGTGTGTTTCTGAGGATAGTGATCGGATATTTCATACTGTGACTTATGGTTTCATGCTGTGCCAAAAATAAATCACTTGCAACTTATTCGTCAAGCAAATAAAAAGGCATTCTATTGCAAGCACAAGGTAGAAGATTACAATAAAAATACTTTTTAAAGCTCTATAGATTTACCTTAAGGTATAGTTCAAAATATCCTTGCATCTTATCTTGATAAAAAATATCTTTATTGAAGAAGGGATAAAAAATTATTTGAGATTCTGTAAAATAAAAAAAAACTCTGAGGGAAACATTGTGTTTACTTAAAACTGTGAATGAAAAAATGGAAATTAGGTGAATAAAAACTTGCAATGGCATAATTTGACAAATTAATTAGTGAAGCAATGGGGTTTTTACTGTGCAACAACACTCTGAAAAGAAATATAAGAATAAGAAATATGAGTCAAAAAGAGAAGAAGAAAAAAAAACAAACAGACATTGCCTTTAAGCCTGTGTAAGTATTTAAGGAGAAATATGACTTAATATACTGAAACCTTAATGAAATGCTGGAGGCATATTTGGTCACAATATCTGCTAATTCATGAACAGCAGCTTGCTTTTCACCCTATTGTAAAGCTTTCTGTCGAGCAGACTGTGGTGGTGGGTGGAGTTGTTACTCACCCTTACTCTGACCTCTCTTCCTGGGGACCATGCCAGCAATCTCTGCCATGGCAACTGTCGAGTGTAATCTAATGACTCTGAAAAACAGAACCGAAACATTTTTTACATCACATTACATCCATATTCTGTCAATCCTTAGTGAGACCAATAATTAGAAGATGATTTCAAATACATTTGAGAGTTAGGATTATTTTAATAAATTGCCATTTCCCGTGTTTGTCTTTAATTGTGTCGAATTCAGTTTCAGTAAAGTTTATTCACAAATTCAACAATAAATTTGTATAATCTAACAGCACTTTACAAAAACAGAAATTTATTCCAATCAGACAAACACATTCAAAGACCATTACATGGATTCTTGTTTGACTTTAGTTATCTTATAAACTGTTTAACATTGAAATTGCTTAAAAAGCTTTTCTATAAAAAGAAAATCCAACCAATTAAATCAAGTCACTGACCTACATCAATCCCTCCTCCTGAACAAGTGTGCATAGCACACCTCATAAGTTGCTGAGCTAAATCCAAATTCCAGCAGTAATTAGTTCATGTTCTTTCCTCATCTTTATATTATAGTTGATAAATGTTATAAATTATTTTTATCTTTAGGGTGCTTTTATGTTGATCTCATACTACTTATTTATATTTATTTGTTTTTCTCATATTTTATGTCATTGCTGCGCAATGTATGAGGATTTTTGGGCCATTGAAAGTAATGCATACACTTCCTAAGAAATTATTGCTGTGGTTTGGTTAAAATAAGGAAATTATACAAATGATATGGAGTTTGTCTGATAGATCCATAAGACGCTCATGGCTGATGGCAAGGAGGGTTCTGGCCATAAAATGTACAGCTTCTGCTATCGAGTCACTTTGAACATGAAGTGACCAAAGTGACCAGAAAAGAGTAAAAACACATTTATATTTGCTATTGATGGTAACAATAGTATTTGCAAATAGTAATTTAGATTCTCATTCTGCCTTTGGAGTAATGACTTCTTCCTTCCAGCTCATGTCTGTACACAATCAGCTGTGAATAAAGATACTTTATTATCATGAGCCTGCATGTCACAAGGTATTTTGCTTTTTACTGGGGTTGATTTACCCTCAAGATTTAATTGAATTAAATTTTTATATAGTGGTAATTCTCAACAGATAACAAATTAACTTAATCTGATCGTACGGACAAAATGAAAGCCAAACACTCATTTCAATTGGATTTTTGTCGAAGGAAACCTAGTCGATTGCATTGAGTTCTTAGATTTGCAGCAGTCCTTCATGTTGAACATCCCTGTACAAAGGAAACTCCTCTTTAAAAGGAAGAAGCCCCTTGTAAAACCTGGCTGAGGAGTCATCTGCAGTCACCATCTGGGGGTTTGAGGAAACACAAACATAAATAATAAAAACGCATAATCACTGTTCCAAGAACACTTTCTATGTTAAAGAAAAAGTGAACTGTTATTGACAGACATAGCTCCTTTAGTGGAGAGCTAAACATATACAGTAACACATACAGTACAGCCAATTGCTTTGTCTAGCAGAGAAATAAGATCAAACTCTGTCTGGACTGCTATGTCAGAACTTTATAGAGTTGTTAGTTTCTTCAAACAACTAACTACATGAGCAGAACAGCACAAGAAAGCAAATATCTTAAAATAGACTGAATCATATTCACTAATTTATTTCTCAAAATGTTATGAATTGCTAATCCAAAGTATCAGTCCAGGAATATTTTCACAACAGCCAGCCCTTGTAGATGTTTTGATATACAAAATATATTTAATTTTAAAAAAGTAGTTATATAAGCTATCATATAAGCTTCTAAAAACAAAATCAGAGTAGGCATTTAGTCTCCTCGTATATGGCTTTACTGAATCAACTGCAGGCTACTACATGCAGCTGTATCCAAGAGAAAACAATGTTGCTGCTGAGTGGGTTATTACCTCCAGCTTCACAGAGATAAACCGATAGCTGCTGTTTTCTCTTATTGCCAGCAAATCGGTCAGTCTACCATCCTGAACTAAATGTTACACTCATGGAGTCCATTTGGAATTGATGACTTGTATTATTAATGCATTTTTTTAGATTGCTTAGATACATATCAATTGAAAATGCAATGTATTCACTATTTGTAGTAACTCTCTTTTTAAATAAGCAAACATACAGTATAGGTATATATAAGGTTTATATATACCTATATATATATAATGTTTCCCGCAATTTTTTTCAATGCCAATATTGGCAGAAAACCTTAAAACTATTAAAATTGTTATTTTTCAATAGTTCTGAAAGAAACCATCAACATGCAGCTGATAAAAATGTAAAAGTAGGAGAAATCTCACCACTGTTTATAATTATGGCTTCCTAAAACACTTGAAGATAATTAAACATGTGATTATAATCTATTTAAACCTTTTTGGCATTATTCCTTATCTGTAACAGCAGATGGTCTGGCTAACATCCCAACTTAGGTCCTGTATGTTTGTTTTGTTTTGTTTAAATGTACCTTTGTTTATGGTCACGGAAATTTAAAGATTTGTCTAATTTGACAAAAATAATGAAAATTAATGTTGCGGTATTATGCCTATTTACCATTCAAACTCAGTGAGAGGATAAGAAAGTCTCCCATCCTCTGTATATGGCAGCGTAAAGTGGACAACGTAAATAATTTACTCTGAAATTCAGCATTAACAAGTATTAATCTCTTCATTATATTTCATTGAGCATAAATAAAATAGTGCAGGTTTTAAATCCAATTTATAGCAGTAATATGTTTTTGGAAGACTATATGGCAAAAAGAGAAACAATTTCAGTAAGAAAAAAAAATACTCTATTTGGACTCGAAGTGAAAAGCCAGAGATTTGAATTGGACTTGGGAAAATGACTCCATAGCATGCCTGTTTTTACATCAGATAATAGTGTGGTGACCCAAACTGGGTAACTCTCTGCAAGACAGTAATAATGTGAGATCTGTTGCCATATGATCTTGGAACAGTAATCTGGAGTCTAGGAAATTAGCTTGTTCATCAGCATTTGATAAATAGTTATGACCATTGTTTGCCATTTTCTGGCATTAAAGGTTAATCTTACTCACCAAGTATTTGTTGTTCTTTAAATTTAAGGTTCATATTCGATCATTACTGAGCTTGTGTGCCAGCAGATTCATCTCCCTGTCACATAAGCAAGCTCCACCACTTCAACCAACTTAAAGAGAAATGAGGGCTTAAAATGTTTAGCTTGTGTCACTCACTTGCCAGTATTCAATCAATGAGGCTGCAATAAACAAGGAAAAACTAAAAATGTTAGTTTATCATCTCAAGTTCTACTACAGTGTTTTATTAAGACTTGTTAAAAAAAGAAAAGAAATGATGCTGTAATCAAAACCATCTTCAGGCATCAAAAATTTGAAACAAAAAGTGTGTATGCTAAAAACTCTGCTGAACTGAACTTTATAATAAACTATGCAGATTTTTGGAATTTCCTTTTTTCTGGTACACTGTGTCATAAGAAATGTGTTGCCGAATTTGTGTGTGTATGGAAAACATAATACCAGAAAAAAGGAAATTCCAAAAATCTGCATCGTTCAGTTCAGCAAAGTTTTTAGCATACAGACCTTTTTGTTTCAAATTTTTAATGCATATGGTTTTGATTACAGCATAATTTATTTTCTTTTTAATAAAACACTGCAGTAGAACTTGAGATGATAAACTAATATTTTTAGTATTTCCTTGTTTAATATATATCTATATCTATCTATTATACTATATATATAAAATATATATATATATATATATATAATATATTTATATATTATATATATGTTGTGTGTGTGTGTGTGTGTGTGTGTATGTGTGTGCATGTGTGTGTGTGTGTGGCAGCAAATTCTGTAGGCTTGATACTTTTCGGTCTGTGCTTTACCCAAGCTTTGAACAATTCAGTACTTGAAATTGGTCTGAGTCCAAAACAATTTACTGGGAGAATTGCAGCACAGCCAAAGGCAATAGAATTTGACGTAGAAGGTTGAGGCCCTCCTACAAAGGTTTTTCTTTTCAAAATATACATTGGGACAGTCAGAGAAACACTCTGAATGAATTTGCCATCTGTCTAAATTATCAGGCTCAGTTTGTGACTGTTTTTATGCAGAACTCACAAACAGCAATACCATGTCACTTTATATGGTTTAAATGACTCCATCAGATTAGGGGTCTTTCTTTTATTAACTGTTATTATGTGAAACTTGACTCAAGTATGAATAAATAAAATTATTAATGTTGAAAAATATATTCAATTCCGTAACTTATACAAAACCTTCTCAGCAGAGTTGGACAAATAATGTGAATCATTGATCGTAAAAAGTAGATAAGGCTTCCTTAAGGTCATTCCGCATCTTCTTTTTAGGCTGAGATCTGGTTTTCAGAAAATGAATATTCTTTAAATCCAATCTTACACCAATTCAGTCTCAAAGAAATTTGCCTCAAGCATTTTTTTAAGCTTCATGCTAGCATTAACCAAATATAATGACACCAAAATTAATATTGCAATACTTATTTTTATTTGGCCTTTCTGTATTATCTTTACCCCTCCTTTCCTATGTGTCTTAAATGTACGAGTATGAAAATGTGAGTTTTGTATTTGTACCCCTAAGTATTTCTCAGATTGAAAACAAAGAACACAGAAGAAACCAAACATGTTTCAGTGGATGATAATTGTGCTGTCTGCCTTTCCATCCTGTTTGCTGCTCGCTCGCTCAGGCGTCTTGTTGAGCACAGATGGAATCAGTTGGGGGTGACCACTTATTCCAAATATCAGATTTGAAACCTCAGATCTGTCTTGTATGAATCAGAGATTAACCGAATGTGGAAGGAAGTGGACAAAATGAAAAAAAAAAAAACTGTTGTCCATCAGAATTTCTCTGATGATGGAATAAATCAACAGAAGGGCTTGAGCATGGTCACAAACTGGGTGCATGACTGCAAAATAAAGATATTTTGTCTCTAGTTATACTAATTTATTTGCACTTAATCTTGTTCTTTCTATGGTCAAATCTGTAATTTTATTTAACAGAAGTGCATGATGTAAAGGCTCTTGATTTATCATCCTTTAATTGAAATAGAACATCAATATATTTTCTTTCCACTGTTTCGGCCAATGGCAGGTGATTGACATCAAAGAGAAGTTAAAGGAGTCCAAGAAGTTCTGGTCCAAATTACCAGATGACATCTGTGCCAAAGGCAAACTGACAGAGTCTGACGAGGAACAGTGCTGGAACAGCCACACAAAGGGCAGGTGAGGACTCGACAGCTCAGACTAAAGTCACCCCACTCTCCTGTTATCACATTTTGCCTGCCAGGGATTAAAATAACCACATTCTGTTCAAAGATTATAAGTTTCTCTGAAACTACAATGGTTAGCGGTGATATGGAGAACTTGTGCTGTGCATAATCTCTGAGGCTCTAATACTCGAAGGACTGTGGAGCTTCAAAACCCTCTTGTCGCCAGAGCAGCTTGTAAAGTAACCCTGAGACTGACAGTTGATTGGTCAGAAAGTAGCTCTTTCTGACAGTGAACTGGAGATGCTGGCAGGGAACACGAATCACTCCATCGTTTCCGTCCTTTCCAAGCAGCAAAATCACCAGATGGCGCGATAAAAGATATATGCTGGTGCCAGTGCCATTTTAAGCACTGCTCTAAATCTGCTTGTTAAATTGATAATGAAGTACCAGTCTGGCTATCAAGGATTCTTTATTAAATAGCTACCATGTTCTCTAAATGCAGATCAATGATTACATACAAGTATTAAGTTGATCAACTTAATAGGAAATTATGGGGGAGAGTTACCACATACTGCATGAATACAGCATGAATAGCAAATGTAGAAGCATTATTAGTTAGGGTGATGGTGTTGGTCAAAAACAAACTAGGTTTTGAAGTGGCCTAATCGAAGTCGGGACATGACTCAAGTAAAGATGTTGGAGCATGACAACAAACGGGCTTATTAGCCTTCAACCCTCATGCAGCATGAATAGCTATTGAAATATTAACTGTAGTGCATCACTTTTTGAAAGAACAATCGCATCATATTGTGACCTTCCAACATGTTAAAGGTTCCCTTTTGTGGACAGCATTCAAAATAAACAAATGAAGGCTAGTTATACGCACAAGCTTTTTCAGATTTACTCCTCTGTAAATAAATATAACCGGTCTATTGCTGTTGGATTTTAGTCAGTCGTTTTGGAGACTCACCAACCAGTTAGCCATGAACACATTTCTCAGTGCATTCACTGTTTAGGTACTTCTTTTGGTGATGAAGCCATTTTAGATTCTGACACAAACAATTAGGAGAATGTTGAGAGATCCATTTTAATTGCGACTAATAATGCGACTTGTCTTATAATTAGGTTCTGGCCTGCTGCCATGCCCTTTTTACGCTGCTGATTTTGCATCTCAAGACAGGACAGAAAGAATATTAACCTCTTAATACCTTTCCTCTGGCTGTGGAAAGCTGAAAAGAAATAAGGAGCTTATTTGACAACACACAATGAATGTGAGATGTGATTCAATTCAAGCTGTTTGCGAGCAGACAGGCAGGTAGACACACAAAGAATTTGTTTCAGAGTATCTAGGGCACAGACAGAGCAGCAAGGTAAGTAAAAAAGCTTCACAGAAAATAAAAGAAATAAAAACATTTTTCACAAGATCTAGACACAAGTAGGATTTTCACTGGTGTGTCATGGCTGCCAGGGAATAACACTGTGGCAAAGATTGGAGAGGAGATGGGGAACAAAATAAAAAAAAACGTTTCTGCTCAAGCAAACAGCTGCACCAAAGGGATCCGAAAATCCAGGACTGCTTCTATATGGGAATTCTTTTCAATAAAAAGGCATAAGTTGTGAATCGTGGATGGAAGGACAACTTTCGCTGCATATGTTGCAGTGAAAGTCTGTGTATCAGAAGTCATTAAAGTTATCTGTAGGGAAGAAAGCTGAATTCTCTCGCTTATTTGATAAACAGGAGCATCCTTGTTCCTTTTCTCTGCTAGAACATGATTATGTCTAGAGGTCCAAAGTAAAGTCAATTTAGTTTGTCCACAGAATCCCTGAGAGTGATGAAGACCATTTTAAACAGAGGACGAATGGCCTTGTTTATTCTGCGCAGGGAGCTATTTGGGTTCATAAAGAGGCCTGAAAAGATTTCTACAGCAGGAATATTTTTCTAGGAAGCAGAGCAGTTATATTCTCTCTACATTATATATATATATATAGATATAGATATATATATGTATATATATATCTATATCTATATATATATATATAGATATATATCTATATCTATATATAAAAAAAAAAAAAATTCCCTTCTCACCCTCTGCGGGTGGTCTCTTTTCATCCTCTGAACTCGGGTCCTCTACCAGAGGCCTGGGAGCTTGAGGGTTCTGCGCAGTATCTTGGCTGTGCCTAGTACTGCACATTTCTGGACTGAGATGTCTGATGTTGTTCCTGGGATCTGTTTTAGCCACTGCTCCAGTTTGGGGGTGACTGCCCCGAGGGCCCCGATGACCACAGGCACCACTGTGGTCTTCACCTTCCAGTTCTTTTCCAGTTCCTCCCTGAGGCCCTGGTATTTCTCCAGTTTCTCATGCTCCTTTTTCCTGATGTTGTAGTCACTTGGTATAGCTACATCCACCACAACGGCTTTCCTCTGTTCTTTATCCACCACCACAATGTCCGGTTGGTTCGCCATTACCATCTTGTCTGTCTGGATCTGGAAGTCCCACAGGATCTTAGCTCGGTCATTCTCCACCACCTTTGGGGGTGTTTCCCACTTCGATCTCGGGGCTTCCAGTCCATATTCTGCACAGATGTTCCTGTACACTATGCCCGCCACCTGGTTATGTCGTTCCATGTACGCTTTCCCTGCCAGCATCTTGCACCCTGCTGTTATGTGCTGGACTGTCTCAGGGGCCTCCTTGCACAACCTACACCTTGGGTCTTGTCTGGTGTGGTAGATCTGAGCCTCTATTGCTCTGGTGTTTAGGGCCTGTTCCTGTGCAGCCAGGATGAGAGCCTCTGTGCTGTCCTTGAGTCCAGCTTTGTCCAGCCATTGGTAGGATTTCCTGATATCAGCCACTTCAGTTATTTGTCTGTGGTACATCCCATGTAGGGGCTTGTTCTCCCATGATGGAACCTCTAGCCCCTCATCCTCTGTTCCCCATTGCCTGAGACATTCGCTGAGCATATCATCCGTTGAGGCTTTGTCCTTGATGTATTTATGGATCTTGGATGTTTCATCCTGGACAGTGGCTCTCACACTCACTAGTCCTCTGCCTCCTTCCTTACGGTTTGTGTACAGTCTCAGGGTGCTGGATTTGGGGTGGAACCCTCCATGCATGGTTAGTAACTTCCGAGTCTTAACATCCGTGGCCTTTATCTCTTCCATTGGCCAGCTGATTATTCCGGCAGGGTATCTGATTACTGGTAATGCATAGCTGTTTATTGCACGGATCTTGTTCTTGCCATTGAGCTGGCTTCTCAGGACTTGCCTTATTCGTTGGAGGTATTTGGCTGTGGCTCCCTTCCTTGTGACCTCATCCAGGTTGCCATTTGTTTGTGGTATTCCCAGGTACTTGTAACTGTGCTCTATGTCTGCTATTGTTCCTTCTGGGAGTGAGACCCCTTCTGTGCGGACAACCTTCCCTCTCTTTGTAACCATCCGACCACACTTTTCTAGTCCGAATGACATCCCAATGTCAGTGCTGTATATCCTGGTGGTGTGGATCAGTGAGTCGATGTCTCGCTCACTCTTAGCATACAGCTTGATGTCATCCATGTAGAGGAGGTGACTGATTGTGGCCCCATTCTTCAGTCGGTATCCGTAGCCAGTCTTGTTGATGATTTGGCTGAGGGGGTTCAGGCCTATGCAGAACAGCAGTGGGGACAGAGCATCTCCTTGGTATATGCCACATTTGATGGACACTTGTGCAAGTGGTTTGCAGTTGGCTTCAAGGGTGGTTTTCCACAGCCCCATCGAGTTTGCAATGAAGGCTCTTAGAGTCCTGTTGATGTTGTACATCTCTAAGCATTCAATGATCCAAGTATGTGGCATTGAGTCATAGGCTTTCTTGTAGTCTATCCAAGCGGTGCACAGGTTGGTGTGTCGGGTTTTGCAGTCTCGGGCGACTGTGTGGTCTACAAGGAGTTGGTGTTTGGCTCCTCTGCTATTTAAGCCGATGCCCTTCTGTGCCGTACTCATGTATTTATTCATGTGACCACTTATCTTAGCCGCTATGATGCCTGATATGAGCTTCCATGTTGTAGAGAGACAGGTTATTGGCCGATAGTTGGATGGGATTGAACCCTTTGAGGGATCCTTCTGTATCAGGATTGTGCGACCTTCAGTTAACCATTCAGGGTGAGTCCCATTTTGTAGCAGCTGGTTCATTTGAGCTGCCAGTCGCTCATGGAGGGCAGTGAGTTTCTTTAGCCAGTAGGCATGGATCATGTCAGGTCCTGGTGCTGTCCAGTTTTTCATACCCGAGACTCTTTCTTGGACATCTGCCACAGTGATGGTTACTGGGGCTTGTTCAGGGAGGTTGCTTGTTCACTTTGCATTGCTGTTGTGGGTCGCGTCCCTTATCCTATTGTTCAGTCTCCAGCCTTGGTGGGTCTGCTCTGTTGTTAGTACCCTGCCATTGAGAGTACACTTTAGCTGGTTGGGTGTGGAAGAGCCGGTTAATCCTCCTGGCTTCATTCTCTCTTGTGTATCTCTTCAGGCGGCTGGCCAAGGCTTGGAGCCTTTGTTTGGCAGTTTCGAGTGCTTCAGGTATGGACATCTGGCTGTACTTCTTGTGTACTGATCTTTTCATTGCACCCCTTTGGAGCTCTGACAGTTGGCTCACTTCCCTCCTTGTTATCTTGATCTTAGCCTCTAACCGTCTTTTCCATGGTGGGTATTGGGTCTCATGATTGCTCTTATAGCCAAGCATCTCAAGGATCACTGATGCTGAGTTGTATATGAGCTCATTGGTTTCTGTTATGGTGTTGGTAGGGATCGTTCTCAATGCCGCATTCACATCTTCAATTAGACTTTCTGGTGGTGCTTCACTCAGCCGTTGTAATTGGCGTCGGGGTTGTCTGGTGTTCATTATGGCCACGATTCTCTCTCTCAGGTCAGTTGCTGCCTCGTTCAGCTCTGATGGTTCGTTCATTACTGGGGCTACATACCCAGTCTCTGGGTGGGCAGTTAACTCCCCGCTGACCTGGCGTTCTGGCTCCTCCCCTTTGCCATAGCATTTGTGTTGTACCTCGTCAATCTCAAGTTGTGAGAGCAGTTGCCGTTTGCGGATGTTGGAACACTGAGCCACTAGTTGCTTAGCAGTTAGTGTTGACTGGGGATGTCGAAGTAACCATTCCTCCCACAGTCTTCGCATGTAGCCCCTCTGACTAGGGTTACTTGAGTAGTAGCATTCCAACAGATCCATGTTTTCACCTCTCGCCCATTTCCGTCTTGTTCCAGTAGCCCATTTTTCATCTAGGTGCTCTGGTTCCCCAGCACCTGACGCAGACCTTGTTTGGCCGGGCGACGTCTGAGCCGGCATGTCGTGCTTATCAGTGTCTCTCATGTTATGAGGTAGGCTATATAGCTCCAAGGGTCTTGCCTAAGGACCCACACTGACAGCTCAATTTGACTGTTGTAACTTCAGCCCCAGCCTGGATTCGAACCCTGGTCTCCCGGGTGGTAGACTGGTGACTTACCCATTGAGCTATTCAGTCAGCTATATATATATATATAGATATAGATATAGATATAGATATATATCTATATCTATAGATATATATAGATCTATATAGATATATAGATCTATATAGATATATACAGTAGATCTATATATATAATGTCTATGGTAGGAATTAGGTAACACAAAGTAATAGAAAAATGTGCCACAAATTGCACTCAATGGCTTAAATGCCTTTAAGATTTTAACTAAAAGATGTAGTACTCTCCATGGTATTTTTGTTCCAAGGCGGAACCTAAACACAACCCCCAAGGATTGTGTATCATTAACCAATTTTAGGTTTTAAAATAGCAACAGCTGAGTAAGAGTGCAGATACAGCTGATGTGTCTCTGCTCTCCTAAAAAGGCAAGCAAATATGGAAGTCTGTGTTGGCGATATTTATTTAAAGTTTACAGTTACACCTTACTGTGAGGTCTGAGTGACTCTATACAAGTTATAATATGATGCTGCAGTGACAGAATTCTCAGCTGTGGCTTTAGTGCTTAAAACCATGGCTTTTGCAGGAACCCAACCACTCTAAACGCCCCACCTGAATGCACCTTGAGTTACAATCAGTTCACTTTACTTCTATGAGACAATGTGGTTGTGTGCTGATTGTTTAATTTCCCTCCAATTAACTGCAGTCTGAACTCCTCTGTTGCGGTGGGTCCATCAATTACGCAAACACTCCAGCAGAGGAGGATCCATTTAGCGCTAGGGGACATAATCTATACAAATTTCTCGATTTTGGAACTCACTATGGAAATGCACACAAGTACATGCAAAAGTTTCCATGAAATTAAGTTCTAGGCTTAAAGCATTTCAGAATATTTAAATAAAGCACACCTAAAAACTGAGAAACTGATGTTGGAGTTTGTTGAAGAATAAAAGGAAATAACTAAATATACCAGGGGCTCAGATCACCCAAAACCATCTACTTCATACTGGAAATACAAACTTTGTGAATATCCTTGAGACCAGAGATAATTAGAGGCAGCTGTGCTTTCTTAGGGCCAAAAAATTGAAATTGTCTTTTTCTCCAAATTGTTTATAGATACACGTCTAATAACTGTGGATAGTCTGGGGTCACCAGTTCATAGTAGTTTATTTTTTCCTCGATCTGCTACTAAAGACCTGAACTCTTCAGAGTTCTCCACCTCACTGCTTTAGCCCCTGGTGGAGAAGTATTAAAAACCTGATTACATCCCAGCCCCTAACAGGAAGATTAAAGACTCCCTTTAACTCATTAGCAAAACCAACAGAAGACCTCTGTTTGATGCCCTGATGGGCAAATAAGCCTCAGCGCATCCCATCCTACTTGATAAACCAACAATGTATCCAAAGTAAATGTGTTTTTGTTCTGAATCAACAACAAGGACATTTGAGACAGAAAGCCCAGATTTACCGTTGTCCCCAAAAGAGGAGTAAGCATCAGGAAAGTAAGCTTTTCTTACCCCAGACTTAAAAGCAGCTATATAGTGTGAACAAACTTTTGAGTGGACTGTGAGCTGAATGTTATTGGTGCTTGGACATTTTTCTGCTTATTGAGATAACTGGGCTTGTGTTGTGACAATGCTTTGACGTCGTGATTGGAGCTCATGGTCATGCTATCTTAACTGAATATTTGGCTTTATGTGTACAGACTGAATCAATCCCGAAGCCATTTCCATCTACAAGTCCACTGAGTCTGTCATTATTGCCGGGCCGTTCTGTCACAAGGGTACCCTCCTTTGAGCCGAAAATAAGTCTGTGAACGACTAAAGACACTTAAGGTGTTTGTTTAGCTAAAACAGAGAATAAAGGCTGAAAGATGAGTCGAGTGATTTGAGCAGCGTGTGTGGGGAAATGGAAACAACATCCAGTCAGACAACCCCTCCAGGCATTCGGGTTGATTAATAACTGGAGCAGCTGTGAAGGATCAAGAGTACAGAGGGAGCAGTTGTGTTAGTAAAACGCCAAACTAAAACTCATTAAACACACACAGAAACACACACACACACCTTTACTGCTTTTCTCACACATTTTCAAATGGACAGAGATCCAGCCTTTGTGATGGCCATTCCAAGACATCGACTTTATTGTCCTTAAGCCAGTTTGTAACAAATTCTTCCAGTATGATTAATTTCATTGTCCATGTGGCAGACGCATTTGTGCCGAAGTTTTATCTACCTTGCTGATGTGGACAGATCTGGTTTCAATATTTCACCATAGTGTTATTTTCATGTCACATCATCTATTTTGTGATGCACACCAGCCTTTGCTGCAGCAAAACACCCACACAGCATGATGGCATTACAATGCTGTTTGTTCCTGTGTGTGATTATGTGATCAGGTCAACAGCTCACCTGCAGGTATCTGGAAATTTTACTCCAGGATTTGGACTTGTTCAGGTCCATAATCCTCTTCTTTACAGCTTGACTTTCTTTTAATATTTCTCTGATGTCACACAATGAAGCAGTGTCTAAAGTCTGCCTTAAAACCCAAAGTGATGCTTTTAAAATCTTACACAATTAAATAATGATAAAATCATCTCAAAGTTCTCTTGCTCATTATTTTTCCATTAAACAAAAAGAAACAATTATGACGATGACCTGAAACAGAAATTTCAGTCACATTAGTTAATAAATTGTCTTTTTATAGCCTGTATGTTCAGTCATTTACAACACATGAGTCTTGTTAGTAACAACCTTTGAGCAGGTATTGAACATGCTTGTTTCCCTTTGGTTCCAGATATTTCCCTGAGGTGGTAAAGGAGGGCCTCACCAACCAGGTGAACAATCCAGAAGTGATTTTGGACATCACCCGACCGGACACACTGATTCGGCAGCAGATCATGGCTCTACGAGTCATGACCAACAAGCTAAAGAATGCCTACAATGGAAATGACATCTCCTTCCAGGACTCCAGTAAGTCCTCAGATATCTCCATAATGTTTTGTATATGCAGCTGGGGAACAAAATCGAAAAGCCCTGTTCCATTTCTTTCTCTCCCTGCATGTTAGTTTTGATTTGGACACACAACACAAACACTCTCAGAGATACACAAACTACAGAAACAAGATCTCATTTGTCATTCATGTTGGAACTTGTCACCGACGGCAGAGGATGTTCAGAGCATCTCTGAGGCAAGACAGACATTATTAGGAGAATAAATAGCTCTAGGTGTGGAGAACGACATACAATAGACAGACAGGCCCATGTTTAGGAAGATGTACATCTCAAATGCTGTCGTGACAGAAACAATCATGTTTGAATCTGTGGATCTGGTAGAGCTGACAAGATGGGAACAATGCTCTGAGCCCCATCCAAAATGTCTGTACTAAAACTGACAACACATTTTCTTATCTTCTTATCTTTTGTAGTATTCAAATGAAATAGATTGTGAAATGAACTAACGTGTTGTATAAAAATCATGAAAGACTATTCCATGGTTTCTGAAACCGAGTTCAGTCTTAATAGCATCACTTATTTTAATTGAGTACCTATGCTGCCAGACCTTGTCACACAGGCTGCATGCAACACCATTTGTGATGTTTACATTTAAATGAGTGTGATTTTCTTGCTGCAGGTGACGAGGGCAGTAGCTCGGGAAGCGGCAGCGGCTGCTCTGACGGCTGCACGACAGAGTTCGTTTTTGTGGGGACAGAAGCTCCTGTGATTAGAGCCGACAGAAGTGACGAACGGGCTGCAGCTGCTGCTGCGGGCCAGTCGCTCTCCTGTGGACCCTCCACCATCCTGGTGATGGCTGCCCTCACACTCCCACTCTGGGCAGTACAGACTCAATGGAGATAATACAGTGTGGCCTGATCATTGACTCTTATACTGTTAAGTAACAGTATGTCTTACAGCAAGTTACACTGCTGTTCCCTCACTGGACATGTAGAACCTCCCGGAAACATGTCTAGAATGACTGACTGTGTGGTGTGGTAGGGCTGGAAGTGAGTGCAGCGCTGAATCCTGCTTGTCCCCCAAAGAATGCTCGGTGCCATCAGTGAACCAGCTTTTACCATCTCTGAAATAAAAACAAAAATGTGGTGTTTTCTCATCATTCTAAAGTGAGCTTCGAAAAACATGCTTCTCGTTTAGGAAACAAAACTATATCTTAAGGCGGTTCTATCAGTGATTTTCCAGATAAAGGGAAACCCTTTATTTCTTTTCCTTTGTGTGATGAAGTGAAAAGAAGACAACACTGTTTTTATCTTATTAGTTCTCTTTCCCTCAGACAAAAATCAGAAAAAACTTCTGTGTGCATGCATGGGTGTGATGTAAACAGATAAAACATTGTTTCTTTCTGCTTTTCTTTATTTATTCTGATTTTATTTTGTGTTTCCAGGCTCCATAGTTTTAGGTTTGTTTGCACAGGACCGTGCAGCCCAAACAGTTCACTCGGTTTCCTCCTTGGTCACATCATTGTGGCTCGAGGGAACGGTGGGTCTTACAGCCACTTTGTTGTTGCACATGTGATTATCTTTACAAAAGTGCTAAAGTGCTGCACTAAGGGCACTACTTTGCACAGATGATTTTATCAGCTTGTTTATTAAGCTGCAAGAGGCACCCATCATATAGAGAAAAAAAGATTTATATTTTCAGATCATTTAAGCTGATTGTATTGTTCTTTAAGTGGGTGCAGTATGTAGTTAACAGGATTGTACTTTAATGTAATCTTACAGGTTAAAGTTACATCTTTATAAATATATGTGTTTTATTTCATTTTATGTTACAACAATGTTTTAGCAACAATATTAAGCCATTACACTGCAAATGCCTGCTAAGATTGTTAAACTACCTGATTTATTCTCTTTTTCCAGAGTTATTAACATGCACTAACACATTTATTTTTACCTTCAGAAGACTGAAAAGAGGCGTAAAGATGGGTATATGGCAACAAAACCTAAATTTCATTTATTTCCCTGGATTCCACTTATATGATTATGCACAATGCAGAAATTTGCATGTTTTTTTGTTTGACCGGCAACAGCAAATCCTGGAACCTTGCAGCTTTTTGTAAGTGGTCATGTACTTTAACATGGCATGTACAATGTCACCTCCAAAGGTAGAGGACTGCCAAGGTTAGAGGGCTCTGAGAAGTCAAAGAACTGGGGTTACTATACATACCCTTCAGTCTGTCTCCTACAGGCTTTGACCTTTAACAGGCTATAGAGGCTTAGTGTGCAAAGCAAATAACCTGCGCTCCAGAAACACAGCACCTGAGACCCCCGGTCATACAGAAAAGGTTAGCCTTAGAAAGTTTTTGCAGGCCTGCTGCTAAAATTAACAATGGAAAAACTGTTCAAAAATGTCGCACAAAAGATGAAAAATGTCACGTTCGCGTGTGTTTCTGCAAGATCCAAAACCAGCCAGGTCACGAACACTTAAACTGTTTCCACATTACAAATGTCCCTTATCACCGCAGGGACCTCTCCAAATGCATCACTGTAACAAATTAACAGCTTCTCTGAGTGTCTTGCAGAGGCCATATTTGTCCCGTAGCATAGGAAGACGTGCATGGGACAAACAAGCTTTCCCCTCACACAAAGGCAGTGCAGGATTAGAATGAAAAAAAAATGGCATAGATCACAAAGTTTACGCCAGCATCACAGCTGATTGCACTCAGAGCACCAGAAGGAAAATCTGTCCTCAGTGTGCGCCGGTGACTCACAACCGAAGCCCCAAACGCCGCAGGAAACTCCTGCTACACAACAGTTGACCTCTATGACCTCACTCCTCGCAAAAACCTATTTAGGAGAAGGTGACTGAATAGCACCCTCCCACCAAAACCAGCATGGCATGATTAAAGCACCGATGTGTAAACCTTAATTGTAGAATGCAACAGGCCGAGGCCTGAGGAAAGACATCGCAGTGATTAACATAAGGCCCTCCTCAATGTCAAACTGTCCAGAAGTAAATCGGTGCTAGGAGAGATGGAAATCCTATTCCTACTGAACTGCTACTGAAGCATTTTTTGAGGGGGGGAACTAAATAGAAGAGTCAATTTAAACTGGTAAAATACCAAGAAATCTAAATGGTTCAGAAGATGGTTAAATAAAAAACTGGGCAATTAATAAAGATTCAAATCTTTGAAAGATGAAAAACAAAAAAAAGGGGACAGGGTATTTACACATGTACTCAACAGTTAGCTCTTCACCTAAGAGTTTTTATCTTGGATCATCATATCTATTTTATTTTGTTCCTATATATACACTTTTTTGCGTTTCAAGCATGCAACTCCAAAAGTTGGGATAATTTAGGTTTGTTGACGGACCAGTTCTTTGCTTCGAGGACGCAACCTGCTTTGGTGCTAAAGTGGCAAAAGAAAATCATTCTAAGGACATTTATAGAAGTGAAAATAAAGTTACAAATAATAATGGAAGCAATCATAATGCCATTACGAAAAGATGGGCAGCTGAATTTAGAGGACTAAGGCCTGTGTACGTGGGTCATATGCTTTGTCCCTGGCAGGTTTGATAAACGTCACCAGTCCCCTTTTGTAAACCCCAAGGACACATCGCTGTTTTTCTGATACATATTATGTTTCCATCTAAAATGTTATGTGTAGTTTCCTACTGAAGAGTGTTGTGATGCTGGCGTTTTAGGCTATTTCTGTTTGCAAGCTCAAATATTGACACATGGCAGTATTTCTTAAATATCCTTTGCATTTTCTTAAAACGTCCATGCTTTTGTCTAGCTAGTGAATGAGTATAAAATGGATTGTGAATCACACACACTTTTAGTACTTTATGGCTTCCAGAGATGGAGAGAAGTGGTAGTCTTTAGCACTTTCTAACCAATAGATCTCTAGATCTAGGAATCTAATGGGACTAAAAAGACGTGATGCACGAGGGACAAGATGCACCCACATCTGCTCCACCAATGTTATCGGAGCATTAGGAGGAGGCCACCTTCAACTCTTTGGCCTTGTTATTCCTGTACAGTTTCCACTGGGTCAGTGAATCCCAGTTTGATTGACTGAACATTTCATGTAAATCTCAGTGAACAGTACAAGGGTGACTTGGCAAGGCCCTTTCAATGCCAGAGCCTGAAAACCTTACACAGAAACGCATCTGACCAACCTCTCAAACTCTAAAATAGTTTCTATGCTCTAAAATAGTTTCTATCCAGAAGTTGGTGCTGGAAATTGCACTACACTTTGATGAGGGAAGAGGTCCCACCATCTAGCTGTGTTAGGCATTGGTAACAATAACCAATCTGAAATTCTTTATTAAAAAAATACCGGCAGATGTTTTTTATTTGGTCAGAGTGATGAGAAACATCCATCGGAAAGTCTTCTAAGTATGCTGATTGTTGAGTCCGCTGTGATGTTCAAAACTGACTTTTTTTAACTTGATTATAACAGGAACTTTTTTTTCTTTTTTTTTTGATGAACGATCTAATGAAAAGGCCTGAGTTGTTTTGTTTAATCTGTTTTGCAGGTAAAGTGCAAAACAGATTAAACAAAACAACTCTTTTGTTATTTTATTATCACTTTTTTAAAGTTTCACAGTGTTCACTAAGGCAGGGAGAAACACCACAAGGCTTACAGGAATCCATTACATTGATGACTTTATGCTTGGCAATCAAAGTAACATTGATCTGTACTGTTCACATGGTGACATAATTTAGTCTATAACAAATTTTGTTTTACATTATAAACAAAAAAGACAGCTGAGGGAGGCATCGCTGATTGAGACCCTGAAGCGACACAGCACAAACTAAAGAGTGTAGATTATTTCAAATAGCAAAGATTTTCACAAGGCAGTACTGCAAAAAAAAGTTTTTTCCTTAAATTTCCTGTACATTTTCTTAAAACGTTCCTTCTTGATAACAAAGTCAGCAGATTGGCATCAGATACTTGTTTTGTTTGAGCCTCAGCAGGTATGCTTTGTAACAGCGCAGAAACAGTAAACATCTGCAGCCACACAAAGGTTGAAGGCACCTATTAGAGCCTCTGCTAGAGCCGTGATTGCATCAGAGCTGTGGATGAGTGAGGATAATGCAGGGCTTTGCTGGTGTTGCTGAAAACACAGCAGAAAAAGTGACTTGAGAAAAGAATTTCTTAGAGCCTCGTCCTGTTTTCCCAAAGTGCTTGTATCTTGGGAAACTGGTCCTCTCTGATAATGATAAAACAAAGTGTTGCTATTCTCCGCTACCACATTTATTCCTATCATTCCTGACAAGCTGCAAGACTATTCTAGTCAGAAATGATGCAGTGACGGTCTTCATTTACACACGAGCCATAAAGAAATCAATTAGCTTCTTGAATTAATTTAGCGATTGAAAAAAATAAAATTCAGAATTTCTCATTTATTCTTTACTAAATGTTTAGAACACGATTTGTTATGCAAGGTCTTTTCATTTTGACGTGAATCATTTGCTGCACTTTTGCTAAACATAATGCTCTGAGTGTGGCACTGTTGTGACTTGCAAAAATTAATGACTAAGGAGCACATTACGATTTTTTGAAGCTGTTCAGTGCACGTTGTTTAAAGTGTTTTGGGGGAACTGAAGTTGATGGTTATACAAGCAGACATGCCTTACCATTTTTTAAAAGACTAAAATGGATTGCTTATTCGGCTTTTGTTACACATTCTTGTATACAGAAAATATTACAATGGTAATAATAAACATTTTATTAAAAAAAACACAGTGTCCCTGCCTTTTTACTGTGTTATGCATCAGAATTTAAAACTTCTTGTAGAAATCTTGTATTTTAATCATTCAAGTTCTTAGCTTAACATACATGTATGCATTTGGTCCTTAGATGTACAAAATTCTTTCCATCAAATGTTATCATTAAATACATTATTTGATTTGTCAGTAATGTAAAAGAAAAAAAGTCAATTGTTTCCTAGAAATATTCCACACTTCTGAAGTAGGAATCTTCTCTAAATGCTTTTCTCCATGTCCTTCTGGAACCTTAGTTTTAAACAAAATACTTCTCCAAAAGATGAGAAGCAAACAGCCTTGGTGAGTTGTGATGGTCAACTTATTTAGATGACAGATTGTATCTGTAAAAGTTCCCCAAATCTTGGCCTTTATAAGGATTTTGTTAAAATTCTCGACTTTACTTTGTCTGAGTAAGAAAACAGGACAGCTTAGGGGGGGGGGGATCACAATTAGCTGCAATTTTAGATACAAATTAAGTGTTAATCTATTTTTTCTTTGGTGTAGTTACAATAGTTTCTTGTTTGAAAGGTGATTATATAAAGAGTCTCAGGTATTGTGGCCAACATGACATCTTGTTGACTTTTTTTTTTTTTATCAGGGAAGCGATGTCTAAAGAAGTTGTCTTGGGAAACAAATATATTTGGCGAAGATGACACAGTTTTCACATAAGCCAAAATCTGCTTCTGTGCAGTCGATCAGTGCCAAGTGACGTCTTCTTCTCTGGAAGCGCATTCTGTCAAGGAGCTGAGCTGATCTGGGAGACACAAACTAAACTGTAAAATCCATTAAGAAAGAGATTCAATTATTTCAGACAGGACTGATCAAGCTTAAGATCTGTTCACATTAGATACATTTTATTATCGACGTGTTGTGCAAGATTCTAGTTTTTCTTGTGCTTTCACTTGGAGGGGTGCCTGAAAGCTCTTCACGTTGGATCAGTTATGCAAACATACAGACGGTTTTGCTTTAAGCAACCAATACACCATACCAATTTAAGATTAACCTTTAGTAGACACAACTGCTGATTTTGCAGAACCCAGCTATCGCTAAATTTGAGAAAGACATAGGGGGGAGACCTATTTCTGCGATTTAGTTTGGGCTTTAAATGTTGACAGACCAAACCTGGTTTTCAGCCTTCCTTTCATCCCTCCTTTTACTTACTTTTTAAAGTAGGTATTAAAACTCAGAATTGGGCTGCAAATCCCCTGTATGTATTATCTTGTCACTCTGCATACTGCTAAAAAAAAAAAAAAAAAAAAAACATGCCTGCATTTAGGACTGAGAAGCAGGATTTCCTCCTGTCACTCTAGACTATCTTGAATGACAATAAAATGCCAAGAAAAGGATTTTCTTTCTAACATGGGCCATGACTTTCCCTGTCATAACTACACTTGTTTCAAGATACCAGGCTGCAAAACGTCAGCCTTCCACAATGGCAGGAAATGACACTTGAAAAATGCACAATGTGCTGCTATGACAAGTGATATGAGTTGGCATGCTCTTCATATGTGCTTTATGAGAGCGAACTGACCTGCCTGACATGGTTCCTGGCACTGACAAATCTATCTGAGACTGATTTATTATACACTAGCCTGCACAGATGGATGGGGCAACTTCACTTGTTTAGCCAAGCGTAAACATGATTTTTTTATTTTTTTTATTGGAGAATAAAATTAAAACTACACATTAGGAAATAATTCTAATTTAATGCTTACACAAAACTGTGTACTTCTGTATTACATCAATAACTTTCTATAAGCAGTAAATAGAGGACATTCTATATCATTTCTTCAACTACCGATTCTCCTCTAAAAAGACGCCCAAGGTGACTTAGAAGTCAAAGTCAAAAATGCTCAGTATTTTCAGATAATAACTCTACCAAAAGTTGATTACAATTTTCTTTTTGTTTGTTATATAAATAAAAAAAAACAGAACAGTATTAATACACTACAGTATTAACACTATTCTTTTTGGGGTTTTAACAAAAGTATCTTCCAGAAGTTAATCTTCCAACTTAACCATCATGCTAGAAATGATGCGTTTTAAAACATTGTTTTCCCATTCAAAAGTCAAGAGGGTTTTCATTCTGTGGTATCCTTGAGTCAAAAAGGGTCCTTTTTTCTTCAGACGTTTGTTTGCTATTTTTTTCTCACAAGTGTTTCAGATTTTCCAAACAACTCATGTCTTCCTTTTCTCCTTTAGTAAAGCGACAATGATGTAGTGTCTCTTGTAGAAAGAGAAGGAAGGCCTTCTCTTACAGCTCTGATTTCATCTGAAACTCCAGAGATCAGTTCTTGACACAACAGTCAACAAAGCAGATCTTGGAATTGCTCACAATTCAGTTCTGAACTCCAGTTCCTAGTCAATAATATGAAGTACTTACTATTGACTATGTTACGCTTCTGACTGACATTAAATTATTGTATTATGTTGTGATTAGAAGTGAGTCAGATTATATATAGCCTGATCTGAATTCAACTACATAATAAGAATGCTCTAGAACAATTAAATTTATATGAATGGATTTTAGATCTAATTAGAGTTTACGTAGTTGTAAATTAAATTAGTCTGTTTTGCAAACTGCATCCAGGTTTAATTTAATTTCAATTAGTGTTTTATAAAATAACTTAACTATAGACAGAAATGACAATGTCTTCTAGTTGTCCTTCGTAACTTGCAAAACTCACTGATACCACAGAAAGTAGGGTGGTGCATGTAAATATTGAGGTCTGAGGACATTGTTAATGGATTCTCTGATGACACATTTCATCTTGGCAAGGATTGTAATTGCTTTTTACATGACAAGTAATAGTGCAAGGGCTTTAGAGACGGTGAAACAAAATCCTTGAAAATAGAGACCTATGAAATTAAACCTTGGATTTCAATTTTCTCTCCCACAAGGCTTGAGCAATTAAATGGGTTTAACCCAGTGCTGTATAATAAGACATAAATAAAATGTGTCTGTTGCTGTGTGCGTGTGTGCGTGCGTGTGTGTGTGTGTGTGTATGTGTGCGCGCGCATGTGTGTGTGTGTCCATAACTTTCATTCATTGCAGATCTAATAAAGATATACTAATCCAGAGTGACATGAATAACTGGGGAGTCTGAACTTTATCTTCAGTAAGATATAAAAATAATATGTAGGGTAATTGTCTCTGAAATATTTTTCTGTCAGTCTGTATATACTCACCTGAAAAAACATTCTGGTTTAAGTCAAAAGCCGTGCTATTTCCCAACCATGTACAAGCACACTTCTGTTTCTTTTTTCCACCTTCACACATTACAGATCGTTTTCCGTCTCTCTTGCTCTCTTTGGATTTAGGATAAAGAGTGAATTTACACAGCAGAGCAGTCCTGGATAGAAGAGTCGGAGATTACCCTCCCTGATCTTTTCACAGACAAGAAATAGTTCAGTGCAAACCCTCCCTTAGGGCTTTGCCACCTCTGTACTGACAGTCTGTGCATTAGCATCCATCAGAGAAGAGGAAGAAAACGGTTTTATCCTCTCCGACCTATTGCTTACTCAAAAAAGAGGAATGAAGAAAGCCAAAGTAGTGGATGATATGCTTGTCACTATGGTGGATAATCTGTAAACACACTGCCAGGTCAGAGCCACACTGATGCAAAGCCAAAAGCTTTGTCTCATTCTTCAAATGACAATAGAAACTGCAGCTTAACTCTGAAACCACCAACGATTTGTCATCCTTGAAATATATTTAAGGGGCCAGTGTGTATCTGGTTCTGCTAGGCATCTCATGCACAAAAACACAGTAGAACCAACGGGTTAACATGATAATAGACACGATGCAGTGAATGAGTGTTTATAAAATGTACATTCTGCTTCGTAGATATATCTTACCATCTGCAATTTTTCTGAAGCTTAAAAGTTTTAGAAGAAATATTTCATTCAAGGCCTCAGGCGCCCTCAAAATATCACATGTTGCATGAAATTCTGCCTCAGGGATCAGTGGGGCAACTGATCAGCAACTAGTATTTAGTAAATATCAGCATTCAAGTCATCCATTGAATGGTCACTGAGAAATATATTTCTCAGTGACCAGATGACAACAATGTCATCTGGTCACTGAGAAATATATTATTACCTGAAATCACTATGTGGTCACAAATTAAACTAATAATTTCAAAGTAATTTCCCTTCGATGAGTATGAAAATGCTATAATTCCTTTAAAGGCTTAAGAACACCAGAACCCATTGAAATGCGTTTTATATGTGCCTTCCTATGATGAACCCAACATTTTGTAGGACCAGTCCAAGCATACTGGTTAAGTTGGAAATCCTTACAGCAAATGTCATTAAGCCATTATTTAGAAGCAGTTTTAGCACCTAAATCAATGGGACAACATCAAAGTTGTTTTGTTTTGTTGATTCCCATAAT
Source organism: Poecilia picta (assembly GCA_033032245.1). Classification (NCBI taxonomy): domain Eukaryota; kingdom Metazoa; phylum Chordata; class Actinopteri; order Cyprinodontiformes; family Poeciliidae; genus Poecilia; species Poecilia picta. Next base: position 14,506,662 of record CM065355.1, on the reverse strand, counting down.
TTGCACACATCTGTATGTTTTTGTTTCTTTACATAAATATGATTCTCAGTTTTTACATGTTTATTCTAAAATTTCTCTCAAAACGGCTTATCAGACAACACGTAATCATTTGTCATAGTTCCTTTCTTAGCTCTGAATAGAGTTTATATTATTAAATATTTGTGAGGAAGAGTGTGCTGTTCTATTCCCAAAGTATAGTGTCTATATAACGATATATAAATACTATAAACAGTTAGAAATACATACATCAGATAAAATATGATGTGTACAAGCTTTACCACTGTGCACTGTTCCAGACTGATTGCTCCCAAGCTAGGGTGAGGTCATCTATGCACAATTCACAGCTGGTGACAAAAATGGGATGATCTGACGTGAGAAAGCCAAATGGCATTTATACTGGACAGTTTGATTATTGGAAAACCAGACAGGAAAGTCAGCGAGGAAATGGGAGACAACTTGAGTGTGTAGGCAACTGAGACACTGAGGGAAGCTACTGGTACATAAGAAAACTATTTCAGATGTACAAACCTACTCTGAAGCACAAATACTGCAGAATGTTTTTGCTAAAAAAAATCAAGGAGTAAGAAACCAGTAACTATTAAATGTAACTATTGATTGGAGCATATAAAAAAAACATATAAAAAACACTTGAGTACAGAACTAAACTACAATAAAATTTAAAACTAAGAAATTTAGTGTGCAGCTGCTAAGTTGAGATAAAAGTTTAAGCCAAAACCTTGATCTGCAAGATGTCGTCTTATCTGGGTAAAATGCTCTTTTGCTGTCTAATTAAGAGGCATAAATTAAAGATTGACTTGTACCAGAAATTGAGCTGGCAGTATAGCTGCCCCGGATACAAACAGATGATGCGTTAGACTCACTTTGAGCAGGACTCCCACCATGCACAGGAAAACTATGATGAGAAAAAAAGCTTGGATCAGAAAGACAGAACCATCAGTGTTGGAATATGGTTGAGTAGCTATAACCATGACTTATGTGATCTGAAAATGTGAAATTTTGAAGGTTGACTTCCTTAGCAAATGGGTCACTGCACATGTGGAGAGCTGGGGAGGTTCTTTTTAGTCGAAGTCATGTTTTAGGGAGCAGTTTTAAATAGGTCAAAATATAAAATGGAAATCTTCTCCTGAAAAAATAATAGCAAACTATTGAATCAAATTCATGCCAAATTATTGGTCTGTTGTGTGCTTCACCCACAGCAATGCTTTAATGTTTAGTGGTGAACCCTTCCAGACGACACACAAGGTAACACCTGCTATACCAAGTGAGCCACCAGCACCACAAAATCATTCATTTTCTAAACTCACCTCTAACCTACTATGTGCAGGTACTGATGAATTTCCAATCTGGTCACTATTAAAAAAAATCTGTTGCTAAGCAAGCCTTTAACTTCTCTGACTCTTTTTTTTTTTTTCTCATCAAACAGCAGGATCGCTTGACACCTCAGCAGTACATCAAATATCATCTGCAAAACTGTCAGGAAAGCACATGCATATTTCAGTCCTATTTGTTGTCACTTGTTCTCACACCCGAAACTAGATCTTTAGCTTTCGGAGATGTATAAGGCTGCATGGCTGTATACAGCCGTGCAGCTGAAAAATTAATTATGGTTTCAGGTCAATGTGGCAGACACAAACAGTATGGCTGGTAATGTGACAGGTGAGGTACATTTCACTGCTACATAATTTATATTATGGCTTTTTATCTGTTTTTTTGCATATTGAAGCAACTATGTTTTTTACGTTCCCTGAAACGACTATGATAGCAAAATACAGAAGAGATCATTTTAACATACTTTTCCAGGAGAATAGGATTTTAAACAGTAAATCTAAGAACATAGAAATAATGAAGAGTAAAGGAGGGATGCAGGGGATGAGGTGATTTATTGTAAAACCTGTGCTCTAGTCCTGTCTGATAATCTGGAAGCAGTAGGTGGCAAGACAGCAGAAAACACTATATTGATGAGACTGTTTACTCCCTGGCCAGAAAGAAAAATAACATGATTCCAGCAAAACAGAGCTGGGGTAAAACTGGGATTCTTTCTCCATGAGGGGAGGACTGTGGGTAATGAGTTGCGTTAAGTTTTCATTTACTATTATTATCTGTAAAAAAAAAAAAAAACGTAAAGAAGCACGGAAACAGAGCAGCCTGGTGGATCAGTTTCATGCTGAACGATGTCATCTGCCCTCTTTATATCTGTGAACTAAAATCAATTATGAATAAAATGAAGCACATACATAAATAAAGGTAAGGCTTTAACCTTGGTATTGGATTTGAGCTGTAGTGTTCAGTAACATGAACCTCTGGTCAGAAATAATGCGTTTGAATTTTTCTAACCTTGGCAGGTCGACAGCAGCACTTGACATGAACTCCACTTGTTTGCACTGCATCTACAGGAACACGCTTTCCTTTGTAACAGTGGTAATTTTTATGTTCTCATTTGTCGTTGGTAGGTGGATGAGTGTGGGAGGGATTTACCTTACAGTTCACAGAGCACTGCAAACTGCGCATCGACAAACCCTGGAAGTGATGAAACAGATCAAAGCTTTGAACGAAAGCCTGTAATTTTATGAGCTGTGTCTTCCTCACGCAAGCATAAATAAACATAACGTCTAGAACTGGTACCAGTATTTATCCACACTAAAGTGACTGGGATGTGGAAATGAAGCAAATTGTCATCACAGTTCAAATAAGAGCAGCTAAGATTCAGTCCGATTTCAATTTCACCTTATTGCAGCTTTACATAATGACAATCTCCCACACATTAGCATAATTCATTAATTAATGCAGAGAAGTTGTTTAGCACCAGCAGAGTAGTGTGAAAAACGTGAGCACAGTCCCTTAGAAAAGCCTAACACCTAATGTGAAAGCCTTTGTTCCAAATGAATATCTGATGAGTGTAGTTGTATTTTTACATACATATTATGTCTGTCTTTGTGTTTTCACAGTTTGCTTTCATACAAATATACCTAATATGATGTTATGTTAGAGCAATATTTTAAAGTTGCTTTGCCATTTTGAGTACCTCCATACCCTGGTCTCAGTCTTTTGTTTTTTTGTTTCTTTGTTCCATACATTCTTCTCTTCAGCTCTGACCATCTTTCGTTCTTCTGCAAGAGACAGTCATCGCTGTGATGCTGCCACCACCACAGGTCTCTGTGGTGGTGCTTTGCTCAGTAATGTGTTTTAATCATCTCCCACACAAAGCGCTTTCCACGTTTGATTGTGGTATCATCTGACCAAAGCACCTTTTATCATTTTTTTTCCTTCATGGCTTGTGGCAGCCTGCAAATGGTACTTCCTGTATTTTTCAAACTTCCATCAAACCAAAGTATGCTGATTACTCAACTAACAGCTGCCATGTCAATAAATTTTCCCACCTCAGCTGTGCATCTTTACAGCTCTTCTTAAGTTACGTAGGATCTGTTGGCTTATTGACAGTTTGACAGCTGAACAGTCATGTGTTGGTAGGAAGTATAGTCTTTCCATCCAGGTGATGGACAATCTGCAGTCAAATACTTAAAGCATGGGATTTTGTTTTGTAGCCAACCCTGTCTATCTGGTGAGTTCCTTAGTCTCTGTGATGTTGTTTAATAACATTCCTACCAGTCCTATGATGCTTTCACAGATGAATTTTGAAGTCCAGTGACTGCACTGGATGTATATTTGAAATAATTATTTTAAAAAATATTTCTTTCCGATTTGCATGTATGTGCTGCTTTATGGTGATCTATGACATAAAATTCATAAGAATACTGAGACATTTGTGGTTGGAACATGATAAAGTGAGAAAATCTTCAGTGGGGTTGAAATGGTATTGAGTGGTAAAGTACATCGAGAAGATGTTGTCCATATTTTGCCACAAGTTTGTGATGCTATCATCTTAATATAGCATAAAATATCTGGGGAATGATTCCTGATCCCTTCTGAAAATGTGCTATAATTAAGCATTTGAGGTTAGAAAATTGACTCAACCCAAAGGGTATAATGTTTAAGTACTAAAGTGATCACTGGGTGAAAATGTGAACCTCCTGTTGGCTTCAAATAAAAATCCATGTGGATACCGTTCTAAGGGTTTATACTACAAAGACCCAGCGTTGTTAACTTGAACAAAAGTGGACAAATGAATGATTATTGATGTTTTATTTTCAACTTAGCATTTGAATAATTCAAAAAGGCATTCAGGAAGGCTTATTTAAAATATATTGTGCAACATTGATTCCTCTGATGCAAGTGGGATTTTTATTTTGTGCAACAAATTTCTTTGACAAACTCTATGTTCAGATTTTTTTTAAATTAAACTAAGGTCTTTGCCAGAAACAGAATTAAAAACAAAACTGAGTGTTGTCTGTGCCTGCACTGCGATGATTAAAGGTCCTATATGAATTGAGGCTAAACGTTAGCTATTGTGAAGGTCACATTAATCGTCTTTAGTGTAACAGAAACCTTAGTGAGAAAATGAAGTGAATCTTTGTATACATTTAAGCCGTGCTCAGCAACATTCTTCTTTGAAGGTCTCCAGAGTCTTTTCTCAGCATGCAGACTCAAAGAAAGACTCAAAGCTCATAGAAATCTGAGGACAAATATTATAACATTTACCTTAGGAAGTTTCAATATATATATATATATACAGTATAATATATATATATATATAATATATATATATATATATATATATATATTATATATATTATATAAGCAACAGATTGCTTTTCCTTAGAAAATATCTGTTTTTGGGGTAATGTTGTCAAGAACATGTGAAAAACAGTTAAGCAGTGACATTAGTTCAACTGTTTAGGGAGTTATATATATATAAATATATATATATATATATATATATATATTTATATATATATAATATATATATATATAACTCCCTAAACAGTTGAACTAATGTCACTGCTTAACTGTTTTTTCACATTTCTTGACAACATTACCCAAAAACAGATATTTTCTAAAGGAAAAGCAAATCTGTTGCTTGTCACCCAACCAATACTTGACTGTGATTTTACTTATATGAAGAGAAATAAAAATGTGCCAATGTTCACTTTAATATATTAAAATGCTTAAGTCACCGAAGCCAATTATTTGTATCAAATAATTCTCCTTCCACAACGACACAACTGAGATAAGATTTAGGTCTATAGGCTGGTTGGTAATCCCTCTGTGAAAATATTCCTACCCTGACTACCTGTACAAATCAATGACTGCTGGCATTGCCTCCTTTGTGAAACGGGTTCCATGTTAAATGATGTAGAATGTAAAAGCACACACCACACCTCGTCGATCATGTTAAATAACCTGAAACATGATTTTACTTCTTTGCTTTTTACCAAGTGGATTTTATCAAATGTTTTATTTGTAAGTCAGCACAAAAGATGGTCAAATTCAATATGTAGACATTGGTTATCAGTAGACTGCTCAGTCAGCTGAGCTGTTTAATCACAGATCTCTTTTTTTTCCCACCCTGTCTTTCATTCAGCTCTTCCCTCTGGTCATGACTGCTCACTAAAGCGTGTGATCACAGATTTAAGTGTCAGCATGAGGCCACAGTATGGTTCAAATCACTCAAACAATAGACAGCTATCTTTACACAGAGGATAGAAACGGATTTTCTTTTTTACATCACCATTGCTACTCATTGCTACTCAAATATTTATCTTCAGAAATCTTTGGTTTTGGAGTATATATGTAATCATATATAATCATAAATAATAAATAATAAAATCTGTTATTAACTCAGTTGAACCTGTTTATGAAGAAAAAAACATTGACTAAAAACAGTCTCAGTCACAGATGTTCATTGTAGTAGATTAAAATAAAAGGAAACCTCAAGTTACCTTGCACTTCAACTCTAAGTATATTTTTGTACCAAAAATAAGGTTAAATCTTATAGGAACTAGCAAAATTTTGAGAAATGTTTTCTACTTTCTGGCTAAATAACTAAAATTAGAAGTCAATGCTTATCTAACTCAAAACAGAGCAAGTATTATTTCTTTAAAGTTTGTAACAATCAGACCAATTATCCGCCTGCATTTTTTATTTTTTTATTTTTGCAATATTGATAGCACTCAATGGTTCTAGTTAATGCAAATAAAGAAAATTCTTGATTTAGTACATGCTAGATTGAGTTCTACAAGTTGTGACAAAAGCCATTTTATACAGAATATCATTGTAAAATAAAGTGTGCAAACAGAAGGGAATGTCTCACTGCTTCTTTATAGTATAGTATTTTTTGACAAAGTAAATATTTGCTCATAGATAATTTGACATGTTTGGGTGGAGGGCAACTCTTTATGGGTGCAGTATAATTAATGTGACAAAAGTCTCCTGGATCTTTCCTCCTTCTTAGTTCCTCTTACAATGCAGTGATAAAAATCAAAAAATAATTCAAACTGTAATAATCTTCTTTACTTTAGGTACAAAAGAAACACTATAGTCACAGATCTATATTTAGCCTCTGAAAACCTTTGTCTCTGAGTCTACAGGGTGTCAGCGGAGACTTGGCACTGTTCTTTAGAGGTGTCATTACCATGGCTGTTCAAAGTATAATGCTGCTGACTGTGAGGGTGGAAACTTGTGATATAATTGGTTTTGGGGAGAAGCTGTGACTTTTCCAGAAGTAACACTCTTAATTTAAGATTCTTAACAAGTGAATATCACCATTTGGGAATTTCATTTGATGAGAAAAGAAGCAGATAAAAAGAGAAAAAGCAAAGCACGTCATACAAATGAGCACTGAGATGGTAATTGGCACAACAGGTAGCAAAAAGTTTTGACTGCTTTGCTTCTCCCTGAACTCCTCAATAGGTAAAAAAGGGTTGATAATAATTATTACGTACAGATGCATAGATGAAGTTTTTGCTTTAACAATGCAATCAAGCAAAGCAGCTAAAACATGCAGTTGAAAAAAGATTAATGTTAAAATGTCAATCATTCATTAATTTGTGGATCAGCTGTAGAATGTAATTTCTATAAAAATGTTTTTTATTTATTTATTTTTTTAACTGTCATGACAATATATTATGAGTCAAAAAATCTGTGAAAAAAAATTAGCTCCTCTGCCTTCTCCCTGTGCTAAACACAGAAATACACTCCGTCAGAAAAAAAAAAACAATCAGAGCCAGGAGCAAAGTCTCAACGCTGTCAGTCATGCTGGTGTTTAAGCTGCTCATACCTTGCCCTATGCTATGCTTTAGCTTCTTCCCGATAGCACAGCCTGCTTTGAATGTTTAGGCTAGTTAGCATAGCCCCTGATGACAGCGGATAAACAGTTTTCCTGTAAAGGTAAGTTGTTTCTCTGCTATCAGCTAGCAGCATGTACATGAAGTTGATTGACCGCATTAATACTGTCCCCCAGAATGACTGGTTGTTTCTGATGAGGAGCATTAGATTTCTGCAGATGACAGGAGGAACTTGATCTCTTCACAGACTATCACATTCTGTACTTCTACGTCATAGTGACAGTTTAAACAAATATGTAAAAACATATTTTTATCATAGTCACATATTGCAGCTTCACTTTATCCTTCAGATTTGTTAATTTGCTGTTATTTATCTACAATTTACTTTTTTTAGTACATGACTGTCAGGAAATAATTTTTCATCAAAAGCAGTTTTATTGGACCTTGGTACTTGTATGACTTAAAAATACTTTCTCAATTATTATCTTAATGTCAGATACAGTTATAGCAGAAGAAAACACATCATCTGTAGAGTTTTCATGTATAAATTATGTTTAGATTGTTTTAAAATATTTAAATCCTACATGATGTTTAATGAAAACAACATAACAGATGTTTCCCTGTCAATTTTTACTGAACAAATATGAAGAAAATTGAAATTGTTTCCAACTTATTAAGTGGCTCCCAAAACCCAAGGTTAGGGGTTTAATGCTTCAACTCCATTAAAAGTCTGAATCGCCTCATCAGCTTATGTCAATTTCAGCAGAGGCCTGGTATCGAGCTTTTTATCTGATTCAGGTGGAAGAACGTTGCATCCTGCAACAGGACTTCAGGTCCAGAAACTTTAGTTATATACCAAAGTGCTAGATGTTTAAGTTTTATTTTTATTTTTCTGTACCATTACCGTATTGTTGAAGTTTATAAGAATACCTTAACAAATGCAATTGAAAGATGAAAACAATCATTTTAAAATCGGTCTCCAAGGGCTGAAACGACAACCTTTAAACACCTGGAAAGTCATTGTGGGTTTTATATGAAGATTTTCCTTGACTGTCTCAGGGCTTTGGGGATCACCAGGGGACACAAGCCTAAATTTGAGAAGACAGACCTTAGACCTAATGTGGCATACGCTCAGCTCTTATTTTTCCAAAAATAAGAGTTTCAATTTTTTAATTGAAACCATAAGGGCAAAACTATGCTTAGGAGAACGGGCATGTGTGTACATATACAAATGTGAGAAAAGTTGGAGGTTTAAGAGGGACATTTTGATGAAAATCTTCAGAGACCAACTTCAGTTGTGTGTTTGTAGCCATGTGTTTGTCCCTACTGATGCAGCTTTGACTTGAGTGCAGTCAGACTACCAAGAAAACAGAAATTGTTCTTCTTAAATCCATTTGTTGTCATCCTGACGGCCAAAAAGAAAAATGCTGGAGACGGAAGTGCAATCCTTTACTCATGCCTTTTGAGACAAATATCATTTCACTAAGACGTATTGCTATTTGTTTTGGTCTTGTTCTACATGGCAGACTTCTCATATTTAACTCATCTGGAATATTTGTCTTCTTTGGGCTTTTAACCCATCATGTGTTTGTCCCGTTGAAACGATGATACTCAGATTATAGCTGAAATATCTGTGGCAGTCCAACAGCAAAGCAATTTCTGACAACAGATTCAAACAATGTTCAATGGAAAATACACAGAAAGAAACATTTGACTGAAGCCACATCTGAATCCAACCAAAAGAGAATCATCGGAGAGAGGATAATTAACATATCATCTGTATTTTGTACATTATCTTAAAATGTTATGAAAAAACCAATAGATATATAAACAAAATTTAAAGAACAAAAAGGCCTTTAATGTGTGACATACTTCTTTAAATATATTTTTGTATATAAGTAAAAATAAAGCTTCTAATTTCGTTTGAACAGTGCTCACTTCTGAACCATTAAAAATACACTTTTTTACTACCATCAAGTGCTTTTCTCTCCCAGTCATTGACCAGACATGCATGGAAAACCTGAAACAAGTTTTCTTTTATATTTATCGGCACAGAAATCTGTTAGCAACACACCAGTATTATGCAGTCAGGAAGCAAGTTGAAGCAATCAAATTTTCCTCACTCCTGGCTCCTGCAGCTATCAGCCCCCATCCAGGCCCATGAAGACACCGTTGGATTGAGTTTGAAAGATGATAATAGACTCCTGAGGAAACTAATCTATTTCTAAAGAAGAAAGAGGTATGAATTCTCCCACATGCACCCCGTCTCCACCTGTCCACTCTTCAGCAGTTTTCACCCTTGCAGTTGTATTACTGCACAGTTGCTTGACTAAGTCATAAAGCATAACTTAATTTTGATTTTCAACAGTATAAAAGGGTAAAAAATGGCATTTCATACATACCTCATAGTTTAGTGTGTTTTTATGCACTTGCATAAAAAGGTGCCAGTTTTAATATAGAGTAATTGTTATAACAGCCTTTATATAAAAACTCGATTTCATCATATACAAATATTGCAACTGCAGGTTTAACAGATTTAAAAAAAAAAAACAATCTGTACTGTACTGAGAAGTACTGCACTTTTCAGAAATACAATGATGCATACATATTTACAGAGTATTTACTAAATGTACAGTAATACAGTTCATTTCAGACCAAACATTTACATCATTGCTATTGTCTTGTCTTTCTTATTATAAATAAGTCATTATTTGACTATTACCTTATCAAAAATAACTGGTATTTTCAAGCCACAATGTGAAGCTTCACACTTTGCCCAGGAAAAGTTCTGTCCAAGTCATTATTATATTGTCATAATGGTGTCCACTGGCTTCCTCATCTTGGGGTAAATAAGCTTAACATCTAAATTTAATGTTTAATGGAGCAAAAACGCAGCTGTTACAAGTCCGAGATCATATGTAAGCAAGGCAATACTAGGACCCAGATGGCTCCAGTCAGTCTGAGGCTGTGAGATTTGCCATCTATTTCTGAGTCCTTGGCAGGTGGATGATGATAATGATGACGTTTGTAATCACTGGTCACATCTGGACTCACTGCAGAGAGAGAAGAGATGGAAATTACAGTTTGAAGGATGCTCATTAACAGCATGACATTAGGATGCATTGCAATTTTACATGTTAGAAGGACAAGGACAGGTTATTTTACATTTTGTACATGACATCATAAAGAAACAGAGTCCATTTTTGAAAGTCTTTCTTTTCTTCTCTGTGAGATTTTGTTTAGATATATAAAAATTGGGTTTCCTCCTAGAACATGAAATACAAAAATAATCAAGAAAAAATAGAACATAAGAACTTTTTATGGTTATCACTGCACTAGCTGGAGAAGTAGCTCCCTTTTAAAACTATTGTTAACTACTACTATGTTCGTGCTCTGGAAGCATATTTTAATGAAGACACTGTTTGTTTTTTCAATTAACCTTTATGTAAGCAGGAAAAAATTGCATTGAAAGAAAATGACAAGTTACTAAAAAAGAAAAAGAAAATAGGCGCATGTAATTAAATCAGGTTGGAGAACTTTTAGTTTGGAGGTAAAAAGAAGTCAGTGAGATTTATTCAGTTGATTTCAATATTTACTGTAGCGACTTCCAGGATAGGCTGCACAGTGGCGCAGCTGGTAGAGCTGTTGCCTTGCAGCAAGAAGGTTCTTGGTTCGATTCCCGGCCCCGGCCTTTCTGCATGGAGTTTGCATGTTCTCCCTGTGCATGGTGGGTTTTCTCCGGGTACTCCGGTTTCCTCCCACAGTCCAAAAACATGACTGTCAGGTTAATTGGTCTGTCTAAATTGCCCCTAGGTGTGAGTGTGTGTGTGCATGGTTGTTTGTCCTGTGTGTGTCTCTGTGTTGCCCTGCGACAGACTGGCGACCTGTCCAGGGCGTACCCTGCCTCTCGCCCGGAACGCCAGCTGGAGATAGGCACCAGCACCTCCCGACCCCATTAAGGGACAAGGGTGTAGGAAAATGGATGGATGGATGGATGGACTTCCAGGATAAGGAAGCAGAGTGAACAACAGCCTTCTTACCCAACTCAGTCAGAGCAAATGGGACAGAAAGAAGCAGCAAGTTTTGTGAGCAAAAAATATAGCAGTCAATATTTCTCAGTGCAATTCCAGTACAAAGGCCAGCAGAAGTCTGAGTAATGCTTTGTAAATAAAAATTAACCAATGGGAATTGTGTCGGGCAGCCAGACCACACCGCTCCACCCATAATAACAACAGTTTGTTGATATTGTGCAGTTTGTAATGAACCTCAGAGAAGAGGAGTAGACATAGTCGAGCAACCTAAAATGATTGACTGGGTAAAAAAATTATTTTACTACATAACTACATCCACTTGTTTCAGTTTAGGCTGGATAGTGACACAGTTGTTAAGTTTTTCTTTATGTTCTCCCCATGCATATGTGGCTTTCTCAAACTGTCCACAAATATGAATATTAGGTTAATAGGCTACTCTACATTTCTCTCAGGAGTGTGAGTGTGTGCATGTGTATTGTTGTTGTCCTGCGTGCCTCTGTGTTTCCTTGTGAGGTACTGTCACTCGATTTTCTTTTTCCTTCTTTCGATTTTCTGTCTCCAGTCCAATTTCCTAAAACTAAGTTATATATATAAAAAATAATTTACCTAACCATGTTGCAATGTCCATCTCTTCTTTTTTAAAACAAAATTTAATTCATTTCCTGGCTATAAATGGATGTTTCACCCTTACAACTTTACTTCACTCCAACAAAATTGTCAGAAAATTGAGACAAGGTTAAAATTTGAGTGAAGACAGCATTATATATTATATCAAATCCCCCACAAGGAATTTATGTGGCGTTTGATGGAGCAACTTATGCTTGATATGTTATGTTTTTCATTTCCCTCTTAATTACAACTGCAGCAATAATGCCTCATACATCTTTTGCAGCTGCAATACATTAGCGCCCTGTTAAGCCATTAGGGGAGTCTGTTAATTTTCCACTACCCTATAAATAGCGAGCTGATGCAACCACAGGGCACCTTCATCCTCCATCTCATCCCCTGGAGATGCAGCAGAGCATCCTGGGTGCATCTTTGTGTCAACAGACACAGAGTGTTTATGGCAAGGTGTTAAAAGTGTTAAAGCCCATTCAAAAGCCTCACAAACTAGAGTCGTGAAAGTAGTTCATGAGATGGAGGATTTGTTGTCTTTTTTGTCTGTGTGTAGAATCCACCTGTTTGTTCTTTTCTTAAGCCAACGGAGTAAAAGTCAGCGTCAAGCCATCATGACTGGTTTCCATATAAACATTTTTAAATGATGAATCAATATCGCCTCCGGTTTTAATGTTAAAGAACTACAATCAATAAAACAATTTAATACACAGATTTATTGTGACATAGGAAAATGGATCAGAATGCCTTAAACATAAACAGTAACCAATTTACTCTTTTTTTTTCTTTTACTTTTGAAATTTATTCCCCGGATTACCTGGCCATGAACTCAAACACCTCCACGTCTTTATGTCTTTAAATTTAAACCTAAGCAGATATCAAGTCAGACAGCTGCACCACACCAGCAGTCAACATCCATCTTGTTGTTTACATGTCTTTGGAGGCCTTTAGGGCTGGAGGGGAGAAATTCTGTGTACCCTGCTGTGTGAAATAGAGCATCCTCTTTAACCCTGCTGATGAAGCCTCAGTCTTCATTGTGAATTTCTTCCCCTGGGGGAAGGAGTGAGGTTGAACCCAAATAGATGACCAGCTGCTCAAGGATTCTGGAGTTTCTCGCTTAGGCCCAAGGGTCATAAGTCTGTCATGGGCCGAATTAGTCTCACCCACAACCTTCCAGCTTTCCTATCAAAGTTTATCTCAGTGGCAGAAAAATAAAACCAGCTGTAGATGCCATTTGTACTCTATGGATTCAATTCCACTTTTTATGGTGTGGCACAAATGGAGTGTAATTTGTTTTACCCATAGCAGGATCCAAAGCAGTTACATGAGTTTGAAAAGACAAACAGCAATCCTAAATATATGCTGTAATCTAATCCAGTGATTATGTAATTTACATGATGTCAAACAAATATCTATAAAGTGCCAAGTCCAGCAAAAAACACACACAATGACACGTTTCTCATCAGATTCAATGTGTCATTTCTGCATGTATTATTTATTTAGATAGATTGTGAAAGCAGATGATCATGTTTTCTAGTCAACTGCCTATTGATTGCATACCGCAGAGCTCCAATGATAGCATACAGCTCACTGACATGTTTTACCCAAAAGCACTGAACTGTAGCCTTCACTAGGCGCCTCTTACTGAAGATACAAAGTTTATAATGCAGGAACAAGCTCTAGACAGAATGGCTGAGTATCTGTTATGATGAATAAACTATGCAACTCACAGAGAATACTCTTATTTTAACTGCTTGACAGTTTGTGTGAACCTCAACCAAACCCATGAGCATGACCTCTCAATTTAGAATAGAATAGAATAGAATAGAAATGTCCTTTATTAGCTGTGTCCGAATTCAGGGTCTGCATCCTTCGAAGGACGGATTTGTAGGCTGATTACGTCATAGCGTGGCGACAAGGCCTGTCCGAATTCAAAGACTCCTTCAAATGCATCCTTCTTTTCCCCAGATTTGAACGATGTATCCTTTACGGTCCACAATACCCCATAATTTGTTGGGGGTTCCAACTGGGGGTTCAGGCAGAGCGTCAATGGAGGTGTATAGCAACAAATTATTTAGCTGTATAACACTTTAAATGGCACAATGTGATTTGGTACAATGTTTTTAGGCAAGAATGTAAGTGTGTAAATCTCAGATATCTGCTCGGTTAATCAATACATCACCTAATTTCAAAATTGCTCTGAGTCATTTTCGGACCTGTCTGCTACCGCTGCGTTAATAGCCATCTCCCCTCACCTCCAGGTTTGGTACACAGAGAGAACACGCCTAACTCCTGGCACATTGTTATAAAAACTACCGCTAGCTTTCCCCAATGAGTGGGAGTTAAACACCAATATCCGATATTATTCAGACAGGTCTGGTTGAAAAATGTTTGGTTTATAATAAAGTATTTCAAAGCAAAGCATGAATCGGTTTGATTGACTAATTAAAGTTAAGCCTTCAGACATAATAAAATTAAAACAAAATAAAAACCGCAATGTCCTGTCTGTGTTGTGGAGAGTATTATATTTGTAAATGAATAATTTGTATTCCTTGTAGAAAAGTGCAGTACACATTTGAACATTTTAGAATCAAACTAAGATATTTCCTTTTAACTATGGAACATCCTTTACTATAAAAGGTGAAGAATATTATAGAAATAAGCAATACATGACTGAAAAACAAACTTCGGCTCCGTTGTTTGTTTTTTTTTCTTCTCCACTCTCTGCTTCACGCTGTCACGGTTGCTAGGCAACATGAGTTACGCTGAGGACGTGCGGGGACAGTTGGTGAAGGCTGGACCTGTCCGAATCCACAGATAGTTTTCTTCCAGTCTTAGTTTATTCCCGACCTTTGAAGGACCCGTCCTACGTAGACCAGTCCTTCGAAAGGATGCAGACCCTGAATTCGGACACAGCTACTGTTTCTAGGTCAGGAAATATTAGGTGTAACAGCAGCAAAGTGACAGGCAAATGGAAAATGCATATCCATTATAACAACAAAAACAAGTCAACTGACTAAAACTTAGAACATAAGAAAAAATACCATACTGTTTTTGCAAATTGAATACTCAGATAGCCAATAAGAAAGCAAATAAACAACAATGCATTTGATGGTTAAATTAAAGACCAGGGAGTAAAAAATAAATAACACAGAAACATAAACTACAAATTGTCATTAACAATAGATGAATTAAAAAATGCCTTAGATATATAATCACTCTAATTTACTTTCTCTATTTGACTGAGGCACTTAAGAAGTCAGCTGCACAATGGAGATAATTTCTGATGAATATTAACGTTAAGCTCCTGAAACATTTTTCCTTGTATGTTGGGAGTTTTAAAAAAAAATGTATAGCCTGCATATTTTGCCCCCTATTATTAGCTGGGGTCAGGTCAATCTGCTGCTAGTCAGGCCTTAATGGTCTTATGTGTAGGTCATTAATTCTTAGTCAGACATTTCCACTTGCACCAGCTGCACATATGTGGCGTCTCAGACTAGAAAGGCTCATGCAACACATCCAATATAATGTGTGACAGGCTGGTTCAGTGAAAGATAAAACTGTGCATGCTGCAGACATAGGAAGATGATGCTGAAGTTACCTGCATATCTTCCAACATCACTGTAACCCAAGGTAGATGAAAAACGGTATGACAGGTGTTAGGTATTAGAATCATTCATTTTACATTAGAAGGCAGATACAGATCTCATAATTAATCACAGCTCACGCTTATTTATCAATTCATCAACAGTCCATGTTTAGCATTTGTGGTTTATTATTATTGTGACCACATTCAGATAGTTGCAACCATGATGACACCAAAACCCTTATGTTTATGTGTTTGGACACCATTTCTGAACTAAGTGGGCTCAGATCAGAAATGGTTTTATCTGAACATCTCTATTATCAATTGCTGTGACATAATCCATAGTGAAACAATGCAACCACCACAGTAGGAATTAGGTAATATAGGGTAAACAAAAGGTAGGCATTTTTAAACCATGTAACATTATATATTGGCATACAGTAGCTATAATAACAAAGGGTACAACCTACGAAGGTAAAGTTGTTAGAAATAAAAACTGAAGATGTTAAAAAAATGAATATATTTCTGCAATGTAAAACCCAGTTGTGTGAAAAATAATCTTTAAACTCATGAACTAATTTCTCAAAATAACATCTAACTAATGCAGCCATTCTCATTTGGCAGGCACATACTTGATTACAAACAAATACATGTTACTTAATAGCTCTCTGACACACACACACACACACACACACACGCACACACACACACACACACACTATATTGACTTTGCACTGCAGCTATTATTATACACAGCCATCAATGCAGACTGTTCTGGCTCTAAGTGGGTTGACTTTATAGATCATAATGAAGGTCCAGACGAAGGAATATATTACCTCTCTAAAAGAACAACTACATCCTCAATATAATAACCCAGCAGAGGTAGCACATTTCTTGATATGACTCATTAAATGGTGAATTTGGTCTCCAATCACTAAAAGCTGAAAACAGCTAAAACGACCTTGCCTTTTTGGGGGGTGAGGGGGGACCCAAGAATGAAAGATTTGAGAAATTGGTCTGTAATTACATGTTTTGGTAAATTGGCTCCAGAGAGGTTAGGCTGTTTGAAAAGGTCCTCAGGCTGAGGAGAGACATGTGTCAGGAAGTGAATCCCTACAACGGGGAAAAAAATCAATATAAGCTGGATCTTGATGGCTTGGACAAACAATGATCAATAGCATGCTAACTGCTTTGTGAAAAATATCTTAACAACTGCAGTGGCACACAAAGTTGTTGTAGATTTACATTATTATTATTATTATATATAGTGTAAATAAATATACTATATATTTACACTATTTTCAGTGTTTCTGTATGGGTTTTAGAAATTGCTTGCCAAACACACCCTCCCTTCCAATGCCCTCCTGAGTTTTATTATTGAGAAGAGTTATCCAACATGGAAACAGTCAGCTCATTACCCATCTCTTTCAAAAGCTGCAGCTTGTTGTTGATCCAGTTGAATAAATTAAATGGTAGACTAATCAAGCTGCACATTAAATGACATGATAAAGCAAGTCTCACATTCGGAGCATGAAAAACCAGTTTTCTGTTGTAAATTCAACATAAAATATCTTATTTAGTGGCATATTTAGAGCGTAATATTGCCACAACCCCAGTCTGAATTCCCTATCTGAATATAATTACAGAAGCAATCAAAATGTTGATTTTACTGCAGATGTAGATGTTTTATGAGTAGTCATTTATGTGGCTGTGACAGCAGCTACAAGCAGCAGACACTGTACAACAGGGACTTTTTTGGGATTCATTATTAGAGCATTCCAATTACCACCTCCATTTAGAGAAGAAAAACCCAAAGACAAATGGAAAGCTTACTTGACCAAAACTACACAGTTCTTATTTCGTAGCTTTTTTTCTTTTTTTTCTAATTTACCATCTCTGTACTTGGGATATAATTATTAAAAATTTCACCCTGATTCTGTAGAAATGCAAGGCAAAAAACACAGCCGATTGACTAAAGGCTGACACACTGGTAGTTCCACAAAAAGCTTTGATTTTCTGAACTACAGGTGTCTTTGCACTGAGTTTCAGAAAGTAAAATGTAATATTGGAAAACAATAGGTAGACTTATCCTACATATACATACATAGCGCTTCTACAGTTCAAACATAGATCTAAGAAAAAACATTAGAAACAAATGAAAATGAAGTGAATTTGAAAAGTAATGGCTGTAAGAAAATGATCATAAAAGTAAACTTAAACTATTCTTTTTGATATGAGTCCCAGTTTTAGTCTTAGTAAAAAAACACTGCTGTTACTTTTGGAATAATAAATATAATTGACAGGTCTTGTTGCAACTCTAACTTTTGCCAGTTTTCTCCGCTGTGTTAACTGTACCCTTTGTAAACACCTCTGGTCATTACTGAAAAAGGATGAACAGAGCTTTTTCAAGACAGCACATTTGCTTAATTGCAAGTCTGAACAGTAAAATCTTTAAAATGTAAAGATAATAAAAAAATCCTTTCATTACAATAGCCTCAATAGTTATGTTTATTGAGCACAAGACTAACAATCTTTTCCTAACAAAAGCAAAATCAAGTCTTTGTTTCAGTGTATTCCCACCCTTGACCTTTTTCAATATTATTCATTTAACAAAATAATACATTTTAGTTAATTAACCCTCTGATGCGTGAGTGACTGACTATACAGTCTTCCGTGACTGGGTCCTTTTTGACCTGGGCTCCAATCAATGTGTTTTTATGCTACTTTTGTCATTTTGATTCAAAATAATGTTTTGTATAATACTTTCTACTGTGTTTTATTTCACACAAGAGTTATTTCATGTTTGAAATATTTTCATTTTTTCACTTTTTTAGAACTATTTGTAGAACATTTTGAAAACAAAAAGACAACAGCAGCAATTTTACAACATCAGAGGGTTACGGAATAGACCAATATAAATCACAAAATTCACATACATAGTTTTCAGCATTTTTACAAATAAAGATAAGAAATGTTTGCTGAGTGCTTGTATTCAGATCAAACAAGGATCTAAAGCTTCACATGGTATCAATGGCTGAACATTGTTCTTCAGGACAGTGAAGATCTGCTCTCTAGTGTCAACTTTCTTAAAGCCTTCAAGAGGTTTTCTTGCAGGATTGTTGTGTATTGAGCTCTCAAATAAATTTTGATATGATTTCTGCTGTTCCTGATGTATAAAGAAATCCTCAAAGCATGATGCCGCCATCAGTATGTTTTACTCCAGAGGTGTGCTTAGGGTGATGATGCTAGCTTTAGAGTTGTACATGTGCAACAAAAAGTTACATTTTCTCATTTTGACATTTTTTGACATGTTGCTGTGTCCACGTGTTTTTTCCATATTGGCCAGATTTGTGTGTTGTAGTGCTAATGGTTGTCCGATCAGGAGATTCTCTCACCTCTATTTGCAGATGTTCGGACATCTGCAACTTCTCCAGCTTTACTGGAGGGACCTTGGTCATTTTTCTCTTTGCTCCACCTGTCAGCTTAGGTGGAAGGCTTTAACTTGGTAGGTTTGTAGCTGTAATATTCTGATGATGGACTGATTAGTGATCTTGAGTTTCTCGAAGCCTCACATGTCTGTCAGGTCCCTGGTATTTTTGTATAATGTTCTTCCACAAACCTCTGAGGCCTTCACAAAGCAGTTGCCTTTACATTGGGAGTAAACACTAATGAACTTTATTTTTAGGTCACTTCTGAAAGCAATTGGTAACACTGGGATTTATTTGGAGTTACCAGAGTAAATGGGGGCTGCAATCAAATGCATTTGTTTTGTAATAGTCCTGTAAACCACTTTAGCTTTTCCTTCTTCTTCAGAGCTATGCATTGCTTTGCTTTGATTTAGAACATAAAATTCCACTAAAGCACTTTGAAGCCTGTGACAGCAATGTGACAAAACATAAAACGTGTTAAAAGGCCTCAAACACCTAAAAGGCCTTCCAAAAATGTTACTCGTGAGAAACTACATGCAGTTTGAGTGTGCACAATATCATTGGGGTTCCCACTTATTCTCAGATGAGGAAACCCCCTTCATTAAAATGATTTCAATTATAACTTGGAAACAGGTTTTGGAGAAAACAAGCATTTATATTTGATCTAATGTTTTCCCTAATAAATAAAACCAGACAACTGAATCCTTTTAATATGATGTGAACAAGCAAAGTTGAAAGGATTAGGCCACAGTATTACAGAAAAGCGCAATCAAAAAGCAGCGATTCAATTTTCTAATCCTTTTCTTCCAAAATGTTACCATGTACTTTGATGCTAAGCGGATGAGTAAACAATGGCTCAAACCACTGGCTCAAAGGCGATTTCTGAGTAAATATTAATCCAGAAAATGAATCCAAAATAAATTCTAACAGATGACAGCTTTTGTTTTGAATAGAAGTTTTGTTAGCAATATTTTGAAAGAAGATATTTCACTCTGTGACTTCAGAGTGTGAAAATATGCATGTGGCAAAGTTAGATCAGTGCTGGTCAAACCTAAACTTGTTTCGATAGGTACACAATAGCTTAATCTAAAGACTTAAGGAAAAATCCACAATAGAAATCATATGTATCCACTGGCTTCAGCTTAACATTTCACCACAAAATATTATAAAAATAGATGTTTCTAAAGCATTTCATTGAAACTCTTGTTTAGATGACCAGATCTAGACAATAACAGAATATATTCATGTAATAAATCAAACAAATATGTCATATTTATATGCTTAGTATCAGTGACGTGCGGTGAGGTTCATAGCTGGTGAGGCACTGACTGATGACTTAGACAACATCCATGTTTTTGGACCTACGGAAATTTCGCGTATGCAAACAACGTTGGGGTCAAAAAGACTAATCTTTTGCATGTCATCTATAGCCGCGTTAACTCAGTGAAACTTAAAAATGTAGGTATTAATTTCGTGCTATGATCCACAGCAAAGTGATCTGTACTCGCCACTCTACGCAGACTCGTTGCCATAGCAACTGACAACAATGCCACTTCATGTTTTAGGATTTAACACCAAAAAACATTCAAGAATCTTGGACACAGAACAGAACATTTAGTTTGTTGTTGAAGTACGTTTTAGGCTTAATGTTTTATTAATAAATAATTGCTGTGGCAGATTAGCTACCGCTTCTACTTTACTGAATTATTACTTTACTGAACATAAACTGTAGCCCACAAAACGCACATTTAATTAAAAAACTAAACAAAACCATCTTACTGCTGTCTTACCTTTATGTATCAATGAAATCCATGCACCGCTAATTCTGCACAAAAATATCCGTTCATCCAAAGTCAAGTCTATTCTCGGCATGTTTTTTCTACTAAGTAAAACTTTCAGCTCCGTGTTGCTCTTCCTTTAGTTATCATTTCCTGCTTCAATTGAAAATCCACTTTAGAAAACTGTTTAAGTGTAGAAATGTAGTCTTTCATGTTGACGTCCGAAGAGAGAAGAAAACAAATTTACTTTACTTATTTGCTGTGTGGTTAGCTCCATGGTTAGCTCGCTGTGTCTTACTCTGCAGTTGTGCAGCCACAATATCTGGGATCATGAGCGCCCCCTGCCATGAGGCGAGAGAACTGCCTGCCTCCCCTCGAGTCTGTCCTCTGCTGTTTCTGATCCTCCGCACACAAAACACGACACACACACAGTTAGTGACAAAAACACTGTACATTATATACATAAGCGAAATTATGGAAAATAAGTCCATATATTAAATATTTTTAAGCCATTTTATTGCCGGTGTACAGACAGGACGAACATGCTGTCATATAATGGCAGCGAGTGCAGAGCTGGAGAGGCTGAGCTGCTGCTGCCTCACCGGCTTCGCTTCTGAGCATTTGAATGGGAAAATGCGAAATCCAGCGATTTTGAAGAAAAGGTAATCAGAATTGGTTAAGCTAAGTAAAAAAATAGATACTTTATAGTATAAAAAAACAGGGTGAAAATAGTTTTATATTATTATTTTTCCATGATGACAGCCTCCCCTGACCGCACGTCACTGCTTAGTATATAAACATGAAATTTGAGTTGTTCTTTATGCTCTGGAACAAAGTGTTTTTAACCTGGAAAAATGATAAGGCTTTCAAAACTCATCAAAATACCACAACTATAAACACGGAGGATGCAAATAAAACGCTACATCCAGATCTTTGATACAGATTGATCTTCTGTTGGAAACACCAGTTATGTAAGTCTTTTTGTGTGTGTTTTTATAATGGCCTTTAATGGCGGACATGCTCAAAGGGTGATGTGCACCAGGTGTCCACTGGACATGTCTGGAGTGCAGAGTGTCTGATCAGAAGGAGCCACATTTCTCCTAGTTCAAAGTATTTTCCTCTGGCATCTGCTTATGTTAAAACTCATGTTTGACATGAATCATGTAGTTGCTCTAGGTTTATGAGATATAGATTTCTGTAAAGTGCTCTGTTGAGATTGCCTGTTTTTTTCACTTCTTTGTATAAAAATTGAGTGAATTATCTTCTAAAAGCACTTTTTAATATAAAGAATCAATCATTCCTTTACCTAAGAACTGACTGTTATCATAAGTAGTCAGAAAATGAGCAGATGCCTCTTAAAGATCTGAAAGTTTCACAGACATTCTAAAGTATTGTGTGTCTTTCTTGAATTTGATACCATTTCTTCTGATTTGTCCATTAAATAATAACATGTTTCTATTCATTATTCTTTATTTCTGTCATGTTGTCAGTCTTACACCTGAATTTATACATTTCATTTTGCATAGTTTTTTCTATTATTATTATTTATTTATCGCATTATTTTAACCCTCTGTGATCATGTATTTCCATTAAAAGGTCAGTAAAGGCTGATAAAGACAAAGGATAAATTTCACAAATAGGTTTGAGGGAAATAAATAAACAAAACAATGCCTCTATTCCTTGTATTTCATGTATATTATATTCAACAGTCTTATATGAATATATGTCAACATCACATCTCCAAAAAAGATATTCACATCTTGCTCACTACTAGATGGTGTCAGATTTTTTTTTCTTCCAACAACACACACTATGTATTGTAGGGTTGCCACAATGTCAACCAGACAGGCAGTCATGTTCCTACATAAATAATAAAGACACCCCCGCCCCCAATTCTCCACACACACAAACACACACCCCGACAGGCTTTTAATGTGTAGTGCTAAGCTACTTCAGGGATCAGGGATAAGCTGAATCTATAGAGCCATATAGAGCATGACAGCCAGGATACATACATACAGACATGAATATTTCCCAGTTGTTTTTGCTTCAGTGGTTTTGTTTACAAAAGGAAAAAAATGAGCTGAGGAGAAAAGCAAGGCAAAGTGAAACCACCTGAGACCTTTTGAAAAGAAAGCTCAGTGGTCCCATTCTCACACATTAATTCTATTCAGCTCTGAGCCGGGTGCCCTCTCAATTATACTCAGACACCCACAGACAACAGAATAAATTAAATCTTTATCAGCAAAAACTGCATCATTTTGTAACTCATTGTGAATTCATTCATCTACATTGTCTGTACAATTTCAGTGTTTAATAAATTACCAGTTCCTAATGATTGATCCACAGCAGTCGCTATTTTTCTCAATTCCCTTCCTCATTCTTTTTCTGAATGATGACACAATCAGGCTGTGTCACTTTTGCATTTCTGGCACCTCAATCAGAGCCAAAGGATTTTTTAAGCTGAATTAAACCAAAACAGGATAACACGCTCACACGCACGCATACACACACAGTAAATCTATGTACTGTAAGCAAACAAACACACACACTTTAGAAGATAGTAAATTTCTTTAAATTATTTAAAGATTATTTTGATTTATTAGACCTTTTTCTTATGTTATCATGTGAATTCTCCGATGGTGAAAGGGTCAGTCTCCTACAACAACAAAATCATTTTGAAGCTTGAACAAGCAGCTAATACGATAAATAAGAGATAAATAACTTATAAAACTGTATGTTTGGTAAATTATTCTGTTATCTATGACTTGATTGTTTATTTGGTTGTTCAGTGATTGTGAATTTACCATCTCACGAGGCTTCTTACTTGATTGGATCATTGTTTGTGTTACAAAGGTGTAATTTGTCAATAATTCTCTATATTATGTTGAACAGTCGAAAGCTGCACTGATCATTATATTTATGACAGCTTATAAAAGGAGAGTAGATTTTTTTTCTTTTCAATCAACATACATTTGTGTAATTAATTCAAACTGCTTTCACTTAATGTTCAATCTGCTTTGAGTGTTATGACCAAATTGAATAATGTGAATACAGTTTTTAGTGTAAAATTACAATATGGCATGATGTTGTTTACCAATATTTATTTATTATTATAATCAGCTTTTTTCTCACACACCTGAGATATTTCATCAACATAATTGTTTTCACTTTAACAGTGGCACTATCTTCTCATCTTGTTATTGTCACCAAGCTAAAGGTAACATATTTCCTATTGTTCGTAAATTATGCTGCAAGATTTAGTGAAATATTTTCAGAAGTTCACTAATTCAGTCATAAAGCATCATATACTTTATGATAAAGTGTATCAATAATTTATTGATATAATTTATAATCCTAATTTATCATAGGATGAACCCAAAGATTAAATAGGACTGAATTTAGTAACAACAGATGTCAAAAACTACAACTTTTCTATTTTAAAGTGATTTGAGATGTTATTCCTTGTTGAGTGTACATGAAAAACAACCCATGTATTGCAGAATTTAAAACGTAAATGCAAAAGAGAGTATAGTAATACCACTAATTAGGACAACACAATGCAAAAAAATAAAAAATAAAAAAATCTGAAGGTTGGAACCTGAGCTGATGCTTTTGTCTTGTCTTGGTTTGATTTATTGGTAACACTTTATTTGATGGGGTGTGAATAAGACTGACATAACACTGTCATAAATATGACATAACATCTGTCATGAACATAAAGAAGTCCTTATGAATGTCTATGACAGTAGTCATAAAGTGTCATTCGGTAAATAATGACACTTTTAATGCAAAGTTGCTCTAAAAGTTGCATTGAAAGTCCATTAAAAGTGCCAACTTTGCATTAAATTGTCATTATTTACAAAATCATGCAAAGCTGGCACTATTAATGGACTTTTAATGCAACTTTTAAAGCAACTTTGAATTAAAAGTGTAATTGTTTACCGAATGACACTTCATGACTACTGTCATAGACATTCATAAAGACTCATGACAGATGTCATAAACATAACATTGTCATGTTTATGACAATGTTATGTCAGTCTTATGCACACCCCTTCAAAAAGTGTTACCGATTCATTTATTTTAAACAGGTATTTCAAAAAGCAATCAGTAAGACAGAGAAAACGTGCATACATAATCAAGAACAAAATAATTTGTTTACCACTACTTTTCTGTTTGAAAAGGAGAAGGACGATAATATAAGATGAGCAATGAAGCAACACCAGTCCTAGACCCAATGTCTAGATGAAAATACATGCATTTTTTTAAGTTCATAGAAAAATAGTAAGAAATTGAGCAGATTTTTAAACAGACACATATGTCTTTACAAACCAAGCTGCATGTGAATAGATGCTATTTGATATTGCAGCAGGAGAGTTTTTTGTGGTAGTTATTTTACCAGATGGCTAAAGTAAAACAAGTAAGTGTGTCTGCATCTTTGCCTTGGCATTAAGTTCAATAAAGACACATTTGTTCCCTCTTTAGAGAGACTGCCTATAAACTCTTAAAAGGCAAATCACCTTAAAGCGGCTCTATCTCTGTTTCACCTTATTTCCTCTACCTCTTATACTTAAAGCTAAAGTATTTCTAAATCTCTGTTTTGACCTCCATTAAAACTGGCATCCATCCTGCTTGTGCTCGTATAAAGAAAAGCAGGATCAATGAGATCTAATTTAAGGCAGGAGCATTATTCTGAAAAAGAAGGCCTAGTGCCTCTCTGCATGGAGCCAGAGAAATGATTAAGTGCCCTGGTTTTATCCCATATGGCTCTGATCCACCCGCCACAGAAGAGGGTGTACATGTCCAGGATCCCATCACCCCCAGCCTCTATTACATCCTCAGAGCAGTCAATACAGGGGCTCTGACCACCAGTCACTCACTCTCATGTTGCACACACAGGCAGAATACAAATCAGCTTGGAAAAGCCAAAGCTCAGCATCCTCTCTGTGTCCACACCTTTACTTCACCTCTTGTGTTTCAGAAAGCAAAGGTTTGTGCAAACAAGAGGCATGAGACTTACAATCACAACACAAGTGCAAAACGAATCTTAGGTTAAACAAATTATTTCATATGAAAAATGAAAATAAAGGAAACTTTTTTTAAGCTGCTACTTAACTCAAAGCTTCATCACATAGAATCAATGGTGAAAATAAATGTGTGCAGAAATTTCTTATGCTGTCAGTCAGTTGTTAGAAAAAGAAAAAGTATTTGGACAATGGATTGATTGCAAAGGGCAGAAGCAAGTTGCTGCATTGGTCTCTGCCTCTGGGAAATTATAAACAAATGTACGAGTTTTGTTTAGTTTTATTACTGAAGATACACTAAACAAAACACAAATAAAAAAGAATACTGCTGGCCAAACATAATGTCTTATCGTTATCCAAGTCCACGGAGAAAAGCCAAACCTCCAAAAAGCAAAAAACAAACAACATCCTTTGAGAATAATAAGCAATACTCAACCCACTTAATATTGTATCAGATAAAGTCAGACAGTGTTAACAAAAAGCGGGGATGTACTAAATTTTTCATACACAGTTCCGTTTTTCCACAAAGGAAAAGAAATCGTACGGAGCTGATCAAACTGACATGCTGGTAAAGGTCTCTGCAAACTTCCTCCTCCCGGTCTTACCCTTCTTTTTTGTAGCAAACATCAGCTCACATCCTCAGAATTAATCCTCATGGAAGTCAGCCTCCTGCAACCACAAACTAGCCTCGGCTGCTTTTAAACAGCACAGGGTCATCCAGCTGTTTCATCTCTTGCTTCACAAAGAACTCCAACTATAAATGAGGGCATTAAAGGCTTCGCAAACTTTTTCCTCAGTCACTCTCCTCACAACAAGACAGTTCTGTGAGAGCACAAAGAAAATCTTACTTCACAACAACTTTGGAAAACTACTTGGTTGTGGAAACTGTTTAATTGACTATTTTTTTTTCAGTCAGTTCTAACAAATTCTTGGGAATTAAAATGAGCAGCTGTGCCAAACAGATCAGTCATAACAGATGAGATGAAGGTAAAAATAGGCGCAATTGTGTTGTGTTTGTGTTGCAAACATTTTATCGTACATCTGGTTGCTTTATTTGTATTTAAGCTATTGCAGCATCCATATTGATTTAGAGTCACTTTCTAGGGCGGATTTATCCAGAAACATTGCAAAAACAATGTTTTCCACTCTGCTCAAAATTGATCACAATATTCCCCTGTTAGCTGATCGTGACATCCTATGGCTCACACCTAAACGCAGTGTAAAACTATTGCTTTCCCTTATTTGTGTTGTCTGCAGTATTTCTGGTAAATTTACGCTGCAGTGGCCAAGAGTGACCATTTCACTTCTAAGTCAAAATGTGTAGCTGAACACCTAGAGGTCAAGTTTGCAGTTTACTAGAAAATTACTCATGAATAACATCTCCTACAGCTGGTGTTGGATTCTAACGTTAGTTTTCTACTAAATATGGCCAATGTGATTTATAGCTCTGTGTTTCCTTTTGATACAATCCTTCCATGTTGAGTCGTCATAACTCAGTTCATAATGTTTCTCACTGCTCCTGTCACTCATACTTTATGTTTTTAATGATCTCAGATGAATTTGATTTACCTTTTGGTTAATCAAAAAACAAACACATGGATTTATCCCCAAATGATTATTATAAAGTGAAGTTTGATTGTAAAATTATAAACAGCATCAACATACAGTGTAGGATGTATCATTCACATTTCTTGATCGACTAAAACTAATATGCAGTATCAAAATGTAGAAATCTGAAGAAAACTGCAAGGATGTTATACGAGACCAAACTAGCCCAGAACAGCATGAA
The DNA here is from genome assembly GCA_033032245.1 of Poecilia picta. Lineage (NCBI taxonomy): Eukaryota > Metazoa > Chordata > Actinopteri > Cyprinodontiformes > Poeciliidae > Poecilia > Poecilia picta. The sequence continues at coordinate 14,479,206 of CM065355.1, read as the reverse complement.
AACTTTAAAACTGGACACATTTGTTATGCTTTTGTGGGCACATAAAACTGCTTCTCCTACTATGCTATTTCTCCTTAATGGTGCATGATTGTATTTCTGATCTAAAAATTATCTGGTCAGGCATGTGATTATGTATGTAAGCAGTGAAATTTATAAAAAGCTTTGAATGTTGGGTCGCTGGGTAAAAGAACACAAAACATAAGAAAGACATATTTTCCACTTTCAAGTATTTTAAAAATTAACAACCATTTAGTACAAACTTAAACTATATTTCACAGCAGTACTACGTACATTTTATTTTCTATTTTCATATGTGTCACAATTTCAAGGGATTGTTGATCCATTTGAAAATCACAGTGGCTGCAGCCTGTTTGCGGCAGCATTATATTCAGGCTAGATGCTGAGCTCAGCATGGCGTTAAACGCATCACCAGCCAAATGGAACACACTGCCCTCAGTTTAGATCGTCTACATAATAAGATCTGCACAGACAGAGAGAAGAGATTAAAAAGGGAAGATGTTGCAAAGCCAGGCGTCTCTCTGTCAGTTCAACAAGTATTAATGAGACACCTTAATCAAGCCCTATTTTACTGTCAGTGATCAGCTAATGTAAGCTTCAAAATAATATTATTACTTCCTTACAAATTATACCTCACAGGTGGTTCTGTTTAAACCAACGTGGAGACAATCTGCTAATTAGCGCGGCCAAATCACAAACCCATATTACTCTTTTAGAAAACATCATTTGCATAATACGTTTTTGAATTTTCACTGCTCCCTGTCTTATTAACCTTCCATTAGCCTTTAGATAAACATAGACAGCTCTGAGCATTAGTCGCAAGGATCAAACACCAAATGCCTTGGCTGAAATTCATCAGACCAGCTGCAGAATCGCTTCTGGGTGATTAGGACACTGATAGATGCTCGGCTCACTGAAGATGAAGATCTCTTCCAAACTGCTCTAGAGCAAAGAACATCTGGAGCTCAGGGTCATCTACTTTCTTTCTGAACAAAAAGTAATAAGATGCCATCATCTGGGAATTTCACATCAATGAAGAGTTCATACTGGTGGCAAAAACCCAAAACAGGGTGGTTAAATTATCAAAGTGTCTTCAAACGTTTATGGGGGGAACGCTGCCATAGGTTTTAACGGTGCAACTTTTTACAAGTACCAGCACCTTTTATAGCAGTTTTATGTGACTGTCCTGAGAGAGGCTTCTTGCACAAACTTGGTGGTTTCTTTCAAGCGCAGCAATGTATCTGAATAAGAAAACTTTCGATAGGTCCAGGTCATATGATGGGACACTTTGAATGCATAGAGAACCATCCTTCATCTTAAATTGCAACAACAAATCAAATGAGCAAATTAGCTTATTTAATTGCTTGTTGGATTTTGGATTTGTTGTTTCTTGGAGCAACCAATTGCAGCTGAATAAGGTCTCCGCGGCCTGATTTAATCCACCACCAACCGCATGCACTTCTTTCAATTAAACTGATGGAAACTAAACATGATGGCTTCATGTCTGAATGAACATTCTCATTACTTTTTAATAGAAGCCGCACCAGCATTTTTACTGGGTCAGACCTAGTGGCATCTAGTTATCACCTTTCCCATTGCTCGAGTCAGAGCTACTTGAAGTCACATTAACCAAATAATACACGCAGTAGGGGTGGGTAAATTTTACGTATTATACTTTTTTTTAAGAGAAATGGGACAGATAATGCCAAACCGAAAAATTATAGCAGTGTAGACGTGGAGCTGCTGTAATGAGAACTTTTTGAAGCATATTATCAAATGGAAATAAAAAAAATTGAAATTTGCAGGAGTTTTCTTATTCTTTTATAATTTTTTTAAGATGACATTGAAGAGGTAGGAGGTAGAAAAAGTAGTTGATATAAACATGAACCTTTTTGTAAGAACAACAGAAAAAGTCCTTCAGCATATATGCTGAGATTTTCCACTTTAAGGAAATAATACTGTGGGTATGTAAGAGTACGCATTATCTACTGTGTGACTGTTTGTAGTGCACAACAAGTCCAAATTAGGCTGGATATATTACAAAATGAAATTATGAAATTAATTTTCCTTTCAGTTATGAGAGTTGTGAATTAATAAATTTGAACTTTGCTGTCCTGTATAAACTGTGAAAATGAGGAAAGCTTATGTAGTCAAACTGTTAATGGAGGTTTGCAAAGATAAACACAATTTCTAATTGTAAAAATAAAACAAAAGTTCTATAAGATAAGTAAATAAGTATATCCCCGATCTAAAGAACATGCATGTTGTGTGGGTTTACATTTGACTATTTCCTAGAGGAGGCCAGTCAAATGCTTCATGTTCAGCACAGCTCTTCCTTTGGTTGATTAGCTTTGTGATCCACTAAGTGGCTCCGTCCCCTCAGCAGGGAGTATGTGCCCTCCACCCTACCCTCAGAGGATTAGAGGAATCCCTCCGACATCATCAAAGGAACCCCAAGGTTAAAAGTGCAGACAGCTTTCTATGAAATGTCAGCAAGGAGTGCAGCACTTCTGCTGAACACTTGATTTCAAAAGCAGGAACTATATCAGGTCTTCAACAATATACCACTCGGACATTATATCCATTCGCAATATGTGCAGAGGGAAAAAAAATAACTTATTTTATAAGGTTGCTTTATTGTTTTGTTCAATCTGAAATTTTAAAAGTACTGTATTTTTCCAGACTGTAAATCAATTTTGAGTATAAGGTGCATCAGTTAAAAAATGCACAATGAAGAAGGAAAAATATATTTAATTCACACTGGAGTATAAGTTGCATTCATTTATAAATTATCAAATGTGATGTGACCTCGTCCATGTTAATTAAGTTTATCCTTTTGTTTGGTTACTCTATAACTAAGAAAGTTACAAATAAATATAATTCCAGTAATGTGTCTCTGTCTTTCTTTGTTCAAAACACAATAAGTAAAATCTATATAACGTTTTATTTTTTTTTCCTTAAAAGTTTAAGTTTGTGGAGCCACATAGTTTGAATCAAGAAAAAAACATGTGAAGCTGCGAGACCACAAGTTTCATTTCAACACTCCCTCAGCAAGCACAGACAAGGTGTGAATGTGGCATGAAATGAGGTACAGAAGCAGGGCCAATTGATATTTAATTAATGTTAGGCCTGACTGGAAGGACTGGGCTCATCTGCTGCATGTCTTATCCAATATTCATCATTTACAAACAGGCTCCTGACCATGGCAAACTTCTCCTACAGTAAAAGACATCTGTGTGAGGCACATGCTTGGGGTCCAGAAGTATAAACTTTTAAGCCATAGCAAAGAAAAAATCAAATAGTGGCAAAACAAAATAATATCGGGAGAAAGATTTCCATTAAAAAAAGCCTTTGTAATTTAATTTAAAATATTTATAAGTAAAGCACAGCATGCACACCTTTGCTGTTTTGAAAGCAAAAAAAAATTCTGAGTACACCTTTTCCCTTTTATTAAACTTATGTTTTATTAATGAACATACGCTACAGAGATGAATCAGTGTGAACTAAAATGAGAAGATACATGTTTGGAGGACTGACATAAGAGGATAAGATTCATGTTAACCCTTTTATTATTGCTACACTGAGAACAAGACATTAAAAAAGAACTAAGTGTATTTTCAAAACATTATTTCAACACAAGTATTGTATGTAAATATAAGACATCTACTGGTATAGATGTGCCATTCATCAAAGTCTTAGGTTTGATAAATTAGACATGGTGGATAGTAACTAGTTACATTTACTCAGTTACATGAGTAACTTTTCGAGAAAAAAATACTTCTAAGAGTTTTACTGCAACCTATTTTTTACCTTAAGCTAAATTATATCATCATGGAGAAATACAGTTTAAATTGCTTATATTTTTGTCCCTAAAATTAAATTTTAGTTATTTTTATATTAAGGTTCAAATAAAACAACTATTAGAATAATGAGCTAAATTTAGCTCATTACGTTAAATGAGCTAAATTATTTAATTTAATGAGCTAAATTAAAGGTAGATGAATAAAATCCTGAATCTCCTTGCTCCCCTGTAATATAATTTACTTACTTGGTCAAATAGTCAAAATTCATATCAATTTGCAGCAGATTGTGTAAAAGAACAAAGTAAAGTTTTTTCCTCTTTAACCAAAAGAGTTGTCTTGTTCTGTGAACATATTTGCTTTTCCGTTATGTTTATTTAAACAGGTGAATCTCATTTCAACAGAGGCTTCGTGAGGAAAGCTGCATCTCTCCAATTATGAAACTGACTAAAATGGTTTTGTATAAATCTAATCTTGCTCATTTTGGATCTTCTTGAAAAATCTTGCCAATGAAGGGTTATGAACAAATTCAGGAGGAGACAAGATATAAAAGATCAACGAAGGTTCCAGTAAAAGGCGCACAGTCGATATAATGAAACTATAAATTTAAGCTTCATTATTCTAAAGGTGCTATAGGCAGCTTGATTGAAACCGTTTCAATCTCTAGCTTCTTTAGTGTCCCTAAAAATTCAAATACAAAAAAAGCCTTCATTTACAATTACATTTTAATCCCAACAGTAAGTTAAAGGCAGTAAACACCTTCCTAGGCTGCTGTCCAATGAATTATCATTTTCCACCCTGGGCCATCTGTCAGGCCCCTACCTTTGCCCATGTTACATTAAATAAATGCCTGGCTTCTCTCGGGGGTCCAGAGCAGCGTTATTAAACTGCCTACCTGTGTTACAATGATAGATCTCTCCAAAAGTTTGGGCCCAAACAAGCCCTGGTTACCCATAAATGCATAACATAAAAAGATTGCTGTTTGTGACAACCAGTAAAAGCAATGAAATAAGGCAGCACACAGCTGACTGGATTTTGAATTCTGAAAGAGGACAGTGAGAGCAGACAGAACAGCAAGCAGACAGTAGTTCAAGGACACACTAGCAGATGTATACAGGTTAACATAACCCAGCAGAGTACAGCTTAATATTAATACAAGATTCAGCATGTGATGCCTGTGCTTTTACAGGAGTAAAAAATAGAATGTTAAATTTGAGCCAATAAAAAGGACTGCTGACATGATGGGGGGAAAACAATGTAATATTCAGTTTGAGCAAAGATCCTTTTCTAAGGTTGATTAAAAGTGACATAATTTAAAAATAAAATCATAAAATCAAAAGCTGGGAAGAACACACCACTAAGGCTAAAACCTTTATCCATGATTTAAGCTGGACATTGTGCGGCCGATGCCAGGCAAATTCACAGCCATGAAGCAGCACTCACAGATATGCTCAGTGGCAACGGGTCGAGGCTACAGCCAATTAATTATGCATTAGCTTGCTGACAGAAACTAGAGAGCCTAATTCTGCTTCTACCTCATAGTCACAATCATGTCTGCTTGCCAATTTCCCCCACCAGGCGTAAGTGACAAGCCAGTGGATGTTGGGCGTGATAATGGATGGTTCTAATGGTCAAGCCTGGACCGCACATTAGGAGTCAGGTCGATTCTTAGTAATGCACACAAGAAGTGCTGCCAGCAATCAATGCCAGGCTAATATGTGAAAAGGGGGTATGTTGAATGTCAGTGTTACTAATCAATAACTATTCATTTTCAGCAACCGCATTTACACAAATAGGACACTTAATATTGTGCGATTGGATAATTACCACGCCCAATTAAGGGTGTGCGACACTAAGCAATAAATGGTTGACGGAAGACAACTGCCAAAAGGTGCTAATGGAGATGTACCCGGACTCTGATCGACACTTGGGAGATGGATCTTGATGTCTGCAAACTGCGGGATGCCAGCTAAACCCGGCAGGAGTCAGATAATCCTCTCTCTACCTCCACGGCATCGGGGATAATAGATGTCCACTCTCAGATTCAGCTTCAAAAGGAATAAGATGCTCCAGAGGGGACCCGGGTACAAATACTGTTGCAAAAAAAATCTTAAATGAATTTCCCTATTTTCTTCAAAACTCAAGTTTTCTTCTTCTAAATAAAAATCATTAAATGCAAAGGATGAATAAATAGCTTGCTACTTACAGAGACAGATCCCTGGTTGCCTCTTTTTCTAACAGCCTATGCAGTTGAGCAAAACATATTTTACTCAGCTGCAATAAAGATTATCTTGTTTAGGGGCAGACTGACATCTGTATCTCCCTCGCTCCAAACCATGTGAATCCTGAAAACATATTCAAAAGTCCACAAAAATGCTGCATGCCAACATGGCAATCCTGCAGGAACACTCAAGCCATGAAGAAGAGTGTTCACAGCAAGTAGTAAAGCCCATGCACATCATGTTTTGCCAATAATCCTCATTAAAAGTAGGGTTATACTTGGAAAAACTCATTACTTCATGTTATCTTCAAAGCTTCTTTTGAAATCTGAAAAAAACTATCTTGATCAGCAGATCAGTGCAGCCACATTCATGTGGTGTTAAAATTGTTTTTAAAAGCATAATTTACTTTTGATGTAGCCCTGCATTTTTCAAAGGATCTCCATCTTTTATTTCACCAATTCATCTTGATTTTTAATTTACATCATTTGAACCATGCATTAAAGACCAAACTCCCTGTACAAAAAAATAAAAAAATCAAAAAAAAATCAGGACAACTGTCCACAAGACGTATCTCAAACATTTGTGATAAGAATGTCTGGGGTTTCCCTTCCTTTCAGTAACTTTACTCCCCACTGTTTACTCTTCACGAATGTTATAATTGGCTTAGATGCAGGAGATGACTATTACTGAGACTGAGAGAGGAAGTGTTCTGATTTATCAGCACTGCCTCATTCCTTTATAAAGTTTTAATGCCCCTGTAGCATTGCTTAGATGTCCCTGTAAACAATTTGAACTTTACAGTGAAAAAAACACATATATCTTTACTGTGCATATTGCAACAATAAATACACCTCACTGACATGAAAAAGTGCATGCTTTTATAAATTAACTTTTTTTTGTATTCATGTCTACTTCTCAGTAAATAGTGAATATATACAAGAACGTCTAAAAACTGAGGATATTATTGGGTTTGCCTTAATATCCAACTACTGGTTTAATTAATGTCCTTTTTGCCTTATCTGGCTTTAAAGGTTTAGACATAAATCACCAAAGACATATTCAATTCTAAATGTGCTTCCTGTTTCTGCAGTATTGAAAATTCATTCACCTTTAAACATACATAAAAACTCTTGCGTCAAAAGTTTTTTTGGGGGCTATGTAACTTAATTTAGAAATATATCCATTGCAAAAGCTGAGTGGTCATGAAAGTCCATTAACTTAAAACTTAATATCTAAAATACTTTATTTATGTTCCAGCATGAGTGTATAAAAAGCAAAATATCAAAATGTTACAAATCATAAATAATAATTTATTGGCTATAAATTATTTTTTAAACAAGAATGCATTTTTTTCAAATACAGGTATAATGACATATTTGCTTATTAAAAGTCTCCAGGGCAAAGTCATCATGTCTCAAATAGGTATCTGTCCATCCATGTGACCTGACTGCAGCTGGGCAGACAACATGGCAATTAAAGAGAAAGAAAAAAAAATACACGGAGAAAGAAAAAAAATTGCACTTTACATATTCAGAACTAATAAGGACAATATATGTTGTTCATACAGAAAGCAGAGTCCTGAATCTGAGCTAATCATCTGTATTTATTTATTTAGTGCGACGGTTACGTTTTCCAGGGGAAAAAAAATCTGAGCTCTTTTCTACTAAAATACAAACAAATTAGACCATCAGATACAAAACCACCAATGAATGTTTCTATTATTTAGTCAGTGAAATCTGAAGAGTAAATTCAAAGCGCTTGTGAAGTTAATGGCCAACATCCTGAGTTTGTTCACGCACACAAACAAGAACACATCTACGTTGAAAAGTATAGAAACCTGCCCTGTAGTGTCTATGTGCAGGACGTCTTCTGTACATGTCATCAATTAAGTGACTGTCGTTAGAAAGAAGTGAGACTGTTGAGGCTCCGTGTGCCACACGCAGTGTTGTGACATTCAATCACTCGGACGTGGAAAATGAGTAATTGCGGGTTTTGAGTAGGCGAAACCGGGGAAAGAAAACGTGACTCCCAGAGGGGGATCACAGATCACCGACACATATCTGCTCTCTGATATCTGACTGATAGGATCAGGCGGTTGCGATTCTGTTGACACTCTTACACTTTCCCCAGACGGTTTTTCCAGTCAAATGTTCAGGCCTGACCATAGTTGTCTGTCCAAAGTCTTTCATTATTTTTTTGGTTAAGGCAATCAATAGCCATTAAAAAGTTAGAATCGTTTTGGCACAAATATTGGAGTAAATAATCTCAGGAACGATACAGAGTTCAGGTATGCTTAACATTTTGTTAAAGCTAACATGATGAAAAGCAGTACGACATCAGTGGCAATCTGCTGGCTGAAAACATCTCGGCAGAAAGTGAGGTCAAAGGAAATTGGCGAGACCTGTTCGAAGTAGCAGGAATGTTGGAAGTTAATGAATAAAAGTGCTGTACAACAGCAAGGTATCCTGCAGGGAGCGTTCAGTGACGCATTTTATTGAACCTTGAAATGTCTGGGTCGCAGCACCAAAGAGCCTGCAAGCTTTCTTTACTGTCTGGCATCATGAGAGAAATAAGGCCATGGACAGAAAATGTTCAGATGATAGACTAGAGGAAAGGGTTTTGATGTGTGTCGCATTTAGTCAATGTGTGGCAATAATTAGTTGTCAATAGCATCTATTTAGCTTGTATCAAAGCCATGAGAGAGGGTGATCTCATTCTGTTAGTGGTGTTTCTTGGCACACCTAAGGGCACTTAATGCCAACAGAGCATCATTAAAATGCTGCACCGTTCTCTCCAGATCACTAGCTGCATCCCTTCATTACTCCAGTCAACAATCTTTCTGAAAGGAATGTACAGCTGCAACATAAACAAGGCAGCCTCAGCAGCAGGCCTAATACCTGAGCAAAAAGCCTTTCAGACTGTCTTTTATTATAAGTGTCTGTAATGTTTATGATGAGTCATATTCACCTGGCTCATTTGTTCCAGTTTAATAGCAAAGCAATTTCTAAATGTTTAACTTAAAGCAGGAAACATATCTGCAAAAATGCAATTAAAAGTATATTCAATTTAATATAATATATTACTATAGTGTAGTTATGGTTTATTCACAAGAAAAAAACAAAACAGAATAAAGCATGTCGAAACAGCCTCTTTAATGTTTTACCGTTAAAACATCAATAGCTAATCTTGAAGAAAATTGGACGCATTCCCTACACAGTGTCTGAGTCAAATTATGCATCATTTACAATGAAATAGCCACTTTTTTCTGCTTTCACCTGAATGTATTTAATGGAGCTGATATTAAAATGAAACATCAAAGCTAAAGACATTAGAATATCACACCAAAGAACCACAAAATGTGTTTACTTTTGTTTGAAATAGTAGCTCATTCTATAGTTTATATATATCCATCCATCCATTTTCTGCCGCTTATCCGGGGTTGGGTCACGGGGGCAACAGCTTCAGAAGGGAGGCCTAGACTTCCCTCCCTCTCCCCAGCCACTTCTTCCAGCTCCTCCAGGGGAACCCCAAGGCGTTCCCAGGCCATCCGGGAGACAAAGTTCCTCCAGTGTGTCCTGGGTCTACCCCAAGGCCTCCTCCCGGTGGGACGTGCCCGGAACACCTCACCAAGGAGGCGTCTACTCTCTACTCTGAGTCCCTCCCGGATGACCGAGCTTCTCACCCTATCTCTAAGGGAGAGCCCAGCCACCCTGCGGAGGAAACCCATTTCGGCCGCTTGTATCCGTGATCTCATTCTTTCGGTCATGACCCAAAGCTCATATTACCGTTAAAACAAAGCTCATGACCATAGATGAAGGTGGGAACGTAGATCAACCAGTAAATTGAGAGCTTCACTTTTTGGTGAAGCTCTCAATTTTTGGTGGTGAACTCTTTCTTCACCACCACGGATCGGTACAGCGCCCGCTTCACGGCAGACGCTGCCCCAATCCGCCAGTCGATCTCCGGCTCCCTTCATCCCTCATTCATGAACAAGATCCCCAGATACATAAACTCCTTCACATGAGGCAGGACGACCCCCTGGCCCGGAGAAGAATATATATATATATATATATATATATATATATATATATATATATATAATATATATATATATATATATATATATATATATATATATACTGTATATATATACTGTATATATACAGTATATATATATATATATATATATATATATATATGTATTTCTAAGCTGACTGAATAGCTCAATGGGTAAGTCACCAGTCTTCCACCCGGGAGACCAGGGTTCGAATCCAGGCTGGGGCTGAAGTTACAACAGTCAATTGAGCTGTCAGTGTGGGTCCTTAGGCAAGACCCTTGGAGCTATATAGCCGACCTCATACCATGAGAGACACTGATAAGCACGACATGCCGGCTCAGACGTCGCCCGGCCAAACAAGGTCTGCGTCAGGTGCTGGGGAACCAGAGCACCTAGATGAAAAATGGGCTACTGGAACAAGATGGAAATGGGCGAGAGGTGAAAACATGGATCTGTTGGAATGCTACTACTCAAGTAACCCTAGTCAGAGGGGCTACATGCAAAGACTGTGGGAGGAATGGTTACTTCGACATACCCAGTCAACACTAACTGCTAAGCAACTAGTGGCTCAGTGTTCCAACATCCGCAAACGGCAACTGCTCTCACAACTTGAGATTGACGAGGTACAACACAAATGCTATGGCAAAGGGGAGGAGCCAGAACACCAGGTCAGAAGGGAGTTAACTACCCACCCACATCATCAGGGCTGAACGAGGCAGCAACTGACCTGAGAGACAGAATCGTGGCCGTAATGACAACCCCGATGCCAATTACAACGGCTGAGTGAAGCACCACCAGAAAGCTTAATTGACGATGTGAATGCGGCATTGAGAACGATCCCTACCAACACCATAACAGAAACCAATGAGCTGATATACAACTCAGCATCAGCTTGGCTATAAGAGCAATCATGAGACCCTATACCCACCATGGAAAAGACGGTTAGAGGCTAAGATCAAGATAACAAGGAGGGAAGTGAGCCAACTGTCAGAGCTCCAAAGGGGTGCAATGAATAGATCAGTACACAAGAAGTACAGCCAGATGTCCATACCTGAAGCCCTCGAAACTGCCAAACAAAGGCTCCAAGCCTTGGCCAGCCGCCTGAAGAGATACACAAGAGAGAATGAAGCCAGGAGGATTAACCGGCTCTTCCACACCCAACCAGCTAAAGTGTACTCTCAATGGCAGGGTACTAACAACAGAGCAGACCCACCAAGGCTGGAGACTGAACAATACTGGAAAGGCATATGGGAAAGGGAGGCGACCCACAACAGCAATGCAAAGTGGCTGACCTCTCTACGAGAGGAACACAGCAACCTCCCTGAACAAGCCCCGGTAACCATCACTGTGGCAGATGTCCAAGAAAGAGTCTCGGGTATGAAAAACTGGACAGCACCAGGACCTGACATGATCAATGCCTACTGGCTAAAGAAACTCACTGCCCTCCATGAGCGACTGGCAGCTCAAATGAACCAGCTGCTACAAAATTGGATTCACCCTGAATGGTTAACTGAAGGTCGCACAATCCTGATACAGAAGGATCCCTCAAAGGGTTCAATCCCATCCAACTATCGACCAATAACCTGTCTCTCTACAACATGGAAGCTCATATCAGGCATCATAGCGGCTAAGATAAGTGGTCACATGGATAAATACATGAGTACGGCACAGAAGGGCATTGGCAAAAATAGCAGAGGAGCCAAACACCAACTCCTTGTAGACCACACAGTCGCCCGAGACTGCAAAACCCGACACACCAACCTGTGCTTGGATAGATTACAAGAAAGCCTATGACTCAATGCCACACACTTGGATCAATGAATGCTTAGAGATGTACAACATCAATAGGACTCTAAGAGCCTTCATTGCAAACTCGATGGGGCTGTGGAAAACCACCCTTGAAGCCAACTGCAAACCACTTGCACAAGTGTCCATCAAATGTGGCATATACCAAGGAGATGCTTTGTCCCCACTGCTGTTCTGCATAGGCCTGAACCCCCTCAGCCAAATCATCAACAAGACTGGCTACGGATACCGACTGAAGAATGGGGCCACAATCAGTCACCTCCTCTACATGGATGACATCAAGCTGTACGCTAAGAGTGAGCGAGACATCGACTCACTGATCCACACCACCAGGATATACAGCACTGACATTGGGATGTCATTCGGACTAGAAAAGTGTGGTCGGATGGTTACAAAGAGAGGGAAGGTCGTCCGCACAGAAGGGGTCTCACTCCCAGAAGGAACAATAGCAGACATAGAGCACAGTTACAAGTACCTGGGAATACCACAAACAAATGGCAACCTCGATGAGGTCACAAGGAAAGGAGCCACAGCCAAATACCTCCAACGAATAAGGCAAGTCCTGAGAAGCCAGCTCAATGGCAAGAACAAGATCCGTGCAATAAACAGCTATGCCTTACCAGTAATCAGATACCCTGCCGGAATAATTAGCTGGCCAATAGAAGAGATAAAGGCCACGGATGTTAAGACTCGGAAGTTACTAACCATGCATGGAGGGTTCCACCCCAAATCCAGCACCCTGAGACTGTACACGAGCCGTAAGGAAGGAGGCAGAGGACTAGCGAGTGTGAGAGCCACTGTCCAGGATGAAACATCCAAGATTCATAAATACATCAAGGACAAAGCCTCAACGGACGATATGCTCAGGGAATGTCTCAGGCAATGGGGAACACAGGATGAGGGGCTAGAGGTTCCATCATGGGAGAACAAGCCCCTACATGGGATGTACCACCGACAAATAACTGAAGTGGCTGATATCAGGAAATCCTACCAATGGCTGGAGAAAGCTGGACTCAAGGACAGCACAGAGGCTCTCATCCTGGCTGCACAGGAACAGGCCCTAAACACCAGAGCAATAGAGGCTCAGATCTACTACACCAGACAAGACCCAAGGTGTAGGTTGTGCAAGGAGGCCCCTGAGACAGTCCAGCACATAACAGCAGGGTGCAAGATGCTGGCAGGGAAAGCGTACATGGAACGACATAACCAGGTGGCGGGCATAGTGTACAGGAACATCTGTGCAGAATATGGACTGGAAGCCCCGAGATTGAAGTGGGAAACACCCCCAAAGGTGGTGGAGAATGACCGAGCTAAGATCCTGTGGGACTTCCAAATCCAGACAGACAAGATGGTGATGGAGAACCAACCAGACATTGTGGTGGTGGATAAAGAACAGAGGAAAGCCGTTGTGGTGGATGTAGCTATACCAAGTGACTACAACATCAGGAAAAAGGAGCATGAGAAACTGGAGAAATACCAGGGCCTCAGGGAGGAACTGGAAAAGAACTGGAAGGTGAAGACCACAGTGGTGCCTGTGGTCATCGGGGCCCTCGGGGCAGTCACCCCCAAACTGGAGCAGTGGCTAAAACAGATCCCAGGAACAACATCAGACATCTCAGTCCAGAAATGTGCAGTACTAGGCACAGCCAAGATACTGCGCAGAACCCTCAAGCTCCCAGGCCTCTGGTAGAGGACCCGAGCTCAGAGGATGAAAGAGAGAGAGACACCCGCGGAGGGTGAGAAGGGAATTTTTTTTTTTTATATATATATATATTTCTAATCTCCAGAAATAATAGAGGAACATATATATTTGTATTAATTTCTTCAAATTCAAAATGATTTGGAAACCTGCAGATGATAATATTCTGATAAACTGATTGGTAACATTAAAGGTAAGTGAAAGCACAACAGTAAATGTACTTTAAGGCAGCAACTCAAACACAAAGAAATCACCCAAAATGGACCTCCGTAAGTCAAGTTCATCTTTGGGTACAATTGGAAGATGCCTCACGGAGTCAAAATCATTTGCTCAAAAATGATATGGAACTATTAGCAGTGCTGAGTTTTCAGTCCTCTTGCTATTGAGAGAGATTCTGTGACCAAGAGATTACGTTTCTTTGTGTGTGAAATGTGGGTATCCACCCCAGAACAAAATCAACACACAATATGATTTTGTTTTCTTGTGGCACTCATACACAATAAAACTAGTCCTGTACCAAGACGGACGGGTTGAAAGGCTACTCAGATAGAAAAAGACATTATTTTAAGACATCATAAAAAGCCAGATTAGTTTGCTACGGTACTCAGGGACAAGAATCTGCATTTTTGGAGATGTAGTTTCTGGTCCGATGAAAATTAGGTTGCAGTGTTTGGCCATGATAACCATCTTGAAGGAAAAAGCGGGAAAGGTTCATCTCCAAAAACACCATGCTAAGTACTGGACTGGTTACATCATGTTGTGCAGGTTATTTGCTGCAGAGGAACTGGTGCACTTCTCAAAATAGGAAACCTTGAAGAAAGAATGTTATGTGGAAATCTTGAAGTAACATCTCAAAACATCAGCCGGAAAAGTCAACGGAAAATGTGCGCGGACAAGCCAGTCTAAACTTGGTCAAACTATTTCTATCAGGAGAAATGGGCCTAGACTTAAGTAAAACATTGTGTGAAGTCAATGGAAAGAAGCCCTTTAATGCAGATTCTTGGCTAATTGTCTGGATCATCAAAATTACTATGGATTCAAATCTGTGAAATTAGTCTGAAAGTAAAACTAACAAAAATTGTACAATTCACTTTGCTAGAGAAATAGAGTGTGATTCTTACCTATTGTGACAATACAGAAAGACTTGGACATTACTCTGTTTTCCAGTGAACTACTGGACACAACAACAAAGCAACAAAAAGAAACATTCAATGTTTAAATCTTTGTGACACAAGAAAATAAGTCATGAAAGTGTCAACATCTTTGAAGAAGTAAAACATGCAAAATAATAAATGACTACAATGAAAGTCTGATGTAATCTCAGGCCTGTTCTCTTTATTTGCTACTGCTTCAAACATGAACCTTTCAGCAGGCCTTCTTATCTTGACATTGGCCTTTTCTTCATCATTCCTCATCCATTATCACTAAAGGTCAACAAAGAACATCAGCGTGAGAAGATTCAAACACTTTGTTCATCTTGGACGACTAATATTTTCACTAGTTCACCTGACATGTTTCTGTGCACCGTGTGTACGGTGTGTGTGTGTGTGTGTGTGTGTGTGTGTGTGTGTGTGTGTGTGTGTGTGTGTGTGTGTGTGTGTGTGTGTGTGCATACGTGTGTGTGTGTACGGATGGGGTTGTGGGTGTGCACACTATTGAAAGCGAAGGTGAGCTCAGGGCTTTTGCTGCAGACAGAGTTGTTTTTTGTTCTGCCTGGCAGGGCAGTCAAACGGAGAGTGAGGATGATGGGAGAGTAGTGCGTGGGACTGCCAGGGCCACTGATGCACATCTGAGGATGACCTTGGAGGTCCGGAGATGAAGGCTGAGTGAAATTTTAAGAGGACAAGAAAAGGAAGGAAACAAAACCTTTCTATCATGTCGCTATGCTGACAAGTGGTGTGAGTCATAAAAGCCTACTTTCATGTTGGCATAAGATGCAATACACAATTCTGTGTGGAATTGAAAGCATTACATTGTTTCTCAGATGAAACCTGAATAACATATTACATATAAGGATTTGTTATAACAGGAGTTATTCATATTATCATAGCTGAACTGGAGGAGGAAAGAGATAAACACCACTTGATAATCACTTAAAAACATGAACCGGTGCTGAAGATCTGACATTTTGTGACCATCAGGGCAATAGTTACACAGCAGACTGAATACAGCTGATAGCTCCAGACTTTGTAATAACAAAAATCATGTGCTTTGATTGTGAGTGGACTGTCAATCACAAAGTAGTTGAGTTGTGATGTGAAACCAATTTATAATCAAGTTATCTCTAAAGAGGGCCAGATTTCACAAAATGGGAATTAGAATAACAAAACCGATCAACACAAGAGAGGCTGAAACTCTGATTTAAGGCTGAAAATTCATTTGTTTTGCCTTCAATTAATAATAACTGGAACATCCATTTTAATCTGTATTCTAACTTTTCAATCATTTATTATGCAATGTTATAATTGTCAGTGATTTCATCATGTGAAACATTTTGAATTGTCTTTTTGCTGAAATGAAAAATACAAATAAACTCGACTTTCCTATGCCATAAATTTTAAATGTGCAAAAAGCAAAACAAAGTCATAAATAGTTTTTAGGTTTATTATGGAAATTTGAACAAACGTTTCACTTGGAAGAAATAATTGGAAGTCCCTTGAGACTGAAATTTCAACTTGCAAGGTTAAATGTTTTGCACTAAAAATTTAATATGGCAGCTCCACTCAAAAAAATACAGAGTTAGCAACATAATTAAATATTGAATATGCAGTTCTGATGTCTTATGTTTAATTTTATAAGCCATTCTCACCACTGTGCCACATGCAATCATGTTCCTTTACTGTTTTCCATGCACAAATGACAAACAAAACAATCAGATTGGCAGAAAGCAGTTTGCCTGGTGGCTGAGCTCAACAACATTTTCTGACATTAAAGGATTATTCTGGCTCCACCAGGAAATCATTCAGAAAATAGCCAGGCTACGATTGTGGGTATTAGTTTCCTGAGCATCAGAAGTAATACATTTAATAATTTATAGGGTTGATAACGGTAACAGGCAAACAAATTATTGGGATACAGTTACTGAATATTGCAATGACAAAGTCAATTAGAATCAACCCATATTTTCCTGACATCTTTCTTTTCCGTCATCACTACCTCCATCGCTGACATTATTAAAAGTGTAGGCATCCATGGCAGTGAAGGTCTATGCAACAGAATGGATGTCATTTTGAATTTGCAAACATGGTAATTGAAATATCCAACAAAATAATGTCTTCACGCAGTCCTTTGCAATTGCAATATTACACATGTTGACGTTAAGATGGCAAATGTCATCTGATACAACGTGCAGTTCTAATTATTTATTTAACTTCTGTTGACTAATTACAAGTTTTGAGGCAGCATAAAGAAAACAGATCTACAATAGAAGCATTGCTACTTCAGCTCAGCTCCTCTTCCAACTGAGTAAGTCTTAGACAAGACTGTTCACTGGATTCACAAAGCCAATCTGAGATCTACCCTTCAATGAAAAGGGTTGGAGGGAGCGGTGAGGGATGTAGAGAGAAACAACAGCAATGCTGGAGAAGATTGCTGAGCTATTGCAGAGTAAGTTGTTTAAATGAAACATTCAGCATCTTTGCTCATAGATGAAGCAGGCTTTTGGAAGATGGGTTGTGTGTCTGACAGCGAGCTGATTATTAAAACAATTCACACAATAATGTGCGCTTGCCCTTTTCATGGTTCATTAACACAATGAGATGTCCTTCCACATTCAAGCCGCAGCTCATTAAGCCAGCCATTAACTCATGCAAAGTCTGAGAAAATGTTTGAAATACGGAAATGTGCCATTGTAGATAATGACATCTTACTGTGGTTAAAACGCTATGCTTCAAAACCCACAAACACCTGGAAGGGAAATGATAAGGAAAATGCAAGGTTTTTATTATCTTATAATAAAATTGTCATCATGTTTACCGTGGCAAATCAAAAAGCAATTGCATTTCATTTTTATCCAGCCATGTTTGAGTTACAGCAGGCAGAGATGTTGAAAGACAACATGTAAGGTATGTATTTCATCAGAAAAAAATCCAATCTGAGCTTTGAGCATATGTTAACAGATATTAATCTGAATGCTTTTTATCTGCCTGGTTTGTAACCCACTCATATTTTAAAATGTTTTTGTAAAAAGCAATCCTTTAGCCTGTTTACTTCAAAATGAACAAAAAAGAAAATGTTCTTGAATAATTGCAAGGTTGAGAGTTGTCTGGTCTCACAGTTTAAGTGTGATCTACAATGTGAAGTTTGTAGATCACACAACTAATTTTAACCTACATATTATCTTGCCGATCACATCCTTTCTGTTACTTTTTCTTGTTTAACACGACTTCTTTGCTTTGTACATTGAATCATTTTAGGCAGCCGGAACCAGACGGATAAATACAAAACTACACAATTATCTAATTGAGTTAGATCAGCCAGCATAGACTGGGGGAGGCATTCATCATGAGTCACATGAGACTTATTATATAAACAGATTTAATCTAAAACACAGAAGAGTCTGTGGATGAAAAATGGAAATGGGATTAATATGTTGTTAGAGATAAGCAAGTGTTCAAGGACATTTGAAATGTCCACGTTTACATTAAAACGTGTGAACACAAAACTAGACTTAACATTTGTGAAGGAAAAACCCCAACAAAAACTAAGTCACAGGTATATGTGACTTAGCCTGATGAGAATGGAACATGACTTCATAAGTTTTGATAGCATATATATAATATATATATATATATATATATATATATATATATATATATATATATATATATATATATATATATATATAATATATATGCTATCAAAACTATGCTATATATGCTATATATATACAGTATATATATATATATATATATATATATATATATATATATATATATATATATATATATATACACTGCTCACAAAATTAAAGGGAACACTAAAATAATGCTGTTGAAATGTATTCACCATTTTTATCTATTTATTTCATGTAAATTCCAGGTGGAAAGGGCTTCATGTTTACCATCAATGACATGATGTCATCGATGACATCAATGACAACTATATAGTTGACTTTTTTCACTGTTATTTAATTGCTATTTGGGATTGAGGTTTGAGTGTGCAGAGATATTTGACCTGGCAGCAGAAAGAGCAAAGGCTTGAGTCGGTGTCAGACTGACAGCTTTCAGTCTACTTACAAAGCAAAGTTACACATTATAACCACAGTAGTATGTCAGCCAACAACTGGGACATAAAAGAATATTTCATAAGAAAGCAATTTCCTCTATTGTGCAGCAAGTTTGGAGGCCAACAAGATCAGGTCATCAAATTTTCATTATTTATTTATTTTTATTTTTTTCTAACAAAAACATTATTTATTTTCTGTTCAGCCTGTTTCCAACTATCTAAATTCTAGGAAGTCATCTTTTCAGAAAAATCTTTTAGCCATTCGTAATGAACGAGGAAAAAGAAATGATTCCCTTTCCAACGTAGACAACGATGAATTCAATCAGTAACTAATCATTTATCTTGTAATGAGATCAAATATATTATTCTTAAAATTACACTTGAATTCCAAATGAATCTTAAAACACCTCCAAACCACCACCATTTTCAACGTTATAAATTAAAGGTTTAGTACTGAACAGTGACACTAAGAAATGCATAAACCTTCCACAATAATAATAGTCCCTTCAGTCATGTTCCTTTTACTTCTCTCCTACTTTCCTTGCACTAGTATGAATGAGTAAAAAGCTACTACAAACATGCACTCTTTTGGTAAAATGTTTATGTTTGTAGGAAATCCTGCTTTGACAAGCCATGTATGTTTTGGACTGTTCAACAGAATCCTGGAGGATCTGTCAAACTTTGATCTTAGATCATTTATATACACACATTTATTTGTTGAGCTTAGTTTAGACTGTGGTGTATGTGTGATTAGGATATGTGCTTAATTTTGCAGTTGCCAATTATAGTATATATATAACATATACTGTATGTACATGATCTGCATGGCTTTAAAAGCTGCCAACTTACACAAGAACATGCAACTCAGAGCTGGTCCTAGCTCACAGTAATATTCGCATCTAGAGTCATTCTCCAAAGTTGTAGCACGGCCGACCACCGCACTATTTAATGACCAACATGATAAATCGTGGGTCTCTAAATGGAAAAATGTCATTCACCCTTTTACCTATACTTGCAAATTAAAATACTGTGCATGAACGATACCAACTCTTCAAAAGTGCTGAATTAAGAATACACACCTCTGATCACATCATTTGCTGAATAAGCCTCCCTAATGGCAGATGGTGTCTTTCTCTAGTGATCTCTGGCAGCCACCTCATCTGTCAGAAGATGACAGGAGCCATTTCACTAATGCACTCATGAATGCATTGTGTGTCATACAGTGTCCTTGACGTTCACCTTAATTGTCGTCAGTTTCAGTGAAGTGTGATGAACATGAACATAGAACTGTCAGTAAAATGTAAAGATTTGTCTTTAAAATTATTATATTTATTTTAAATACTTATCAATTGCTCATATAATAGTGGCTGAAAATACTCAGACTTAAGCCAGTAGCATAACAAAATTGCACAATGTTCCATTTATTTTTCTTGTTTGGAACTTTATGGTTTCTAAAGCAATATCATCCTCCAGTCAGGTATCCACCACATTCCTACTACGAGTGGTTCCTCACCGGCATTTCAGTTCTCCAGACAACCAGGTCAATTGTCTCCAAATAGAGGGTATGGTTACTGGTAATCTTATCTCTAAAAAGGATATAAAATATTCTAATTTGACTGAAATGGTAAAATAGTTAAATGAACAAGAACATTTGTTTTTGACATAGAGCAACAATTTGCTTTCTTAAGGTTCTGGTTAAGCTACATAATGTATTGTTGCAAAAGTCACCATCAAGATAATTCAAACAATAGTGTGTCGCTGTTATAAGTTTTATAGTGCAGCTGAGTACTATGGCTAAATAACACAATGACAACATGATTTATCTTTCCGAGTGTGTGTAATATTGGTTACTAAAGAATGTGAAAATTACCATCAGATTAATGCCACGACTGCTAACCCCTCTATATTGTTTTCTTTTGTAAAAATAGTGTTACTTCCAACATTTTCCTATTTGTTTTAAAATATTTTCCGGAAAGTGCACACTATTCTTAAAAAAAAAAGTTAACTTAACATTGGCATATTATTATTTATCCAGGTGCATGAAAAGTTGATATGTGTCCAATTACATAATAATGACCAGTATTTCCTGACACATGCTCAATAATCCTGGTAAATCTAACAAAGGTGAGTGAGATTCTCTGAATTGTTTTTCCTCTGCAGAAATATTTTGTCTTTTACCTAAAAAACTTATTCAATCTGAGGTGCTACTCAACTAGTTTACCAATATTAGTTAAGATGCACAAGGAGGGGTGTGCATGCAAATGTTAGATTTGCATTCGGAACAAGACCTTTTTGTTTTTATGTGTAGTGACTGTTATTATTCATTTACTTCCAGCAAAGTTGTAAATTATAGCTTTGCTGGAGAGTTTTTGCTTGTTATTAAGTATTTCCACACTGCAGTGCTGTATTATCCAATTGCTTCTTCCAAGTCGATCTAATCCAGCCGGTGTTCAGGTTCATCTGTTCCAATGACAGCTCTGTCTTCAGCAGCTGGTGCTTTGGGCCTCTGGTGTTGTTTTCAATCCCCTGCTGCATTTTACTTGTGTATTGACACACATGTCTCTTCAGCTTCAAGACTGTGATGTCTGACAGGAATTTCTGTGTTGCGCAGTAGTAGGATGGACCTGTTCCCTTGTCAAGATCAGTCACGATCACTTGTGGCGTCCCTTGTGTTTGACAGTCTTGGAGTCTGCCGTTACTCAACAGTTAATTTGTGCTGTTCAGCTTTAATGCTGCAGCGCTTAGATTCCTCAACCAGTACGTGTGGATGATTTCAAACTCCATTTGCTGTTATAATGGAGACTGGTTCCCACTGTTCCTGATCATGATTGTCTGGCGATGAACTTCCAGATGGTCACTCTTCCCCCTTTGCAGCTTTATAATACTTTTGTCAGAGTTTATTAATGCAGGTCTGAGTCTCAAAAGTCATAGCCACTCAATAAACCAAGTTGCCTATTTATGACACAAACATTTCAGAGTATGCTTCAATTATCTCCAAGCATAGAACAAAATCTGTGTGAAAATTATACCGTGTGAACTTCAACTGTAAACACCCAACAGAATATAATTTTGAAATAAATAATTCACTACAGTCTATATGACATGATATCCTCCAATATTAAATGGTCCAGCAGGGTAACGTATCTAGTAATAACATCACTGAGGACTTCACACAGTAAAGCTCATTGACCAAAAGCTTACGAGACACTGCAGTACAGTAAATGACTTTGATCCTATTATTTCTGGTGCAGAGGAGGGCAAGAGTCACAGCAGGTAAGCTAATTTGATCTCACACCGTAATGAAGATAAAGATCTGTCTAATGGGCACAGCAGAGTGCTGTAGGGCCTGGTAGGAAAACTTAACTACTTTCAATGATAGCCCTATTACTGTATATTCCCAACAAAGCGGCCATGATGTTATCATCCATGTCTTAGATGTCTTATTTAGACGTGGATCAAACACAGCATAAAATGATAATAAAAAAAACTGGATTTGGTTATTTAGTCTGGCTATGGTAATTATAATTTCAAATTAGAGCCAGAGTCTCCTAAGGAATAACTACATTCATCTCTCATTTTCTATAGTAATACATTAGAGAGCATTTGAATAAAATAGCTTTTGTTAATAAGAGTTGTGATAAAGGAGCCTATCCTCTCGCTCTCATTGTGCTTACCTACAAGAAATCGATTTCTGTCTCTCCTGCTGCCACTATGTCTGTCAGACGTCTTTTGGCCATGCGGTACTCATGGTGCGAGCAGTCACAGTGTCTGCAGCTAAATGATGCCTGGCCTGATAAAAGTCATCAGGCTGCTGGCCAGGCAGGGTTGGAGCATGAAAAACCTCTTAGATGTTTACCACTATGGGCACTGCTGACAAGTAAAAGAAATCTAAGAATCCACTTGGATAAGAGGAAATTGAGAAAGATCTTGATTTTTTTGTGTGTTTTCTAGAACATGTTGAATCAACAAGTAATTGGAAACTGTGTGGCAAAGACCTTTTGTTATCCCCTTTTTATCTGCAAAGTAGCTAAAAAGAATGGGAGAGTGAGTGCTTTCTTCACCGTACACTTTTCATCAACAACCTTTTGTGCAAACAGGATTAAAGTGTTGAAACAGGTTTGCAAATTATATTAACTTGATTTAAGGAAAGTTCTTCAAATGTACTATTACAAGAAAAGGTCTCTATGCACTTTTAGGCAGAATTTTAAATGTGTTTTTTTTTTTTTGGGCATGGACCTGGCACTCGATTTGATTTGATTTTTTCATTTATTTCAAACAGGTTTTTAAAAGCAAGAAATGCTTACGCTTATTCTTGACATCTTTTTACAGTATTGTAGACAGAACTTTGGGAAGATTATTCTTAAAGCTCAATGTTCCCTAATTTTTTTCATTAAAAAGGAGCCTGTTTGCTGAGATCATATTTTTTTTATATTTTCAACACACAATTGTGTCTACCTTTCAAACATCTGAATGAAATTCCATCCATTTTCTTTACACCCTTGTCCCTTAGTGGGGTGGGGAGGGTTGCTGATGCCTATCTCCAAATAACGTTCCGGGTGAGAGGCGGGGTACACTCTACACACAACCATGCACACACACATTCACACCTAGGAAGAATTTAGACAGACCAATTAACCTGACAGTCATGTTTTTGGACTGTGGGAGGAAACCGGAGTACCCGGAGAAACCCACGCATGCACAGGGAGAACATGCAAACTCCATGCAGAGGGACTGGGGCCAGGAATCGAACCCAGAACCTACTTGCTGCAAGACAACAGCTCTACCAAGTGTGCCACTGTGCAGCCCCTCTGAATGAAATTGTCCACCTTAAATGAAAGAAAATGTATTAGGATGTTCTAGAGCAAGGCAGTGAAGTGATTTTAGATTCAACGTGGGGTGAGAAAGAGGAGCACACTGCAAAATTTGCACCTTAAAGATCAAGAACAATTTGCACTTGACCACAAACAACAAAAAACCTTCCTGGAAAAGGTTTGTAATCAAACAAGACAAAGGCTAAGCTGACCAGCAACCATAACAAGGAGCATTGGGTACGTTTAGAGAAGTCAAGTAAAACGTCTCAATCCTGAGAAAACTGTAGCAGCTGCAAAGCAGAGGAGTTGTAAGAATAATAATTGGAACATGTTTCATTGCCTGCAGTACTGTTATGTTGCAAAAAGTCAGACAAATATTGTAGACAAAGAAGTAATTCCTAACTTCTCTACTTCCAGCTGGAAGTGGTTTGACCCACGCTAATATCAAACTTTAGTATGCCTGTACCACAACCCTATTAGCATTTCTCTTACTCCAAAGTTATGTAGAGTAATTTTGGGTTAACTGTACACCTTCATTTTAGCAGTGAAGGTGCACATGTTATGGACAGGTGTGCCATTTATACTAATCCACATAATGCCATTAAAACTCCTGGCTTTTAAAATGTGGACTGGCAACAAGCCAACTCATCCATTTATTCATTAGCACAAATGGTTTTGGAAAGAAATTAAACAATTTGATTCATTAAGTGATATAACAGTTTTACCCTTTTGCTTTAACCCATTTTATAATGCCACTTTTGCAACTCCTCCATAGCATTGCATACGTTTTCCCTCAGGGTAGGACGATGTGAAAGAGAAACGTAAATAAGACCAAAAGCAGCAGCTTTAGCAGCAGGGTATACGCTGCCACTCAACCTCAGTACGCACGACAAAAAACCCTTCCTGTAGCTATCGAACAGCAGACAATGGGTGAAACGTTATTCACAGATCATTAACTCAGACCAGAAATTTTGTGGCAAGTGGCAAATGTCACAGATGGATATCATCAATTCAGAAAAAAAAAACAAAAAGCAAAAAAAAAAAAAACATGATTCTGAGCATTCTTGATTATCTAAATCTAAAAAAGGTTTTATATTTACCAAATCATAGGGTACGGAAAAACAACACAATAGCTATTACTAATAGTTTGATTTTAATGGTTTTGCTTTTCAATTCCTGCAAGAATAATTTGATTTTGTTCTGAGGCTCAGATATCTTTAAGTCATTGAACATTTAAATAAACATGTGTCATTTACAAATTAAAGTCAAATGAGCTGACAGTTTTGTTGAGAAGAGATAATAGTAGCTAGAGGTATTTACACAAAGCAGCAACTTAAATGGGCTGCTTTAGTTTCAAGCAAGTTTGAGTTTGGGGCAAAATGCAATTAGAGTCATAAAGCAAGTGTGGTCAACCATTTATTCGCTGTCACATTATTTCAGAGGAAAATAAGTTTGGATGTCCCAGCTCTTTTAATTACATTCATTAGTTATACATTTGCATTTCTGGCTTAATTGTCTCAAAAGCTTTTTGTGGAATTACCACAAATGAGACTTCAACATTTAGAGTGAAGACATAAATTTGCCTCAACCCACCAAAATGTCATTCATTGTTAATAAAGGTACAGCTACTTTGAGCCATAAGTGACACTGTGTTCTTAAGTAGCAATTAAGAACTAAAACTGGACATCTATATATTAACATATGATTGTGCTGTTTTGTTTTACTAATTTATCAAGTTGTTTAACGGTTTAATTAGCATAAAATATAATGTAAAATATGCTATTAATTGTCTCATCATTTCCACTTAGAACCCTTTTTCCATAGTTCACTGATGCATAAGAACAAGCCTTCTTATGCGGTGAACCTGGATTCATGCGGAATTGATTTTCCCTTTGGATTTGGTGTTTTCCGTGTCAATGTCTCCCACTGAGCTGTGAGGAGTTTGTGCACCACCTTAATGAGCCTGATGATGTGAATCAATCTTCTGATTTCTCTCTGTGCTTCCAAGTGTTTCTCTGAATTTCTCGAAAAATAATTAATTGTTTCAGTTACCATTCACGGAAGAATAAAGCAAAAAAACACCCCAATTTGGACTGAAATGCTGAGAATGAAAAACAATACTATAGAAGCTGTTTTGCTTTAATAAGTAAATATTTAATATCCAAGGAAAATCTCAGAAGTGCACACAGCTCATTTTGTTGCATCGATCACATGCATATGGAACGATTCTGTGCAACAATAATTCTGCTTAATAAGGATAATCCTTTAAATCAGGCTTGTATTGTCAGTATTGAGCTCATCTCATTTAAATTCTTTATCACACTGATCTATCAACTGCATGTTCTGCAGATAAATATCAAAGACACAAATGAGAGAGAGATTATGAATTATAGCAGACAAAGAAATCCAATTAAATTATACATGGTCTTTAGGCTTTGAATATGATCATTAAATAGCAAAATAGCACTATCACTGCAGGTAATCTGCTTTGACTGACTTGTAAGCTTGTGATGCGTTTAGTATGTCCTGCATAAAACATATACCTCACTCTATAAATGCTGTTCAAACCTGTTTTCAAACCACCACAGAATATCTCTTTTACATGTCTCATCTCTCAGCCTGTCCTTGTTATTTAATTAATCATAGTTAATTGTTTGATCATCTATTTTCACAGGACTATTTTCAGTCCAGTTTTTTTTTTGGCTAAAATGTTATTAATACAGTGGCTTTAATGCAAAATGTATAGTTTTTCTTGTGTCTGCCTCTTATTCTGGATTCTGGGTTTTTGTCTCTGAGGTCTCTGTTTTGAAGTTACTGCACGTTCACTGAAAAATACTAACAGCAGTCATTAAAGCTGTATCTTCACCACAGTGTTTTAACCTCAAGGTAGCCAATTAAGCAACTGTGTTTCCAAAGGAAGCTTTGGTAACTTCATAAAAATCCAAAGTTGTGTCACTGACAGCAAGCAAAATTAAATATTTCAATGCATGAAATAATGTGCAAAAATAGGCAACACAGTTGACTCCTAGTATTTGAAACTTAATTAAGTTTTGCTGGTTCATAGAGTCATATTTTGTAAATTGGGCTGATCAGATCAACCAGCATAATTTTTCAAGCTACGCACGGCTGTAATAAACAAGAAGCACATCTCAGAAATATATAGAGAGTCCTCCCCTCCATTCTGAAGGCACAAATGGACTTGGACAATGGTGCCTCTAGTAATGTACAGATCCACCAGTGGATGGAAAAGTTTGCTATGTCAGAACTCATTTGGCAAATGTGTGTCCATGTCCCTTTTCGCACATTAACTTTTTCACGGAAAGCTCTTCTGCAGACTTGAAAAAGTTATTTTGTAATTTGCCGTTTCCATCAACTATTTCTGATGTGACACTTCGAAATGAGTATAAAAAACACTGATGGAAACATGACTTTAATAATGCGTACGACGTCGCATAAAAGAAGCTGTAAAAAAGCAGATGAAAACTATTCAAATCATGAACAATAAAACTGACATTGTCCAACAACTAAATACTAATAATAAAACAAAAAAAAATAAATAAATGTATGTTTCAGTACAGTATAGTTGCCACTAAACCCTGCAGGGACTGAGAAGAAGTCCCTCCCTGTTGTTTTGAGGGTCAGGCACCAGGGGACCGATGTTCAACAGAGGTCACAGCAGACAGCGGGTTATAAATATAGGAGGCAGCCTGATCTGGCCTGTGACAAGGAAAGGGCGGCTCAGCTGTAATGGGTGATAAATGTCAGAGCCTCCCGACAGCTTCAGATGAGTGATCGTTAAGCTGCTTTCCTGAACTTAAGCGGCTGAAGCCTAGAGTGAGGCCGACAAGCAGCAGAGGAAACATTTTCATGGGTAGAATGGTGAGTTTGGATGACCCCGGCTTCCTTTGAGTCGCCATAGGCAAAGTGAGAAAGGTAATTAATCAGGTTGTTAGCATGTCTGATGGAGAGCAGAGGAGCGAGAAGAGGGAAAATCTATAAGTGCTAAAAGACAAGTGCAAAAGGTAACAAAATGGAGAAGAGAGCTCTGCAGCTGTGATTCATGAAGTGTTGGAACTGTTGTGGAGCAATTATTTTTCGAGTTCAGTGCCTTGATTGCAAAATGTCCCCATAGCAACTATTTCCTTATGGACAGTATTATTACGGCTGTCATAAAACGAGACTGGACGCCAGTCTATTTTTTTCTTAAAAAAAATGACGTAACTGTATCTTTAGCTTTCTCCACTGATAAAGTAGAAAAACTTTGTATAAATGTTGCCAATTGAATTGAAGGTAACATTTTAATAAGCCAAAAATTTAATTATATTATATATATATATATATATAAAATATATATATATATATAATGTAATATGATTATTTTGATACGTTGTGCTTTGTAAGCTCATTGATATTACTAATATAAGTTTGAGATGTGTCTGCAATTTGTTCAGACTACATGTATTTGCCTTGAGACAAACACATGAACTAGTGATTTATTACCATTATCACATAATAGTTACTTACACTTGGAGACTTTTCTGTTAACCTCGCCGCCCCCTGACCCGGCACATCCATCCTCATCATCACAGTCGCCGCTGTAATGTCCTTCTGAATCTCCACTTCCTGTTTCAATCTGGTCCAGTGATCCCAGTTTAGGGATGGTCTTTCCTTGCAACAACTGACAGCGAAAAAGAAAGACAGCATAAGAAAAATGGTTAATTAAGAATAAACAACTATTAAGATGAAGTGAACATTTTTCACTCTGTCTTTATGATCTCAGGTTGCAGGCAGGGGAATGTGTATTCATATTCAGATCATAGCACTTTTTAATGGCAATGACAAAATAAAATACTCAACTTTTTATTTGTAAAAGAACAAAAAGACAAGAAAAAACCAAAGACAGAAACTCACTCTTTCTCATAAGATAGAAAAGTAAGTCATTAATTTACCTCAAAGTATTTTGGCTTTTAAGCAACTGGCGGATTTTTGGTATACACTAGAATAAATGCTTTTTATTTGTAACAAAAAAAAAAACAACAAAAAAAAACTACAAGAGCAATACATTTGTGACGAACCAACAATGTGTTAAAATAAATACTCTGAACAACACAACTATAAATGAATCCACAGCGTGATGCACATCGTTATTGGCCCCAGTGGCCCACAGGGCAGCTCAACTTTTTTTTGCTGTACTGCTGCGCTGCAGAATCTCAATCAAACACTTGGTGAACTTGACACACCGGGGGAAATACACACACTAATTGGCTCATTTAAATTCTTGTTGTATCATTGGAAACAAGAGAGAATGCCTTGTGTTGATCAGAAAGGTAAGGACTATAGCAATTAGTTACTATTGTTGCTCAGAGCTGGCAGAAGAGGGACAGAGGCTGTGCTGCTGCAGCTAAATGGTGACATGTTAGATGATGGACAGGACTGAACTCTCAGGCTGTCTCAAGCTGTTTGCTTCTCTATGGCTTCATTTCCACTTATGATAAAAACAAATAAAAATGCATCTTGGAGAATATTGGCTATCTGCAATTCCAAGGATTTGCATTTGCTTATTTTTTATTTGTTTTGACGTAATAAGCAGCCTGAGTTTTATCCATTCATTTTCTTGACACCCTTGTCCCTTGGTGGGGCCGGGAGGGTTGCTGGTGCCTATCTCCAGCTGACGTTCCGGCGAGAGGCAGGGTCACCCTGGACAGGTCGCCAGTCTGTCGCAGGGCAAACAAAACACAGGACAAACAACCATGCACACCTAGGGGCAATTTGGAGAGACCAATTAACCTAACAGTCATGTTTTTGGACTGTGGGAGGAAACCGGAGTACCCGGAGAAAACCCACGCATGCACAGGGAGAACATGCAAACTCCATGCAGAAAGGCCAGGGCCAGGAATCAAACCCAGAACCTTCTTGCTACAAGGCAACAGCTCTACCAACTGCGCCACTGTGCAGCCTGAGTTTTAAGGTAACTGATTTATTTTTTTTCCCTGAGGTCAAAAAGCTGACTTGTAACTGTGTAGGACATGTGCATAAAAAGGTGAAAGAAGGAGCTGTTATTTCACACATTCACAGATTCATGTGTGAAAGTCAACTCTGAAGTATCATCGTCCCCTTAAAGGAAAAAAACAAAAAAAACTAAGAGAAGGAGACTCGCAGGAGGGTTGCCTTGACGTCAGATCTGTTTCCTGTGAAACACTAATAATCTGAAACAATTTTATCATGTCCACTTGACCGGAAGGAGGTTTTCTGTTCTTAGTTTGCATCTTGACGTCCTTTTTTATAATTAATTCCTAATTAAAATGAGTATGATAAAAATGTCATGCAAAAACTGTTAGTTCTTCATATTCTTAAATCTTTATATAGAAACTAACTGAAATATAACAACTTTAACTTTTCAAAAAATATGTGGAAATCAATATTTTGTTGCTAACACTGCCAAAAATAGATCCAACACAACCTTAGACATCTTTGCACAGAAAACCTTTTCAAGTTTCCCTTAGCAGGTTTTTTTCTTTTTTTTTTTACAATAGTTATTTATATTTAACATTTATATAATGTTACAATTATTAACTGACAAGATCAAATTAATTCAGGATCAAGCAAAAAACAAGCAATGAGACATACCTAAATTAAAATACATTTACAATAATACAACAGAAAAACAAAAGACAAGAAGGTTTGGATGGGGGAGGGCATGGCAGGAGAGGGGGGTAATCCATAAGGATTAAATAAAAATGTATATGAATTAGAGATATGGTGAGAGACAGATGGCATCAGTATCTCTCATAGATCTTGTCGAGTCCAGCTCAATTACAGAAGATCAGTCAATCCAATGTGCAGGCAGGTTTTGTATATACCTTAAAAATGTTTTGCCATATTTCATAAGAAGTCTTAATCCTATTTTGCATCCAATAGGTTATTCTTTTCTAGGATCACACAGCTATTGATTTCACAAAGTCACATTTTAATTGACTGTTGTACTGTCCAAGTGCACCACTAAAAATATTGTACAGGAAAATCAGATTTCCATTTTGTTGCAACACATTTATTAGTAATCGCCTAAAGGTAAGTGTCTTATGATAATTTGTCTTTATAGTGGAGTTCGTAAAGTTCCCCAATAAACAAATCTCCGAGTCTATTGGAATCGTGATGCCAGGAATGTCATCCTCCATGGAAATCATGGAGGATGACATGAAGGCATCCTCCATGATTCCTTCATGGCATCATTTCTGATTAGTTCTTATGAAGTCGCGTAACTTTATTTGTCAAATTAAACTTCTCTTTTAACTGAGGTAGTGACATAAATACTTGAGTTTTAGCAGTTTTTAAACCCAGCTCAAAGACTTGGTCTTCACATACAGTAAATCATTTATTTAAATCAGGAGAATAAAGCTGTGGCCACGTGGACAGCAAACCTGTTTCTGAATCAGCACTTGTTCAGAAGTATTTGACAGCCAGTGGCAGCAAGTTTGGAAGCTGTTCAATCCATTTTCAACTTTACAAAGGTCCAACTTGCTCATCCACACTGACGGAGGGCCGTGCTCTAAGTGGTGCTCTGTGTCCATTAGTGAATAAGCCAGCTGCTATATTTGGAATCACTTTCATTTTTATCTGTCCAGATAATATGCTTTGCGAGGATTTTTCTTTTAGCACAATCATGTCATTTTAAGTAAAAATGCTTCTGATGTCCAGCTGTACTTGCCTAAGAGATGTCTGAGAGCATCCTGTAACATATTTTCAAATAATCAAGTTGACTGAATTTTCTTAAAAGTCAGAGACAATCTGACTTTTTAAGAAAAAAACAATATAATTTTGCACTGAGGTTCTAAGTTGAAACAACTAAAGTTGTTTAGTTTCATCATTGTGCAAAACTAAACCAACAGGAAAAGACAGTAAATTAAACTTAACTCTTCACTTCATTGTCACAGATTGGGGTGATCTAATCATACAGTTACAATAACTGATTAGACCTAATCTGTACTTCAGCAAATCCTGAAGTCCAGGTGTGTGATATGAGGAAAGTTTGATACCGTGGGTGTGTTTTGGGATTTTTTTTTTTTTTTGCTCATTAGCTGATTACTTTATTTGTGCCAAAGAGCAATGAATAATTAAACAAGTCTTGGAAAAGGCAATAATATTTCCCAGTCAAGTTTTTGTCCCAAAGCTGCTGATACATTTGTAACTTATGATTAACCCTGTCAGTCAAGGCTCACGGTTCTTTTCCTCCTCGACAGGGGAAGTACCTCTTTAGTGTTTGGGTCGAGCAGCCACACTGTTCAGACTGACACACGACGAAGTGAGCCTGTGTTACCTGACTGTGTTATTAGCCTCATCGCTTTGAATGACACAGGATTTATGTGTAACCCTGGCTATGAGACAGGTGCTTTGATTTGTTCTGACTCCAGACAGCCCCCAGCCCCTGAGCTAGCCTCTGGCTCTTACTACAGTGAGTACGGATGAGATGATGTCCAAATAAACCAATTACTCTGTGCACAAAAATAACCACGTATGTGCAGATAAATTTGCACTATACTTCACATTCTGTATGACTCTCTGCCAATTGGGAATGTTATGTTTCTTTAGAAATTATGGTCTTAGCATAGGGCTAACATGACTAGACATAATAAGACTTTTTCTGTACAATATTTTTAGTGGTGTACTTGGACAGTACACCATTAGAGGATGTGCAACAGATGGTAAAACGTTGACAGTAATGGCACCAAAAGTAAAAAAAAAAAAAAGAAAAAAGCATGGATGAAAAATGAAGAATATTCCATCCCCTCTGCCCTCACATCACCTCATGTCCTGAGATATTCTGAGGACACAGAAATTGTGGAAAGAAAACAACTGACAGAACATATTTTGTGAATTTTATCATGTTTGCTTTTAACTGTTAAATAAAGGCTTCATGCTTTTGTCCATTTATTTCAATAAAGCTTAATAAATTAGAAATTAGATGAACAGCTCTTAAACTTCTGAACATGATTCAAAACTAAATTTTAGGATTTCCACATGATAACCACCTATTCAATATCAACCAGAAAAATATCATTACTTCCACTGGTGAGGTTTGAAGCCAGATTTATTGCTTTTAGTGTGATTCTGACTTTGACAAGAGGGAAAGTTGCAGTGGCAACAATTTACCTGTCAAGCATAATGCTAAGAAAAGGCTCAATGACTGAACGCACAAGTAAAGAAACTCCTCTCTGTAAATCATAGACTCTGGAAAAAAAAAAAACTGTCTCACACAACAGAACAATTCAAATGAGGTAGATTGAAAATGTGGAGAAATACTGCAATTACTAAATGTTTTAGTCTTTTAGGTTGTCAGTAAGATCTTACTACTCTACATGTTCAAGTCAATGGCCAGTGGTTTGCACAAACATTAAATATATATTAGCTTTCTTTGGCAGGTGTATCAGAAAATCTTACTTTAATATGCCAGTTGTGAATTTCTGTAGTTTAGTTATGGGAATACAAAATAATGTCAAATTTTCATTCTAAGAGTCAACCGCTCCACCAAAGTCAACCTACACCTATGAAACTGTACAAGTTAGCTAAATTAGTTAATCAGGATGCTTTTCCTGAACACCTGTCATGGACAGTGTATTTGCCAAAAACAGATTATCACTGTCTTACTCCACAGAGAATCTCACAACACACCAATGCAGTTTGAAGTTACTATGTTATCTTTTATCATTTGCAAATCAAGGACACATCAGTATTTAAATAATAGTAGATCTAACAAGAAATACAGTAAAACATTTACTGACTACAATTATCGCCAACCAATCACTAGAATAAAGCATTCTTTTTTTTCCAGGCTACACTGTGCACTATTCACACTTTGCTCAAGTTTTTATCTTTTTTCCATCAAGGACATACATCTCACCATATATCTGGTGCTTTTCCACTGGAAGTCACTTTCATTACGAACAACCAGATACATGCAGTAGTTACATATTAATTAATGTGTTGCTTCTTCTCGTGTTTTTAGTCATTGCAATAAGCTGAAGGACTTGTATTCCACATGAGTATCAGACATAAAGACCTTGAAAAATGAACAGAGAAACTGAAAGTGCAATGCAGCATTCAACATTCAACCTCTTCAGTTAAACAGCACCTTACAGTAGTTTTCATTTCTACATAACCTTTTCACATTTTACCACATTGCAAATCAACTTTAATTGGGATTTTATGTGATAGACCAACACAAAGTAGAGCATAATTACAACTGGAACAAACAGGATATATACTAGGTTAATCTAGTAACAAATAAAACTGAAAAAAAATTTGTGTGTTTGTTTGTAGCTGCCTTGGGTCTATATGTAAAAGGAACATTTTGCTGCTTTATTCCTGCAAATCTTTTAAGGTATGTCTCAACCATTAGATACATGTATCCATAAAGTTTGGCCATTTTCCTTTGCAACACAACATAAGCCAAGTCAGAACTTCTGTGATCAGCAATTTTAAAGTCTTTATGAACACTCTGAATTCAATTTAAGTATGGACTTTAAAAATAACAACCTTTATTTTACTAGATAAATACTCA
Source organism: Poecilia picta (assembly GCA_033032245.1). NCBI lineage: Eukaryota > Metazoa > Chordata > Actinopteri > Cyprinodontiformes > Poeciliidae > Poecilia > Poecilia picta. The sequence continues at coordinate 14,445,012 of CM065355.1, read as the reverse complement.
TTGACGGAAATAAATAAATGGCCTGATGTGCCAATTATTACATCCAAATAATACAAATAATTGTTCTAATTTATTTGATTATAGAGCATAACATTAATTAATATTTATATATCATTACAAATATTTAGCACTTTGAATTGCCTTGTTGCTGAAAATGTGCTATATAAATATATTACTTTACCTTGCCTTATTTAGTAGTACATAGTTTATCGTTTTCAACTGTATTTATTTTTATTTACTGTCACTGTTTTATACATTGATTTATTTTCTCCTCATCAAATCATAAAATCAACAATTAAAACCATCACTGACAATCAAAAACAATTGGAATTAATAAAAGTCTTCTTTGCTGCCTTTCAATATTGCTTTTAGTTCAACAAGTGGATAATGCTCTGCCAATTCAGAGTCTTTTTGAAAATTATTCCAAGCTGAGGGAGTGGACTATTTAATTGGGCAATGCAAACACAGGAATCTTTACTGTGTTTGCAGATGTTCTTCGATATCTTTTAATGACAATCTGCTAAAAAACGTTCTACAAGGAGTTATCATGGGAAGAGGATACTGTTGTGAAAACAAAAATTACAGCAATAATATCGAATAATCGACCAGGCTCCAAATAAAACTGCATTTAGGTTTGAAAAATGTTTTCCAGTGGGATAAATGTAGAAGCTTTTCAGACTTTTATTTGAAAATAATTCTTAAAATTATCTATCACATTTCTTCCACTTTGTCATGTATTAGTCTATCACTTAGCATTTGTTGTTTTAATGTTATAATATGCGCAAAAAAAATAAAAAGAGCATTTTTTGTAACATTAAAATGTTTTAAAATATTTAATGTTATAAAATATGAGCTTCCAATTATTTCTGTGAAATAATCAGATATATATATATAATGAGCTTCTAATTTCCCAAGGAAGTGATCATTTTCTGAGGCTCCAAAATATATTTATTTTCTTGTGGTTAATTAGAAATAAACTGTCCCAGTTTTGCTACTAAACCCTGAGGAATACAACCTTGAATGTTCATGGAGCATGAAACAAGTGTTTTATCATAACCACACAATCTGTGGCTCACTTAGATCAGTTCTTACAAATGTATGGCACATCCTGTAAAACAAAATGTAGACAACATCTGATATGCTGGATGCTACTGACAGAACAGTAAATGCTCATATTCACTGGTTCTCTAAGATTTCTACACATAGTCATCTAGATGAAGCATGTGAAATAATAAGGTAAAGTGCCAAATACCTAATTGACCTTGCTTTAATGGACTGATGAAGCCATTAACTTTACATACTTAGGAGGGGAAAAGTCTTATTAAAGCTTTTGAAATACCAATCTGAAGTTAAAATTCATTTAACAACTTACCCTGGAAACTCCAGTCCAGAATAAATCTGAATTCTTTTCTATTCACATCGCATACTTTCTAATAATACCAGCTACTTCCATCCCCAGCTCTGAAAATCATAAGAAGGACTGCAGTTTGTGGTGTCTGAAAAGCTTTGGTGTGAGAACTGAGGCTTGGCTCAAATATTGTCACCGCACCATAAAATGTGGATGCTTAGAGTCTGCATCCCTGTACATGAATTAGTACTTTTCACTGTACTGTACAGGACTGTGCAGACCTGGAAACTGTCCCTGTCAAAAATTTTACTGGCACAGACCTACTGTGGCTGTGTGATATCTTCATTACCGGCTGCAGAGGGAAAGCCCAGAGCATAATCAACGACACCAGTCATCCAGCCCACACACACACACACACACACACACACACACACACACACACACACACACACACACACACACACACACACACACACACACACACTTTTTCTTCTCCCTTCTGCCATCTGGAAAATGCTACTGGAGCATTAAATCATGCAACACCCAAGTCAGAGGCAGCTTCCCCCCACAGGTAGCTAAAATAATGACTATTACCTACAAAGACACAAACATATGCACACATACACAAATGAAAACATTAAATCTGTGCCTAAAAGTAAACATTTGGTTTGTTGTGTTCTTTATGAAGTATAATTTAATGATACAGCCTGTGTTCTTGTTTGTTCACAGTTGAGAGCCCCACAGTTCAACAGTTTTATTAGCGTAGATATTGGCATTCGTCACCGGAGCTAGCCAACGGGAGAAAAGAGAAACATAACAACGGGACTGCCTCAAACTTGTTCATTTGTTTCTGGATGAATATGCTTGCCTTAATTGCTTGAGTCATTAAAAAAAAACTAAATTAAAATCCTGCTTTTGAATCCATAATGGCAAAAAAACAGAAAATGTGATCATGCTGCTGTCTAATACTTTGCATTTTCACTCAGCTGTCAGCACCAATTTGCAACCTCACACTCTGCAGTGCATTTGCATAAATGTAACAATGTTACTGCGCCTCTGTAAATGCAAGGGGATCATCACCACTCATTCTGGAAATGCATGTTGTTCCATTGACATCTATCACGTCTGGTTCCACAAACACAGAAAATAAGAAAAAGTTTCAGATGATCGGTGACAACTGAAAGCACGTATTTGTCTTCTATCTTTTACAGAAGGGAACAGATGCATCTGCCAAAACGACTCGTTCTGAGAGATCCAGGAGGTTGGATAGAACTTTTGACAGCATTTTTAAGTCCTTTAGTATTCTCTTTGAGCCTGATCTAGTGTCCTTAGACTTGAGGGAGGAGGAGAGCTCTTACAATAATCATATTTGCCAGTCAGAGCAAAAAAAACGTGTCAGGATATGTGTTGGTTCCCAAGATACCGACTGTCATTTTCCATTTTCCTCTCCATGGAACATGCATTGACAGTATGTTTATCCACACCAAGTGCATCAGCCGGAAGAAAGCAGGAGTTCAGTGAGAACAGAAATTAGAATGGGATGAGAGAATGTAGCACCTGAATTTCCATCTTTAACAAATTAGAGACAACAAGTGAGCAGTGCCACTGTCATATGAACCCTTTTTTATTATTCAAGTCGCAACTATTGCAAATTCTTACCACAAATATAGTTAAAAATGTTCAGCTCATCCAAAACACTGTCGTAAGAGTTCTCTCGAAAAGTTTAAAGAGATCATAGTTCCCTAATTTTACCTTCTCTAGATAAATCCAGAAGAGAATTTAAATGATCATTAAAACATATAAAGCCCTTAGTAATCAAGCTCAATCAGACATCTGACTGCCCCATATGTTCCTGACAGAGCACTTTGTTCTCAGACTTCAGGTATATCGATGTTCTTATAGGTTTGAAAAGTACAGTTGGAGGAAAATCTTTTATTTATCAGGCTACCTTTTTGTGGAACCAGCTCCCGTTTTACTCTGCGAGGTAGACACCCTGTCAACTTTTAAGACTAGGTTTAAAACTTTCTACATGCAGGAGGAGTGACTGATGTTAGTCAATGACACGATGCAATCAGTTTAGATAGAAAATGTTATATCAATTAAAATAATAAACTCAACTCGACTGTATTGTATTGACTGTATTGTATAATAACTAAGATCAAATTAGTGATTAAACTAATCTCAACTAATCTCTCAGTAGGATAGCATAGACGTTTTTTTGTAGTGTGCCTAGAAACATTACCTTTTGTAAAACTGAATTGGAAACTAAATATATTGCTCTACAAATTCCAGAAATGTTTCAATAAATACAATATTTATTTCATGTGTAATTATATATAATTTATGTGATGCACTTATTCATTGATTTATTTGTGTGTAGTTTTGGAAGTACCACTTGAACATGGGCTGTTACCGACATCTGGTGTACATTTCACATTATTAACCAATATTAAAATATATATTTGCTGAGAAATCATTGGTTGCATTGTATATCACTAAATTGCTTGAAAATAAATACAGTGCACCCTTTCTTTTTTAACTCTCTTCCATTTCCTAATCTGTAAATTATCCAAAAAATTATTTAATCTAGCTTCATGTAGCAAGTAGCAAACCACCGCATGTATTATTTACCTAGGAGTGCTGAGGTCAAGATGTAAAAACACAAACACAACCGTTTTACATTTACATCTTTCCTAAAGAAGTAATTGTAGAAAAGACAAATAAGTTAGCAGAGGGGTAATTAAGGCTAATGTTACTCAGGCTTGTGGCAAGAGGGTAAGAAAAGGAAACAAGGCTACAAAGAGTTCTTATTTTTAAGAATGGAGGTCTGCTCCTTCCACAATCCCCTGAAGCAAACCATATGTCAGAGGGTCATGGTGGTTCTGAGTTGGATCAATTCCAGCGGCTGAATTCTGCCACAGTAACGCCTGAAGCCAAACTTCTCTGAGCCGAGGCACTGCAGGTGCAGAAGAGAGATGAGGGCATTCCCAGAGTGGTAACATAATCGGTTAAGAAAGAAGGCAGTCAGAAGGTTCTTTCACTTGAGTCACGTTTGCGTTTGGAGAACCACAAGTTCAGACCGTTGTGCTGAATCTTAAACATCGAGCGGACCGGCAGACAGCTGCATTAGCTCCTAAGTCGAGAAAGGAAGATTGTGTACTTCGGAGATTAATGATGTTCTTTTGTTGAACCGCTTTAGTTTCTGCATAAGTATTTAGTTAACAAGTTTTGAGATAACGAATGGTAAGAAAAGACATTTCAAACCAAGAAAATCAGACATTTAAGATTTGATCGAAATCTAAAGAGTAAAACAAACATAAGAAAACAGTATGACTTCATCTGAACAACATTTAACTATGTAGTACCAGTTTAAACACAGAAATATTCTACATTTAACCTATTCAACTATCCTCTTTAACAAATACCCATTAACTCAATTAATAGCAAGACATATCAGAACAACCTGTTGACAAAGAGATTTTGTTTTTCCTCATTATTTCTATTTGCATTGCATTTCCACAGACAGGCAGAATGACAGTATTTCCATTTTTGCTGAAAGGATAGAGTTGGAATGCCTCAAATTTTAGCCAATTAAACACAGAGGATTATGCTGTTGCTGCCGCAGCAACCCAGACTGTATGCACATGCAAGCACTTCAGATAAAGTTATCTACAGGTGTGCAGCTTAGCTGGATTTGTCCCCCGAATGTTTTTATTCACTGTCCTTATCTCATGGTGTAATGGATGTCACAATGAGCATGGGTTAGACAAACAAACCAATCATTATGCAGCACACTGCTGTTTTCGATGCAGCGTCCCGTGGGACTTTAATGCCGTCTTGGTGCCACATGTTTAGGGATTTGCTTCCCGTAAGAATGCCTCTCAGAGTCCTGACATTCTGCTCTACGGGAATTAACCAAACAAACTGTATTTGGGTGTCAGGTTCAGCTGCTTATAACGCCATACATCGAGAGACCTGGATCATGCTTATTAATAGGATTGTCTTTGCTCTCTGACTGGGTTTTTACAGCATTCAAATGCTGCATTGTAGTATGCAAATTTAGAAGCAAAACACATAAACTGTGAATACATTTTGAGTGTTAATCCTTTGGACTAAGAGGAGAGGGGATATGAATAATTCACAAGCAAAACTGCTGGTCAACCACCACATCAATGAGTGGTAAATAATTCAGCCTGTAGACTGGGTGAGGAGCTGCTTGCCCCGATTTTGATTGAGAGACACAGAGACCGGGCCTACTTATAGATTCTTGATGGATTTTACCACATCAAGAGGAGAGGACAGGCAAAAAAGGAGAGGAGCCGACAAATAATTCATACGAAAGAGCTGCTGATCAGGAAGATGATGAAATCCACAGTTTGTTCACTCGGATTGCATGATTGATTTGTCAATAGCCGCATTGCTGTTTTGTGTTTCTCCTGCAGCCTCGGCTGAGGAATAGTAATGATGCATTTCCATTTGGTCCAGGCGAAACTGGGTGGGAGCAGGTTCTGCACCTCGTCAAGGTCAGGGGCGAATAAATAGAAATCATAAAGACCATTACTGATAGGCAGAAACGAATCCTTAAGCATCAACATTTGCATAGAAGCATCACTCTTATCCTCATAAATAATGGCAAAACAGTTTCGTCATGAGCAAAATATAACCTTGTGCCTTCACCTGTATTTCTCCGTGTTTTCTCCAGTTTCTTTTAAGCCATTCAAGCAGACTTGAACAAGTAATTTCAGGCGTTTTTTTTCTTGATATTAATAAGTTGCACCAACATTATAGAAACTTGACACAGTGTAATGTGCAAGATGTGCAAGTAGTCGCTCATGTGTACAATGGAATCAGTGTGCGCACTGGTATATGTAATTGATGTTTTTGCAGGTCATAAACCCCCACTAAGTACACACACACACACTACCGCATACATACAGTATGCACTTCTATCTTCACAAGGACTTTGCGCTGACTTCAAAAAGCACATAAAAACAAGCTGTGCATTTCTCAAGTGTCACTATAGTTGTTCAAATTACTTGAGAATTAGATGATTACAAGTTCAGAAGGCAATATGTTGTGTATTACATTATAGCAACACCTCCGAAAAAAACAAAAAGACAAAAGAAAAGTTTGTGGAAGATGGTGAAAAACAATCCAGGTCAGACATGCAGGCTCACACTTGTTCTTCACTTCAGCGGTTATAGAGAGAGATGCCAGTCAGAGCTATTTGCAAATTAAATCCCAGCAAGATGATCATGCAAACTAGACTCAAGAACTGTGAACACAAGCTGCCTCTTGACTTGTGCCTGATGTGTATACAAAAGGGCTGCAGCTCATAAGCATGACATTATTTGCACAGTTTTATCCTCCTCCATCTGTATTTAAACACAAGCAATTTCCAACCTTTTTGCAAACTTACAGGTGAAACCAAAGATATTTGATAAGCCCTTTTAAGTAATTACTTACACTTTGTTCTCCAGTTTTATTGTCATACTGCAATAAATGCCAGGGCTTCTTCCAAGAGCCTCTAATGATCTGCTATTATTAAAACGGAATAATAAATGGCACTGCCGCTCACTAAGTTCTCACAACAAATTAAAAAATAATTACATTGATCTAATATGGGAGATCAAACAAAAGCAAGCTGATGTAAACTAAAAAGTTCATTATTAGATTAATGAGTTGTTTTCGGCCAGTATTGCTCCTTAAGAAATAAGGAATGAACCCATTCACAAACCACAATAGTACCACAAGGGGTATGACACCAGTTTATTAAATGTTCAAATAAACCTGCAAGTGTTAGAATTAGTTGATTATCTTTGAAAAAATAAATAAATACATTTAAATACTATGATGTTAAAAAGGAATTAGAATTGCCTTTGTCACATAGAACTGTAAGCCAATCAAAAAATAAATGTAGGATTACAAATCAGCTAAACTCATGTTTGAGAAACAAGAAATGATTTTGATTAGTTCAAATGTGTTCTCTAAAATGCTTTTAGTTTAAGCAGATGAAAGCATCATTACTCTAAGTTCATGGATTTGCTCTTTTGCCAAAAATGTTTTGTAACTCTGGTAAGTTGAACATCTTAAATAGATTAGTGGGGAAATGCTGAATGATTTGGTATGGTGTCATAAATAATTTTAATTTATGTAGGTGAGGCCAGATTGCACTGGTAAATGGACATGAGTGTGTGCACATTTTCTATCCAAAGTCGTTTCTACAGTAGTGAAGATAGTGCTTACTTTGCAACAAGTTCATAAAACGAGATATTAGATTCCTCACTCTGCTATCTGCTAGCAGCCACAGACTCTACTTTTAATTAAAGGACATAGACATTATTCTAATTTCTGTTAATGATTGTTACTAATGATCTTTTTACTTATTAATGTCTCTGATGACCAATCAATGCAACATATTTATGACATGGAAAATTATCAATACATCCTGAATGATAACACTTGCTTCACATTTTGTTATTCTAAAATCACAAACTTTGAAGTATTTTTTCATGAAACCATTTTCAAAATTTGTGAAAGCCTGTTTTGTATTTTACTCCCCTGAGTCAAGAATTTGCAAGCAAGTCTTTACCAGCCTTGCATATCAGTAAATGGAGATAACTAAGCCTTCATCTTAGCTATTCAATCAAGAATATGCATGTGCTTTGGTCCAAACAAATCCATTGTAGTCTTGATTGTATATTTCAAGTTGTTGTCTCACTGTAAGATGAACCAGTTCCATAGTTTGTCATTGCAATATTTCAAAATATGAAGAGGGTTATGAGTGAATTTGCAAGTCACTGCAGCTCTATATCTCCCCTAAAAAATGGTAGGTATTCAGAAGCTGTGCTGACAAATTGGTTCTGAGAAAAGCTGCATCCAAACTTAAAACAAAGAGTATCCAGTTTTACTTTGACCTCACTGAAAATTCTTCTGCTTTTTTCATTTAAAAAAAAATTGTAGTCAAAAAAAAAAATCAGAGGACATCCTTTTCTGTTTGTTTATACTGTATGTTTCCTATTTGCATCAGCAACATGAAGAGACCATGCCCAGTGATGAATTATTCTGCAAGTCAGTACATTTTTAATCAATATGAGGCTTACACCTATAGCATGGCAAAAACTCTTCCCTTTGAGAATCAATTTGACCCAGCAGTGGAGATCAATTAGTCTTGAGGAAACAGATGTCTGTGCAATTGTTTATTTTGCTTGCAACTTGAATTTGTTGAAATGAAATCCAAACATAATCTTGGAATTCCCTTTGGCAAAGACAGGCTTGTCGAACGTTGATCTGTGAGGTCGGCGTCGTGACTACATACAAGAGAAGGCATGGGTCACTGTTTTCTCTGCAGTCGTTTTTTTTTTGTCTTCTTTGTCTGCTTGTGCTGGAGGCACTCCTGGCACACGCAATGAAGTCCTGGCAAAAAGCACTTGTGCAGGAGGGCAAATGTTGTTTCAACAGGAGTTGGCTTTAACTACAAAATCACACAACTGAGAACCCTATGTTGTATGATTACATTCAAGGCAGGGACCCTAAATTGGATAGTTCTACTTTTACCCAAAGAAAATTAACAAAAAATGCAGCAAAATGTTGAAAAAGAATTACTAATATTTTCAATAGTGGTTTAGTGGCTCATAGCTATGCAATTTTCTCAAAAGATTTATATATTTTTTAAAGAAATTCATAATTCAGCTATGAATATAAAAACGCGTTTGTGCATTAAATGAAAATATACTTGTGACTTATCAGGAGAAAACCGGGAGCAAGTCACTAGCACAGAAATTAAAGAAACAGATAAAAACCACCACTAAGTCAGAAAATTCTGATATATTTGTTGAGGTGATGAAGAAACAACTCCATGCTTCAAGTAGCAGTCTCAGAGGTTTTAAGGTGGTAAACTTTGTGTTTGGATTCAGTTTACTTACAGAATAAATCTGAGCTGTTTTGGGATATGGGGGAAATTCCCAGCCTGTCTCATACGCTTTTGTAATCATTTTTCAGCCAATATGATGCAAGTTTGAAGAAAACTCACGGCTAATTAATATCGTCATCATAGCACCTTGAACCCATGCCGGTAACATGCTGCTAGAAATATGATACTTCAGAGACGACAACATCCAGCAGAAAAATACTGGTGGGAAAAAAAAAAAACAATGCTAAGACTGCTTGTATGATTGGACATATTCATGTCTGCAGAAATACTTTTCTGATTCTCATTGAGTGAGCCTCAGAACGTTTATTCTTTTTAGTATGATAAAAGTCATGAAATGAGCAGTGGTGTCTGCCATGCTCACAAACTGCATCTTTTAGCTGATAAAAATTAAATAAAATAATTATTTACATCATGTTTTCTTTGGGTTAAAAAACAATACTGTGTAACATGTTGTGTCTATTATCTTCTGCTATTATCTTGCTTAATTGTTAATAAGCCCAGGTAGTTGGTCAGGTTCAGGAATAATTCTTAAAAAAAAAACAACTGAGGGCTGTTTTCTCCCCGATCTTGTTAAGTATCCCAAAATTCAAATGGCCAATGCTTCTTCATTTTCTTATTTCTATGTGTTTGACATCATTATAAAGCTTAGAATCTGCACTTTCAGAATCTGCAAACAACTCAAAAACCCCAAGGGGCAGATACTTGTTTCTGGTTTAGTCGTGGCCAGTCACATTTATAACCCAACGAAAGCGGCAATGTGATGTTTGGAAATCTCTTGTAGAATCTTAATTACTTTATACGCCACACATGTAAGGGCTAAAAGATTACAACAATCATGCAACACAGTTTCTTTTAATTAACAGAAACACTCTCACTCTCTGACATTTTGCATTTGCGCTATTTGTATTTCCAGGGACTAATGAGGACTCTGTTTTATTATGCCAGGGGGATGTTTGTATTTCTAACTGCAGTTGACAGACTTGCAACACCTTTGTTAAGGTTGTCCACATAGAAAAAGGGACTTTAATTTGTGGCATTAAGACTGCAAGGAACGTCATCGTTGTTGTTTTTTTCATTTAGATGGAAAAGAACAACACAGGGGGTAAGCAAAAAACAATCTCAGAGACATTTTTAGTTAAAGTAAGACATGTCTCGGGGAACAAATATGCATTATAATTAACCTTAGTGATCTGCCAACAAACAAACACAATGATTTTATTTGTGCCTATTTTGAGCTGTCAATTTTTTAAAAAAAGATTATTCAAAACGCTTATACATGAATCAAATGTGGTTCTATAATTACACACAGGTCATTGTTAAAGTAGGAGGCAAAGTAATTTATGACAGATAAGAAAACCGCTCAGCCAGCTGAGCTTATTAAAAAACTAATAATCAACCATTCAGCCACTAGATAGCCCAGATTCTCTTATGTTCAGCAAATTTGAGTTATTAACTTCTGAGAAATAAAACAAAACAACTGATGGTGATCCTATTTAATACAATTTTGAACTTCAAATAGTAAAATGATACCTGCTTCAATATATTTACTAAAAATTATGATATCGTAATAGTCTATACACCTGGACAAAACAGTATTCAGAATAAACCTTTCTCTGTATAATGCAATTGTAAACATGTCTGTGGAAAATCTGCCTACTTCTTTTTGTAAAGCATATTTAAAATGTTCAAAAGAAAATGTTGCTTGGGAAGCTGAAATGTCCTGGCATGAAATTTACTCCTGTAGATGAAACTTTACGTTTATTTTTAAACTTTCCAAATGTAAACATTAGCCTCATTAAAGCCCAGACAAACAGTCACGTGAAAGTGTGAGAAATTACCATCACAGCCAGCATGTTTTTCTGGCATATTTGGACATGTGAATATTTAATATTTATGTTAACAAAACATAGGCTGCACAGTGGCGCAGTTGGTAGAGCTGTTGCCTTGCAGCAAGAAGGTTCTGGGTTCGATTCCCGGCCCCGGCCTTTCTGCATGGAGTTTGCATGTTCTCCCTGTGCATGGTGGGTTTTCTCCGGGTACTCCGGTTTCCTCCCACAGTCCAAAAACATGACTGTCAGGTTAATTGGTCTGTCTAAATTGCCCCCTAGGTGTGAGTGTGTGTGTGCATGGTTGTTTGTCCTGTGTGTCTCTGTGTTGCCCTGCGACAGACTGGCGACCTGTCCAGGGCGTACCCCGCCTCTCGCCCGGAACGCCAGCTGGAGATAGGCACCAGCACCTCCCGACCCCATTAAGGGACAAGGGTGTAGGAAAATGGATGGATGGATGTTAACAAAACTGAAAGTTTTAAGTAATTTATATAAAGAAGGAAAACAAAACACACTACGCAATTCCCCAATCAAATGCCCCACATCGCCATATCACAACCCCGGATTTTGAAGGAGATTTGCCCTGTTTAAGGCTCAGACATTTAGTTTGGTGTCCTTCTGACAGTTGAAGAGAAAGTGAACATACAGCAAGATCAAAAGAGCTTTCTGAGGCTGCAGCAGCTTATGAGTCTCGCAAGGGATTAAAATATCATGCAGGACCTACAGCAGGCTCTTGTTACTATTGATATGAAAGTGCTTACTTGAACATGCATGCGTGACTATGTGTTATCTGGTGTCCAAATTTCTCATTTGGCCAACTTACCATCACAGAATCCACCATAAATCCTGCTGCTGAGGAAAATTTGAGACCATTTGTAAAATAAAAAAATCAAGCAAATCCAACAGGACTAGCTAAAAATGAAAAAAATAGAAGGCACTGGAAAAAGTCAAAGCCTAGATCTTGATCTCATCAAGATAATGCAGGGTGACTTGCTCTATGTGAAGAAATGCCTCATGTTGTCTCTGCTGGAAATGAAGAGTGGGACAAATGTTCCTCAGGCAGAATTCAGGGATTGTTAGGTAGCAACAAGAAACATCTCACTGAGGCTTCTTCTACCAAAGAGGGGGGAGGCTGCCTATACATCATAACTTTTACTGTGAATAGAAAGACGTTTTTTATTCATTTAGCAAAACAAGGTTAATTTTTGTGGTCTCTTCCAGAGATTAAAACATTAGATCAGACATGTGTATCCCTGAACAAAGTCCTCAGTGTTTAAAGGCTTATTGTAACTTTTTTCACATCTGTATGCAAATATAATTTGATTCCCATCACCCTCGTGTGACACCTTCCTGGCATGAATATGCGTCTTCAACACAATGCATCACAGTAAGAAGGTCTTTTTATTCATGCTCTAAATGTTAGAGGAACATATTATGCTAAGTTATCAAAAGTTCAATAAGTCACATTATAACACATGGCTTCCATTACCCATTCTGACCATCATGTTAAGTATACTGGTCCAGTGTTTTTTTTGCCAGCATCTTCCCTACATATTTCACTCAGAAATTCCCGTCAGTGTGAATAGAGTAACATAAAACCCACACTAATATGCAACAACATCCCCAAAACAGCTTTATGGTTTCAAACACTGCAAATTGTCCACCTGTGTTGCTGCATGGAGCTCAGAAAGTCTGACCTGTACAGCCTCTTTGGCCAAAACACAAAGTTAAATTAGGCGCATCAAATCCGTTTTTATGACTGGTCAGCTCTCCGTGTGTCTCTGGATTTGGCTCACTGATTCCCAATTATAGCTCAACCGTGTGCATCCAAGTGTATTCATCAAAAAAAGGTAAGTGACATTAAGTCTGTCAAACTGCAGTGCTTCATCACTGGCGTGCCTTCCTGTTATTTTTAGTCATTACAACAATGCCTAAAAACGGCAACTCTCATCAGTCTCAGGTTTAAGTCCTAATTTGTCTGAAAACGAATCGGGTCAAAGTATTACAGAATACCAGAAAATAAAATTATTCAGTTAGAAGTAAAGGTACTGTCAGTCTGCTTAGGTGGTTACGTAAAACTTGTTAGGAATAAATAAATAGAATTATACAAGTATATTCCTAGAAACAAGTGCTTGTTGTGTGTGGACTTATTGAGTGGCAACAATCTTTTATTTTATTGATATTTTTGAGGGAGAACGCTTAATTAGTCTCACAGTTTTTCACTTACCTAATTTATTTAGTTGATGGAAAAAAAAAAACTTATTCCAAGCCAAGGTATATTTAGCTACCTTTATTGTCAAAAGGCAAGAAAATGACCAATTAAAAATATTGTACATTATCTTCTCAAACTCTTTCATAAAGAACACACAATTGTTTTGTTCAAGATGTGTATGTACCAAACTGGAAAGCACTTTTGGAGCTTCTATCTCTAGTTGTCACAGTTTCAGTTTTTTCTAAATGTGTTTTTATTGTTGGTTGGTAAATTATATACTGTAGTTATTTTATTGTAGTTATTCCAAGACTTGAAAAGAAACATACATCTGCCTTTCTTAAGTGTTATGTTTTCTGACAAAATGAATCAAAATTACATTTGATTCACAGAAATATTTTCCAACTCAATAAATAAATACACCCAAAATAGAGGTTTGAAATTTCTACATTTTCTGAAGTGAAAGTTAGCTACCATGATGAAACATTGATTGTTTTTGAATCTATTATTCATCTTCATCAGGACAACTAATATGTGGAGAGAGCTGTAGTTAGCTTTTCATCTACATGTCCAGCTGCTGGCATGTAGGTTTTAAAAGAATTTCAAATTATTTTTGTTACAATATAAGAGAGAGCAACGGGAGAACTCAAAATATAATGAGAGGCATATTTGAAATGTTATGAAAATGTAAAATAGCACTGAATATAATAAAACACGTCAAACTAACAACTTGGAACGGAAAGAACAACATGGGATTTAAAATGACACTGGCAGAAATACTTGGTCTCAGCAGATTGTAGGTGATTATACAATCTGGGTAGAGCTCATAATCATAATCTGTTCCATAGTATTTAAAGTAAATCACATAAACCATTTCCAAATCAGATAAGCCATCCCCGAGTATTCAAGATTACAAAACAATCTTTCCTGCTGAAACAAAAAATGTACAGAATGAAAGGACACATGAGGAAACACATTTAGGATGCAAAGAGCAAAAAAGGCAAAAGACACTGCACACACACAGTGAATGTCAACCAGGCAAAACAGAGACTCTCTGATGGTTATGATATAGATTTATGTGTTCTGACACCCCACAGATGGTGAGAATTAGTGAAGGAGGGGGTGCCAGTATGAGGTCAAGAGAGATGACCTGGCCTTCAGTCTGCCACTTGGGAACCCGAAGCAACAGACATCAGAAGCTGCCTCTGCAGCTCGACAGCCTAAATGCAGCCAGAGCAGCTGTTATTGAGGCAAGAGGAAAGAAAAGTGCTCCCGTAAACTGTTCTAATCTCATCATGCGGAGAGATAAACAGCGCTGAGAGGTGCCATGGCAGCACACACGCACATAAAGGCAGACTGGCAGGTAGGAAAAGCCACATTGATTTTGACAAGAGCAAAAAAAAAACGGATTTTGTAAATATGAAGGCACACAAAGCAGACCAAATGGCTTTCTAAACGTGTAATGATTGATTTTTTTTCATTCATTGCCTTAGAAATGATTCTGCATTTGTTACTATTTTTCTCTGTGCTGGTACTTACCGGGAATATAAGAGAGGGTAAAAAAAATAAATCATTTTAATGAGAATTAAAGGTAAAAAGTGAAAGGCTTAAGTCTTATAAACAAGAGAGGCATCTCAATTTATGAAAAACTAACAAAGAAGCAAAGGGAATTAACAGATTTCCTGTGGGCATAGTTACCATATGTCTGACAAAATGAACCATGTAAATATAGATTTGAAGAAAATAAGAGTAAAATCATGTAGTTCTCTATAAAATCCACAAAGGATGAAAGAATCTCACCTGGTTGATGTGTTTTAATTTGTCGATGATCTGGTTTATTACAGGGTCTTCTCCTTTTACTTTGACCTCGGGGTTGATACTCTGAGCTCTGATTCCATTCCCAACAACACGTCGAGTGTAGCTGTGAAGAGAAGGTGAAAACATAAATACATTTTTCATGTAAACACCTGACACATAAAAAAAATCTATCTAAATGATTCAGACTGATTTCTGACATACAAGGAACTTGGACCCTACCCTCTGACTAAGTGGTTTTACTCTTATGTGGCTCTTTACCGGCACAGGATAACAAGCATTTGTAATAATAAAAAAAATGCTTATATTCACATGTTTCTGACTTAGAAACTATGCATGACATCAAATGTCTTTTCATTTGAAATTTTGCGTTTTTTGAAACATTTTTCTAAACTGGAATGAAAGGTATCCTTTTAAAAAGGATGTCTTACTTTACTTCGAGTGCTTTTCAAGAGATTAAAATAACATCAAAGGGAGGTATTCACATGCAGGATCTGGTAACTGACCTTTCCAAAGCTCATGAATGACTGAAATAAAACTCAGTCTAAATGAGCTGAAAGGGAAGTCTGATTACAGGGAGGAGTAAAACCGAGTGAGGGTTTTTCTTCCTAATTCAAAATTTTGCCAAGAAAAACTGAGCAGGTTTGAGAATTGACAAAGAAAAAGCAGAAATATCAAAATTGTAGCTTTTGTCTCATTTCGAAATGGCAGAGCATGAATATATGTACAGCTGACATGAAATGTGTTCAGCAACTGTGAAGGAGATGCACAAATTTCTGGTTGGTGTTTTTTTTTTTTTTCTTTTTGTACTTGCATCAACAACTCCCCATATTTTCCACATGGGTTGGAAGACAGAAACATTTTGTTCCAAAGAAAATATTCTTGCCTGGCTAAAATCTCACAAAACCATGGGGGAGAATATTTCATAGTCTGATGAAACCAGGCATGAACATTTGGGCCATAATTCCTGCTTGCCTACAAGTCAAACAAGAATATCTACTGTAAGACATCAGGGAGGCAGCATCATGCTCAGGTGTTACTTTTCGTCATACGGGACTGTTTCTGTCAAGGTTACTGAAACTATAGACAGTTTCAAATTCAAATCAGTTTTGAATCAAAACGTTCTGGTATTTTCAGGATCGCTGGAGTCGAAACATCGAGGTAAACAAAATAATAACATTTTGGGCATTAAAGTTTCGGAATCATCAGAGTCCAGAAACTAAATCTCACCAAACAAGTTGTCCTTACAATTTGATTAAATATTTACTGAGAGTTAAATACATGATGTAGGATGACTACATTAAAAGCTCCAAAGGCTTTTACAATTATTCATCATGGTCTTTTTAAAAATAAAATCTAGGCGTATATTTTTATCAAAGCTGCATACACTTCAGATCAAATTTTGTTTTCAGTGGGTTGTTTAATAAACAGATGTAGGAGTGTAACATTAAACTAAGAAAACCTTGTTTAAATATTCAACCACAGAAATCAAAACGTAGCAGGAAAATGTAACCATTTTCTAATAAAGCTCGTTTTTATTGCACACGGGTTTCTAATTGCCACGAGTTCTGTAGACTTGCCTTTTTTGTGCCCAAGACTTCATATTGTTAGTGAAATGTAGTTGGAAATAGAAACAGTGGTGGTTTAAAGAAAATAAGCTGTATTTTGGTTCCACAGACAAAAGAGCTTTCAATATGCCTGAAAAGCCAAATCAAAAAATTTCACACCAAACTACATCCACTCTGGTATCACCTCTTCCCATGATGAAAAGATGATAACATTTTTAAAAATCACACAACAAATGACTCATTTGCAGTAATTCCCAGGGGGTAAAGCCAGATTAGAGATGTGCAAAAGATACAACTCACTTGGTTTTCAGCGCTAAACGTTAGCATTCAGTGTGAGGTTTAAAAATAAAACTCTGCATCCAGCAAGGTGGTGATTCTTCGCGGAAGCAAAACTATTAAATGACAGCGCGTGTGTGTGTGCAACAAAGCCAACTTTGGGGTGAACTGTTGTTATAGCCTGGTAATGGACCTCAGTTTAGCTCAAGGACTCCCCAGTCTTTAGCTTTCCTTTCGTCTGTCAGGCATAATGACTGTGACCATGGCAGCAGGTGACTGAACACATTTCACTCACATCTCAATCTCTGCCGTATCATTTAGATCATACAAGAGGATCAAGGTGAAGTCACTTATTGCTGAGATATTTCTTCTTTTTTGCTGATGCTGAGCACATGTGTTTGTGGAGGTTCTGACAGAAGAAGACGTTGGCCTTTCAACCTGAATATCTCAATGAGAACGTCGACACCATTTGCAACAAAAATAAGATGTTTTGCAGGGAACAAGTACAAATTAGCTCCACCTATCAAAAATAACAACAAAGTCCGAGAGAAAAGGAAAAATCTATGAATAAATATAATGCTGCAAGTGTGGAAGCTTAATTTATTCAAAACACGAGGTGGGTGGCAGAATTCAAACATAGGTTGTCTGGATATTTGAGATGTAATTTTGAAGTTAATTTCCTGCAAATCAGACTCCACAAAGTTGATTAGTTTTAGAAAAACACTTTCAACCTTTTATAAAAAAATAGAAGAGTCTGTTATCGCTGCCGCTTTTCTTTTTTTATTACCAGCTCCTTTTTCTTGTGTTGCAGTCTTTGTCGTCTTCGTCTCTGCAGCTCCATTGTAGAAAATGAAAACTGAACTCAAGGTTTAAAGTGACTTTTAGGCTCCCATGCTTTGGTAATTTACATATAAATACCAAGTATCTAAAGAATAGGTTTCTCTGTTAGATTTGCATTATGGTCATTAATGACTCCTTGAAGATTTCATGATTTATGCAATCTTACGGTATTTAAAATTTTAAAACAACAAAGTTGGAATGGAAAAACATGTTTGAGGGTCTTTAGGTGTTCTTTTTTTAAGACAAGAAACTATTACACATTGCAAATAGTTTATGCACTGGATATACTAATGCAAAAGATACAATTCATAACTATACGCAGTAAACGCACAGATGTGCATGTAGAAAATACTGCAGCCTGCCTGTGTGTGTTATATATAATTGATGGTTTCAAATATACCCTATGTTACTGCAGATGTATAAATAAGCTATGAGGCAAACATTTATGTCTAACAAAGGGGTTAGAGGTGTTTTATGTGGCCTGAACAACAATCACCTGCTGCTATCAAGATGTTCTTCTAGTGTTTGTCAGTATCAAAGCAATTTGTTCTCCCCCCCATGAAACCAGTGTTGATTTTTCAAACAAAAGCGTGGCATTTAAAAAGCCTCATTGTACAGCTCAAAGACTTCTCCTCACAGATTGGTTGAATGTGAATCTTTTCACCCAAGAAGTGCAGTTTTATGTTTGATACTTAGCAGAGTTGAGTCATTAAATTACATGTTACATAATCAAGCAATTTGGGATTTTTTTTTCAGCTTTCATTCAGTACTTTAAACATAATTTTTCCACATTTCTGTTGAAATGCATGAATACTGCTTAAATTTATGAGGGGGTGGTTGCAGCCTTCAAACTATGTGCATATGCTGGATATTTCAAATTTCCAATCATCAACTTTGTTGTGGCTGACATGTCCTGATGTATGTACTTACAACATTTCTCATGGAACAAAGAAACACTGTTTAATTTAAAAAAAAAGAGAAAAGTTTTCTTAATTAAACTGTTTTAAATTAAACCTCTTGTGGTTTCACTGGCTGCATATTTTTGTGGGGTTTTTTAAATGCATGCCAAGACAACCTCGAGTTTGTATTATTTATTTATTTTTGAATAACCTGGCTTCGTGTGCGCATCCAAACCTACTGATTGCCCGAAACACAGGTGTGAAAGTCAAGGTCTTGTTTGCAAGATGCAGCAGGTGCCTGCGGCTGGAGGTCGATGCATCGGGAGGACTAAGCTGCACCTGAACCGTGTATGCCGGAAGAGCCATGTATGATGCACCTGCCTTCAGCTTTGCTTAATCCCCGGACACAACCACGGAGATTGAGATAGGTCTTTGCAAGAGCCGGAATCAACGCAGTCATCGCCACGTCTGGCACTGCACAAAATTCCACATAAATAAGTAAATCAAATCAAATCCAAATTCCAAAGTTATTCACTGAGACGTCTGTGTGCATTTATATGGAAAAAAAAACATGCTGTAATTAAGATGAAGTTAAATGTAGATTAAATTATCTGTGCATTACACACACACACATTCAACTCATTATGTATTCTGGAGAAGCATCTGGATCTATATTTTTGAAAGGCATACAATCTATTGTAATGTGCTGCTGGGATGGCGATGCAACACAAAGCATCTCAGTGTCCTGTAGCACCAGAGAATAAGAATCTGCACCTTAAAAGGTGTTAGAGATGAAAACTCCTGATCACAGTCATCATACATTCTTCAAGGTGAGCGGGAAAGGAACACAACGGCATCAAGCACCACCTACGAGAGGATATAAAGCAGCTGAGTGATTGCCCAGGGTCTCTGTGGACCAGCAACAGGATAATATAATCCATACAATTCTCCCCAAAGGGATGCTTGGTTTGCAGCTCATTCCTACTGTTCAGGCCCAGATTGAAAATTTCAATCATTTTATCCTTGGGTCTTATCCCATTCTTACTCTACCACAGTGTACTATAAGTGCAAAATATTAAAGTCTGGAACAAAAAGAAATCTGAAGCCCTTAATACTTTCTTCTTTGACGTCAGTACACAGACAAATAAGTACGTCAAAGTAAATTGCTCTAATTGTGGCTTATACGAGGCCCGAATCCTCTCAAACACATTGTGAATAAAGTGAGCTGTAATACCACACTGACATTGAAATTCAGCCACGATCTTTGGAAAATAATTTCCTTGGTTTTGCTCGTTGAGTTATTTTGGTCTCCACGGCCTCTCTTTGATGTGAGATACAGCAAGACAAGACAAAATGTATAAAAATATTTGTAAAAAATTGAGCTGAGCACAGAATGTAAAAAGTACAGTCTAAATGCTGTAGAGAAACACTCCTTCAACTTGGAAATGTCGTCAGCATACAAAAAAAAAAAACACAGCAGCTCTGTAACGGAAAACAAAGCCAAATGATTCCTGTTGCGTGCTACGATTCTGTGGTTCATGTTGTTTGCATGATGTATTCTTTTGTTTCCAGATTTCCTTAATCTCAGGCAAATGACTGCATATTATAACAGCCTGCTCAGTCTGTTTGTTGTGATTTCTAGACGGAGTTTAGTAATAGCTGCTGAACACTTACAAGGTAAATCAAGCGGCAGGATGAATATGACGGAAGAATATTCATTCTGTGTTAGCTCAAGTGTTCTGCTCCTGCTTTCCAAGCCTGAATAGCAACAAGAGTCTCTGCATCTGTCTATTTGTTGTACATTCACACATGTACAGTGATTCTTGAACTCTTAAAAACAGACTGATCTTTGCTCAATAAACATTGCATTTAAGATAAAGATGTGGATTGTTGGTTTCTAATCACATATATATATACAGATGAGAGCTAAAGTTTAAACTGTGGACTTTGCCGCTCTTATTGTCTAATATTTTCAAAAACTATGTTTAATTGTGAATTTAGAAGCTCTGATTGCTTTTAGCATCTTTAAAATTCACCAGCTTCCATTTTTATTAGAGCCCCCTGGCAAGGATGTGCAAAATCTGAAAAATATGTAAATTCCCTTTTTATTGCAGTAAAGGAATCTAAGAATGAATGTAGAAATGAACAACTGTCAATTTAAATATTATTCTTTTTTTTCTTTTTTTTTTAACAAATTCACTGATCTGGTCACAACTAAAGCCAATACTTTGTGCAATTCCCTTTTGACAGAGAGGTAGTAGTTAATCATCTCGTATAACATTTCACAAGGTTGGAGTACACAGACAGAGAGCTCTTTGATAAATCCTCTTGGTATAATCTCCCTTAAAAATCCAAAGTTCTATATCATCTCCTTTACCTTCTAAGATTTTCTATAGGATTTACATTTAGGGACAGGAAGAAACTTTATTTTGAGTATAGTGAATCATTTTTGTGTTAATTTCATCATATATTCAGCATCACGTCCAGCTGTAGGACACAACGACCACCATCTTCATTTTTACAGTACAGACCAGCAGATGAACAGAGATAGTTCATCATACATAATTTCAGATCCTCCAGTATTCAGTCATTTCCTTTCCAAATATTAATTCACAATCATTTTATTGTTGTCTTTTGCATTATGCAACTCAAAAAAAGATGGATTTATTTAAAGGTGTATCGACTTCTGGTGTTCCAATATTTGGGGACTGTTGAAAAAGGAATAATTTAAGTCAAATTAAAAAATACAATTCGGTTCTTTTTTCCCTTTTCGCGTCCCGGATCTCAGCTGCTGTCCGGAGCCCACGCGAGAACACAAAGAGGCGTACGCAGCGTGTTGGCGTCACAGAAGTTCAGAATTTAATCCAATCAGAAGAAAGTATAACACAAGACAGAGAAATTAAAGAAACACAGTCACACATTAGTCACCTGAGAAAATGAGACAGATAGAGGAAAAGACGAAGACGTCGAAGACGTCCTCGGAGAAACAGTCAGCCCATGGTGCTAAAAATTGACTATTTCTACCTCATTTTCTTTGTGCAAGAGGTTTTATACTAGTAGGTGTGTTCTATTCAAATAAGGTGCAACACCTCTCGACCAATTAGAAGCCGTCTTCGAGCACCACTGAAACCGGCACCTCCCTACAATTTGGTGAGCCATCAAAAAGAAGTTTTACTCCTTGATGTTGTTTGAAATTAACCAGAACTCTAAAGTCCTGCTGACTTTTACACTTCGCAAATGTCTCAGGAGACTTGGCTCTATCCAAACAGATAAATAACAAACCGCATGTATTGTTTTAGACCAAATTCTCTGCGGGTTGAACTGCCGGTCAATACTTCAAAGTCGACCATAAATTCAGGTTTTATTTCACCAATTTATGCAATCTCCTGACTCAGGCAGAGTCAGGAGATCTCCTGTCGCCTTCCTTAGGCACGGACATCCACAGATTTCACAAGTCTCTGTGAAATCCTGAGTTTTTCTACCTTAAATCCTATATTTTTAATTCAATAAGAGTTACCTCTAAACTTAATATGCTTTTTGGTCTGTTATTCCTCCCAGCATCTCTTTGATATTTAAACTTATCTAAACTACAAAAATACTCAGATCCATTTCCTATTTTTAGTACAAAACAAAACATTTTCAATTAACCTTTATCATTGACTAGTTTTAGTTCTAATAGAATATTAAAATAAAATATTCAGTTAAAGCATGCAATATTAAAGTATTCTATATGATATCAGTCTGAAAGTTTAAAAGTTCACAGTTTCAGAGTTCAGAAGTGCATAGGTCATCCGTGCGTCGTGCCAAATGCTGCCTGAGTGACCCTTATTTCCTGAGACCAAATGTGGCCCTGTTTTTTAAATGATCTTCACACAGATAAGATTGTTTGCCTCCTGTAGTTTTACGACCAGGTTTTTCTAAATGCTGAATCTGTGACCTTCCAACCCCAGGGCCTGCATCTGAGCTTGCTGACACAAAATTCCTAGTTTTAAGTAAAAGATAAAATCAACTCAAACACTACAAAAATGGTTATATAAGTAAAAGATTCACTAAACTAAAGCACTAGAAATGGTTATATGATTGAATTCAACAAAACACTAAACAATGATTATATTTCCTCAACAGGACCCAGATGTATACACACAATATATATATATATATATATATATATATATATATATATAAAATATATAATAGAAATAAAGGGCATCTGGCCTCTATTTACCTGATGCATAATAAATCACATGGTGTATTAATACAAAGAAGAAGAAAAAGGCAAAAAAAATGTTAATTATTTGGCTTAAACCAGAGAGCAAATACTTTACAATGAAACAGCTATTATGCTATTTGATAAATTATATTATCTATATGCTTTCAACAACTTCTTATTTATTTGTTAAGCAGTAAGTTTTAATTGAAGAATTAATTGGATTTTACTTTTTATGAACAGAGCTTCCAACTGAGAAATACAATGCATAGTTTCTAAAACTCCCAAATTGTTTTTTGTTTTGTTGTTGTTTCTTTTCACAAGTTTTTTTTTTTTTTTCATTAATACTGGGGAAGAATTTGCATTAAGTCACCAAGATCTACAACTGTTTGTACATTTGGATATTTGCTTGTGTACTACATGCTGTGTATCAATATTATTCAATCTCAAAGTACATAAAACAACTTAGATTGCAAAGAAATATATAAAAGGTTCCTGTATTTATAAATTGTCAAATAGCAGTGCACAAATGGCTTGCTACACAGAGCTGTTACAGGTATGAATTTCTGGTGCCTTTATCAATAAAAAAATAAAAAGATCTTTTTGGCACTAGTGGGCTAAACTGAAAAGCAAATTGACAAGAAATATGGTGGAGCAAGACACACAGCAAATGGTCCGAGACTGGTAATGGAGCCCAGGGCACCAACATCCAGGGCTGTATCGTCTCCACAATGGGCACAGACTCTACCAACTGAGCCACCCAGAGCCCCAGTGATCAAACTATTAACGGCTTTATTCATGGTTCCGACAATTACCTCAAGTTGCTCAGATTCTGAAGCAGCAAAGCAGTTGCATTTATGGCAGCATAGAATTATTGGAGCAGAAAAAAAACAAAACTGTATTTGAGAAAAACAAAAAAGGCAAAAGCGATGAACATGTGGTAAAGCTATACGGTGAAGATACAGAGACTAAACTGAGGCTTGTGTTGGCATTTTTATCCATATGGCTTGCCGTAAACTATTCAACTATACTGGTGTCAACCTACAGTCATTCAAATTCTAATTTGAAATAAGTTGGCTGAGCTAATCTAAACATTTCATGTTTTTCCAACACAATTTTAAGAATGAAAAGACAAAACGGAAGCTGGCAGCCTAAATACGAAAATGTATTTCTTCTGAGTGCAATTTTATCAAACTGCTTTAGAGAGAGGACTTTAACAGCTTGGGAGATGAAGAAGGTAGACGACGCACACTGTTCATGGTTGGCTGAGTGAGAAACAAAGCCAGCCTGCAGTTAGTAGGCAAGATGGAAATACCCGCCTTTGAGTTGTCACTGAGGAAACAAAAGTCCTTCTGGCTCACTGCGAAAGGCAGAAAAAATAGGAAAATAGCAGAGCAGACCACCGATATGGAATCTGTTCAATTAAGCTTAAAGGACAGAAAATACCTGAGGCAAGACAATTGAACACATGCATTTTAATGCTCAAAATCAATACAAGGACCACACATCAGAGAAACATCTGTGTGGTACAATAAACAAGAAATATTATGGTGATAAGAAAGCAAAGTGCATAAACAAAAAGCTTACTTAAAACCACATAAAGATCTTCTGTAAATGGCGAGTGAAAATCTGGTTCAGAGTCGATATGTTTGTCCAGGAAGTCTATGAGATTTCGTAGAAATGTTTTATTTATAACTGACAGATGAATTAATTGACAAAACTTCCACAGACAGACCGTAATGAGGAATATTCATAAAGGATTATTATGATCAGGCTTACAAGGCTTGCCGGAGCAGCTCAAGCTGTGCTCCTTTACTTAGAGGTGTGACAAAGAGGATAATATGACAGCAGTGAACTGTGCCTCTGGCAAAGATTTAGCTCTAAACATCGCTACTGCCGTGTTTGTTCCAATTACTAAGAAGCCCTGAGCCTTAAAGTTGTATTGACTTGTGCCAGTGAGAAACATGAAATTCATCAGACAGCGCTGCTGGAGCAGTGTGGCAGCTGTAATTAATGTGGTCTGGCGTTGGGTTGGTGGTCACTGGGAATTGGTATTTACACTTTTACTGAGATTTTGAGGGTGGCTTGCACAAAGAAACATTAAGTACAGGAAGGTCTAAAAATAAGTAAACTACCAGAGAGATGCAGTTTAACTCGGTGCTGTCGAACAGCAGCAACGCAAACAAAAATTGGAGAAAGATGGAAAATATCAAACAAAAAAAAACTGTATAGCACATGTAAGATAGATCAGTTTTTCTTTTTCAAAAAAACTGAATTAAATCTGATGTATTATGTTATGTTTGCTTTGTTTCTTTATCAGAGAATAGGCTGATTTGTGCTTCGCATGTGGTGAACACTTTGCTACAGATGTTTGGGGTAGAGAAGATGTTTAGTCTTTATAGTTTAATACATGTTTGTGTTTATTTGGCAGTCGCTTTGATCCAAAGCGACTTACAAATGAGGATAATAATGCAGTTAATACTGAAGCTAACAATAAGCTACTTAGAAAAGAAGAAAGCTAGTCAGGCTCTGTTAGAATGAAGCAGCAGATAATTCACCAGATTAGATAGTAAAAATATAAAAGAATAAAAAAGAATTAATTTCTTGAGTTATATTTTTTTATCTCTGTTCGTTTGTAATTCTCGTAGTAGTTAGATATGTTTGATTGTTGCAGAAAAGATCAAATTTTACGCATAATTCAATTTATTGTATATTATGATAAAACCAATGATGGTTCTGGGCCACATTTTGTTTGAGTACTTTTTTATCTAAATAAATATAATAAGAATTTAAAAACTGCATTTGGTATTTACTCAGAATATATTTGTCTGATATTAAAATTAGTTTAATGATCTGAATTGTTTAAGTGTGACCAAAAACATGAAGAAAAGGAAAACAGTGGGACAAGTAAGTTTTCTCAGCATAATACAATAGTTGATTGAAATGCAGTAAAACAATAATTTGTATCCAATTGTTTTCTGAATAGTTCCTTTTTCTTAAAAGAAAATAGTTTTTAAATTCTATTAAAATACTCCAAAAAGGCTGAAAAAACACAAATAAAATAATTTCAGACATCTTTTTGGTCACACAAAGAGAAAATGCAAAATGTAATATTTTTCATTTGAGTCAATGTATGCATTAAAAAGGTCAAAGGTCATTGTTTTGAGTTTAAGAGTAAATGCACTAAGTAGTATAAGTGGAAAATAGAGTAATTTTACTGTAGATGAATTAAAAAAGTGGTTCTAAAACCACTGCTGTGATAAAAGTAAAATAAGTAAAATAACCTTGAAATGCTTTAAATTAATTACTGTAGCAAATGTGTTGTTATAAATGACAATACACTGAGTTATATAAATAAAATTACACTGATATTGCTGTAAATGAACTAAAGCAGCAATTTTGGTACAGTAAATGACATTGCAGAAGAAATTAAATTAAATATTTAATAATACCTTACAGGCAACCATTAGTTGGTGCTAAAACTTGTAAAAACATTTCTACGTTAGAATAAACCTGGTATTAAAACGAACCAAGTGATTCCTTTTGTCTTACAGTCCAAACTTACATTAAAACCCAATGCTGCAAACAACTTTCTTGTGTTAAAGAAAACACACTGCATGCCCAATGTCACACTGGGTTTATCATATGCGCAACATTTCTTGTTTGAATTAGAAATGTCTGAATTTTAGTGCATCCAGCAGGAAATTATACAAACACACTGTGACTGACTTTTTATTTCTTTTTTTTTTCTTTTTTACACAAAAAGGTGTAAAACCAGAAGATAAAAGTTTTGAAAACACAGAGGGTCTGAAGAGCTGTTATCAAAAAACCACTTTGAAAGATTTCAGAAAGGTCTGAATCATTCAACACAAACAATAAATAACAGAGAAGCTTCAAAAATGTGGTAGGGTATAATATGACTGACTTGATTTAGACAATCCATGTTGATACTCATGTATCAAACATAAGGCTTATTAGGTAACACACTTCTTTGATTACACTTCTAATGCATTTGCCTACAGGTTCTTGTCCCCCCTTGGTCTCTTAGGACAGCTTAGAAAATGTCCTTATATTTATTCATTGATCATTTTGCAGCACACATTGCTTGGGGAAACTATGAAACAAGCTCCTCAAATGGCACAGAGTCCCAAAGTCCCAGCCCAAGAGGAAACGGTGTGCCACCACTGCAGGTGTCAAGACAATGAATGAATTTATTTAATCACCAAATTCCTTATTAGAGTGAGTGATTCTCCAGAGTAACTTGCCGTAAACAGATACTGATATTAATGTCAATGGGTGAAATAACTACATCTAAAACATGTAGAACACCGTAGGCACTCTAGAGCAAAATCTGTGTTAACTTCTGCTGAAGGATTAAGTGTATTTTTTGGAAATAAGTGCCACCCATGTGATATGGCAAAAATGAGATCAACCCTTACAATCAAGAAAATCCTTTATTGCAGCTGTAAATGATGAGTGATATTGCACCAATGATATCCCTGCAAAGCTAAGTGGCTCTAAAAGTGCATGAGCAACTGCATCATGCACACAGTTAATGTCGAATAGATAACAAAAGTCCTCAAACAGCAATGTTCCCTCTCTAATACCTCCTAAATATTTGATTTTTATGGTAGATAATAAGGACAAATGGAAAACTTGGCTATCTGGGAGGCACAATGGCCTCATAAAAGCAGATGGTCACCAAAAGAGTGAAATTTTAGGGTTGTTAATGTCACATAAGGGCATTAATGCTGAGGATTTAGCAGATGTCGAAGGAGCAAGGCGGACAATAAAAGACTCATCAGAGCTTTTATGATGTCATTGATCAACATACTCACATCCACAAGGATTTTCTGCTTAACACAGAATACTGAATCAGTTCTGTGAGAGTTTTATTTCAGTGCAGAATGCCAACAAATGATCTGCACATTTTAACAGACTGATTTCTTGGTCTCAGCCCAGTGCAAATGATCAAAATCATCAATCTGATGAAAAGATCTCCCCCGCCCCTCTTTGGGCACAAATTTTAAGAGGCTTATGAAATCTTTGCCATCTTCGTGACCTGACCTCGCTCGCTTCCGATTTTAACACCTGCTACGTGGAGATGCAAAGGGACACAATGAAAGATGATTGTGAATTTATGAAGAGGTCTGTCAACATGCAAAAACAAACCAACAAGCCTGAAGAAACACCCTTATTCCCCTCGAGCAGTCGAGCCAGCGAGATTGTCAGGTTTAAAGTAAACACTCGAGCCGTGATTGGAGTTGCTCTCACAGAGCCACTGTTTCATAATCCAGCTGAGAGTTGAAGCCGAAGGAGCACGGAAACTGGAATACGGCTTGAAGCAGCTCACTGCAGCACTCTGGTGCTGAGATATTCAAGCAGGATATTAACATAAAGTGTTTCTGTCTAATGCATCCCTGCTCCAATGTTCACTGTTGATAAATGATCAGTAATTTACTATGGAGAAGCAGGAAGCACATGCTCAGCAGCAATTTATAATACATCATTATGAGCTCAGAGGGATCTTTACTTTTCCAGCAGCAATAAATGTTTTTAATAGAGCCATTAAGAGGTTGAATTAAAAAAAGATATGCAAGATAAAGTTTGACTAAATATAAATATAAAGCTCAAGTGTCAACACATAGGCCTTAGATATAAAATATACCAAAAGTAAGATGCCAATATTAATGAACCAACTAATGGCTCAATTTGCTGTCAAACTACACAGAAATAAAAATATTATTTACGTTGAATTTTACTCACTTTACATTTTTAAATGATTTGGTTTCATGAAAATGAAGCCAAGGCAGAGGTCACATGGGTTATTGTAGCGGTCCCGCTGGCACACTCTGTGAAACCATGAAAAGTGATCACAAACGGTATTAGTGCCTATAAAATAGCCACAGTGCTATACTTTAATATGTTCAAGTAAAAGTTAATAACTATCTTGTTGCATATTTTGAATAAAATAAATAATTTTAAAAAGTAAACCTCTACTGCAATCCATCATGTCCGCCCTGTTTTGGGAACCTGCACAATAAGTAATGTGCCGTAAGGGTTAGAGACATTGCCACTGACATCAGTAATAAATCGATATAAGAGCTGCTTCCATTTAACTCTGCTCTAAAATTTTTTATTTAACTGGATTGGCAGAGACTATCAAAAGCTGTATTGTGGACTATAAGAAATAATTGTGTACATGCACAAGATGTTTACAGATAAAAATTAACTTGAGATGTTGTTGCTTTATAAATTACTGATTGTGCTGATTTTAAGTCCAACTAGTATCCAGGCTTAAGGGTTTTGTTTTGTTTTGTTTTGTCACAGATCCAAAGACTAACAAAGACAGATAAATTCTTTGCCATTCTTTGCAACACGTACAAGCATGTTGTGAGACTGCACATCCTATACTCTTTAGATAACAATTAATTTGTGTTCTGTTTTATTTCTGAAAATAGTAAATTATTAAATGTATATTTTCATGAGAACCACTGGGAACCATAGCTTGATATTTAATTTCAATTTTGTCCATCCATCTTTACATCAATTTTGACCAGCTTCTATGTCAAATACCATAGTCGTAATAATTCCCATAGCATGATGCTGCCACCACTCTGTTTCATTGTGGTTATTGTGAGTAGTGTATGACTAACTTTCCACCACACAGAGGCAGAGAATATCCACCATGTTGTTTTAGTAGGAAGACGAACATTATCAACCCAATCAAAGGTATCAGCTTTGCAAAACCTCTGCTCACAATGATCAACATACCCAGAGCTGGACAGTATAAGAAAAGATATAAGAAATAGGATATAAGAAATAGAGAAGCTTCATGCTTCTCTATTTCACAAAGTGTAAGAACATGAGCAAACACATAGGAATTATCATGTTCAACCCGTCCATCTGATGTTGTTATTGTGATATTTGTTTGACACCCCTCTATAAATCAGATTCTTTGCTGTAGGTGGATATAATCTTTTGTCAAACTATTGTTCCATAACACCCCTCAAACTTTGCAGGGCACCAGTCAACAGTTATACAAGAGTATAAAGTCCAAAACCTCATATCAAAAGCACAAATACTTTGAGATAACCATAACAAGAACAAGAAATAGATGTTGTTTTTTTGTGCATTCAATCATGTGCTGGCTAATAAAACAAGAGTTTTTCTCTGGAACCCATACAGTTGTTATATCCATGCTTTAGAAGGAATGGATGGCGTTCGAATTATCCTTAAACTCACAGAAATCGCTACGATGTTTTTCAGAGTACAAGTAACATCAATTCAAAAACATACCAGTCTCACTACAGTATAAGTTGCATTTATTTAGAAACTGTCAAACGTGACCTCTATGTTAAAGACATGATCCGTTGACACGTGTTCAGTTGATTTTCAACAAACTGTCAACATAGGCTTAGGGAATCTGCTGGCAGTCTCTGACACTAGCTCTAAATCACGGTGGTCAGGAAAGGCTCCGCTCCACCGATGAAGCAAAGATGCCTACAGTAAATCTGGGGTGACAAAGAAGCTTTCGCATTACATGAACATCAAGAAAGCCTGCCAGAAATTTCATTTCTATTCATCTCCTTGGCAACTATGGTGTGTAAATGTAACTAGACCATCCACAAGTCTTTTCCAACAAGACTTCCCTTAAGGGCCCAACTGTGGGCTCCTTCCTCCAGCTCTGGCCGTCTTGCTTTCAGCCTGTGATTAGCTTTCTTCGCAGCGGCAGATGGCGATGCTTAATCCTACTTTCATTTTGTCAGATCAGTCAAAACATCAGTCATCAGTCAAAAGATGAGTCATGAAGAGGACTAAAAACATACATTCATTGCACCTACATTGAAAAGCAGCACCAGACAAACTTTGAAAAAAGTGTGACTTATAGTCTGGAAAACATGGTAATTTCTCAGAGATTTGTCAGATGCTGTTGGTTGAGCATTTGAAACCAAATCTGCAGAAACCAAATGTTTCAGCTTGTTTATCACCATGCTCATGTTCCCCAGTACAAAGTTGTACAGACTTCCAGTTTTTAATCTCCAAACTCTAAGCCTCTTCCAGGCCTTTGTCATCAAATCTCATTGTTTTACAATGGGATGGAGGAACAAGTAGCCACATCTGCTGTCTCTCTGGCTACGGATAGTGAGATTCACAACAGTGTCACTTCACCTCTGAGGGAAAGAGCCAGTAAACACAACACTGGCAAAGGGACCAAAATACCAACAATCTAATTGCCCTGGTGAAGCTGTTTGTGGATATTTGCTCTCAAACCCATTCTTCTCTCAGCTCAGTGTTGCAGTAGGCCAAAAAGGGACGAAAAGGGGGGGAAAAAAGTGCTGCCGACGGCAAAGCATCTCTTAAACCTCCCCAGTTCTCAAAAAGCTCCGAGCAGAATGATGGCTGCAAAACACTAGCCAGAATGATTTGAGTGGTGTTCAGGGCTTCTTCAGATTAAGAAGCCTGTATGTCGACAAATTCAAAAGAATGACAGTCATCCTTGAAAGGCAAAGAAGTGCTGCGGCAGCAGACGTTACGGAAAGGGAAAAGCATTGCATTAACAGTTTCTCAGATAAATACTTGAAATAGCCGTTAAAACATCTCTCGCATTCCAAAATTGTAATTTTGCACCCCTCGGTGTGTAAACACATGCTGTGATGTATATCTTCTATTTTTTTCAAGGCTTTTCTCCCTATCACAATGTCAGTGAACCTGCTTTATTCTTCTATAGGACCCAAAAGATGAATATACCTGTAGTTTTACACATTGACACACAGGAACAATGGAAATAAAATAAATTTTAAACAAAGATCACTCATTTTGAGTCATTCAAGTTTCTTTAAAAGACAAATAAGATTATAAACCAAAAAGTGGCTGTGTTCAGATGCTTTGAATATTAAAGAACAATTTACAATCTAAGTAATGCTACATGAGCTGCCTCATTATTGAGACAGAATGCAAAAAATTGGTACTTGCTGGAAAGGGAAACTTCTAATTTTGATTTATATTGTTATTTCTTCCCATTAAAACAGCATCTGTGTATCCTAATGATTGTTTCTACTCTCCACCGATCTGCATTTATTTTATGAAAAAATCTAATGTGCCATGCTTTTACTCTAAAAGGTTTATACAATAATTCCTGATTTTTTTTAGTCACTCTGTGGTTTATTTTGTAGAAAAATTGCATAGTTGAAAGTCAATCTGCAGTTAAATTCAATCTTTATGAATCATGATGAACATTATACATCATTTACGAATAAAATAAGTTATTTAAATTTTTCATCCTCTTAGACAAAAAAACATTAAAATTATGCCTCAGTGAGAGTGGAGTGTTAGTCCTATGAGGATCACAAAGTTTCATTACAATCATTAGTAAAGTTAGTAAAAAAAAATTAAAAAGGCAGATTTTAGCAAAAATCAGAACTGAGCACCAAGACCTGCTGTGTTAACATTGATCATATGAGTCATTTTCTATAGATCAATAGAGGCAGCTGACTGGAAACTTATTTCTGGATGTTTTCAAACAAAAAAAACTATACAGTACATTCTCTGGCTACTTCATTAAGTACACATGATCACCAGCTTGAAGCATAAATAGTGAATCAGGCAGTGAGACAATGCATTAGGCTTCAATATACGGTAAGAATTTAGTGCTGAAGTTTCAACCAAACACTAGGAGTGGAAGAAATTGCCTTTAAATTACTTTGAACGTGGCATGGTTGTTGGTGTCAGACAGGCTGGTTTGAGTCTTTCAGAAACTGTTGATCTGCCGCTGAGATTTTCCCTTGTAACAATCTCAAAGGTTTACAAGGGATTGTCAAAAAAAAAAAAAACAGAAAACCTGCATTCATAGGAAGTTGTCCGGATAAAAACGTCTTGCTGATATCAGAGGTCAGAACGAGTATCTGGAGAGCTGTCAAGTAAACCAGAGTGTCACTTCTACCAGTTAAAATCAGGAAACTAAAGCGATAAGTTGCACTGGAGCATAAGAACTGAATAGCAACCGATTGGAAAAACCCTGCCAGATTAAATGAGTTTAGATTTCAGCTGCAACATTTGCACGTTAGGGTCAGAATTTAGCAGAGACAGCATGAAAGCATAGACCCATCCTGCCTTTTATCAACCAGAACAATTACTGACAACTGAGCTTCAACTAAATCACAGCCTGGCTAAGAAATGTCACTGTGTCCATCCCTTTATGATAACAGCATATCCATCTTCAGATGCCTTCTTTCTGCACTAACTCACAAAACTTAAATCACCTTAAACATTACAAAGAGTCCACCGTAGATCAGAATTCAATAGAGCAATTTGGTATATGGATGAATGGGAGAGTTGTGGATCACAAATTTGCAGCAACTGCATAATTTTTTTTTAAATGACTTCTGAAGGTAAAAAGGGCGTACAACCAGGTATTAACTAAAGTACCTAAGAGAGCGGCTGGTAAGATTATACAGTGTTTTTCTTTTTACATTTACTTTATCTGCCACATGCCAGTCTTCCTCAAACGACATTAAGAGTCAATTTTATAGATGGCTGAGTGAACACCTTAAGTCCCTCTCTTTATCCTCTAATTGGCTTATCTGTTTATTCTGCACAGTACTTACTGACACACACAGTGCAGCCAATCGCAGGAGAATACTACTCCTAACACCACCTTTTACCCCTCATCTCAGTCTTTAAACAACGGCTGCACGGCCCAAAGGTCCATCGCAATTAGACTCATCTCGGTCTCGATTTGATGCAAAGTCAGTCAATATGTTTCATCTCAGGTGAGTATCACAGTTTAACTTTCCTTTAATTAAGGACATCTTCACAAAAGCCTGCTTTGCACGCGGATCTCACAGCTTCAGTGCTTCCAGTGGTTGGAAAAGCAGCAGAAACACATTTTTTTTATTTCAAGATGTATGAATGATAAACTTGAAGGCTCAAAAAAGGTGATTGAAGGTGTTGCAAAAAAAAGTTTGTGCATTCTCAGTTTCCCCAGAATTAACACATACCCCCACACACCCCCAAAAAAAACATTCAACAAAAAGCTCCAGTGACTTTGGAAGATGTGCCGCCATTGTTTTAGTCATTTAGTGAGACTGAAGTTTGAGGTTTATTCAGTTGGATAACACAAATTGGTCTGATCCTTGTTAGCGCAAGCTGCTGTGTTTCCTTGTTGACTGTGATATGCTGCTTTGAATAAACAGACAACTGTGCACAGTCTGAAGATCACACTAATTTATTCTCCGCCACGGCTTTTTAACTAAATCACAAGACATACCTAAATCGTGCTTGAGACAAACACATTCAGAAATATCTCATCATCTCCTCAAAGTGGATTCTTCTCTACTTCTGACTCATTGCATCTTTTCTATTTTGCTTTAAAGCCATAAGTTCTCCATTTATGTATTAAATTGTGTTTCTTATATAACAGTAATGGCCCAGACCTTTGCCAGACAGTAATTTATTAAGACGTACCAATGAGACTGTTTTAATATAAGTTCACTTTAAATGCAAAAAAAGGAAAAAAATGTTTTCAGTTTTCTCTCTTATTGAAGGACAAAGCAATTTGTCACGGAAATATAATTATTTCTCCATTTACAAGGCAGTCCCAAAGCATGAATTTAATTTCAGCACTATGTTTATCTTTAGATTAAGTAATCACTTTAAGTCAGAAGGACAAGGCTACCCATCTGATTTTATAACCTTAATAAAACCCAGAGAGGAAACCAGTTTGGCAGACCATACTCAATGATAAATAACAAAGGAGACACCAATTAGGGAAGTCAAAGGGTTTTTTTTTAAAGCAGTTAATATGAGGTAGTGAAATAAAATGTAGTCAGATCTCAATTTGCTCTTTTCCCCGATCCTTTAGTTCAACCCATAAATGTATTTATAAAAATAGATATCCTAATTCTTTACATATTAGGAGGTTAAAGGGTTTGTCCATTACAGGCCTTTCAAGACATTTTTTGGAGGAAAATATAATTGGATGTATCCGGTTATTGTGAGATCTGTTTCTCTCCAATGAGAAAAAAAGTTGTGCATTACAGTACATTAGTAACAGATTTGAGTCTATTTTATAAACCAGAAAGTGATTGATATTTCTGATTGTTATGAAAAAAATACTATTAATAATTGTTTGTGTATTTTGCTTGTGTTTAGACAATGAAACGCCAAAAGAATCTGCTCATAAAGAGATTATGTAATATTTATTTACTCATCAGAATAACATAAGCTGTTTATATCTGGAACTTTTATTACTGTATATTTATTTAAAAAATTGAAATTGAAATTTCAGGGCCTTTTAGAGTCCATTTTGCAAACTTAAAACCTGGAAACTCACATTGCTGGTTAGAGAAGCAATATGTGACAGATTGAAAAGTTCAAGTCCAAAATCAGCAAGGGTGGGATTTTAAGATCCTCTTCAGAAATTTAAATAACAAAAATTATAAATGTTGGATCTTGTCTAGTCTTACTTTGTGGTTAATGGCTTGGAACTACTGAAAGGTAAATAAAGTATTTGCATCTTTTCTGTTTGGAATTGGAACATTGTATTAAATGTCATACCTTGGATTTAACTTTTACTAAGCCACTCAAAAACCCTTTTTAATAATTATTTTAGCCATTCAAATCTGTGTGTGTGTATTTACTTCAATAATGACACCGTGGTTGACTTTAGGCATTGGGGGCTCCATTTCTAAAATGGCTCACATTATGCTCTGCGTTCTTTGGTGATCTACTACACGAGTCTAAAGGCACCTTCACAAAACATATCAAGGTGAGAATAAGGCACATTTCTGTCTTCTCAATTATGCTTTATAAAAGAAGCAATCTAACTGTTACGCCCCTGAATCAGCCCATAGTCACGGCCCCCATTGGCTGACTTGTACAGGGGCAAGACGACTGTACAAGTGCTTTTGTTGATGCTACACAACGCCTGGTGTTGTCTCACACCTTTTGGCTAAATATTTTGTAAACTTTCAGCAGTCTGGAGTAACACTGTCTCCCCTTGAGATTTTGTAAATAGCCAGAGGCAACTTAAAGGTGACTCATCTTCACAGGTTTATGACAGCAATATTTTGTGAAAGTGTCCATTGATGCACACGTGGAGTAATTTGGTAAAACAGCAAATAAATCTAACCCTTTTTTCAAAAAACAGTTAATTCATGATTTCACAAGAATGAGGGGTTTTTTTTTTCAAATCATCTGTTTCTTGTATTTTCTCTTCTTATGTTTGTCTGATATTAACATTCGGTTGATGATTTGATGACATATGGGTGTGACAAAAAAGGCAAGAACAGGAAAAATCTGTCAGGAGGCAAATACTATAGTAGAACGGCTTAAGAACAAGCCTGTGTCTGTGATTCCTGTGTTTATTAAAATTATGTTATATTACATTTGTTATAAGATAAATTAGGCACAAGAAAAAAAAGATCCATTCTAAAAATATTATCTTTTTTCTTGGCCTTAACTAGAAATAATTACTCCGTCTCCTTCATCCAGTGGTATTTTCCCAAAATATTAAATTTACCTTCTCTGGAATCTACTGAATTATGTTTTTTTATGGTTTTCTGACTACATAATTTAAGATAACATATTTTGTTTACTAGAAACTGAAGAAGCAACTTTGCACATGTAAGGGATTGAAGCTAGCCTGCTGCTGTTGGACAAGTGATCACCTGAAATAACTCGTCATTTCAGCTCCAAACAGGATCATAAATAAGGTTTTTAGCTCATAAAACATGCAATAAGACGTTTAACAGCTGTGGTTTCATGGGGCTCTCTACGTTTTTCGGCTGAGCATCTTGTGCACCTCACTCAAAACACTAAAACAGACTTGAGCAGAAAGACAAAATACAAACCCAGTCGAGGAAGCCAGAGAACAATTCACCCAGCTCCACTTCAGGTGTTATGAATGTGTTGTAATGAGAATTCGTCTTATTTTATAACACACATAAAAACGTTCCCCATGCAATCCTGTAAAAACGTCAGATTGACAAATGGCGCGCACTGTGTATTTGGGCTTGCTCGTTTTTTGACTGAAACAGGTTTCCAGGCTATGTGGCAAGAACCGCCGCTAATCTGCACAACCTCTTCACACTTCTTCAGCTTGTGTCAACAGCACTGCAAGTCAGTTAGCCATTCATATGCTGCTACAGATGGTCCCATCTCTCTTCTTCAGCTCTGTGGCTGACATGATTCATGGGCTCTGTGTCTTGATTTAGGGTCTCTTTCATATTTCTACACGCCCACGGCAGAAGAGAATTTCTCTAAGACACCCCTGAGGCAATGACCCTGGTCTACTAGGCCTGTCTGCCTGAGAGAAATATAAAGAGAGTTCACCTGAGCAAAACTGGGCTCAACACAAGAGTCTGGCACATGCATGATGACACACGCGCACACACGCACACACACATGCACATTTGTAAATGAAATTTCCTCTGGAGCGAAACTGTTCACACAAAGTCAAACGAGGCAAAGTCTGTTTGTTTTTCTCAAAAAAAAAAAAAAGTGGTTTAAAGTGAACAAACAAATTATGAGTCAGGATTAAGTCAACAACCTACAGTTTCAGTTGATGCAACAACCGAGCTCAACAAAGCAAAGCGAGCCCACTCTTCTCTTTTATTTCTGCTGCAGTCTTTACCCTATTGTTATTTCCCCACCTGAAGCCAACTGAATACACAAATGAGAAAAATTAGATGTAATTGTTTACTCACTCACCGTTAGTTACATTTTTGCAACAATAACAACCTCACGGGTTTCCTTTCCCATCTGCAACAAAGACTTTCCTCCAATTTGCTCTCTGTGGGCTTCGGATTGCCTTGTCAGAAAGAACTATATCGCAAGACTTTGCACACCACTTCCTTATCGCTGCCAGTAAATTACCTCAGAATCAGATACAGGCTGCCAACTCGCCGAAACTCGACTCGGCAGACATGAAGAATAAGAAAAAAGAATGTGGTAGAGAAAAGACAGAGAGAGAAAGAGAGAGAGAGAGAAAAGAAAAGTGTCAAGACATGACAAGAGCAGAAGAGTGGCCCCATAGAGACAGATTTCAGACGCTCTCAAAGGCCATCCAATGTTATCTAAAGATCATCTACAGTCACCAACTTTCGCCTTTTTACACTCCGCTCAACAGCTGGAGTCAAGCACATGTCAGTCAAAACTTTAATAACCTACAGGCACCACAAAGAGGTTTTCTCTTCCAGATGTAATCAATCTGAAAGACAACTCCCAACAAAGCAAAGCCAGGCAGCAAATAAAGAGCCTTTTACTTTAAACAATACAGGAATAATGGATGCTGTGTGTCCAAAAACACAATCATTTCTAGGAAGCTAAAATGTAATTAATCATCATTTCTGATAAGTATAAAGTAAATAAATGTTGTTTTTTTTAAGTTTGAAAATAATATAAAATTGATAAACTAAATAAAACTTTGGTGATGAAAACAAAGCTCAAACAGAGGAAAGATCAGAAAATTAAAACAATAAAATATTTATCACTGGAGATGCACAAATCAGGCTTTTTCCTGACCAATATCAACTTCCTGTTTCCTCTGAGGTCTGAATTTCAGTTTGACAAGTACAATGGTACTAGCACAACAGAAAACTGAGGATTTATTCACATTTATGTATCAAAGCACATTTTTTTAACATTTGCCAAATATTTCATAAAAAGGAAGAACATCTTGTCGCTCGATGAGTTTATAAACCAAAAAGGGAATAAATAAGTCTGGTTTACCTATGAATTGGTTTCAGTTTCTGGCAACTGGTGCAAAGTCCAAACTTGACTTAGGTGAAATATAAGTTTTTTGATTTTAATTTTTTTTTCCAGAAAATCCTTTAGTCTTATTTTTGGCCAAACGTATTGCGAACACAATATTTTACAGCTTCTTCAACCTTTATTGGCACCACTGGCACAGAAGAGTAAAATCCAGTAAATAAATACATCTTTCAATCTTGCAGAAAAATTTTACAAAAAAAAAAAAAGCCTCATCTGGCCAAATATACACCTAGAGGTGTATCTGTAGATGCATGCAGGTTTGGATATAACACAATTTTCTTATAGCCATTTCTTATTTAAAAACAAAATTCACAAAGTCACACACAAGGTAGTAAACAGCCGATGAAGATTTAATAAATGTGTTAATTTAACACTGAATATAATATTAAATTCCAGAGCTTTATTAATTTGCTATACGTGTATTTATTCATGTTTGCCATTCTGTAAAGACAGATTTTCTAAAAAGTATTTTTGAAGAATGTGTGTTTTGCTATAACAGATTAAGCTTCCAAACAGACAATTTGAAAAAGACAATATTTGTTTCTTTCAAACAGGCTCAGATTTCTTAAAACACTTTAAATAATAAATTATAGAAATGCTAGGATTGCTGTTGGGACAGTAATCTACTCCCTTGTGCATTTAAGTTAAGCGTCTGAAAATAATTTCAGGAAAAAAAAAAAAACAACTTCTGTTGTTTTTTTTTTTGTTTTATATTTCCAAACAATTTCAAGTCTGTAACCTGAAGAGTGAAAAATAATAATAAAAAAGAAGAAAAATACAATGCACAGATGGGAAAATTAATGCATGGCTTATTTAATCAAAACTGACATGTGCTACATGAGAAACAGTTGTTACTCAAAAGTCAAAGTGATTTTCTTTTTTTTTTTCTTTGTCACTGGTGACCACCATCTTATCATTCCACTGACTCACCCAACCTGTTCAGGGGATCTAAGAGAAGTGACCTCAGAGACTTGTCACTTTAATAGCTTTAGGGTGCGAAGGCATGATTAAACTCGCAGCATGTCATCTGGATTCAGGCAGCGGCCTTTCACACGTGCCGCAGGAAGCTCGCGCCGCGCCGCCGACGTGCCTCGACTCCTCTCTGCTGCATTGTGAGGACTGCGAGCGGCCCCACCGTGGTGGAACTGAGCAGATGGTGAACGTATGCGGCACTCGTGCATGTCATCATCACCTTCATTAGCTGAAGGTGACATATGACATCATCTGGCCTGGGTGTGTGTAGTCGGGGGGGAGCAGTAAGAGTATAGTTCGCTCTTTTATTTTCTTCTTTTTTTTTATTGCAGCATGGTTCAAGGTTGTTTACGGGAGGCATTGTGAGTAATCACAGTAAGTTTCTACTCCTACACACCCGCCTTCCACCGACTACCTCAAGCCTCCCTCATTCTCACCTCCTCCCAACATTAAGGTAAATAAGGGCTTCCAGCAGAGAGCCAATGAGCACGGGCCACTGAGCAGAGATGCATGTTTGTGTTGCCTTCCTCCTAGGACCCGGCTCGTTTATCTTGGCTGTCAGGTAAAGGGCAGACTCAGAGAAGGTGAAACTTTTTTTTTTTTTTTTTTTAATAAGGCCTGCTTGGTTTCTATAGAAACTGCAACACAACCTTACGGGGACATTGATAGGAGAGCAGAGTCTGATCTCGGGGCATCCCGCGACGTGCCACATTGCTGCCCGAGACATTTGTGTTTACATCCCAGAAATCACGAAGCCATTTAGATTCATTTTCAGGGACCCAATAGGGCTCAGACCTTTTACTGTGGGAGGTGAGATTAATGAGAACATATTCACACCCAGCTTTCAGCTTAGGTCAGGAGCTAAAAGGGAAGGTTTCACTTATAAAGAGGTGCTGACTCTTCTGTGGGTACAAATCCCTGATAAAGGCAGAAAAGACCTCCAGTGACTGCCAGGCTTTTTTCCCCTGATAAGGAAATGATACTTCC
The DNA here is from genome assembly GCA_033032245.1 of Poecilia picta. Classification (NCBI taxonomy): domain Eukaryota; kingdom Metazoa; phylum Chordata; class Actinopteri; order Cyprinodontiformes; family Poeciliidae; genus Poecilia; species Poecilia picta. The sequence goes on along the minus strand of CM065355.1, from coordinate 14,404,358 downwards.
TGAATGCACTGTTTGAAGAAAGAATGAATGATAAGGCTTAGATTTAGCAAACTGCTACTTTTTTGTGAGGTAAAAAAAAAATACTAAAACATTAAAGAAGGAGTAAAACTACCACCTAAAGCTGCCACTATTTAAAATGAGAATTACCTCCATGAGCAGAACCTTCTCCAGGCCAAAAGTGCATAAAGAAGAAACAAATGACACTGGTAATGAAAACTTAATGACTACTACATTTTTCACTTTGTGGCAGTAAATGGGAAGCATGTGCAGTTAACAAATGAAAGGGAAAATTAAACCGGGAGAAGGTACAGCATGCTCTGTCAAAAGCCTGCAGCCAGCAGATAAACTAAGACAATGATACCAAGATACGGCAGCCATTGTTTTCAGCCACGGAGAGAAATTAAGTATGTTCTGGAGCAGAAGCCAACGCAGACGTGGACGGCGAGCAGCCACAACGTCGACAGGAAGGCGGCCTTGATGAGACACCCCATCAGTCTAATTCATGTGCAGACAGGCAAATAGTTACTCTGGGTAAGTGCTGACTTCATTGTCAAGCTTTCAGTTTTTATTCTGTATTCATCTCAACGTTTTGACTGCCTCGGTGTAGCAGAGAAAAATATACATAAGGCAAATCTCTATTCACCCTAAAAAACAAGAAAATAAATTCACAAGCTTTATTGTAGAGGTCCATTACTGAAATTGTTCTATTTGTCTGTTGTTTACTGGTTTGCAGCACTGCACCGTTGAAATTATTCCTGGTAAAATTGCGCAATAAAACCAATATTGCTGTGTCCTTGCAATCTAATCACAACTCTGGTCCTTTTCGTAAGTGTAATTTCTGTCAAAACAAATAGGGTTGGCTCCCTCTGAGTTTGCCCATCACAGAATACATCCTCTCTCCCTTTAGGAGCATTAACTTCACAGTTGTCCCAACTCTTTGTTTTCCGGGTTCCAGCGGGCTCTGATTTATGTCCAAGCTACAGAGGAAGACTGCTCCAAGGGGGGCCACGAGCGCGCGCTCATCGCTGGACGGAGGCAGCCTGGTGTCGTTGCAGAAGGTGTGCTCTCTGACAGCTCAGCGGTGGACAATAAGGCCTTGGATGTTAATGTCCTGCTACCTGGCAAGCTGCGGGGCCACAATCTGCTCCAGATGCTGGAGGCAGACGTCCAACTCGAGGTGGCAGAAGCTTGGTGTGTGTGCGGGAATTGGTGCTCGGGAAGCAAAAAAGGGAGTGGAGTCACTGAAAAATGAATGGGACCAGACAGACGCACGCATATACATGCACCACCTGCCACCAGCCAGCTCTGAATTCACTGCCTTCCCCCCTCCCCTGCACAGTGCTCTCACTGGCAGTCACTGTAGCAACATCAGGGATAATATCTGAGCACAAATAAATGAAATCTCCCTTTTGCGGCGGGTGAGATTGAAAATTTATCTGTTCAGAGCAATCATGCATTATACAAGAACGTGGGGCTAAAGCAAGCTGGCGGACTCGTGCGTGCACGGGCTCACACATCCACGCGCCGGTACAAGAGGGACTTATGAACTCAATTTAGTCAGCCAGACAGAGTTCTTGATTCTGTCACTTGGGATAATCGTCAGGATGTGGCACTCTGACCAAACCCTTGCATCTAAAACCCAGGCAGGATATAAGGTCATGTTGGAGTGGAACTCTAGCCATGCAGCACCCGGACCTCAAGTGCTCCAGTGGTTTTGCGGTTATCTGCAGCAGCCAGCTGTCGCAATACAAAGCTTTTCAAGAACGTCCGCTCTGCTCTTCCTCTGCTTCTCATCTTTCCCTCATTTCTCTCAATCACAACTGTCCAATTAGCCCACCCACTTCGGCCCCGACTGTCTTGACTTTGTTCAATAATGGTTTGAATTTTATATTTTACTACTTACTAAAAAAGAAGCTAAACTATCTGTTGATATGCTTTGAAGTGAGGGGGAGAGTTTTCTATTACTTTATGAAAAATGTTTTATCTCTTTATCATTTGTTGGAGAAAAAAACCAACTCTCTTATATTCTTGCAAGAGCGTGACTAAAAGGATGGCTGTGCATAATATATCTGACAGTGTATGTTTAAAAGGTTATTACCTCCGTTTAAAATTAGGTCAGTTCATCACCGCAAAGGAAGGAGGTGGAGGAGGTTTGTGAGACATGATGTTCTGTGTATCTGTTTATCGCTTAAATTTTGTTTTCTGTCAGTCACTGTCAGGAACAACATGGATAAGAACGACCGCCGGACGGCATACATCACCAAAACAGATGCAGAGCAGCAGCAGAGCGATAGCAATCTGCCATGTGTCTGTGCCCCGTGAGTTTGAGTGTAACCCAAAGTGCAGAGCTCCACCTACTGGCGCAAGAGGGTTGCAACAGGTCCTGTGCAGCCCGTCAGACCAAGTGTGCGGATTTATGGCTGTAATGACCACAGTCAATTTGCTGAATATGGCGCCACAGCTTCCCCAGCAGGTTTATTAATAGATGAAGAGTCGGCATCGTGCTTGTGCTCAACAAACACAAGCAGCTGTGATCATGTTTATTTGAGGCTTTGCATCTGGAGGGCTCTCTGCATGGACACGTACTTTGGGTTTAACATAAGGCAATTATTTCTACCTGCAGTGTGTGGCTGAAATGATTCACACAGCTCCTGCTGTTAAAAGAACATTAAAATAAATAGCAGCTTTATTATTCCAACATATTTTTTTTTCTTTCTGTTCGTAACTTCATAAAACTCGAAATGTAGGACCTTTTTTTGTAGCCATATCTCATTTAATATAAAAAAACTTCAACCACATAATTGTTTATATTGTTTTTACACAGATCACAAAGAAGTTGAACACAGAAAGGCTTCGTACGCATAGTTGATCAGCTCCCACTCTTTTGGAGCCATGAAAAATAAGGTATTCGATGCCATCATCTTGATTTGAGAACGCGTGTGACACAGAAGTACACAGTCCAGTCACATTAATGTGACCATCTGTCAAAAGCCAGAATAACCACCTTTCGCAGAGCGAACTGCTACGAGACGTGCAGGAAGAGAGTCACTTAGGTCCCTGAAGGTCTTCTCTGGGATGTTGAGCCATGCCGACTCTAATGCCGTGGCCAGCTGCGCTAGATTACGCGGTTGAGGATCCATGGCGCGAACAACTCGATCGAGATGGTCCCACAGATGCTCGATTGGGTTTAAGTCAGGTGAGTTTGCTGGCCAGGGGAGGACGGTAAACTCATCCTGGTGCTCTTCGAACCACGCACGTACACTGGCAGCTGTATGGCACCTCGCATTGTCCTGCTGGAAGATGCCATCATCCTGAGGAAAAACAATGCGCATGTAGGGGTGGACATGGTCCGCAAGGACAGATGCGTACTTGTATTGATCCATCGTGCCTTCCACAATAATCAGTGAACCCAGAGAATGCCAGGAAAACATTCCCCAGACCATAATGCTCCCGCCTCCAGCTTGGACCGTTCCTGCAATGGTTGCAGGGTGGTTCCTTTCAGAGGTTTCACGCCTTATACGCCAACGTCCATCTGTCCGATGGAGCATAAAACGCGATTCATCTGAAAACGCTACCTGTCGCCACTCAGTGGACGTCCAGCTGCTGTACTGGCGTGCAAATTCTAGCCTTCGTCGTCGATGAACACCAGTCAGCATAGGTGCACGAACCAGGCGTCCGCTTCGGAGGCCCAGACGCAGCAATGTTCGCTGAATAGTGGTTTGGGAGACACTTGTGGTAGCCCCTTGGTTCATTTTAGTGGTCAGTTGCTCAACGGTAGCCCGTCTATCTGCCCGAACGCATCTCCGCAACCGTCGTTCGCCTCTGTCATCTATGGCCCGTGGTGCACCACATTTGCCACGTCGTTGATTTTGGACAGTCCCATTTTGCCATGCACGGTACACTTTTACCACGGCGGCACGCGAACAGTTCACAAACTCAGCCGTTTCGGAAATGCTTCCACCCTTGGCCCGAAAGCCAATGATCATGCCCTTTTGGACGTCGGATAAATCGCTTCGTTTCTGCATTACGCCAACGATTGAAATGTTTTCCGAAGCCCACACACACCCTTTATATACGCTCAACTGCACTGTGCTGCCACCTGCCTTCTGTGATTGGTTATTTAACTCTGAAGTGGAAAGTACGTGGTGGTCACATTAATGTGACTGGACTGTGTATATATATTATAAAAATTATACTGATGGCTGCATCAGGAAGCAGTTGCATGGTTGCACGAAACTTTACAGAAAACATGGATCGAGCATCAGACACGACACTGTGGCAAAACGTATTTGCAAGTTTCAGAAAAATGGAAATGTTGCAGATCAACCAAGACATGCAGCGATCACAGAGTCCCACAAAAATAAAAATGGTTGTCCAATATAAAAAGTTTATTTTGATATATATATGTGTGTGTGTGTGTGTGTGTGTGTGTGTGTGTGTGTGTGTGTGTGTGTGTGGTGTGTGTGTGTGTGTGTGTGTGTGTGTGTGTGGGTGTGTGTGTGTGTGTGTGTGTGAAAACTGTCAAAAACAGAACCGCACCCATTTTTGATGTTTTACATTTTTCTGTTTGTATACATTATGTTGTGCTATCTTAAATGATTATCACTTCAATGTTTAGAGTTATTTTTTAAAAACCCAGCTAGGGACAAGTGCTGCAAATTAGTGCAGTCCCATGCAAACATGGGAATGCAAACATTTTATTCAGTTTGTCTATGTCAGTGTGTGTCTGTCCCTATCAAATAAACTTTATAGTAATAATTGACAGTAATTCATGCATTTGTTAAAAATGCCTTGTTGTCCAGTGGGCAGACAAGTTGTCATCTTATAATAGTAATAAGTTAGGTCCCAGTTTCCTTCTGCCATATGTCAATGTGGTTAGAACAACCTAAACCACTGATCCTTCTTCTGTGGATTTCTACTAACAAACTATTAAATGTTTTTGTTTTTTTTACCTGAGTTAGCTAATAACTTGAGCTACAAATTAAGCAAGATGTATGTGAAAAAGATCAACATGAAGAATTAAAGAAAAGTGACGCAACCATTGAAATGGTTGAGAAAAAAGGGCAGAACTGAATAAAACAAATAAAACAAATGAAAACAGCAGCACAGACATTCATCCACAGCATCAATTCATTCCTTCGGCTAACTGACCGCACACTGAGAAGAGGCCTGCTCCTCAACTCCTGGGCTCCCATTACCATGTGATTAACCTCCACGGGATTAGCCAGGGCAGTGAAGACAAGGGAAAGGTCAAAGGTCGGCGTTCAGACAGCTCCAACAGCATAAAGGGTGGCCTATTAAACAAAAGGCCATGCTCAAATCTGCCTCCCTGTCCTCCGGCATCTTTTTGAAGCATGCTGTTGGCATTCACTTCACTGGACTCATCACTACATGTTAAACTCAAACAGCGTGCAAGGTCTCCTGACTTTCTATTGTGATAATGATAAAAATATTGTATTCAATTAAAAAAGGCACGTTGAAAGCACAAACACACTCCCGAACACATGGTGTGCGCTTGAAGCCTGAGACGAACCGCAGGTGGGGAGGACTTAAGGCGAGCCTACGCCAAAGGAGGTAATCATGAATAAACCATCACACTCTGGTTCTTGTGCGTGGCTGAGGCTCTTTAGCATCGCTTCTACAGAATAAAGCCATCTTCACCAACTGGTAGGAAAATAGGTGGGAAAAAAAATTGTTTTTCTTTCTTGAGTTTTACTTTAAAAGAAATCGAAATCTGTTGTTTCTCAGCTGGTTGTCAAATAAAATCAGATTCATTTGATTCTTTTTCCAAGTTTTACGTCTGCTGTGGTTTGGGCACTTTTTAAAAGCAGGTAGCTCATGGCAACCTGCCATTTGTGCTGTGTGACAGATGGGGGAAGTATGTGGGAATGTATTAACCTTTCCACCCAGACAAGGACAGTGTCTCCAACTTCGGCTATTTAAAGGGAGCTGGACTTTTTTTTTCCAATGTGTTTATTGATTTCATGACAAGCTGTCCAATGACATAAATCCTGAGACCTTTAAATTCTTTATTCATACCAGTTTACAAATGAAACCTGATAAGAATAAAATTAGGAACTCTTTCAAGTAATGTCGGTGAATTACTTCCTTATCTGCTGTCACATAGAAATAACCTGCAGAAATATAATTTTCACGACATTTCTGATTTGCAGTGTTTTTATATCTCTGCTACTAATTGGCTACATGACCCACAACTGTTTTGAGCATAAAAGGCTTTAGATAATGACAGTAAACATGCCCACAACCTGAAGTGCAGGAGGAAAAAGATGGATTTGAGCTGATGGTGGAAAGTCAACAAACCCTCATCTTAACCTTAATGATAGCTGCTTGTTTTTCTGCAGGTAATCAGAAATGTAATATGATTAACTAAGTTTTAGTTAGAGCTATTATGTTTAAAATCACGAACATGTTTATCTGTTTTTCTCCTGTCAATTGAAATTAAACTACGAGCTTTTTCTAGATCAGGACTGATGAACTCTAGCAATATGTTGGTCATATTTAGTTTGTTTAGTTTGTTGCTGTCTTAACTTTTACCACAAGATACCTTTACATCTAGTGCACTGTTTTTAAATGGTTCTGGTTTTACTGCATTTGATTTGTCTCAGGGAAAGAAATGATGTTACACCTGAGTTGAGTCCGTTCTAGTTGGGAAAACAAGTAGCAATCCAAGCTGATGGATGGATGGATTAAAGTATGTGCATTTAAACGCTAAAGCTAATAAATAGAGGTTTTCTGTGCGTGTAGTCAGGTTTCATGAGCTAAAAACAACATTTTACAAGATCCACAGTCATATCGGATACTGAACTGCAGGTGTACAATCTTCTCATTTAGAAAAATAATGATATACTGTATTTACAACTTGAAAAAACGACACGTGCGTACATGCAGAATGCAACATGACATGCTGTTTGTAGATTGCTAACGATGCCCCCTGGTGACCACAATGTAGAAAAAATTCTGTCAATATTTCTTAACTTTAGCGTTATTGTCACAGTACGATAAAGAAGCAGCAAGAACGTCTCAGAATAAGAACCAGCTAAAGATGTTGGGTCATAGTTTAGCTTAGATTAAAAAAACAGTCATTATTAGTGACTATAGAATAGCTACACACAGTAAATCTCATTGAGTCAGTCCTATTAGTATTCAAGAACAAGGAACACAAAATAAGATGAGACTGTTCATTTTCATATTTGCAAAAGTAATATATACATTTTGTTTTTCAGCATAGCATGCCAAAGCTGTGTGGAATTACTTCAGATCAAATTAATTGTGTCCTAATCTGACACTAATAACAAGATTGTTTGTCTAATCTGTTTTTCTGCTAATATGAGTGAGTAAATGAAACGAGCCAAGCAGCAGCAGAAGAAGAACAGAATGTGTGTTTTTTTTTCTCTCATACTGGAAATAAAATCCAGCCATTTTCAATCTCAGAGACTGTGGGATAAAAGCTGCTCGTGTTCTTCCTTTATGATCTTATCTGATCGTTCCTTATCTCTTTACTTTATTTACCAAAAGACTCAAAAGAGAACATGCATTAAATCTCCCTTAAATCTGAGGCTCTTGAGAGCTTTTTGTGCTCACTCTTTTTATTAAAAAAGAGGCAAAGCTCTGGTTCAACTTTATGCTTCTTTTAGGCCATAAAACAATTTGTGCCAGCACACACAAAAAGATGTCGTAAGGGGCATACATGTACACTGTTTCTCACACGCGCGAGCACACATCCACAGAAGCAATCGCTTAGGGACTCTGAGGCCTCGATAAGCTTCTGTAAATCAGACACCATTTTATCCCCCCTCTCTCAGTGGGTGTTGGGTTACGACCTGTAGGTAGGAGGTTATTTATTGCTTTTGTCTCAGCCAGTGTTGACTCCCGGCCACTCATCTACGGTTCTGGGGTAGCAGAAAGCAGCAACGGATTGCAGATCTCCAGAAGCTGCAGAGATTCTCGGCTCGATACTCCCCTCAGAGGCCTGTTTCTTAATGTCTCTTAATTTCTACTTTTTCAGTAATAGCTGAACCGCAATGAAGCCAAGTGGACCTGAGGTGGAAGAATCCCTATCAATAAGTATAACTGTTAATGGGAAATAAAGAAAGGAAGCTTAAGCAGATAAAAGATTCCCAGAGACAATAAATATTTCCCAGAGGCTGCTGCAAGAGCCTGCAGCCTGCTGCCCTGCTTCTTCTTCCAGCACATAATAAACAATGCTATTATCTGAGAAGTTCACTCCTTCCTCACAAAAAGTCATGGTCCTATGGTGGGAAACAGTAAAACATGGGAAGTTTAAATTATCAGAGGTGGAATGAAACTGAACTTTGACCATCTATCTTCATTTTTTAATCAGCAGCACTACCCTAATACTAAGAAGTCTAAAATATATATTTTCCAGCTTTTCCCTGCAGTCCATATAATTGTCATCTTCTACAAAAAAAAAAATCTGTTGAAGTGCAAGCTGACAAAAACTAACCGGTCCACCTGCTATTTCTGTTCTTTTAAGAGGAGCTGACAGTTAAAAAGAACAACCCCTGACCAGGGATATGTGTAGGGGTCCTTGAGTGATGACAGGATGAGAAAGATCAAGAGCTGTGATGTAATGAAGACAAGGCCGCTGACTGATACCATGAAAGAGGCCCGAGTATGCCTGCTCCAGTTCACAGCCATTCATTTCCCAGATGCATGTCTGTTGGGCACCAACGGCTGATAGATGAATCCTGAACCAGTTTCTCAGTTGATATGTTATATATATGTATATATATATGTGGTCAGAGGCAGTGGGTAATACTATTTCCAAAGTCAATACTTAGAAAAACAGTGTTTTCTACCAGAGGATCATCTACTTCATGAATGAATATCAAATTGCTTTTCTGACCATAATGATGACATTTCTGACATCTTATATTGACTCTAGCCGTGTCATTTGATGTTTGAACCCTTCATGTCTTAAACTGATGTAAAAAAAAAAAGAAGATGAAAAACTCGATGGGATTGGTTCAAAAATAAATACACTGCACCCTCATGATGCTATGCACTCTAACAACTCTAATAAGTTTTCCATGGATTGCAGCACTTAGCAAAATCAGACTATTAAGTTTGAGTTCATAAAGGGGAAGAAAAAACAATCCTGGCACGCCTCCATGTAGATAGTTTTTATATCCACTGTAAATCTGAGGAAGTTTAGTAGTTGTCATATTGTAGTCATTTACTGACATCCATTCCCTTGCTTTTCCCATTTAACAGAGCAGCTAAGAGAAATGGTCTGCTGTGTCATGTCATATTTCTACTGACCTCCAGAGAAACAGGAAGTTGCGGATGCCAAAATAAACTTTGAGGAAAGGCATCTTTACTAGGACAGCCAATAAGTGTGAAAAGTTCAAACTTTAACATGGGACTTAAACTATAAATAGCTCAAGAAACTGTGCTGAGCGTGTCTTCCCACTTCCCCCTTCTGAGAGGTGGTTTGGGTCAAGTAAACAAAACTAAAAACCAAAGTCAAAGAAGAAAAACAACATGAATCAATTAACTGAATGGAAAATAAAGCTACTACTTTGTAAGCAACGTTATTTACATGTTTTTTTTTGCAGTGAACTTTAACACCAAGTTTCTGACTAGTCCTCATTTTAGGATTACTTTCTAACTATAATTTCCAGATAGTAAAAAAAACTATCTGTTCAGTGTTCGGATTAAGACACAAGGCTGTGATTCTGCATATGGTCAGAACTAACATGGTTTATCAATGAAGAAATCTTGCACCTTTACATCTGTCCAAACAAAGTCGTAAAGGAAACACCTGATGTTTGCTTCATTTGTTCTTATGTTAACCATCTGTGTTTTTCACTAACATCTTTTGAAGCAAACCTTTTCACAATGTTTGTTCCATTCCAGCATGGCACCCCGTCTCCAGAAGAAAGTCCCTGCAAACACATCTGATCTGCCAGGCCACCGTAGAATGTGCTGAAGGTACGCAGAGTCTTCAGAAAGTCCCTAAAAAAAATAAAAAGAGGTAGCCACGTGTAAACATGCAGAATGTTTACTTCTTCAAATCCAGTTAAAGCTAAAAATAACTGCTGACTATGCCTTTGACTTCCACCTACTTTCTCATGACAGAAAGTGAATCGTCCGACCGCCTGTTCAGAGCTTTGAGCGGGATGGAGACTCTGCTGTTCGCGTCCTGGATGCTGACCGACTGAGCTGGCCTCCTGATTGATGTGCTGCACAGTTTCTGAACCTAATGCACAGTAAAACAGCCACAAATTTAATTCCAAAACACTGAGGGAAGAATGTGTATTTTAAGAACTGGATAACTTTGTTAAACATTACTGAGGCCTCAACTGTGAGATCTGTTTTAGACGGCCGAGTGATAACTATTTGTATTACGACCATTAGGGCAAGCTAAGGCTTTCAACTCCAATTTCTCTCCATTTATGTCTGTCTGCCAAACAGCAGTTACTCATGTCGTCCACTAGATGGAGATGTGGCGTCTTAATTAGTGCACTGCAACTCAGTGTAGCTCAGGAACAAACATCTGTGGAATTCACTTTACAACCAAAAAGATATAGAGCTTGGGGGGAAAAAAAACATTTGAAAAGGGACCTTTATTGTCCACCTTTTCTGGAAGGTGAAGGAAAAAGACCACCTATAAAAGATGATAAATGGGTGGCAGCTCAAGGACTGGTGGTTTTCTCCCTATATAGACCAAGTCCTCCAGTATTTGTAGGTTTATATACTTTTAGCTCCTCGCAGCAACCCAGGCAGATATTTTTAAGGCAATTTACCCTTTCCTTCTTCAAACTATCTGTTTTGTACATACATAAGGAATTTATCTTTGGCCTAAAGACTGCATGCCTCTCTAACACGGAGCAAGCAGCTCCGTAATAAAAATTGCTCCAGGCCAGTGTGAAGCACTTTATTTTTTGTTTATCCAATCACACATGCAGGTGACAGTGGGTTCACCTTTTATAAAGAGCCCTGAGATACATTCAAATCTACCACCAAAAGCAATTTTTACATCTCTGCTTGTGATCTAAACCTGTGCTGAGAGGCGAGGTCCATTTTTCTGAGCGTGCCCGATAGCATTGTGAAGCATCGTGTGAGCTCCCAGAAGCACTTGCTCCAAATCTTGAGCTCCATGCATCCTCGCTGACAGGCCCTCCAGCGAGCGAACAAACTCCCTCCAGTGGGCGTCGATCTCTGCCATGCTCGCCAGACACCCCCGCATTACGTTGAGGCAGTAGCCCATGCAGGGCTTGGAATGGGCAATGCCCTGTGGAGGGAAGTGCTCCGAGATTAGCTCTGCTGGTAAGCACACTTCATTAACTCAGATCAATAGACTTACATCACAGAAATGCAACCACACCTGACAATGGGGACAGTACTGCATCTTGAGCAGGGCCCGCCTGCATTCACGGCTCAGCTGCAAATGGTCCGTGGTGTTAATGACCTCGATGCCGAGGTGCAGAGCCTGCAGCAGCAGCTTCCCAGACACCCCAGAGGTAGCGATCTGATCGGCGAAGAGGTCCGGCACTGTACCAAATGGTTTGATAATGCGGTTGAGTGACCTCACACACTCGGCGTAGCCTGGCGACGTGTCACCGACACCTGGGCTTATGTAGTGATTGTAGACCAGCGGGAGGAGAGCGTCGAAGAAGCGCTGCACAAACTCATCAACATTGAGCTCAGAACCCAGCAGGAAGAGACCGACGTCGGTGAAGAGTTCCCTCAGCGAGGCGGCAGCAGGATCAGCTATTTTCTGATAAGACACCTGGAGGACGACGTTGGTGTGATTCTCTGCCTGCCTCATCAGAACCTCGAAGGTCTCTGTGGAATACAAAACAGCAGAGTCGAATCAAAACGGAGAGATAAAAGAAAGAGGAGATGCCGCAGCTAATTTTAACATATCATCTTCAGCATCAGGCCAGCTTTGCTGCTTGTTGAGAGTTTTAGAAAAAAAAAGAGAGAGAGAAGCACAAAAGTTCAAAAGAAAAGAGAAATGTGGAGAACAATGTTATTCCCAGCAGGGGTTGCAGCTCCCTGAGGTTTCCTCTTCTAGAAAGCAGGGAGCAAACATGTAGTGAAGCAATTGCTTCTCTAACCTAGGATTTTGCTGACAAAACGGAAATAGAAGGGTATAAAACTTCAGAGAGGAACAGTGGTGATAAAATATATGCTTCAGAATAATGTAAATGTGCCATCTTTATAGCAGCAAACAGCAGGAAGTTGAAGGGTGAGGCTGGGCTGGCCACCAATAACAAAGTGTGACATGGTGCTAAAAGGTTATGGTTAAAATGTCTTCTGCCAGTTAGAAGTCATTCAGATGAGGAACCATAAAACGATCTGGAATAACCAGAGTTTTTTGTCCAGCTCTATTGATCATAGAGTAGCACAGCACTGCCCCTTCCCCACCTTTTGCTTTGCAACACCAACCAACTGTTTAAAAGAAGGCTGATGCACTTTTCCTTCACTGCACATATGGAAACATGCACATGTTTGGAACCATTTCTGGTCCTGATGATAATACATGAATAGTCAAAAGAGTTTGGAAAACAAAGGAGCTTCTAGTATTACTCTTACTAAAGTGAAGCTGTTTTTAAACTATAATTGTCAAGCAGTTGTCTGGGGCTCCACCCTATGCAGACAGCCCAATAATTTATTAACAAATATTACCTAGTTATATTCCCAGTGGAAGAGGGGAATAAAAGAGATTGACTTTACCAGGTGTTTATTTTTTAACTCTGCTTGAGGGTATGTATTTAAAGTAGCTTTTGTAACAGAAGTTTGTTTTAGATTCATGTGCAAATATTTCTGTACTGTGGAACTATGGCATTTTTACTCAAAGTTACACCTTCAAAACCTCAAAAGGGCCCATTCCTAGTGACATGCAAAGCAAAAGAAATCATATGTTACAAAAAAAATGTTACACTCTTGCCTAGGTTTGCACAATATTTTGGCATGGTAATTATTCTACACTGAAATAAGCTGTAGTCATTAACAAGGAGCTAATTGGTTTATTTTAGGTCAAAGATGGAGGGAAATGTAAGCTCCGGGAGAGTAAGCACCTCACCATCTGGTTTGGCAGCCTGTGTGTTTTTCCCACATAACAGACGACTTTTGAATGTGAGATTTAAACAGAAAATTTAAAGAGCTCACCAAATCCTTGCAGAAGAATCATAATTTGTGATTTCAGAAATCTTTGGAGACTCAATAAGTTTACGGTTTGCCTTAAACATTTAGGGGTGCATTCTGTGTGGATGCAGAGCACACCTTATTTAAAAGAGCCGATAAGATCTATGTAATTTAGCGGCCCCTTCAGGACACTTCTCCCCCTTGTCTCTGCCCCTTTTTTCTGTGAATAAAGGCCACTTGTGCCACAACTTTGTAGATAAAATAAACAGTAATTGTCCAAAGTTCTGCATTTTTGTAAAGACAGCAAATCTGGTACAAATAACACATTCGTGCACCATTTTTTGTCAGCAACACACGAGAGACTAGGTTTTGCAGGCTCTCCGAGACCTGTTTTTTCACACAGTAAAGTGTAATCTAAGCACACACACAAAAAAAAAATTCACAGCAACAACAAGCTCGCTTTTATCTTTTTGTCGCTCTTTGATCATATTTATCTCAACCAATACTTAATCCGCGACTGTTTTCGGATCATGTGCTCGTCATGAGCTGTGAGGTAACAGACGGGGAAGAGCACCCGGAGCTGGCCAGGGGCTGAGTCTGAGAAAGAGGGGGCAGCCAATGTGATGCGGTCTTACACAGCCGAAACGTAGAATAATATGCACTCATGTGGAAAAAAGGCCCCCCTTGTGAGGGCCACCACAAGGGGAAACAGAGAGAGGGGGTCTGGCAACATCTCAGGCAGGAACATTAAACTTGGAGGTACCAGGAACCGAGTCTTATCACAGCCCCTCTGTGATCTTGCCTCAATGTGTTATGTCTAACAAGATCAGAGACTGAAAGAAGTGTTTTTGTGCGAAAACACAAAAAGAAATCAGCACCTCCTACACAACAAGCTTTGTGGTCAGAGAGCAAAGCAAATATCAGACAGGGAATCTGCAAAAGCAGAGAGAAAGGCAAGAAAATCTGTTCTTGTGTGAGCTGATGAAACAGAACGTCGCCTCACTCATGAGACAGAGACACAATACAAGACCACAGAGACGATGAGATTACTATGGACCTTAGGAGCAGGATTCTGAACATCACATAAATGTTGTGGATCCCATCTGTCAAAATAGAGCATTTTTTGTTAGAAAAGATTGTTATATGCTCTCTCTGAGAACAGAAATGTTGTATTTTAATAACAATAATGGATCTTGTAAAATCTTCATTAAAGGGTTCAGTAAAAAAAAAAGAAAAGTGTAACAAAAAAGCAATGAATACAGCAACTAAATCATCAATTTATGTAAATCAAAGCCGAAAAATCGGAAAAAAGGAATGGAAAAGGATTTTAACAAGTGCTATTTTTATATAAAATATGGATTTTTTTCATGTACTTTCTTTATTTAGATCTTCATAGCTGTCAAATTATTAAAACTTGATCGATGAAATTATGTGTCATCTAATGATTTAAGTATCACTCTGAGTCGTTGTATAAGTACATCTACAAAATGTATATATTGTGGAAAAAGCTCAATATTTTTGTCACTCACTTCAGACAGAGAGTCTCATATATGATACAGCTGTATTACACATGGAGTGAAATATTTGAAGCCCTTATTCCTTGTAATGTTAATGATTATGGCTAACAGATAATGAAAACCCAAAATTCAGTGTCTCGTAAATTTAGAATACAAAAATTACATTTGAATTAGAAATGCCAGGTTTCTGAAACCTTGTTCATTTCTATGCACCCAATAACTCCTTTTGCATTAATTACTGAATCGAGAAGCAGCGCGGCATGGAGATGATCTATCTTTGGCACAGCTGAGGCGATGGACGCCCAGGTTGCTTGGATAGCAGGTCTGGTCTCTATCATCTTCTTCTATGGTCAATCATGTACCATGGACTCAACTAGCTTTTCTATAACTTTCACAGTGTGGACAGATATAAAGTCTTGATCGACGAGGATATCAGCTTCTCCATAAAGGTGTCAGCCATTATTATTATTAGGTTATTCCTGACTCTAGACAAGTCCTCTGTGCTTCAGTTCTGACCTGTGCTGCCCTAACAGCGTCTGGCTGGACAAAGTTAATCCTACCTACCTATCATAGTTAATCCTATGATATTCTGAGGTAGACAGACAAAAACCGCAATGAAATATAGAAACAGACTTTTTTAAGCCTTTTTTTCCAAGAACATAAATATTACATTCTTTGTTCAGTAGAAGGAGATTCATTAGAAAGCCAAACTCACTCCTTAACCTGTAGATTGTTTAGTGTCAGAGATCAGACTGATATAAAGGGAAATGCTTGTGCTTCTGGTATGTGGGATAAAAGTGAGAGGAGGCTGAAACATTTCCAAGGTTTGTTACATTTTTACTAAACTGGCTATTTATTTCTGCATTTAGCAGCCTGTTTCAGGCCCAGAGCATTTTTCAGCCCATTTAAGCGTTTTAGGATTGCTAAAAACCTTTTAGGATTTTTAGCAGTCCTAAAAGGTTGGGGAGTGACTCTGGCATAGAATAGAGACATACGATGCAATTGTAGTATCATGTTTTCTTGCATGAGAAAGTACAGCAGAAATCATTAAGTGTTGAATGTTGCTTCAGCCACAAGAGGGCGACCTATTTCACTTTTCTTTTTTTATCTACACAGATTGAATGGGAGGAGGAAGGTGACATGGTACAGCTTTCAGTCCTGAGGAAGGTTGTTACTGTTTAAATAAAGACTTTCCTCTTCCTCTTTCTGCATCGATCTACTCTGGATGTTTCTTTCAAAAGACCAAAACCTGACTTCCACAACCCATTCAGGCTAGCATGTTTATATTAGAATCAAGATAGTCACACCTTTCCATGTTGGCATTGAGAATCATTTACATGCGACTTGTTCTTTTCAAATCCCATTGGATTTACTGTAGCTCCAAATCCTTAAAACTGGTGCTACAACTGGCTTAACAGGCATTTGTGCTGGAACTGCTCATGTATTTGTATTCACAAATCTGTCACCGAGGTAAAGGATCAGTCAGCGGGAAGATAAATACTACAAGCCTTTGTAGTTCAAGACCCTTTCGACATAGACAAAAAAGAAAAAAAAAACAAAAGCCCTTGCTCTCTCACACTCAATCTGAATAAGCACAGGGACGGCTGACAGAGTGAGTGCTCTGAACTGAGATGCATCCCTAAAAGTGGACTGTAATGCGTGAACAGAGCACATCAACGTGAGCCGGTTTTGTTTGAAACTTGCCTTGCTTTCAGGTTTCCAGCTCTCAAATGCCACCAGCTGACCTCAGCCGAGCTGCCGAGCAACGCAAAGATGGCTTTTATTAATGTGATTCATCCTCTGGTGAATGGCTGTGACCACAACAGAGGAGCCCGGTGACATCTGATAGGCTGCAGAAAAGGCCATTCTCCATCTAGAGAGGATGAGTCAGTGGCGCTATGGGTTCAGCTCATCCCGACGAAGAAAAAAAAAGAAAACACACTCACAATGGAAGTCTATGACTTCCAGGGCCGCACGGCTAGTACAGGAGACAGGAAACTATAAGCTCTTTATGACGTGTTAAAAGATGAAAATAAGGGTCTCCTTTAAGCTGTTGTTTTATGACAAGGTCTGGTGTTTCGGTAGGTATAATTGTAGCTAAAGTAAATCAAGCAACTATGAAAATAACTTTTGAAGAAGCTGGCTAGTATTTATTTTTTCCTTGTAGGTGGTAGCAAAAAGTCTCATTTTCCCTCAAGTGTTGCAGATAGATTAAATAATCACTGTGACAGAGTGACATTTACACTGGTAATTGATTGGTCAGTTAGGTTTAATATATGCTAATAAATCATTATTTTCATGTTAATAAATGAAGAGTAACATGAACAAATATTGACATTTTAAAATTTATTTTAAGAATTAAAAACACGGCTTTAATTTTTTTTTTCATTCACAAAGATATTTGGTTATGTAAGATGAAGAACCCTCCACCATTTTGAATTGTTTGCATGGTAGTATTTTTGGGTACCTGTGAAAAAAAATGGTGACACATTGACAGATAAGATACGTAAGCACTGTGAAAATATCACACCTTGCTCTTTAGCCAATGCAAAAATATGCCAATCCTGTATCATGAGCATCTGAGATGTTCATTTCCAAGGCCACAAAAAGAAAGACTGGGAGCTACCAGCAACTCTGTGGTCTGGTGAGGTGAATGCAGCTGAAATCATTCATTCACTTCAACTGAGAGGAGAGCTGTATATATATATTTAGGACTGCTTTTGTATTTTAAAGAATTCAGAAGAGGGATTCAGAAGAAGAGTCTGTCCCATATATATATATATATATATATAATATTATATATATATATATATATATATATATATATATATATATATATATATATATATATAATATATATATATATATATGGACAGACTCTTCTTTGAATTCTTTAAAATACAAAAGCAGTCCTAAAGAGCAGCCAAGAAAAGAAGAGGACAATGCAAAATTGGCTTCTGTTAAAGATGAAGTTTTAGTTCGTAATGGAGATGTTGGATATAAAGCTACAGTAAGTGTCACAAACAACAAAACAAACTAAACATCATGCCTGTCAATTATGAATCGAAAGTCCAGAGTTTTAAAAGGAGAGCAGCTGATACCCAGACTGTACGACTGAGCACATTTTGTCTCTGGACTCCACTGCCTGACACATCAGAACAGTTTCTGAAGGTGCCCTAGTGAAAAAAAATATTTTGCTTAAGTATATTTCAAAATTTGTGTAAATATATTTTAAGTATTAAGTGTACTACCTATAAATATATACAAAGTACGCTAAAAGTATGCTACAAGCTTAGTTTGTCTCAAGTCCACACTTAAAACAGCTTCATACTTAATGCCAACATCAACTAATTTTTTTCTACTTCTAACATAAACAAGCAAAGAGGACACCCAGAAAGGTTTTTCCACCCAAGGAATCCAGTCGCAATCATCATCATTTCTGATGACGTCACATACACAGCAAGTCCACAACATCTTAATAAGTTTTATTTTTCCTTGCCAATTTTCTGTACTCTTTAAAATACAAATGCTTTCTCTGTTTAATTGCTCTATTGTTATTTTTTGTAGGTTTCTGTAAACTGCAGTGGTGCAGTGAATGACAATGCTCTGTCTGCAGTAATACTGGAATACTGTGAGATTCAATTAAAACGATACTCTGTCCTTGGTGAAACAGTTTCACATTTCCTCTAAAGTGTACCTGTTGTTTTATTGCACTCATTTTCATAAGCATGTTGTCTGTAAACTTTGAATGTATTGACAATTTGTACAATTTTGTTACAGTATATTGGCTCTTGAAAAGAGTAAGACTATTTTAATAAAGTCTGGGTAAGACTTTATTTGACGGGATGTGCATAAGACTGATATATTGTCATAAACATGACATAACTCCAGTTAGGAACATACCGACAGTGTCATGAAGTGTCATTCAGTAAATAACACTTTTAATGAGAATTTGCTTTAAAAGTTGGATAAATGGCTTTATGTTTATAATAGTGTCATGTCAATCGTATTATGCACACCCCATCAAATAAAGTGTTACCAAACTGGTAATATATTGAAAGCACAGTGTAATTAGTTTCACCTGTAAAGTGTGTTGTAATGGATCCTTCTGTGTTCTGGTAACCTGATGTGTTGGCAGTACTGATGTGTGTATGAAGCATATAATGTACAAAGTGGCAAAGAAGAAGAATAAAAGACCTTACATAACTAAAAAGTGCACTTCATTAGCAATTATAATAAACCAAAAGTGTAATTGCAGCATACTGTAATCACACTACTAATATATTAAATATGTATTTACAATATACCTAAAATACATTCTAAGTATTTGTTAAATCTAATTCAATCAATAAAATAGTACATTCTAAATATACTAATCAAGCATGTTTTTGGTACATAATAATAAGTACACTTAAAGTACACTAAGTACTACTTAGTGTACTTTAAAAAAAATTAGTATTTCAAAAAAGTCACACTTTAAGAATACTAATTCTAAGTATACTTGAAATATACTCATGATTAGTCCTACTAAAAGTATGCTTAAGTATGTTAAAATTTAAAATACCCAGAACACTAATTTTTCACCAGGATGGGGCTGAACAAGCAAGATGCTTCTTAGTAAATGAATTTTTAAACTTTAGGTTATCTAAAGGCTTTTAACCAACAGCACACAAAGAGCACCGACTGTAAGAACAAGAGTGATAAATAAGAATGTTTCTAAACTAAAGACAAAAAAAATAACTTCTATTTTTAACAATTTTAGCAGATCAAGAATTGTTTTGTTTTTCTACCTTCAGTGAGAAGCATTTAATTTTTAGAGCGCCAATCACATTTCTAGAAAAAAACTACACCCTGAAGGACTGTAAGAGGACAGATAAGATTTTTATGTTTCTTCAGCTGTGGGCAAGACTCATTTTCACACAAGCGTAGATAAGTTTGAGATAAGTAAAATACAACACTAAAAAAAGATAAAGCGGCATAACCAAAACAGGCATCAAGACATGCAAACACGTGTGCAATATGAAAGCCTGCCAAGTGTTTCCAGCCAGAATGTGTTTTCTAGAGAACATGAGTGAGTTCAGCAAACCTGTTGCTCTGACGTAAAATACAAACCACCGACTTAAAATCAGTCTTTCATCTTCTGCGTGGGTCAGGGCGTGCAGAGGCACGCAGGAATGGGGGGAGGTCCACAAATCTGATTTCGGTCTGAAAAAATATTTCTCTGCACATTTTTTTTTTCAACAAAACAACAGAAGTCCTGCTAGCAGCAACAGACTGAATGACGTGACCTGCAGGTGTCAGGGATGGAAAAGAGTTTGAAAATCTGTATAAATAAGCTCTTAGATGTTTTCTTTTCAGCTGTCTGTATTGGGTTTAAATAAAGGAAGTATTGTGTAGAACTGTGATCACCTGCTCAGAGGGGCTTCAGAAGTCTATTTTGGTGAAAGGAAAGGAAAGGAAAAGAAAGGAAAAGAAAGGAAAGGAAAGGAAAAAAGGAAAGAAAAGGAAAGGAAGGGAAAGGAAAGGAAAGGAAAGGAAAGGAAAGGAAAGGAAAGGAAAGGAAAGGAAAGGAAAGGAAAGGAAAGGAAAGGAAGGAAGGAAAGGAAAGGAAAGGAAAAGAAAGGAAAGAAAGGAAAGGAAAGGAAAGGAAAGGAAAGGAAAGGAAGGAAAAAGAAAGGAAAGGAAAGAAGGAAAGGAAAGGAAAGGAAAGAAGAAGAAAGGAAGAAAGGAAAGGAAAGGAAAAGTTCATCTGTATGGACTTTTTTTCAGCTAATGTCAAATCTCTTATCTCTTTCCATTTCCTCTTTCACATCAATACACATACTCCTCATGTCGTACATTAGCATTTACCCAACAGAGATTTAGCCAAAGCAAACTCAGCCCTCGTGTAATAAATCTGCCTACCTTAACTATAATAAACAGAGTTTCTTCCTGTCTTTCTGTCTGTTTTTTTTTCTGTGTGAGTCATGTTTCTCTCCATCCATCTCTGCTCTCTCTTTTCCCCAGAAGGCTTAAAAGTCAATATTTGAGGATCTGTTGCAGCTCTTGAGCACTTCAAAGAGCACGGAGCTCGCTGTGAACACAGCCTTTAATATGCTGTTCAGGAAAAGAAGCATAAAGAGTCAATAAGCAGACAAAATGATCGTGCGGGTTTTCACGACCCATGTTGCAAGGCCATGATTCTGTTTACACAGTCAAATGGCAATGACCTGGCCGCAGCTAGGTTTGAGATACAGCTTGAGCAAATGAATGCAAGAAGTTCTCGAGAAAAAAGACATGACTGTGTGCCGTTGTGTGGGGTTAAATATCTCTTCATACATGCTGAAAAACCACAGGTCACTTGAGCAGTCCTTGACAATTTCTCACTGTGCACACAGAGAAGAAAGGGTCAGCTGTGATGGTTGAAAACCCTGAGTGAAAATAATAATATCATAATAAAGCTTTCATTAGCTTTCAAAGGTGTCTCTGTGTGAGGCTGTTGAAGGTTTCCTGTGGCTGACCTCAGTGAACTGCTGGATGCCAGTGAAGGAGTATGCTGAGCTTTCAAGAGCCTGAACAGAGGAACTGCAACACACAGCATGCCAGTGATTACGCTGCTGAGCCGGATAATTGCGTTAGTTGTATGACATGTAGGTTCAAAAGTCAGATTCAACATTTTCAGCCTAGAAATATGTCCACTATGTTACAGTGGACATTTCTAAAGGGTCTATTTTTTATAGAAGCAAGTTTTAATTACAGTAATTTATCTTTAAATCTACTCAGACCTACTTAGGCTGCTCTCATAAAAGCAGTTAGATATTTTAACTAAGACTGCTATGAGGTCATCCACACTTCAAGCGGCACAAATAACTTTTCGCACACCTTTCTGGCAGGTTCAGAGATTCCTATTTTTCAGAGGACATTTTGTCTTCTGATGTCTGATAGGATTCAAGGATCATATTTTGTAGATGCTTAAAGTCAAAGTGAATTAACTTTGCTTGGCCTCTTTATGCTGAGCTGTTCCAGACATGAACTGGTCTCTACACTCACATTATCCTCAAGATATGTAGATAAACTGAAAATTTCTGCTGTGCTTGAAAAAAACTCATGACAATATGACAAGAAATACTCTTTGCCCTGAATTATGGTGGGTTATGTTTTGTTTTAAAGCTATGATTTTATGTAGGTACATTATGATGAATTTGTGACAGCAGTTTCACTTTTTTCCTTTAATTTCGCAGCCTTATTCTAACATATGCTTGAGCTGCACTGACACTGATAGACAGATGATCCATTTAGACACATTTAAATACCTTTTATATCCCATTTCATTGCCACATTATCACATCTGGACTCTTAAGAAAGGACAGCACTGGACGATGTCCAAATCTTTTTTCTCTAGAATATTTGCTCACATTTGGCAATAATGAATTAGTGATTTATTTATTGTGATTCTGTTTAGTTTGCACTACAGCATTTATAGCCTTATTTGCTTGTTGCTCAACAACCTTTTCAGACACGTTAAAGCCATAAAAAAAATGTGAGACCACAAAAACAAGATGATAAAAACATAACACTCATCAATACTAGACAAGAACCAATAAACTACCCATAGATAAACTCACCATGGTGAGTTTATCTATCTATATCTATAACTCACCATGGTGAGTTTATCTATGGGTTACCCTAACCCTAACGCCTGATGGTAAGCAAATTATTAATGTGTGTGGTCTATTCTAAAGATAAGACTACTTTATTTGGGGGTAACCATACTTAAAATGGGATTCAAATGTTTACATCACACAGCCTTATCAGACACTGGACTCCCCGCTCTAAAAAACAACGTTCATTTGTCACTCATGCCAGCATATTAATGATAAGGAGAGCAATTACCCGTTATATAAGCCATGTAGCAGAGAAGGGCAAGGGAAGGGAAGAGAGACAGAGCAGACAGAAGGCTTGGTGTATTTCTGTGTTTAGGATTTCATCGCCCAGTCGACTGCAGAGCCTAATCCCTGGAGACCTGGATCTTACTTAGTAAATACTTCCTGCCATCTGACTGACAGAATTGATTTGTCCTCTGCAAGCATTTACAGTGCAACAGAGAAATGTAACATTGAAAAGGGAAGATTGAGTGAGCTTCAAATAGAAGAAGCAACAACAACAAAAAACATGAAATTGATAAAAATCTGTTTTCTTTTGGAAAATAAATGATTCATACTCTGGGATCAGTATTTATTTTAAGACGATTCTTGTTTAACTTTGTTATGTCCAGTCAATAAACATAAAACTAAATCAAAGTAACAACATCAGCTTTACCTTTGGTTTTCATGCTCTTTAAGACCACAGATGTTTAACTCCAATGGCTTGGCTTTCATCTAGATAGCATAATGTAGGTCTATGAAAAAGCAGGGAAAACATAGTTTAAATTTGTCCTGGAGACTTCCTGTTGAGCTGCAGTGCGCTGTATCGTCTCAAAAATGGCCTTAGGACAACAAGCGGTAGCCATAAATCTCCATTTCAAACAGGCACACAGGAGACAATGCAAAGTGCTGACAAGTCTGTGTATTTTTAGGGCTCATCTCTATGCAGCAAGTGGCTGCAATGCAGTAGGAAGAAAATGTTTGAACTTCTAAATGGCAAGAGACCTAAATGTAAGACAAAGAAAGTTAGTTTTTGTCATATGGGCAGATTCAGCTGATGTTCTCACTTATTAAGAGCTAGAGCATCTTCAGCGCCTCGTACAATTGCTGGTTTCCTGTGGAAAGTCGAAGACAAAATCCAGAAGGATTTATTAACTGAGTTCTTGTGAAATCGCATGCCTTGACCTAAAAATCTCCTCAGGCCTCTTCGTACATGAAAAGTGGTGTTGGTAGCAGCTCTGAGCTTTTCTTAGGACTTCTGTCAGTTCTGTATCATTTAAATCTGCTGCACACAGTAACGGCTATTGTCCCAATAAAATATAAACTTATATTAGGCAGTTGAGCCCAAAATTATTCATACCCCGGGCAATATCAGGGATGTTTCAATTCTGCCAACACTTTTCTTCTGACTGAATGTAACGTCAAGGTTCGGCCCTAAGCCTTGAAACTGGAGCTTCAGGGGCCTGGAGCTAAAAATTAAGGTGAAGGGACGGAGGCCTTCCAACCTCTAAGACTTCAAAACACCTGTAGAAATCTGGTAAAAGGGAAATAAAGTTTTTTTTCTCTAAAGATATATCAGCTAAAATACCAAGAAGATATCAACCAGTTACAGAAATACTTCGAATAACCCTGGTTTGTGGGCCTGTAGGTCACGTCCATTGTTATGCTTCGGCTGAATATTTGAACCAAGCTTGAACGTGTTAATTATTGAACATTTGCGGTTCTGGTGGACAAATTCTGTTAGCCTTTACAGAGTCAGAGAACAGGGTGAAGTTCAATCTATTACCTTTGAATAAAAGAGAGGTCAGTTCCATTCATCCCTGCCTTAATTTTATGTGGAATGTATAAAAGCCCCTTCTTCAAAAAATACAGAACTACTTCCCTTAAATTTCCCAACATTTTATATTAGTACCGACAACAGAAGATTATAAAAGAGTCACAAAAAGACCTCACTAAGTACTTCAGACAGAAGATGTAAGAAATGACAGGGGAAAACAGCCACTTTGACTTTGCAGCAGTCCCACGTCTGGACTGCTGAAGGCTTTTGACTCTGAATAATCCTGCTTCCTTCTAAATCCTTATCCTCTGACTTCAAACACTGCGCAAAGACCTTTAACAGAATCTGGCATCCTCCCAGCCTTCTCTCGTTCAGCAGTTCAGTAATTCATTCTTTTTTTCTGTGCTTTCTTTCCCACTTTCTGTCCCTCCCTTGCATCAACTGTCCAGCCTTGAATCACAAAGCCAAGCCTGAATTTTGTGGGAATAGTGCAGTGAGGCCTCTGCAAAGCATGATTGTGCTGATTGTGCACCCACACACTTTAATGTGACTCTCTGGTGAATAGTTAAACTGAAAAAAGAGATGTTTGTGGACCTGTTGGTCAGGGAAAGAGTCACATTCAAAAAAGCACAGACAAACTTGGAAAATATCTGATGGGTAGAGTGTAAAAACTAAAACAACTTTTGAGTATCTTGCAAAAGTATTTACAGCATTTTTCAAGTTGAAAGCACCTGTATGTATTTTATCGGGGCTGTTTTGTGAAAGGCATTAACAAAGTAGTTACTTTTTTTCCAGCATTTTCTACAAACAAGAATCTGTAAAATGTGTCCAAACCTTTTAGAGCCAATTAAAGTTGAAATTACAGCTGCAAGACTTTTTAGGTTTTGTCTCTATTGTCATCTATATAAAATAGTTTAAGCTCTGTTAAATTAGATGGAGAATGTCTCCAATCAGAAATTGAACCTTTACGGCAGCACAAAATGTTTGCACCTTTTGTCAGGACATCATCATGCCCTGTGCTCAGCTCCCTCCATCTTAAAATCATATGTAAAACATCCTTACAGCATCATGCTGTCAAACAAAGCATTAAGCATCTTGTTCCTTTAGATCCAAGAACTCATTTCCACATTTTGCTTTGTCTCCTAGAGCTTTTGGCAAACTGGGAGACAACAAAGCCTAAATATTCTCAGTCTGAACCACTAACAGCCGTCCAATCAACAGAATCTGTGACCAGTGTGATCGATTTCTTCAGTCACTCCAGGGTTATCTTGGACCTGTCAGGTGATTCTGTATTTCTTGTTTGTCTGTAGCTGTTGGTTTGCACTTGTGCCCTACTCTTTTTATTTCCATTATTAAATGGAACCTGTTGCTGTTTTCAACTTCTCCATAGATCCATGCCTTACCTGTGCCACGCGTTCCTTGGTTTATTATTTAAGTTATACACTCCTGATAAAAATCTTAAGACCAGTCAAAAAATTGCAAGAATTTGCATTTTGCACTATTGGATCTTAAGAATTTTTCTAAGTAGAGCTTCACAATGTTAAAGGAAAAAAATCAGTACAAGAGACAAGAACTTTGAGCAGGGAATTTTTCTGAAAACTGCATTTACACTCAAACATGATTAAGTTTAAGACCGTAGTCTTTAAAAGCCAAAAGCTGTGCAAAAATCTGGATTCCAAGTCATTTTCTGTCAAGTCTTTACACTGTCAAGACCTTCTGATGGCAAAAGCAAAAAACCTCAATGACTTCGAACATGGTAGGATTGTTGAGCTGCATAAGCAAGGCCTCTCACAACGTGCCATCGCTGCTGAGGTTGGACGCAGTAAGACGGTCATTTTGCATTTTTTAAATGATCCTGAGGGTTATGGAACAAAAATGTCAAGTGGTAGACCCAAAGAAATTTCACCAGCTCTGAGCCACAGGATGCGATTGGCTGTCCGTCAAGACACGGGACAATTCTCTAAAGTCAACTGGTTGCATAAAATTTCACTTGGGCGTGAAAATAGTGAAATAGTGAAAGTGAAAATATTTAAAATTGGATTGTGTGTTACTTATATAATACTTTCAGGTAAATAAAATAAATAATAGTTCAATATGAAAAAGCCTGCAATACTATGCAGGATTCCTTGGAGTAACATCCATGAAGTCCATGTCTAACACAAAGGATGCAGAGTTCTATAAAAAGCAGCATATTTTCCTCGACTAAGGCAAGCAGCCAATTTGTGACCAACATAGAAATTTTACTGGAAGCAGAAAGTGCATTGCTGAAGTCAATGATGCAGAGCCACCCGTGGCTGGTCACAGCACAATATCTGTCTCTAGTAGGAAATTACTATTTTAAACGGGAGATTCTTGGAAAATGCAAATTGCCAAGAAGTCACCAGCTAAATGAATTGGCTGCTTTGACTCCACTTTTAGAACATTGTTTTGCATATTTCTTAGCAGGTCTTTGTAATCTCAATATAATATTAAAGTCCAAAAGAAGTGAGAAAACAAAACAAGATTGTAATTAAAATACCACATTTTATATTTTGTAGCTGCCACGGTCACTGCAATAAAATTATTATTGCTATAATAAAATATAGTGGTTTTACCAATAAGAACAATTAAGTTTAATTATAAAAAGGCATCTGTCAGAGCTTTCAATAAGAGCAGGGTTAATCTGCCCTTTTCTGTGTTTTTAAATACTGACTTTAAGAAAGAGATTGCTGTTGTTACAACATTTCAATTGAATTAAGATTTAACTTGCTGATGTCCTTTTGATCACTGTCTTTCTGTGACACACAGCTCTGTAGAGGTGACATGAAGGCTGAATATTCTCCTTTAGGATTTTCACCAAGAAAGCGGAATTTGTCAAAGTCCAGAAGCAGTCCATCATACTAACACCACTCTATTTAATTGTAGTCTAACATTATTTTTTCATGAACATTGACCTTAGCTGAAGTGATTGAAGCCTACAGTGCTTTACATGTGGTTTAGTTCGTTTTTGTAATTTCCTGGATGAGTCATTTATGCATTCTTTGAGTAATTTTGGAAGGCCGGCCACTCCCGGACATTTCGCTACTGTTCCATGTTTTCTCACTGGCTATTACTGTGGTTCACTGGAGAGCTTTAAAAAACCCTATGACTCTATGACCTATCTAGATTGATCTGTTGCTTTTGGGATCATTTAGCCTACTTCATGTTGTCAGTCCGGTTCTGTCTTGGTGAACAAATCTGGCAATAATCAGATTTGAGTGTGGCTAGAGAAGTTAAACTCAGTTCTCCAAAACATTATGGTTAATCACAGTTCATTTAAGGTTTACCAACGGGGGCAATAACATTTTCACATAGTTTAGTCTGCTTTTGTCCCCAAATAAATGATATAATCATTAGAAATATGCCTTTTGCATGATATTTGTCTGAAATTACAGTCTGATGATCTCAAACATTTAAAGACCACATAAATTCAAAACTGCATATGGAAAGGAGTCAAGACATTTGCACAGCAGAGTAAAAGTAGATGTAACAAATTCTGTCTGTCTGAAAGTCTCTCTCTTTTACACAGCAGTTTATAATCAAAAAATCAAAAATCATCAACATTGATGTTAATTAATGAAGTAATTTGAAGCTGGCTTAGATTATTTTCTTAATGATTATTTAAATGAGTATTGTTTAGTCATTATTCAACTAAGTCCAATAGAAAACATGTAACGCAAAGGGTTTTGAGATTGTTTTTATGATGGATAATGAGCCAAAAAACGTGTTTCACTAGTTAAATCTACATTCTGTTCTTGTTCTGTTTGAAACATAGTGGTCATAAATCACCCAGACAGGTACCTAAAACTTCTGCATCCTAATTTCTGGCAATATAGAGGCCAGGCTAATATCTTGCTCTCTTTGTTGAGCTTATTCAAATGTCCTCACATATCTTTTTTTTTTTTAAAACTAGGACAAACTGTTCAGAAGAAAAACGAAGCAAAGCAATTATTGCCAGTAAGAGTGTCAACATTACATCGTTAAGAGCTGATCAATGCTGTTCCTTTCAGCATCAATGAGGAATCAGATTGCCGAGCAAGACTGTGATAGTATCCATTAAAAAGCTACACTGAGTACAAACAGGGGAATTAAAAAGTCAAAGCGCTGGTGCCACAGCAAAACCTGCTTTGTTCGCTGTTGGGGGCAGATATTACCATAAAAGACCAGCAGGAGGTCTGCTAGAAACAATGCACTCACTGAGTGAAAATGCTGGCTTTTAAAGACCAAATTTTTTAAGATGAACCGGGAGAGCCACGCTCTGATGGAAAATTTACTATACTTAATCTAGAGTCAATTCAGTTCATTTGTACAGCACCAAATAACCTAAAGCCTTTTACGAGACAAAGTGGTTGAATTATACAAAAATTTTAATTGGTTCATTTTGACTTCAGAGCGGTCCGGTTTAATCCAATACAATTCAGTCTGAAAGCATAGAACTCAGTTGTACCGCAGCACAACCAAAGCCAGTTGACTATAAAAAGCCAAAAGGTAAAAATGGGACCAAATGTGCCCTGAGTGATTAGCTCTGATAGGAACCCTTAATTTTAGTCAAACAAAACAGAAACACAACAGAGCATTGCTTTGAATAAGGCGAGTTACAAGGACATTTAATTAAAAGTAATTTTGAAGCGAACTGAACTGAACTTCACCACATAACAGAAATCCTGCAACATCAGGAGTACTTTTCATTTGGATCCCCCTCCTAAGCACAATGTCTCAGTTAGAAACAATGCAAATAAAGAAATGAAAAAGCCTGTGTCTGTGCCCACTAATTTCCCCTGTCTCATGCTGACTTCATTTTTGTTCTTTCTAGACTCGAAACCAAAATGACACACTGACTGGAAGAAAGACCACAAGCCGCAAAATCTTAATGGTGGCAGCAGTTTTATGCAGCAGACATTCAAGAAACAGCAGCATTAACCTTAAAACAGTCTGTCTCAACTTGCCCTCCAAGTGGTCATGTCGTACTTATGAAGGCTTCAAGCTGAATTATGGGTTAACAACCTCTGTCTGAATTGGTCTTCGGGTTGCATGTTCTGCTTTTTCTTCTTTTTTTTGCGCAGGAAAACCATTTTTAAAGTACTCTATAGTTTGTCTATTCAGAGCAATAAATCATTAGGTAATGTTGCCACCAGTCTTTTCAAGACAACAAAAACAATGTTGTATCATAATTGCTAAAACCACAAACATAAACCTAAAGATCTGACTGCAGATTTTTTTTTTCTGGTGAGAACGGGAATCTCAAAACGACTCCACAAATTTCCTTCAGGCATGAAATAAAATAAGGCGCAAAACCATAACAATGGTTTTGAATTTCATACACTTTAATATGCAAGACTTATGTTTGTTACTTGACATGCTTTATGAGGTCCAGCCTATTCATCAAGCAGATTTCTTAGAATAAATCATTTTTACTGATATTGTTAAGTGAATTTTTGTGGCTGCACGTTTGTTTTACTGAATACAGACTAGGCTGAGTTACAACAAAGTACTGTAGCAGCAGGGAGCTGTTGAGCATTCTTGTGTTATTCCTCTCAACACGCATCCACAGTTAGCGCAATACAAATCAGAGCTTCGGAAATGGTTCTACAAATCAACGTTTTCCCAGAGGAGAACATTGCTTTGATGTGGTGCTTTTCAGACCGCTGTGCTATAATTTGCGCAGCCATCCTCAGACATTCTCTCGGGCGTCTCAACAGCTGATTCATACTGCGCTCTGTTTGACTTTTATGTGACTCCTGGCCGACGGGGAGCCGGGATCACTTAGGTTGGTTGCCATGGTGGTGAGGCAAACCTGCGCGGTATGAAGGAGAGATCTTCCCCGAAGGCCTTCTCGACAGGCTGCATATTTGTGCATTGTGTGGACAAAGCGCAGAAACCTCACAAAAGCTGAAAGAAAGCATGCAGTCCTGATAGACTTACTGACAGACGGGTAGCAGGGGAAAACACACAATGTGCTGAAGATTGCAGCAATATCTGCTAAAAGTACACAATTAACTTTGGATTTGTTCCCTCTTTCCTCCTTTGCTGATGCTCGGCTGTCTTTCTTCAGCACAGCAAGTCTACAAACTGGGCTAATTTAAGACAAAATATCACTGAAAAAAAAGCATGTTTAACTCATGAGAGGAATAAAACAAATTTTTAATAATAATTCCTAACATTTTATGTGTTTATTTTGCGTCTCATAAAATAAACCCATATATTGGGTTCTGTTGTCCCGCTACATTCCACTAATGTTCCCCCCCTTCACTGCGTCATATAAAGAGACGTAATTGATGGCTGCGCAGAAGACAAATGACCACATTAGCTGGCCTCCTTTTATCTCATCCTTCTTCCTGTCGGTGGTGTTATAACTCTGTTTGTTTGTTGATGTCTCTCAAATTACAGTGCCGACTGCCAATCATTACTGAATCTGTGGGGCTTTTCTTTCCCAGTAAATTGTGAATCTCCTGTTCACCGGAAAACTCCTGTTACTGCAATTGGGATTGAGTGTTTCTGTAGAAATCTCACAAAACTAATACTAAAGTAGTCATCACCACTTCCTTAATAGATCTGAACAACTGATCAAATGCTCAACTTGTGAGTCTCTGCACATGACAGGCTAAACGTTAAACAATGTGGTCCTGTGACAACAGTGCTTAAAACATCTACTGTGAATTGCCTTGAGTGTATGAATTTGGTTTCTGACATGACTTGCAGTCTAATTCCATATTTATGCAAACGATATCGATACAAATTAGCTTCAGTGTCCAAATATCTCACAAAGACAAGAATGTTATCTTTCATCCATGTAGGTGGTGAAAGTGTGGAAAAAACATACTTCTTTCTGTAAATTGGTTAAAACAGCTGTTTCTATAGCTGACTCTTTTTGTTAACTAAGTTATTTATTTGCATAATCAAGTCTGTTTGAAGAGGAGATGTTTAGCTTGGAGCTGAAAGAACAACTCGTTTTAGAGTAATACAAAAACCACTCGCTGTGTAACGTTGCAATGCTTTTAGTGAGCTTTACATAAGCAAACATTTTGTGAAAGGAAGTTTATGTTGTAGGCTTTACTAAACACAACTCTACATTTAGTGGCTTTCCTAAAAAAGAAGAAGAAACAAGGGGAAGCTTTTAAAATATCAAAGGCCAAATATGGAAAAATGCAAGCACAATTGTGTCACATAAACATTTTAAAGTGATTTGGGAAATGCCTGTGTCTGCTTTGCACAGCTTGCAGATTTCATCTCTTTTGCAAGATAGTTTTTGCTCAGTCGGATTAGATTTGGATTTCAGGTCTGGCCTTTGACTGAGCCATTCTAATTCTGTCCTGCTAAAAAGTGAACCTCCACTTTCTTTGGCAGCTTCTAACAGGTTTTCTTCTAGGACTTCTTAGCATGTAGTTCAATCTATCTTATGTCAGCTCTGAACAGCTTTTTTTTCTCAAAAGACAAAAAGCATCCTTAAAGCATGATGCTGCCACGGTACCTATGGCAATGCTGTGTTCTGGTTAATGTACATTGTTAGTTCTCCACATTTTTGAAGAAGGCCAAAACATTTTTGTCTTATCTGATCAGAGCACCTTTCCTCTACATCTTTGCTGTATCACCAATAAACTAAAATTTTTTCAAGTTGGTCTTGCACTTAACTCAAATTTGGTAAGTGCAGATTCTCCTATTTAAATTCAAAATCCCTGCAGGTTCTACAGAACTACCTTTAGGTATGCAAGTTCAGACGGATTGCCATGTCATAAGATTTGCAGGTTTGACATAGTTTTCCACATTTCTGTGATGGATTGAACAGTGGCCAGTGAATTGTTGCACACTTTTGAACAATTTTATCCCTGAGCTGTCTGCTGTGTTTCATGGTCTTATTGGTGCTGTTTTTCAATATTGCAGATAACTTCCAATACAACTGGATGCCTGGGATTTTACAGGCATCAAAGAAGACAAGGAGACTGAACCAATTTTCAGATTTATATTTTTTTTTATATAATTTTGAAAACCGTGTAGCATTTTGTTACTCTGTGACTGAACCAAAAACATGGAGAGATGGTAGCAAAAAAAGAACCAAAATAAAATCATTAACAGTTTTCTCATCCTTCACTGACTTCTTACTTTGATAGAGAAAAAATAAAATAGTCAAAGTGATGAATGACCCAAATAATGGTTAATGTGTGAAACACATTTTCTGTGTATCCAGAGCCAACAGTGTGCAACAGTGATCCTCACAAGCAAAAGAAAAATAATTGGAAGGTCTGTTGCCACTTGTCTTGTGCAAGCTGGATGTTAGAAACGGCCGCCAGTGTTTGTTGACTGATGGGAGTTGATGTTGACGGGGAGCGCTGTTTGGTTTGGCAGGAGCGAACATTGGCTGCCATTCTGCAGATGAAACCATGTGAGTTTAGCGTTTACTTTCAAACAGTTACTAGCTCCACTGCTGCAACATTACTTGTGTTTTCTCCCGAACGGCCCAGAGCGTACGAGAACTGTAGAAGAAGTAGAGAGGGGCGGGGGGGGAATTTTAAATCACACAAGTCCAAATTCAACTCGACAAAAAGTCGGTCCACTGAGGAGTTAGGGGCAGCATCACGGTCAACAAGTATTTAGAAAAAAGAAAGGAATATTGAGAATGGCAATGTAATGTTTTCTGTAGCAACTAGCTTAAGTATGAACTACATACTGAAAAGGTTCAGTAACAGCAGCCTTGTGCTGTACAGCATCAGCTATCCTTTGCCTCCTCAACTTTGAAATTTCATTTCATGTTCAAAGCCTGAACGAGCAGATGACACATTTACCAACAAAAATTGCCCCCCCAAACCTCAGCTAAAACACTGTAATTGTGCGGGGCTTTCCTATAAATCACTGGCGTTTCAGGGGAGGATAACAGCCTGTCTTTAACCTGAAAGGCAGCATTAAAGTGAACAACCTTAATGACATGTCTGAGGCTGCGTGCTCAAGTCATTCACTTTGGATCTCTTGCCCACCAGCCTCAGCCCTCATATAACGGCTATCAGCCGGAGTGAGAGAAAAAACCCTCGCTAGATGGACAAAAGGAGCAGACGCACAAAGAGGCAAGTCGGTGCTTGCTCGTCAAACCCTGAATGAAATGATGGAGAGAAATCAACACAAACACCCACCTGTGTGATGGGGATGCTCCAGTTCTCTAAAAGAAATTATGGTTTTATTCTATAAAAGCATACAAAGTGTCAGGGAGAGCTTGCAAAGGAAAGGATGTAAGTAGAAGGAGCTCAGTTTATCCCCACAGCCCATGCCTTCAGCAGTAAAAACCAACAAATCTGAGCTGCAGATCTGTTGCAAGTGGTATAGATCGCTGAGTGGAAAATATCTGTTCCATCTGACACACGCGCACACGCATGCACACACACACACACACACACACACACACACACACACACACGACTCATCCGTATCTTAACGACACCCACACAAACATCTGCACATAAACAGTACAGGGTAAACATTTGCACCCAGCTCGTGTTCACGAAGCTACAGCTGTGACGCCTAAACACACATACACAAGCAATTACCTTGAAAGGCGGCCACGTAGCGCGACAGGAGCAGCTTGAGTCTGGAGCTGTAGGTCTGCAGGAGGTTTTGGACGTCCCGCCGGGCCGCCACCTGGTACTTCTCCTCCATCTTTTTGGTGCAGCACGTCGAGCTTTTGGACGTGC
The DNA here is from genome assembly GCA_033032245.1 of Poecilia picta. NCBI lineage: Eukaryota > Metazoa > Chordata > Actinopteri > Cyprinodontiformes > Poeciliidae > Poecilia > Poecilia picta. The sequence continues at coordinate 14,370,613 of CM065355.1, read as the reverse complement.
AAACCTGGAGATCGGCACCTTAAAGCAGCCGACATCCAGTGTGAGGATCTCAAAAAGTCTTACAAGCACATAAACCAAATTAAAAAATAAAGTAAAAGTAAAATAAAGTAAAAGTGGTTCTCTGTTTCTGCCTTCAACAATTTCAAAGCAGGACGTAACAAATGCCGTTTTATTGACATTAACAAAAAAGAAATATAACTAAACTTTTTGTTAATTGAATGCCACAAATTGCTCTCAGAGCACATACAGCTCCTCTTAAGCACCCTTCTCGGTCTTCAGAAATCCAAGCCTATAACACATGAAAGGTATAAACTGGGGATAAGCATGTTGCCTTTAAGTTAATCCATGTAAAACTCCCCTTTAAGACAAACAAATCTGGTGGATTTGCCACCCCAAACTGACCAGATTCATGAAAAGAATGTGCATTGTGACAAAGAATAACACTTTCACCTTCTCCAGTTTGTGCAAATATTGCACAAACTGAAGAATGAACACATAAAATTGTAATAAAAGTCGTGAAGAGTGTAAGTGTTGCTCTTAAAGAAGCTATCCTTTTCAGTGCCTTTTAAATGTGTAAATATCACTTAAAAATTTTGTGATGTTGCGACCACAAACCTTAATTTTATTTTAGCGAGATTAAACACAATGACATGGGAGGAAAATGAGAAACGTGTGCACATGTATTCTAGCCACTTTACTCTGATCCAGCTAATAAAACCCAGTGGAGCTTTCAAGAGTCACACCTTTGTTAAGCATAGTGCATGTGTGCATTAATGAATCTTAGTAAAACACACAGCTACTCTGTGAAGGCTTCTGAAGGATCTTAGAGAAAATTTGTGAACAAATACCAAGAAGACTAACGATGACACCCGACAAATCAGGGCTGACGTAGCTTTGGACATCATCTAAAAAAGGAGATAGTAATAGACAACTGCAAATCTATTAAGACTTGGTCCAACTAAGCTGCACATAATAGCTGTGTAATCGCAATGAAAGATGATTCTATGAAATGTTAAGTCAAAGGAGTTGAATACAAATATATGACACACTTTCAGGATTTGTATTTGTTAAAAAAAAAATACTACAAACCATGGAAAATATGTCCTTCCTTTTCACAATCAAGTATCTATTCCTGCACTTCAGCAAAGCCAGCAGTGAAACCCCTAAAGTTTGCACATTTGGACAAGCCAGGTTGTGGTATTGGAATATGCCTATTTTATTATTATTATTATATTATTACACTGAAAAAAAAAACTTTTTTATTGTCTTGAATAAGACTGTACATATACAGTACATACCAGTGTTCGCTGTATCTTGTATTTCCTTTAAAGTTTATGTATTTATAGTTAATGTCTATACACTGGGAACATGAACTCAAATGTCTTGTTTCTGTTAAAGGGGTATAAACACAAACGACTTTATGGAGACATTTTATAAAAAAGATAAATAGGCAAATCATCAACTGTTACTTTTAAAATGTATAAAATACACAGTCCAGTCACATTAATGTGACCACCACGTACTTTCCACTTCAGAGTTAAATAACCAATCACAGAAGGCAGGTGGCAGCACAGTGCAGTTGAGCGTATATAAAGGGTGTGTGTGGGCTTCGGAAAACATTTCAATCGTTGGCGTAATGCAGAAACGAAGCGATTTATCCGACGTCCAAAAGGGCATGATCATTGGCTTTCGGGCCAAGGGTGGAAGCATTTCCGAAACGGCTGAGTTTGTGAACTGTTCGCGTGCCGCCGTGGTAAAAGTGTACCGTGCATGGCAAAATGGGACTGTCCAAAATCAACGACGTGGCAAATGTGGTGCACCACGGGCCATAGATGACAGAGGCGAACGACGGTTGCGGAGATGCGTTCGGGCAGATAGACGGGCTACCGTTGAGCAACTGACCACTAAAATGAACCAAGGGGCTACCACAAGTGTCTCCCAAACCACTATTCAGCGAACATTGCTGCGTCTGGGCCTCCGAAGCGGACGCCTGGTTCGCGCACCTATGCTGACTGGTGTTCATCGACGACGAAGGCTAGAATTTGCACGCCAGTACAGCAGCTGGACGTCCACTGAGTGGCGACAGGTAGCGTTTTCAGATGAATCGCGTTTTATGCTCCATCGGACAGATGGATGTTGGCGTATAAGGCGTGAAACCTCTGAAAGGAACCACCCTGCAACCATTGCAGGAACGGTCCAAGCTGGAGGCGGGAGCATTATGGTCTGGGGAATGTTTTCCTGGCATTCTCTGGGTTCACTGATTATTGTGGAAGGCACGATGGATCAATACAAGTACGCATCTGTCCTTGCGGACCATGTCCACCCCTACATGCGCATTGTTTTTCCTCAGGATGATGGCATCTTCCAGCAGGACAATGCGAGGTGCCATACAGCTGCCAGTGTACGTGCGTGGTTCGAAGAGCACCAGGATGAGTTTACCGTCCTCCCCTGGCCAGCAAACTCACCTGACTTAAACCCAATCGAGCATCTGTGGGACCATCTCGATCGAGTTGTTCGCGCCATGGATCCTCAACCGCGTAATCTAGCGCAGCTGGCCACGGCATTAGAGTCGGCATGGCTCAACATCCCAGAGAAGACCTTCAGGGACCTAAGTGACTCTCTTCCTGCACGTCTCGTAGCAGTTCGCTCTGCGAAAGGTGGTTATTCTGGCTTTTGACAGATGGTCACATTAATGTGACTGGACTGTGTACTTTCCTCAGTCATCAATAATAACCTCAAACATTACTGATGTTTATCAAACAGCTGAAATTTAACTTAGAAAATCAAGTTTCTCGAAAATCAAAAGTCTCTCCGAATAAAACACTTATTGACTCCAACAGATGAAGTCTTGGATTTCCTTTTAGACACAGATACCAGCTACCATGCACCAGATACAGGACAATCAAAACATCCCAAAGGAGACCCAAAACGCTGCAAAAGTCTCCACGACAAGCCCAGACAGAGTTTGCAGACTGTTGTCAGACGCTATTAACTCCCTGCGAGGTCTGATGGTGAGCAGAGCTAAGTGATGGCGTACGCACTGGAATTCAAAGTCTTCCAGATAAGATTGCTTAAAAGACTTGCTTTTTTTTCTCCACCTAAATGCATTCAGGGGTCTATTTCCACCTTCTTGCAGATAGGAGTTGCGACTTGTTATGTTTTGATCCAAACCAAAGTATGTTTGTTGCTTGTTTTTTATTGTCAAATATAGATTTTTTTTTTCTGTCTGCAGAAACCTAGACTCTGTTTTAGATAAGTGCTGAGATCATTCTGGCCCCACCAACAATAAAAGCTCCTATCAACCATCTGTTGTACTTCGGAACATCAAGCTGAACCCATCAAGAAAGCGATTTATATCTTTCAGCTGGCTTGATGGACTTAGATGCGACAGGGTGATAAGGAAACGGTCAGCTGTGACGTATTTCACAACAGTAGCGAGTGTTTTTACAGGATCTTATCTCTTAAACTACTGAACACCACACTGCAAACAATTTATCTGAGAGAAAATTAATTTTAGTTTCAGCTATGACAGAGATCAGCCACAGAGGCGTATTTAAGGAGAGGATGTGTGGCACTATAACGGGGCGGGGGGCTTAGGAGGTTGTTGAGGGTCTCTGTCAGGAGCCATGGAGCCCATAGGCTACATTTTGTGACAGGATGGCAGTCAGCACCATTTAGCTTTGCTTTTCCAAAAATGAGGACAGAGTTCAGCAGGAGCACCAGCAACGAACCATCCAGTCAATGACAGTCCACTAACAACACCCACACCCACAATCCCTCCCAAATTTTGCACATAATTACCCTGGGTGGCATTCAGAAAGCCAAGTTTACCTAACTTTAAACAAAATAATTCCTATTTATTCCTGAAAGCCACTTATCTGTAGTAAACATCCAACGGGGGAGGGAGTTTCTGTACATTTCAATCAACAAGTAATCTAAGGCGCTCTAGATGCTCGAGGCACAAGGTTAAGACAGCATGACTTACACCAGCAGATTCACATATACAGCACATGCTGCTTAAACCTATTGTGTATTTTAAGTTTTTTAAAAAAGGGAAATAATGTCACTCTTGCATGAATGTGTAATTGCATTTAATAGGATATAAACAGTTTGTATCTCAGCATCCAGGTTGTTTAGCCCAAACCACCAACCCTGCATTTCTCTGTGAAGATGCCTTTTTACATTACTGTAGTATTACTATAATTACTATATTCAATTAAAAAGCTGAGCTTTTTCAACGTTTGTTTAGAGATGCTGGTTTATAAGGCTTGTTTCAATTCACTGAAATTAACTTAATATTCAAACGTGTTGAATGGGACTGTGCTTGTGCATCATCTAGCTTGGAGATCATAAGACCATTTTGAATCATTTCCACTCAGGGTGGACTAGTTTGTTTTAATTGCATTGCTGCCGATTCAAAGATCAAAGCTGATTATTAAATAAATGCCAGTTCATCAGCAGCAACTGGCTCGTTCTCATCACACTGGTTTAATAAGGCTGAACCTTAGAACATTTATGAACAGCGTTTTTTCAGTTTATGAAAATACTCCCCCAGTGTACTATGCAAAAAAGTAACTACATCCTAGCAATCATTTATGCTATATGATGAACCTGAAAAACTACTTCACAAATAACTTTAAGACCAAAAAAAAGAAAAAAAACAGACCGGTTCTGTATCAAATCACATTAACTAAACAGATTTGGGTTCTGTGAAGACCCAACTCCTCCGCTTACCTGATCTGGGACTTGAAGGTAGAACCTGATTTGGTCCAATTTGCCTGACTTGAAAAACTTTATGCACCTCGTTGCATGTGTCCAGCTCTCCGAGTCCTGATCCGCACAAACATAGAAAAACGCAGCACCTTAATAGCGAACTCATTTTAGAAAATATCCTCATCTAGAGAACGTGGAGCTCCTTGGAAATCAGGGTTCCTTCTTCATACATATGCAGACAGGTATCGGAAGGGTGCACATTTCAGGTTACAGAAACGGAATTAAACCGCGATAGAGACGGTTTCTGTGCGACTCGGACTTAAATCGAGAAAACGATTCAAAGTTTCTGCGGTGCGACTCTGAAATCGCATGCTGTCCAAGTTGGCTGGACCGACAGCAGAGGCGGTACCACCGGGTTACCTGCGCAGAGGCGGGTCGCTGAGTCTAATGGCGCCATCTAGTGGACACCCAATTTTATCATTTTCCCCCCATTGCACAAAAAACGTCAAATGATCGGCTTTGATTAAGCCACAAAACAAACTCCTCTATTTAAGCAAACATCTAGCTTGCACATTTTCCAACATGTTTGACACATGTTAAGAGTAATCAACTTCAGCCAATAGTGATTGATTGCAACTTTAATTTTGAATCAAACTAATAGTTAAGTGCTCAACATAAGATCTAGAGAAAAAGCATAAATGTAAAAATAGAAAAGTTGGACACATTTTTTATGTTGGGAAAAAATACCGTTACTCTTCACAGTAAAGGTAGATTAAATAAATCAACTTTAAAAACATCAATGGGACATGGAAGAAATCAGAACAGTAATTTTGTTTTAATTTTTTTATTTTTAAAACCACACAAACATCCACGTAAAAAAAAAAGCAACGCAAAGAGGAAACATGCATATAGCCCATACAGATTACAGAAATACACAGGACATCATAGTTATGCAGCGGTTTGGCCAAGTCGAGGTCTGCTCAGCTCATCTCCCAGCTCCTTTACAGGCCGGGACAAGTGCAATACCTACAGAACAACAGCATTGCCACCGATCCCCACCTGAATAGGACAGGACATCTCGACCAACCCAAGCAGGACAGCAAGCGGTTTCCCTCTGAAGAATGCGACCCGTCAACGTAATCAGTTTTGCATGGATTTGCACAGCACACATCAGTTAAAGCTGAATGCAAACCAGCAAAACTGACCAGGCGACGAACAGATTTGACATCGGCTACACAGCCCAGGCTGCGAGAGAATACAGTTGGAAATACTTCAAGTGCTTACATTGCAGTAGATATGGAGACAAACACTACCTGCACTATAAGCACTTTAGTACTGCAGAAACTGTGGTCAGAGGATGAGAACCAAGCAAGCAATCCTTGTGCTGCTTATAAACCGTTTGCTTCGTATCGTTCGTAATGATGCTCTTGATGTCGACACCCCGAAAATCATAGATTTAAAAACAGGTGTAGAGCAAGCAGGCCACCATCAGTTTTGCATAGATTTGCACAACTCATCTATTCTTGTAGTGCAACTATGCAAAACTAGCAGTGAACTGCAAGATTTTATTTTTTTTTTGCCCAATTAGTAATTAGTACTGACTTGGCGGTGCATATTACAGCCCCTTATGCCAGAAGGAGCACTTAGGGCAGTAGGTGCTAGTCTATTTCACTATCTGCACTAGATGCACCTTAGCACAAAGACAGTACTTCAAGCGACATTATAGCAAAGCAAAAACTTACAAACAAGTGTCTGTGTATTGCTGTAAGTGCCTCCACTGCAGTAGGTATCACATATTACTACCTGCACTGTAAGCACTTTGACAATGCACAGACGGCGTCACTGCTCCCCAGCAAAACCCCAGACTGCTCCTAACTGTCCACAGCATGGGCTTCAGCACCTCGTGGTGGATCTGAAATAGGAAAAGTGAAACAAAGAACACAATTAGGAAAAGTCAGATTTCAAGGAGACGCGACATAAAACCTATGGGGACAAGTCTAAAAAGGAACACAAGGTCTAAACGCCAACATAGGCAGTGGTGTTTTGACTGTTGTAGACTAAGAGCAACACGAGGTCGCCGAAAACATGAATGAGCAGCACGGATGCTGCGCATGCGCGCAGAGCCAAAGCCGTTCACCCCTCCCCCACATCTTCTAACATGGCGCCTCGAAGTGCGCCAACGTTAGCGCTTCAAACGACTTTAAATCAGGCGAGCTAATGCAGCATTTTGTGTCAACAGTATGGAAATTACTTCACAGCTCCGAACTGTTTATGTACCAACCAAAACGTGGGTTGTGGTTTTTCGGTCGCCATGAGGGAAAAATTATAAACAAAACAAGGCTGTGGTTCGTGTCGGAGTAGCACCCGCAAGGTAGCTTAGCTGCTACGAAATGCTGTTTGTTTGAATAAAAGAGAAAAAAAAAATTCCAACATCCACTATAGTTACAAATGGAAGTGGTGCAGGGTGATGTGTGGTATTAGAGGAAATAAACTGGTTATCTTAATATTAAAGACAGCCAGTGTTCAGTTAAACACGAATTTAGCCGCTACTGAACTAGCAAACATGTTTAAAAATAAACCAAAAACCACGTGTGCCTTTTCCCCATTTGTTTGGTCGACCTTACTCTACATTCTGCATCAACTTCTACCTTCCAAGTGAAGGCTTTTAGATTATCGGGAACTTTGCTAGTATACAGATGCGCACAGGCTAGGCTAGCTAAGCTAAAACGCGCGGCCTAGAACTGCCCCATGTGCTGCTGCTTTGTTCTGGGGGGCACTTTAACTCACACACCACTGCACTCGACACTCAGCCGCTATTCGAGCACATTTTTACAAACTTAACTTTTCACACGCCGCACTTGTGTCTTTTGAGTGCATTCTGCTCTAATATAAAGGCCGAGTATTTTTCCACGCCGCTCGCAGCCGAGAAAGCTCCACGCCGCTTTTTCAAATCTCCCTCATTCCCTCAATGGTGGAGCTGTGGGGGCTGCCATGCGCCTCACGCTACTCTGTTTTCATCGCCAACATGCCTTTTATACTGCGTGTTTATACTTAAACACTACAAGCAAGAAAAAAAAACAAGTAAAAGGACCACGGCGCTCAACACTGGGGATTTATTCCAGTAAAACACGCGTTCAGACCCGACTTCCTTACCGATAAACATGCGCTCCACTCACCAGCCGAAATCCACCATCTTCGCTCACTTGCTCGGGCTGCCGTGCTGGTCTCACGCCGACAAAAGGGGCGAATAAAACCGCTGCTATCCCGAAAACTTTTCAAACGGCGGACAAAAACGAAGCATAAAGTGAAGTCGGAACCGACATAGAGCACATTTGGAGCCCAGGACGCTTCTTAGAAATGATTGCGGGGTTAAGAAAGTGGCGCGAAGGCGACCAGTTGGTAACCATGTGGGTGAATGAAGGGCGGCTCCCACTGAACGTAAATATCTAGCTACAACCCCCAACTCCCCCTATTAGCATACATAAACTACGGCACTTCCGACACATCTCAGCTCTTTTCTGAAGGAGACGGAGAAGAACGGACTGTTGGAAAGCTTTTAATTAACAATTAAAAAGAAAGTAAACTCAGTACGCATTTCTATGGGTATTTAAACTCAACTGGAAAAAAAAAATACAATCTTATTCTTATAAATGAATTTGATGTAAAGCAAATATTAGAGAATGCTGAAGCTAATTAGGGCATATTTAGTTCTTCAGCTGCCGTGTGTGCAATTGGAAAATCAAAATAATTAATTAGCCTGTTGCTGCTTCACCACTAATTATAATTACCCAACACGTGTTATTGTTGCACATGACACGTGTTGCACAAAAATGTGTTAAATACTTTCAGGCTCAAACGGAGACAAAAACTCTATTTGGTTATTTTACTATGAATGGTTTTTTTTTGTTTTTTTTGCAAGTTAATTTATTCAGATTTACAACGTTTACTTGGTCATTATTATCTGTAGATTTTCTGTTGTTCTTTACAGGGGGGAAATCTGTGCAATTTCTAAACTAAGGATAAAAACCTGTAAACCAGCATTTCGTTACATAATGATATTTTTTTAAGAATCTAAAGCCCAGGTACTCAGATGACATCTGTTTAAAATTTTACATGTGCATATGTTTGTGTTTATGTATATGTTTCTAAATGTTATTTCACTACTACAAAAATGTTAGATCTGTTTTAGCAACTTGCAGTTTTTCTGCACCGTTACCCAAAAATAGAAAGAGCAACTGATCTGGAATCAACCCTGATTAGAATTATACTGATTCTGAGATTATGCACTGAAACAAATTATAATGTTTTATATTTTTTAGATAAATATAAAACTGAATAATAGTGATTTTAGATTTTTTTTTAAATCTACTTTTAAGAAAACTATGTTTTTTAATACAAAAGAATAACAAATGTACACAAATAGGAGGAAGCTGTCAATTTGCTCAGTCTGCTTAGTTTAAGCACCACAACAAAACAGCTGCAAAACTATTCTGTAAAATTTCTAAGAAAAAAAAAATATAAACTTTGAAAATGAGAATTTGTTGAAAACAATTAATTTAAGCTAACAGTAGTTATGTTTGTCTGTGTTGAGTTTAGTTTTTGTGGAGGGTTTTTTAATTTCTTCTTCAGAAATCTCCAAAGTAATTTTCCCACACTAAAATTACCAACACATTGGTTTGTATCATTAACAATCAGAATATTTTTACAGATAATTTCAAAATGTAAAGCATGGTAGAACTCATACAGAAAATGAGAGAATTTTAACTTTTCTCTAGTTAAAACAATCCCGCTTGATGTTTCAGAGGTTTCACAGGCTAAGGCGTCAAACCGCATCAGAAGCAAATACTGCAGTAAATCCTGCACTGATGCTTCCACATTAAAAAGAAATATTTGTGCTTATTTCAACAAACTATTTTTACCAATAGTATAGGCATTTTGAGAAACGAAATAATTGTTTACAGTAAGTGCTTGTAGTTTTGAATTGTTTTAATTATCTGAATGTGTGGGGAATGTTAACTCTGAGCTGTTAAACTTTATTCAAATGTTCTTATACTAAATGAAAATTGAGGTGACACTGATTCAAATTACATCTTTAAAATCCACTTAACCACATCACGACCGTTTTAGACATTTAAAAGAATGCAAAAGAAGGACACATTATCCACATTTCATTGTGGTTACTTCAGTAACGACTGAAGTAACCAATGCAGAAAAAGGATAGTAAATTGCAATCTTTCAAACAATTTAGCAACAACATTCTTCTGCTGTGGTAACATTTTACTGACTTAGTTCGTACATTTACCACAGGTTTATTTTATGTTATTGTTTTAATTTTGGGCATTTTCTGCAGTTTTACTGAAGAAAACATCTCTGAGGCCTAAAGAGGTCATTTGGCCATGACATTTACTTCAGTGGTAAATTTGAATATTTAGATGTGTCCTCCCACCAAACAAAATCTACAGGTAGCACCCTGCTGTGCCAGTAAAGTAGTGTCTCTAAAGATGTCTTTGTGCATATCATAAATATGGAAACAACCAAATAAATAACAAAAATAATTGTTTTCACAGGAGTAGAATAACAAAGAAGTCACAGATGACCAAATAACCATCCAAATACCCCACATAATCCCCCCCACCCCTGTTAAGCAGAACCACAGGGCAATTATTATCATAATAGTGGTTGGATGAAATGCATTAGAGAAATTTCACTTGGTCAGAAAGTGTTAGTGAGTATGCGTTGTGTGTTCTGCACTTCAGACTTCATGTTTTATAAATAAGCAAATAACAAAATATTCTGCAAGAAAAGGCCTGCAGCTCAAGGTTTCTGCTACTGAAGCCTGTTGAATTATGAATTAAATCTTTAAAAAGAATTAACGTTTTACAGTATGTAATGTGGCCAGCAGAGGGAACCATCAAACTAAATACTGTACTGTAATGACACGATTGTTGTGAACAGTTAAGTGGAAACTCTTGCTTTCCTATCACTGAGGTTTCTGTTGTTTCAAATTGGTTAGTTTTGCCGCAGCGGTCAGCAAAGGGAATGGAAAAGCAGGTGCCCGGCCGTGTGCCACGGGTTTTATGTTCCCCATTCAACACAGGCTGGTGGTCAATTAGGTAAGATAAAGACCAATCACAAGATTTGGTCGACTTTATCGAGAAGTCTGCGTTAAACTCTAATCCCCGGTCACCTGACACTGACAGAGGACTGGACAGCAGCTCGCCCCGACTGCTCTTCTCCACTCCACACTGTGGGAGTGGGAGCGCTCTGTCATGACCCCCAACCCCCCACACAAAGCCAGTAGTTCCTCTGCATATGGAAGTGAGGTGGGGGGTGGGTGGACACGGGGAGGTTGTAGACTTCACATCGTCCCATGGGGTCAGATAAAAGCTTACAGCTCTCCTTCTTTAGACCTCCCCCTCTGCCCTGAGCTCCGGCTGCTCTGCTCAAGTGCTGTTAAGATTTATCGGTAAAGTAGGTAGCAAGCCCTAAAGCAACTTTCCAAGATAGTTTAATGCAAGTAGCACCTTCAGACAAGACATGATATATATATATATATAATATATATATATATATATATATATATATATATGATATGATATAATACATTTTTTTTTAAATGAACAAAGATTGTTTTTTTTCCAGATTCGAAAGACAAGCAAAAAACAGGTAACAGTTTTCAATGCTAGATTGTACTTGATATCCAAAATATCCCCTCAGATAGCTTGAGCACTTCTTTCCCTCCATTCTAAAATGGCCCACCACATAAGCCCCTCCCACATCAGGGGCCGTGAGCCCGGGGGTCTCTGTTTTGTTCTTCCTATAGAAGCCTGACCGCCATTGTCTCAGCACGACCCCGGGGTCAACTGAACTCACCTCGCCCGGCCACGACCCATTCAGATGTGAAGCTTCACATGGGATAAAACCATCTCTAAAGGATCCTTTAAGGCGAGGGGGTGGTCAGACGTTCACACACACATGCACACACAGACACACACACATACATACACGCAAACACACACACACACATACATGTTTACATAAAACAAACACACCACCTTGGATGAAATGTGTTGCTTTAGTGTACATTTAGTGTATATTGCTTTTCTTTATATCTGTAAAAGAAATATCTGTAAAGAAAACCAATGGATGGATAAAATAATTAGAAAAAAAGAAAGACTTTTAAAGTGGCTGCAAAAGGGCAGGTAGTTACAGAAAGTCATAATGAAGTCATCTTTGACACATTTTGTCTTCTGTTCATTCAGATACATTGCTTGTAAGAGGGGGAAATTACATTTTGCTACAGGACAAGAATGAGGCCATGCATGCCAGTCAGCTGCAGATTTTAGTTCTCTGTTCATGGTTACTTCGCAGCCTGAAGGGCTGGATATGTGTTTCAGTATTTTCTCGATATAGACTTCTATGAAAAAAGAAAAGAAAACTGTTTGTGTTTCCGGACTTTGGTCCCATTATCTGTCCTGCCTTCCTTCCTTCTTACTTTCCTCTTTCATTCCTTGTGTTCTTCCTTCCTTGCTTGCTTCCATTCATCTTCCCTCCCTCCCTTCTTTTTCTTTCTTTCTTTCTTTCTTTCTTTCTTTCTTTCTTTCTTTCTTTCCTACCTTCCTTCTTTCCTTCCTTCCTTCCTGCTTTCCTTCCTTCCTTCCATCCTTCCAACAATGAATCTATGAAAGCATGGATCTCCTACATAATCACAGGAACCCTGTCTGTGCACAAAATTTACAGCCACACAACAAATGTCATAAATAAATTGAATACAATGTAGGAGTTTATCTTTATCTGTGAACAGAAACAGCTGAGCTCAGCACAAAGGCTCTCCTGTCTGGCGTCTTGCTGTCAGAGACAACAGTGTCCCCGGTGGAGGCGAAGCTCATGGAGGCTGACAGGTTGAAAATGTGCGCCATGATGTGGCTGAAGGAGCATGAAACATGTTCACTCATGAGCGCCTCGCACAACGCCACGGGAGACAGGGCGACAGTTAAATGAGTGTTTTTACATAAATATGTTTTCTTTACCTGAGCTGGTGGTTTGAGAGCTTTTAGGCACAACACACACATGTGCAACTCTGCCAAGAAAGCACTTCAATTGTTCAATTCAGTCATGAGTGAGAAAGTTAAGTGAGAACAGGGAAATATTTTCTTTCCCGCTCATTTTACACAACTTTGTTGGCTTTATTCTTAAAATTGCACCAACTAGGGAGGCGAAGGAGCATGCCAGGCAATATTTCAGCAATAATTTGCACTGAACTTCAGTTTTATTCAAATTTTTACCTGTTGAAAACTATTCAAAATTATAAATTTGACTACAAGAAGGTAAAGCACCTTTCGATGAATAAGACATTTCTCAGTTTCTAATTTAATCAACATTTCTCAAATTATTCACAGAAACAATAGAACCAACGGCTCAAAAGTCTTGAATCATTTTTCATTGCTCCTCAGCAGCCGAACATCCTTGTAATATTTTATAAACACTCGAGTTCAAGTTTTCTCCAGGATTCCTGAAACTCTTGGAGTCTTTGGAGTTTTATTTTGTTTCATACTTGATGCGTCCACTTTCCGCTTTCACAGGAATAATTTGGGGGTGTTTTTCAAACAAATTAACTTTTCATACTTATTCATATTTTCATAACTCCTTACAACGTGTCATTTCATACATAGTTCTCTGTTGCAAGAAAATATGGTTATGTGACTCTAAATGTGATCAACCTTGTTTCGGTTTGATCACAAAGCCTCTGCCTATGCAATGAAAGGAAGCAATGTCACTGCAATGCAAAATCTTCGCAATATACAGAAATTATGTATATTGTGAATATTTTGATGTTTATTGATATAAAATATTTAGGAGAAACAGACAGATAAACCAGAAGTCAATCAACTTTAAAAAGGTTTTTAATTTAAAGGATTTGAGCTCTGAGTTTAACCTTCCTGAAACCTCACACAATTTGACAAAACATTTAGACATTGTGTAAACAGTAATCTTTCAGAAGAACATTTTTTTCTTGTCCCAATAGACTGAAAAGTGCTAAAGACAAAACAATTTGACAGACAGAAAAAAAACAGTTTTTAGTGTCAACAAGGTGATTTCTTGTTGAAAATAGACCAACTGAGTAATGATGGCTCTCTTGTTCTTTTGTTTCTTTTTATGTCTGGTGTGTCCTCTGTTGACCTTCTGTTGTGCATTCTATATTATCTTGTCATGGTAAAAGGACTGACTTAATCAGAACTGAACTGAACTAAACAAGTATCTTAAAGAAGTTTAAAAGACCTCCAGAAACTGACAATAACTTTGAGGCCACTTTGAGAGATTATTAGAAAGTCTAACACCAAAGGTTAAAGGTACCAATAGTTTTAGGTTCAATCAATAAGAAAAACATGTGTTCTGAAACAAAAATCACAAAGTCCTTTTAAATCAGTGCCGGGGCTTTTACTCTGAATATGAATATTATTGGCCTCCAAAATGATGGATGAGTTGTTGTCATGGGCGACACATTGTTGCATATAACAGTCATAATCTAAGCTTCTTGTTAATTTTGCGAGCACCAGAAAAGGAATGTCCTTCAACTTCTGCTCTGATTCATGTTCTCATGTTACCTTTATCATGTGTTTACACAGACAGAAGACAGAGCTGGGAAATTCACAAACTTAATTATTAATTTAAAGACTGATGTCTAATTTACTTTATTAAAGAATTATACTCTTCAGTTCACTTCACAGCTTTTCAGACAGGTTTATACAAAATGTTGGTGGAAAAAAAAACAATAAAAGTAGCATGTTTGAGTGCAATATTCTTCTGTCAATTAGTTATAAATTTATCAATAAGATAAAACACAGTTAAACCTGCCACAGATGGTGACAGTAAAAAAAATTATAATAAATAAATAAATCCGTTTACTCTGTTAACCATATCTAAGGGAGCACAACTACTGAATGATACGCTAAGAGCCTGTCTTCCGCTCAGATTGTCTCAAATCCTTCCACAGTATTTTGTGCATTTGTTCCAGTGTTGCTAAGCAAAAGGACAGGTGTTTCTGCAGGGCATAAAATCAGTGCAATCCAGCTTTTAACACACACACAACTCACATTAGCTTAAACCTGACAGCTGGAGTAGTGTTGTATTTCAAAAGAAGTCATTAGAGGAGCTTATTAGACTTTGTAGTAGACGTTGGTGGGGCTCTGAGGCATTATCTCCTGAACTATATACACAGGAGGGCCATATTCACCACTCACACGCTCGTAGTGACGGCAGATCATACTTTCGGAAGGCCGCAGAGGGAAGACAACCTCGCTGCGGTCTGAGCCGTCATTGTCGCTGCTAAAGCTGTCCCGTTTCGGCACAGCCAAAGTGCTGAGGGACACGGAGGCGGGCGGCTGGTGCGGCGGCTGCTGCTGCTGCCGCTGGCGGTCAGGAACACGGCGACACCGATGGTACCTCCACAGCACCACTGAAACGACTACAATGACCAGCAGGAGGCTCAAGCTGCAGGAAATGACCCACACAATGAGTCCTGGCCCAGACGCGTCAGCCTGTCCGGCTTCAGAACCCACATCTACCATGGGACGTGGAGAAGAGACAAGAAAAACAAGTAGATCAGAGGGAGAGCATGTATAAAGCAGAAGTTTCAAGATTTTACTTTATTCACCCCTCAAAAATAAACACAACACGTTAATAACACCAAAGGTTAAAGGTCTCAATAGTTTTTGTTTGATAATTAAACAAAAAGCAAATTGCCTTTGACAACTTTCAGAAAATGGAACTTGCTGTCTGGGGTTCAGCAAAAGTCAGACAAAATATGGGACACAGGCTGCGTTCCTGTTGGATTCATAAATGCCACCTTGGGTCTAATTAGTCTCTGTTATTACATCTGAACTCTGATCAAATGTGACGACTGTAATAGAGCCACCTTGGTACACTATTACTGTATTTTAGCCACCTTGGTACACTTGAGCCTAAGAAATCGGGCTTAGAGTTGAATGTAGGTTTGGGCTTACCACAGCTCAATTAGCATCATAAGAATCAAGTGATTCTAAACCGCTCTTATCATTTAAGCAACTCAGACTTATGCTTTTAAAGAAAAACTGAACTGGGGATTACTGTTTATGTATCTGTTTAGACTCATCTGGATTACCGTAACAGTTTCTTTATCTGTTCTCACAAATTAGTTTTAGCTCAACTTCAGATTCATACAAGTGAGTGAGTCCACATCACACCAGTTTGAGCTTTTCTTGCCCTGCAGGGTTTGATCTTCAAGTTAGTGGTACCTACCTCTATCTATTTAATGAAAAGACATCGGCAGCTCATAAAAAGTAGCTGCTGCAACCTCAGTTAGATTTATATCCTCAATGTCTCTGAATTTTAAAATCAGTTTGAATAATTTGTACGTTAATTTTAATCATTTTAATCTCTTATTTTCTGCGAATTACTTTTGTGCTTGTGTCTGTGGAAAGTACATTGTAAATAATTCTTATCTTTACTTACAAGTTAAGATTGGTATCAGCCAGTAAAAAGCAATTTGGTGCATCTCTAATTAATAAAACACACCTTCAAACTGATTTGTTAAACGTCCAATATTTTGCTGCAAAACAAACAGCTTTACTATACTTTCTACATTCTTGCCTTTCGAGAAGACGTCCTTGGTCTTGGTCTTTGGTGGTGCAGGTGGGAACCTGGTTGGTGACTCCTGAAGCGTTAAAAGTGAATCAGAGGAGTCTGGAATATAAAGCACATCACATGAAGCAGATTAGAAAGAGCACACACGTCTTCAGATGCACCGTGTAGGTGGGTTCATGTCACGTAATGAGTCAGTTAACATCACTGAAACCACAGTGATGTCGTTCCTGTGGTTAGTCATTATTGTTTCACGTCAGTGTGTAAGTATAAAAAAAAAACTAAAAGAGGTAAATGCAGATTTGGGTCAAATAGAAGTGGAAAAAAGAAGAATTTCTAACCCAAACAGCAAAGTTCTGCTCTCAGTCACGTCTGAGACTTTTAATTTTTCTTGCCTGGAAAAATTATAATTTTAAGCACCTACACAAGGATAGTAGATGGCAAAATGAAACCCGTTCTGATATGACTTAAATGATATTATGTTTTTATTGAATCAACATAAAATAATGTGTTTCTAAGATAAAATAAATGCCATTGTGCCCATATGCAGCCGAAGGTCAGTTTGTTTACATGTCCAAATGAGTTTTTAAAGCTAAAATTACAAAGGAAGCTAATTATATAGCGAGCAAAAAAATAAATAAAATAAAGAAAAAAAAAGAATGTGGATACAAATAATCAAACATACAATGAATAAAAATACTGACCAGAATGGGATGTGTACACCGAAGTGCATCTAGGTTCACAAAATTACAGAAAAGTTTTTAACATGAGAACAAAAAAATCCCCAAAATAATTTAACCATCTTATAACTGCAAATCTGGGAGCGTTTAAAAGCTTTGCAAAACATGTTCAGCATCGTGTTGACTTATCTGTTAACCTCCTGTGAGGTTGGTTTTACTCACCACACTTGGAATAAAGCATTCAACACAAAAAGTCACTTGTACAAAAGAAAGCATAAAACTTTCAAAGCTTTGAAAATGTTACATTTGTCTTTAATTTCACAAGGTTGCCGTCTGATTGGTTGCGATCTAAACATGGAAAATGCAGTGTAATTTTAAAGCCCAAAAATAACCATATAAAGGTTATTTTGTTCCTTCAGTGGAGCTTCTGACAGTAGAGGAAAATAATCAGTCAATATTCAGCAATACCCAAGTCATTTTTTTGTATGACTAATCAAACAGAAACATATATATATATTACATGTTGTTTTTTTAAATCAAAATAAACTGAGAAGTCTGACAGAAAACCAGTCAGTATTTCTGGAGTTTCTACTTATTTATTATTGTTTATTTACAGCACACTAGATACATTTCATATTTTTTCTAATTTGCTTTTTTTAAATATGTTTTTGGTCTTCGAACAAACTATTATATCACACGGAGACAACCTAAACACAAAAAGTAGTTTTGATTTCATTCTTTGAGGACAATAGTTCAGTTAACCAATCTGGCCCTGCGAAAAATAATCATCCTCAATTCTAATAAAGAGTTGTGCCACTGTCAATAGTTTGAAAGTTGACCACAGCTATCATCAAGCATTTGTGGCAGTATTCAAAGAGTCTTTACTGTCACTGCGGTTTGTTGAACTCCCACAGCATTAGAAATGGCTTTAACCCCTCCCAGTCTGATGAACTGGTTCTCACCTCTTTCTAGATTTCTAAAAATCAGCACACGTTTTGCTTTTGAGACCTTCTTGTCTGCTTCATGGTGCGTGACAGAGTCTGTTCAATGATTTCTTAATTTTACATTAATTGTGTGTGGATTTTGAAAATGAACCAGCTTAACAAAAAAAAAGTCATCAAAATTAAACAAGAGAGGCAACGACTTTTTCAAACTGAGCCAGCCGGGTTTGGATTTCTGTTTTCTCTAGTCCAATAGCTTTCTCTTATAGAAGCTGCTTTTTGTGTTTACTCAAGCTTTTGTTTATCTGACATTGACATTTTTTGAGAATTTAAAACATTTAAATGTGACAAAAAGCAAAATGCTTAAGGGAGCAAATGCCTTTTTACAGCACTCTAAAGAACATGTTGGTTGAAAGTTTCCAAAGCCTTAAGAACTTCATTTACCACTTCAAAACAATAAAACCTTTAAAAAAAAGTCCATAAATTGTGCTGTTATTTTGTCATTTGTAGACAAACAAAACATTATGACTACTAGCTAAGCTCCTACTGCAGCTACCTTTATATTGTTGTAAATTAGAAGGATGATTGCTAGTTGGTGTAATCCATACAATAATTATATAGTTCATATTAGATTTCTAAATGGTTATGACCACCATATGTCGCTAATATTGCAGCAGTGATGAGAAACTGGAAAATCCCTGTATCTGAGTAACACGTCATTATGACAACTTACTTCTCTTTAACATTTCTACAAATGCCATTGAAAAGAATTTGCATGTTTTCACTATTTTAAGAAATTGAAAGCTAATTTACTTGTTTTGCTCAAAGGACCTGTAGCCGTTTCCTCCAAAATGACAGAGCTGATAATACAAGATATTTCTTATTTGCACAAAAACAGAAAACACAGCGTCAGTAAAATGTTCAGTCTATTTAAAAAATGCATAAGCTGTACTGGAGTGTTTTGAAGGGGCTCCCTTAGGACCTCAACGCTCTGACATTTACAAAAGAGCACCAATTAAAAGCAGGAAAAAAGAAACATAAAGTCATTGCGAACAACCTTGTCTTTTACAATTTGGCGAAAAATATTAGAAGGAAAGAATAATGTATCTCCAAGATGTGACGACTGTATTGTTTGTGCAATTTCATTAAAGGGTGGGTATTTTTCTGCAGCTCCAACCTGCAGCAAGAGGAAAAATGAAAGCCCAAAAGCCTCCATATATAAATCAATGCACAAGGCTCTGAGCATTTCCTTAAACATAAATCTATATCATGACCTTTGCATGAACAGCAAATAAACTGAAACAGAATGTTCTGATTTATTTCCATTATAGATTTGTGATTTCCGCCTCCGTGAATCAACATTTTGGTTCCAGTAACATAACCATGCGCCCTGTTAGGTCTCGCTTCAGTGAATTATCATTAATTCACCACTGACTCTCATTTAAACTTCCCGAGCACACATTTTGATATTCACTCTCGACATAGCTACCCGGACACGTCTGAGTTTCGGTTTTACACGCGCCATATGCTCAAATAAATCCAGGACATCAGTGACTGCGTCCAAACCACTCTACATGACTCGCAACACGGCTAAAGATTAAAAACAAGATTTCAACTAAATCTGAGCTGTTAAACTTCTTCTTTTTTATTGCAATAAAAAAGGTTTGTTTACACAAGTAATGTTTATAAACACAGCATGAAATATTTTTGAGTTATCCTCAGCACAAGAAGCACATGAAAAGCTGATTTTTCATCTTTAATGCTGATTAAATGAATAATTTATACAAATAACATTTCACATACCAGGGATTAAAAAAACAGGACAGGAAAATATACAGAAAGCTTGCATCTGTTTAATAACTAAGTAAGTGGTTTTCATGCAGCACAAGCATTTACACTGAAATGTTTCTTTACGTATAAGCTTATCTGATGAAAGGATGACAATATGAAATAAGGTGCTTTTCTGTGAAAAATTCCTGACACAGTGAATTTAAAGTAAGCAGAGACTTATTATGCGAGTCTGCTTTATTACATTTTTTTTATTCAGAGCATGTGATAAGAGCATAAATTGACGCAACTGAATGGTTATCTATTTTGGAATTAATATGAGGAGGAGAAATAGGAGGAAAAAAAGAGCTTTGACTGTAATTTCAAATGAGGGATAATACTGATAGCAGTAAGCTGCTCCTGGATTTTTTTTTAAATTAAGTCATTCATGATGACAATCTCTTTCTGAGAGAACGGCCCCATGATCAGATTATCGGAAATCAAACAGAGATGATATCAATGCATTACCAGAGTTACCTTTGAGAGCAAAACAACTGTTGCCATTTATTCGTTCGACTGCACAAATCCGAATCTGTGCACGTGTGTGAATTGTGTGTGAGTGTGTGTGTGTGTGTGTGTGTGTGTGTGTGTGTGTGTGTGTGTGTGTGTGTGTGTGTGTGTGTGTGTGTGTGTGTGTGTGTGTGTGTGTGTGCGCACATCTTTGTCCGTGAACACTAAAATAAACACATGCTGCTTACTCTGGCCGACTCTCAGCACCAGTTTCATGGATTTGGTCCTGCACGCCCCTCCTTTGGTATTATCCAGCCCTCTCAGAGATCCTGTGGAGGTGGCTGGAGAGCAAAACCAAGAGACAAATGTTCAGTCAACTCAAATGAATAAGCAGAAGACACGACTTAACGGCAATTGATTGTCCCAGGGCAGTTTTGCATGATTTCCACATAAGTTAAGACTGTAGTTACATGTAAAGCCACGTTTTGCAACACCCTGACCCCAGAAGTGATTAAATATGTCTCAAGATATTCCAAGATAGTATCTGGAATTGAAATTTTAATGCGGAACTGCAGCATTAGGCTGCATTACTTTGAGCTGTGTGCAGCTAATAAAGTGGAAATTGAGGGTAATATTCTCATTAAACCGACTAACCAATGACTTCTGCTCTACGCGAAGCCTTGGCATAAAAAATTATATGAATAAAACATTAATTCAGCCTTTTTTAAGAAGCAACTCTCATTGCAGAAACCCAACTTCCATTGAAAAAAAAAAACCCTCTCTTAACACACACACACGAACACACTCCAAGAACTCTGTTTCACCCCTGTCACTCACACACACATCGACTTGTTAGGAGCATTTAGGTCAGATAACATTTCACAGGCTACAAGCCACGTTGCAGTGAAAGCTCCCATCAAATCTGCCTGATGCTGTAAAAGCCTTGAGTGATTTGGGGCATGTAAGCCCCTGGAATCACACGGGCCTCCCAGAGCCAAGTCTGGCGTAGGAGCGTGGCGCGGTGGTGGGCGAGGCTACATGGTCAGGCTTGCTTTCTATCTCATGCATCACTTGCCACTGAGATCCTGCCTTAACCGACAGCGGTCCAATAACGAGGCCACGATGGTTTTCTTTTCTTTTCTCTTCTCTTTATTTTTTGATTCTTATTCAAAGTGACAAAATGAGAGGGAGAGATGAGTATGATGTCCTCATCACACCCTGGAAGTGGAAAAAAAAAAACAAAATAGAAAAAAAAAAAGGAATGCTCTCAGACTGACTGAAGTGGCATTCCACCTGTAGGAGCCTCACATCTCCTTGACTTACAGGTGATGTAATAGTCCCTCCCCTTGAGGAACTCCAGGCCCCAGAGGTTTGGGCTGAACTCCTGAAACTTGAACGTGAACTTGACGTCCTGGTCAGGCTTGTCACAGTTCAGCAAGGGCGTGTCAGTCTTGGCCACGCCGCAGCTCTCCATCTGACTTTTGGTGACCAGGTAGACTTTGTAGAACTCCTCTGTCCTCCCTGAGGAGGGGTCAGCCCGGGGGCACACAATGTCCATCTTGTCCCCTATCTGAGGGTAGAGCACCAAACCCTGACCGGGAGTGAATCTGGGGAAGGTAAGAAGCAAAGAGATCTGCTTTAGCTCAAAATTAACTTTAAAAATGCAGGCTTTGATATAAAATTATTCGCTCAGACTAATGAATCTTACAGTAGCCGGGCTTTTAGCAGGACATTCAACAGCCGAAGATGCGGTTTTTTTTTGGGGGGGGGGGGTTCTTCAAGTTCTTGAACATCTCAAATTAACCAATAACTTATAAGCCTGAGATTTTGTTTAGATCAGAAATTAACCTTTTTTTTTCAGGTTTTACAGTATGATTGAGTTGCAGCAAGTTTATTTCAGAGAAATCATTTTGAAAGTAGGAATTTTCTCTGAACTTCTGATGAAGGTCTTCTATACTAAAAAGTTACAGAATAAACCTGGAGCTAAACAGCATATCTGCAGAATCAAAGAACTAAATCTAACACGCTCGACCCAGAGCATTTTAGAGAAGACTTTTAAAAATAATCTCTTAGAAAAGTTTTTTTATTATCAGATGCCACCCCACAGCCAAACATCCCCCTCCAAGTGCATACAAATAAATAAATAAATAAATAAATAAATAAATAAATAAATCTTGATAACAATAATAATTGCATAAAGAGCCACGCGTTTCTCATCTTCTTACTTTGAGTTGGAGCTGCTCCAGTGGATCGACTCCAGTGTGACACCCCGGCAGGAGCAAACGATGGCGAGCAGGATCACGGCGCCGCAGCTCCGTGCGCGTCCCCACATCCCGGGAAAGGCACCGCGGGCGGACTATCATAAAAAGCAGCGAAAACTGTCCGGCATCTGTCGCCTCTGCATGTCTCCCGTGGATCCAGGTGAGCGCGGAGAACAACGCATAGCTGAGGACAACCCCGCCGAGTTACGAGTCTCCTTCCCCTCACAGCTGAGCGGGATGCTAAACATTGCGCGTAACTCGGGCCACAAAGTCATTCATGTGACGAGATGTGGGTAAAGTGAGGCGGGAGACAGTGCGAAGTGTTGTAGTCTGACGGACCGAGCCGCCCTTACACACACACACACACACACACACACACACACACACACACACACACACACACACACACACACACACACACACACACACACACACACACACACACGCGCGCGCGCAGCCTCTCTCTCGTGCGTGGGAGAGTAAGGGGGCGGGGGGCGTTGAACTGTTGGTCAATTTACTCACAAAGTCAGCGGAAGATTATGAAGTAGCGTTTCAAAGGTAACACAGGGTTGTTTCGGCAAGCTCTAAAGCACTTGTACTTTATTATTAAAGATCACCCAGGTAAAAAGAAAAGAAGTATTCTTTAGTATACTTCAAACATACTTAAATTTGTGAAAGTACGCTTCAACAATACTAATTATTAAGTGTACTACTTATAAGTATATCTTAAGTATACTAAAAAAACACTTGTACCAATTTCGAAATTAGTACTTTAAACACATTTTAACATAGTTGTACCAAAATACACTTTTAATATATTAAATAAAAGTATACTTTAAGTTAACAAAATATGAATTAATATGTATGAACTTTTAAGTGCCTTAATAATCTTTTACTATTTATTAAAATTGCATACAATTAAAAAAGGATAATCATAATGTAATTATTAATAAAGTACCCAATCAATTTTCAGACGTGTGACGAAAAACCTTATAATCAACGGCATTAGCATTAGCTCCAGTTCACACTCCAGACCAGATGGTGGCGGTATTGCACACTTTCATTTAAAACGCCACAAAGAGAAGAAAAAACTTGAAGCAGGGAAGATAACAGACGCTGTCATGATGGGGGGAATAAGATTGTGATGTTGCAATCTTATTCCAAATTAATCTAGTTTCTCAAAATCTTACACACAAATCCCCCCATCATGACAATGCTGAATTTTTCTTGAGTATCTTGCAAATGTATTAAAATGAGAAAAACCAAGAAGTCACATTTACATAATTATTAGCAATTTCAGCCTCAAGTCTTTTTAATATGGTGCCACAAGCTTTAGGCTTTAGGCTGTTTGTTCTACACGGCTCTTCTGAAGCTCTATCAGGTGTGATGGTGTGATTTCTATACATTAGATTATTCGTGTATTGAAGTAGGCAATGGTGCTGATGCATTTATAGACCAAAAACTTCAGGAATCTTAGATTTGATGCGTTTAATGAAGAAAAAAGATAAATTCAGTGTTTCAGAGCCTGCAGGCTGCTGATCCAATCACCAGAGGGGAAGTTAAGAATCTTACCTAAATGTGGAGAATGAATAATTTCCGGAAACACTACGTATTTATATAAATTAACTTTATCAAATGCACATGTAATTGTAAAAATATGACCAGTCACTGTTTGCTGCAATTCCATCTGCAAGTCACTAGTATTATGCATTTTACTCATATCCAGAGACTGAGATTTTTCTATTTCCAAACTTACTGAAACTCTGTCACATGGGATGGAGAGTAGGCTATTTGTAAACATAAACTTTAAAATCTCATCACAGATTCCCAGTTGGATTTGTTCCTGAGTTTGACCAGACCATTCAAAACCATGTCAAAAATTCAACAACAACAACAAAACAAAATATGTTGTAAAGATTTGTTTATTATTTTTATAACGGCCCAATATGAATTAAACATGCAATATTAATGTTAGATGAAAAAGGTAGTAGTGATTTTCAGTGAAGAGCCAAAACAAAAAGGGGTAAAGAGTTTGTGATTTCTTTTTTTTTTGTTTTTCGGGTTGGGGGGGGGGTGGTGCGGGGGGGTTAGTCTGTTCTCAGCACTAAGAACAGGATTTTTGGCTGATGTTTCTGTAAAAATACAACAAAGATGGGTTTGTATCATCATCATTGGACATTTACTCTTTACTATGAAACCTGATATCAAAACTATTTTTGTCAGTTAAATTCTACTTTATCTTTGCAAATTGTACCATTCTGCAATTGCAGTTTTTGGTCCACACAAAATAATTTCAAAGTCAAGAAATTTTGGACATCCTTGTAATCCCAACAATAATCCAGTAACGAAATCTGCTCATATAAGAGCATGCTATTGCTTCTTAGATGTCTATAGGTGAGATTTAATCCTGGTCAATTTTGCAAAGTATGTGCTGTTTATGAACCCTAAATAATAAAAAAGATTAATCTCTATAAACAAAGATACACAGTGAAGCACAAACAGATTTTAACATTTTTAGCTTATAATACTTTCTTCCTCTAAAAAAAGATGAAAAGAATCCGTAGCTTGAAATTTTATAATGAGTCTTTTCACAAAGATCAATGCACGGAGAGTCTTTGTTAAAAGGATTAGTTGGAACTTGGTGAATTTTTTTAAAGTCCACGCTATTCTCCATGTTAGCAGTCAAGACAGTAATCCTCTCATTTTCAGGGAGGGTGGACTAATGACACAGTGGTTTAAGAGATTACAAGGGACTTCTGTCACAAGACTAAAGCTGCCCACACAGCGGCTGAGCAGCACAGAAATGTCTCCAGTTTCTGTCAAGATGGACCAGGCTGCATGTGTTCTAAGTGCTGGAAACATTTCGCATATATGTAATTCAGTTAAATCTCAACAGGCAAAGCAGATGCAGAAACGTTTCCTCATGCAAACACCAAAACTAAAACTTCAGACATTCGAACTCCAGATATTTTAGATTCTTTTTTTTTTGTAAACTTTGGCTCTGTGCAGACATATTCAAAACATAAGTCTCAGATGAATACTGGTCCAAACACTTGTTAAAACATTCTCAGCTAAACACTTTAGAAAAAGCAAACTAAAAAATCCAGACAGTAATTGCAATGTGAAACAAATACCTGTAAATACTTTATTGTTTTTAAAGTACCTTTCATACAGTTCAGAGGAAGATTTGCGTTCTTTTTTATTCTGTGTAGTGTCCACTCAGCAAATATTTTCTATACTGGAGTCAATTAATTCATTGGTTTATGATGATTGATTTGGTCATTAAATCAAAAAACTGAGGGGATATAATCCAAACCAAAAAATACCTTGTCAACTGAAAACCAGACAAAAATGGTACAAGGACGATTAATAGACTGCAGAAGACTTAAGATTTAGTTTCTCACATGTTCTGTGGTTTTAAGACTAATTGAGAGTGCTGATTTCTAATTTCATTTTTTTTAAAAAACAAAAACAAAGACTTTTCTACATAATGCTGCAGATAATGCTGCAATCCACTCATGGTAAATTTTGAGAACACTTATTATGGTTTTGCATTGACACAGAAATATAAATTTAAGTGTCATCAGCATACTGTACATGTAATGAAAGTGGGCTGAGAATGAAGCCTTGAGGAACCCCACACGGGATCCTTTTGCTTCTACTTCCACTTGCCAAATGACACAAAGAAATTCAGGGTGCCAAGGAAGATCTGAACTAACTTTGCAAACAATGCCATCCACCTTTCCAGTGACTGGCATGAGCTTCACTGAGGACATGTCTTGTTAGGACATGTCTTGATGGAAGGAGGGGAAGGGGGGGCATATGTTGAAAATTATCAACAAACACCAAGAAGAAGAAATACTTAAACACGTTGAAATGTTCACCAACAAGACAGAATGGTCTCTAAGGCGTGCTCTATCAATCAGAAGAGCATAGGGAAATCCTGGACAAAGATTAGGCTAAGAGCCTAGTCTTGATGGAAAGAGAGATGTGTTCAAATGAAATATGACAAAAAATGTTTAAAATGAAGATAATTTGGTCATTAATCACCTCTGTGCCCAAGAGTGAAATGCACAGTAAAAACAAGCGTCTCGTTGCATTCTTTGACATTTAGGATGTCAATTTAAACAAACAGTGAACCAAGACTGTTACCAACCGGATCAGAAACTGTCCAGTGCAATGAAGTTGATGACTTGTGAGAAAACAGTTTTTATCCTCATAAGAAACACCTGCACCTGGTCTGGGTGAGGTATTTTGTAACAGAGATTTAAAAAAAAAGAAGAAGAAGAAGTTTGGTGTCCATACAGGAACACTGAGTGACAAAATGAGACAAATAAAAGAAATAGTTTGAAGTTTTGATGAAAAAAAAAGAAAGAAATTACTCTAGTTTTAAGTTTCTCTCATTCAAGTAGAGGCATCACTATTAAACATCCACACGTTATAATCCTGCTTTGTGTCATGTCTGTGGTCTCCAGTCATTTAGCGGTGAAATCTCCCAGGGTAAAGATAATGCTACCATGTTAGGTGTCAGGCAATAGACAACCCCTATCACGATTAGCATTAACCTCAACCTGGGACTGTCCTCAGAGGTGGTTTCAGTTCCATCACCGCTAGTTCTGAATATGTCCTGCAGGGGGCGACAGAAGGAAGCATTAGTGGTTTAGTTCAAGATTATTTCATGGGTTTGAGGTGAAATACATTCACCTCAAAAAGAATAGACTAACACTTGCAAATTTCTAGGTTTCAGTTAAGACAAAAGAAAAGTCCCTCCATTCAATTTGCTGAAAGAATAGTACTTAAAATATTTTAAAAATCTCTATAATTAACAAAGATTTTGAAAGTAAAAAATAAAAACAAATCTAATCTGGAAATGTGTGATTTCTGTCACTATTTAAAGTCTCTCTTCAAATATCTCGCCTGAAATATGTTTCAAACGGGCAACTTTTCAAGCAACAGATACTGTATTTCTGTTTATGTATTTCTGTTTAGTAACTATTCTCTCTAAGTTTCGGCGGTTTGTCACCTGGATGGAAGATGACAACAGACAAAAAAGCAACTTAATTCAGTTGCCTAGACTTCATTAAAGAGTCTGAAAGAGCAACTAGAATGGAGCAACCAGAGTTTTTCGCAAAGTTTCATAAATGCTGCGCAGCAACAGGATGTAACAGGTGCTGTCATGTCGACTCTAACTGATAAATGAGGAACTAATCGGTGACTTACTGCCAGGAAGAAAGTCTGCGTGTGCTAAGATTTTTTTGTAATAATAGTGTCGTTATACTGACCTGTCTCTACATCTGCTTCCTCTCATTGTTCAGCCTTTCGGTCCTCTGTCGTTTCTCCACCTTCTGTAATTGACAGTCTGATTTTATATACGTGAGAGTGACTCATGGAGAAATCCCCATTACTCTTTCGCTTTAAAAAAACAAAAAACTCATATAAAATCAGACATAAGTGACATCATTATATGTAAATGCAGCCTACTGAAAAATTTACAGGGTCTTCTTATCCATGCTACAATAAGAACAATAAAAAAAAACTTTCACAATCATGACAGCAGTTTGACTGGGTCAGTTTTTAAGTTATTACAAGTGTCCCACTGTGTCAAACAGAAAAAAAAAACACTCATTACAAGACCATTTAAGAGTTTTGCTAGCGCCTGCAAACCGTGTCACCTTCATACCCTCAATAAAATGTATTGTTAGTGTAGTTTTTATGTGAATGGCTTGACATGCCAAAAAAAACCATTTTAATAACAATTTTAAACATAGTTCTGATTATGGATGGATGGATAATTACATGACAAGCGATAAACTTATTCCTTTCCAGTGAAGAAGTATTTGCCTTTGTTTTTGCTATTTATATTACGCTTAAATGATTAAAACTGCCATAGAAATTTTAATACAACACAAGAGTTACCCTGAGTAAGACGTAGGAATAGTAAGTAGCTTTCAAATGAAGATTTCATTGAAAAAAAATGCTCACCAAAGCTGCTCAGGAAATCTTTCTGTTTGTGATTTTGTTACCCTTGGCAGCAACAGTTACACTCAAGCTTTTTTTGATATGTATTTTATGACCTACGACTTGGGTGTTGTTCATCCTGCCACGTTAGCCACCATGTTTCACTGTCGCTATGATGTTGGATACCTAAAATGCTGCGTTAGCTTAATGCCAGATGTAGCACAAGCCACACCTTCCAAAATGGCCACTTTTATCTTGAAACAGAACAGTTTTCTAAAGGTCTTGAGAATCATCAACATGTTCTGTTTTGTTTTGTTTTCGGCAAATAGTTTGTTACTGGCCAGCAGTATTTATTTTTTTTATTACATTTTTTTTTAGTTCTGTGTTGTTTTTACCAGGGAACTCTCGCATGAAATGTACTTTTCCTTGGTCCCTTTTTTATAATTGATTTATTACGCCTGACCTTAACTGAGGTAATTGAAAGCTGTTTTAAATGTTCCTCTAGGTTCTTCTGTGAGTCGTTGGGTTAGTCGTTGCTGTGCTGTAGGAGTAATTTAGTGGGAAAGCCACTCCTACGAAGGTTCACCACCTTTTCCAGACACATATGTCTTGTGCTTTATAGCTTTCTTTTTTAAGCTAGGTGAAATGTGGTGCCTTTGATATTTTCTTAGCCTATTTCCTGTTGCCAGGCCATTAACCTGACCTGGGTGTTGCTAGAGAAACTGGTCCAAATAAATATATATATGGACAATCAATACACGATTTCACATGATTTCCTATGCATATATATAATCCTATATCTTCACATAGCGTCAGGTTGAATGAGCTTTTTCACCATAATTCATGAAATCATGATATAAAAATAACTTTTTACATTTCTTTACAATGTAAAAATGTCTCTCTTAAATTTGTAAGATTTGGATGTGACAGAAAGATCTAAAGAAAACAACAACAAGATGGCGTAAGTGAGAAAATACTTTGTGGCACTTTGATTGGGAACAATAATCAGGTGGAGTTCTCCTTGGAAATCTGCTTCAAATTTGGCACAACATTTCTTAGTTTTTATTTATTTATTATTTTCTCAGAAATGTTGCTATTCAACCAACTTAAGAAGGAAAACCAACATACAAACATTTTCGGGTCAGAACAAGTCTCTATAGGTTATAGATTGTCTATTATCTTTTTCTATCCCATTGTCGGTTTTTTATTACTTTCTCATTAACTGAAACTATCTAAATGTTTTTGTCAGAAATTGCACCAATAATAAATACATATTAGAAATAATAATAATAAATCATTCTTTCAACAATTTATTTGATATCAGATTTTGAAAACAGGTTAGTAGAAGTTAAGTCAAGGTGAATAAAAGATCAAATTAAATCCCATCTTATGAGCAGTTTCCTTTATTTATCTGTTGAGTTCATTATACAGTGGAAACATATAGGAGAGAGTCAATGGCCATCTTTTAATTTGGTGTGAAAATATGCCCCAAAATACCCTAGAGCACAATTCAAACTGATTAAATTACTTTTTAATTTACGATCAAGTACAGACCCTTTGAACCCAAACATTTAGCTTCTTGTGGTTTGACAGTCATTCGAGTGGCTTTTAACAAATTCCCAGCAGACTGATGTGTTGCTTTTAGAGAAGGTCTGACTTTTCTAGCACTGCGCTGATGTCATGTTCTTCACTGAGATGCTGTGATCTTTACACCCAAGCTGGATCGCACTTCTCAAGATTCAAAGAGTCCTGAAGTGATTCCAAAAATGTTTTATGTAGAAATGGCAAATGCTACTGTGCTGTGAAGAAATGCTTGGGCTCCTGTGCTAAATCTGCCAGTAGTCTCACAGATTTAAGATCATGATCTTGATGTAGCATTAAATTTAAATGAGACACAAAAGTTAAATAATACAACTTACAAACACAGTAAGTCATGCTGTTTCTACGATTGAATAAACTGGATGAGTTGAAGGCTCAGCTCAATGAATCCCATTGAGAGTAAGCCTCACAGAGAAATCATCCTTACCAAACCTCAAATTTCCAAAAGGAAAACATTTCAGAATAAAAGGAGATAATAATATTTCTATCCATGTTTCTGTAAACCCTCTGTCCGTAGTTTCTCTCATACAGTAATAACACATTTCAGGTTTTATCGATTGGAAGGGTGCTTGGCCAGCAGAAGAGATTAGTAGAAGAAATTAAGTTTTCCACTTTTCCACGGAGCTTTGAAAACAGCATTAAAATTCAAGCTGATGTACTTTGACCGAATTGCATTTTACCAAAGCATTTCCTGGAGGTTTTATAAAGATCACAGAAATTTCTCATGAGGTCCATGGACCTCATGAATACAGAATAAAGAGCTCTGATGGAAAAGAGGTGAAGCAGAGATCAGTGATTATTGCCAGAATAGAATAGAATAGATTAGAATAGAATAGAATAGAATAGAATAGAATAGAATAGAATAGAATAGAATAGAATAGAGTGAAAACATGAAATATTTGGGACTGGACTAATATTTCAGAATAGAGAGTTTGGTTTCTACCATCCAACTTGTTCTATTCCATGATGTGGCTTTTCTTACCTGGTAAATGAAACAGTTCAGTCACAACACTGGTCTCCCCAATTCACTATTTTAATGCTAATCAGCCCAAAACAGATATACAAATTTTGCATGTAGACGTGAAGCTAAAGATTCGGTTTCTGAAGTGGGGGGTATGTCTTTGTTGTGAGACGGGGCAAGAAAACACAAGCTGTGTTAACTCAAACTGAAAGTTTGCGGTTTGTCTCCTGAAATGTGTTTCCTTGACAAGAACAGCAAAAGAGCAACAGTTAATTGATGCCGACATTTTCTTTTTCCTTCAAACATGAGTCAAATGAATCCTAATCATTGTGTGTAACACTGAATTCATGTTTCTGTCTTAAAGATGTTTTTCAAAGATTAAACATGGCCCACTTTATCCCCAGCAGACAACGACTTTGACTGTTATAATTTAGGACTGCTAATAATTAATGCTTCTGTACTCCATTTTCTTTCTGGCACAACTACATAGACAGAGATATTTTATCTTTCATAAGATGCAAACAGCTCCTCTATCTCCTTTTGTGCATTAACATGGGTGAGAAGAGCTCACAGAAATCAGACACTTATTCTTTCTGGTTCACTTTCATACATCTCTATAACTTCAGCTAAACAAGACCTTGTAGTGAAAAGAGAATATTTTAGGGAAAATAAAAGGAATTCAGGGCATTGTTAACAAAGAAGAAGTTAAACAGCTTTTTTTTTTCAGAACCCTCCTCAATTGCTGGCACCCCTGGG
This sequence comes from Poecilia picta, assembly GCA_033032245.1. NCBI lineage: Eukaryota > Metazoa > Chordata > Actinopteri > Cyprinodontiformes > Poeciliidae > Poecilia > Poecilia picta. The sequence goes on along the minus strand of CM065355.1, from coordinate 14,338,848 downwards.
AAAGATTTCTAATGAATGAATCTGTTGTTGTTGCAGCAGCACAAATGCATACTGAAAAATTTAGGGACATCCAACCTTTAATTTGAGAAAAAATATTCAATGGGGGAAGAAAAAATCTCTTGTTAAAAATAATTGTTTACAAGACAACCTGTGAAACATCAGTTGGCACCTCTAACAATTCCTAAATAAAAAAAATAGAGAAAATACAGTTGGGTATAAATAAGATTGAAACAGAGGGCTGCTGTTCAAAATGGGAAAGACAAAAGAACATACATTCAGTTTTGGCAGGTAGGCGTAGACCTTCCTGCATCCATGACTGCAAGCCATCTGGAAGCCTCATAATCTGGTTTAAACACAAAGGATTCCCCTGCAACACATCAAGTCAATTTTTGCATCTTTGCTGCCCCTGAAAGATAAAACAGATCTCTCTTTAATATATTGTCGTTGTTTTCCTTCTACCCCTTCTGACCCTTCGTTTTCTGTATTTGCTGCTTGCAAAGCTTCAGACTCTCACTGGGAGTGTTGTCGTCTCTGTGGCCATGCACAGTTAGTCACTAAAGTCTGGGCGGCACTTAGATATTGGCATGGAGAGATGATGAAAATGGCTGAAGGGTGGATATCAATTGTAGGTCAGGAAATGACAAAAGACACAGGTCATGTCCCCGTAGGTCCAGTGGAGGATCTATGATGCTGTGGGCTGGTTTTTATTCTTAAGACTATGGCAACCTTGGTGGACTGCATGAAGCAATAGCACAACAGCTGTTCTAGCTTTTGTGCTACTCAAAAACTAGAGTAGCACAAATAAAATTCTGAAAACTGAAAATGGCTCCTTATTTCATTTATCATAGGTTTAATGCTCAATCAATCAATTAATCAATCAATCAATGAATCAATCCAGTTTATTTGTATGCCGTTGTATGCCATTCAATGTCCTTTACATCATATACTGTAAACACAAAATCACAGAACACACAACTGAAGCATTACATTTTGTCAAGTGCCATCGTTACACATCAGAATCTTAATTAATGTTTATGATGTTTCAAAAGCGACTCTAAACAGGTGGGTTTTAGTCTAGATTAGAGGAACTCAGAGATACCAAACAAATGAACAAATCACCACAGAAATGGTTCTCCAGCTCAACATTATCCTCACTCCTTGTGTAGCTCAGCTTCTGGAGTTAAATACTATAAGTCTGCCTAAGTCTGTATTCAGACTTTTGTTAGTTACCCTTGATTAAAAATGATTCACTTTCACGTTTTCAACGTTACTCACAAGGATGTGAAGGACCCCATTTCTTACCAAGCCACCTATTTATTGAACATTATGACTTAGACCTGAGATGAACCGGTTCTCTGTTTGACAGTTATGGGAGTGTCACCTGTGGGGATTTTGAACGAGACCCTTTTCCACTAAATGACTAGAGGATGCTCTGCAATCCTCATAGCAAATCTAAGATGGCAAGTTGTCCTGAATCAAACTGCCCCGCTCTGTTTGTTGTGGTAGCAGAGTCATAGTGATCCTCTTCTCAGAAGGAAGGTGCCTCCCCTTCCTTTGATTCGCCACCCTTGTACTCATCAGTTCATCCTGAGCAACGACAGCGGCGGCATTAGATATGCCACGTTGCACACTTTACCTTCACACAATGCATTTTTTTTTCTTTCTTTTTCTTCTTCTTCTTCTTCTTCGTCTTTTCAGTCTGACCCAGTGAACCTCTGCTCAAGCAGGAATGTACACATTACATTCCTGCTTGTGTGCCGAAGAGGAAGCATGAATCAATGACAGAATTGAAAAGGGAAAACACTGAAAGTACACAACGAGGCGGGGAATAAGCCCAGTTGCCGCAGGGGACCCCCCCTCTTCATGTTCTGGAAATTCACAGCATTTGAAGCAGAAGCACTTTTTTTTTCTTTTTCTTTTTTTTTTCTTCTGACTGTGATGCTGGACTGGAGCTCGAAAGAGTTTGTTTTCCATGTCAAAGGGTGGACACCGTCGTTTCAGGTAGAAAGCAGAAAACTGGTCTTAATCACCTGATTTCCTTTAGAGGAAGAGATGAGATGAGATATTAAAGAGCGTTTCATAACCTCTCATACTTTCAGGCCTTTATGAGCGACTACGAAGGAAATCAGAATTGAAAGCCCCTCTGACTGTTTATTCACAAGAAACAAAGAAAAAAAAAAGTAAATCTCTCTGCGCTTCTCATGCTCTGCAGAGATCCGTTTCCACGTGGGCCTCTGTTTTCCTGTCATACGTGGGATATGCATGAGGCCAGACAGACATACAGCTGATACGATCAGATATCATTTCCAGCTCTCGATGGCGTCATCCTCCCTTGATCTCTCTCTCTCTGTGCAAAATGAAACATGTGATGCACCGCTGGGAAAATTTCACACAAACCCAGCAGACTCGCTGTCTTACACTACTTAGAAGACACGTGTTTGCTTTTTGTGTTTTGTTATGTTTTCGTGGACTAAAAACACTAATCGTTTCACATTATGCGATGAACTCCTGCTCTTACACAGAAACAAACTGACATTTGTTTCCCCCAATCAAAAGTCCTGGGTCTAAAATTAGCTGATTTAAAGGAAACGTGGGTGCAGCCTCAGAAGCGGAAAGACCAACGCTGGTTAAGATTTAATTCCACAAACCACCTTAAATATACACACAGACCTCTTAACTCTTTATGTACTGAAATTATTGCACCATATCTACTGTGAAAGGGCAGCAGAACTAGATGCTGTAAACAACAAAGTATTGAGGGGCCTTTCATTTCATTAGAACTGTATTTTCTTAAAATGAACAGACATTTTTATTTCAACTTCAGTTTCTTTATCAGGGAAACAGCTGCTCCTATTTCTTGGTTTTGGTTAATAACAATTAGAAAGGATTTTTTTTCCAAGCTTTGTAGGTGATTTCCATCAAGTTCTAACTGCTCATTACACTGTATAATCTTACATTTTTAGGGAAACTAAACTGGTGGAGGAAAAAAAAACAAGAACTGTTAGGCCTAAAAGAAACTATAGTCCACATAACTTGTCTGAAAGTCTCTTGTTTCAGAAGAAAATGGAAAAAACCCAGCAAGTGACCAGTGAAGCACTATAGAAAGCTCTCCTGAGTTAGAATCATGTCAAGATTTACGAAATCAAAAATGGAGAATAATTTTTTTAGTGGTCAAACTTTATTAGTCTTGTAAGTTTTACAATTTGGCTAAAGAAACATGAGCAAATTAAGTGTCTAAACTCCCAACTTGCCTCATTTCCCCCAACTGTCTCGGGTTTCAACCCTTGTTTACGATTTGGTAAATACTCCTACTTCAGCTCTTCTGTTTTCTTTTTTGTGTGTGTGCTCTGTCTTTTCAAAACAAAACAAAATCCAAGAGAGTAAAAGTTACCAATATGTAGTGAACACAAACCCACAGAGCTGATCTCTATCACAGAATTGTTTTCACCAAATCTCTCTAGAATATAATCGAACAACCAACAATTTCTCATCATGAATCGATGCCATCCTAGAATCTTCAAAGTATCAATGTTTTTATGACCTCAGTGTGTTATGCTCAGATATCTGTGAATATAATTACAAATAAATGTAAGTGATTAAATTAAGATTGTGTTAGACTCTGAAATCCAAACGTGCGTTTCATTAAATATTATTACATATGAACACATTTATTATGAAAAGACCTTCTAAGGATAGTTTGTTTACATTCTCAGATTCTCCCGGAGTCTGAAGAACATGGCAGGAAAACAACAGAATCAGTTCTGTCTGTCTGCCACAAGGTGACAATCACGGTTCATCAAAGTCCACCTCTGATTGGTCGGTCAGGTCCTCGTGGTAACTTTTTTCCACAGACATTGCGGATTCTCCTCCTGACCGCTGCGTTTTGAGAAACGTACAAACAGAACCCGGGAACCAGAAGTCTGAATGGCTTGCAACAATGATCTTGCAATAAATGTTTTTAATTACATCATACACTGGGCCACATTTGTTGAGCCTTGTGTAAAATTTCAGCAAAAGCTTTGTTTTGTGTTTCCTTAAATTGATTTTGAGTCCAAAGTGAGGAACTTTGAGGAAAGTATAAACGCAAACACAATGAGTAACCAGAACCGCATTCTTTCCAAGTGACCAATTCTAAGTTGCATAACATTTCTGTCTGGACCACAAAGTCTTTGTGGTGGTTTGAGAAGCTGATAGATAAAAGGCAATTGCAACTTTGGTTTTCTAATCCTAATTTTAATCTGTCCCACACTCTCCCCTTCAAATACATGCTGGAGAACGTATATTCCCAAGCCATGGAAACCGTTTTCTATTGACCATTTAATTAGCTTAGACATTTCTTTAGCTTCATTCAGAAAAACAGTTTCTTGTGGCAGAGTAGAATTATGACTATATTTATTTTTCTACTTGTGTATTTTGTTATTTTTAATGCTAATTAGTAGGTAATAGAGAGCTGACATTAGTATAACTAATGAGAAAATAAATTCTTGGTTATCATTAATACATAAAGATAGAATGAAATTCCCTTATGGTTTTTTCTAATCTGTGTGGTCTTTGTGATGTCTAATAAATTTTACTCTTGTAAATTTACAGTGTTGCTTATATTCATCATATAAATAGTTTAAAGGGAAGGTGAAAACGTTATCCTTTTCAACTGCTTTTTGATTTCATGACAATATTTCATGACAATATCTATCTACCATATGATAGCTTAGCCTAGTTTATAAGTGCTACAAATTCTATGATTTCATCTGTTTCAAAATACAAAAACAAAGTTAATTGAATCCCAGAGAAACCAAATCAGTTAATGTAGTATTTAGAGCTTTTTGTTCATAAAAGAAGATTTGATAGCTTTATTTTTTTACAAGGAAAAAGTCTCCAAATAACTTTATATTTTCTACATAATATAGAAATTACATATATTTTCAAAATCAAACACAGGATTGATTTATCCTTACTTGCAATGCAATTTGATCAGCTAAAAGTAGTAAAGAAAATATCAGCATTACCATACAAATAAATACTATTCCTGATGACAACACATAATACAGTGATGAATATATTTGACAATTCTTTAGAGTCATCTTTAAAGTTATACTTTGGTTTTCGAATCAAAAAGCTACGTAATTTTTTGGAAACCTTGCAATATACGTAATTCATAATGTTTTTTAACGTCTTATTCTTTTCAGATCAAAATCAGTAGATTTCTCAATCCTTTTTTGTCTTATAAGAAATACAATTGAATAAGGTCTACAAATAAAAATATTTGTTTGCAACCTTTATTTTTGCTTTCCTAATCTGGATCTGGAACAAAACATTTTCCATCCATCTTACTAAATAAGCAACATCGCCATCTAGTGTTGTGAGGAAACTACTGCATCCGCTTGTAAAAACAGAGGTATTCCTTTGTAATCACAGCGAAAAGCGTGAATGAAGTTGTCAAACGTTTTTGCTGCTAATGGGCTTTAGGGTTAAATTTTGTAAATCATAATTTTTAAAAGGTCACATATTGTATTGCTTGCAGGTTTTTGGACTTTCTGAAGCGAAGTAAAATAATTCGAAATTGAGTTTTGATCTTATACGTCAAACCTAAATCGGCCACTAGTTGCCGCTTTAGGTTTGAGGTAAAGCAGAGAGTAGTTTGTCTTATGCAGAGGTACCAGGCTATTTGAGCAAATACCTGATGAAAAGGCCGAGAAAATATTCAATAATTCTGATCGGTTTATTTTACTTACATTATATTCATTAAATCATTGTGTGCCCAGAGCTGTAATCAATGTCAACTGGGACATTTGAGACAAAGTAAGGCAGAGAGAGTATAAGAGTTTGATGGACCAGAATTTGGACTGAATTCTCCTCCTTTAGCTTTGCTCTGATTTTTATTTGCATGGTTGGCTAAGAAAGAAACTTTATTTTTGAAGGACTCGTGACTTTGAAGATAAGTGTTTGGGTGTGGTCATCCAAGAAATAATAATAATAATAATAATAATAATATAATATAATAATAATAATAATAATAATGATTTCACATTTTTTAAAAAATAAATCTGGTTGATGACTCTTTCCTTATTTGCTTGATGATTGATAATTCAGGATAAGTAGCTGGGCATGTATTTGCTTTCTTTGGAAAATATAAATTGATGACTGCCTTTTCAAAACATAATATGAGTTTGATCCAAAAAAAAAAGAAAAACTCTGAGCATAACAAACAAAATATATATCAATACATTAGTTCAATCTGTGTTGTATCAGTTCATCCTCAACAATAATTAGTTTTAAATTGAGTTTAAATCAAGTTTATATAAGTTAATTCAACTTGAATAAGGTCTGTTTCACTCATCATTCACTGGTAAGCGTATGCATCCTCCGATTGTTCTGTCCTCTTCTCTATGTTCACATGAACTGTATTTTACAGTGTTTAAATTATCAAAATACCTGCCCTCATTTACAAATTTGAATGCTGTTGTCAGCATTCAAATTTATGAAAACAATGCTGAAACTTTGCACAGTGGTTTACGAAAGTGGTTAACAAGAAAAAAAGACAGTTTTCTCATGCACACCGGATATCGTGTTAGCATCTCGTGGACGCCAGAATAGTAGCCAATCAGGAAACGTCCACAAACCGAGACTACTAGAGAATGGTTGTAGAAGAATATCTAATTTCATTAAAACATAAAAATATATCTGTATTGTATAAAGTCATACAAAAACCAGGTGAATTATATCTCTTGTCTAAATTCAAATTATCCTCTTGTGCTCTGGTGAGTTCGAGCCATGTCCCTCTAGATTTCACAATAAATAAATAAAACCAGCATCAGGTAGACATTCAGCAGATATCAGCTGGTGATCAGACCAGATACTTGCATGTTCTTTGGAAAGCAGGAAGTTGTGTTTCATTGATAAGCATCTGTTATCAGTAGTTTTGTGACACCAACACAGCAAAATTTGTGAAAGACAGCAAGAAAACAAAGAAAAGGAAATGGAATCAAACACATAAAGTCAAATACAAATTGATATTCTGAATGAGCAGGCAAAGTACTGTGCTTACATCCTACTACAACTACTGCAAATAATACAACAAAACATTCTGTGTGAAAACCTAAGTTTCAGTCACTGCATGACTGTGTCATAAAAGTGCACTGTGACTGATGTGTGACCTTCATAGTGACATTTGCATGTAAAATGTTATAAATTTGCTTATAGAAACCTCCCTGAATACATCCCTTTCGACATATCAGGTTTATGCAGAACCATGAAGAGACCATCACTGAGGCTTCTTAAAACTGAAATATAACGCTGTCAGAGAGCAAAAACGTTGCACTTCAAATTGAGATTTACATACGGCTAGAAACCTAAAGAAAGGTAAAACTTTGTTGCTTTTCACTTAAGATTTTATAACCCTGTGATGGACACATTTGTTCACTGAGCCATTTTATGCCCAAATGCATGTTTGCTCAACATCGGATAAAAGTTGTTTGAACTGAGAGCAAATGGCTTTTACGGTCTAAATGTTAAAACTGTTTGTCTCTTTTGCAGATATGATTGGAAGTAGAAATGAGTGTTGCAATCACACACAGGAAAGAGAGAGAGAGTGCAAAAGAGAGAGTGAAAGAGAGAGAGAGAGAGAGAGATGCAGCAAGCAGGAACTCCCTCTCCTAGGTGTTGCTCCATTTCTTCCACACTTGAGGAACATTGAAAAGGTAAGCAACCGACTCTTTAATTAAGTACATAGCTTTTATTCCCCAGGTTGTAAATTGTCTTTAATTGACATTAGTTACTATGGATTCTAGGGGGGGGAAAACTCGTTATGAGCTTGTAATCTCAGCTGCAATCATAACTTTGCTGCGGGTAAAGATGAAGTGTTCATTAACACGGGAGTCATTGCATGCAGCTACTCACAAACAGGTCTGAATGCAGGTTTGCGCAGAACCCTCAGGCTTGTTAAATGTACTATTGACAGATTCCTTTCACATTAATCACTTGTGTGGCTACACCTACTGTGTGCAGTTGTTTATTGATAATAGATCACTGTGAGCAAAAAACAAAAATATTTTTGATTTACTTACTATTTAAGGCCTTTAGGTTGGTTCCTTAGTATAGCTGTTCTTGTACAAAACAGAAGAGGATGACAGAAAGGAAGTAGGTGGTTTCAGTCTGGTTTGAGTTGAGGACATCAGCTTTTTCTTCATTTTAGACAACATATGTGCAACCGTTCTCCTCCTGTGTCTTTGCAGAATCGAGGACAGGTGTGTTGTTTTTCTAGCTCCACATCACCTCCATGGCTGACCAAAACACAACACAGGCCCTTGCTACCTCCAGCAGCCAATTGCAGGACGACGCTTCCAGAGGAATCCAAATTACAGTCACTCTGCTTATTTTCCTGGTAAGAAATGTTCCACCTGAAATTATTTACAAACTGCATGACTGAAAGTGCTTCAGCTATGATCTTTTATTTCCTTTGAGTTTCAGGAATGAAAAATGCACTAGGTCGTGTTCACTGGCTGACTGTGTCTGTTATATTTATGATGAAAACTGTTTGATGGGCAAAAGCCGAAGAGAAATCAGACAGTAACATGTTATGTTTAACTGGAAAATCTAAATCTCTTCCTACGCTGTTTGGCTCCGTAGGTGGGCGTGCCTCTCAATGGGTTGGTGGTCTGGGCACTTGGACTACGGGGTCGCCGTCACCTGGTGCGCAGAGGAAGCACAGAGGAAACGCGTGCTGCCAGCAGTTTCAGAGTCTACGTCCTGAACCTGGCCGTGGCTGACCTTATCCTGCTCCTGCGGACTCCTCTCATGGTTGGCTTTGTCGTTAACAAGTACAGCTGGCCATTTGGAGAGGAATTCTGTCGCCTGGTAATGTTCTTGCGATGTTTTGGGCTGTACGCCTCCGCTTTCCTCCTTTGTGCTGTGGCTCTGGAGCGTTGCTTGTGTCTACTCAGGCCCGTGTGGGCTCGACTGAAACGACCCTTCTGGGCTGTTCCTCTGGTATGTGGAGTCCTATGGCTGACGGCCTTCATCTTTTCTGTCCCCTACATTTACTTTGCTGAACTGAAGAATGCAACCGGCAAATACCATTGCGTGGAGAGCGGAAATTTTAATCTCGGATTGTTTCTGACAGAAACAATAGCTGGCTTCATATTGCCTCTCATGGTGTTCGTGGCAAGTAACTTGGCTGTTTTGCTCACCATTAACAAAGCCTGCCTTCAACACCGAGTGGCACAACGCCATCGATGGCACGCAAGATGACCAGGATGTACCATGTGCTCTTTTCCGCCATGGCCCTCTTTCTCACCTGCTGGGTGCCCTACTTTGTCTGTCGCTTCGTGCAAGCCCTGGCAGAGAATAAGCCTGATTTGTATTACTCAGCAACGAAGGCCGTATATATCTCTCTGTTTCTGGTGTACATCAAGAGTGCTCTTAATCCTGTGCTGTACGTATTTGCTGCCAGAGGCCTGGGCCGTGCCATCAAAAATTCACTCGTCTCAACAATTGAAAAACTTTTCAATGAGGAATCCTACGAGTCCATACGAAGGAAGTCACTCAAGAGCTCCCAGATCTAATCCAGATGTTTAGAAATGTTTTGAAATAATACTTATTGATGTCCTCATCCATCCATTTCCTATCCACTCCGAGGAGGGGCTCCAGTAGCCAAGGGGCAAGAGAAAGGGTCCACCCTGGAAAGGTCACCAGAACCACACATGGCAATAATGTACAACTTAAACTCAGAGCAGTTTAGAGAGACTGATTAACCTAATTGCTATTTTCGGACTGTGAGAGGCCACCAAAATACCTGGAGTGAATTCTACAAAGAAAGGACATTTTTGAGCCCAGGACTTTCTGTGATGTTTTTTTTTTAATTTGTAAAGTGTTTTTGTCCTCCCATTAGACCCTTCCTGCTTCCCCCAATATGAACATTGTAAATAAAATCTAAGGAATGTTACAGTGAAGCACTTTAGGTCAATATTTTCCAATGTGCAATATGAGACAGAGAAACAAGTTTTTGGGAATGTATAAAATGTATTTTGAAATTGTGTGTTTTTGAACCTATTAATAAAGATTGTTTTGTTCCTGTTTGTTTGTTTGGTATTTAATGTACATGTAATGCAAGTAAAAAGATTTAAATACCCCCAGAATTTTTCCACACTCTAACTACACACTTAGTGCTTTTGACTGGGACTTTATATTCCAGATTATAACAAAGTAGTTTGCATTGGTGCAAACTGTTTTGTTGCAATTGTATTTTTATAAATAAAAATCAAATAAGTATGATACTCCAATTAAAGTTCCCCCTCCCCAGTTTAAATGAAGTTTAGATAAAATGCAAAAAAAAGGGAGTTTAGAGGGTTTTATTATATTTGGGAGGCATTTCATGGAAAGGCACCACCATTTATTTTATATTTTATACCATTTATATAATAGTATATGTGTAATATTCTTTAGTGTTAAGGATCAAAATAGATTTTTTTTTGAATGAGCATATTTGTTAACTAATGGTGAATTCCTCTCACAATCATATTCAGTTAAAAGTTGTTAAAGTCTTTTTCACGCTAACAGAGAAGTGAAAATATATTTATTCATCCTCCACATCTGCATACATACAGCAAAAGAAACAACTTGTAGATTTTAACAAACAAAAGCGCTGGGTATAGACCCCAGGGTTTCCTTTTGTTAAACTCTATAGCAACTTTTTGTTAAAATCTACAGCAGCCTTTCTCAAGTTTAGGAGTTTAAGCAATTAATTTCAAAACTCAGTATTGCCAAATCATTTCCCTGAACTAAATGACTTCTTTTTTAGTCTGCTTCTGCTGAATGATGAATCTGCTGCACATTCATAATTCATAACTTAGATAGATTGGAAACTCATTTTACCAAAGAACATGGCATCATTTATAAATATATCAAATACATTTCAACTAAAAGGCAGCCCAATCTGACTAGAGGAAAAATATTTTAACAGCATGTTTAAGTGTGCACATCTCTAAATATTTTCTTTTTGTTCTACTTTAGCATTTGGCCTTGAGATATGCAGCCACCTCTAACTGCAGGCTCTGCTTGTAGCAGAGATGGACAAGAAGCTGAGTAAAGAGATCTGGTGGATCTCCTCTTGAATGTAAATGAAACAAATTAAATTATTTTTGATTTCAGGAGAAACAGGGTTAGATCAAACCCTATTTCCACCATGGGATAAGAAATGGAGGTGGTTGAGGAATATAAATATCCTTGGTGTTCATCTGGATAACAGACTGGACTGAGATTCAACAGTGAAGCATAAGGCCTCTTATAGCATAAGAGGGAACATAGCAGACTACTTTCTGCCCAGAGTCATTAGCATCTGAGTCATTAAAGAAAGTTGTCTAATATGAGTTACTACATAGTTTTCTCAGGCCATGCCACATTTTTCAACAAGACTTCTGTCTTACTACTGTTCAGACATAAGGAGGGTAAAAAGCGAGTTGTCACATGTGGATCTAACCAGCATAAGTTTGAAATTGTTGCAACTCCTTCAGTGTTAATGTAAAGCCCTTTGCAGGCCCCTGACCAGATTCTGCTTTGTCTTTTTATTAGTTATTTAGAAAGATCCAATTGTAATACAGTCCTTGTTGTTCCACATTTTCTCCAGATATTGATGATCATCTTAATTATGACCCAATATAAACATATTTCTCTAGATTATTTTTTGTAACATTCTCCTGACTTATACCTTTGTACAATGAGGCCCTTTTGATGCTTTGTAATCTCTTTGTAAACTAAAGGATGAAAAGGAGCAAATATGAAAAAAAAAACCTGACAGACTTTAGTTATGATTTATCAGGTTCTCTATAGCTGATGACAGATGTGTTCACAGAAAGACAGAATGCAAAATTAATACATAAGATGGACCAATAAAAATTTAAACAGGTTATTGTAGCTATAATATTTTTTAAACATCCCCCTCAAACATACCTGCTTGTTTTTCAACTGAACTTTATACATCACATTAAAGTTAATTATCTCTCATGTTCTTGTGTTTTATTGCACCGCAAACAGCTGGCGTTTTGACAGAAGTGTGTAGACTTTTTAAAGTTTTCTGTGTTTGATCCTTTTCTCCTCTGCTTGTACTCAAATTCCTGATTTTCAAGATCTTCTGGATGAGTCCCTTTGGCTGTTATCCGATCTGTGTTAGTGAGGATAACGGGGGATTTGCAGCAACAGCCCCACGGCATTGGAGCACTCTTCAATTGAGAATAAAGTGTGACTTCCACGTGAATCTTTTTGTCTGCCTTGCTTTTGATGATTGGAGATTTCCTCCAGGTTGGATTTATTTTTTGAGATGACTTGTCAGGAATAAAGCAAAAGGACTTATGGAATAGCTGCTATAGGGGTGTGTCTTTTCATCAGAGGGCACATTCCTGCCTGTGTTCAGGCTTGCAGGAGGCCAGGGCGTGATTAGACATTAATTCATGATGCATCTTGCCTACAGGTTTGTGACACTCGGAAAAGACATGGAGGCAAAAGTACAAAAGTTGATATCTTGCCTCCAGGAAAACGGTTGTAATGGATTCCAACCAGCATCACATTACTGTCCTGGAATGCAGTTGTGCTTAAAAGGAAGTGATACCATAGTATAACCATGTTTAAAGAAGTGATAATATTGTGCTGAATTATTACTTTCAGTTGGAAAAAAAAGTTTCAGTTCACATAACTAATGGTTATATCCTACAACCTCTTGAATGCAGAGGATCCTTGCAAACTCCTCAACTTCCTTGGAAACAGCTGATTATGTGGATTTATTTGTTTTTCCACAAATGTTTATTTAATTTTTTTTAACATACACAGCTAGTGATTCACTCTAGATGGCATTGATTTGGTCATCAGTATAAATTTAGAGTCATAGTGTCATTATAGACCAAGTTACATCCTAGTTTAAACTCCTTTCTCCTGCTACTCTCTAATATTCCCAGCTATTCATGCCATTCTGATTCTTAGTTCTCTGTTTCTTGTTTTCAGCCCAATGCTTCTGTGTTTAGATGTCACTTTTCTGAACAAACTCATTACCGGCTCCCGGCCTAACGTATAAAGCTATTGCAGTCATTAACTGCTTGTGCTTGTCCTTAGTTTTCTTTTCCACAGAAAACATACTCCTGGGTCAGTGTGTCATTGTTTTGTTGCCTTCACTTCCAGTTAACCACCAGCAAGTTCCCACTCGTATTAAGCCAGGTGAAGAATGGCATCTCTTTTCTTCTTTTAAATAAACCTGTTCCTTTCTAATGTTGCTCACTCAGGATGAGGGATTGCTGCAAAATGAATCAGCAGGGATTCTCAGACATATGTTTTTATCAGCTGTCAATGCATAAACAAACGTATTTGGCTACTTTGGTACAAGTGCGCAATGAATACCTGTATCTGGAAAAGGACAATGTAACTGAATTTTACTGGAATAATTTAAACTTATTTACATTTGGGTTGCATTGGATTATGTCCAGTTAGATATGCAAAACATGCATTTCTCTAGTAGATTAGTTATTTCTGAAGAGGTGAAAATCAAGATATACAATCTCCTTATGTCACTGTAGACTCAAAAAGCTTCCATCTAAAAGAAACTGTTTATAAAAACATTTTAAAAACCCAAAGACTTCACATTTTTTAACAAAACACGTTTGACTTCGGTTTCTGTTGTCGAGTGAAACTTTATTTGAAAACAATACGGTACTTTAGTGCCGCATATAAATGTAGCGCAAGGCTGGACAGACAAAAGGCAAATATATCTTAGGTTTCAAAAGTAACAATTTTAATTTTAAGATAAATTGATCAGAAATGCGAGATAAATCTAACCACAATAATCAACCTAATAAAATAACATTTTCTGCATTAAAAACTCTTAAGCAAAATGTGTTTCGGCTTCATCTTCATAAGTTGCACCACTGCTCAGTGAGGGGAAGAGGTGATCAGCATGTTTCTGTGCCTGCAATAATAGGACCTGGGCGTCCTGGGTGGTGGCTGGTTTCTGCAGAATGATCCCCAGCTTCTGAGCTGTCTTCTCACAATCACACTGTGGTATTATTTTCCGTAAACGAGTCTGAAATAAACAGAAGATGCAGTGGTCACTGTGGTGCTTGAAGATTGGGTTTTGCTAAAGTTGCATTTGCACGAAACGATTATGTGCAACTCTCACAAGTTAATATGTACAATGAGATTTAAAAAACTGTTGCAATAGCTGACAGGCGTTTCACCACAAAGGGCATCCTCAATGTTTCCTGTTAAATTTCACAGGAACTGCACATGCAGACAATTTCACATGTTATTAAAAGAAGGAATTAGATAAACAAAACAAAACGTCTCCAGAGTGAAAAGACACACAGATAATAAAGGGGTTTTTGAACAGCATCAAAACTTACCTCTAATGTAATGTCCTCTTTTTGTGGCAGAAGAGACGGAAGCTTGAGAATGCATTGATCACTTATTTCTAATATCTGCAGGTGGGCAGGAAATAATTGCTCACATTAGTGTTTTTTACCACAACCTCGGATCTCAACATCTCAGCCATCTTTTGTCGATTTCCTGTACTTTTTAGACATGAGAGATCTTCCGAACAGAAGTGAAAGCTCTAAATGCCTACATGTGAAACATTCAAGTTTGAGACGACAGTGATTCACTTCATCTCTTTCATAATCACTGTGATTTTGAAATGTCCCATTCAAGTAGAAGACTCAAAGTGTGTGCAACCAAGAAAAATTTTTTTCAAAATATGTTGAAAACTTCTTAGAACACAAGACATAATGTTCAATTAAAAGAAACAGTAAACGCATTGGAATGGGTTGAAACGAAACAAAAATCGAAAGAATGCAGTACTCAAAGTTGCCATAAATCTAAATAAATAGTGTATGTGGATAATGACATTTTTTGCTTTCACCTGTTTTGCTTTCTTTTCTTCTTCTTCCAACTCATCTCTCAGCTTTGAACATATCTGCTGTAAAGACACCGTCTGCTCCTCTGTCCTTTCCAGCACGCTGACAACAGCCTTCAAGTCTGCCTGAGCAACCAAAATACAGATACATGTTCTGTGAAACAAACGCATTATGTTTTAAAACGTGTGGATCAGAAGGAACATTATGACTGCTACAAGGCCGACAAAAACACAACGTCTTCATTACAGTATCATCTGACTTGTGAGGGGGAAGACAGAAGGCAGGAAATGAACTCATGTGTTTGACACACAAGCCTGTGGGGACTTGAGCAAACCTGACAAGGGAGAAATCTCTAAAGTTATAATATTATCTGATGTCAGAGTCTACCAACACACAGTAGGTGAAGAAAAACAATTATCCAGAGAGACTGCTATGGCAGGCAAATGATCAGTAAGCCATACAGGAAGTAAAGACCATGCAATTCCATGTAAGTGGGACTATAATCCCGCGCATTGAAGGTTTTTGTTTTGGGTAAACATGATAAATTAGGGAGTGTGTTGCCAGCACTTTTACTATCTTTACACTTTTCAGGAACACACACACAAACAAAATAAGATGTTGCCATGGTCTCTAATTTTTTCTATATCAAAGTCACATTCAGGATGTGATGGATGTGCCACACAAACAGTTCGCTCTGCAAAGCTATGACCTCAAATCCTACAGAATCAGCTGTACAGCCTGATTCTGTACAGCAGGGACTCAACTGAGATTTAAAGGGTCAAATATTACCTCATGATTCTTCAAAGCATGCTTTGTTTCTTCAAATGACCTGGGAATCATCAGATATCACTTTCTTGTAGAACTAACAGAAATGGCTACCACAATTGAAAAATAGCTGAGGTGTTGCCACAAATAGGCTCTAACTTCTACAGGAAACATCTGCGTAACCTGGGTTTGTTTCCTCTTGACTTTCGCAGTGGTTGTGGCAGGGAAATGTGGTAACAGATAGCAGCAAAATGCTTAGTTTCAGTCTTGTTAAACAACATTTTTTTTTTATTCATATCAATCTTCACCCAAAACATTACTCAGAAAATATTCATGAAGACTGAAGATAAAGAGGACAAATCTTACTTTGAGCATATCTGGATTTATTTTGTTAAAATTATTCTCACCTTCAGGGAGTTCAGCGTCGTCTTTCCGAGCTCAGACTTCTTGGTCTCCTCCTGGTGGCGTTTAGTTGAATGAATCAAATCTCCCCGTTTCTGCGCTGGAACCTTAAGCTGTCCACAACGAGCTAAAAATCTGGAAAAATTTGCAGAAAGCATATCATTCAGATTGCATCAGAAGTGTTTGATGTCTCGCAACTACACTGGATTCTGTACTGTGAAATAACGTGACGCATGCTTATCGGTATGTACTGGAATCTCAAAGGCGATATATAAACTCACAGGAGCAGCACTTTTCTGCTTGATATGTTTCTTATCTTCCACATAGGAACCCAAATGTCACCAAATTATTCATTTCAATTGCTTCTGATATCACATTCACCTGAAACTGAGTTTAGGTAAATAAATCTTTGATGAAATACATTAGAATTAAATTAAATAATCCTGTATTTGTCTTTAAGATTCATGCGGTGTGGATTTTACATATGACTTATTTGATTAATTTAGACTGAAATGTTAGACACTCACTTATTTTTGATGATGTTTAGATGTTCCTGGCTCTCTTTCTTCCCTGCCCGCTTCAAAGCAAGTGTTGCTCTGTCAACACAAAAGGGGTTATTTTCATTTTTCATGCATAGTAATTATTTGATATTGATATTGTCATTGCAAGCAGGGATAACATTATTGGTTATATTTAGCTCTATTACACTATATGTTTTGTAATAGTTGCTGAAAATTGATTTAAGCTTGAGCTGCACAGCCTATCAAATGGCAATCATCATTGCATTCAATGTCTATAGTACTCCAGGATACTATAATTAGAGTAAGCAAAGAAAAAGAGATATGAAAATATGGGCTGTTTGTAATTAATATTGCATTGTTTAGCAATAGCATAATAATTATGTATCTTGATATGAGGCAGCCCTAGTATAATACAACTTGAAGTGAGAGTCTCATAAGTGTAAATATATTTAAACCTTTAACTTGTGATAGCAGCATTGCTACCAAAAATGCATGCAGAACTGACAGTTTAATTATTAACAGAGACATGTTAAATGACAAGTAAATTAACTATAGATTTTGAGATAGAAATTAGCAAAAAAACACAATATTTGATAAGAATATATTCACTGCATGATTTTCTAATATCTTGCTGTCCTAGTACACACCCTCATGAGCTGATGATTTATAAAACGTTTAATAGTTTTCAAACTGGAAAATAATCAGTGTGAAACTCACAGTATGGATAAGTCCAATATGTTCTCCACAGTATTGATGGTGGACGGGGGCATCGGCCTCCAGCTGTCCTGAATGGTCATTTTCTTTGATACTGAAGGTGAATCCCCTTTAGCTTTTAGGAACAAGCACAAAGAAATATCACAATAACAACAAATCTGTTTCCTGTATCTGAACAGTAGAGTACATAAGCAGGTTTTACCTTTTCTCCCCTTAACTGATTTGGTGAGGGGGATCTTCTTGTCACCTTGCTCTTGATTCTAAAATAGGTGAGTGTGGCTGATTGTAGTGAATTTACCAGCGAAACAAAGCAGAATATTAAACAGTTGTGTGTTTATAATATCTCACCTCTTTTGCAGGAAATCCCGACGCCTTTTCTTTTTTCTTTTTCGGGTTGGGGCCTTTTGTTGGGGGCCGTTTTGAGCCTCTTAACGGCTTCATAGTATTAATCGTTCAGAAACAGCTAGCTAAATAGCTAACTACCAACTCCTTAAAGCTTCGATAGTATTAATAAGTTGAAAATTATTTTTGACCAATATTTTAAGACTTAAAGTGATTTAAGACACAAACGACACAGTAGAAAACGAGTAACAAAATCTAAAACTGAGGTATTGGTATGTTATCATCACCTATCGGCCTGTATTTTCGCGCTGTTGTTTTCGAACGTTTAGACTCAGAGCGCATGCGTCATTAGTGGGTGACCTTACCCAGAGTCAAGCTTGCCAGGCAGCTCGTTCTGGCGACTGCAGCAAGCATGAGAAGACCAAATAATTCATATACACCTACTGATCTTGACAGATATTAAGGCAGTATAGTCATTTCGCTGTACGAATTTACGATACTATCGCAAGGCTAAGATGTGGCAACAGGACGCCTGTAAGACAAAACCCGGGGCGGAAACTACACTATGACCCAAAGCCTCTCAAACCATCAAATAACTATGAAAGCATTTCTACTATATAAAGCTACTGTGCATCTGCATGCAGTGTTTCCTCATATTCTGTCACTCCCATAAATGGCCAAAATATTTCTCTTGGATATATGGTTTTAAAGGGGCGTATTATGGCAGAAAAATTTCCCCATAGACGGTGCCATTCTATGGAACAATCAAGTCAGTATGTCACCTTCACTTGTTAAAATATGGTTTATATATAATTTAAAAGAGGTACTACTTAAGTTGGCTTGCCTCTTTAAGAAGCCCACCTACTCTCTCTGAAGCTCCACCTTCTTCACAATGCTTTTCCATTATGCAAGTAGTAGTGCATTGTGAGAATAAGCATTTAGACACCCCTGAATGGCTCAAGGATTCCAGAACCATGTATGAAATAATTAAATCAACAATCCAGGTATGTTTTTGATTAGCTAACAACATTATGACATGATATAAAGCTAAAAAAAATTCTGTTTAAGAAGCACTAATGTCCGAGAAAGACTCATTGGTGAGGTTAACAAATGAGGTAAAAGTACCTGATTCAGGCTGACTTACTGTCATTATTTGAATAATAATTAGAATATATTTAAGGAGTCGTCAAATCTAAAGTACATAAATAAAGGTTAACAGATTTAATGCAGATTTACAAAGTAGATAATGCAAGTAAACAGCTTATATCTGCACTATGAAACTTGTAACATTTTATGTTAAGTTATCGAAAACAACTGCTTACATTCATAGATCTCTATTTGCGCAAAAATATTTTTTTGGGAAAAATATATATATTTTCTGTAATTTATATGCAGTATAGAATAAATGTTACCACAAAACACATTGAAATATCAGTAGTCAGATTAACCTATCTTTTCATATTTTCATTAGCTTTATATTTTTCTATGAATTAAGTGAGATGTTATTTGTTTTCACTTGTCCCATGTTTTATTTGAGTCAGAACCAAGTAGCTTGATAGTAAAACACAAGTCATTGATTTACATAAGCAAAACATTAAAAAAAAATACTTAACAAAATGTGTCATTGGAAAAAAGAAAGTTGTTTCTGAAAGTGAGGGAGTAACAAAATTCAGGTCGAGTCTTCAGACATGCGGTCTGGATGATGTCGGCTGTCCCCCCAAGTCCCTCACACCCTCCCTGGAAAGTGAAATTTGCCTGCAAAGCGTCCATGGTTGCGCAAGTCAAATGGACTAAGCACCTTCCTGATGCCCATCATGTTGCCTTGGGCTATCTGCTTGAAGGTCCAGGGATTCTGGTTGTTCTCCTCCATCTCTTTCTGCTTTCTGTGCATTTCATCCAGACTCTCTCGGCTCATTACCTGAAATAATAAAAGCAAAGCATCGCTTTATCATGCGAAAACCAAATTGTAAAATAAACATGAATATAGTTTTCAATCACTTTGACTTTAGTGATGTGAAAATATAGCTTTCAATACACAGAATATGAACTGTTTGTTAAAAACAAAGAAATAAATGCATTTGCTCTCAGAATTCATTTGTTTTATTATGTATTTTCTGTCTTCTCTGTGTCTAATAAAAATAGGAATGAAAAGAAATGTTGCAATTAGGCCTGTCGCAATAAACGATAAATTGATTAATCGTGCGATAAAAAGACTTATCGCGATAATTTTAATTATTGTGATAAGTGCGATAAGTGCTAAAATGCGCTGTTTCAGCTGTTTGGGATTCCCCTAGGTAATTTCCCATCAGAAAGCAGGAGGAGAATCCGCACTTTCTGATTGGCTGCCTGTCACATTCAGCGTTAAGCTCCCAGTCGGGGTCGCTTATCGCGGATAAATCTTTAGGCAATTAATCGACCAGCAAAATCTGTTATCACGACAGGCCTAGTTGCAATGCTGGTCTTGCAACAACATTGCAAGACCAGCACTGTTGTTTCGCTGAGAGACAGTGCCAATGAGGACAAGCCAGAAAATGGATGTTGCAGAGGAAGGAAGGAGGCAGCTGCACAATTTTTAGAGTCCTGTACGTCTTAAAATGCTGAAATTATTTAAGATCTTTTCTTTGAATCCTGAGCAGTTGTTCGGCCAGCAGTTCAAATTATGTGGGGCTGCTGGACTGCAGATTGGCTTTAACAGAATCTTTCATTTTCCACCTCTTACATGGAGCTTAAACACCGCTTATCGGCAATGTGCAATCAATTTTAACATCATCATGTTTCATTATTAATAATCTTCAAGCAGCTTAACAGATCCACTGATAAGTTTCCTTTGAGGAAGAGTCCAGTCAAATCAGTGCAGCACTGAATAAAAAACGGTGTGATGGTTACACATTAGTTTCTACTGGTTACTTTAGTTTCTACATAAAGTCTTATGTTTCTACATAAAGTCTTATGTAGAAACTAATGAGCAGTTTGCTAGGTGAAAACGTCCAGGTTATAGAAAGTTTTGATCTGGCCATTTAGGCAGTTACTGTTGTGAATATGATTAAAACAAAGCAAACAATGATTTGATGATATATGACTTCATAGTTCTTATATTGTCATTCCTATACTCAGAAAATGTTTGAAAAAAAAACGGGAAATTCTGCTAGGGTATGTGAATTTATCACCACAGCTGTAAATGTACACCAGTTTGGTTTCCTTTTGCCATTGTATCTAAACAGCAACTGGAACAGAGCACAGTCTGAGATCTCACCTTAGCAGGAAAGGGCAGCTTCTTGGCCACTTGAATCAAGACATGCTCAATCTCCCCCAGCTCCACCTTTCCTCCCAGCTCCACGATCAAACGTCCGGACCGGACAGGAGTCACGTAGTGATCGATGGCTCCTTTACCGCCGCCCATGCGTTGGCCCAGGCCTTTACGAGTGATTGGCTTGTACGGGGCATTGATACGCCACCGGGCAAATGTTGTGTGGGGATCTATATTTCGGTTAATTGTTAGACGGATCATCTCTATATGGCCCCAGTGCAGGTAGCCTCCGCCCATGGCCTGAAATATAAAGCAGCAAAGTTACTTTGATATTTAAACGCTCAAACTCAGCCATTTAATTGTGCAAAATAAAGTTAAAACATGTGGACAAATGTCATAAAAATACAAAAAAGCTGTAAAACTTTGGTCAGTACACTGTGGTAAAGATGTGACATATGTAACAGACAATTTCAGCTGTCAGAAAATCCTCAATTGACATCAGTGCACTCACAACGATGGCATACTGCCCACTAGTGAAGGTATTCGATGCCATGGTCGGTCCTTGGATATCCCTGAGCTTCTTTCTCTCTTTCTTAGCCTGTTTTAGGTTGGGCACCTTGTTCAAAAACTTCAGCTTTGGTTTCTCTGGCAGCACAACATCTTTAAGAGAGGAATGAGGACAAAATATTAAGATGCGGGACAGGAAATGATCTGAGGAACTCTAAAGTCTGCATGAAGTGGAACACAAGGCACACGAGAATTACTCCACCGCATACAGCAAAGCTCAAAATCCTTTACTGCCCTGACAGTTTCAAATTTCCCAACATGATTACCAGGTAATCTGTGGAGGGAGCCTTAAATTAGATAAAATGTTAAAAACACCAGTGAAAATGTGTACAAATCCGGTCAGTAACTACAAGACTTTCGAAATTTGAATAAAGAAGCTTAAATCATGTAATGGCAAGATTTTTCTATTGATTACTGAGGAAGCGATAAATATCTTTTGACATAAATGTATACAACATCCCTTTTATATTGTTTTATGATCTCTTGACTGAGTGATGTCAGTCTTCTTTCACATTAGTAACAAACCTCTTAGTTGAAAGACAACAAGTTTACATGAAAAATCAGACAAAGGTATGAGTAATTTTCAACCCAACTGTAGAAGGTGTGAGCATAATCATCAGTGTCTTATGTCCTCAAAAAATAGTCTCATATGAATGAGGAGATGAAAGCTTACTGCTGTAGTCTGGAGTGACTGGAAATGTCTTCAGCCCAGCAGCGCAGATTTTCAAGTAGCTGTGCAGAGGAGCTGTGGAGTAAATACAAAGTTGATCAAATGACAGATTGCGACTCAAACCCCCCAAAAGGTCGTGGTGACGTTTAGGATTGCATTTAAATGTGAGTTAGCATAACACTGAATCATTTCATCAGATATAAAGGACAATTGCGGTGCAGGAATCAAGCCATGCGTTGCTTCATATGATCCATTTCTGTTAATCTTCATTTGTTGATCGAGAATTCCCAAGTCCCCAAATGCATCATTGTTAAGAAAAGCCTCGTTACCTTGCTGGTGACCGTGAGTTCTGCAGATTACCGTCAGGCCGCCGACAGCAGCCTTAACGAGGGAGATCATTTTGTTCCAACCGACACTAAAAAAACAGTAATTTTTATTTCGTTTGATTCATACATCGGCATTTTAGAAATACTAGTAACTGTATTTTTTGGAACGCCACACGCTGAGCAAGGTCGCTGCCATTTCTGTGCAACAAATACTTCCGCCAAGATGAGGCAGGCACTTCCTGTTGAAGGTGACTTTCAAAATAAGCGGTGCTTTAACTTTGATCACTTTTCTGTAAACATAATTTCTGCAGATTTACTTCTTAAGCACATTTTTAAAGTTTTTTTTGCTCCGGTGGGAATTTCATTGAGTACTCTCAATGAAAAAAAAAATAAGCGACAGATTTGAAAGTAGAAACTTGTGAAATGTCAAAGTTATTGAAAGTTATATTGAACTCATTTAACATTTAAATTCCCCTTTAAAAGCATTTATTTGATAAATAGGTTAAGTTAAATTACATTTTACTTTTGCAAATGAGAAATTGTTTGGTGCAATTTAGTCTTCCAAGTTTCTAATACTTGAATATAACATATGGTCATTTTGAATAAATGCATTAACTTCTATGGACACCTTGCACATGTTTTTTTAATAAAACCAGTAATTTCAGTTGTTTTCATGAGGTGTTGAGCATGGGTCTAATATATAGTCTATAAAAAGGACACAGTCTGCTGACATTTGATGCATTCAGAAGATAAACAACCACTGATGCATACCCTCACACCTTTAACTAGCTTTGAACCCAGATTTTTATGTAAAGCGATAAGACAATCAGCATGAAAACAAAAGATTTTGGTGCTTTATGATTTATTATCAGAACAAGGTTTTGACATTTCACATAAACATCAGTTTCTCCAGCAGGTATGTAGCAGTTTTCCATGGGAAACATAATTTCTGCCTCTAAGGGCATCCACAAACAAAATTATGTCCTTACCTACAAAATTCATGTTACATTATAGTTGCAACAAAAGATAAGGTCTTAAATAAAATGAGTGTAAAGAACACACTGTCATTTTTTTCAAGAATAAGGTTTCAAATCTTGAACACTTTCATAAAAACTTCTCCACACAACTTCTAGGTGGCTAAATGCCAGGAGAATTTGGCTATTTTCTCAGTCAATAAAAATACATGTCCCTTTGATGTTTTGACAAGAGAGGACGTTAGTGAAGATGCTAAATCCCATGGTAGAGAAGATCATATTTTGGAATATTCTGAGGATCTATTGGACTCTGGACTATCATTTTCCCCCTCATGGCTCCTCTGTAAATCACCTCGATTAGGTCTATGAAGTCCTGCTTGGTTTTAAAGCTGCCAACAAATTTAGTGTGATCCGGAGACCTGAAAGAACAGTAAAAACACAAAATAAACACCACTGTAATGTAACAATAGATTTTTTTTTTAAATAAGCAAAGCATATTCACTTGTCACTTTATTAGGTACACCTCACTAGTACTTGGCTGCCTCTAGCACTGCCTTTATTTTGTTCTATATTGACAATATAGTGTCCCTTTTCTCACTAATTCTGATTGATCAGTTTGAACTTTAGCAAACTGTCTGTAGCACATCTAAATGGCCAAATGCATTACACTGTTCTGATGTGATTGGCTAATTCTCAACTGATTAGGCAAACCTGATAAAGTTACTGATGAATATATTTGCTGAGAAATAGTATCACCATACAAAGAAAACAGCTATGACCAGAAAATAACATTAAACGATCCATAATTTTAACTTGTTTAAGTAGAAATGAAAGATTTCAGCTATTCTGAAAGACCTTATTGGTTTGCATTAATTGTTAGAGTTGAAATGTTTGATTCTTATTTTAAGTACATTATACTTTAACTGTACTTTTAATCTGTCTATGAACTGATTTGAATTTTTTTCTTTTTACTTCCCCTATTAAATTTTAGATTATTAAAGTTTTTTTATAACTTTTTATAAATTCTCTAAATTAAATGTAGATTTTTGTTCAAACTAAAATTATACCGTCTTATATTGGTGTTATTTTTTATTTCCCTTACAACTACTTTGAATAACTGTTTCTTGACATTTTTTTGTTTATTGTCCTTATCATTTATAAAAATAGAGTGTTTTTTTGGGGAGGAGGGTTACCTCATTGTTTTATCTGTTTTAAATTACTTTGTTCTGTCCGTGTTTGGAAAGTGCTCAGATAAACAAAAACACCTACAAATAAGCCCACTTTTCTCATTTTTGTGCATACTTCTAAAATAGACTAAAATGTATTTTAAATTCTTAATGACGAGTGTCGAATTAACTTAGTTGTTAATCAAATTGTTGATCTAACTGTTACCAATGTGCGTTGTATAAAGCATTTTGATTATACATTTTTTCATGAACTTACCCATAATCAACTTTCATGTGCTGCCCATTAAAAAAGAAGACAGTGGATGGGATATAGCTGATGTCAAAGTATCTGGTGTAAATTGGAGCTTTGTCTACATCAACGATATAGATGGATGCCATGTTACTCAAATCGTGTGCGGTTTTTGACAGCTGCAACAACACAAGAGGTGAGAGATTATGAACAAACACTGCATTTTCTGATCATATCTTTGTTGTGAAAGTCACTCACTATCTCGTCGAGCTGGAGACAAACCGAGTCATCATCTCTCCCGAACCTCAGGACTAAAACTTTCTCCGCGACGCCTTTGATAACTTCATCGATGTCTTTTTTGGTTGTTAATTTTGGTAAAAAGAAGCTCATTTTCAGATGCTAACACGTTAGCTTCACTGCTGTCGGCGAAAGCAGGAAATTGCGTCACTTTGTGTGTCCCGGGTTAAGTTCACCGCAAGAAACATGAAAAAAATAATATATCTTTAAGCATTTTACTAAAATGAGTTTTAGTTTCCAATAAGACTTATATATTGGTTTTCTTTTCGTAAGGAAATACCTTACTTTATTGAATATATGATTTTATTTTTCTCATTTTATTATGCTGCATTTCTCACGTTTCAGTACGGCACAATACGACGTGACAGTGTAACAACGTGACCTTCCACCAAATTTTTTGTAGGAAGTCTGAAAACACATGCGCGAACGAGGATTTTTCATTCCATGAGGTATAACAGAATGTAGATGCTTTTTGTGATAATTAGATGAAAAACGAGGGCTAAATAATATCGCTAATGATATGTATTGTCTCCGGTGTCTCGTGCAAAGAAAGCTAATTTTGACAGTCCTGTTGAGGGAGTGAACTGTTTTTGTTTTTTTACAATGCTGCGACACTTCTCAACCAGATGCTGTAATTTACTATTGAAAAGAACATTTTTGACATCCACGAACAAACCAGTCTTTAGCACCAGACCTTACAGAGAGTCCATCCTTGTCAGTCACTTCTGCACAGGTAACACTGTGAAGAAGGATGGCCTCGATATTAAAGATGATCTATCCGAGGAAAAAGAAGCGCTAGATCTTGACAAATGGAAGTCTGTAATGAGATCACAAGCTGCATTCCAGGAGCAAAAACCTTCTCGTGGAATGGAAACAACAGAAGATGATGATGATGATGATGGAGATGACCTGGAAAGTACAGGCGATGATGTGAAGGACAGCTCCTCATTGGAGGCAACTCGTGAACTGGTTTCCATGTGGCGTCAAGCTGGGAAACGTGTACCTCAGGAAATAACAGAGGAGGACTTACAGACGCTGGCAGGTCTGACCACTAAGTCCTCCCGTAAAAAGTACCTGAAGTACCTGGCTATCAAGGAGGTTCACAAACAGGCCCGCAAGGAGAAGCAGCAAAAGAAGGCGGCTGACAAAGAGGCTTCAATGAAGCAGAGAAAAGAGTTGGAAAGCAGTGAAGAAGAAGGCAATCAAGATGGTCACAAACTGAAAAACACAATGTTTCTCCAGTACTGGAACCGCAGCCTGGACAAACTGTTAGGCTGGAGAACCGCTCAGGCAATGCAGTTTGGTCAACCGATTGTTTTTGACTTCAGCTATGCATCCAACATGTCCAGGAAGGAGATAGAGAACACAGTGTCTCAGCTGATGGAGGTGGAAGGGTGGAACCGGCGTGCAAGAGACCCCTTTCACCTTCACTTTTGCAACCTGCAGCCAGACAGCCACTACAAGAAGGAGCTACTGAAGCGATACGGCGCAGAGGCCTGGGACCGCCTGCTCGTCACCAGCACTGAGCAACATTACATCGATGTGTTCCCCAGGGAACAGCTCGTATACCTCACTGCAGACTCCCCCAACATCTTGCGCAGCTTTGATCACTCCAAGGTCTACATCATCGGAGCCCTTGTGGACAGGTCCATCCACTCCGGACTGTCACTGGCCAACGCCAAGCGCCTGAAACTAGCAACAGCTCGCTTACCCCTGGATGAGTTTCTTCATTGGGAATTGGGAGCCAAAAATTTGACTCTGGACCAGATGATTCGCATCATTCTGACAATCAAAGATACAGGGAAATGGGAAGAAGCCTTGCAGTTTGTGCCGAAGCGGAAACACGATGGCTTCTATCAATGGCAGACACAAACGAAGGTTTCAAACGACAGATCCAGAATTGTGTACAAACATGCACTGAGAAAGAGTGGTGATGTGTTCGTGAGAACTGAGGCAAAAGACACTAGGCAAACATTTAGGAACCAGACGGCTTACGAATCCAATCGTGAGAGAATGACTGGACAAAACGGCACCAGAAAAAGTTTTCCAGCTGAAACTAAAGTGCGTACATCGTTCAAAAGGAAAATGGAAGCAAGGAAAACAGGAGACAAGACAATGTGGTGGCATGAGTGAAAGGAAATGACTGCTGTTAACATGGACATGTGTGTTAGAAAGTATCAACGTAAGAAGTGGTGCGGAAACTGTTCTAACATCCACTTTGTTTTCACGCAGGGTGAAAACAAAGATTAGTTTTGTTTTGCCTGTACAAATGACAAGAATATGATTTCTTTAAAAGGTAGAAACGTCTTTGGTCTTTATTTTAGTCTGACAGAAAACAAGATGCTTAAATAATATTTTGACAGTAAAATAAAACTATACCCATTACTGTAAAGTCTTCTATACAGATGAAATACAGCTTAATATTATAGAGCCTTTCTGTTTTGTTCTTAAATACTGTACCATATTAGTAAGTTCATAGTGTATTCTTAGCAAAAAATAAAAAGATAAAAATAGAATCTGACATCAGTAAAATTCAAGCAGGGTTTTTTTGTTGTTTTTTTTTAACAAAACTGCACAACACTGATCACAATACCATCAATTCACTTTCACTAATGCTTTTACGGCAACTAAAACAAAATATATTCCTGAAGTAAAAAAAAAAAAGCACCATCATAAATGAAAAAAACCCTCCTGAATTAAAAGAGGCACCTATATTTCTTCAATGTCTGACTTCCTGTCATCTGTGTTCCCATCTAATCACTCTGCAGTATGAAAGTAGGAACTGGTTAAATAAAAACAACAGACATCAGCATTATGTTCCAGATGCAACTAATAAACTCGTCCAGTGTAACACTGACTGACTGACCTCACATCTTAACGATAAACATTTACATATCATTCTACGATGGAGTTGAAATGCTTTCTTAATTCCAGACTAACCTGTCTTATTTGATGTTTTCCAAGAGCTTAATAAGTGAAGCCACAAGTTTAAAACTGTTAAACTTACATGACAGCAAATAAACAGTCATAGTTTCTGCTACAGCTCCACCTGCAGTCTGCCATCTTTATTGTTTTAAATACAAAAAAATCCTAGTACTCCCTGTGCCAAATGAGGATGACCTATAGAACAATGATGTCCCCGGTGCAGCGTTCGCAGCAGTTGAAGGTTATGTTCTCATAGCGGGTGTAAGGGTGAAACCTGCCGATGCTCTTCTTGCTGCTCAGAAAGTTTGGAGAGGTGGAGTCACAGAGTGCAGGTTCTGCCTTGTTTTCGGAACAAGAGATTGGATTCAAAACCTTCAACACCTAGTGCAAAAAAGAGAATAAATTAAAGACATTCAGTTGTTGGATTCTAAAACTAGCAAAACATACACAGTCCAGTCACATTAATGTGACCACCACGTACTTTCCACTTCAGAGTTAAATAACCAATCACAGAAGGCAGGTGGCAGCACAGTGCAGTTGAGCGTATATAAAGGGTGTGGTGTGTGGGCTTCGGAAAACATTTCAATCGTTGGCGTAATGCAGAAACGAAGCGATTTATCCGACGTCCAAAAGGGCATGATCATTGGCTTTCGGGCCAAGGGTGGAAGCATTTCCGAAACGGCTGAGTTTGTGAACTGTTTGCGTGCCGCCGTGGTAAAAGTGTACCGTGCATGGCAAAATGGGACTGTCCAAAATCAACGACGTGGCAAATGTGGTGCACCACGGGCCATAGATGACAGAGGCGAACGACGGTTGCGGAGATGCGTTCGGGCAGATAGACGGGCTACCGTTGAGCAACTGACCACTAAAATGAACCAAGGGGCTACCACAAGTGTCTCCCAAACCACTATTCAGCGAACATTGCTGCGTCTGGGCCTCCGAAGCGGACGCCTGGTTCGTGCACCTATGCTGACTGGTGTTCATCGACGACGAAGGCTAGAATTTGCACGCCAGTACAGCAGCTGGACGTCCACTGAGTGGCGACAGGTAGCGTTTTCAGATGAATCGCGTTTTATGCTCCATCGGACAGATGGACGTTGGCGTATAAGGCGTGAAACCTCTGAAAGGAACCACCCTGCAACCATTGCAGGAACGGTCCAAGCTGGAGGCGGGAGCATTATGGTCTGGGGAATGTTTTCCTGGCATTCTCTGGGTTCACTGATTATTGTGGAAGGCACGATGGATCAATACAAGTACGCATCTGTCCTTGCGGACCATGTCCACCCCTACATGCGCATTGTTTTTCCTCAGGATGATGGCATCTTCCAGCAGGACAATGCGAGGTGCCATACAGCTGCCAGTGTACGTGCGTGGTTCGAAGAGCACCAGGATGAGTTTACCGTCCTCCCCTGGCCAGCAAACTCACCTGACTTAAACCCAATCGAGCATCTATGGGACCATCTCGATCGAGTTGTTCGCGCCATGGATCCTCAACCGCGTAATCTAGCGCAGCTGGCCACGGCATTAGAGTCGGCATGGCTCAACATCCCAGAGAAGACCTTCAGGGACCTAAGTGACTCTCTTCCTGCACGTCTCGTAGCAGTTCGCTCTGCGAAAGGTGGTTATTCTGGCTTTTGACAGATGGTCACATTAATGTGACTGGACTGTGTATTAGGCAAAGGTAACGTTTTACATAAACTTAATACCTTCTCAGCCATCTTCTCTGCTGGTGTGCTACAGAGATGTTTGGCTGGTGCACTACTGCCCTTTGACACAGTGCTGCTAGTGTTGTTTTTGCCCAATAGATGCGAGTTAATAGCATCTGCTAGCTTGTGATTGGCTCCAGCCAGCTCTCCAATGCTGAGAGGCTGAGCACTGGGGTAATAAGTCTGTTGTCTGCCCCACTGCAAAGACACCAGGAGCTGCTCCAGGGACCTGGCAACGCAAAGAGGACACAAAGTCAACGTAATGGTTCCACGAGCACTTGTACAAGCTTCTCTGATGATTTTACTAGTCTAGTAACAAATAAAAAGTCCATACACAAACACATGAACATTTTTTGTCCAGTTCAATGAATGGCACAAGAGAAAGGGCAAAACATCAGGCATTGAACCTTGGGGAGCCTCACCAGGTAAAGAAACAATTCCTACAGAAAAGTAGTCACTAGCTTTTATATAACAAGACAAGCCAATAGGAGGAAACCCAGTGTTAGCACAATTAGGGCAGGTTTTGGAGTGTTGGATGCTTTGGTTAAACACACTAACTAGCAGTTAGGACTGACCCACTTTAACAGAATCTGAGCGCATCCTAGTCTCAACTTGAACATTTGGAAGGAGTCAGTGATTATTGATCAGTGTGGTGTTACCTGTGACTGAGCACCATGTCCCTGGAGAACTCCTCCCGCTCCAGCAGCAGGTCCTGAATCGCTCCTTGGGCCTCTCTGATCTGCCTCTGCAGAGCGGCTCTGGCATTTGTCAGTTCCTCTGCCATGACTCTGAAGTAACAACATTATTTTATTACGTAAACATGACGGTTATGTTGTGTTTATATAGCATGTTTTTGGGGGTTTTTTTATCGAAATTGTCCTTTTGATTGTGAATGTCTCTGATGTAAGCTGCCTTTGAAACTAAGATGGGAAGACAATCTTAAACTTTTCAACCAACTGACATGAAGACAAAATCAAGTGGAGCACTTCCCACCTGCTGGCGAGGAACTTGCTCCTCCAGACGTCACACTGGATGCTCATACGCTCCAGCTGCTCCGCTGTGTGTGAAAGGCTTTGGCCTAAAGCCTCGTTCTCCAGAATGAGCTGGTTTTTCTCTCGTGCAAGACGCTCAAACTGGTACTCGAGGTCATCGCCTACCGAGGCTACCAGCAGCTTCTTCAGTTCGCGGTTTACCTGCCACACAGTTTAGAAACAAGATGAAAATAAATGTAAAGCAGGTTTATACTCAAATTACACGTAAAGACCAAGATGCAATCAATAAAATAAATCAACATTACAGATTACTATGTTACATAATTATTCTATGGAGATTTTTTTTTTACACTCAAATCTGTCTGATTGTCATTTCACTCATGCCTTACCTCTGTTTGCACACGGAGTTGATTCGAAAGGCCCTCTTTGTCCTGCAGGAGGCGGCGTTCAGAGTTCTGCAGCTTCTCTAGCTGTCCTCTCCAGTCCTCCACAAGCGGAGGAGAGCCCTGCTCCTCGGCCTGCTGCCCTGCCTCACCCTTCCCCTCAGTGGGCCCCGGCCGGCCGCTCCGGGTGATGGCGGCTCTGGGCACAATGATCCTCACGGCTTCCACTTCCGTACACGCCTCTCTATTCACTTTGCCTAGGTGAAGCACGCCGAGAGGCTGTGGAGTAGCAGAGGGTGTGACATGCGGAGATTTTGGGCTGTGCTTTGGGCTTGCTACTTTAAGAAGAGGAACTTCAGATAAAAACGGTGGTGGGGCATCAGTGATGACCTCCGGTGTGACTGGTGGTTTTGCAGTTTCCATGCCATCACCGGGTCCTCGAATAGGGACAGTGGCAGAACCTACAAGTATACAAATAAGTTATTTTTAAACACTTCTGCCTAAAAATCAATTATGTTTATTGATCTGTCCAATGCAGTGTGTAACCTGTACTGTCTTAATGCCTTTTCTGAATGAGCTGGGTTATAGTGTCTGTAAACCTTCTCAGCGTATTCTGATTACTATTATTTTACTACTATTTTGTACTACACCTTCTTGTTTTCTTCTCAAGACAGAAATCCAACAAGATCAATTTTAAGATATATGTTGCAATCCTATTATAACATCAACGTAATTTCCAAACAATATTGTGTGAAGCAGACATATTCACTTAAATTTACTTAAACTGCACCAATTTGCAACGTTTCTTAGGCACTTTACAGGACAAACAGTGGGACTTTACACCAATCAAGGCAACACAAAAAGCCCTCGGTGATTAAACATTAATTGATGTGCATAAGCACAGTTTTCAGGAACCTGTTCACATAGTCCAGCTTTAAAAATCACAGAATTGCTAAAATGCTTGACGTTAGCTGTATGGATGAGGCCGTTTTATTTCGAAAAGAAGGAACATGCTACGTACCTCTTACCACAGCTGCAGCAGCCATGGCGGCGGAGGAGACGCGACTTTAGCTTAAACTCGGTGATTCTGTTGTAATTCACAGGAAAGACCGCAGTTATTCGGCAACAATTACAGCACTTATTTGTTTATGAAAGAAATGTGTTGCTCATAGTTCACCGTTTATCAGCTGGGCGCTGATAAGGTTATACATGATAAGGGAAGCTAGTTGTTGAGCTAGGTGTTAGCAAAAGTAAGAACTTTATCAGCACTAGATAGAGCAGTCAGCTCTTCTTTACTAATAGAGTTTATCAGAAATATTTACTGCGACTTAAATCCGAAGCCTTAGAATTTAAATATTATGCATTGACATACCAGGTAAACATGAATTTGACCCTCTCCTCCTCCGCGGTTCTAAGTTTTTTCAGCTGTTTGTTTTGCCACCCGGACACTGTTGGCCTTTCGTGAGCGCACGTAGCATTTTCTTCCCCGAGCTTGGACTTCCAGGCAAAACTTCCTGTCAAAACAATATTTTCTTTAATCTTATTAAAACTGGATTAACGGAAACTTCTCTCGATCAAACCAGAAAACTAAAACTTGTAACACGAAAGTACATTTTTACGACTATCACAAATAGCTTTATTTACTAAATAAGGCAGCGCGCAGTATCATATAACCTGACAAAATACTCCGCACTGCTGAATAGCGGAACCTTCGTGTCTTGTTGGAGTTGCATTACGGAGTTAAGAAGTGCTACAAAAACGTTTAGGTTCCATTTGTCTTATTCCACTGTTAAAACCGCCTGGCGTCTTGGTAAAAGTCTTTACTTTTACAGTGCGTGTGCCTTGAGTTGTTACCATGGGAGTGCATGGACTCTGGAGGCTCCTGGAGAGCACAGGAAAACCCATCAACCCCGAGACACTGGAAGGAAAGATTCTTGCTGTTGGTATCCTAACTTTAATTAGTCTATTCTTTCTAGTTTTTGAGATGTGTTTTTTTTTTCCCCCTTCACGCATTAATCGATTCCCACTAACGTTGCGTCATGAAGCCAAACTTAACCAGCGCTCCTCAGACATCAGCATATGGCTGAACCAGGCAGTGAAGGGGGTGAGGGACCGTGAAGGCAACAGCGTCCAGAACGCCCACCTCCTCACGCTGTTCAACCGCATCTGTAAGCTGCTCTACTTCCGCATTAGGCCGGTGTTCGTGTTTGATGGAGATGCTCCCATGCTGAAGAAGCAGACCCTGGTGAGACCAGCTCAGACGGTTACTGCTAAGGGTGTGGTGAATACCGCCACTGAACCTTTACGTTCACAAACACTCTCCTCTCTCAGGCTCTGAGGAGGCAGAGGAAAGAGGAGCTGACCACTCAGTCCAGACAGACCAATGAGAAGCTTCTGAAGACGTTCCTGAAGAGACAAGCTATCAAAGCTGCTCTTGGAGATTACAGGTGAGCATTTAGGAGGAGGAGGAGGCAGAATGTGGGGAGGTGATGAAAATCAACAGTTTTTTTTGTTTGTTTTTTGCTATATTCTTTACTGTAGTCTTAACATTTTTGTCTGGGATATTCCACAGTAAGGAGCCTCTACCAAGCCTCTCCAGTGAGAAAGGAAATGAAGTGGACGACTTGTATGTCCTACCCGCACTTCCACCCGCAGAGGAAAAGGAAAGAAGCAGGTCAGAGTCGAGAAGTGTTGCTTCTGTCTACTGAAATGATTATTACACACCCTGAACATTTGCTTATTTTATGGGTAATCTATTGCGGTTTGATGTGATCAACGAACACTTTGTAAAATGTTGTGTAGTGTTAGGAAAAAAAACCCAGTAATCTCAAGAGTAGCCAGTTTACTCTGAAACCCTTAAATAAAATCTAGAGGAACCAGCTGCTTAAGTAGTCACCTAATTAGCATTTCTCATCTGGTATGCAATTTAACCTAAGTATAGATACACCAAGGCACTGAGTGTATGAGAAAGTATATAACATGCAACTTATTACTTTAGAAGAACTGACTACTGTATAGTGTTGTTAGATTTAGAAACAAAAGGACAAATTGATTGAATATGGTTAAATAATTATTACTGTCATGTCAAAAAATATCCCAATTAGCTTTCAATCCAAAACAGGACTGTCATAAGCATATACTTTGGTTTAGATAGTCATATGTGGTCATGACAGATGAATTAATTTTTTTTCTCCTTGCAGCTCAGAAGAGGACGAGGAGGAGAGAGCGAGCGAGGAAATGGTTGAAGCATACCAGGTAAAAATGAAACATGTTGAGATTTAAATCTCAAGGCACTTTGCTACAGAAATAAGTTCAGTGTTTGTTTGTTTTTTCAAATGAATCCAATTAATTTCAGTCTGTCCAGCAGCCATTACGTCCAGATTATTTTGATCCAAATTACAATATTTTTACATTGCAATACATTTAAGAAAGAGTTCTCTAGTTTAATTTCTTTGGGTTTTTTTAAGTAAGTGTCTGACTGTCAAACATTATTGTGAGAAGTAGTTCCAAAAGGAACCTTTTCTTTCTGTTTTGCCACACCCCAAATAAATTTAAAACTCTTTTCTGTGACAACTTGCCTTCAAAGCCAGATTCCTAATTTTGTTTCAGGAAGAACTGTATCAGGACCCGAACTCGGTGGACATAAACTCTGAGGATTTTACCAGCCTGCCTCCTGAGATGAAACACGAGATACTCAAAGAGATGAAAGAATTCTGCAAAAGACGTCGGACCATGTTTAACAAGCCTCCCGAGGTACATTTAGGCCTCAAACACACTACACTCCCCGCGCTTCTTTCCATTACTAACTCCTTTTCTTTCTTCTCTCTCTCTCTCTTCTAGTGTTCTGGAGACTTTTCGCAGTACCAACTGGCCGGCCTGCTGCAGAGGAACCGGCTGAACCAGCGTCTGGAGGGAGTTGAGAAGGAGATGAGCCAGCGCAGCGCCGGCAGCGCTCCACAACTCGGTCAGCAGGATGAGGATGAGCAGAATCGCAGCGTGGAGTCAAAGCGGCTGGTTTCAGAAGACAACTCGCACTATATACTTATAAAAGGTGAGGCAGATGTAGCGTTATGTTGATTCAGATATATGCACAATATCTGATTCTAAATAGAAGCATAACTTAAAATTTTTACATTATCTCACATTTAAATGTCTTCTAAGGATCAGGGTCTAAATCTGTAAATCTCAGTGGCTCCATGACCAGTTTTAGATTTAGTTAGATATGACTTGTTCTTTCCTCTAGAACTGAAACAATTAATTGTGTTTAATTGTTTATTGACATAATCGTCAATTAATTTAGTAACTGAACAATTGTTAATTGGCATGTACAAAATAAAATATTCAATTTGCTGAAAAAAAAACACAACATTCTCTGTGTAGTAGTTAAGGTAAAACTGTTTTTAAGAAATTACATATTGCCTTTTATATATAAAAAAAACATTTATTTGTAAATATTTTCCACCCAGAACTCCTCAAGTGTTAAAGTTTTAGCTTCACGTGGTTCAAATTCTGTAAAATTCTCCTATTTGGTACCTTTTGCTGTCCAATTATTAATTGGTTAATTGAAAAAATAATCAACTGACCTGTCTACACTGCACTGATGTTGAGTGAAGCGTAAAGGGCTTATTTTACTTTGATGTCTTTTAATTTCTGTAAAAATCAACTCTTTACTTTCTTCAACTTTAGGCTCCAAAAAAAATGAACCAGCCTCACCGAGCCAACCTGCAGCTGCACCCTGGACAAGTTCTAGAAAAAGGAAAGCTGACAGACCCGAGCCTCTCTGGCGACCCATCGCTGAAGACGAAGAAGAGGAGGATGAACGACCCACCTGCTCAGACGCCGTCAACCCACCTGTGTCAAAACCATCACAGCCGCCTTCGCCTCGGACACTCGAGGCAATCCAGGCTGCTATGAGCGACAGCTCAGATGAAGAGAAGCTGAATCCAGATAGCAAGGACGGCAAAGTCTCTCCACGGACACTCCTCGCAATCCAGCAGGCATTAACTGAGGATGAAGTAAGTGTCTCACCGTCCAAACTGCAGACAAGTCCCCAGCGTCCTGCGCGGCGAGTGGCGATCAGCAGCTCCGATGAGGAGACGGAGCCTTCATTTAAGGAAGAGACGGACTTCAGTCAAAGCGCCACACGCCAAAGTTCACGCATCGAAGACAGTTTGCTGGGCAGCAGCTCTGAAGATGAGCTGGAGGAAGCTATTGGAGAGAGAAATAAAGCTTTTCGCTCTGCGGCACTTCGACAAAGTCCCACAACTGCGATGGAGTCAGAGGAGGAGCGCGTAAGGGAAGCGGAGAAACAAAAAGAGCTGGAGCCGAGAGAATCGGAGCACAAGCTGCACGCTTCTCAATCCAGTCAGGAGTTATCCATCAGCTCTCCGTCACTTGAAAGTGCGAAACGGGCCAGCGCTGAGACGGAGCAGAGGCTCCTAGACAAGAGCAAGGATAGGCTCAACGCAGGCCCGGCAAAAACCGACGGAGACGACGTCAAGTCAGAGAACAGCCAGCAGGAAAGCGACTCAGAAGGTAAAGCTAGAATGATTTTTAGACTCAACTGTTTGTTTTTTATCATTCAAATTTAAAATGGTTGTGTTTCACAGAGAGCTTCATTGAGGTGTCCGAGGAAGAATTCAAGCAGGAGGAAGCAAATGATTCAGCAGGAGAAAAGAGGATTTTAGAAGAGGTCCAGGAAGATGAGACAAAAACTGAAGGAGAGTCCGAGGAAAGTTTGTCTCCGGCTGCTGGTCTTCCAGCTCTGAGCTCAGACAAGGAGGACGGGCAGGAGGGAGAGCAGAGGAAAGCTCAGGAAAAAGAGGCGAAGGACGACATGGAATCCAAACCAACAGCAGAAAACGAGTGGGAACACCTCCACATGGTTAGTATTTCTCCATCAAAGCAGAAGCTTTTTGTCTCGTGCGTTTCAAAATATTTTTGCTAATATTTTAACTAGCCTCCTGCTACTTTAAGTGTCAATTGGTTGATGCAATTCACAAGTTATATGATGATTATGACAAAAGTTTAACATGAACACCTTCAAGTTGTTGAGACG
The DNA here is from genome assembly GCA_033032245.1 of Poecilia picta. NCBI lineage: Eukaryota > Metazoa > Chordata > Actinopteri > Cyprinodontiformes > Poeciliidae > Poecilia > Poecilia picta. The sequence continues at coordinate 14,301,658 of CM065355.1, read as the reverse complement.
CCTTCAGTTTTAAATAGGGGAAATTTCCAACAACCGAAATAGAATTTCTAGTCTAATGCAGCGGTTGCCGATGCTGTTTTATTTCCAAAACAACATAACATTTGTTTCTCCCTATTAGAATTCCCTCAGAGTATATTTACTACTCTCAGGGTAGTAAATATAGTAGCAAGCTGAAAAGCTTGCTCTCTTCAAAATGAGATTAGATCTCTAAGACTTTGTGCAGCTGCAAAGCAGTTCTATCCAAATATTTCCTTGCTGCCATAACTTTAACGTCAACATCTTTAGGTGGTGTCTGAGCTACTTGATTGTATTTCAGATGGACCCGGTCAGCAGGTCAGCGTGCGTGTTAGAGTAACTTGTTTGCTGTGCTGCAGGACGAGCTGGAGGCTCTGGAGAGCTCGCTGCAGCTGGAGCAGAGCAGCCTGAGGGAGCAGAAGCAGCAGCAGGAGCGCATGGCGAACACAGTCACGGGGCAGATGTACCTGGAGAGCCAGGTGAACCAAACGAGCCGCGTAATCAGACCCGGTCTAACGGGGAGCCAACCTTCCTTAAGCAGTCGGACTTGCATGTATGTATTTGAATTTTCTGTGATTGTGGCCTGACAGTTGATGATTCACAGCAGGTGCAGGAGGTCAGCGAGGGAGGGGCAGTGCGTGTTTCCCTGTGCCGCATTTGCCAAAACACGCAGCTCGACTTGCGTTCGTTGCTGTGGTTTTTATTTGCAGTATGTTCAGTTTTCACAGCAGCATGCTCATATCTGTGTTTGTGATCAGAATTTGCCTGTACTAACTGTATCATAAAGTCAGCACTGGAGGATCTTCATTAATCCTTTCAGCTGTTTTGATAATGAGCTGCTAAGAGCAAAGGGATTTCTCACATGACAACAAAAACATGGAGACGTTCCCTAGAGAAACACGTTGCTGTAATCTTAAAGGCACACACTCTGAGAGTTATGGTAAATAACAACAGCGACATTAAGGTATTAGATAAACAGTTAAGTAGAAACTAAATGTGTTAAAATTGTGGCGTCATCCTGCAGTACCATCAAGGGCCACAAGTGTTGCAATACAGTAGATAAAAAAAGTCCTGGAATAACTGTTGTATATATTTATTTAAATAACTGTAGAAATGTATACATTAAATAAATATAAAAAATTTTCTTTGGTTATTTAAATTGTAGTTACATTTTAAGCTTAATGTTTAAATGTAATTGGGAAAACCTACATAAAATATTTATTTTTATTATTCATTTTTTCATTAGTCAGCCTCACCCATCAAAGTCAGAGGGGTGGGGCTAGAGGTGCTGACCTATGGGCTGTTTAAATGGCTAAGGGGTTAATCAATTAGATGCTGTGGTGCATTTAATGAGTCATAGTAACAGTTTATTATTATTATTATTATTATTATTGCCATACAATTGACTGCAGCACAGATGATTTAAAAATAATTAAATTCTGAAATAACTGTATAGGATTTTAAAAGACAATGATTTAATTACGTTGCATTTAACTTAATTGTGGTTATACCTACATCATAAATTACTTTCATGTAATATTATAGTTTTTATCTAAAAAATAATTAACAAAATCATTCATTTTAGATTATTGCACGTTTGTCTCTCAGTACTGCCCAGTTTCTATGATGAGTAACCCTGAACATTTGCCTGTCTGTGTGGTTTTACGTTTTTATCCTTTGTTTTGCTTTGTAAACTGATGTGTGTTTGGAACGCAGGAGCTGCTGCGGTTGTTCGGCGTGCCGTTTTTGATGGCTCCCATGGAGGCCGAGGCTCAGTGCGCGGCGTTGGACCGCGCCGACCAGACAAACGGGACCATCACAGACGACTCTGACGTGTGGCTGTTTGGAGGACGACACGTTTACAGGAACTTCTTCAGCCAGAACAAATATGTTGAGCACTACCAGTACAGCGACCTCCAGAGCCAGTTAGGTCAGTGGCTGCTGACCTAACTGGGCTGTGTTTTGGCCTAAAGTGAAAAAATAGTGGAATAGCAGAGATTAAATTCATGAGCTAATGATCACATTGGAGAATGTAACTATTTTTTGGGTAAAGATAGATAATCTGTCAGTGTTCCTTCTCCTGATGAAGTGTGATGGCGCCTGTCTTTGCCAGGTCTGGACAGAACAAAGATGATCAATCTGGCTTATCTGCTTGGAAGTGACTACACAGAGGGTGTCGCAGGAGTGGGATATGTTACTGGCATGGAGATACTGAATGAGTTTCCAGGGCCGGGACTGGAGCCACTAATACAGCTTAGGTTTGTTTGGTTTTTTTTGGGGGTTTTTTTAGCCCTAACAAAGTGCAGGAACACATTTATACTAAAGAGCAATTATATTCTCCATTTTTGTCCCTGTAGTAATTGGTGGTGTGAGGCTCGGGAGAAGAAGCGTCTGACCGATGATCCCAGAGATACGAAGGTGAAGAAGAAGCTGAGGGAACTGAAACTTCAGCCTGGCTTCCCCAACCCTGCGGTTGCTCAGGCGTACCTCCAGCCTGCTGTCGATCAGTCCCAGGCCTCCTTCAGCTGGGGCCGCCCGCAACTCGACATGATCAAAGAATATCCTTTTGTTTCTGCAGCCGTTTTACTGCAAAGTTACAACAGAACATTTTTTAATAAGCTAATACCTTGTAAAGTGTTTTTTTGTTGTTGTTGTTGCATATTTATGTAGCAAATCTCATTTAAGTTACTTATGATCTTAATTGCTTATTTAATTACTTCCTTTTTTGTTTACTTATTAATGTTTTAAGTAATCAGTGTTGTATGATTCATAGTTGTTAATATGACCGTAAAATTAAACTACAGCTACTACTTCTCCTTGCATTTCTGTTTTCTTCATGATCATTTGTTTCTTTGACCTCTTCATCACGTTCTGTCTCAGTCGTTTTGGCTGGAGCAGCAGAAAGACGGAGGAGACTCTCCAACCTGTGATCAAGCAGCTCAACAACCAGCAGGTAACTGAGAGACTTTACCCACCTTGACTTGGTTACCACCATATGTTTGAATGCTTCATCACCAGTGATGTAGTTGTTTCTGCTGATATGACATTAGACCAACACTAGTTTCTGAAACTATAAGAAGGGCTTATATAACTAATGATTAAATTGTGTTTAAAGTTTAAACAAAGTTTACAAATCCCTCACTGAGCCTGTATAGGAAGTTGTTAGCTAGCATTTTGCTAATAAGAAGCTAAGAATCAACTCCTTAAGTAGCAGATTGTCCTATTTGCCGTCTAGACGGGGCTAAAGGTAATTCCAGTGGTTGGAAGGTTAAACAGCTGGAAGGGGATTAAAAAGGGCCAGAAGCTAAATGGGCTAAAAATGACAAATTTACTGTGATGATATATAACTGTTTTCAAAAGTAATAAATAATCTAAAATATGTATTTAACTTTGACATCTTTAGTTTTTGAAATGTATTTGTGCATAATGCATATTTTCCTGCAACATTTTATGGAATAATCATTTCCATTCAGTTCTCAACTACTTTAAAATCAATAAAATTACGGTTTTCCATTAGGTAACAATATGTAAATTTACTGTAAATGTGCATATGTGGCATGGGAACAAAAACCTATTTGCACAAAAGTTAGGAATCAACATTGATGCATTTTTTTGGTTCTCTTGGACTCTGACAAAGAACCCAAATAGAAAAACAATCAATTTTATGTGTTTTACTAAAAAAAAAAAAACGCACCAGACTTGCTTTTGATCAACAAAACTGACTTTTTAATGTGTAAATATATCTTTTATATTGTAAGGGATGAAGTTAAGGAATGTATTAAGAAAATCTACCCTTGAGTTTTTCTGTTTCTCTTTTTCACTGCAGACTCAGCTCCGAATAGACTCATTCTTCCGCTTGGAGCAGCAGGAAAAGCAGGCGATCCGCAGCCAGCGACTCCGCCGAGCCGTCACCTGCATGAAGAGAAAAGAGAGGGAAGGAGGGGAAGGTGAAAGCAGTGAAGAAGAACTGCCTTCTCCATCCAAATCCAGGAAAGGAAATCTAAAAAACACAGAAGGACAGAAAGAAGAGGAGCCCCCCGTGACGGGTGGAGGTTTCTTAGCTCCAAAGTCGAATTCTGAATCTCCTTTTACGCCCCTCAGGGATTTCTGTAGTCCAGGTCAGGAATCCTTCACAGCAACAGCTGCTGACCAGTCTACTAAAAAACTACCTCAGAAGGCCAGCAGGAAGAGCAGCAGCTCCGGTGAGGACAGCGACGAAGGCAGTGCCGTTGCTATGGTTACGGCCCGATCTGTGTTTGAGGCCAACAGGCGAGGCCGAGGAGGAAAACGCACAAGAGGAAGAGGAAAGAAGCTTTAAGACGCTCAACTTTTGCATAAATGTTCTCGAAACTTGTGGTACTAAATGTGAAACCAGCTGAAAATTTATGAAAATCAATTAACTGAGAGTTTTCTGTAATATGCATCATGTTTGTGTTTTTTACCAATACTGAAGCTACTGGGAATATTTTTTACTATTTTGGAGATGTGAGAGGAATGTTGGTCTGCATAAAAAATTATTTTTCCCTAAGTATGTGTGAGATGTAATTTTTTTTTCTGCTACATCAACCCTAACAAAAGTTCAAGTCTAATGTATTATACTCATTTAACCTCATTATCCATACACATTTACAGTCAGACACATCTCTTTATGTAAAACAAAATGCTTAAACAGAAACAGGTTTTTAAATCAAGAATAACCACAAGCTCCATCTCTGATGTAAAAATTAAGGAGATTTTTTTTTTTTAATATTTCATTCAGTCCCTTATAATCAAAACATGCCACCACCCATGTTTCCTGTCCAACAACAGTGCAGCAGCAGCTGCTGCTGTCAGTCAGCTTTCTGCCTTAGACAGGGCTTTAAGCTTGACCGAAGGGAACTTGAAATATGGGCAGGATCTGAGGCTCCGGATGGGATTGTCGGACGAGGACGTTTTAAACACTGCGTTTGTGTGTAACCTAAAACCACAGAGGGTTAGAAATAACAGCTCCTTCGACATCAGCATCCACGGTGACCCACATCTGAAAGGGCTTCACCTTTGACCACAAGACACATACTGTGGTTGGCTCGTGCACGGTAACATGTCCTGTTTAGGGTGTGCTTGTGCTCCTTCAGACATGGACGCTCGGCAGCCCAAAGCCATGGAGGACTCCAGCACCAAACAAGGCGGTAAGAATTTGGACTTGTGCTCAGAACCATTTATTTATTTACTCTCTGTCCAGTCCCTCTTCATATGCTTTAAATGAACTATAAGCATTTTTTTCTGGAGAGGCAGTTGTGCTGGAGCTGGAATTTTCTGCAATCATGTCTGCATGAAGTGAAAACAGAAAGAGGGTTTAAAACCGTGTAAGCACTCCACAAGCTTGGCATTGTCACAGTGGGCTTTCCTGACCTTTTATCTAAACCAGCATTGCGTAACACAAAGTTGTGGGTTGGTTGCTCGCATGTCAACGCTCTCATGCAGCCAACGCAGCTCAGAGGGGAGATGACAAGCCTCTGTGTGATTCACAGAGCAAAGAGTCGAACGTTATAGAAAAAATGTCAAGAGAAAACACATCACTGTGGTTTTCCTGATTAAAGTTTGTGGTACTTTTGCACCTCTTTAATCAGACATACATCACTTGAAATGTTGAAATGTCTATTCCTCTCATTTTTGGCATTGTGGTTTAGCTATAATAACTGGCCAAAGATACTTTTCTTTACAGTTGCCAAAGAGGACGTCACTGAGGATGCAGAGCTGGCCAAAGCCATCATGTCTCGGCAATTCCATCCGTCGGCCATCGGTCCTGAGATGTGGGAGGGATACATCTTCTCAGATCAGGAGATACGGATCAAAGAGTCCACAGACCTCTATGGAGCCGTACTCTGGCCCTCGGTGCGATCTTACCCTCAGTACAGTAAACTATTAGGAAAAGAAACAAAATATTTAGTTAATCTAAAAGAAGGGTTAATACTGTATATTAAACTATAAAATGAAACAAACAGCCTTAATGAGAATGTCAGGAGTGCTGCATACTAAATCTGAGATGCAAGAGAAGGCCAAAACATAGTGAAGCCAAAGGTATAACTAGCTGTAATGAGATAGCACAGAGGGTTGGCACAGAGGGTTAGCACCAATTTATTACTCACCCCCACCAAAAAAATACTTTTTTTTTGTAAAATAAAGATGTCAACACAAATGTGTATTCTGAAGAAAATGTGTTCTGGTCTCCAAATAACTGCATTTTAGACTAATGTGTCCAAAATATATGAAAAATCCAGGACTTTGTTTTTATTTTACCTGTAAAACTTTATCTTGCTTTAATATTTTTCTTAATGAGGAAACGTTTTGTACTTCCAGACCTTCCATAGACATTAAAAAGTTTAAGTCCTGAAGTCTCTGAAACTGTGACAAGAGCAGTCTTTCTGTTCAATCTGACCATGTTTTCTCACTTCCACAGTCAGGATCACACCAAACAAAATGTTTGAGGTTTAAACACACAGACTTATTCTTGCTGATGACCCCTCCCATTAACCAGAAGTGTATTTTCCTCCAACAGGCCATGGTGCTGTGCCATTTCCTGGAGACCAACCAAGACAAATACAACCTGGCCCATAAGAATGTGATTGAACTGGGAGCCGGAACTGGGCTTGTCACCATTGTTTCCAGTCTGTTAGGTACTCCAATAAAAAATCTTGTGATTTGCATGGATGTGATCATGCTTTCAGTTTACCTTGTAATTACTTTTCTCTGACACTTTTCACTGTCTCACAGGTGCCAAAGTAACATCCACAGACCTGCCAGATGTGCTGGGGAACCTCCAGTACAATGTGACACGCAACACCAAGGGCAGATGCAAATACATCCCTCTGGTACATTTTGTTTTTAACCCAGTTATAACACAGTTATATTACCCAGTGCAAGTTTAATTTACAACTTGAGAAAATAAAAACAAATGTAAAATGAAACTTAAAGTCTATTTTGGAATCTATCAAATCAATCTGATATTTTAGTGCAAATAAATTAAAGCCAAAAAAATAATAATGCATTTTTGGCCATCAGTTGTTTAATAGGTTTGACGACTCTCTCCAGGTCATGGAGCTCATCTGGGGTCAGAACGTGGCTGAGCGCTTCCCTCGTGCTACGCATCGTTTTGACTACATCCTGGCAGCTGACGTAGTGTACGCGCACCCTTACCTGACTGAGCTCATGGAGACATTCGACTACCTCTGTCAGGACGGCACTCAGATACTGTGGGCCATGCGCTTCCGGCTGGACCCGGAGAACAGCTTTGTGGACCGCTTTCAGCAGCGTTTCCACCTCGAGGAGCTGTACAACCTGCCCAGTCTGAGTATAAAACTGTACCGAGCCTGGAGGAAGGACTGCAAGGATCAAACAGAGGCCGCATGAGATTAAGAACACACAAGACACTGAATACTTACTATGAATCTGGGCCTCAAAAACCATATTGAATGGCATCATCAGCAATTGTTTGTGTGTTTCCAGGCTTGCCAAAAAAAAAGACGGACATCTAACTGTTTACAATGGTCTTAGCACAGGTCAAGCTACTTTATTTCATTTGAAAATCAAAGGGTAAAATATGTAAATAACTACTTTCTCAAATAAATTCTACAACTTTGTATGTTTTTGTGTGTGATGTCCAAAAACATCACTGTTAGACTATGTCTGAGGTTCATTATCCCTAGATGTGTGTGTGTGTGCATGTGTGTGTGTGTTGTGTGTGTGCGTGTGTTGTGTGTTGTGTGTGTGTACGGTTGTTTGTTCTGTGTTGGACTGGTGGCATGTCCAGATTGCACCCAGCCTCTTGCCCCATGACTGCTAAAGAATATACCCTTCAAGGACAAGTGGATATAGACAATGACGTGTTAAAACACAACTTTAACAAACATATGATCAAGTCTTATTCCTGAAGTTATTTTTGAGTTTTTATATTAGTTGACTAAACTATAAAGGTCATAGTTTAGCACCTCAACACTTTTAGGAGGTCAAATTAAATATCATGCCCATATTACCCCTTTATTTGGCTCTATGTATGATACTTCAGTAACCTGAACACCAACGCTCTGCCCAATTTCTTCCATATTTTGGAAACTCACCAGTTAGTTTATCAAATTGGAAAGAGTACGTTCGAGTCAGCTTCTATAAATGTAAGCGGTTAAATCTGATACGTTGATGATTCCAAATCCTCCAAGGTTTTCCGGGTCGCTTTCTGTCCTGCCGTTCCTGGTGGTTCTGGTGGATGTGCGTCTCTGGAGCGGGAGGAGTGTTGAAGAGCTGGATTAAAGGGATGCAGGGTGTCTAAGCTGCTGGTGGGCAGTAAATACCTCTGCCTTTGTCAAGACAAATAAATACCCAACAGCTGAAGCCTGTATGTGGCCTTATAGGAATATCTGCTCACTTCATCTTTCTTTTCACAGCCTGTTAAAACTAAAAGTCCTCTCACAGAGACACAATGCTGGAATTCTGCTTGTCACCACGCTAAATTAAACTTCTTCTACATCAACAGCAAAACAACCAAAATCCAGTATTTAAAATGAGATTTAGATTATAATTCATGATGGGTATGTCTGATGTTGTCAACATTAGAGCCCCCTTATTTTCTCCAGAGCTTGATACGTGCAGGATGCAGTCCAGCCTGATCCTGTTACCCTCTATCTCTGCTGAAGCAATTGAGGCCATTGCAGGAAAAGCGAGTAAGAGGCACGAAGGCATCTCAGACTACGTGACTAATTTTAAATAGACTATTTGTTTGAACCATTGACCCACCCCTGTTTTAGGGCGTCTTTGCAAAAATAAATGTTTACTGACAGAGATTAGAGCTACTCTACACCTTTTTTTCGATATGGGTAATGTTTTTTGCTTAAAAAGAAATAAACATTAAAAATTAATTGTTTTTTCTGTCACAAGTAAGTTTTAAATTACGCTTTGAAGGTGTCAGTTTTCCATGGACGAGTTCACGTGATTGTCATCACGGCACAATAATGCAGGTAACTTCTTCTGTCGTGACATATTCTGTGTTTATCAGTCTCTGCTTCTGGGTGTCAAATGGAGTCAACAGGTCAGTGACGACACTCACTCTCTGCCAAGATGCTGTTATGTCAAACACAAATCATATCCTGGGTTGGTTTTCTGCACAGTGAAAACTCGTCCTATGTCTTTCTGTGTTTTCCTACTAGATACAGTCAACCGATTAAAACCGTTGTGCCGCCATCATTTATTAGGGCTGTTGTGAATCTAAACAACCGTCATTATTTTGTAGGTGTAGCGTTCCTCCTCTTTATATCAGATTATTTTGTGGGTTAAGGACCCCTCCTCTGTCTGGTTCCCTGCAGATGGACCACCAGCAGACACGTCCTGAAGCAAAGACTCAGCTTACTTGACCTGCCCTTCTTCCTGTTGGCTCCTCCTCCTTCTCCTCTTTGTTTGTGCATTTGAAACTTTGTGCCCTCTGCTCCTCTACATGGTTTATTCCTAATGAGCGCAGCTCTAAAAATACCCTTCTGCCCTTGTAATGATGATGGGAGTGTCCTGTTAGGATGCTGAGCCTCTATAACGTCGCAGTCCATCGTATCCGGACACAGTTGAGGTGCTCTTTCAAGGGAATTAAAGCAGAATTGGATCACAACCAACAGGTGAGACACCAGAATAAAACATTTTCTTATTTTTATAAGCGTGATGATAGAAATCCAGCTCAGTTGAAGAAAAAATAATCTAATTTAGAATTGTTTTACTCAATGGTACGTTTGCTCTCATAAGTTCAAGTTCAGATTAAATAAGAACTACCTTCTTTCTAAAAACACTAAGGATTTTATATGGAAACTTTGAGTTCACCTCTTGCAGAAGAAACAAGTTTCGCCAGAACAGAGGAGGAAGATGAGGCTGAAGAAAATAAAGAGGAGGATAAAGGTAACTGTAACCAATGTGGTCTCTGTGTTTGACTCACTCCAGAATACATCTGAAACTATCACTTTTATTTATTTATTTCAGATGATGCACAAACAGAGGAATCAGCTGACGGGAAGCAACGACTGGCGGCTTGGGCTCCGTGTTTTTACTGCAGAATGGGCAAAGAGGTGTACAGCTTCGCTGGCCATGAGATCGTCATCGAAGAGGGTCTTGACTCATTTGCAGGCATGATATGGCCTGGGGTGAGTGTGCTGGTGCTGGTTCTGAGGTTTTACTTTTTATAAAACCCAGCCTACTATGGAGAAGTATGGGCCAGCCATGCTTCCCTTTACAAACAACCTTGAGAGTTAAAGGGATCTGACAGCTTAAGATTTTTGATTTTGTCACTTAATGTTCTTTGTAGAGTCAGGGAAGGTTATCCACTCTGCACCATGGCTCTGCAAAAATGTCCAGAAATGCTTTGATTGAAAAAGCCATGAGTAGCTCGCCAATTCTCTGCATCCCAGTGCAACACAGGAAGGGAAAAATCTACAATTTATACTTCCTTTTCTACAATAAGTTTGAGGACTATAATGTCATGTTTGGCTGTGTCGTACTAGCTATTAAACTAAAGTTATTTATGCTATATTGGACATTTGGGTAGTTGCTACATTATATGTTTTACTGTGCATCCATTCTTTGGGTTTGCACACTGACAATGGGAATTATTGCTGTTTCTCCCAGGCTTTGGCTCTCTGTCACTACCTTGACACTCACCGTGACCAGCTGAATCTCGTGGACAAAGCCGTCCTGGAGATTGGAGCAGGAACCGGCCTTGTGTCTGTGGTGGCGGCACTTCTTGGTACGAGTGAATGTGAACCTGTTTGCATTGACTGACAATGAACATGTGCGATTGCTTTGACAGGTCTGTTTTTTCAGGTGGTTGGGTCACAGCGACAGACCTTCCAGAGGTTCTGAGCAACACTAGAGCCAACCTGTGCAGGAACACCAGGGGTCTCTGCAGACACACACCCCAGGTGGCACCTCTGCCCTGGGGTTATGACCTGGAGAGCGCCTACCCTTCGTCCGTCTACAGGTACGACTACGTCCTGGCAGCCGACGTGGTTTACCATCACGACTTCCTGGATGAGCTCTTGGTCACCATGAAGCATTTCTGCAAACCAGGAACAACACTGATCTGGGCCAACAAGGTCCGATTTGAGTCTGATCTAGTGTTCACGGAGAACTTTAAGAAAGCCTTCCACACAAGTCTGCTGGTCGAAGAAGGAGAGATGAAGATCTTCATGGCAATGAGTAGGGAGGGAGATGGTGAAGTAGATCAGGGGCTGGAAATCCATGATCTGTTGGGAGAAGAGGATGGAAAGACTGTGGAGGAAGAAAGCAACAAAGACGACAGCGAAGACCAACCTTCCTCTGCCTATAAAGAGACGGGAGCTGATGTACTGGATAGTTACAATGAGGAGGAGTGGGAAAACGACAAAGAGTTTGAAAGTGATGAGGAGGAAGAGGAAATTGTGACCTCCAAAGATGACGAAACACATGAGCATAATGAGAATGTTGCAAGCAGTGACAACAGTTCTGGTGAGTTATCTTCACACACAAATAATTTAAGTTCCAAAGGATGTACCGGGACTGTTTGCATATTACAGATGTTCAACAAGCTCAAGTGTAGCATAAAAAAAAAGAAAGTAATTCACAGGGATAATTTATTCCATACAAAACAGGTCTGGATTTTGAGTTGATAGGTCTTAGTTGTGTTTAAAATGCTGTTCTTTTTTCTAATTAGATCGGTGTGTTAGTCAGCAGACTATAAAATGAAACAAATTGCCTTAATGAGAATGTCAGGAGTGTTGCAAACTAAATCTGAGAGATGCAAGAGAAGGCCAAAACATAGTGAAGCCAAAGGTATAACTAACTGTCCTGAGATAGCACCCAGGGTTGGGTTGCTGGGCCCGCTGGTGTAGAGTATCTCAGACCTCAAGGAAGAAAGGCAGACTGTTTTTTCAATGGCACTGAGCTTATTAAGTCAAAAACAATGTCATACTATGCACATTTATACATTTTAATTGCACATATCAAGATTTTAATTGTTTTTATAGTCTATGCTTAAGCCTTATGCTTTGTTTCATGCTTTCTGAGCTACACCACGTGTCTGTTGGTCCCCGCAGAACAGGACCATTTGGACCAGACAGTTGTAAGGCAGAAATGGGTTCCAAACATCATTTGCCGCGTTAACAAAGACATCTACCATTATGTAGGGCAGGACATCGTCATTTACGAATCCATAGATTCATTTGGAGCAATGATGTGGCCAGCTGTGAGTGTTTCTGATAAGTTTGCTACAGTAAAAAAAAAAGTCGTATAACCTTCTTTAGCTTAACATAACATCAGCAGTGTTTTCTTCAATTTGCAGGCGTTGGCTTTGTGCTCCTTCCTTGACAACAACAGGGACACAGTGGACCTGCGAGGGAAGGAGGTGCTGGAACTGGGAGCAGGAACAGGACTGGTAGCCATTGTGGCCAGTCTACTGGGTGAGCAGTCACTAGACTCATCATGGTGTTAAACATAAACAGGCCACAATGAACAGGACAACAAAAAGTCTCTGATCTGATTGTAATATTGTTTCATAATCTGCCTGTCCAATAAATAGATATTTTTGGTAGTGAGGTAGCAGTCCCAACTGGACACCCAGACATCCCTCACAAAGGTGGTACTCTCCAGTTTTTGATTGGGGATCCCAAGGTCAGAAGGGATAAATATTCCCTCTGACATGTTCCGGGTCTGCTCTTGACAGAAGGGGCAAAACTAAGCAAGGCACTGGGGAGGTATCTTGATCATATGCCCGCACCACCTCAGCTGACTCTTTTTGATGTGATGGAGTATCCTCTCTACTTTGAGCTGCTCAGTGATTCCCTGGCGAGCAACATCTGCTGTTGAGATGCTCACCATATGCTCACCATAATCACTGTTCAGCCACTGTTCAAGGTGGCTGAACAGTGGTGAGTTCAGCCACCCTATGAGGGAAGTTCATTTCAGATTGTTGTTTGTAGATTCTATTTTTTTTCTGTTAGTTATCGAGTCTTTTTTGACTGAGCAATAAAGACCTGAGTTTCTGAAACAAGTCTCCACCACTACGCCTTAAAAATGTGTCCATGAACACCACAGACAGATGAGGGACATGGGGTAGACCTCACCTCCTGTACTGGAAACAAGCCCAGCCCTAGACTGAGAATGCGGACACAGTTTTTGCTTTGGTTGTACAAAGACTGTATAACTCTTAAAGCATGGGAGACACAGTCAGCAACCTAAAATGACATTCCTTTCTTTCTGTATCAAAAGGAGCTGCAGTCACAGCCACAGACCTTCCAGAGATATTAGGTAACCTTCAAGCCAACTTAATGAGGAACACCAGGGGTCTCTGCAGACACACACCCCAGGTGGCACCTCTGCCCTGGGACTATGACCTGGAGAGCACCTACCCTACGTCCGTCTACAGGTACGACTACGTCCTGGCAGCCGATGTGGTTTACCATCACGACTTCCTGGATGAGCTCTTGGTCACCATGAAGCATTTCTGCAAACCAGGAACAAAACTGATCTGGGCCAACAAGGTCCGACTTGAGTCCGATCTAGTGTTCACGGAGAACTTTAAGAAAGCCTTCCACACAAGTCTGCTGGTCGAAGAAGGAGAGATGAAGATCTTCATGGCAATGAGTAGGGAGGGAGATGAAGTTGACAAGAACAGACTGAGTAGGCCTACAGACTGCAGCCCCAAAGCCTAAGGAGGTTTAAAAGGACTTAATGTTGAAATTTTTTGTGTGATTTATTTTTTTCAATGTTGTCAGATGCCCACTAACTTTGTTAAAAAGTGGCAGACATGCAAGATCAGTTTACAATGTTTTGCTCGAGAATCAGTATGGAAGACGTGTTTACATTTATTGGCTTCAGTTACCTAAAAACGTTTAAATGTCAGTTTATTATCAAAATATCTATAATAGTGGTCTTGGCAAGCTTCACTTTGGCTGGTCTGACTTTATTCAAGAAAAATTAGAAAAAGTAATGAACCGTTTCTGGAGGCTCACTCTAACAGACGACCATTTTTAAATACTTCTGCTGTTTTGGTTCTGCCAAAGCATGGGATTTATATATGCCACTGCGACAACTGGAGTCTAGAGCTTCTCTGCTGGTACAAGATGTTTGTGATGATATGCTGCACTGGGTTTTTTACCAAAATGTCTTCTGCTGTCTCATCTGTCCAATGATTGTCCTTGTGGTACAATTAGATGCCACTTTACAAACTTAACATGACCTGTTGTATTCTCTTCAAAGTAGAAGTCGTTCTTCTGGAAACAAACGTTTTGAGTTCACCCTGAAGTGAATTTGCTAGGATGCCTTAATTGATTTCCACTTGTGGATTACAGAATTGACTGAAAATAGCCTTAAAATCTAGATTGATATGCATCAACAGATGCTTCTTTAAAGTCTATGTAGCTTCCATGTTGATTTTGAGTTAACGCACATCTGTATCCTCCAAACATCCAGACCTTCTGGTCTTATAGGAGGTGGTCAGTTTGCTGAGTGTCATATAAACAGGAGACTATACTTCTCCTAACCCTTTCTAGCTCAAGGAAAATAATCTGAAGTCTTTTTCTGCAGGAGCTTTATTTGACCACAGATTTTCAAATGTTGATTTTATTAATTTAAAAAAAAAAATCTATCCAAATCAACTTGCTTCTATGGCTTACATGTAAATACTCCCATTGATAATTCATGAAGTTTAGCTATCCACAACTGAGCCCGATTAATGCCCAACTTAAAAAAATAGGAATCATATTAATAAAACCTGTTTGACAGAGAAAAGTGCACAAGTAGGCAAGTGAGAGTCATTATTCTCAAATGAGGAAACGCTAATGCTATAAGTTTCATATCAACAAGACGGATGCAAATATTTTCAGGCTCATAAATTAAAATGCATTCCCTCCTACATTAACGGACTAGAAAGTTAAGCATGATATATAATGTTCTACATAATGGGCCTCTGTTTTGCAATGCTTTTAAGCTATTATGGTATCAAAAGACAAAGCAGAGAATTTCAAACCACTTACGGAGAACGTTTACAACAGACACGGACTACAAATATCTTTAAAATGTCCTCTTCGGTCATATTTTTGTCCGTTTTGTCGTCAATATGCGAGAGCTTAGAGCGATGCGCGCTCCCGCGACCGGGGATGCAAATTTGGGCAGGTAAGTGTTATGCGCTGAAACAGCGTCACGCACGCGCGTATTTTGCCGCGTGGCGGGGCGGAGCGGCAAGAAGACACTGGGGAACCGTATCTGATGGGGAAACGCGGATTGACGTAACACCTGTTTAGTATAAGGGTCCGGGAAACTAGAGTTTGGTTGAGGCGGACCGTTTGGTCAAAAGCCGGAAATCCGACCCCTGGCCGGAGGTCTTTAAGCCCTGAAGCTATGTGGACAATGTGATAATTCTTTGTCTTTTGTATTTTTCAAACTCGTAATACAGACAAGTGACATGTGAGCCCGTTTTAAATATCTTTATTCAGTTAACTTTCTTGTTTGCGGCTTTTCTCGTGAGCACAAAATAGTTTAACAGTGGCTCAGGTATTTCCCACATGATCCAGAAAGGATATAAAATGATATAGAGAATACAGCTTTAACTCATAACATTCTGTGATGAAATAGCTTTTGATAGATTTTTATGGCTATAAATATAAACAACATCCACAGCATCCATAGCAAGCATTCCTGAAGTTAGTATGAACACCGGAGGAGCAACTCCAACAGATATGTTTGGTGTCAGAGGTCGAAGGTGAAGTCTTGTGGTGAAAACTTAAGGCCATTTTTGGAGATACTGTAATTGGCAACGCATACTGTTGTGCACAGCATATGTTCAAACAGAAAACACAATGAAGAGGGAAATTAATAAAGAGACTAACTCTCACAATGGATTCCTGCCAACAGCTTGAGGAGGTTGATGCTGCGAATGCAGAAAGTGAAACCGTTTCAAGCTAAACAGAAACGCAAGAATCTCCCCGCCGCTGATTCATCATCAGACAAGAGGTCCTTAAAGCAGATACTTTACATTCTTAGGCATCAACTTTCCAGCCAGAGTGCTAAAAAAAAACAATGAAAGATAAAACCAAAGCCTTTATTTATACTACTAGTTTTTTAAAAAAGAAATTATTTTTGCCATCTAATAAATATATTTTTTTTCCTTTAACATATTGATATTGAATCCAGCTTAACAAGACAAGTTTTCTTTGGTTACGCAAAGAAAAGGGTCAAAAGATAACACTTCTGCTTTTAGGACTATAAAGCAAACAGGATCATGAAAATTAAATTTAATCAAATAGCCCTCATCTGTAACTTCAGGTGAGACATTTCCAGAAGGACCAAACCAGTATTACGTTTAGATAAATCAAAAATATCTGTAGATTTTCTGCTTTTAAAATAATTTCTTATAACTTTTAAGGGTCAAAGAGTAAATATTTTATACATTATAGGCTTTCAACATCTCTTTCAATATATGAAGGAAAGTGCAACAGTATTTTGAAGCTTTGAAGGCAATTGAATCAAATCCGAAACTCAATTGTCATTTTGACAATTGTCAAAAATGAGTATTTCTAATGTTAAGTATATTATGCGAGACAATTATTCAAAATGAGCTGAAACTACTGGTGTGGTCCTTTTGAACAGCCAGGGTCCCATTAAGAAGAATGCCGTCTCACTTGATAATACAGGTTCACAAATACACGCCAAGTTCCTCACAAACAAACACCCACACACACACACCCATCAACCGTTGACATTTCTCCAAAGCATAATTCACAGGGGGAGGGAAAAAATATGTAAAATTGAAAGAAACTAAAATCTGATTCCTCGTCCAAACTAACTTTTCATACACCCTAGAACACATGCATATATGCAAAATACATCGATTAAGATAAATTCTGTTATATCCCTATTGCATCTTTATATTTTCATGGTACGAGTGTATTTACATTACTTTATGACACTGTGTACATGTGCAGCGTTCTGAACGCTGCCGAGAAAGCGCAACAACACCGAGTGAAAATCTGATTGTGTAACCTGTTCCAAACATCCCACTGCTGCCCAAAAACCGCAACATTCTGAGAGTGAGGTAAAAAAAAAAAAAAAAAAAAAAAAAAAGGAAGCTAAATGTGGCGCTCAGGAAGAGTCAAGCCTGCACACGGTGCGGGGATGAATCATGCGGTTTGACTCAAAGAAGCTGATGAGTGAAAACGACTGCTTGGGTGGACGGATGCTACAAACTCTGCATCTTCCCCTGAACAAAACTCTGCCACCGTTAGCTTAGCTCCATCTTGAAAGGTAAGGTACGTTGAAGAAAGGCACCGCGACATTTTTTTTTGTGTTCAAAGACAGACAGGACTGACTTATCAACCCAGGATGTCTGGAACTATTTAAGAAATTTTTTTAAAAAAAATTTTTAAAAAATGGGCTTGTGATCAGTCCTATCCCTGCTTTTCATTTGGGATCATCAGTCTGTCTCTCCTCTTACTGAAGTAATTTAATAGATTTTTACAGTTTTCTGATCTGTTTTCCGATGCATCCCTGGAGTCCACAATGGCGGTTTTTACAGTATTTATTTTTAATGCAATGAGTTAGGAATGCTGGGGAAGAAGGGATATTTAAGCCTGACAAAGAAAAAGCAAAACACAGGACAGATCCACATTTTTCTGTTGGTGGGGATTCAAAATTTCTGACTTGACTGGTTTTACAACCCCGTCGCCTCAAAATTTGGCATGCATGAAAATATTTGCGCTCTGGGTCAGCTCCTGGTTTGACGTCTTAAAAAGAAAAAGTCTCAGGAAGCAGCTGGTTGGTCAGATGCATAAACCATATGACCCTGAGGGACATGTCATCAAATTCGTCCCGTTGCGGACCATTGGAGGTCATGCCGTCCCATGCATGTGCCCGTTTGTGCTTAGAACGGTGAATAATCTGCGGGGTACATGACGGGGAGCCAGTTCTCACTGAAGGCAGTGCAGTGTGTCCAGCCGAGGTGACGCATGAGCTGCAAAACAAAACCCAGGAGATGAATTTACTTTAATTTTTTTTTTTACGCCACCTGAAACCGATAGAAAACATGTTTTTTTTCTCATGTTGAGCATCAATCGTTGATGCTGTCATACCTGGATACAGTTCTTCATGTTCTCCTTGCTGGGCTTCTCCTCAACCATCTTGGAGGCGTATTTTAGGGCTCGGCCGTACATCTTGTTTGCCAAGGCGTGTTTGTATGAAAACGTCAAAACCTTAAAAAGTGAGCAGAAAAAAGAAAAACCATAAACAAAGGGTGTTAGGTAAAATGTTTCCTGAACTAGCTTAAAGCTTCAAATTCAGCCAACAAAATAATTTTGGATCAACTTTCAAAATTTCTGGCTTTTGCCCCCCCCCAAGTGACAAGTTCATCAAAAAAGGGAAAATTTGTAGGGAGAGGCAGGAGTTATGTTTGAATCAACATCAACATCTTTCTTTTGACAGGTATGTCAACAGAAAGATGACATACTTATCAAAGCACAAATCAGTGACTGTTAAAACTCTCCTAAAATGACACATCACTGTCAATAAGACCTCAAATAACAACAGTGAATGTATCTAAAATACAAAAATCTCAGCTTGATTGTTGTGTTTTTGAAGCATAATACTGCACCAACCTAACATGCTTGTTTCAAGTTTAATCCAGTAGTTCATCTTTATAAATTGATCAAATGAAGATGTATTCAGTCTTGCTGTAAGGCACAGTAGACAGTGGATTGTTAAAAAATTAATTTTCAGCACAGAATCCATGACTTCCAGTCCTTTTCCAGGCTCCAGGTAGAAAACACAACAGCACATAAAAAACATGGATTAAAGCACCTGGATTACAAGTGGGACTGAATACATTTTCTTTTATTTTGGTGTTTCCTAGTTTCCTGAATATTCGCATTGTTTTACATACACTTATTTGATCTCTACATTACATTGTAGTACAACAATTGCTTTTCAACTGGTTTACATGGCATGCATTTTGTCCTAACATCCAAAATTCACAAAAAAATTAAAAAAAAATAAAGAGTCAAACAACACCGTGGACTTATTTTAAATTCTCACCTTTGAGTCAGTTAGCTCCGCCCACTTCTGCACCTCCCAGAATGTGTCCATCAGGGCATTTGAAGTATTGTCCACAGGGTCGTCAGAGCTGCTGGCCAACTGCTCCCCAACCTCCTCCTCTCCTACCGCAGCTTGCTCTGTAGCAACGGCCCCGGCGCCGCTCTGCAGCGTGGACGGCAGCAGGAGGTGGTCGGCCAAAGCGCAGCCTTGTCTACACAGGGCGTCCAGAAGAGACGACTTCTGCTTCTCCATGTCACTGAAAAACAAAACGTTTTATAGAGGAAGTGGGATCACACGCTGCCTCAATCAACCCCGTCTCTGTCAAAAACCTGTGTTAAGGTGATGCTTACGTTTTGATGGAGGCGGCGTCCGGCCGAGGGTCCGTCTTCATGGTGAAATACACAGCCAGCGCCGTTTGGTCGATGTGGGACATGACGATTTCTGCTGCTGACACAACCTCTCTGAGGCGCTTCACTCGCTCCTTAACACAAACGGGGAGAGATTCGGTAGGAGGATTCTGCACAGCTTTGATGCAACCATGTACCAACCCCGTCTCCTGCCGTCGTTTACCTTCTCCGAGTCCAGCTGATGCAGTCTCTGCACATGAAGTGGAAGGTAATCCGAGTAGTTTTCCCTCAGTTCGTCATAGATGGAGCTCGAGTCCAACCTGAGGAGCCGAAAACGACAGATAAATTACAGAGAAAGAGAGGCTGTGTGTTATGAAACCAGCGAGAGAAACGTAACTCACTTTGTCATCCACTGAATCTTTAGATCCCTCACAGCTTCTGCAAACTCTTCCTTCAAATCCTTCTCCTTGTCTCCATCCTTGTCCTTCTCCTTCCCACCGTTCTTTGATTTGTTTGGGGCGGGGATTAGATGGTAGATGACTGGAACAATGTCCTACACCAAGACACAAACAGAACAAAGTATGATTGAACATACATCTTCAACTTCTCAAATACTTTATTTCCTACCAATTTCATGTCCTCAGATAGTCTTTGCTCCATAGATCACTGAAGTAAAAATGCTTTTTAATTACCCAGTAGTGAAGGTATAAAGTAGTACTATCAATACTTTTACAGACCACCAGAAAACCTAGTAACTAGTTCATAAAAACAGCTTTTACACTTGTGTATATTTCCTAATAGATTAACATGCTTTGTCATGACAGATGAAGAGGTTTTACAGAAAATAAGTCATTTCCCAAAGTAAGGAGAGCAGCAGGCGCTCTGTGGTTCAGTGCTTCTAACTTGTCCAGTACCTTCTTAAATTTTCCTTGTCGTTTTGCAGAGGCCTGCCCCTGGTGGTCAAAATAACACACAGTAAGGAACAGGTAACACAAACACCAACCAAAAAGGATGATTTCATTCGTCTTTCATCCTCAACCAGAGACTTGGGGTCTCATTGCTAATATATAACTCAAACAGTATAAATATAATACAATTTACTATGAACTTTGCTGTTTCTCCTAATCATATCTAATAAATCTGTTTACTTTCATTAAGACAAATTACAAGTTACAGAATATTTATATAAAAAAATACAATAAAATAGAGCTGGCAGCCCAAAGGCAATAGCATCTCCTTAAAATTAAACATGTAGGAAAAGGGATGAAAGATTTATTTTTGTATGCTGATCAAATATTTTGTGAACAGAAGCCAACACAGTGCAACCCATATATATGCCTAATTTGTTTATAAAACCAAATTAAAATACAAAACCCCAAAATTTTACATGACAATGTTTGGCAGAGCTGCACAATATATCAATTAATTCAATCATCGCCTTATCAAAACCACAGAGGACCGATTGGGTGCAATATTTAGTAGGATGTCATATTTTAAGTCTCACTTAAAAACCAATAATATATTTGTTCCCTACCTGCCGCTGAAGTGCAACATGTGTGTTTAAGGTGGTTCAACTGCTTAAACTGGGAAGACGAAGAAACTTTGGGTCAACCAAAATCACCATTGCCATGTCCAGGAATAATCTCACAGTTGAACATTTTCCAGATATTGTGCAGCCCCAAAATTCACAACCCGAAGCAAAAGCAAAAGTAAAGTCTTACAGTCTGTATTAAATTGCGTTCCCAACCAGCCAGATGTGAGCAACAACCAGGTCAACAAGATTTGGGGAAAGAAAAGAAAGAAAAAAGAAAGATCCCAATTACCACTAAAGGAAAAAAAATAGAAAGACCTCAGCATAATACAACAGAGCTGTTTTAATGCAGACTAATTTTTATCCTATACATTTTCTTCTAGAAAACCGCAAAAGCACTTTAGGTTCAAACTGAATGTCTCTGAGAAACATAAACTTTCTGTGAAATTCACCAACAGGTACTGAGTCTCTACAGTGCAGAGTCACCTGCTCTGTGTTTCATGATAAAAAGATTTCCGTCTTCAGATTTAACCATTTTAGAGGCGTCAGTCGCTCTTAAGCCTCAATAGCAAAACAAGTATTGACACCAACTATTCTCATTGAATTAGTTACAGTTATTACTGAACAAATTAATGTTTACACCGTCACATAAAATGCAGCTAAATCCAACACAAGCCACCTCTGGCAAGGTCCAGTTCCACTGAGGGAGCAGGGGTAATTCTCTGGGGCAGATTAGCTCCCACAGGACCAATGCAGACTAAAACGGGTTGCAGTCTGCCCTGAAAACGGCCCTGATAGGGAGGAAGGAGTTTTCAGATGGACTTTGAACTTCTCAGTGGGAGAAGCTCTGACTGGTCATATTTTCTGTTAGCCGCAGTTCGGTCTTTTCTTGTGCAAACAAAAACATTTAAACTTAGCCACCCTTGATCAACACATCAGGTTTTATGGAATTTGAATTCAACTACATTAAACTAAGTGACTACTGCTGCCCAGGATTGTTACTCATCCACAGGTTTTAAATTTGAATGGATGCTGCTGCTGCAGGGTTACGAACAGGAGACACGCCTAACAATATTTAATTGTTAAAAATCTATAGATTACTACAAACGTCTGAGTCAGAAGTGATTTAATTCAGTTTTGGAGCATAAACATTGATATTGTTAGAAATGATTACTTTAGATAGGCGATTGTAATCTGAACTGGAGCTGCGTTAAATTCAGTCCAATGTGCCTATTATTCAACTCATTTTCACACAGTTTATAGTGGTAGTCTGTGGCCACCATGAATTAATTTAAAATGAATTCATATAGTCTGATTTTTTTTTTAGAGTCAAGTTCTGGACTCTGCTGTTGTAACAGCTGGACCCACGACCTGCTCAGCATTAGGGGGTGAAACCTACATAAAGCGCCTGGCTTTCTGGGAAATGTACTCAGAAAAAGCCAAGGTAAATTAAAAGTTCCAGGAAGTCCAGGAGACAAAACTAAAATTTCCAAGAACCCTCAGTCAAAACATGTTTATTGTCTCATTTGCTGGGTTTACACTTAGAGCAACTTCCCAAACTCCAAAGATTTATCAAATACATTCCTAGAAATGGGCGATTCCCATTATCGAGGTAAACTGAAAAAAATCAAGGGTTCAAAAACTAAAACTGGAGGTCGGACCTTTCCTATTGTCTCAAGTCCTCACCTGCTGCTGTGCACTGCTGGTCAGCTGACAGAAAGACCGTTGCTACACGTTTGTCTCGCTTACAAAAAAACAAATCTAGCTGTGTGAAACAATCGGTGTGGAAACTACAGCACACTCATCACTTCTATTAATGTAAGCCTGCTTTAAGAAATCTTATAACTACAATAATCAAATTCAAGGTTATTATATTATGAGACTTGATGACCCACAGAAGACCCAAAGAAACCAACAAAAAGAACAAAGCGTGAGAAGGAAACGAAAACGACAGGTGACAGTGGTGGTCAGTCTGGATCTACAGGACACTTCTGAAACAAACTACCTTCACCCAGTTGTTTGATTTGCACACACCTGTCATTGTCTCACATTTCCATCTATAATAACCATTTGAATAATCTTTAATATGAGCTACAACAGCATTTAATTTCCCTTTGGGGTCAAAGTATTTCTTTATTTAATTGAAATGGAAACTCAACGGGACTTTTTGGTCCTGAAGAGCACAACTGAACATTTGAAGTAAAAAGGTTCAAGAATGGAGCCACTCACTGCTTTCTTGCCATACTCGCTCTTGGGCACAATGAGAGAGCCTGACAGGTAGCATCCTGGGCTGGTGCCTTTAGGGATCCTGGAGGATGAAGGGAGACAAACAGCAATGGGAATTAAAAAAAAGAAAGCATGACAACTGGTCCTACTGATATTAGAAAACTGAGATGCTTTTCTTAGGATGAACAAAAAAATAAGTGTCACAGGAATATTGTGTTCATTAAAAAGGAAGATTAAATACAACTCATTCGTCAACAACGAGTAAAGAGATCATCGCCTTCTGTCAGAAACGTGAAAGGAAAATCTCGAGTGCGTGACTCACTTGTCGTCTGGCAGGGTGGTGACATAGAACGGCTGTGTAGCCCCTGGACACAAAGTAACAGAGTTGGCCTTCTTCTTAGCCATGAGGGCGGCACGGTGTGACTCATACACATCCAGGCTGAGAGTGTTGGAAAGACGATGGGAAACCACAAACGGCAAATCCTTCAGACGCTCCAGCTCACTGGACTGCTCGTGTCGGACCTGCAGACGGACCGTGTAATCCCCCTTTTCTAGCTTCAGGGAATACTGGAGAGAGAAAAAAATGCGATTAATCCTGACAACAGTTCTCAGAGATCCTGTGTAAATTTTTTTTTGATAGCAGAGACAATTTCTACAGATGTCAAACCTGGTGTGGGTAGGCGTCCCCCGAGCCCAGCAGTCTCTTGTTCTGGTCAAACAGCATCCACAGCTGACTGTCAAACTCAGACTCGTAGAGAAGCTCGCACAGCGTCGGGCAGCTGGGCGTAACCTCTCCACTCTTAGGCTGAGGACAGAGCAATTCGCTATTATGCATCCGTACGGCAGATTAATCGGCTCTGATGGGCAGAAAGTTGGATGATACCTGGTGAAAGCTGTAGGTGAGGATAATTTCATAGAGCTGCCTGTTATTAGGCAGAACGTCTCGAACTCCCAAAGCTTTAATCTTTGAATTTAGAGGCCTGGAATAAACACCAACATGAGAAATAGTTTAAAAAACAGCACTTTAATACATGAACAAGCTGTTTGTGCGAGTGGTGTGTGTGGGGTGTGTGTGTGTGTGTGTGTGAATTCACCGCAGAGGCTGAACCCATGACTTCAGGGTGACAGTGGGGGACACCTCCTCATATCTCATGGGTGATGACACGTCAAAACTCGTCACTCCCTCTGAGGCGTGCTGCACAGAGACAAATCATTGTCGAAAACAAAAGAGAACAATACCTGTTCTGGTGCATGTGTGTGTGTGAACTGTTCTCACAATGTGCAGAGGAGAAGGAGAAGTGCTGAGGCCGTGGAAGGAGATGCTGTAGTCCACCGTCACGTCGCCCAGGCTCGCCCACCAGCGGGCTATGCAGAACTCCACAACCCGACCCGACTGCAGAGGAGGCAGGAACGCACCGAAAATAAAACAGAGGTCTTCTGCTGAATCTGGTGCGTTTGTTAGCTGAGTGTACCATCCACATACCAGCACTGGGAAAGCCTCTGTCAGAGAACCTCTTTCTAGCAGTGAGGAGAACTTGTAGAACTCATTGGCTCTGTAGGCTTTCTGCTTGACCAGGTGAACCGCGTGAAGAACAAACTTCGACGATACGTCTCCGGAATGGGAGGTCAGAGTGATCTCTGTGGGGAAACCAGGAAAAAAAAAAAAAGAGGATCACAAAACAGTAAAAACCCCAGTGTTTTTCTGTCCTGCAACCTTTTATATGAAGTATGAATGTAATTTTTTTAATCATTTTATTCAGGGCTTGTTTGACTTTAAAATCCTTTAAAACTAAATGTAAAATATCTAGTTGTGTTTTATTATCTGTACTCAAAAAACCCGGAAACAATGCTGAAGTTAGCATCTGATTCAACACTGTAGTAAAGAACCATTTAACTTTTTTTTTTACTTTATGTACCAAATAACATGTGCTCTACTGAATATATCAATTATAGCAACTACAACTGAGGGTTAGCACAAACTTCACCCGAGTTAAAACTTTAATTTAGTTTTTGTCTCCTAGAGTCAGAATTTGTAAAATCTATTCTACCAACACATATCCAGGGCTTTTGAACCATAACCACTGTGAAACACTCTGAGGTTAATGTAGTAGTGGTCTGACTTCTCCTGGGATTCTGGATCAGGAGTCACTCCTGCAGCGTCAGGCAACATAATCTACATCAGCAGGCGGGTGGGGGAACCAACAGTGGAAATAGACAAGTCGTGTCCTGCTTAGATAAAATGGATCCCGGAAATTAGTGTCAATCACAGAACGTTTATCGTCACGGAAACATTTTGTGATATATTGCTTGGTATGAAATGGCAACCTTAAAACAACTCAGCTCCACATTGTAACAGAAACTGGATGGCTTGACTGAAAAACAGGATCAAATTTAACACGGATCTCATGTGAAATTGTAGACTGTTAATATCTACTAACAATGTTATACTCTACCATCATGAACACTTTCAGTTTGTGTTTAAAGTCTGTCTACCTCATACGCTTCCAGATCTACTGCATGTATTAACTCCACCTCAATTAATCTACAAGACTAGAATACTGGACTTTTCTTTGTTTTAAAACTTTGAAGAAAATCCTGGATCACAATCAGTTTTTTCGTTTTATACTACAAACCATTTTATTTATCTCCAGCAACAGGTCTTGGAAAACATGAGAAAGTGACCAGCAGCTGGCGCAGGTCAGGCACAACTGACCTGCCCAGGAGGCTCCCTGAGGAACAGTGATGAAGTGGCGTCTGATTTGTCCGGGTCTGAAGTGGACGTCTGAGAATCGCACCTCCTGATTACGACTATCGGTCACCCTGTTGGTGCAAAGAGGGAGAAACGAATAAGAGTTGAAACCACATCAGAAAAGCCTAAATGAAGTCCACACATTGCAAGAACGTACTTGGCAGGGATGATAACTGTGATAGGAACTCTGAATAGGGGGCCACAGGTGGGGGCTGCTGTATCATAACCACAAACCTGAAAAACAATTACACAATTTTAAAAAGAGATACCCCTTTTTTTTAAGCTTTATTCATTTATTTTGCCTTCTACGCACCTCGGTGTAGTGGACTCCCTCTCTCAGTCCTACGGGATCGATCCGGACGTTGACGTGCCGACACTGGTTCATCAGCTCCAGGTGGGAGGGGCACTGGACCCACGGGGCGACACAAGTTAGCGCCAGGTGTAGCTGCAAGGAAATTCGCTCCGAGTTTTCTGTTCAACAAAAAAGAACAGATTACATTTAAAACAAATAGAAACTATACATACAATGATGTAAAACTAAATCCAACCAGTCAGTTGTGCTACCTGTTTCTCTGGGAAGATGGGTTCAATTCCGACCCCGTGATCAGAAGGTGCGAGAACTTGGGCCGGTTCCCTGAGGTAGATGCCTCTCTGTGAGCCCACGCTGACCGAGAAGCCCAGGCGGCTTGTGGGTAATGAGGCGTGTTGAGTGAGGTAGTCTAAAGCCTTGTCCACCTGGGAAACAAAGCAAGTACTTCACTACAAAAAATAAATTGAGTTTAAAAAAGGTACAAAAGATGTTAAAAAAAAAAAAAAGGCTACCTGGATTATTCCATGACCCTGTGCAAACACTTCAATGTCATCGACCTTCTGAGCGGTGTTCTCCAGCGCTCTCCTCACAGCAGGAACAGAGGGAGGGATCCCGCTCTGCTTCAGGCCTTTTTCATAAAAAAAAAATAAAATGTCAATCACACAGAACCTTCAGTTCTGAAATCACTCACTTCTAACAATGTTACACATCAACTACAAGCCCTGCAATCCAGAACACACCTGACAGAACGAGCGCGATGCCTCCGCAGGCGTTTGGCGAGGACATCGACGTGCCGTTCATCAGCTGGGTGCCGCGCAGCGTCCAGTTGGGCACGGATGCGATGGCCCCGCCTGGAGCGCTGATGCTGACCCCGAGGGCTCCGTCGGTACTGGGACCCCTGGATGACCATGTGTACTGGTTGGGCGGCAGCTTCTCTCTCAGGGAATACTCGGCCACCATCATGTCTGGAGTCACGTACGCGCCAACTCCTACGGGGACGACGGCAGCAATGAGAGGAGAAGTAAAGAAAATTCAAAGACTTCTTTGGGCGCGTTTAGAGAACGTACCGATGACGCTGCTGGTGGTTCCTCCTGGGCAGCCGACTGTAGAAAGGCAGGGGCCGTTATTTCCTGCGCTCGACACAAAGATCACGTTGTGCTTCTGCACAGCCTCTGTGATGACTTCACAAATCCTCCTGAAAGGCAAGTGGCCCAGGACACTTAGCAACAGCATGCTAAAACAAAAACACACGCCAGGAAAATTAAGAGACCCTCTCTGCTATTCTTACCCCGAATTAGGCCAGTGGGTGGCTTCCCCGTAGCTATAGTTAACCAGGTCACACTTGTAGTTGATTACTTCAATCATCTTTCAGACACAAAGAGACAGAACAGAAATAAACTAGTGCGAAAAGAATTTAGTTAATGTATACATTATGAAGGTCTGCACAATATTAGGATACATACAACCAGTATTTAGTCATCATAAAGAAACTGGTTGTAATTAAATAAGATTTTCATTATGAAGCTAAATCATTAAGGGCAATAAGAGCCCATCAAACACACCACATACATTATGAAGTCATGAAATCTAGGAGTTAAAAATAAAAAAGTAACATTTTTTCTGTCTTGATTCTGATACATCATGCAGCTTTAATGCTGAGGTATTGTTTTGAAGGAATACCGCTCGGATGAGTCCGGTGCCAGTTTCCATAGTGCTGAGTCGAGTGTCTCCGATCTTCAGAGCCAGAATTTGGGCACCGGGAGCCACGCCGTTTCTTTCTGGTTCCTCCGGGAAGTAACCCGCCGCGATGCTCGCCACATGGGTCCCATGAGCCCCTTGAAGAGCACACAGAGTCAGATTGGAGAAGGAAACTTGGACTCAACATCATGCTCAATAAACTGCTTACATCTAGAGCCAAACCAGGAAATTTGATCATTTTCGTCTTCATACAGCCTAACCATCCAGATAAAAACTCAAAATTCATATCATGTCTCAATCACTAAATGCACCAAATACATTAGTGAGTCACTTAAAATGATGTCAGGCTAATCACAAAAGCTCGTCGGAGCTTTTAAAAAGTAAATTGAGTTATTTATTGTGGTGCATCATCTGATAACATAATTATGAAATATTGGTTGACTTCATCAGATGCTGGCAATTATGTCATTTAACGATTTTGCACTTTTGCTACGAATAACTGTGATAAAATTATTAAGCATTTAAACTAACAAAGGTACAAAGATGTCTGATATTCTGCTTTGGGGTAACTCACCTCCACTGGTAACGATGCAGAGTGTGTTTCCTTCATCGTATACGTTAACAGAATAGTTAAGCATCTCAGCATTTCCTAAAGTGGCATATTCTTGTTTCTCTTTGTACGGGCCCAGGACGGTGCACTGGGACAGTTCTCCGCACTCGATGTGTCCACCACCGCCCTGAAGACAACAAGACAGTCTCATACATTGGAAATGATAGACATGCCATTTGTGCACGCCAGTAAATGATGAGGAGGGAACGTAGACAAGGGCCGACTTACCTCCACGTGACGCCATCGTGCCAAAGCACACAGTCATACACTGGGCCAGGATCACTGTACTTCTTCTCTAGAGATGCCAGCAGCTCTGACTGACACTGCAGGTCTTCCTTCTGCAGCTTTTCCATCTGAGGAAAGAAGATGAAGGATGTGTCGGAGGCAGACGTGAGAATCATCACACCAAGCAGAGGCACACATAGGACCTTTAGGTTTATGGTTTGCGTTGTGGATCTGACCTGAGAGGGCGTGGGATGAGCGAGGTCAAACTCCTCTGTTTTGCGACAGACCTCAGCCAGGGCTGCTCTGTGTGCTGGGTCCCACATCTTTTCTTTTCGCTCTTTCTAAAAAGGGAGAAATGTGCAAAAATATCAAATTCAGTAAGAAGCTAACTAAACCAAAATCCCTGCTGGTAATATTTAGTAAAATGTATAAATCTAAATTCAAATCAGAACTTTCCCCCCCACCTCCCCCATGCACAGCCTTTTCTAACCAGCTAAAATAACACCAACGTTCATGCCTGTGCCTCGGCTCCCAGCGCGTTTGATATTGTGCTTTCTGCACATCAAAAGTAATGAAACATCAAATCTCTGACAGAACTGGAGCAGCAATCATCGTCACATCTCCCTACCTGTATCCTTTCCTTAAGAGCCTTGGGGAAGAACTCGTAGCCGTTTTTAACTCCGATGCGAAACTTCCCTGATGGGTTGACCCAGGCGGGAGGGATCTGAGAGATATAAAAAGATGCAGCGAGAGACAAGATCACCAAAAAGTGAACTTGGATGTAGGACACTGTGCGAGATGGAAAAAATTCACAGTTGAAAGTGGTTCTGAAGTCAAATAATAAAAATGTGGACATCGTAATGGTGTTTCCCCAACCTTGAGCGTTCTTCCAGAGAGGCCAGTGATTGTCCCGTCTTTAGGCTCCACTGCTGTGGTCATGTTCACGTCGCCGCTGCCTGTTGTATCAATGATGTCCACGATCTTTGGTTTCCCCTCAGTGGTGACCTAAAGACACAGTTCAAAACACAGAGTAATGGATCAAGGAGTTTTGACGAGTTCTTGTTCATTAACAAACTCGGAACACGCCAAAATATCCACAAACTGTTCTGAATAACTTAGAAGCTTCCAAAGTTTTACAGAAGTTTTGCTTAAATATAATAATAGAAGAAGGAGTAACGTGATCTAAGCAACAAAAAAACAAAACAGCATTAAAACAAACTATTTGCTTATTGCCCGAGTTAACCATTCATAACTATGGGTTTTATTGCTGCTTGATCACATTTACAGTGACTACAATTTCCATCCATCCAAAATGAGTTCAGTGTTTTAATTTGCAGGTTTCATTGTAAATAAAAACCTGCATGAGAAAAAAGGGTACATCGTTGAGATGTGTTCCTATTTCTTCTAATATTGAGAGGAAAAAAAGTGTCAAATACAGCTAGTCTCAACTGAGCTGAGAGTTTACTGTTCAAACATAGAAAGCACATCATTTATGTTTAAGAAAAAAAACTTTTCTCATGGGGTTTTTAAAGGAACCTGCTATGTATTTGACCAATCATACTTTAAAATTTTAAATAAGTAGACATGGCTGTGGTGCAGCTGTGACACTTGAGAAAAGCAATGGTGCTTTGGCATCTTGAACACATTAAACCAGATCCACCTAGTAAACAATACTCAAACCTGTATAATTTTGTAGTCATTGTATAGATTTTGTTAAACAGTTTATGGTCTGTTCCTTATCTTCAAGGTAACCTTCAGGTCTAACATCAAGACTACAATGATTAGATGTTATCTGGTCTAAAGTGGTTTAAATGGGACATTTAGTTTCACATAAAACATCATAATCCTAACATCAAAGTACCGAAGTGGCCAATTTACTTGTTTTGTTCCAATTTTAAAGACCTTGTAATCAGTGCAGACAGGTTCACGGGTTTGATTTGTCAACGTGTATTTAGTAGCTTTCATTTTGGATCCCATTTTAGGTCGTTTAATTCAAGCACATATAGCAATACCTCCTGTTCAGTGTTGTCACAACTAAGTTTGGCAGATCCCAAATTGTACATTTATTCTTACTTTGCATACAATAATCCAAGTCCGCTTTGAAAAGTCCGAGTACTTCGTACTTTGAGCCAGAGCTGATTTAAAGTGATCCAGAAAACAAATAAAAGCTCCAAGTGGTTTTGAAAGCTACGATTCGGACACCAACTTCAACTTCGTAAGCGCAAACGTTGCTAGCTACCCGGTTAGCATTTATGCTTAATTAATAAATGTAAAGATAGTTTAAAGCCCGCTTGTGTAGCTCTGAAACAAAATTTCTAAGCACACAAAAACAATTGCCATAACAGACTTTAAATATGCCTGGCTGTCATAAAAGACATTTGCTAGTTGCTATAATAATGCCATTTGGGAACGCTGGCCTTTTAGCATCGCTAGCTTCGACCATGTCGGTCTTCGCTAGCACGAGGCAGCCGGGCAGATTCACCTGCATGCCGGGGGCCCCGGGGTCCACGCCGGTGTCGAGGACAGCGATGAGCGCCCCTCGCCCGTCATAGTCGGGGAACCTGGTGAGGTAAGAGGCCGCGCCGGTTTCTTTCTTGGGGAGAAGCCCGTGGAAAGGGAACGGCTCGTCGGTAGAATGAGCAGCCATGATCCAAATAAAAAAGGAAGCGACAATGAAAACAAAGCGGCGAAATGGGGAAGAGACAAGAGAGCAACACGGCGGGTGAGACGAGGCGAGCTGGTTAAAGGCGCAGTGCTTGCTGTTTTCTGCACACACCGGGGAAAACCACCAGGACTTGATGTTTTCTTTTTGTTGTTGATGTCATGATTGAGCCAATCATAACTAACCTCATGTTATTTTTGAGCATATTTGTTTAATATGTCTGATGTTGTCTGTTACATATAGAGTGAATGCCCACGCATTCACTCTATATGTAACACATCTATATGTAACACATTCTATATATTTTGTAACACACAGACTTAGTTTGATCAAAAGGGAGGAGATCATTAGTGATTATTAGCTTTCAACCATCAAAGCTGCCTGAAAAGAGAAAAGCTATGTCTAATTTCTTGGAATCAGAAACTTCACATAATCAAAACTAATTATCTTCATTCTGCCTTTCTCGTTTACATGTGGAAGCACACGCAGGGGATTTGACTAAAAGATGGGATTAAAGTCTTAGTGGACATTTTTGGTTGCAGGAACTTTTTCAGGGTGTGTATGTGTTTTTTTTAACTATGTTTCTGCTGCATCTAATGTTTTAGAAAATATTATATATGGGCTAATGTAAATATGGAAATTGCCTCAGAGTGTAGAAGCTGTTAAATAATCACAAATTATGCCTCTAGAACTTTGATGCAGCTTTGATGTTTTTCCTCTTTTTTTAGATTCAGAACCCTAGTCTTAGTCTATTACGACTGCTATGAAAACAATTATGACTTGCAATATTTTTTTGTTAGATGTTTCTGTACACCATTAAGATTGCTGTTAAGTCAACGCAAAATAGACTGGAGAATATTCCAGTAGCTTGGGCATATGCTTTTGTAAACCGTAGCAAACCAACAATATGTGATGAAAGGAAATGTTCATTTTTGATCAGAAATTTTAAAAAGACATGCTCAGTGGTAAAACACAGTTGTTCATATGTCAATCTAAATATCAAAACTTATAGAAAAATACACAATCTGAGCATAGCTGAACATAGCATACTGTTATTCCCAATATGAATTAAGTGAAAACATCATTTTAGAAATATTTTTCAAGCTACATCAAAGTTAATCATATCTGAAAATTTTAGTCCTTAAGCTTGGTGAAACCAAAACCACATAATTAAAAGGTAAAAAATGTTCTGACGTCAGCTACAATGCATAACTGGTGATGCATGATAATGTGTAATCATTGTTTTTTTCTTTAAAAGTCAAGCAGTATTAATCATTACCTTCCATGTAACGTAAGAGTTCCTACCAAAAAGGTTCTTCATATTAAAATGCAGGCGTATTTTAATACGCCTGCATTTTAAAATGCCTTCATTCCACACGTCTATTGAAACGTTTCAATAGACATTTTTATACATCTAGAGGTTCCACAAACTACTTTGCATAAAACCACTTGACACAATTAAAATAATCAAACTAAATAAAAAGTAAAAAAATAAAATAAAATAAAAAACTAAGCATTCAAAATAATACAACAGCAAATTAAAAAAAGGGGAATGAGTAAAACATTAAAAACTTCCAGTCAAGACATGTCTAACCCTACTGTGTTCTCACATTAGGTGGTGCTGTAACTCTGCCATACAAGTTTTGTGGCTGAACGCTTTGCTTGTTGCAGTTTTAGGTCAGACATGCACAAATCTAAGTAAATCATCTTCTTGCTATGGTACATATATATCTGTTTATTTCATAACCAGTAACAGTTTTATCCATCAAAAAGCTAATCTAACCAGCTAATCATGGAAACATCCCCACTTAGCAGGTGCCTTCGTTGGTCACAAATGAAAACTGTCATATTGTTGCACTACAGAAAGGTGAAGTGCTTGTGTGCTTTCTATGTTATCAAACCGTTTACACTAAAGATGACAGCAAACAAACTTCAGAGATGCACTTTAAATGTCAAATGTGTCTATTCTGGATGCAGCTCATCCGTTATGGGCTGGTTCTAGGTTTTCCCATTTCTTCTCGGGATAATCAGGCGGTGTTGTGTCAGGAAGGCCACAACAGGTTTAAGACACCCTCCAAGTCTGTGTGTATGTAGATGTGGAGTGGGGAGATTCTGCTGTGGCAACCCCATACAGAGGGGATGCTCGAAAGGACGAGTTGGAAACAACATTATTGCAGACTTCAAATGTGATCAACATGGAAACTTCATGTTTGTTTGTGTTGGGTTGCACCAGCGCAACAGTGTATCCGTGCCAGATTAAAATACTGCCAGGCCTCATTCTACAAGACAAATGACATACAATCTGATTTGATTCATACATTCATAAAGCTTTTGTCTTCTCCGTAATGCCAGGATTACGTTTGTCCATCCAGTCGCCATCTGTTCAACTCAGTATTCTCTCCCTTCCACACACATACA
The DNA here is from genome assembly GCA_033032245.1 of Poecilia picta. Lineage (NCBI taxonomy): Eukaryota > Metazoa > Chordata > Actinopteri > Cyprinodontiformes > Poeciliidae > Poecilia > Poecilia picta. The sequence continues at coordinate 14,267,808 of CM065355.1, read as the reverse complement.
GAGACACATATATTACATTTTACATACAGCATAGTTTACAGTAGGTGATTGTTTAGTGCTAAAAAACCACAGGCAGCAGTGGGGAGGGTTGGTGGTACGTTTACAGTTTTTTTAAATGGGCCAACGCCCTCAAACCCAGTTCCCCTGACTTTTCTTGTGCAAAATAAACCACCACTGAGCATCCTTTCACTAATCTGCTCATAATCAGCTTCTGCCCCCCTCTTGCTCGTTCTTTCACCAACACTACTTCATTGCACTCTTATGCATAGTCTCTTCAAATAAGTCCTTGGTGTAAATGTATTTGATCTGTTGGTGTCTCGGTGTAAGAGTTGACTGTATTTATGTGCATCTTTCAACAAACACGTGCATGAAGTTAGAGTGGTACAGTTGTGGTTTACCACAGGGCGTTGTCTCTTGAGTGTAACTGAAGCTACAGAATGTCACAGTCACCTTTTAAAGCTTTATTTTCCTATGTGATGCCATGCGCGCAAGAAACTGGCCTCTTCACCTCTACTGCTTTGGCTAGTGTGTCGTGATAGTGGTATCTTGTGACTCCTGCACTGTAATCTAATGTGGTCATTTGACTGCTGTTACATTGTGTGCAAGAAAATTTATAGAGGGCAGTTTTCAGCCAGAGTTTGCTTTTTTTCTGAATAGAATGTAAATTTATAATTAGGTCATTATGCAGTTTGCTTTTGTAGCAAACTGCAAAAACAAACAGCTAGCAGGATGTGGCCACTGTAGAGGAACTGTAATTGATTACTTCTTTCTTCTCATGTCAGCATGTCACTCTTTCTTCAATATCTACATGCGTTGAGTGGTTACTTACACAACGTTGGTAATACCATGGTTATTATCTATAAAAAGAGTTACAGGGTTTTAGCGCTGATAGCCAAAGACGCGCAGGCCCTGTTGGCATTGTAATTATGTCAGTGACATGAAGAGATGGGGCGACTGCTTGTTTGCACCGTTTGCACTTTCAGTAAGCAGAGAAAAAGATGATCTTTCTAGTAAAAGTTTCAGCTAGTTTGAATTTGTTTGTTTAAGAGTAAATTCAAAATTATTTCAGAACTCATTTTTGGAACTGGAGCGCATAAAAATGGCCTTTGAGCTGTACACATGATTAGGTTGTTTTATCGTCACATGCTGATTACTGTAGCTTATATTCTTAACCTGGGCTGTTTGATTAGATAATGCCTTATCTGCATCTGCAGAGCTCACAATGTAAATAAATTAATATTTTTTTAAACCTGTCTGTTATAAGTATAAAGTTGACTTATTTGACTTTAAAATGGACATTCTTGGGTGTTTTAAGACAAGAGATGCACCAAACTTTGCACAATCAATATAACACATTCAATTTCATATATTTACCCTCTGACAAATTACATGTAGTTTGTTCATTCATTTATTCAATAATTTCTTCATTTATATTGTTTGTATTCGCTCTAAACTCTGCACCATCACACACAGTTTCCCCCAGAAAACTTTCTAAGTACAGTGGAAGGAGCAGTAGGGCAGTGTCATGCAGCGTCTACCATGCTTTTGGGTTAAAAATTGTAATTATGTGTTACTGGAACTAGTCATTATTATCAACACCAAACCACCAACTATAAAGTCTTTTAAAAAAACAACAACTAATAAAATAAATAAACAATGTTTACCCTGGACAGAAATAAAGTCTGGTGTCCCGCCAGGCTTATAGCCACATATTGGCTTATATACTATTTATAGATACTTTTAAGACAATATTTCACTTGAGTCTCATTTAACCTTTAGCAACACCGATTGACATCTGCAGAAACCACAGAGTGAATCTCTAAGCTTTTTACACAAAGTGTTTTGACAGCATTAAAAGTATGAAATTATATTATTGTGTGAGTCACACTGGTGAAACGGTCCTTAGCAGAATGGCTTCCTTATGAAGGAGTACGCTTTCTCTTTATGACTGGGGCACAGAGTGGGGTGATGAGACATATAGTCTAATTAGATTTAGAGCTGTTCTAAAAGAGTCCAGATAATCCCAGCACATTGCAGCCAGCAGCAGGGTTACCGCAGTTAAACGTCGTTGCTGGTAGAGAGACGTCACAAATGTTTGTTCTTATTTTTTCTCCGGTCGTACGTGTCTAGTGGTTGGACTGGAGGGTTTATAGGAGAGTTCCAGACCTGGGTCTGTCTATTCTTAGTAATGTGATCTGAGTGATGAGCTGAGAGTGGGCTGGTGATGCAACATTCACTTGAATGAATCTTAAAGCCTGTCCAGCTATTACTCAGCTTTTGGGACAGTGCTGATCTATATTTTCCTTCTATCTGCTTTACTGTTAAAGGGGATTTAATGACCACGTACTCCTTTCACACCACACGTCCTCCTGTGACTCTTAGCTCTGCAGTAGAGACTAGGATTTCTACTGCCTCTCTTCTAAACTCAGAGATATGAGATTACATCTGAATGCTCCAACTTTTACGTTTATATGAATCCACACCTCTGTAGAATCCTTTTGAACAATTTATTTATTTTAGAGAAAACGATGGTACCAAAACAGAATACACAGTTGAAACCGGAAGTTTATACACACCTGATAAAAATATACATGCACTTTTGTTTCTCACTTACTGAAATTAAATCAGAGCAAACCTCTTTTGTTTAAAGTCAGTTCAAATTACCGAAAATATTTTTATTTGTCCAATGCCAGAAATTTTCACTATATTTAACTTTCTTCAAATTCAGAAGTTTACACACATTTAGCCAAATTTGGACCAAACCTTTTAGGTTTAACTTCAGACAATAAGAAAGAACTTTGTGTGTTTTTTATTCCAAATTATGCACTTTGATTACTCATCCATCCATTTTCTTACACCCTTGTCCCTTAGTGGGGTCAGGAGGTGCTGGTGTCTATCTCCAGCTAACGTTCTAGGCGATGGCCATGGACAGGTCGCCAGTCTGTCGCAGGGCAACACAGAGACACACAGGACACAAACACACTCACACCTAGGGACAATTTGGAGAGGCCATTTAACCTGACAGTCATGTTTTTGGACAGTGGGAGGAAACCGGAATACCCAGAAAAACCCATGCATGCACAGAGAGAATATGCAAGCTCCATGACCGGGGCCGGGAATCAAACCCAGAACCTTCTTGCTTCAAGGCAACAGCTCTACCAACTGTGCCACTGTGCAGACTGCATTTAGATTACATTGTTGCTAATTAAAGCAACAAAAAGAATTGAACTTTTCACTTTGGAAGGCCAACGTAATGGCAGGTAGGTATGCTCACTTCCATTCAAAACAATCTTCGTAAAGGTTCACAGTCAGAGACATAAACTGTTGTCAATTCAATTCAAGCTTTTGAATGTAAAAGGATGACAGTCAATTTGACTTGCAAAAAGCTAAACGTAAAATCCATGACGCACAGGAGATTGTAAAATTGCACACTGTGTCCTGTGTTCTAAGTACGACTCTACAACGCAGTTCTAAAAAGAGTGACTTGTATTCTTAAGCGGCCCAAACATGCAATGACTTCACTCCAAGTGGATACCTAAACATGTGGTATGAATGGGGAAATCCCTGTCTTTTATTTAGAAAACAGCCATAATATTGCTGAGCCACAGTTGCCTTGTTTCCTAATTCCTTGTTTAAACTTGTTTTTCCCTCTGATTTTTTTACATATTTAGCCCGTTTCAGGAAGGAAACGGCTTGCGGTTCTGGAAGGGAAGGCACCTGGTCCTACATGTGGGGTGTAAAGCTTTCAAAGAAGAGGAGGAGACTAAATTATAGGCTGTTGTAGGTAGACCCATTGCAAATTTACAGTGTAGTCATTTCTATGACACTATGACAGAATTGTCAAGATTATTTACTACTGACACAAAACAAGTATAAGCAGATACCAAAAGCTGTGAACGTGCCTTTTGTGAGCAATATGTTGTAGCTAATGGCTTAAATTATTCAGCTGGTAGTGGTAAAATACTTGCATCCAAACCTGTAGTGCTTTCCATTTGTACTGAGTTGAGAATGCAACAAGAGCATGAGTCAGAAATCTGCCCGGAAATGGCAGAGGTTGTCACCATGCTAGTTGCACCATAGTGAAGAGTGAGGGGGGAAGACGGAGGGGACATGAGCAGCGCCAAACGTAGGGTGATTGACAGTGCTAAGACCCTCCTCTTGGCTTTGATTGGTTGTTTCTAGTTAGCACTGGGAGAAGGCAGAGGAACTCGATTTTTTTTCTCTCACAAATTATCTGTCTCATAACACACAGTCAGGACACGTAGTGACAGTTTTAACAAATAAGTAAGAAAATATTCTTTATACTGCAGCTTTATTGTAGCTCTGGTTTACCTTCAATAACAGCTCATTAGCATATATTAACCTTATATTTCATTCTTTCCTTCACTGCTTCCATTCTTTCCTGCCTTTCTTCATTAGTTCAAGGTGCTGCAGTCTCTGTGAGAAACTCTCTCCCATAAACAAGAAGTTGTTTAGCTAGAAGAAAAAAAAGAATAATACTTTTCCCTCTACACCTTGCCTTTCCCTGGGAAGCAGTGCTTGAAATCCGCTACATGGACCGCGTTTCCTCCGCACCGCCCCTGCAGGGCACGGATCGCCCTCCATACCCTCCGATGGGCGGTGTTTATGTGGGGCCACTCCTTCACCGCTGCTGCTGCTGCTGCTGCTGCTGCTGCTGCTGCGGGGCAGGAGCTCAATCCGCTCACTAGATCTCCAGCAAACAGCAGGAGCAGAATGGACGCTGTCCGCAGAACATAGATGTGCAAAGCCCCCGGAATATCCAAAGCGCTGGAGAGGCCAGAAACAACAGCCGTGGAGGACAGCCTTTATTTAAGCTTCAAAAGGGAAAGACCTACGGTGAAGCCATGGCGGTAGAAGAAGAAGGTCTTCGGGTTTTTCAGAGCGTAAAAATAAAAATAGGTAAGAAGGAGAAGGGGAAAGGGAGGGGGGGGGGGGGTAAAAAAAATCCCTACCCCCAGTCTGAGCGCCTCAATGGATGGCTCCCTGTTTGCAGGGAGAGCAGGGAAGCTGTGTGAGGGGCTGGAGACTGGACGGGTCAGGATCGGTGTTGTTCTGCTTGTTATTGTGATTCGGATCACACTGGAGCCCCTCTGCACACCGATAAGAACAGCAAATAATTAAAAAAAAAAAACCAAAAAACAAATACAAAACTGAGAAAGTAAACAGAAACTGCAGCAGGGTTGAAAGGCGTGTGGGGAGAATGTGGGAATTTGGCAGCTGGCGTTTGGATCCAGATAATGTGTGTTAAACTTGAACCGATGTGAGCAGACTGTAACACACATAAAGGCTCCACAGCTGCACGTTTCCAGATGCTATTCTGCACATTTTAAAACCATACATACCGTTATTACTTCTTAACCACAAGCAGCCATTCTTTTTTTTTTTATTGCAAACCCCCTTCACAAAAAAAAAGAAATCTGCTTCATCAAAAAGCATGCACGGCTGTCTGATTGTTAATCCATCTTTTTATGTTTGAGCATAGCTTTCCACTTTATATTTCTTTGAGGATGTAACCTATTCCATGTATTCCATGTTTAACTTGTGAATGTAGCAATGAGAGACAAGCGTTGATATAAAAGGACAGTAATGTACCTCACAGCTTTTAAATTCAGTTGTTAGTGATATTTACTCTTTTAAAAAACTGCAAAAATAGATTTGTTTTTGCACCAATAACAACTTATATGAGCTAATAATCATATTTAAAAAAAGGGGTATGCTCTGCTTGCTATTAAGTAATTACCAATGTTTTGATGATCAGAACCCAAGTCATAAAAAGTTACTAACATTTATCTAAAAAGCATTACAGATAAGATTTCCATATCGTTTCCTTTTTTAATGTCATTTTACTAGAACCAGACAGTCATTTCCTGTACTTGCTGTAAAGGTCATCTTGGGTCAGTATGGGGCAGACTGATATCTGGCACCCAGTCCATCCTGTCCAGTTTGGAGTCCAAACATGCAACAGAGGGGATGGGCTAAACTTAAAAAAAAAGAAAAGGAAAAAAAAAAAGCAACAAACACCTTTGCAAGCTGTGAGGCTGCATGACGCTGCCAGCCAATATTGGAGCGTGAACAACACATTTGACCCCCTTTTTTACTAATATTTTAAAGATATTACCTGTGCAGATTGCTTATCTGGATAAACTGTAACATGGAAACCACAATTGTCTTGTGAATTTTCTGCTACTATTTGTTCCTGTGAAGGAAAGCTAAACAACCTGAGGACATTTGTGCTGTCTTAGATACACATCTGTTTTCAGATCAAAACAAATACTCTGAATTAATGTCCATAAGACCAGTGCAGATAAATGATTCATGCGTTTAATTCCTAGTTTGTTGTGATCATTACGTTGTGATGTAGCTGAATTACCGAATTGCTGGGCTGGATTATTTTATGATGTAACAGGTATACTGGGAACAATCGTTTGATCGACAGTAAACTAATCCGAAGCTCTTTTTATGCCGTACATTCATCGTGTAAAGTAGTTTTTCCAAGAAACGGTAAAAAAAAGAGGGGTGCGAGTAGGGATTGGTAATTTTCGCTTTAAGATGGTCTCTGCTCTGATCTTGGATGTGGGGGCTGGGGGGAGCGTCCTGCTGAGCTTGCATGTTTGCATGTAGGCTGGTGCATTGATTTTCTCCAGATACTCTGGCTTCCTACTGTCCAAAATTGTGCATGTTAGGTTAACATGCGATTCTAAGATCATCCTAGGTGAAAATGTTTGTGCATGCATCCTTGATTGTCTTCTTCATGTTTCTTGTGGCCCCTGTAATGTGTGGAAGATTTATCCATTTCAAATCTCAAAGGTTTCTCGCCTTTCCAGAGCTAGGACTCTCCCAAGCCAAGCAGGAACATCAATTATTTTTACAACAAAATAGAGGACCTTTAAAATGAAAAGACTCCTGTCTGCTTAATCAATAAGATGACATATTGTGAAAACCCAAAGTTTTCACCCTCTTGGTTTAAATTTTTGCTCTTTTTTTCCCTCTAAGATAACGATAACTTCAATTATGTTACAAGTACCATGATCATGGCAATTTTACTTTGTTGTGTCGTATCAGAAAAAGGAGAGAAAAAAAAACATTAAGTTCAATTATGACCTTCAATTTTTACTACTAAACTTAAATTTCCATATTTGTGTCAGGAACATTTTACAGAATGGCCTGTAGAAGTCAGACATCATGATCCAATGTTGGCTGCCGTACACATAACAATTTGTAATAGCTGTGCTTCTGATGTTATGTATGTCCTTTAGTCTTGAACACATGCAGCACTATGTTACACTATGTCCTTTATTGAACATGTCGTGGTGTTTGAAAGTCTGAAACTGCTGAGAAATATGATTTAAGCCTGTACTTCTAAGAGTTGACAAATTTCAGTCAACAGTAGCACAAAAATAGCACTGCTTACACCTTCACTTTAACTCTAAATGCACATTTAAAATGACATATTTTAATAATGCAAATTGAGATACAAGTACTATTGGTAGTACTTGTGCCTGTATGGGATTCTCACATGATTAGAACCATGAGTAAAAAACTAGTTACATTCCTAAAAATAATACACTCCCCAAGAAAAAAAAGGCCCTTATGAGTTTGCATTAGCTGCTGACGTTAATAAGAAACCGTTATGTTGTCGTCACTTCGAAGGCCTCCGTTGAAGTTTTTCATAATTCCATTTAATGACGACAGCAGAGTTTACACTACGCTGCTACCAAGCAGCAGACAGGCTTTCTGTCAGTCTGATCCCTGCAGCGCTCTGCTCCCAGTAACGTCTAAGAAACGCTTGCATCACACTGTTTTCATCAGAGCCTGTCCTTTGGCTTGAGCCTGCGGTTAGCCGATGACTCAGAGTCAAAAACCCGCCACACACTCTTATTATTTGCGTAATAATAAGAGCGTTTATTATTACGACCTGCCAGGTGATGACTCCCCTCGACTTCCTGGAGGAACAAATGTATATCGGAAACCCAACTGGACTACTGGATCCCAGCCTGTACCGTCTGGGGGGAAACACAGGAAACAGGAAACTGCCCTCGATTCACTTCCTGATTGGCTGGAATAGACTACAAAAGGATTGTTTTTTCCTGCATGGCAACGAGTTAATACAAAGCAGATGTAGAGAGATGCATATTGGGGTGGTGGTGGTGAGTGGGTGGGTGGGTGGGGGAGTTGGGTAAGGAGGTGGTGTCTCACAGATGAAGCAGACTGTGCTTCATCTGTCAGCGACTCGGCGCTCGGAGAGATGAGAAATCTCAGTGGCACAGCTGGAGTCGGGACTAATTAACGGCAACATATGTGCGTTTGGCCTCTCTGGCACAGTGAGAAACATTGTTTGACAAACACTGTGACACACATGAAACATCATAATGATGCACATTACTGAGCAGCCTCTTACACAGATGTGCAAAGTGGGTTGAAATCTTATAACTCGGCGTCTAACAGGTCAGTTCCTGACCAGTAATAGCACATTGTTTTAAAAGTGGACCAAAAAAGATTTTCTTGCGTAGAGACCCACAAAAACAAACAACAAACATCTGGTCATTAGGCGTATTAAAACCATTCCCTCCCCGAAAATGTAACAGCAGATTCAACGACAAGAGTGATGTATAGCTAAAATAAGAACGTGAAATATACCACAGGATGTATTTGTACTTGTTGAATGAGGACAGCCACCGACATTTACTGACTGCTAACTGAATGGATAACCAAAATCATTTAAGTCCTGTACTGTATCAGTTTTCTTTAAAACTTGCTTGACTTAAACTATTTATCTATTTCCCCATATGCCATTTAAATGTCTATTTAGTATGGTTTGTAATCTTTCCTGCCTTTTTTTTGTTTGTTTTTTCTTTTTTTGCAGTTGTTGCTGCTGTGATTGAAATTGGACAAATATAAAACAGATAGGAACAAAGAAGCATCTGAAAAGCTGCACACATGTCCCTTTTTGCTCAGCAGCTGTTCACCTCTTTGCCCATATGGTGTTTCATTTCAGGTACATGTGGCTCGACTGTAGCTTTCTTTTACTAAAATCTACCAGAATATCCTGATGTGAGCACCGAAACTCAACCAAAACAGAAAATGTGTGGGCCGTTGGATACAAAAGCACCAAAAGTCACTGTCCTTCTGTGGATTTGTTATAAGTAATTCTGTTAAGGAGTCTTGTTTTATTGTTTATATAAAGATATTGATTGCAGATACTTTAAAGAGACCAGCTATAGGGAAATTTTAAAGCTCAGTGGTCAAAGAAAGCATGTTCTGTGTTGTAGACGGCATACTATCAGTGGAAAAAAAAAAGATTACATAACCAAATTGGTCGTTAGTTATGCGTTTGCAAACATTTCCATTTTGCTGATGGTAAACTATGTCCTTTTATATTGACTTGCTGTTTAATTCAAATATGAGAGGTTAGACTTTCACGCTGGAGTCAGTGTCTGATTCTAGGCAGGTTAATCTTTGATCAATCGTCTGTCCTCTTTATTAACTGCCGGACATTAACTATTTTTATGGGCTCTACTGTGTTGGCACAGCACAAAGCTGTTACTGTTTAATGGTATTGTTAAAATACGAATGCAATTTTGGATGAAGTGAAAATAAGCGTCTAATGCACACTGGAAGGAATACTAGATTACTCATTGTTTGTAAAAGATCTCAAGTGATTGTGGTCCAGGAAATAAGAGTGGGTGGCTCAATTCAGGGGACTGGAGCTGAAAGGGAAAAATTGGGTCGTAGTGACTGAGACCTTCGTCCCTCACTTGGCGGCCGGCCCGCAGAGATTTCCACATTTCTTCCCTTCGACAACAAACGGGAGCCATGTGGCCGAGAGGAGGTTCGGCTTGAAATTCTGGCTGCGGGTCAATTTATAGAAACAACAAGTGCATGCCAAGTTCTCCATTTTGTCCTAGAAGGCGAGTTTGTCCTAGAGGTTTCTTATAAACATGCGTGTTGTTGACTGTTGAGAGCAGCTCGAGGCTGGCGGAATAATCCGGGTTGTTCTCCTTGTGTCACTAATGCGTCCTTGATGAGAGCACAGTACCAGGAACACCGGGAAGTATCGCCGTAGGCCCAGCATGCAATGTCAGCGGAGGTAAATAAAGGGCTGGAGGGCTCGGCCACAGTGCCGCTCCTTCCGCATGTCCTTCACGCGCCCTGCGGGACGACCTCTACCTGATAGTAATGACACGTGAAGGAACGCAATAGAACAGAAAAGACAGAAGCTGGAGACACTGAAAGCACTCGTGAAAAGTGACTTCAGCGACTGATTAGGAAATGGCCACGTGGACGCTGGTTGAATCAGGTTTTGCAATAGTGTTTCCATACGCGGGCAAAACCAGCAATGCCAGCTCACCACATGCAAGAATTTACACCCAGCACATGCTCTGTTCCCCGCGCTTGCAAAAGACATCACCACATCTCAGCTATGTGTCTGCTAAGCTTGTCTTAGAGGTTACAAAGCAGAGTGGAACGAGAGGGTTGACCTCCCTCACCATCCCCCCGTTTTTTTTTTGTTCTTGTTATGTATTTAATTGTTCTTTTTCCAGAAGACAGAAAACAAGAACAAAGTCTTCTGAGAATTATGTAAATGCGCATGAAGCCTGGAGGCAGTGTTGGGGTTAAACTGCATCCTGACCAGGACTTGGAGCTCAGCCTCTCTCCTGCTAACTGCGCCGGTGACACCCTGCTGGTTTGAAAGGTCACCGTCCTCCATTCATGGGCTTCAACTTCAACGAGACATCTTGGAAAGCCGCTTCTCCCGCAGGGTCAAGTTGCACGTAAAGATAGAAGTGTGTGTTGTTTATTTCTGTTTCGCTCAAATTTTCCGTTGAGACCAACGACCCGGTGTGAACATTAGCTCTAGGTGGCTCTGAAACAAAGAGGGAGTTTGATCAGTAACTGTATGCTGGTTTAATGCAGAGTGTGCGGTGTGCAGTCTTTAACCAGAGCCTCCCTCCGTCCCGGCTCTCGTTCTCCACATGCTGCGCTTACAACTGCTGGGTTTGTGTGGAAAGCTCCGCTCATTAGGCCGCTTCTTCTTCATCACGAAGGGCAGTTTGTGACATAAAGAGACGCGTGTTTGTGTCGCTCAGAGCGGAAATCAGATCTCAGATCCGTGAAATTCGTTGTCCTTTTTGTTTGTTTGTTTCAGCTGAGAGAATCACACAGTGCTAAACACGTTTTTACTCTCATATATAATTCATTTTACAAATGAATTCCCTGATTCACCTAAAGAAGGCTAAATGTGGGTTTTACTCACAGACCCAAACTCCCTAAAGATTCGTGATATGCTAAACTTTTAAATGAATCCATGCTCCCGTCAAAATGTGGCTTTTATTCGGCTTAAGTGCTTTACCTAATAGTTTATAGAAGCTCAGTACAGTGGCAAACAAACAAGATTAGTGTTGCATTGCTGAAAATCATCTGGCATATTTTCATTTTTTCTTGATCAACCATTAATACCTCATGATGATTCATCGGTTGGACATTCAGAGCAAACTGAGCCTCATAGTGGTGTTGATAAGGTTATCCTTATGGAGGACAAAGGAGAGACAAGTGTGAACATACATTCATAAAAACAGGTATTTTGTCATATTTATTATGTTAGTGTCAAAAATAGATAAATAAACAACATGCATATGGTGACCTTATATTTGAATCCCGGCCTGGGGTCTTTCTGCACAGAGTCTGCATGGTCTCCCTATGCATGCGTGGGTTCTCTCCGGGTACTCCAGCTCAGTACCCATAGTCCAAAAACATGAATGTTAGGTTAATATGTCTCTGCAAATTGTTCATAGGTGTGAGAATGTGCATGGTTGACCCTGAAAGGATGAGCGGTTAGTGGATAGTTGGATGAATAGCAATGCTGCTAAAAATAGTAGTAATGTTAACAGCCTGAAATACTTCCAATAATAATAAAGTTATAATACAAATAAAGTGTGTTTATTGATATAAATATCCAGAGCAGCACTTTCAAGCACAATACATGTCGTGTAGCATTTTAAAACGCTTATTTTCTTGAGTCAGGCCCCAAACACATTCTGGAAACAGAATGGTTGATGATGTCTTGAAATTGTTAGAAGAAAATTTGTTTAATGATATATTTAGCATAAGTATTGAGCATGACATTACCTTATGAATACAGTTTGTTTTCTTATATTCAGCGACAAAGGAAGCAGTCCTGCAGGATTAACTGTGTGGACTGTGGGTGTCCTTACGACGGGCCTTTGCATGTCGTGTTTCGGCAAATGTTTTTATGTGCATTCATATTGAGAACGACAGTAATGACTTCCAGTTTGGTTTCAGTTTTTGTTATGACTCTCTACCTACGAACGTCAAAGAGACGAGCAGCACCAGTGGGAGAATATAAGACAGTTTCGCTCCTTGATTCCAGGCTCATGGTGATCTCTCACCGACACCATGTTTTCCCCCGCATTCACACACTTTCAAGGGTGACTGGGTTGTTCTCGCTGCTTTTAAACTTCGCCTTGGATCCAGTTGAAATTCCTTTCTCCTCATCTCATTTCCTGTTGTAGCGTTCTCCAAAGAGAACTGCTCTTCAGTTTTCTATCTGGCTGACTTTTCTCTCTTTCTGCTGTCTTCCCATTCTCTTACACTCGATTGAGCACACTGCTTGTAATTCTGCGTGTGCGTGCGTGCGTGCGTGTGTGTGACAACCTTGCCTCGCCCCCTCTTTCCCTTTCTTCAACTCTGTGGTCCCCAAGCCTGCTAGTTGAGTTGAAAGCATTCACGCCTGTGTATCCTCGAATGTGTTCATGTCAGACAAAATTAGAGTAACGAGTCGAACAGTTCGTCTGTAACTGTATAACAGGCGCAACGACTGGAGTCGGTCAACAGAGGAAGGAGAGGAACAAAGCTACACATTCACTACATCCATTCCGTTCATACAATCACTCGGGTTTCATCGTTTCTTCTCTCCTTGGCGGTTTTTCACGGGCCGCGCTGACGACGGGAGTCGAGCGTGTCAATTCGCCCCTGCTCCTGTCATCATTGCTTTTCTGCATTTCGGCTCTGGGGCCCTCATGTTTGTTGTGTGTGCACACACAGTCGTGTCAAGTGTGTGTCTTGGCCTGTTTGGTTCAGATACTGTGGTAAGATATTCTCCAGGGACAGCTGCATCGGTGGTTGATGAAAAGCAAAACGCTGCCGTTCTTGTCCGAGCGTCTGTTTGGCTGCATAACGGAGAAAGAGATGAAAAGGGGAAGCTGCAGAAATTACAAGAAAGTGAAATCAGCTTGTTTTGGTAATAGAAAACGAAAGCAGGAACAGGAAAGATTTTATGCTAGAGAATCGCTAGCTGATAAACTCTTAGACATGTTACAAGATTAGTTTTATATTCTTTATTAATTTTTTTTTTTTTTACAAACTCATGCTGTCATGCATGTGCACACACAGATAAACAAAACTAAAACTTGAACCATCCACCCTCCTGAATTCAGAAACCTGCACTGACATTTTCCATTACATTAAGCTGCAACATGGCAACACGTCTCTGTGTACAAAAGTAAAGACTGTGTTCAATTTACGTGACATATTTTTTAAATATCTGCATCATTTCCATGTCAGAACGTAATAATTTCTGGCAAACCAGCATTTTACTATGTTGAAAACCTAAAAAAGATGTAATTACCACTGTAATTTGCATAATTCGTTATCAATTTACTAACAATCAAAATTAGACAATGACAATAGATAGATAAAATCAAATTTATTGTCTGTTGTCCTGTGTCTGATAGCTTTTTCCGACTCACTGTCTTTTGGCCTTTTTTTCATGGATTATAAATATAGTAAGTTGTTTCTGAGAAAAACAACTTAACTTAAAAACCCTAGAATGATATATGCTGCTTGAGTCTGTGTTGAGTTCCTGTGTTCTTCTCCTCAGCCAACCATCTGCCCCCTTTTTATTTATTTTTATAACTCCTTAAATTGAGTCATTAAAAGCATGCAGAGCTGAGAAAGTGGTGGTAATCCCGTGACATTTGGGATGACCCGGATGGTTGCAATCCAATCAAGGCATCTCGCAGATCATGAATGAGCGTTGGTCGGAGGGAGAAAAAAAAAAATTCAGATTAAAGGGAATTTGAGAGCATGGAATGAATGAGCGGGATTAACATGTTGGAGGTGGGGTAAAAATTGGAAAACGGATGAAAGAAAAGTAGAGATGACGAGGATCTAATAACAGGGAAATGAAGAGGTGAAGCAGAGATAAGAGAGAGTAACGTCATCTCCAACGTAAGAGCTGCAGTCTGCAAGTTGAAGCAGGGAAGTGTGTGACACGCTGCGCAGCTCAGGTGTCCGGTTCATTTGTGAATGACTGTTATCAGGAACTGTTATGTAATAATTCACCCAGGGCTTTAATCAGCCTCCAGAGGAGCCATCATAATGCTTAGAGCGCAGTTTATCCCCTCCGTTTCTCTCACCGGGGTTTTACGTTTGCCTACTGCATTGCATTCTGCAAAATCCATATCAGTGCGTCTTGTCTGTCCTGTTGCATTATTTGTCTCAAATGATTGGTCTGTCATTTTATCAAATGTGAAACGAACAATGGAAATTGCATCTTGTTAAAGGACGTTAGGAGCAGGTATCGTGTCAGCCTGGAAATAATATTTAAATAAACCCCAGGTTTTATCCAAACCCTTAAAATGATGTGTTGTGTTTCCATAAATGCAACTACTCACCTCCATCCTCAGACGGGTTTTACCTCATCTCTCTGAAGGATTCAACTGGTACTGTAATAATGTGCAAGACACAGGAAGTCCTGAACCAAAATATCATAGCATATTAAAAGACCTGTGGTATATGTCTAATAAAATGGGCAAAGGATCTTTAATTTGTCTCTGTGAGTTCAGAAAGCAGAGTGATTGAAAAGTCCAATGGGTCTGATAAATCAGAGTGCAGGACAAATGACTTCCGTAATTCATGAGCAGATTGTCCGTTTTGTTGTTTCACAGCGGGCTCTCCAGTGTCAAATGTCAACCTTTTCCCTCCTTTCTACTTTGGTTTCAGCTGCAGGGGCCTGTAACTGAGTCCATGCCCACTGTTTCCTGTTGCAGCAACCGAATATTTTTCTTAGCAAACCGGTTTAATGTTTTTGTTTTTTTTGTCCTTGCTTTGTTTGCTTACAGGACACAAGATAGGGGCTCAGGTTTATCTGTGGCAATTGTTTTAAAAATAGGATTCGACTAACTACATGTCTGTTGCCAGTGCATTTTTAAAGTTAGCTTCAAAAAGGCAAAAATAAGTCCTTAGAGAACGGGGAACATGTTGAAGTGAAAGAAGTTTTGTCTTGTATGAGCCTTGCCCCATATTTGCTGCACACTGCAGGCCAGCTAGCAGAAAGAACAGTGCTACAATTTCTCCCTGCATATAAGAAAAACTATTTTGGAATAATTTTATGCTGTACCTTTTATTCTTTTGTTGCTCTGCAATACATTTATTACACAGAAATAAGAACATTTACATAAAAACAAATACTAAAACTAACCCGAGCTCAAGTCTATGTATCAAATTGACAATAAATATATGGTATATATATTTTTGTTTGGAATCATTGTGCTACTATGCTGAAGCAGTGGTGTTTTTTTCTCAAACTTACGATGATCATGATGATCTCAAACCAAATTCAGATGAATTAGAATGATAAGGTAAGGTCACTCTTCCATATAAGGCCTCTGTAGCTTTTGCTGAGTCAGAAATGATCAGAGTATTCGAATCTTCTGTGATCCCTGAGTGTTTGGATCCTTTCTGCCTCTGTTGTTCTTAAGTTAGTCTTTTAACGCCAACAGTAATACGGCGAGACAAAGCTGCATCAGATTCCTGTACAGATGGCGCGTTATTGGAGCAAACACTGACATGGTTAGTTAACACATGTGTAACTAAAGACTGCAGAATCCTGTGGGTCCCCAGGGCGAAGAGAAACACAATAAGGAGCAGAGCACTGAGACCACAGCTTCATGAAGCAGAATATATTGGTCCCTCAGGACTATAGCACCACCTTTGCATTGTGTGTGTGTGTGTGTGTGCATATGTCTGTCTCAGTGGGTGGCAGGACAGCATTTTTGTGAAAGGGAGTGCTGTCTGTTACACATGTCTGATGAGCAGATTGAGACTCTGAAGATTTCAGGAAATGTCCCACGCAGATTCTTTAATTCACAGATCTGAGCAGCACAGCGGAAACACGCCTGTTCACATGTCCTTCTGCATCTCTGGGAGACCCTGATATGATATGTGTGTGTGAGATGTAAAAGTAGCCACCTTGGCAGAGGTAATCTCATTTATCGTGCTGCCAGGTTTGGTGGTGGGATAGAAAAAGGATCCGATCTTCACATACTCACACACGCACTCTTGTAGCTTGAACAGGTGTGAACTTGCATAATTCTATTTATTTTTTGTGCTTTGTTTGCTTTTAGTGTTCTGAAAATAAGTTATCACTGGAAGCCTGAATAAACACATTATGTTTGCCTCTGCGGCACATAAATGAATCTCACTCAATCTCTTTCTGTTTGTGCAGGGGAGGCAAAAAACATTCCTCCATATCCGGGACCGAACAGGATGAGGGACTGCTACTGCACCGTCAACCTGGACCAAGAAGAGGTCTTCAGGACCAAGATTGTGGAAAAGTCACTTTGGTGCGTTTAAAGCCCCTTTTTCCATTGTCTCATCTTCTAATGCAAAAATAATTAGAAAAAAGAATTTTTTTGTCATATAAGTAAGGAAAAAAACAGGACAATAGAATAGAATGACATGGCATTGTCGTCCCCTCAATGCCTGGAATGTTTTTTTAATCAGTTATTTAAATTTTATTTAATGTAAGGCTTTCTAATATGTATAAACCCTATTTTCTTAGATTAAAGATGCACCAAAAAGTTCTGTTTTTGTATCATGCAACAAAGCGATTTCAATACTTAGTGTTTGAACTCAAACAAAGGCTTTTTACAGCAACATCTAAAGGTTATTTTGTTAGAAATCTGCCTCCCAGCATATTGGCCTTATCAACTCAGAGGAGGAGATGCAAGAGGCAGCCAACTTTCCAACAGAAGAGCCAATGGAAACGGTAGCAGAGCAGAAACCGAATCACATGTTAGATTGCCATCATCTCCATGGATCACAAGCTTTAAATCCAGTCAGCTCTGAATCTGCTCACACTTTCATTGTGTGCAGGGCTGCAGGTGCTCTGTGTTTTTGTTGTCCAAAACCGTAATTGTTTTTAAATTATGAAGTACGTCCTTCCTTCTTCTCTAAAGCCAGATGGAGGATACTGTGGACATTTTTGAGAGCAATAAAAGCAGCAGTTTGGTTTTGGTGTTTATAAAAGTTGTGATTTAATTAGTGTTGAGATTCGCACAGTATAACCCTAATTAACAATGCCAAGGTTTGATGGTAACCCCCCTAATAATTAATAATTATTAATATTGCTAGTAAGAGTTAAAATGATCATGAGGAAACGGTAATAGTTTTAGTCCGAAATGATAGCAAAATCGCCCTTTTAGTCTTTTGCTGCGCATTGTTTTGTGTGGTAAATGCAGAAAAAAAAGGAAATACAAAGTAGCAGAAAGCTTGCGTTATACTGTATTTGCAGAATGTTTTTATTATTTGACTCTATTGTAAAATATACAAGTCTTTAGTAAAGTGAAAAACAAAAAAACAGTCGTCAAATCAGGTGATGAACATGAGATCTTTCAGGTAGCTCCTCAACTCCTAGAGTAAATTAAATAAAATGGCTAAATAACTGAGTTCAAATGCATTTATTAGCTAGATCATTGATAAGTGTAGTCATGCTCTTTCCCATTCACTCATCTTCTCCGCTGTCTGTCTTCACGTCCGCCACACAGCGGAAGACGTCGATAATTAGCAGCAGCAGCAGCCCCGAGGGCTTGGCTCACGAGATTCTTATTGCTGTGATTTCTGCGGTTGTCCTTTCGGTGAGGCGAACTGTGGGAGTCGCTGAGCCTTCCAGCCAGTGGTCACAAACAGGCCTTTTTGTTGCAGGGAGTTAGGCTGCAAAATCCCTTTTCTTACTGATTCGTGGAAAGACATACCTGCAGGCTTTATTTTCCATGTGGGAGGTGATTAATTGACCGAATCAATCATGTCTGAATGTTGACAAGGATGTGGTTGGGGTGTTTACGCGAAGGTGAAAGTACACCTACAGCCTGGCTGCTGGTTGAGGACACTCCCAGTCACCAAGATGGGAAGAAAATGTTACAGACGCTGTTTACAGATTAACCAGGTGATCCTTGGCTGAACTGTAATCGAGGAGACTCGGTCACTTCTTGTTTGATGGAGGAAATTCGGTTTTTTCACCGTTTGAGGGACACAGATCGTTTCTTGGGTTTGTTTTTGACCTCCTTCATTTCCCGGTCCAGGAACAAATGTGATAAAAGTTGAAAAATATCTACCCCAAAAACATCCCTGTTTGGGAGGAAGGACCTTCGGAATGAACTAAATGTGCAGTTTTGTAGTGGGAGGAAACCAAACATTTCTCATGTCTCAGCATCTTATCCTCAACTTTGTGCTCTTTATATTACACAGTTTGAAAATGCGATATTTTAAACAAACCTTGCTGTATATCACACTATTTTTCAACCAAATTATCCAAATTTGTAAACCTAAGTAGAAATATTTAAGACTTGTGTTATTATTGTAAATGTTTTTGCAGCATTAGTGTTCTGATACAGATTGTTTTACCTGTAGAATGATTAACTGTCAAGGATTGTTCATCACACACCAGTTTTCCGCCTGCAGTCACTATATAGCATTTTAAGATTAATGCTGCTCACGCTGATTTCGTTGTTTTTCGTTGCGACATGGACTCTGCTGCTGTGGTGGACAGAGATCTGTGTTGCCCTTAACCAAGAAAAAGACCTGTTCTGAAAACGCAGACGAAAAACACCTGGTTAGATCAAATCTTTCAGAAAGTTAAAAGTCCAGAAAAAAACAAACAAAAAAAACTTCTCAAAGTCATAGTGGAAACAGCCTGTAATGAATAAAGTACGGGTGCACAATTTAAGTAAAGCATATCGTAATAATGTTACTGAATATCGCAATGACAAAAGCAATTACTATTAAGCCACATCACAAAGCATTGCATCAGATGTTGGCTTTTAAACTGGCCAAAAATATAGTTGACATGCAGATTGTGAAAGAGCGGCACCTGACGTACGACATCCTTCAAAGTATTGCATGCAATCAGTTCTTTGGGATTATATTATTGCACACAATTGAGACTATGTTTGTGATTCAATAAAATGTGCTGCTCCTGTATTTACTTGACTCATGGATGAAATGAATGAGTCTCATTACCTGTTAAAATGATCTGAAGGATGATAACAAAATTTTTTTTTCAGGGATCTTGGAAGATGTCTTAAACAAGGAACAAATTAGGTTTTGTATATTTACCCAAAATAGGATTTATGTAGAAAAACACAATAATGCAATTTAGTATTTGAGCTAGCCACTGGAATTATTTCCTCAGTAATGAAAATAATATTACCAAATTTGACCGAATTAAACAAATAAGTAAAAATGTAAAATAATACTCAGAAAGTAATTAGAGTAAACTATGAGTCAGTGAGTGTTCACAATATTCTGAACAAAGCCCTTTTTTGCACAACAGTCTGCAGGTCGCTCAAATGGTTTTAAACAAAATTTGAAATTAAATCTGAAGGCATAAGAGACAACTGTCTCTGGGTCTGTGGTTCACATGCATGTCTCCACGCTCAATTGACAGAAAAAATGTTCACACAATTGCAGTTCCAAATCAACACCATTATCTTCATTTTGGTTTGTTTTCAATCATTTGTTTAAACTTTGATCTTTAAGATAAGATTAAAGGTGCTATTTTCTGGAAACTGCAGCTTCTCATTCAAGAATCCACACAGTATACCTTGTAAGAGGAAAAACAAGGTCAACACACTGATTACTTTTTAATAAAGGGATCCGTTGCGTGAGTTTCTGACCCCCGTCTGTCTCTTTTCTGCAGTCCTTTCTACGGGGAGGATTTCTACTGCGAGATCCCACGCAGCTTCAGACATCTCTCCTTCTACATTTTCGACAGGGACGTGTTCAGGAGGGACTCCAGCATTGGTGAGTCATAAGCTCATCTCTCTGTTTAATGCTCCCCTTTTCAACCCCATTATCATCTAATACCGAGCTTAAAAATCAACTTGCAGTGAAAAATCACAGTGTTTTTTAGCAGCTAAAGCTAAAAACACAGGTTTTTCTGGTAGGACATAAAAAGTGACTCAATTCATTAAACACAATTTAATACCCTTCTTATTCAATTAATTCTTATTTTAGAATATTTTATAGTCGGAGTTTTATTCACTCATCAGATGCGATCATCCCTCGGCGCTGAGAATAATCGCCGCCAATAATTATACCCTGTCTGACTGAGCCATGCTTCTCTTCCTGAGATCTGATTGGCTGCCAACAGGTGTTTGCACCCTGACGAGATCTAACTGGATGCCAGTCTCTGTCCTCAGCATGCTGAGTCAAAGATGTTTCACTGCTGCAATGGTGCTAAAAATAAAAGGTGTCTGGAGGTTTACAGTCTCGTCGCTCAGAGGTTCCTGCAGTTGCTCACGTGTCTCTTTGTTCAGGATCCAACTGATGTCAGTATACCAGAGGCAGTTCGCCCTCAGCAGCTCCTACCAGTGCTAACAAGCTCAAACTTTAAACATTTCGAGTCTCACAGTTACCTCTCAGTAACATGCAGCAAATCTGAGTCAGCAAGATGGCTGCAAGCACCGTTGTGAGCTTTGGTTTCTCTCCAGCAAACCATGTGCAGACAGAGTTCGCAAAATCAAAATCAAAAGTCTTTTAAGTAAGCAGGAAGAAAATGACAAGATTACAACCAAGATGATATTTAATTTTTAGAGATTAATAGCTTTGTTATGTTTTTGTCTGGTACAGTTTTATGATGCGGACAAAAAGCAGAACCAGGGAGATGGCATTAGCTATTAGATTGACATTGAAATTTGTTCCAATTTCAATGTCAATGTCAATTTTCTTGATGTAGCACAAGTTTAAAATGGTTTGTAAAAACAATAACACGATGGAATACATTGATGAAAAGAGAAAGAGAAAAAATGTTACAAAAGATAAGAGTAGTAATAATAATAAGTAAATAAAATAAAATATAACATCACAGCTGAAAAGTTCAGTATCAGGCCTCAATTAAATGCCAACAAATAAAAATAAGTTTCAAGAAGTTTTTAAAATGATCTAAAAGTGTTTTGTTAAAGTTTTGTGACTTTTACCACATCATCTCCCACATTTACTGTTACTTTGTTTTTGTTGTAATGTCCTGGGTATTATTTTATACAAAGAAATGGAAGAAAAAATGCTATATTTAATCTAAACATTTATTCAACAGGTAAAGAGTTTGGTGTAAAGATAAAGTATATTCTTTATAAAATCATTGGTGGTACACATTTCCCCTAAAAATACATTTAGTTTATTTTTATGGTTGGTTAGTGTGTCTCAAAATTTATAACTCATAGTTTCCTTTGGGTATATTTATGGTGTGCCACTTTTAAAAAATGAGGGAAAAAACATGAGAACATAAATACAAATCAATGGAGGCAGATTTGTCTTGAAGTTTAGAAAACAGCAAGAAAAAAATCCAGTTACCTACTCAGCTATACAACTGGAACTGGAATACAACAAGCCTAATACATGGCCAAAATTTATATAAAAACAAACTGCAGCTAAATTTTCAGTGTTTATCTCTCCTACTGCAACAATAGAGGAATAATATTTTACCAGTTGATTTTTCTGTGTGACCTATGACCTTTCATTGCTCTCTTATATTAATAATCCCTGTGTGTTTGCGATGAGTGGAAGTTTCTTGGTGGTTTCGGGTGTGTCGGTGTGACTCTAGGAATCTAAGTGGGTTTGATCACTTACCACAAACTGACATATCTTCACAGCTCCGCCCTGATTGTGTGAATGATTGCAGGTGGTACGATTTACTTCCTGGGGTTATCTCCAGGCCACCACAGCGCATGTTGTGTGTACTTTTTCTCCAGGTGCCTGTTTGGGTTACGCAGAGATGGATGGATGGATGGATGTGTGAGGATTTACAGAGCATGAGCAGACATGTGAGCGCTGTGCGTGGGCCTTAGTCGAGCTTTTGCTGTAGATTAAATCTGAACACGTAGGCTTTTTTGGAAAGCATAAGTGAGTCGCATTTAGAGCTCATTTGTCTTTGTTTGCTGACGTGTGTGTGTGTGTGTGTGTGTGTGTGTGTGTGTGTGTGTGTGTGTGTGTGTGTGTGTGTGTGTGTGTGTGTGTGTGTGTGTGTGTGTGTGTGTGTGTGTGTGTGTGTGTGTGTGTGTGTGTGTGTGTGTGTGTGTGTGTGTGTGTGTAGGCAAAGTTGCCGTGGAGAAAGAGGACCTGCAGAAATACCATGGGAAAGACACCTGGTTCCAGCTGCAGCCTGTCAGCGCTGACTCAGAAGTGCAGGTCAGTACAGAGAGAAAACAGAATCAAGCTTTCCAAACACCAAGTGGTTTTTCCTCTTTTTTTTTTCTATCACAAAGAATCGCTCGTTGTTTGTTTTTATACTAGTATGACATAAATATGTAAAATGCATTCACTCCTAAATGTTTTGACTAGCTTTTTTTCAGTGAGCATCAAATGCATGATCTCTCCCTTCATGTGTAAAATCTCTGAGTCTGTAATTTTCTTTTATTTTACTTCTGAGTCGCCAGGCCTTTCTGCACTTATGTGCTGTTGATCATAATATATGGAAGTGTTTTGTGTATTTTTTTTGTCCTTTACCTGGCAACTTTCTAAATTTTTGTCACATTTTGCCACGTAACTAAAACAAAAAGAAAGTCACTTGGGCTTAAAAACACATCCAAAGACAGCTGTCAAATAAAGACCATTGTAGCTGACAAAATATCATAAAAATACAAATAACACACATCCAAAGAAAGGAATAAACGAATGTTGAGTCATGTTGGCTGATGGTATGGAATCAATAAAATATTCCAAAAATAAAAGTATTTTGGCATCAGTGAGGGGAAAACTTAAAACTAGAGCGTCAACAGAAAAATTACGCTTCTCTTTCATTCTGTTTCGATTCTTCAGTTATTTCCTACTTCTCAAAATGAATGACGTGTAAATAAGTTTAAGAACATCTGTTTTTTTGTTGTTTTTAGGTCAGAATTGTCTTTTGTCATCACAGGCAGCTACAACGATTAGACTGAAAGCTCAGGATTCAGCAGCAGCCAACCAAAACTGAACTGGCACATCGTCCCGTTTCATGATCTCTGGTCGCCAGGTTCCAGTGAAAGTCACAGTTGATCTAAACTGCTTTACTATCATACAACGCTTGGGGCCTGCTTAGATGTTTCTGCCGTGTTTGATCTTTTAATTAAGCTTCCAGTTCATCTGTTAAATTGCCATACAGTAGGCCCCTGGGGTTGTCGCTCCTTAACTTTAGAGAAATCTCTGGTTTCTTTCACATAGCTGTAAAAGAGCAATTTCTTCAACTGAACTTCTTTGTGAATATTACCTCACATTCTTAACCGGGCCATGTGCTTGTTGCGTATTTATGAAGCTGTAAATACGCCTCTGATCAGGACATTTTAAAGGCTGCATCACCGATATCAGAAAGTCGCTTTAACGTGAGCTTGAACATCATTTGCTATCAAAAAAAAGAAGCTAAAATATTCCACACAACAAACCATTTCTTCTGAATTTCCCATATCAAAGCAGGAATCATAGCATAGCGTACAAATACACACACACAAGCATACAGGATATGCATGTGGGTGTATTTGTACGATGCTGTGTCTGTGTGTTAGGGTTGGGAGTCGAGACAGAACCCAAACAAACACAGCCTGTGTGCACCTGAAACATTCAAACCTGCAGGGTCAAAGTCACATGGATCTTTGTGTTTTCTGTGGAAATAATAATAAAAAAAAACATCCACTGACCTTTGTCACTTTCTGTTTGTGAGCAGAAGAGGAAAAATATGCAAAACCTTCTAGATCATCTTAAAAGAGGCCAAGTTTATTTCCTTTTCTGTTCAGAATGATCTGATTACAAACAAATTAGATGTAATCGGAGGACTTGTTAGAATGCAACATTCAAACCAGTCTTGAAATGCATATTTATCCAATGGCAGCCTTTGCTGTCATGTAGAACAAAACGACATTGTAAAGCCTCAAACATTTCAGAAGTTGTTGGTAAGAAAGCGTCAGTAAGAGGAACTCTCAGTATTTTTGCATCTTCCTCCAGCTGTATTCTGCTATTCTACCGTTGCAAAATAAAAACTAAAACTCCTACTTTTTCGTTCAAATATGTGATTATTGCAGTAGGCAAGATTTTCAAACTCAACAACATTGTGTGACATGTACAGAAAACGAGTACAAACCAAGTAATGCACATAAATAGGAGGTGACATTGTACTTTTGCAGTGTGTTGTGGTCCTTTGGGAGCTGTGCTGATTGTAAGTCTGAGCATTGAAAGGACAAAAACTTTCAGCAAAAATTTAAGGACATTTTTTTCATGATTTAATATTTTCCCAAATATTTAACCGGCTACATTTGAAACATTCCCATTGTTAGTTTAACCCCAGATGATTTATCTGCAAATCAAACCTTAATTCTCAAAAAAAAAAACAAAAAAAAACTATCTTGATCTTAAAACCAAAAATCAACCCATGAATTGGTGTTAAACATTTAAAAAGCCCCAATTGAGACGACATATGTGCTTGCAGCTTCCGAAGAAAAAAAAAATCTTCCAGTTATTAAGTGCTGAGTGCCTTTTCGCCACTTTCATTCATCGTGCTTTGTTTGCTGCGTGTGCAACATTTTCTGCCATTCACTATTCAGCACTGTCAGTCACCCACACTCACAGACACACAGAGTGAACAGTGAGCAGTAACATCTGCAGACAGATGGGTGTGTGTAGCCCCGGAGCAGCGATCTGAAACAGAGACACATTCATCCGCAGAGCTGGGGAAGAGGAAGGATGCGTGAGAGACACACAGCTCTGAGAGAAAAGCAAAGGAGATGGATCAAATGAAGTAGGAAGATAGAGTGTCTCTCTTCTCTGTTTAATAGAGGACGCATTGTTTGGCCTTTGCATGCATGCATGTGTGCGAGCATGCATGTGTGTGTGTGTGTGTTCCCTCCGTTTGAATGTCCCAGAAGCAGCAACGCCTGTGAGTTTTCATACTGATGCTGTTAATTAATGGAGCTTTTCTAGACAGCTGCACCACTACACTGTCATTATGTCATTAATCCAATCACTTCAGAAGGAAAATATCTCCAGCATGACAACCAGCCACAGTTATTCTGCTCCACTGTCAGGGGGTCGAGGGGATTACCGCTTGTTTACAGCTGAGTAGCTTTGATTAATAAAGAACCAAACAGAAACACACAAATCTTGAAAGAAGAAATATTGTCTGTCGGCGTGTTAGATGATTTCCTCATCAGCACGACAGTGCGCTTCGACGTGTTTTATGACCGGCTCAAAACTGTGTTTAATTGAACGTCTCACAGCATGAAAACAAGTCTATAGATTAGAAAATGCCTTATGGCGTTATTAGATTCGATAAAAATAAGTATGAATGATGTGCCACGATTGTCGGCAGGCTTTGTAGGGGTGTGTAGAAAGAATAAAAATGAACTGAAATCAGGAAATTTTCATATTGACAATTTCAGATATGCATCTCATTTAATTGTGAATTTATCTTGTAATTCAGCAAAAATAAAAATGTTGGAGAGAAGCAGCGAATAGTGGCACCTCTACCTAAAAAACATGATGCGCCATCTGCTACACACTCAGGTTATTTGGGAAATATGCCATGAAAAAGCCATTTCTCTTCTACCACCACAGATGTAAACATGTGGCATTTGACAAATGCTGCTTGAGCTTTAACGTGACCTAGATGCCTTGGCAAAATGAGTCTAATTTTGACCTTTTTGATAATAAATACTACAGGTAGATGGACTGTGTAAAACATCAGGACATTTTATGTAAAAATCTTATTTTCTCTACAAAAAACAGAAAACGGATCATCAACAGGTTAATGATCCAATCCAGCATGGTCGTCTGTCAGAACTAAATCCTTTTAGGGTGAACTGAAGAGAAGAGGATCCTGGACTGAGGATGACCGAGAGAGAGGAAAGGTCAACACTGCCTTTCTTTGTTCGCTTTCAGGTCCTGTCTTGTGAACTGTTAAAGTACTGATAGTAAAGGTGACAATATGGGCTGTACAGGAGACCAAAAGGTCCAAAAAAGGCGTTGAGGATGTTATCCTCATATTCAGAGTCTATTTCTGTCTCACGTGACTTACAACATGAAATAAATTAGACGTTGGATTATGTTTCTATGTCTTACAGGGAAAAGTTCACCTCGAGCTGCGCCTGAGTGAAGTTATCACCGACAGTGGAGTGGTCAACCATAAACTGGCCACACGGTGAGCCTCTGTTTT
The DNA here is from genome assembly GCA_033032245.1 of Poecilia picta. Taxonomy (NCBI): domain Eukaryota; kingdom Metazoa; phylum Chordata; class Actinopteri; order Cyprinodontiformes; family Poeciliidae; genus Poecilia; species Poecilia picta. Next base: position 14,241,317 of record CM065355.1, on the reverse strand, counting down.
ATTGCTTATCAATCGTTTAAAATACCATTTTGTTCATTTTTAAAACATGTATCACAATTTTTTTGACAGTGCAGTACAGTCACATTGGGCCTACAATTCTCTGCATTGCAAAACCATTTTATCATTACATTTTGTTTTTCCCCTTTTCTTACGACTGTTATTGCTCATAATGGAGATTTGAGGGCAACAATGCACTGACTAGTTCATTAAGACATCTTATCTTACAACCACACAGAACAAGCAAGATGATGATGATGACGGTGGCAGATTGGAATAAAGCTCCAAAATTATGTTTAACTTAAAATTTCCCAAATCGAAAGTCGTAATATAAGAAACCTCTTTAGGGTGCAGTAGTGGCGCAGAGGCAAAGCACAACTCACATATGGAGGCCTTAGTCCTTGTGCTAGTAGTCACAGGTTTGATTCCCAGCCTGGTGACATTTGCCGCATGTCTTCCGCATGTCTTTTTTTTTACCGTGTTGTTCCTTCTTTTGCCACATTTCACAGTTACTGACCTACAGTACTGGAACTTTTCTGCATATGTTAGGGAAATACTTCTCCTCTTTATCATCACTGGTTCGTTGCTTACTAGAAGCCAGTAAGCAACAGGGATGTGTAGTGTACCAAACAAGAATAGTCTCTTTTAAAAACAAGCATAAAATATTCTGTCAGTTGCTAAGAGCTGAGTGCAGAGCATCGAGTGGTCTTCCAGCTCCTCGTGTTACTGTTGGGTTCCCAGCAGTGATTTATGCTTGCTGTGCTGCATATAGTCATGCTTTGAAACAGCAAGCTTTGCAATATTTGGCATTGTGGTGGTTTTGCTGCAGAATGCTTTATTTTGCTTTTGCACTGCTTGGCCTTATGACTGGAAATTAGTTGTTTTCTGCGTTTAATTATAATTTTCAATGTTTTTTTTTTTTAATGCGTTGGTTGGAAATCGCACCTTGCATACTGTGTGTGCGGGTTAGGGTTAGTACGATTGTTTATTGGTACGTTTCAGAGGAACCGGGCTTGAATGGGATGAATGACACAGCCGTCGATGTGTCGTTGTGTGTTAGCGTGTGCTTCCGCAACTAGCAGTAAAGAGGTTTGATGATGAGCCAGTGTGGCTCTGCTCCCAGATCACATATTGGTAAGGAGCTTAGACCAAAGAGCAGCAGGTCATCTCATCAGATTTCTCTAGAAAGACACGTGAGAGCGAGGCGAAAGAGCTGCTGCCTGCATACAGCCCCACAAACCAAAGAAATCATTCACACATGTAGGCTCATTCAGAAGATGAGTAAACGGAACTGAATCAGCCACAGACGTGATGTCTTCAACATTTGATCGTCACATTTGCATATTTAGATTAGTTTTCTCTTAATAAAAATAATACCTTGACTCTTTGAAGCCACATCAAGGGATTATTTTGCAATATGCAAATTACCAACGCTTAGAATATCTCCAACGTCTGGCAACTTTTACTCTGGTGATTATGATTTTGTCTTGGTGCTTCAAGAAACTTTGTTCGTAGAACAGAAAGCTTTAGAAATGGTCGGCCGTGGTGTTTAATTCAAGACTCGTTGTATGACAGAGGGTTAAAAAGAGCAACATTAATGTTTATGAGGCTTTACAACTGGACTTTTCATTGTCTTAATAAATAGAAAGGACCAAACAGAGACTATCAAAGTGAAAATAATTATAAAGTATTCCTGCCCTGTTTTTAAACTTTATGAGCAAATAAATCTTTGAAGTCTGAACTTTTGAAACTGAACATTTTGACCACTTATCCAACTCCAAATGGGAATTGGACGAACAACTACCTCCAACACTGTGTTAATGAGAGGAACATTTTCTCAACATGGCTGCCTTTCTCAACACATTAGACAAAAGACAGTAATATTTCAATTGATGTCACTATTCCCTTTCAAAATGTGTTCGTAATTTTAAAATATACTAACTTTTTTTTTAAAACAAGGCAAAAGTTGTTGCTTTGGGTTTGGGGTGTTTGTTAGCACAAACACATGCAAATCAAGCATTAACTGATTTGAGAAACCACGACCGCAGCAGCAGCAGTGGTTGTTTCTCGCTTTAAAATAAGAGCTATGAGTTAAGCTTTGATATTATACCACAGTGTTGGAGCTGTACAACAAATGAAATTGAAGTAATCATTGCAATATCAGTGTGCAATATGCTAATCACTACAGACTGCTTTGGTAACATTAGCATATTGCATGTTCATCCAGTTGGACGGACTTACTCAGTAAGATCAGTAAGAGGGACGGGAGCCTTATGACGAAAGTCATAAAGAGGTGCTGAGAAAAATTTAGAAAATTTTAGGTTTATATATTGCAGTTTTCAACAGTAGTATCTCAGTTGCAGGTTTTTATAATTGTGAAGCCATCAAAACATACAATTTAGTCATTACTATGTCAAACTTTGAATTCCACTTATGAAAAATGATCATATCTAGTTGTTCGGGATACTTTTTTGACTTTTTATCCTATATGTTTCATTTTCAGGCAATATGTAAACTTACTTTTGCAAAAAACTTCACTTTTCTTATCAAAGTAAAGAGCAGAAAAAACATACCTGGAGAGTCTTTGTTAATGATACCTCCTGAAACGGTGATTTTGAATAGAGGTACTTTTTTTTCAGGAATTACATTTTCCCCTGGTATTATTTTCATATTTGTGCTTTCAGTGTTTCAGGCTCTGAGAAATTTCATTCAACTCTAGTGCTAAAAGTCCCCAAAAAAAACCTACACTGCAGCACAACAGTCATGCCAGGGTCACAGAGAAGACCTCTTGTCGGCGCCATCAGTGTCTGTCAAAAAAATGACTGAAAAGACAAATTTTGATTTCCTTCAGACTAATAACTTTAACATTTGGATCAGATAAAGAACATCCTGTTTTTCTTTAGAAGCAGTTTCAATAATTTGCCAACTCGGCCTCAACATCCCTTGCTTCTATTTCTCCTTTTTGCATTTTGAAGTTGAACTTCCAAGTGGTGGAGAAAGATTTAGATTTTCCAGTATATAAAATGTTTCTCAGTCGACGTGTCTCGTCTTTCTCTTTTCTTGACGAGTTACAGTGTGATCCTGATTGTTCTGGTTGCCTCGCCACAGTTTGGATCTTAGTGTCTTGTGAGTTTCGTTTACTGTAGATGGCTTTAGATTTCATTTTCGTTTTCCAACTCTCAACCACAAATGTCACTGACTCAACTAAGTTCCCCTTCCTACTGAGGTTTTTGCTTCAGTCTTCCGCCCTGTCACCCCACCGCAAAAAAAAACTTTCTCCAGCATTTACTTCTTGTGTTTTGTTGTTAAATAAGAAAAAAAAAAGTGATAAATGAAAACAAGTAAGATCTTTGTGCTGGAGGTTGCTGCTCTCATCAATGCGACATAGCGACACTGACCCATAATCAAGTGTACTTTATAATTGCAGGTTTGTTGAAGGAATCGAGGAAGCTGTGAAATAATTCTTCACCTCTTTTTTTTTTTCTTTGAGTTATTGCCAAGACAGGAACCGTGGGTGCAGAAACACATTAGCCTAGAATGAGTAATGTTGACTATAACAAACAAGTCTGCTTGGCTGTCTGGTCTGTCAGAGCTCATGGCCGTGATGACAGAAAGAGGAGGCTGGATGTATTGTAGGCCAAGCAGGGGTTATATAAACCAGCTTACTGGACAGGAAGTGCTCCAGCATTAGCCAAGCTTAGCCAGGCACACACCTTCCTCCTTATTACAGACGTATGTGTGTCTGCGTGTGCGTGTGTGCATGCCAGAAGGATTGTGCAAGCTGGCCATGTGTGTCAGTTCAGCTCTGGGAAGCGCTGTAATTTGCTGTTTAATTTGTCATGTTGTGTGACTCCCGGTGCATCACAGTGACACACAGGAAGTGATTGGTCCTCTGGGGTGCCCTGTTTGGGCGCTAATCCCCTTCCAGCATGATGTCATGGTGCAGCAGGTCAGCCTCTATCCAGACAGGCATACATTCAAAGTATCTGTGGCACATGTGTTCCAGTGAAAGATGGGTATTTTTAGGGCTTTTGACCAAATAAGGCCGCATTGCATTTAATAAAAAAAATTAAAAAAAACATTTCAGCGCTGCTGTCTAAAAGCTTTTTTTCTAGACCTGTAACATGCTTGAAGTGTGACGAATGCAGGGATATAATATTCTCTCAACGCCTCCTGGGTTTTTGTTGTTGTTGTTGTATTAATTGGAAAAGGAAGCAGTTTTTTTCTTTGCAGCGGACAGACAGTGACGTTGTCAGTTGCTGTTTGCTTGTCTAGCATTGTCTTTGAGGAGGTCGGACTACACAAAGTTCTAGATAAGACCCTTTTTTGTAACTGTGGGCGGATGCTAGACTCGCTTTAAATACTTTTGAATTTTGTTGCCATTGTGAGTGCCTGTGGGATTTATCCAGACTCAATTTGATCATTATTTTACATAATAAAGCTGAGTTAAGCCATTTTTAGCACATGAACTCACCACAGCTCCAGTGTTATCTATTAATAAAGTGATTATACACCAGTCATCAGAGCAGACAGTGTAAGATTGGAAGCTCACAGCTTTAATCTATCTCTTCGCTTGCGCAGATAGCAGGGACTTTGTTATCGTCTTGTTTCCTGGCACGATATTCTGTCTTCTGCTGTACAGGAGAATTGATGGAAGTACAGAGATCACATGTGGGAACCAGTGAACCCAAAAGCTCTGCAGAAGGCCGTGATTCGGCTTTGATTCCTAGTGGAAACTGCAAAGCCCCTTACTGTTTCATCATACTTTTAGCTGTGTAATAATGTGAAATTAAATATTGACTTAAGGCTCTCCAGGAGGAATTTTGAACCACTTAACACGCTAAGATCTGGTGCAGCCATTGTGAGACTCCTGCCCAATATTGTGCTGATGCGTCAACATCTATTTTTAACAGGGTGTTGGAGTGCCAAGGCCTTCCAATTGTCAATGGACAGTGTGATCCCTACGCTGCTGTATCCTTACTCGGTCCTTCGAGGTGAGCCTGGCTGTGGTTTTATATTTATCACTGGTCTGAATTGGGAAGACAACACTTTATTTATTTCTTTGTGTTTGTTCTGTAACTCAGGTCAGATGCCAAGAAGACCAAGGTTAAGAGGAAAACCAACAATCCCCAGTTTGAGGAAACTTTCTACTTTGAGGTTGGTTAAGATAAATTTGCTCTTTACGGTGGATTCGGGTATACTAATCCTGAGTTAAAAATAACACGTTCATTGCATTAACACAAGAATTTAAAACAAAAATGTTGTACTTGTCATATTGCCCAGTGACCCAATAGTCTATGGGCTGCTTTTCCATTGTAGAAGCGATCCAGACAACCAACCGCAGTCCTCCCGGGTCACACAACCCAGTCGACTGATTGGGGGACACATTAGTATGATGCCACATTAGGTTCAGGCCCAGTGGGGTTTTTTTTCACCTTAGAATAAAATTAGGTAGCTTTAGAACTTTGTGAACCGGATCATTGACATTTCTTTGTATCTCTACAACCATATGTAAGATTTAAGAGATTTAAATTGACTGCAACCCAGTCCTTGAGCAGCACATAAATATTTGTCTTGTCTTGGGCTCATTCCATGATTGCTTTGGTGTAGAGTGCTTCAGACTGTATCTTTCAGTTTTCTCTTCTGCAACTTAGCACAAAGCAAAAGAGATTAGTGATCACATGGACATAAAGTGTTCTTCATCTGATTCCGTGCTCCAGACCTGAACATCTGCTCTGTGCTCCAATACTTCACAATTTGGGATGCTAATGTGGTCATACAAAGAAACTAGTGGTTCTGAACGACTTCTGCAGCAACTATGACGAGAATACAAATAAATTTTAAATTATGAAGTCTTTAATGTAGAAAACATTCAGTTAATGTGATTTGAAATTAAAGTCGCGCTGAAAAATCAGCATAAATGAATGCAAAATGTAAAGTTATATTTATTTTTATGCTTCTGCATAATACAGTAAATACCGTTATAGTCACTTCTTCTCTGTCCCTGTTGACCCTCGGTTGCTGCAGCACCTCACTGACATTTTTCTTGTGCTCCTCCCTCTGGCCTCCACGCTGCAGCTCCAGTTGGACAAGAGCATGATTGATTCAGACAAACCAAACAATCTGGCCCATTGATTTCCGACAAGACCGTCTTATTTCTTTTTAATTAGTGCATGAACAGACCTACAGATACTCCGGGGTGTTTTCTGACCAAATCCTTTCTTCTGTGATGCAGAAATAATGATGATATAAATATTGATGATATAAATATTGATATAAATATTGATGATATAAATATTGATGATATAAATATTTCTGATGCAGAAATATTACTCGTCTCTACTCTTTGTGTCCCTTAACTATGTTGTTTTTTTTTATCAGCATGGATCATCACCAAAGTCTTAGCTGACATGTTTAGTCTTCCTGAATCTTTTAAGCGTACTGGTCGATCTTTAGATCTTAATTTGACGCATGTTTGTAGGTTACGCGGCCACTGAGCTACACAAAGAGACAGTTTGATGTTGAAGAGGAGGACGTTGACAAGCTGGCTCTGAGGTGTGCCTTCTTCTATCTTGACAGTCTTAAAACTGAACATTTCACTTTGAGTTCCATCGACAACATATTGCTTGTGTTCAGGGTGGATCTGTGGAATGCCAGCAACCTGAAGTTTGGGGACGAGTTCCTGGGTGGGGTGCGAGTCCCTCTGCAGGTTCTGGGCCAAGCTGGAGTGCACGATGCCTGGTGAGACGGAGAAATTTTCATCACTGAGTCCATATGATGAATTTATTGATTAAGTTCTCTGTTTAAGACTCGATTAAAAAGTGTTTAACATCGTCTAATTGCTTTCATTTAAAATTTCAAAAAGCAGCTGCTGCTACTCTTTTGTTATCTATACAGCCATAGAAAACTCTGAGACTCTGGCACTTTATATGGCATTTTGTTGAAAAGACTTTAAAGTAGAAGAATGGTATGATGGAAAATTTTAGCAGCCTAGCTTTTTTTGACGCCAATAACTGTCCCTGAATTGTTTAAAAAAAATTCTGTCCTAAAGAAATACATTCAGGAGCTTAAATATCTCCTCCTAATAATAGGAGGAGTGTAAATATTTATTTTTTAATGTTTATAATTTGAGATCAAGTTCAAAATCAGAAAAAAATATAAAATTTCGATTTGATTTTAGCTCCTTCTTTTTAGGTCTAAACCATCTGCGTTTGTTGTTATAACTCTGTAAGTGCCACATTTTGGTGCAAACTGTGGTTGATGTTGTTTTCCACAAATACCTTAGGAAACCATCTGGTGTGGTGAGCTGAAAGTGGAAAACAAAGACAACATTTCTAATGAATTTCTCCTTTGTTCAAATGCTCATCAGTCATCATTAAACATGACTAAAGGGCTCACAAGGGCTCAACAAAATAATAGATAGCCTACTGTTTTTGAGGCAGGAAGCTTGTAAAATGGAGCCTAAAATCCAGTGTAGATTTATTAAAACAGAGACTCGTTTGAGTCTTGGGTTTTATCCACACTTCAGATTTACAGTAAATGGTCTAGAAAGAGCTGTACAAACTGTCCTCAGGTAAATGGACTGGAAAAGCCTCCAGAAAGCTGCTGGTGCTTTGAACTGATTTATTTTGACTCATAAGTGTGTGTGGTTTTCGTGTCATGACTCAGATTTTATTTTAATTCCTGCCTTTTAGGTACTTTCTGCTACCCAGGGAGAACGGAGGGAAGTCCGTGAAAGTGGAAGACCTCGGCTCTCTGCGTCTAAACATCGTTTACACCGAGGACCACGTCTTCCCCTCCGAACACTACACTCCCCTCAGAGATCTGCTGCTGCAATCTGCTAACGTGGAGGTAACGTGAACGCCGCCACCCGCCCCCACTCCGCCCCCACTCCGCCCTGCCCGCCTGCGTTTTAAATCCCGCTGTCTTGTTTTCTGAACCTCCGCAATGTGTCTCTGTCCAGCCTGTGTCGGCGTCCACCGCACACATTCTGGGGGAAGTGTGTCGAGAGAAGCAGGAAGCCGCCATCCCACTCGTGCGCCTCTTTCTTTATTACGGCAAAATAGTGCCTTTCATCAGTGCCATTGCTCATGCAGAAATCAACCGCACACAGTGAGTAATTTCAATACAGACAGAGGGAACGCACAATCACTCGTCCTCCAGCTTTATGATTGGCTTGCAAAAAAAAAACATGGCTGCATCTATTCAGAATCCCAAGGTTGTATATTGAGGATTTTCAATTCATTTTGTGTCAACACACGTTTAATTACAGAGGCGGTAGAAGTCTTGCTGTAGGGAAACATTTTTTTTTTTCTGAAAAAATAGTTCTACCGTAATAAGATTTACCTTGGATATTAAATTACTACATGGTTTATTTCTCCTTGGATTTGTACTCTGTAAAAAAAAACAAACATTTTTTTTTATGAATAGGGATCCAAACACCATTTTCCGGGGAAACTCGCTGACTTCGAAGTGTATCGATGAGACCATGAAGCTGGCTGGGATGCACTATCTGCAAGTTACGCTAAAACCGATCATAGACGAGGTATTAGAACACCTTTCATTTTACTGTCCCTTTCAAAAGTATTTTAAAAGACATTTTAAACTGAAAATCTTTTCACAGTTCTTCACCTTACAAATAAAATGGTGAATGTTTTTAATCTGGATTCCGTGTAAAAGTGGAGCACTAGAGCATAATGAAAAGAAAATCATGGTTTTCAAAATGCATTTTGTATGCAGTCCCCTTTACTGTGATACCACAAATAAAAATCCAGTGAAGCACATTGCAATTTCACTGACCTTCAGGTTTGTAATGTGGAAAAGTGGGTAGAAGTTTAAGGTATGAATGCATCTTTCTTTTTTAGGTCTACATGTCTGAATATCTGTCTTAATAGCATACTATCGCTCTTTCACACAGATTTGCACAGAACACAAATCTTGCGAAATCGACCCCGTCAAGCTCAAGGAGTCGGAGAACTTAGAGACAAACAGAGTAGGAACAGTTTGAAGCAGTCTGTCTGTCTGCGCTTCCATCGCTGTGTTATCCGGCCACTCTGACCCGACTTTTCCTCCTCCTCAGGAAAACCTTCGTCAGTACGTGGACCGCATCTTCAACGTCATCACCACCTCCGGCGTCAGCTGTCCCACTGTCATGTGTAACATCTTCTTCTCCCTGAGGGAGTCGGCTGCCACTAGGTTTCAAGGTAAGCTCACTTTGTAGCGACTTCTGAGAGATGCAGGAAAACTGGGAATAAGCAACGGGAAGTGGAGGGTAGTAAAATAGCAGGAAGAGGAAGACTCACAAGGACACCAAGTGTACATGCAGTGGGTAACGAGAAGTACTTTTATGTTTGCTCTCTGTCCCAAAACCTCTGAGGTGCTTTCAGGAAAATTATTGAATCATTTCATTAGACTCTGGTGCCCCCTGTTGGCCGTCATGAGCCACATCAGTTGCAGGAGAAACAGTTGTTTCTGTCTCCAACTGTAGTTCGTTTGTGCTTCTTAAGTAGGTCATAAAATTAGGAAAGCTCTCAAAGATGCATGATACAATCCATGTTTGTTTATTATAAACAAAACCTGCAAAATTTCATGTTTTCTGTGTGGCCAGTGTACTCCGTAGTCACTGGAAACACGATCTGTTTCCAGTAAACAAAGCATCACACAGTTCGCACACAGACGGAAACGTGTGTAAAACATGCCTGCTGTTGTCTCCTCTCCTATCCAGTTGATCAAGATGTCCGATACACGGCCGTCAGCAGCTTCATCTTCCTGCGATTCTTTGCGCCGGCCATCCTCTCACCAAACTTGTTTCACCTACGGCCCCACCACCCCGTGAGTCGGATATTTACTGCTAACACGCGCTCCAGTGAAAGCGCTCGCCGAAAAGCAAAAGATTCAACTTTATTTCTTTGTTGTTTGCGGAACCAGTTTGAGGAGAGAATTTAAGCGAAATGCTTCGAATTACAGTTGGGTAGGATAAATAATAATTTTTGTGTTTTGCGTCTGTAGGATCCCGCCACTTCAAGGACCCTCACCCTCATCTCCAAGACAATACAGACTCTTGGAAGTCTCGCCAAGTCTAAATCTGTGAGTTGCTCTGCATCAACCTGGTTCTGTCTAACACTCTTAAGCTATTCAGCTCAAAACAAAGATACCAGCTTCTTACTTCTTGTCTCCTTTTTATCCCTTTTTTTTGTTTGTTTTCTTTTCAAGGCCAATTTCAAAGAGTCCTACATGGCTGCGTTTTACGACCACTTCAATGAGCAGAAATATGCAGATGCTGTAAAGAATGTGAGTGTCTGCTTCTTCTCTCAGACACTTGGCATACTGTTCAGTGACACTGACTTTTATTTGGGATGAGTTAGAAGAAAAACAGTTAGATAGGAAATGATCTGCGTTTTTAAAAACACGTCCACGATGTGAAGGAGTAGCAGGGCTTCTTGGTGGAAAAGCAATAAATTTGTGTGAATGGAAAAGAGGTTTATTTAAAGAGTTTGTTACTCATCACATTGTCCAAACATTTAACTAGAGCTTCCACTATTAACTCTTTAAAGATTGGCTTAAAAAAACACTGAAAAGTTTACCTTTGGAAATAATGCTAGTTTGACATAAAATATGTGAAAAGAGTGCTGGGAATATCTGGGATTTGACCAAACACATCCTTCACTTGCCTTCACAGTTTCTGGACCTGATCTCCACTTCTGGAAAATGGGATCAGAAAAGCATTGAAACACCGATCATGCTCAAGGAGGGGTAAGGAGACCCGTTAACGCTGTTTTTAATGTGACTTTTATGAAAGCATTACAAATACACAAGTCAAATGTAAAGATAAGCCATGAAGCTGTTGCAAAATTGTTTCTTAACTTTAGACATGACAGCAAGCAGAGTTGGAGATGAATGTAAGGACTAACCGTACTAACGAGTGAAATTAAATAAATCTTAAGCCATAGTTGTCAGCCGCAGTTTGTTCACCTCAGTGTTTCTCTGAATGTAAAGAAAGCAGATGGCAAGATGGCTGCCCATGCTCAACTTCAGCCACAATATAAGAGGATGAATGCTATACAGAAGCTTTAGCCGGTATTAGTTGTTTTTTTTCTGGTTTCACTTGACATGTCATGTGGTGTTGAGCAACATAGCTAATTAGAGCTTCCTTAAAAAGATACACAAACTAATCATTTAATAGAACTTTTTTAAATTTAAATAAATGCACTTAATTAATTCTTTCAGTCATTTTCTTCTAATGTCTGAATTAAAAGAGAAAATGAGTGGAAACAGGAACCACGGCAGAGTTTAGCTGTGAAACGTGACCCTTAACGTGAGGCAAAGCACAGATCCTCTTCCATCAACACTCCCAGTAGCTGTTGATCTGTGATCACTAACAAGGTCAGAACCTGACTCATCAACAACCCCACCCTCTTGTTTTTCTGCTCCCTGCCGTAGGAGTGTAAAAGTCACAATAAAGAGGGTTGATGGGAAGGGGCCTAAAGCCCCAAAGGGCAGGTAAGAGCTTCTGCATATAAAGGCTTAGCCTTGGTGACCCCTCCCCCCCCCACCCCCCCCCCCCCACCCCCCCACTCCCGCCTCTTGTGTTTGCACTGTGGCTTCCCCCAAAATGATTTGTCTCCCACCGTCATTATGTGCAAACTTTACACTTTATATCTCTTTGTAGACAAGAAACTGTTGAAACTGTTGTTGCATTTCCTGATGCGGCGACGCTTTCTGGACCCAGAGCGTGATTCGGTAACTCCACTGTGCTCGTGTGACGTACAGCGTCAGGCTTTAGTCCCGCTTACCTTGGCGGCGTTAATGGCTCAGATTGACCCGTCCCATTATTCCAGACACGCTTGGTGTGAAGATGACGGCCAGACTCGGTTAACTCAGAAACATTTCCACAATCTCATATGTGCCCTCATCCCCGACTTCTCGCTCTCTGCATCCAGAGCGTGACCATGTCACTGCCCACAACAGAGGATTTAGATCTGATCCAGGATCTGTGAAATAGTGAGAGATTTAGGGGTTTAGATTCCTGCAGATTTATGTTCCTTGTATTCCTGTAGAAAGTCATCCTGCTCTTTACTCTCCTTTATGCCGTCATGCCCAGTGGTTTTACATGTTTTACCAAGAACAACAAGCACGCTGCCAAACTGGAGACACTTGTGGATATTTATCAATAGCTCCTCCAGCACCCTTAATCTTTGGTTAAACCGACGCAGATGTTTTCTTCTTTAAACTGGAAGAACATGAATGTACTAGTGTGCATGTAATTATTGATTTAAAAAAAAAGGTGCAAACTGTGAATCACTGATTCATAAATGTCACAAAATGAATAAGACTGCAGTTTATTATTTTGTTTTATGTTATTTGCTATTTGAGGACTTTTACCTTTTGGGCTTTTAGTTGTTTTATTAAAATTTTTCGGATATAAAGTGCTGCGTGACACGCTGCGTTTCAGAAATAGGAGAAAAATGACTCCCATCGAGAATTTTGTGGCTCATACCAATTTCAGGTTTTCTTTAAAGTCTGATTTTCTTTTGGCAGGATTACCTCTTAGCTGAATTTAAGCACTAAATGTTAGAAACTATGAAAGCAATGTGCTGCAGGTTTCCTTAAAAGAGGTAGGAGTTTGAAATAAATTATAAGATTGTTTCCATCTATACATCAGATTATACTGTTTTTACTTGTCGGATTCTTACTACAAGCTAAACACGGTGAATTAAAGAACATGTTTGTTTGGTTTTTTTTGCATTAACAGACCAAAGAAACAGGACAGTTTTTTGTTATATGAACAAGAAATTATCTATTTTATAGATTTGTTCCTAGTTAGAGACAATAGAGGGATAAATGATCAGTTTTGACCACAGGCTGAGTGATTATTACATGTCTTAAAAAATATCGCTGCAAGTCCATTTTTACTTAAATAGTAAGGAAATGAAACAGAAGGCATTTGTACACCAGTTAGGAAAATGTATAATTTATGCAACTTTATTGATTTTGGGAGTAAAATATGGAAAACCATTGTAGATTTTGATCAGCTGACCTGTCTGCTTTGTCTGACTTATTGACTGGTTTGTAAAACTGTAGTCTTCTGCTTCAGCTGTGACTATTTTAGCATATGTAAAGAATGGGAAACTCTGAATATGGACATCTCTCAAATCAGATCAAAAGTTCTATGTCAAATCTCTTCTTCAGAGGTTTTTTTTCCACATATAGATAAAGCAATACATAAGCCCTGCAGACAAAACCTTTACGCGCATTTTGCTTAAGAAACTGCTCCGTTTAACACTTGAGCTTAATTTTTGTGTTTTTTTTTTTTTTTTTTTTTTGGTTCTCTCATTTTTCTGCAGATTTATGATAAAGAGAGCTCAGGGCAGAAACCGGTTTGGAATAAAGAACTTCAAGAAAAGATGGTTCACACTCACCAACCACGAGTTCACCTATCACAAAACAAAAGGTGAGCTCAGCGAGTTCCCCGGAAAGATCTTACGCCGTTTTCCTCGTCCGTTTACGTCTTGGTGGGCGTTTCCATTTGGCTCAGCAGAAGAGGGGGTGGAAATGTGCATGGCGTGCACACTCGTCCCGCAGCACATGCGGTGCAGATTTAAGTTACTCGCCAGGCAGCTAGTTTGTGCAGCCACCCTTACTACTGACTGAAGCTAATCTGAAATTCTTTATTTAGAGTTGTATTTTTAGCACATGTTGCAGATGGGTTGCAGACAATATTCTACAAACCAAAGAGACTGAAAAGCCAACTTGCAGAGTTTTGGGGTTATAATCTCAAAAACGGGATCCAAAATAGGATTTCATTAAAATATCTGATAGTTGCAAATTTGTCCTCAGCATTATTTGCTTTTTTTTTTTTTTTAGATTAGTTTGCACTTCTGATTGTGCTACCTTTTGCCTCCAGGAGAGGGCGCTCTGTGCAGCATTCCTATAGAGAACATCTTGGCCGTGGAGAGGCTAGAAGAGGAGTCGTTCAAGATAAAAAATGTGAGGACCGCTCCTCCCGAGATAGTGCTCCAAAGAATTCCCTGCAAGCGCTTAAAATTTCTGCTCACTTGCTGCTTCTGCCCCTTCCTCCAGATGTTCCAGGTCATTCAGCTGGAGCGAGTGCTTTACATCCAAGCCAACAACTGTGTGGAGGCCCGAGACTGGATAGACATCCTGACCAAAGTCAGCCAGTGCAACCGCAAACGCCTGAGCACCTACCACCCGTCAGCCTACCTCAACGGCCACTGGCTCTGCTGCAAGCTGTCCGCAGACACGGCCCCGGGGTGTACGCCCTGCACCGGGTACGCGGAGCCTTCAAAGCACGCCCACGATCAGATTCTATTTGTTTTCCATCTCTTCCTCTCACTTTGTGCACGTGTTCATCTAATTTCAGCGGCTTACCTTCAAACATCCAGCTTGACGTAGACGGAGACAGAGAGACTGAGAGGATTTACTCCCTCTTCGGCACATACATGACCAAACTGATCAAAATGCAAGGTCAGACACCGGCGGCTCTGCCTCACGCGCTGCTTTCTACATGTGTGTATTTTCCACTTCATCTCCCGTTTTCTCCGCGACTTCCCCCACGCAGAGGCCTGTGGAAGTAAGTCCGTGTATGACGGGCCCGAACAAGAGGAGTACTCCACCTTTGTCATCGATGACCCCCAGGAGACGTACAAAACCCTGAAGCAGATCATCTCAGCTGTGCAGACGTTGGAGCAGCAGCACACCAAGTACAAACGGGACAAGTTCAAGAAGACAAAGATAGGCAGCCAGTATGTGCTTCTGATACGATACATTTGCTATGTTAGGTCAAATGTGAAGTGCCCTTCACTTTCACTACCCCTTCTGGTAAAGCTTTGTAAATCTTTAAAATAAACCATCCAGCAGAATAATAATAATAATAATAATATATAATAATAATTCCCAATTGTCTGCAGGAAGGTAGCAACTCACCTAAATTTGTGGAAAATAAACTATTTATTCTAAGGCTTTTTATTGTACACTGGAAGGCTTTCTATCTTGTAGGTCACATGTTTCAAACTTTCAGCCCACGGGCCAAATCTGGGCAGCCATAAGTTTTTACGTGGTTCCTTAGAACAGAATAGAATAGCATTTTATTTATCAAGTCACTGTAGTTTTACCTGTATATGGCCAAAAAACATCCATATGAAAAGATGTGTAATATCTAAGTTTAACAGCTTGTTATTGGGCAGTTTCATCAATGCTTTCTGCCACAACCGGCCGGTTGAAGACATTCTTTATTTTGACGTGCCACAAAATTAAAACGAGTCTCCAGGTCGTTAGAGTAACTACCATTGGCGGCCAGCAGGTGGTAGAATTGCACAACTTCCTGAAACATCAACAAAATCTAGATGAACATAAAGTCCACGTTCACCTCTGAGAATTAAGTGACATCAGTTGTTTATGTAGTGTCAGACTTTTTTGCATGTTTTGACCTCTGACACCTCACACCACTCTTTTTTTGTCCTCTCAGGGAGCATCCAATCGGAGACAAGAGCTTTCAGTGCTACATTCGCCAGCAGTCTGAGAACACCACCTACTCTATCTAGCAGCAGCCCTGCATATTTTTCTCTCTTCTGCCCAGAACCAGCATATTTTCTTTCTTTACTGCAAGAAAACCAAACTCTAAAGCAGCCCAGCGTGTTCTGTTGAGTTGTAAATCTGTCTTTTTCTTTTTCAAGATAAGATGAAAAAGGACAGGTGCGTTCAAGCCAAATGATTTTTCCGAGGTAACTCATGAGCTGCTTTGGCAACAGGGATCCCCTGATTTACTGATTTGTACAGTTGTTAAGGAAACCCGATGCCAGACTTTTAAGAGCTACGTTGTGTTGGTTGGACCACACAACGGCGTCTCTGAACGCATTCCACAAAAACTGGAGAAACAAACGTCAGATCAGTGCGAAGAAAGAAGGGATGCAAAAGCTGAGCTATTCACACCACGCTTACATCAGCCCTGACGTCCCTCCTGCGGTGCGACGAGAGAATAAACTAAGCATTTCCACTGGACACTGTTCACGGTGATCAACACGCACTTTAATAGCCTCCAGATCCTTGGATGAACAAGCCTCACAGCACACTTTGAACGTCTTCTGTTGTCTAAGTGTATTTTTTCTTAATCATCGGTGAAATGTTTTACTGCATTTCGCCTCCGACAGACCAAACTTAAGAAAGAAGAAAGGACTTTGTCCCTATGCACTTGTGTGTGTGGTTTTTCTTTTTTTTTTTTTGGTTTATTCTGTTTTTTCCCAGTTCCCCTCTTGTAAAGCTGCAAGTGTCAGGGGGACAAAAGAAGGGATCGCTGGGACCAAGGAAATCTGAAAGTAGCTCAACGTCAGCTGTAAATTCTCACTCCATGCACAATTTTATGTTTCTGTTTCATTGTTATCATCAGCACGGGAAGCCTGGTTTAGTTTCTCACGTACTGCAGGGAAGACTGCAGAGAAGACTGCAGGTGTCATTAGCTGCTTACACAGAGTCTTTTTCGTGCTCTAACATGACTTGACTGCATCCACCACTAAAATCAGTTCCACAAATTCCCAGATACTCTCAACTCCAACTAAGTTGGGTGTAATGTTGGTTGGATTGGTGACACGTTAGATAATAAACCAATTTATTTTAGAGTTTGGCTCTCATGTGATAATACAACTTGTTGCCAGTTTAGAGCCACCATCAGTAGGGTTCTGTAGTCATTTCACCACGTCGTACTTTTGCATTTTTAGTCATTTGGTAGACTTCTGTTTCCAAAGAAAATAGGAGCCACTCTTCCTATCTATATTTTGATGATTTTGAACCTGCTTCTATAACCTTTCATACAAAATCAGTTTCTGCTGTGTAACAACTGAAATATGTTTATCTACCAGCTGGAGGACTCTTTGGGTCATTTTTATCCAGTTGGGGAGGATTAGCGCTCATATTTCAAGTAGCCCAAACAGGGATTAGAAACAGAAATACTGGAAATAGTGTCATATAAATTCTTTAAAAAAATACAATTATAAATGAAAAAATAAAAGCTGGGTGCAAATTTGGCAAAAGAGCAGTTGTTTTTAATCTGAACGCAGCTGTATGAGAGGCATTTAGAAAATGATCTCAACATAATGAAGGCACGTCTGTGAATATTCAAATAAATCAGTCCCTGGAAGCTTTTCTGTTAAAAGCTTTAACTGATACACCGGCAGCCACTCTGACTTAAGCTCTCACTCTTGCCAAACCAGTGCATGTGAAGTGTAGCCGTAGCCCCGATGGACTCTTGAAAACAGAAGAAGAAGCAGATTTTGTATTTTCTGAAACTCAGCTCATGTATATTTAGCCTCACAGGTGTTCCCTTGAAAACAGGATCCCAACCAGTGCCAGTCATGATTTTTTCTAATATCAACTTTTTAAAAAGCAATCAAATAAAATAAAAAAAACAACTGTTATTTAGAGATGTATTTTTCGTCTAACAGCCTGAACTGTTTTAAAAGCAGCTGAACACTTATTCAAACAACATTCTTCTCGTCTTTGATGACTGTGGTGAATTTTAAGGAAGCTTCTTGTTTTCTATGTTGTCATACGCAAACCTTGAACTGAGTGACTGAAGTAAGTGCGTGTGTTTGTGTACGCGCGTGTGTGTGTGTATTCTTGTGGTGTTTTGATGATGGATTTTATCGACAATTAATTTAAACCTTTTGGAACAGGTCATTTATTAAAAACAACCACTGCCCACTATCGTGCTAAGGACACTGTTTCCCCACTTTGGTCTGATTTAGTGCTCCCCTTATAAATATCTTTTATTCTTCTCCTCTAGAAAAAGAAAGAAATTCCTAGTAAATTATCATTTGTGAATTATTAAGAAAACAGTGTTGCTTTGACTTCTGAACAGTTTTTATTTTTTTCTCTTCAGTTGCTAATGCTCCTCAGGTGTATGAGACTGATATTTATTATAATTTTTCCAGTAAAGAGCCTGCTGAGGTGGTGCAGCGATGGCAGTTACGGTATAAGCACCTTCTCCATCCCAAAAGCCCCCAAAAAAGGGGGGGACTGAATTATGCAATAAAGATGATATGCAATAATGCCACAAATCAACAGTTCGCATCTGCTGACCTTTTTGCAGGAAAATGCCTCTAATAGCAGAGAGATGGTATAAAGGGAAAACAGTGTATTTTGTACAAATATTTTAAAAGTATTAAAGTAAGTGTGTTAAAATGTGTACATACAACAGCTGAATGAACGGTGCAAATGTGATGTTTTTTTTTCCTGAATAACTAAATGAATACAATATTAATGTAAATCTGGTGTATGTGTCATTTGTTCTTAACATCCCTCAAGAGGTGTGCTTTGTTATAGAAGTTACATGTTCTAGAAGGTTATAGAAATGTTTAAGTCAAGCAAAGTGTTAGGTGTGATAAGCTATGTTTCACAGTTATGCCACCATCACAATTTCCCCAGATAAAGATTCTGAAATGTTGCTAAAAGCTTTATTTTGGTCTCATTTTGGTCCACAAAAACATGCATATAACAGCCTTCTGGCTTGTATGTGTGTTTAAAACCAATTGTAGAAACTTAACAATTGCTTTTAAGACGGCTAGATTGCCTAATGTCAATTTACTTTTTGCTGTAATTCTTCTGACTAAACACCGACCAAGAAAGATCCAGTGTTATCTATAGTATGTTTTTTACAGAGAGCCAACCTGCTTAAAATATAGTATTTATGGTATTTGGGGTCAAAGGCCTCTCCACATGGGTTGCGCTTTATTAATTGTGCCACCACAGCACCCAACATTTTTAAAACTAACTTTTTGGGCCTTATGGTGGTGCAGAGCACACAACACACTTATGAAAGCCTTAGTCCTCAAAGCGGCCATCACAGGTTTGTGATGTTTGTGGTTCGAGGTTTGAGTCCCAGCCTAATGACCTTTGATGACTTGAGAAAAATGAGGTCGATGTTTGTGGTTCGAGTTGCTCCAAAATTAAGATGAATGCAAAACGTTTCTTAATAAATGTGAATATTAATATAGAGGGAGAAAATATCCACTTGCATCAACTACCTATAGCTTGCTAGCCAGATTTGCTCTATTCTAGATCTCAGCTCTGGGGGCCGTCCAAAAAAAAAAAAAAGCTGCACTTTGGACATACAGTGATTTAGGAGATAAAACTCCTAAATCAAGGTCATTTCATCCTTGTTTAACGTGGACATTAATATTTTTTAAATATTGGCTGAGTTGTGGGCTGTGGGCCCCCTTGTCCTGTATTGTGCTTAGTAACGCTATTTTCCGCCTGAGTTCAGCCACATTGAGTAAACAAAAGCCAGAGAGCGTCAGCAGCGTGTCAGCAGCGCTCCCTAGCTGCCTCCCTCTCTCCCTTCCTCTCCTTCACCCCCCACAAAAACACTTTCGGGAAAAATAAAGTTTGCCCCCCTCACGCCCCCCCACCTCCTCACGGACCTGCTCTCGGTCAGCCTACGCCAAACCGTGGCCTGTTGCTGGAAGAACGGCTCGACTATGTGGAGGCAGAAGCGGGCTCTTCCTGGGAAACCCTGGGCTTGTCTCGTATTACTAGTGGCGCTCGCCGATGCTTATCGCTGTAAGTACAGTCGCTGCATTTTGCGGGGGTGTTATTTATTTATTTATTTATTTATTTTTGCTGACATTGACGGGAGCAGAGCTCGTCTAGTCGGGGCGCATTAAAACGCAAACCGTGGCCCCAGTTTGAGCTTTCAGACTGGATGAAACCAGCTCAGAAAGTTGCAGGACTTTTTACATTTTAGAAAGATCAGAGGAGGGAAGCGGAAGGGTCATGACTCTCCCTGGAACAAAAAGCCTGGACAACATGAGCCGCTTACAACAACCAGTGGGGGCTATTTCTGGGAAGCAGCGGTTTCGCAATGAACTCCTTTCATTGCCAATTCATAGAGAAGCAATTAGGTTAGTCCAGAAACACATGGGCCAGCTGTCATGAGGGAAGAGACTCCTCTTGCATTCCTGCGGGGATCAGTCAGGCTTTGTTGTATTTCTATATTGCATTAATCACTATTGGAACCTCCAAATCAGCAAATCTCCTATTGTCTTTACACAAAGAAGATGTTTTCTGAACCTGGGTGTCTGTGTTAGTCCTGAACCAGAATACAGCTTCCCAGTTCCTGAGCAGGCAGCGGAGGGCCAACTCTCTGTTCGAGGAGAGCAAGAAGGGCAACCTGGAGAGGGAGTGCATCGAGGAGGTGTGCAACAAGGAGGAGGCAAGGGAGATCTTCGAGAACCACCCAGAGACGGTAAGGGTCCCCCCATCACATCATTTGCAGGATGTCAGACTTTGACACCAGCTTCAGCAGAAAATGAAGGAGAGGAGGATCAGGAATGGGGGAATGAAACAGAATATAGGGGAGCACTGAGAGAGTACACACACCGGAGGCGAAGTTGGAAGAAATGTAAAGCAAAAAAAAAAAGGCTCCAGCTTTACT
Organism: Poecilia picta; assembly: GCA_033032245.1. Classification (NCBI taxonomy): domain Eukaryota; kingdom Metazoa; phylum Chordata; class Actinopteri; order Cyprinodontiformes; family Poeciliidae; genus Poecilia; species Poecilia picta. The sequence continues at coordinate 14,220,877 of CM065355.1, read as the reverse complement.
AGAAGTTGAATTTGCAGATCATGCTTCAGATATGTGAAAATCCTTGAAAACTTTGAGAGAAGCTTAAGTTCACATCTTCAAATGTGTGTGTTCAGGTCATTTGTTTCAAATCATCGAAAGAAAAGCAACACGAGTACCAGATGAATAAAAAGTGGGTCAACTCCTGGTTGTTCGGACTTTAACTCGTGCCACATTTATTTACAAAGAATCCAATGAAGCCGTGTGAACTAAAAAGGGTCTGCGGGCCTTGGGAATAGGAAGCAGCCCACAGCATCACAGTCCCTCCACCATGCAATAGAACTTAAAGTCTTTTTCTGTCTTCTGACCCACCTGGAGGGTTTGTTGTTCTAAATAACATCTAATGGTTGTTATGGAGCCTTGGTGACGGTAAAGATGCTGCTCTTTACCTGCAGCTCTTTAACAGAGAGTTTTAGTTTACCTCCTGTTCCATTATGCTCCTGTTAAATATTGGAGGGATAAACGGCATTTAAACATGGATTGTTAATTTAAGGTTCATAGAAAGTCTGATCAACCTAAAAGAAATGTAAATAAAGACTATGACACTGGTTCAGATACATTAACTTTGGACAAATGCTAAGGAAACCAATAATTGTAGCACTGGTGACTTAAATAATTAATTCTTCTGACCATTGGTACCAGGTTGATTTTGGACGTATTTTGTTCTAAGTCCTGAAGTATGAAACATCTAACATTTGTCACTTTTTTTGGCAGGAATACTTCTACCCCAAATATGTCTGTGAGTTTTGCCATTTTAATTTTTAATTTTATTTATTTTTTTGCTATTTTCAGCATCTCGTGCTTTCATACCCGCGACTCATTTTCTTCTTTCTGTAGTGTGCTTGGGTTCCCACCGCGTCGGCATCAACAACCACAACTCGCAGTCAAACATCCCGCCTGACCTTCGAACCTGCGTAACGGGTGAGTTTTTAACGCAGGGTCTGCTTTTGCTGTGAATTGCTGCCAGCGTCATGCCGTGTGGGTCGGTGTGTCCTAAACCAGAGCTCAGTAACCAGTGCACGCCATACCCGTGCTACAAGGAGGGCTCAGAGCGCTGCGTCGACGGCCAGGCCTCCTTCACGTGTGTGTGCAAGCCGGGCTGGAAGGGGAAGCGCTGTGAGGATGGTCAGTAAACATTTTTCTGTTGTATTTTTAAGCAGTGTGATGTGTTTACTTTAAGGGTGCTTTTAAACTTTTAACTGAATATAAGTGTAAGCCCTTTTAGTGACTGAATATTGCTTTGTCATGGCCGTTGGTTTCTGCAGACATCGACGAGTGCTCAGATCCTGAGTTTCCAGCAGGATGCAACCAAAAATGTCACAACATACCAGGTAGTTTTCACTGCTTTTGTGACGAAGGCTTCACCACCAATGACAAGATCAACTGTGTTGGTAAGACCTGTTTTTTTTATGTATGTATAATTTCTGGCAGGTAAAGTTGAAGTCTTTACAACTTCACGGTAAAAAAAAACCCTTCTACTTAGGGCTGTAGTGATACAATAATCTCACGATACGACACGATACACGATATTCTGCTCACGATACGATAAATATTGCAATATTCAGCAAACACTGCAATTGAATACACTTTTGCAATTTTCTACAAGCTTTTAGAGGGACAGAGTGATTTTGGTGACATTTTGTGACTGTTATAGAGTTGGATTGAATTAATTTAACTGAAAACTGATTAAAAGCGCCAACTACACAATACCTGGCTCTGGTTGGACATGGACACAGACTTAAAATCGACAGCTGGACAAAATGAATCAAAGAAGTGGTGAGAAAACATGTTTTTTTTTTTATTGAAACAGTACAAATTGTAGCTTACATGCATTTGTGAAGTAAATAAAGTGAACCAAGTACCTGCTCTGAATAGTTTGATACCTTTTTAATCTTGACACTTAACATCTGAAGGAATCCCTCTAAGCAAATCACTCTCCCGGCGAAGCAAGCAGTGATATTTGCGGATGAACATAAAATGTTTTTCTAGGAAAGAAAATATCGATATATATCGCAAAATCAATATTATTACACAGCCCTACTTCTACTCAACAGCTGAGCACACAGACAGTTTGTTTTTCATTCTGATACTTTTCTTGCTAGTAATTCATGTGGATAGTTGAACCCTTCATGCCTTAAATCACAAACTCTGCTCCCCCAGCTGTTGCCCTCAGGGAGCACATCATTTGTTATTCCTGACCCGAAGGGCCAGCAGGTTTGCTGAAAACACCAAAACAGCCCAATAGCTCTAGGCTATTTGAAATAGCATATGGTTTTTAGACGTCCACTGTCCCATTTTTGATCATCTGGACATTTCCTGTTTTGTTCTGTGTGGGCAGCCCACTGTTTATCTTTTGAGTGTTGTCCAGTACAAAGTCTTCACAAACATGAACTCAGGCGGTCTGATGATTTGGCTTTTTGTTTTCATTTGGCGGGTTGCAGGAAGTGAGTGAGTAAGTAAGCCGCTCTGTTGCATGTGCATGTGAGCGTCATGTTGAGTTTCTGCTTCTATCCACTGTGTGCCTCGACAAGTAAACAAACCATGAAAACCAATTTGCTCACCCCAGCTCCTACTCATATTATTTTAATGTGTCATGATGAATAATAATTTCACATTCGGTGTGATTTGCACGTAAAATGTCAGAACACCTAAAAGATTCAAAGTTTGCAGACAGGCTTTGCAATGCTGCTATAAACTGATTCTGATCTAATTCTATTTGACACATTTTAAGGTGTCAAATAAAATCCCAAATGAGATGTTTTTTTTTTGTTTTTTTACCAGAGATGGTGTACATTTGATTTATCTTGTAAACCTTATGAATATTCCTTAAGCAGTTTATATTTTGATGTCTAACAAGGCTGTTATTGTGTTTCTTTCCAGACGTCAATGAGTGTGTGTTGTACCCCAGTATTTGTGAAAAACCAGCTAAATGTGTCAACACACCAGGCATGTATGAGTGTCAGTGTCCCCTCGGATTTAAATACAACTTCACTTCCAGGACATGCGATGGTGAGAACTTTACCCTGCCAGGCTTCTGTCTCACCTAACATGCACATAATGTCATTTTAGGTGTTGAATACATTAGTGACTCTCATCATGTGAAACCTTCTTTACTTTTTTTTTTCCAGTTGTTGTTTTTCTATTATTATTTTACCTCTAAGGCTGTCTCCTCGTGTATTTCACCAAGCAATCCGAATGTCTTTTACAATTTTCCTCTCGTTGTTGCAGATGTGGACGAGTGTGAGACGCATTCGTGTGACGGGACGTGTCACAACACGGTGGGCAGCTACTCGTGCCACTGTGACGGCCGTCGGGGGTTACAGCTGGCAGCAGACAAGCGATACTGCGAGAGGATCCCCATTTGCGTGGACCTGACAGACTTTAAACACCCCGAGATGCTTTACCTAGGGGAGCAGTTTGCAGGCTTTCCAGTCATCTACCTGCGCTTTCGCCTTCCTGAAAACACAAAGTAGGTGTTTAACAAGCCTAAGCATATGCTGATGAGTGTAACTGTGGTTCAATCTTTCTACATTTAGTGAACATTTCTGAGACTGCGGATGTTTTCTACACATGAAACAAAATCACCTATCTCCCTAGCAAAAAGTGCCATCACCTTTGGGTTTTGAGATAGTTTTCTGTTCCTTTATTCATCTGTATGTCTTGGTTTGTTTTAGGTAATATTGGATTTTATTGTCGTATCTGTCTTAGCATTTTAATGACTTGAATGACTTGTTTCTTAATGATTCAGTCCTGTATTTTTTGTTGTTGTTTTTTGTATTGTCTTGTTGGTGGAATTTGTGGCTTAGCAGCACTTTTGGTTTTGTTGGTTAAAGCTTTCTTAAGACCATTTTTATACCACATTAACAAGGAGGACAACAATAATTGTTTACATATTGGACTTTTATGGAAATGAAACTACGAAAATTTAACCCTAGATGGAATGGTCCATATGAATTATAGGTGTGGTAGATTTTCAGAATATTTTGCTACTTTTGTGAATTGACATTATATTATAACAAGAACTATAATAAACACCTTTTAGACTTATAAAGGATGTCCCACTGGTTTTGCCGATATGATCCGCATTTTGTCAACTCAAATGGGTTTCATACATTTGGCTATTCCTGTGTACTCACCCAGCCTTAACAAACTTCTTTTAGGGCCCGGTTTTGTTGGTTGAAAAGTACTAACCAATCAATGGTGGTGCAATAGCCACATTTATTCAAATACTTCATCCATCTTAAACACCAGAATAAAAACAGTAATTCACGTATAATTTCTTTACGTGAATTATACTGAAGTCTCTGTAGCATAAGAAGAGATGCTGAAGATACTGTTACCATGACTACGTCCATAATGACAGTCATGATGGTCCAGAGGGTTATTTCATCTATCTTTGTCTTTGATAGATTCGCGGCCGAGTTTGACTTCCGAACCTTTGACCCAGAGGGAGTTGTCCTGTATGCTGAGTCAGCCCCTGACTCGTGGTTCATGTTGGGACTGAGGGCTGGCCGCATTGAAGTCCAGTTTAAAAACCAGCACACCTACAAGGTTACAAGCGGAGGAAAAGCCATCAATGACGGACAGTGGCATGTGGTAAGGTAGTGCGACACGTCAGTGAGTTGCTGCACCCAGAAAAAGCAGGTTCCTTCCTTCTAGCTGACGGAGAGATTGCTGATGTCTTGATCGATAAGCTGAACTGATTACAGAGGTTCTGCTCTGAAAGCTGTAAGGCGTCAGCCTAACGCAAAGTGATGCAGTGCGACATTGTCTGTGTGGTACGCAGATCTCGGTGGACGAGCTGGAAAGCAGCATCAGCGTGAAGATCAGTAAGGAGGCAGTGATGAGCATCAACAGCCCTGAGAATCTCTTCACTTCAGTCAATGGCAAACTGGAGACCAAAGTCTACATCGCCGGGCTGCCCAACCGCACAGACAACATCATGAAGCCTGTAAGCTGGCCCAGTCACAGCAGAGAAATAACGATCCCTGACAGGGCTAAGTGGATGTGTTTGACACATAAAATCCAAACTGTTCTTCCATCAGATCAATCCCCGACTCGATGGCTGCATCCGTGGCTGGAACCTGATGAACCAGGGGGCATCCGGCGTCAAAGAGGTCATTCAGGAGAAGGAGAGCAAACACTGCTTCATCTATGTGGAAAGAGGGTCCTTCTTCTCAGGGGCTGGACTGGCACACTTCGACATAGACTACAGTGAGTAAGTTAAGTCATGCTTTATTAATCCCTGTGGGAAAGCTTTGAGTGTGTGCTTGAGTAATCATAAGGTGCTGCAGCAGGACTGACTGTATAGTTGAATATGCTCTCTTTAGTTTTAAGAAAGCAATAACACAGTATAAAAAGAAACGATATATTTGAAAAACAAATCTTGCTTGGAAAAAGAAAACCCTCAGGCTTCAATGTAAAACTTGCACAGACTCAACTGGAAATCAGAGGTGAACTTCGGGTCGAGGTTAATACTCAAACTCTGCAGAGCGGCACTTTCCAAATGACTCAGTACTTGGTTGTATAGTTCTAAAAATTAGCTTTATGTTGACAAAGTCCACCGATTTAACTAAAAAAAATATTTTGGAGCAAGGTTTGGTGACACACCATGAGTGGATAAACAAGCCAAAAGTTTGAATTGGTGAGACATACTTGAGCAATCTCCAGATGGCATATAAAATCCAACAAGCTTCAGATTCTTTACCACCAATTGAAGATGTAAATTCATAATTGGAGCCTATGAATTTGAAGGTAGCTGAACCATCCTGTTTAATTTGAACAGTAATAATGCATTTTTTGCATAAATAGGTGACTCTGGGAGCTGGAAGGTGGATATAATGATGAACATCCGTCCATCAAGGAGCACAGGTGTCCTCCTCGCTCTTGTCTACAACAACACAGTCCCCCTGTCGGTTGCTGTGGTAACAAAGGAGGAAGAAGATGCAGTGAGTTAATCGATACTGATATTGGAAATAAACTCATGTTCGCATTAGATCAAACTTTTGTAACTTCATGTGCATTTGCACTGCAGAACCTGCAAGTGTTTCTGGACGGCGTCTCTGTGGCCACGCTGGACTCGCTTATGTTGTGTTACCCCGATCGGTTGATGGTGCAGCTGAACGTGACTCCAACAGAAATCCAGATCTCTGCAAACTCCTCCACTGTTGGCTACATAAAGTCTGAAACCCTGCAGAAGGCCCTGGAGCAGCTCAACACCACCATGCAGAACCCCATAAGCACGTACATTGGCGGGATACCATGTAAGTTAAAGAACAAAGGTTAAAACTTCACGTTTAAGTCTGATAGAAGCCCAGACATGAATCTTAAGGAAGGAATGTAAGTTAGGAATGTGGTGGATCTGTTAAAGCTTACACGTTTCAGCCTCAGGGTGGGGCTATAGCACTGCCAGGAGGAAACAGGTACTTTAGTGTGGCAGGACTTAGTAGAGTGTGCAATATTTTATTGCTTTAATCAACACAATCAGTTGTTTGAGCTTCTATCAAGTGATGCATTTTTCACTGGCAAATGTTCATTGGTAGTAAAAACACTGCTGGGTAATGAAGCATGGATTCCCACTGCAGGATTTTACTAGCTACTACATTTTTTCTGAAGTGCATTGAAGCAAAAAAAGGAAAAAAAACGACACTGCCAATTCTGCTTTTTGTGTCACAAGAGGCATAACAATTGAGCTATTCATCAAACTTTAGTGTAAACACTATACACACAGTGTAAGAATTTGATTAAAAACAAGAAGAAAGGAGATGTATTCAAATGGATGCATTGAAAAAAATTAGTTCAAGTTGTGCTGTGGTGGTGCAGGGGTTAAGCACAACCCACATATGGAGGCCCTAGTTCTCGACACAGCTGTTGTAGGTTCGATTCCCAGCCTTGGCGACCTTTGCTGCATGTCTTCCCCCCTCTCTCATTACCCACCTTCCTGTCAATTAACTATTGAATAAAGGCCACTAGAGCCAAAAGAAAATTAGTTGTCATTTGGCTAATGTGATGTCACAGAAAGGGGCATAAAAGGAGGGAAGCTTGTTTTGGGGAGCGGTGGACTTTATCCTGATTAAATGACATTTTACAACAACAAAAACAAAACAAATATGACATGTTTTATGCATACAACTTGTTTTTCTGGCATTAATTCAGACCAAATGTTTGCCGTTTTCAGTTGGCTAGTTACCAAACTTATTTCTATCTGCTTAATGCCAGAGTGGTGAGATAGAGAAAAGAAAATAAACCAGCAGAGATATCAGGAAGAGGACTCTGGAACCCATGTGTTTGAATTCTTGTGTACAACTTCCAAATACCTAAAAGTGACATATTTATACGAAGGTATACACACCAGGAGAATGTCTAGCCTTCACACTGTTCAGGAGGAAGATGTGTTGTGTGTCCCAGAGATGAATTTATTTTGGTGCAAAATGTGCAAATGTGCCCCAGAACAAAACCAAAAGGTGTCATGAGGGTTACTGAAACCAGTGAGAGAATGCCATTATCCACAGTGAAGCAAGTCAGGAACTGAAATGTGCTGAAATGCCACTCGTTGAGGAAGAAGCCATCGCTCAAAAAGCAAAACGAGAAGCTTGTGGAGGAAAAGCAAAGGTTGCTTGATTCATACAGCTGAAAAGTTTCAGTAAACTGTTGATAAAGACTTCTCTAAAATTTCTGTTATCATTTTGAAAATGCTACACAAAAGCAATTTTGGTTATTCTAAAAAAGGAAACCCTCCCTGTCCAATGTTTAGTCATTGGTCAGGGAGGCAAAGTTATGAATCAGTTGTGGACTTTTTGTTTTATACATAAAAACAATTTAAATGATTTTACAAAAAAAAAATCCTGGTAGCTTTAAAGACGTCACTGAAGTTTTATGCCCATTTATCAGCTTTTTTTTCAACTCTCTTTCTTTCAGCTGAATGTCCCTTTGCCTGTCACGCCTGTGTCAGCCTTTTACCACGGCTGTATGGACATCAGCATAAATGGCAGACAGCTGGACTTTGACGAAGCACTGAGTAAACACAACAGCATAAAGTCTCATTCCTGTCCTCCTGTCAGTGACCCAGGACACCCTGATGTGCATCGCCCTGCATAGGAAATGACCTTAATTAGCAAACCATTAAAAAAAAACTTCTCAAATTAGCCAACACCCCACATGGGACACCTCTGGGGATGTGTCAGGTAGAAAATGGAGTTTTAAGAGCTGTTCTTCATCCATGCTGTGTAACTTTGTTCACCCTTTTTATTCCGGGTTTCTTGGTTGGTCTTAGCTTCAGCAAAAGCTGGACATTATGGTTGTAGCAGTTTGTTGCAATAAATGTAAAATTTTCAACATATTTTGACAGACAGAGTTGCGTTCTGCAGTAGCAGTTTGTACTGAGCAACATACGGTTGCCTTTGTGTAGATAAATAAACAAATGGCCACTGTTGGCCAGGCTCTGATGGTACCCTGTCCTTGCCACAGTCACGTTCCTATCTGTGTCTGTCTGAGAAAAAGAGGCAGAACCTGGAGGCCTCCGACTCATGTGTCTTTGGATCTACAATACTTATCTGGGTCACACAGTTATCGAAACCTTTGGTCTCCAGCTCGGGTTGATAATATTATGGGTGCATAATTCACAGTGTATATAAAAGACAAACCGTGTAGTTCTTTCTGCTGTATTTTTTTCCCCTCAATTTTTATTTTAATAAAACTGAATTAAAGCAATGGTTCTTACATTTTATTAATTCTGTCCTCTTGCCTCAAATAATACTGAGTTTAAATTCAAAGTCATTATACTCAGGACGGAGGGATCAGTTAAACAGAACAGGGTCAGGTACAGTATATTGACTGATTAAAATTATGCTGTCATATATATAAAATGTGACAGCAGCACAGACGCAAACAGTAGGAATTAACTAATTTAATAGTAAACACTTTTTTAAATAACCTCTCCAAAGTTTTGAAATCTATTCTGTAAATTCTCAAGCATTCTTGCTGATTTAGGGTACCTATTGCAGATTAGCTTGCATTGCTTAGGGATGGCTCTGTATTCAACAAGGGAGTTTTTCCCCCCCAACTTCGTGTGCCAAAATAACACCAATTCTGTTTATCAATTTGACGTATAAAAAAAAATACCTCAAAACAAAGTGAATTTTTCCAGTCTGCTTTCAGTACACATTTGAAAAGAAAAAGTTAAGTTGAAAAACTACTTTATGGACATTTTATTCCTATTTCACTAAAATGTTGAAAACTTTTCAAGCTAAAGCTCAAAAGTTAGGTTCATTCTGAATAAGAGCACAAATCTTATTCTTAATCCTTACTAGAACTGTGTTCACATGGTAGATGGGTACCATGTTGCTCATGTTTCAATACCAAAAAGACAAAAAACACTAGAGCAGAAATAAAAACTAAAACAAGAAAATGTAACTCAAAAAACGGATGATAATTGTGTACAGTATCCAGAATATAAAAATGAAACTGTTTGCATCTAATTTACAGGAAATGAAACAAACTAAAAATGATTTCTTGGCAAAAAATTTGTTTGGCAAGAATACAAACAACTGCGGGAGGTTTTCTGAGTTACGCAACAGTATTTCCACTGTGCCACTAGACCAGAAAGGACAGCACTTATATGAAAGTAAAAATAAATGTTTTAACCACCATTAAGAAAAAAACAACATTTCAGAGAATGTGACTTTTCTAAATACTCTTGTGAATAGATATGCAAGCTTAATGTTAAAAACAGTTTAAGTCTCACAAAACAGTTCAGTCAAAAATGATTCAAACCCCTGGCAGATTAACTCTAAATTAGTTTTCATTCAACCAATCAATTTTTTTCCTGATAGAAAATTTTGACATTTCTCAAAAAACAATAGTAAAATGTAAACAGAATATGAATTTCGAAACTATAAACTTTTTCAATAGTTTATTTATATGTCCAATTATTACCGTTACCCACTTGTCCTTGCAGGATTGTTGGTGGCAATCTACATGACATTTTCTTAATAATAATGTTAATATCTGTATTGTAATTACAGTAAACAATCTCTTCTTACCATCCCTGATCTGCTTCAAACTCGTTTTGACAATTTATCTGTGGTGTGGGCTCCAAGTCTTCGAGGTTAGTAGGCCTCCTTGCCATTACCCTAATCTTTGGCTCCATTCACAGATTATCTGGCAGACTGAAGGTCTTACCTATTCTGCCTTACCTATTCCAAACATATTTTCAGTCAGAAGTAACACTCTAACATTTACCTGACACAAATCTTAATGGGGAATGAATAATTCAGTGCTTCACCACATAATAATAACCCACACTGACCCCTCACTAGGTCATCCCTACCCCTGAATCGGTCACCTGGATCATTTTAAAATTTACCCCCCCCCCCCCCAAAAAAAAAAAAATACACCAACAACAAAACTTATATTCAGTGTTAACATCCTAGAGAGCCGCATTCCTAACTTGAACAGAAAACACCGCATTACTTATCTGCATTGCATTCCACCTAAGCCAATAGTTGAAGTAAGGTGAAATCAGTTTTTTTTCCAGTGGGGTGGCCGTGTCCACTCGCTGAGAAGAAGAAGAAGAAGAAGAGGGAGGGAGGGATGGAGTTGCGTGGACAACTGCATCATTACAAACTCCTCAGAGCGACTCCCCCCTCCAGAAGCACCACCGTAAGTCTTTCTCTGCAGACCCACACCGGTAGGTACACGGAGGACGAAGCAGGGAGAGGATAATTCACCCGAACCGCAATGGGGACGAGCTGAAACCGCAGACACGAGACGGGCTCGACTGTTTTTATTCCGTGCGCGTGCTGCTTGAGAGAGAGCAACGCTTAGTCCTCGAGGCGACAGAGACGTTGGAAGCTGCTAACGGACGGAGACAGACGGTGTGGAGGTTACCTGAATATACCTGCAGTGTTTCACACCGACCTTAGCTCGGACGGAGACGGGACTCGGAGACCACCGACACGGGACAGGAGAAAGTTTCTCAAGCTTTTAGCGCCACCTTAGCGGCTAAACAATGTGGCTGACCCCGACAAAGTCCGTCTCGACGTCGGTTGCCCTGCTAATCCTGCTGGTCGTCCGCTGGTCCCACAGTGGTAAGTAAACAGTTACATGCTACGGCAGGCTATAGCTAGCTCGCTAATTTCAATTTAATATGAAAGCATTGCTTTTTATTTTATATATATATATATATATATATATATATATATATATATATATATATATATATATATATATTATATATATATATATATATATATATATACGCGTCACAATCCTCATTAATGGTTTTGACGGTTAACCTGGGGGTATGTCGCAACATTTTTTCTCGTTCCCAGATGGTTAGACATGTCTTCGTTAAAGGGCGCATTTTGTTTTCTTTTTAGTTTTAATCTCTCCCCAAGAGGCGAACCAGTTTTTGAGAAGACACAGGCGAGCAAATCAAGTTTTTGAGGAGACCAAGCAAGGGCACTTGGAGAGAGAGTGTGTGGAGGAAAGGTGCACCAAGGAGGAGGCTAGAGAGATTTTTGAAAACGACCCAGAGACGGTGAGAATATAAACAATTTTGTTGGACTTTTCAAGCTTGTTCCCGCTTCCATCAGTGGCATTATTTACATGTGTATATGCACGATGCCTTGTTTATATGATGATCGCATTTACTTCAAACTGATTACTGCAAGTGACACCAGACTAATGATTCATTTTCTGGTGCTTTGGGTGTTTTTGATCTATTGTGTTCTGTGATCTGCTAGCTGTCACCACTGTTCTCATGCTGAGGCCCTGACATGTTGTTGTCTGTCCTATTGTCTCTGTGATCAACTTTGAGTCATCTTATTAATGAAGCTTCAGCTCATCATTTCCAGTTTTGACAATAACACCTCTGTCTTTAAACTCACTCCTCACCACTTTTGTGCACAGAAAGACATGCATTTAATTGTATGATTGATATTGGCATCTGCTTGGCTTGTGTTTTTGCCAAATATGAGAAACACATGGATAATGTCTGCATCCATGTTTGTCAGACTGGCTCACAAATGCAAGTCAAAGTTGCAAACAAACCCGTACTAAAGTGACTAATAAAGAAAAGGTGAGAATCCTTTTTTCACACATTGCATCACTAAACTACACCTTGTTTTTGTCTCAACATTTAGCCACGAAATAAAACATGGAGGTGTGAGCTGAGATTATCTTCCTTAAGCTTTTTATGTTCTACATGTGATGAATATGTAAACAAGCACCAAAGACAAATAAATTAAATCTTAATCTATGCAGTCGTATTTAGTCTTTGACAACATAAATCTGGACACTGGTTGTATCAGGTGTCAATATATACAAGATGCTCTGAGAATTTTTGTTCTTGATATTTTGAATTAAAATGTTGAGATTAATAATGACTGAAAACAGTGAGAGTGGTTGGCATTTTGCAGCATTAAGGCAGTAATCCTTTGGCCTTTAACTAACACTTGTGAGGATTTGACGTAGAGAATTGAGAATGCTTAAACGTGTTAATCTATCACTCACAGATTATTGATTAGATTAGCAAGTCAGAGAGACTTGAAGACTGGAAGAGGGGCAAAATAAAGAGGATTGAAAAGCCTAAAACAAATGTCAGATCAAATATAATTGCTAAAAAGGTAAGTATTTAGTGACATAAAGCTGCAGTCTTGTTCAAAGCTACATTATTCATTCAGAAGGTTCCCATTTCTGACTCTGCATTTTCTTCCTGCTGCAGCTTTTTAGCTCCGCAGAGACCGAACAACATCTTCTGTGGCATTATACACACTCACATCAAGTTCCCACTTGAGGGTGACTCGAGTAACTAATGCAAGTTTTAAGTTTAGAAACAGTCTAGAATTTGACAACTCATTTGCTGCATGAAATAATCTGCCTTTATTTATTGTAATTGTCCCCAAGTGATGGTTTATTTAAAAAAAAAAAAAAGCCTGGCCCTTTAATTTGGTGCATTGGTTCTCTCTGCAGCAAGCCTCTGTGCCTCAAGGACTATCCTTTTTGCTAGTTTTCTGAAGATTTTGACCTACATGTGGCTGAGTACTGCAACCAGGAGCCTTGAGGAATATTATGGCTATTAGGAATGCAGAACATTTTTTTAGGAAGTTACTGAGGAAAGAGTGTGTAGATTAGTTCTGTCTGTTTTGTGTAGCTATAACACATGTGTGGGTAAGAGAAGAAGTATAGAAGTGACTCCACATCTTTAAAACTATCATGTGTTACAAAGACTTCCCAGTTAATTGTGAATTTATATTCAAAGTAACTAAAACTTCTTTCTTTTTCTGTCTGATTCAGGACTACTTCTATCCCAAGTACATAGGTAAGTTCTTTTTTGCCTAAAACACTAAATCCTCACTCTCTATTGGTTTGATTTGCAATTTCTTCATTTGTGCTGTCTGTTCTTTGTCTTTGTTCAGGCTGTGTGGAGAAATTTGGGGATTCTGAAAAGAAAAAGCAGGATCTGATCACATGTGTGCATAGTAAGTTTGATTTTTAAATGTGGTTACTTAAAACTGATCATTCCTTATTGTTTCCTCAAACTTTCTTTCTCTTTAAATCTTTACTTGTATGCAATGCTACACTCAGAGGAGGGCATCTCATTGTGCTGCACTGCAGTGACATTGCTCTGCATCACTCAGAGGCATCTTTTTCCTGATGGAGTGGAAGTTATCTATTTCCGATTTCTTTGTCAAATCTAGTCTAGTTTTTTTTTTTTTTTTTTTGAAATGATGCCCAGGCTTTCGTGTGTAACGTTGCAGCACTTTGCCACAGTTAATGCTGCACATTGGTTGATGAGGACACACCCTTCATTCATCACATACTCACTCTCTGCAGTTGCTTCTTTGTGAGCCGAACCAGTGAAGGAGTGACGTGAATAAAAAAAAAAAAAAAAAATTGTCTGACGTAAAATGAGGACAGGATTTTTCTGCTGCATCAGGGTAGAGGAGACGTGGAGCCACCCGGCTTTTACGCTATTGGCTGTGGAGTCTCCGGGTGGGTGCCATGATTCAGCTACATCACTGAGGCACTTAAAGACACGGCAGTGCTTTCAGCAACGACTGACTGCACGCAATGTCTCCCGCATCACTTTTTAATTTTATTTTTTTCATATTCAATCCATCCTGTCTCTCCTCCCTGCACTGCAGAATGGTGGCTCTTTGCAGTGCTTTGATCAGTTCAGTCCTCACAATTAACTTAAAGTTACATTTTCACAAACATAAAACTAATAATGGCTGCTTTTAGAAAGTATGACAACATTAAATACATGTGAATTAATGGGTGATTGACATGATTAATTATTATATTTAAACAAATCATCCACAGATCTTTCATCCTTTTTGGATGTATTACTGCAACTAACAATTATTTTAATGACTGATTATTCTGACGATTAAACTGTTAATCGAAAAAAAAAACTTGGCACATTTTGCAGATTTTTCATTTAAGCACTTAATCCGTTTTTTACAGTAGAAATACAAGGTCATTGCCTGTTTAATGATTTGAAAAGCATCTCTAGTTCTTTTAGGAATGTAATCAGACTGTCTTTTGAATTATATTTGTGAACGGGTTTTAGAGACTTAGCATTCAGAACATGAATCCATGCAAATCTTCTGCTTGTAATGAATGCTGTTGTTTTAAAAATCCTAAATGTGAAGGTGAGGGAAATGGAAACCACTGTACATAATGCGAAGTAGGCATGCTTGTAAAGTTGATTCTTTGTGTTTCGTGAACTAGTTTCTGTTTTTCTTCTTCAGACTGTTCCTTTTCTGTCACTTACTGAGCTGGAGCTGACATGCCTATACTTGTCAAGCATTCAGACTCCACTGCTATGATAACTGTAGCAGAAGAAACAAGATTTGCATTCTCTTACGCAAGCCTAAGATGGCATAGAGAACTTAAGAAGAAGTATTCATTGGAAAAGTAAAGTAAACACATTAAAATGCAGTTGGTATCAGTTTGATATTTTCTATTGAGAGCTATAGCTCTCGTAGGAAAACCCAAATAGGGCATATCCAGGAGGATAGGTTACCCTGCGTTAGGCTATTTATACTGAATTCCTGATTTGCAGAATATGAGATTTGTCCTTCCTCTATGTTCTCTGCTTCACAGTTGCATGCAGTGTGTGAATGTCGCACACGTTCTTCTGTATCACCTTTAACAGGTAACTAATAACACCCATTACCTCCTGTTTTTCAAACCCTTAAGACATTCCAGACCAGTGCTCTCCGTCTCCTTGCAATGCCAGAGGTACGGTGCGCTGCGAGGACAAAAAGGGCGATTTCCACTGTCACTGCTTTACAGGCTGGACAGGAGCCAATTGTGAGAAAGGTATGGTCATCATCACATGACTCGACATTGTGAGCTGGATCTCAGCAGAGGTTGAATTTATGCAGTGTCACCCAGAGTCGGTGCAGACATCTCTCCACTCCGACCTTGGTTCTGACAGCTAACGCCTGTCCTATCTACAGCTGGAAAGATCTGGCTCAAAAGATTTTTTTATTTGGGTTTAAGGTCATGTATCTTGGTAAGCTGAAAGTAATTAGTTTCTTTCTATTTCACTTTGTCTTTCTACTTAAGCTGTTTATGACGGGAATATGATTACCCAACTGCTGATGCAGTTATTATTCATGCGGGGGAGGATGGTTAGATTCCTTTGAATGGCATTAACAGGAACTAGAGTTCAAAACAAGAATGTTTCTTTCTACAGAGATCAGCATCATTTAAAGGAATATTGCTGTACAAGCAAGAACTGGAAAACATACTTAAGTTAAATCCAGGTCCAATGGGAGGGAGAGAGAGGAACATTTCCACTGTGACTCATTCCACCACCTTACTGTGAGAGGAAAACTGTAACAGATTTAATTTGACTTGGGCCAAACCTTTTCCAGAACATGACAAGTTTGCTCCTTAGACCTCTGCTGCAATCCTCAGCCACAGTTACAGAGTGCCGTAGTTATTTTTAAGGACTTTTAAGAAAGTAAGAATTCAATTCATTGGGATTAAGAAGTCCTGCACTGTTCAGAAGCTTAGAATTTACTTTACTAATCATTCTTACAGTAAACATCTTATTCAGGCACCACTTCTAAATCCAGTGAGCTTCCTGCTGCACAGGTTCAGATTGGATGTTTTCTCTTATTATGTTGACAGTAGTTTTGGTTTTTCGGCAGATGTCAATGAGTGCACCAGAAATAATGGAGGTTGCGAACATAAGTGCAACAACACTATTGGAAGCTACCGCTGCTCCTGTCATGATGGCTTCATGCTGGTGGGTCGCCACATGTGTAATGGTAAGCCACAAACCACTGAACCATTTATTCTAACGACTGGGGTCCCATCGCAGCTGCAGCTGCAAATAACCGTTTGTTACTGAGGTTTCTTTTTCTTTTGAATCCACTTTAGACCGAACAAATATAAAACTACGTTATCAATAAAAATTAAGTTACTTCCGAAATTGTTTTATTTTAATTTAATTTAATTATGCTTCCATACCGCTCATATAACGTCTATAAAAATTTGAAGAGTAACAAGCTCCCTTTATAAAGGCTTAATTTAAGTTGTTGTGATGAACACAGACTACTTTAATTGATTGATGTAATTACTTTAACGTTGTTAACCAGATTCACCTGTTCTCCAAAGTCAAATCAATCTCATGGTTCGCCAATAAGATGGACACCTGAACTGCACCTTTCTATCAGGTTTTTAAGAACTGCACTCAAAAAGAAGAGGAATAGATTTTATATTCGTGATTATTATTTATCTGAAGAACCAACATAAAAAGTTTGAGACTTTACCAAGGATTATAGGGGAAAATATAATGTCTAATTTTACAGAATTAAGGTTTTCTCACTACTTTAAAAGATAAACAATTCTTCTAACACTTGATTTAGAATAGTTTATATTCATTTTGAGATTTATGTCTTATTTCTAATTTAAGGGAGAATCTCGTATACGTCACAAACTTTCTCATTTGAAAACGATGAGAGAAAATAATTTTCTTTGTTAAACTATTCTACTATACGTCTGCTGAGAGTTGCTCTTTATGTCCAAGTTATATCTTAGCTGTGCATTGCTAAACGCATCATTTAACAATGATAAGAGCATATTACATTCATAAGTATTGGACCTTCTTATAATTAATTGCTTTGGGTAGAAAGTAATGAAATTGGTAACATTTATAATCTCTTGTTTTAACTAATTGTAGACTTAATACCACTGTAAATGGCGTTCACATACTCAGAATGGACAATTTAGAGGTCTTAAAAACACATAACTTTTAAGAAACAAGCTTATTATTTTTCTGAAAAAAACTTTGTTTTGTTTGAACTACATATTATTTTTGACTAAAAAATCCAATTTTGCTGACTGTCTGAAATCAGGAAGAGAGCAAAGTCTCTGGAGATAATAGGAGAAACTCCAAGGATTGCATCACGTTATTTACAATATCATCTATAAATAAAATTTTAGCAAATATTCATTCATTCCCTATAGCTGAACTTAATAAAACTTATATATATCAGTTTTTCAGGTAACTAAGGATGAGGATACATCTGATCACATGTTGTTTTACTGTTGATTACAAATATTTAAATGTACAATTTGATAAAATCTCACTTTGACATGAACTGAACACACACTTTGCTTGATTTTTTAAATTTTTTTAGATATCGACGAGTGTCAGGATGCAAGCGTGTGCGGAACAGCCCTCTGTCAGAATAACAAGGGCAGCTATGACTGCTTGTGTGAGGACGGCTACGTCTACGACAACAAAAGCAAAAGCTGCATTGGTGAGTCTGTGCAGCCATTCACAATAAGAAAAACTGGGGCAGTTTTATTTGATCTGGCACGCGAACAATGTTGTCCTCAGCAGGCGCCCGATGTAGCGCCGCTGTAGGTCATGAAAAGAAAGCAAAAAATATTTTGAACAATTAGGCAACAGTTCACTGTTGATCAAACGTTGTTTTTAACATTTTAGGTTGTCCTACCGAATAAAATTTTAAGCACCCATGCAAATTAGACAAGGTTCTTTTTTGCAAGACCCACAGATTGTTTTGGTTCTCCATATTTGGTTCTCCAAATATGGATTCATAGATCAAGGAATTTTAAAAACATAAAGACATCCATCCAGTTAATTACCTGTTTAATGATTACATGTATTTTTAAAGTTGAATGTGTTTATTTGATCTGCTGTGTGTTTCCCAAGACATGCAATAAGATGCTCTAAAAAAACCTCATTTTTATCTTGACTGTTGTTATAAGTTGATATAACAACAGAATCAAATGATGGAAATATAAAATGAAAGCCAACAATGACTCGGTGGGAACCAGACTTTTCATAACCTCGGTGTCCCTCCTCAGAGGATTGAAGTTTATTTAAGCCAATCTTTTCATGGCCATGTAAGGTTGTACGTGAAGCTCCAAAGTACTGCCCAGCCAACGTCAGTGACCTCTTCACTCAAGTGTTGTGTGCATTCCTTCTGTGTTGAAATGATAGACAACCCTCTTTCTTTCAGTTTTGTCAAGGTTTTTTTTTGTGTGTGTATTTTTAGTTCTTGGAAGTTACGTTTTCCCTGAAAATGATGGTGTATCTTTGATAAGACCGTGAACTCTCTGCTTCCCTGTAATCTTGGCACCACAAGCGTTCTTCTCTTTAATCCATCCGACCTCTGTTATCACTTGCAGATGTGGACGAGTGCCAGTCTGGCGTTTGCGAGGAGGAGTGTTTGAACATTCCCGGGAGTTTCCGTTGCTTCTGTGACGGTCGTCAGGGCAGGAAGCTGGGTCGTGATCTGAGGAGCTGTAAGGTAGTCGTATCAGGTTCTGTTCTTGTTGGAAACCGAGAATTAAAATCTACTTTATCATTACATTTAAGTTAAATGGTTTACAGATGCATCTGAGAACCCATCAAAAATAATTAAAGCCTTTTACTCATAATAAAAAACCAAACCACTTGTAATAATCTCTGCATGTTTTCAGTTGCACTTTGATGCTTTGTTTGATAGAACTGGTACATTTCTAAAAGGTCTTGAAGCATCAATACATAACTCAGGACGTCAGACAGTCTTGATGCTTGTGTACTTTTATCATTTCATAAACTACCTCATTGTGCCTGATGGTATCATTGTTTTGGTTTGTTCTCCAGCCTATAACGCCGTGTATGTCGCCTTCCCTGAAGAGAAATCCTCGTTCTCTTTATTTGGGTCGCATGTTCAGCGCCGTGCCCGTGGTGCGGCTGCGTTTCCGCCGCAGGGTCCACACCGGGTAAGAAAATGTTCCTCATGCTTATCACCAGCAGTGTCTGAGACAGTCCCTATATTTATACCCTGCTTAATGAAGTCATTGTTCCAGCCTTAGTTCAGATAATGTTGGTGTGTCTGGCCGTCTTTAACTTGAGCCAAGGAAGTAATTCATTTTCAGTCAACAAACTCAAATGTTATAGTTTGAACTTTTGAGATATGAAGGATATGTTCAGGGTGTGGCATTGCAGGGTAATTGTTAGCCAAAGAACCAAAACACCTGATTTGGGTTTGATTACGACCAGTTTTTAAACAAATTTATTAATTATTTTTCTATTTTATTGTTCCGCACTACAGAAAAGGATTAAAGCCCCTTGCATTTTGTCAATGCCACCTTTTTTTTGGGCCAAATTATTTCCTACATTTTGACTTCTACCATGTTTCATTTCTTTCCATTCTTTTTTTCCCCCCTGCCTTCATCAGTTTCTCTGCAGAGTTTGACTTCCGCACCTTCGATAGTGAGGGGGTGATCTTCTTCGCAGGAGGCCACCTCAACAGCTCCTGGATTGTCCTCGCAATGCATCAGGGGAAGCTGGAGCTGCAGCTCAAGTACGGCGCCGTCAGCAGAGTCACCAGCAGCGGGCCCCTCGTCAACGACGGCCAGTGGAGAAAGGTTAGCAGTTTCTGCTCAGAGGCTGGAAAAGCCTCTGAGCCTCTGAAAACATCTCGGATGTGTTGTCACAGATCTCAGTGGAGGAGCAGGGCCGCAGTCTGGTGATAAAGATCGACAGGGAGGCCGTCATGAAGATCGCTGTGAACGGCGACCTGTTCACGCTGAAGAAAGGCATGCATGAACTTAACCTCACTGTCGGAGGAGTTCCTTTCAGGGAGGACGGCCTCGTCAATCAGGTGTTTATTTGTATGTGCTTGTTAGCTTTCCTGATCACACGCTGAGTGAGGTTAGGTCCTGTTCAGATGTTTTCCAACCGTCCTGACTTTGACGCGCAGATAAATCCCCGTCTGGACGGCTGCATGATGGAGTGGCGCTGGCTGACAGGTGAAGACACCTCAATCCAAGAAACCATTCGGTCCAACGACAACATGCAGTGTTTCAGCTCAGAGGCTCCTGGAGCGTATTACCCTGGATCAGGCTTCGCTCTCTTCAACATCAGCTATGGTGATCACTCTATCCTCCAGACAGTTTGAGAAAACTCAGAATGATTGGACTTCAAACAAAGCAGCATTACAAAAAAAAATCTAGCAGTTTGAAACTACACCTTTTTTAAAACTTTGGTAGACTTTAATAACATAGTCAGGTCCGTCCCAAGTGTGCATAGTTGTGCAGAAGCATTGGACATTGCACAACAAAGTGTAATTTGTCATTCCTGATTCATCAAGTTCACCGTTAGGCTTGTTGGTGGCTGTAAGTTGACTTTCTCTGACTCTTTCAATGTGAACTCAAAACTTCCTGTTCTCTTAGAGTCCAAGAACCTGAGCATCCAGATGACCCTGCGCCCACTTTCTGGTATCGGAGTGCTGTTTGCGCTGGTTCACCAGGACAAAGTGCCTCTCTCTATCGCTCTGTCTGACTACAATCCCACCACAGAAGAGTGGAGAGATGTGAGTGATTCATAACTCGGCCTCCTCACACATTCATCTTCTTTCCCTGTAAAAACTGATCTCGTGTTTGCTTTTTCAGTTCATCCTGGTTTCTGTAGGCGACGTGGTTATCGCCAGCTCTCCTGCGCCCCTCTGTGACGGCGAGAGCCACAACATCCAGGTGACCATCTCAGGTAACCAGACTCTCCTTCTGGTCGACGGTCAGCCTGGACGAAGCGAAGAATCGGAATACACCACAGACGTCTTCTCACATTCAAGCACCTTTATAGGAGGTCTCCCAGGTAACGACTAACCCTTTTTTTTTCTTCTTTTTTTTTTTGCCTAAGTTGGTTTTCCACATTCACTTGTAAAGTTGATAAAGTCAACATTCCGCATGATCTGAGTGTTATCAAACCTCGTCTCCAGTACTTTCTACAACAAAGTGCTGATCAGTTGCCAAAACATCATCTCTCTAAATAGAACCAGCAGTGCATTGTTTCATTTTGTTTCTAATCATAGTTGCTCCATTTCTGAGCCGTCTGTTAGAGTAAATGAAAGCCACTGTTTTAAGTAGCTCCGAGCCTCTAATCGTACATCAGAGCAGTAATTAACACTGGCTCGTGTAGCGGGGCTGGGCTCTTGTTTGCCAAGTGGCAGATTCAACACCGGGAGTAAAACTTGTGGTGTTGCTGACTCACATGTTGTCATTTCCTCCCTCAGACGTCTCCCTGGTGTCCACGCTGGTGTCGGCGGCCTACAGCGGCTGCTTGGAAGTCGCAGTGAACGGACAGTCTCTGGACCTGGACAAGGCCATCCACAAACACAACGACATCCGTTCTCACTCGTGCCCCCTGCTGAACTCTCAGCTGTGACAAAAAGCGGCCTATAACTTGATGGGGGGTGAGGAGAAAATGTCCACTTAAATTCCAAAAGCTTTGACTCATTGGGAGATAGCTTCGATTTAAAAAAGAATAAAACACACATTTTTTTAAAAATTGACACTGCTACATAAGTTGCTGGGGATTTCTACCCCAGCATGTCAGGTGGCAACTGAGCAAGAAAATCCATAGAACCCAGCAAATATATGGCAATACATGTTGTATTTTATGTCAGCTGCCAACGTATTACAGGCTCATTAGCCCATAAGAACACAGCAGATGATTTTCAAAGCAGTGTTAAATGGTCAGAGCCTGTCTGGGAGGAGTTCTACACATCCTACCTTTGTTGAAATGCAGATTTATTTGAATGTCTTTGCTGGCATTTCCAAAACTTGATTAAAGGGAGTGTTAAATGTAAAAAAAAAAAAAAGAAAAAAAAACAAGGACCCTACACTACCCTGCTCAGAGAAAGTGTCATCATCCGGTGCTTAAACGTCTCTCAGTGTTTGGTGCATAACAACGTGTTGATTGTGAACCGAGACTCGTATTTGCCCTTAAAATGCTGAATCTCCTCTTGAGCCACAGCATCAAAAACACAGCTTTGTGTTTTTGTTGATGACCTTGCACATCGTTACAGGTAGAAATGGACTGCAACGTGGAGCCATTTTTATGATCTCCTCTCGATTGCAAAAGCACTTCATGTCTGCCTGCAACCTTAAAAGTCAACCATGTGCCTAGAAAACAACAACCCAAACTTGTCAACAGCTCCCCCCTCTGATCGGGTGAACCATTTCTTGCAACGGTGCAGTACTGTAACAGCTCAAGTTATCGGCCTGTGCATTTTCCGGGTGGATTCCGATCCTTTGAAGCACCGGCCTGATCGTTGAGCTTTAGTCACTTACTTCATCACAGACTCCCCTTCTTGTCCCCGAGTCACTCAGTCACAGTTAAGACCTGCCACATACCAACCTGACGGCCACAGAAGCACAGAAGAGACGGGAAGGGGCGCTGTCCACGAGCGGCGGACAAAGCACTGCATCGATCGCACCACACAAGCTACTGAGAACAAGAAGAGTGCGCTGTATTATACTGTGTGTAAATAATGTTACTGTAAAATGCTTTAGAAATGACAGGAAGCAAACACTACTTCTGCTGCAATATTTTCGGATCATTTCAACAACAACAACAAAAATAAAAACGACACAAAAGCCTCTCAGCCTGAGTCTGAGGAAAGCTTCGGCAATAAGTGTGTCTGCTTGACACAGAAACCGAGAGGTGAGGAGAACAATAGCCTGGAGTCAAAGTAGCATCAGTCTTTAGGAGCTCGTTTTTAATTTATCGGTGCTGAGCAAATCAAAACACGTTTCAAAGCTGAGAATGTCAGAGGAGCATTTTGACTTGGAACGCCAAAAGGGCTCCGGTGTTATTTTACATCCCTGTCATTTTATAGTTCTCTTATGAATGAATGCAAGCGTATCAAGTTTGACCTTCTATTGTATTTTTTTTAATCATGTGTTGTATCTTGAATTTTCTCTTATTTTTATTTTTCACTTTAAACTGCCAGTATGTGTACAATGCTGCAAGATGTCGGACTTTTGAGTTTTAACTTCCCTTAAACCTATTTAAAAATAAAATCAGCTGTATGAACATTATATTATAGAGTAAAATTGTATTTTCAAAAAAAAAAAAAAGATTTGTGTGTGTGGTCTGTCATAGCCGTGTTCTAAATTTGGGCTGCATCTTGAGTTATTTTTATTACAGATAAAGCGCTAAAGATATTAGATTTCAGTTCACGTTGATGTTGTTTGTTATAGTCTTAACATTTTCAGCATGAGAGAATTTAAAACATTTAGTCGGAGGTGTGCAGTCTAATGGACGGGTCTAATTGAAAAGCATAAAAACAACTGGATCTTGAGTAAACTCTGAGTTTAGGACCTTAAGTTCCCATCTCTCCCTGGAGACTAAACACTATACATTTAAAATGAAGTTGAGAAACATGTTTGTTGAAAGTGAGCTTATGTAACGGACTGCCATGGCCGTTTAAAATGCAAGGCCCCAATTTCAACAAGTAGTGAACATGTATACAGTCGAGTTTATAGGAAAACATGTTGAAATAAAGCTGCTTGAAACTTCTGAACCGGCCCGACAGAACAGCTGTAGCAGAGGGAGTTGCAGAACCACATTTTATTGCTTTTTACTTAAACAAGATATTTAAATTATCCTTTTTTTACTTTTTAAACGTACAGCAACTGAAGTTATACAGTGAAGTCACCTAGTAGTCTGAGTCTGTTCAGTTGAATCTTCCAAGGAAAAAAGACATTTCTGGGAAATACACATTTTTCTCGCATGAAGGCAGATCGTTTAAATGCCAGGGTTTGTGTTTAAGTGAGGTTGATTTTCTGATCGTCATAGCATCTCTTTTCCACTAAGACTCTTAGGGACATACTTCTTTTTTTTCCACTTATATTTTGGTTGTCACTTTACACATCGCTTAAACAGGAATGTTGCATTATTCCTCTCAAGAAGAAAATGCACGTATTTTCCAAATTCTACTGTTTGATGTTCTTTCGAAGCCCTTACAGCACAAATATATAGGTCAAAGATCAAAACGGTATGAATTTAATAGCAGCAGATACTGAATCCTAACAGTTTACACACATGATCGATAATGCATACAGTATATTGACTCTTTAAGTGCACATTCAATAACACGAAGATTAAATAAGAGCAACATGAATATCATCTGATCTCCATTTCACATTTCAAGAAAGCCCTTTTTAATTTAAATAAAGATTATCTACACATCTATTATTTAAACGAGACATTAGATCAGTCCACTGTCCTAATATCACACTGTACATTCATAGCGTCCATCAGCAACTGAGACATAAATAACTGAGTACTTATGAAATTTGCTTACTTTTAAATTTTCTTAACACGGGCAATATGTCTTCAACCTAAAATAAACAACGAGAGAAAAACGGCTTAATTTCCTTTAAATCCCGATGAGCAGAAGTGGTGCTTCAGACATTTACTGTTCTCTCTTGTTTTGTTTTAAAGTCTCATACCTTGACTAACCTTGAACTGTCAGAGGATGAGATCATGGCAGGAATGTTGGGCTCCAAACATGTGGTGAAGTAAATTGTAGCGATCCTTCATAAATAAAATCCCATATTTTAGTGTGAGCGTGAGCCTCTGAGGAGTTCGCTTACTCCCTTTACTTGGTTTACTGATATAGTAAACCGACTGCAGGAGTAAGTGTGTATTCTTCTGGTTTTGAAATACTGAGGTGGTAAGTTGCTCTTTGGGGATAGTACTGTTGATCGGTTTTAGACTCTTTACGAGTTACGAATTATAATCTTACACTGAAAAGAAGGGATAACTTAGCTGATTTCCTCAGTTAACCACAGGAAACATAAAGATATACATCGCAGTCTGTGTCTGAGATCAGTTAAAACCCAAAAGACACGGAACTGAAATGCAGCGACTTTTCTCTCTACAAAGACAACCTTCAAAAAGTCTTGTGCTGAACCAGGTGAAGGCATCCTCCTCCACCTCTCTCCGTGTGTGTGTGTGTGTGTGTGTGTGTGTGTGTCGGGGCTCAGCAGGCATACGGCGGGGGCTTCTCGAAGGGGCTGTAGGTGGATCCGTACAGGACGGGAGCGTTGGGGGTCAGCATGTAGCCTCCGGGGTCCTGGGTGGCTCCCTGAGACGGTGGCTGGGTGGGCATCTGGGTGGGCTGCTGGGTCTGGCTCTCCTCAGAGGGGTTGGCGCCGGAGCCTCTGTCAGGAATCATCTGGGGGGTGGCAGGTGCCTGGAAGCTGCTGGCATGCTGGAGGGAAGGAGAAACGGAGTAAAAGCTCCAAAGTGATCTTTGGTATTTTTAGGTGAAATGTGCTTTTCATTTATTTGATCTTTGCAGCGTAGCCAAAGAAATGTCAACCAAGATTCACCAAAAATATTTCACCTTAGAGCATCAGCCAGTACTTTGTGTTATGCATGTGGATTTTCACAAGGCAGAGGGACACCGGGACAACATCTCATTAGTAGCTATGCTGTGGTACCTGCATGGGTATGGGGTAGTTTGGGTAGGAGGGCAGAGCCTGGCCTGAGGGGCAGAAGCCCGAGTAGGAGAGCATGTGCTGGGTTGGGTTGTAGAGGATGTGGGGTGGAGGCGCAGGGCTTGGAGCAATCTGAGCTGTGGGCTTCTGCTGCAGGAGTAAAATAATAAGAAGAAGAATTTCAACCAAGGAAGAAGTGAGATATCATTAAGAAAACAGATGTTTGCATCATTAATATTTTAAAGCTCTTCAAGCTTTCAGACAATTTTTTTATAAGTATCACAGGAAAGAATAGTGTGTTTTCCACTTAAATTTGACCAATGGCTTTAAAGATTCCTAAACTCAGGCAACCAGTTTTGTGTCAGCGTATAAACACCTGCAGCTTAATAATTGCAGGTGCTAGAACTTTCCTGAAAATGTGTTTCACCAGTGAAATGCATTTCAACCAGTGAAACCTGACTCTTTAGTAAAATACTTAACGTACAAAGTGATGTAAGGATTTATTTCTGTTTGGAACGCTGATGATTGTAGCTTTCGAGATTATAAAAATCCCAAATTCAGTTTTCTTGGAAAATTTCTATATTGCACGAAACCAATAGAAAAACTTTTAAAACATGAAATCAACCATGATATGACTTGATAGATGTCAAGAGGAACATCTAGACATCTGTCAAGATGTCGATATATATATGTATATATATATAAAAAAAATTCCCCTCTCATGTATATATATGGAAGCACATATATATACACAGTCCAGTCACATTAATGTGACCACCACGTACTTTCCACTTCAGAGTTAAATAACCAATCACAGAAGGCAGGTGGCAGCACAGTGCAGTTGAGCGTATATAAAGGGTGTGTGTGGGCTTCGGAAAACATTTCAATCGTTGGCGTAATGCAGAAACGAAGCGATTTATCCGACGTCCAAAAGGGCATGATCATTGGCTTTCGGGCCAAGGGTGGAAGCATTTCCGAAACGGCTGAGTTTGTGAACTGTTCGCGTGCCGCCGTGGTAAAAGTGTACCGTGCATGGCAAAATGGGACTGTCCAAAATCAACGACGTGGCAAATGTGGTGCACCACGGGCCATAGATGACAGAGGCGAACGACGGTTGCGGAGATGCGTTCGGGCAGATAGACGGGCTACCGTTGAGCAACTGACCACTAAAATGAACCAAGGGGCTACCACAAGTGTCTCCCAAACCACTATTCAGCGAACATTGCTGCGTCTGGGCCTCCGAAGCAGACGCCTGGTTCGTGCACCTATGCTGACTGGTGTTCATCGACGACGAAGGCTAGAATTTGCACGCCAGTACAGCAGCTGGACGTCCACTGAGTGGCGACAGGTAGCGTTTTCAGATGAATCGCGTTTTATGCTCCATCGGACAGATGGACGTTGGCGTATAAGGCGTGAAACCTCTGAAAGGAACCACCCTGCAACCATTGCAGGAACGGTCCAAGCTGGAGGCGGGAGCATTATGGTCTGGGGAATGTTTTCCTGGCATTCTCTGGGTTCACTGATTATTGTGGAAGGCACGATGGATCAATACAAGTACGCATCTGTCCTTGCGGACCATGTCCACCCCTACATGCGCATTGTTTTTCCTCAGGATGATGGCATCTTCCAGCAGGACAATGCGAGGTGCCATACAGCTGCCAGTGTACGTGCGTGGTTCGAAGAGCACCAGGATGAGTTTACCGTCCTCCCCTGGCCAGCAAACTCACCTGACTTAAACCCAATCGAGCATCTGTGGGACCATCTCGATCGAGTTGTTCGCGCCATGGATCCTCAACCGCGTAATCTAGCGCAGCTGGCCACGGCATTAGAGTCGGCATGGCTCAACATCCCAGAGAAGACCTTCAGGGACCTAAGTGACTCTCTTCCTGCACGTCTCGTAGCAGTTCGCTCTGCGAAAGGTGGTTATTCTGGCTTTTGACAGATGGTCACATTAATGTGACTGGACTGTGTACATGTGCTTCCAGGGAGCCAGATTTTTGTGCAAACTATTAAAGTAATTTTAATAAAAAGTTTTCGATTCTTCCTTACAATCTTTCTGTGAACATTGGCTAATGTTGGAAACATGACCGTTAGCTGTTTCTGATAACTTTTAAGGCCTGACACACACTTTCGTCCTCCACTTGTCCACCTGCTTTATTTTTTTCTTTGTGTCAGCAACAAGAGTTAGACAGAAAATGAGCTAGGAGAAATCTTTAAGATAGGCATTATTTCACTCAGTTGAGTTTTCTGAGCCACATGGTGAGCTTATTAAAATAATATATTAGCCATGCAATGGTCATAGTAAAGCAGATGTTTGGAGTTCGTTTTCTTCAAAGCCTGCAGACTGTTAAAGCAGTGTTACATAAAACTCCAACATCTGTGCCAGCCACATGGGATGTTACACACATTTATTTTAATCTGGAATACGATCATCTTTACATTTTTTTTCCTTTTCACTATTTCTGTGGCTCTTTCCCCTCCTTCATATAATTTTTTTTTTTTTCATTGTAATTCTTCTGGGCCCACTGCTCACCACATCCTTGTACGCTCCAAGGATGGCGGCGTTGATGATGCCCAGGAACATGGCGATCACGTTCAGCACCACAGAGGCCCACAGCAGTCGGTACAGGTGGATCGCATCGAAGCAGCTGCTGACCCCCGTGAACTCGTAGTAACGGCTGTGGTACTCTGAGCTGGGACAGGAAGAGGGCAGCGGTGAGTCATGAAGGACTTTTAGTGTTTTCAATCTTGCTGTTATGAGCTACAAGCACCAAGCAACTTCTATGACCATGAACACTGACAGGTTCACTTTTGCTTAGTCGTTTCTACAAAATCTGAATTCAATAGTCGGATTTGAAATATGAGTTTCACAAGGTAAGCCCAGTTGTCAAGTGCTTGTTTAATGTCTGGTTCTCTCACCTCTCACAGTAAAGGTAGCAGCAGTAGCAGGTGTTGCTCCTAATTCTAAGCGAGCAGGCTTTGTTGAATGAGCGGCACGCCACCTGCTGGGACAGTTGGTAAGTTCACCAGGCTAAAAATTGTGTGGATTTAGATAAGTTGTTTAGACAAACAGACGTAAACGTAATGTGTGTAAATCATTTACAAAACCACAATCAAACCTAGAACGTTTTTAACAGAGCCGGCAACATTAAAACCAATTACAAGTTGTAGGAGTAATAGTGAAACTGAGCTCAATAACTGGATTTCATATATTATGTAGTAACGCGTTCATGCCACTAGATGTCACTGCATACTTTATAAAACATCCAATGAGGCACAGAATGGGATTAGTGCTTTTACTGCTTTCTAACAAAAGTCCGTGTGTGTATGTGTGTGTGTGTGTGTGTGTGTGTGTGTGTGTGTGTGTGTGTGTGTGTGTGTGTGTGTGTGTGTGTGTTGCCATTGATAAATTGAATAAAGCAAACCTCAGTATAGTAGTTATCATAGGCGTAACCTGATCCACTGCTGTAATAGTCACACATGTTCTCCTCCAAAGGCCGTATGTCCTGAAACAGACAAAAGGTTTAAACAATTACAAGTGTAAGACAACATCATGCAAAATCGGAGCATTTTTTTTTACCCCCCACAGTAAGTTCAGATTAAATGTGAAAAGCGATGTGTTTTGTGCTGTTATTCTGCGTCTGTGCGCCACTGAGGCTGCAGAGGTTTACAACATGCATCTGCTCATTTCTGCCCACTGCTCTGGTTCTGCAAAAGGCAGCCCATTATTCTTCACTGCACTTTATGCAGCACCAAAGGTAATAAAAGTCATTTTACTTTCCAAGGCCTGAATGTGCAATAGATATGACTTTTACTGCACGAGAACCAAATACATATATCTGTGGAGACCAGATAATATTGGTGATCAATATTAGTTAGGAGCTCAGTGCAGCTTTTAGGATGTCATTAAGAGCAGAAGCCTCTGTCGCCCAGGAGGGAGGCTGTGATGATCTTATTATCCCCTTGTTTGCTTGTATAGATGTATTCTGGGGTAAAATGTAGGTATGAACATTTTCCCTCCTTGATTCCTTGTAGTCAACAGCAGTAATTTGGGGATTTTATTTATTTTGTGACATTTCAATCAGGGTAAAAGCTTAAGAAACCCTCTCTGCGGGTCGAGGTGAGATCAGGACATTCGATACGACCCGATCGGTGCGTCTGTGTGAGTCTCGACCTGGATTTCAGGAGAAAACCCTGCCTGACCTATGTGGTGACAAAGATGTGCTTTGTCAACACCTGTCTGATTTATTTTTCAGAGGAAAAAAAATTATGAATTCATTTGAATTTATGTATTTTCAGGAGAAATTTGTGCAATACTTACAATGAACTCTGAAGCAATAATCCCATCCACAATGGCACACAAGAAAGACGTGATGACTCCGATGCTGATGAAGATTATTGCAGCCACAAGCTTAAGGAGAGACAGAGACAGAAATATGAATAAAATAGTAGTAGAAATTTGTAGAATATCATTTATTGACGTAAACACACAGAAATGTATGTCTTAAGTCATTTAAAAATAATTTTAGAGTAATCTGTAACCTTAAACTGGCTGGGTTTGGGTCATCAGTATCAAGGTTTCATTTACCTGATTGTGCGTCTAATTTCAGATCAATGATTGCTCAATGCTCAAAGCCAAAGTTGGCATTTTCCCATTACACCAATACATACACGTGCACACACACACACACAGGCAGGTAATCTTCACATCCCCGGTGGTATTCATCCTGATTGGTTGTCTGCTGTGTCTGGGCTGCAGGATGATAAAGGAAATGTATGGCTCCTTCGTCTGCCAACGTGTTGTGGCTGATTTACAAGCCGGGTCCGGCGCGCGGCGCGGGAGGACGGCCTTTTGGTGACCACGAGGTCAATCTAATTCCCTCTAATCTGCCACATACACACAAAACCACAGCGTTCTCTGTTCCCGATCACTGATCAATAACCTCTACCTTCAGCTTTATTTTTTTTTTGTTTTTTTTTCCAAGACAAGGTGATCTAACTCGCATGTCCGCCTGAGTCTTTTACACTGTAAGGCACGAACATTTTGTGAGTTCACACCCTCGGCTCTGCAGACACAGCTGGCAGATCACAGATGTCTGGTAATAAAATTTACTAATCAGCATCAGCTACTGGTGTTTAAATCGCCCCACAGGACTGCAGCTTCGGTATGGAGACAACTTTTTTTTCTTCACGTCAGCCTCGACTTGTAATTTTCCTGATTTGTAACTCAGAGTCGTCGAGATCCATTTCATTTAGATTATTGGAATGTTTTAACAAAGGCTGTGAAAAACTAAAGTCAGACTTTAAATCTATCAGAACCCCTCTCCCCCATCCTCTGTATTTATTATTTACTTACGGTCTTATTAGAGATTAATGACGTTTACTCATCTACTTTTAAGAATTGTAAGGCAGACAACATTTAACAGACATAATTATAAAGATATTGTACAAGAACAGAATATAAGAATATTGTGAAAAAGTTCAGTACTTTTTATTACCAACTTCATAAACTGAAACCGATTTATTTTGTAGGTTCACTACGCTCAGTGAAATTTTCCCAGCCTTTATTTTTTCATATATATATCTTTAGCTTGCAGCTAAAAGAAAAATCAGTGACAGTGAAATTGGAATATTGTATAAAGTTTATAAGCTGTTCATAGAAAGCTGAGAGGATGAAAAAAGTGGTTTGCCAGCAACAGGGATAACTGCAGCCTTGAGTGGACTGTCATGCAAAATCCATTCAACAATATGAGGGAGCTTCACAGTGAGTGGACTTACAGTTTTTTTCTACTTTACAATCCCAGCTGAGGTTTTCTTTTTTCTTTTTCACTTTCATATTAAATATTTTTCTCATCACCGTAATGGAATAACACGTAAAATGTCCTGAGCTCAATCAATTTGATCAGCTTAATTTAAAGTTAAGTTGCAATTGGGCTGCAAAACTAATTAATTTCTTAAGCTGTCTAAACTCTGCTTAAATCTATCTAGTGAAAACACATTTCAAAGCAAACAATACTTTGTAATTCTGAGAAGTGTCAACCAGAACAACAAATTTTATTCCATCAACCTTTCCTGATGCCAAACCTCTTCACTCTCACTGACATTTGCAGTTAATTACTCTCACTTCTCCTCTTTGCAGAAACCCCCCATAATAATTATAATGCTCCAAACAAAATTCAGATTGTTATTTTTATTTTTGTTCTAGTGTATATCAAAAGTGAACAATTTTGCTTTTTAAAACGGCACACTAATCTGGTTGAAAACGAGCAAAAAATCTGAAAAAAAAAAATACTTCTAACAAGATTCTGAAAATTAATTTTCATCAGTGACATGAATAAAGAACCAGGCTGAGGAAATGAGCTCTTTCTGGATGGCTTTATCTGCCACTGGTCCAGACTCTCCACTTCATTAGCGGTTCAAATGACTTCGTTTTTATGGGCTGCAAGTGGGAGATGAAGCCAGCGGCTGAGACAATAGAGCCTGACAACTGCATTACTTCAGATTACCTTGGCAACAGCTGCCAGCACATAAAACATATTCACTGTTTAATTCACTAACATTATTCCCCCAAAGGTCCAGTTGAACTGAATAATCATATTCTGTATAAGATTAAAGACACACACCACACACACACATCTGGTGTAGATGGATGATCTGCTCTTCAGATCTCACTCTACTTTCCTTTAAAGCAACTCTCCAAACTTCATGTGTGAAGTGATGTTAAATGCTGTAGAAAAAACTTTTTTTCTCTTTAACAGATTTCTTCTGGTTTTGCTGTTTGTCACACTTTAATATCTTAGATTATCATTTTAATACCAGACAAAAGAAAAAAACCTTTGTAAATCAGTGGTCAAATAATTCAAAATATCATTTAACACTTTCATCCACAGTGGTCACTACAGTGGACAGCTATATAAAAGCAATTTTCTTGGGTTTCTTGTGGATTTTTATGTTATAAATGCACACGGACCACTGAAGTGGACACTAATGCATCATAAAATACACTATCAACTACTGACCATCAGCTGCAAATGCAAGAAGTTATTTTTGTTAAATCCAATATGGCCGACAGACAACCCCCCTCCCCTTCATCAACCTTTTTGTGGGAAACGTGCTGCGTGTTTTCTCGTGTCTGTTTCCATTACATAAAGTATTGTGGGACCTACATTTTCCAGCTGATGCTCACTGAAGATTTGCATAAAATGCAACTGGACTTTTTGTATTTCAAAGATATTTATTCTTTCCTTCTCAAGCTCACCGACTGTAGAGTAGGTAAGCTCAAGTCGCCACCAGTGTTTTGGTCTGGTACGAGAAACCTGCACAAAATTTGAAGCCCAAAGAATCATTTTGATGCAACTTTTAGAGTGGAGCATTAATGACAAATGGATAAAGACACAAAGAGGAATTTTACGGCCTCTGCAAAGATAACTATCAGGTTATGTAACTAAAAATCGCTGACCGCTGCAAGGTCTTCCTCCCCTGATTGGTCAGCGATCGTCCAATTGTGACCACAGCTGGCCACGTTGGCAATAAGAAGTGATTGTGCCGTGGCCTGTTGGGTAAAATACAGCCCGTTTAAAGGTGCTTCTCTCCGGACCGCAAGGTGACCAGGCGGACTGCAGTGAGGGAGACACAGGCTGTAGCTGGAGGAGATGCAGCTTTAGGAGAGAACACGAGCTACATGAAGCGTTTAGTCATAAAGAAATCTCTCGGCGCATCGGGGCGGTGAAGCCTGTTATCAGAGCGGCTCTGATGACCAGACAAAGTAGTAGTTCTTCATCTTCCTTTCACAGGAAACGCTGCACGCTCCGACAAGTTCCTATAAGATTTTTTTTCCATAAAATATATGGTGGCTGAGTAAAAGAAATTAAGACATTAAAGTTTTACTTTGCAAATATAACCGAGCGCTGTTTGAGCTGGTTCCTGTAAAACAGACCCATCTGTCTCTGAGCGATGAGGTTTGGGGACTTGGTTAGGGTGAAGAGGTTTTTATATGCGTTGCGGAGTCTCAGTCTAAATGTTCTCTGATGTCAATGAAAAATGTCAATGTCTAAAATGTGGATCTTGCAATTCGACCCTTTCTTGCTAAAGAAAGAGTCAAAAATCTTTATCAAATAAACAAACAATTTAACTTACTGCATTTAATCTACAGCTATATTATGCAGAAAACTTTGGAAAGAGAGCTTCTACGTCATCACATGGATCTCCTGGTCAAAAGTAGTTGGTTTGAAAAGAAACAACTCTACACGTCAAACCGTTCCCACAGTGAAGCATGGTGATGGCAGCATCATGCTTTGGAGCAGTTTTCTTTTCACCTGGAACTGAGACCAACATGGTGGGTGGAGTAATATTATGGATATCAAATGTTTACTAGGAAAGGCCAGTCATTTCCAGTCAAAATGTGGCGTGCTGACAGAGTCCGACCTGAAGAGAATGAAGGTTTAAATATAAAATCAAAAGGGGCATCAACAAAGTCTTAGCTTAGGGGCTACAAACATTTTTTTCTTCATTTTCTCCCTAAAAGATTTCAGTTTGTTTTAGAAATGAGTTGTACTGTTCAAATGTCACTAAGAAGGTAGGAAAAAAAATATCTGAAACGGTTTGTTTCTATACATCAGAGAAACCAAAGATCTATGTAGATGTTGAAACTATTTGACTAGGCATTTAACTTATTCTTTTCTAATTTTGATGTAATTGTGTGTAGTATGGCTTTTTTTTATTTCTCTATATATTGTAAAAGTTATTTCACCCAACAGTAAAAAGGTGCCTATTATTGGTATGAATTTAAAAAAAGAAAAAAAGCATGATTACAATAGATCGGTTGTTGTATTGAGTTCGTTAATTTTTCCAGGGAAGCAGGAAGCACATGTATGGCCACTGCAGATACACTCATCATCACTTCTCCAATTGTTTACATTTCGGACCATACCAACGCCTCCATCTGCTGCTTTATGAGGTCAGAGTACCAAAAGGCTTGGCCCATTCAGGAAACGAGACCATCGGGGCTCTCGGGTATCCGAAGCATTGTGCAAGGGATAGCTGTTCTTCTCTGCCGTGCCAAGCGGCTCTCGCGTTACCGCGATGGCATCAGATGGAGGAGAGGAGAATTAGACACCTGTGTGGGAGCGAACATCGTGCCTCGGAGGGGACACTGTAGACCAGTGTTAGCGTGGCAGCGATCACGCCATTAAAGTTTAAAAGCACAGACGCGGGGGAGTGATGCCAGAGAGGCAGCCAAGACGCCGCTGCTTGTTTTCTTTGTTCACACGTGTAAACGACAAAGCGGAGACGACACAAAACCCGAGTGAGAACTCAGGAAAACTGACTGAAAATATGACCTGACTTTATCTCTTGACGATGACACATTTCACAGATGCTTTTGTCACAGAGTGTGTGCCGTGTGTGAACGGCAGCAGGAGGCGCATCTGTGGAGACTGACACAGTCACGGTACTCTGTCTCACAACGTAAGCCAACGTGATCCGAGGAGGAACACGCAGCACCCTGGACACGCCATGAAAAATTCACATGAGCCTCAGTCGTGTTGAAAGGCACAGCGAACACGCCTGCATCATGCCTGGACGATCTATAATGAACCTGTTGATCTGTGCTGCGTTGTATTGTACGGATTTGGACAGAAACTGGTGTTCTCTTTTTCTTTTTGTATGACGGAACTTAAAAAAATATGAATACAGTAATCATTAGAATTAGGATCATGAATGTGGATGAGATTTTTCTATTTGTTTATGGTAAAATTGCTCATGGCGAGTGTGATGGCCTTTAAAATTAAAAACGAAAGGATTTAGTTCACCTTTTTCACTTTGACTGCAAACCTCAAGCAAAGATTTTCTGCAGCAAAGTGTAGATTTAAATTAAATCTTATTAACTAATAACATCGCTATTTCCAGAATATTTTTAGGAAAAATAACCTTCATTGTGAAATTAGATGTTATAATGAGTAATGGAGTTATGAGTTAGATTTTTTGTTGTCTTGTATTTTTGTGTCACACCTCATAAATCAGGGAAGTGATTTTAAAAGAGTACAACAGAATTTATGGTTTATCATTACGAATGCTGTTAGGTATTTGGAGTTCATTGATCAGTTTGTTTGGGCTTTATGGAATTGATTTATGACATATTTTGTGCAAAGAACCAAATCTCCTCTCCATACATTATCACTGTTCGCAGAGATTAGATGGATTAGACAATGGCATCTTTTTCTTAAACGGAAAAACAGGAAGAGCAACAAAGATACAATAGAGATATGAAAGCAAAGAAGAGAAAACTAGGCATGATGAGCTCTATTCAGTGTGTGGATTAGAATAATTGGGACAAAATTAAACATCAAGTAAAAAGGTTTGTAAGTCACTGAAGTCCCGTTCAGACGTGCTGGGTATCATGCTGAGTTTCATGTCCTGTTAACTTGATATCGTCAATTAAATGTCACGTAACACCTTCTGTGCTTTTGGTCTTGTAGCTGCAATGTATTTGACCGTCGCTGGACTTTTATGACAAACTGGTTCGAACTGGCTTCAGGCTGATTCTGGCCCAGCTCAGCAGGATGTTCTGCCCAAATCTAAAACTTTTATATGTAAACAATTTGAGTTGTCACTTTTCTGATGATGCTTTTTGGGAATCGTGAATAGGATCTGTTTTTTTGTTTTGTTTTGTTTTGGGGTTTTTTTGCAAGGAGACAATCTGGTGTTGTCTGTGTTGCTGTCCAAAATAAAGGATCTCTGCTAGCAGCTGGCCGATACTAATGCAATTCTCCCTCTTGTCATTGAAGTCTGGAGACAAATTTTCCCCCCCGAACACAAATCCAGCCGTGTACTCTGACCTGAGCATGAGGAACATGAACTCATTACGCTGCCATTGAGTAATTTGATTTGTCTCTTGCTCACAACACAACAATTTCCCGCAAAACAGTTTAGCAGATTTGCACAGTCTGTAATATAATACTGTAATTTATGTTATATATGTCTTGTTTTTCCTGGAACACGGCCTCGTTTATAGATGACAGTCCTAGTGAAGCACAGAAAAGCCATTACTCACCTTGATGTTGCCGGGCAACATCACATCGCACAAGTAAAGTTTTCAAGATCACAAATTAAGATTTAGTTTGATACTTGAAATCATGACACATTGCTGTATCCTATTTTATTTGTGCGATATCATCGCATGATGGCCTCTTTATGGGGTTCTTGAGTAACTAAATCTGAGTTGAAATAGACCATGAAACACCGGATGTGTGACTGAGATGAAGAATATCTACAGTGGCAGTCTGGTGTCTCGTTCCAGTGACCATTGGGTCAGAGGCGGGATACTCCGGACAGGTCACCAGTCCGTCCCAGGGCCATTTCAATTATCTCTCAAGTCATAAAACTAATTGTAATCTCAGACAAAAATAACCAAATGCAGTTTTCAAATAACTAGACTAAAAAGTCCATCCAAGCCAACCTGGCTCTATGTGAAACAGCTTGTCAAATCTGAATAAACTGTGAATTAATAACTGACTGATAAAGTTGTTTTTCACAAAACCTGCAGAGACCCGGTTACATCCAGACCGATGAATCAAGAAGCCATTTAAATAGAACCTGTCTAATAACACGAATAAGACTTGAACATCTCTAAAAACAATGTAAAATACCCTGACAAAACACACAACATGCCCGTCTCTGAGTCGCTCAAAAAAAGAAAAGATTTTGGAGCGGCCTAGTCAAAGTTCAGACTTAAAAATACAATTAATATGCTGCTCCATTACCTTAAAGATCCTGGTAATCCCCTAATATGACTAATTCTGTGAAGAATTAATTGTCCACTATTATTGCCAATTATCTCAAATGCTTGAAAACTATTAATGTGACAGCAGTATAAGCAGTTACCAGGTTTTAGCAAACAAATCCAAAAATGGGATGTGAGGATATGAAAATCTTATTTCTACCATGAAACAGATAAAAAATTAAAAAGAAGCACTGAAAAAGACAGATCTTTGTGCTTTCTCAAACATGGGACTGAACAATAATTCAGACGTATACCACAAAAACCAAAACAAAATGTATCTCTATGTTTATCTTTTGATTTGATTCTTTTTACGTTTTTTAAAGTAAGGGATGCATTTTCCCTAATAACTCCTTAGAATGTTAAAATGCATTCATGGAAACGACACTCAGATGTACAAACTCACCATGGGTCTGCGGTTTTCCACCAGGTGGATGCCAACAATTCCCAGAAATGCTCCAAAACTGAGCTGAAGGATCAAAAACAATGTTTGTGTTTGTAATTTAAAACCAACTGGGTCACCTTATAACATTTCTCAAAAAAAAACAAAAAAAAAATGTTTCACTCACGGTGATGCCGGGGTAATATCCAGACACGGACACGTTGTCAGTGCGAGTGGCCGAGACGAGACCCACGGTGAGGACCACCAAAGCCAACATCAGCAGAGACACGGTCACCCACAGAGCCGTCTTCCCTCTGCGGACATAGAGACCTGAAAGACAGGAAGGGTAAAGTAGAATAGCAGATAAAGAAGAATGTCCAGATTCTGACATTAATGTGATTAAATATAGTGAAAATATTTCTGCTATGCAATATATGATATGCATATTGAAAACATAATTTGATATTTTATACAACTAAAGCACCTAGTGTTGTTACATATTAGTCTTCAACTGCACAAACTGTTATGTGATTCACTGATCGTTGTACTTGTTTTACTGTGCAAAAGCATAGAGATTTGGCTCCAGTTACTTTTTAAAATCCTTTACTAGCTGACAACTAAATCATTTTTTGCAACCTTTATAGGAATTATTGAGCATTTTATTTCATTAAACAAACTTATAAAAGTGATTGCTCCTTCTGTACAGCAGAAGAACCTCCTCAAGTATTTAGTTTATCCTGCTCCCTTTTTTTCATGTGAATAATTTAGAGTTTTAGTCTTTCCCAAACCTAAAGGGGCATTTGTTAACGCAACAGCAATATTAAGAAGGCTAATGGAGAAAAATGAAGAAACATACTTAACAGTGTGAAGGATGCTTATTTTTAAAGTGAAGTTTACCTGCAGAATCCAGAGTTTCTGTGGTTTGCTGACTGTTCTGCTGTGTTTCGGGCTGCTGCATGTTGCTTCAGTCAGGATCAATTGAGTCTAAAATAAATAGTAATAATAATAAACAAAAACACAGTCCAGGTGGTTCCTCTTGTGCAGTCAACTAACACTAATTTTTCTTCAAAATATCGTCCTCATCCTTCACGGAGTAACGCGACGGGTTCCTGTGTTTCCAATCCACAGAGCTGCAGGATGTCCAGACAGCTGAAAGGTCCGAAGGGTTCAACTTTACTTGTAGCCTGAGAGGAAGGGAGTCGCACAGAGGGAGGAAGAAGAAGCCAATCAGCTCCCTGTGTTCACCCCAGAGGTGAATTATTGAAATATTTATCTTATATAAGTTTTATACGGCTTCAGATGGATTCCTGTGGAAATTATTTAGAAGATGCTGAGGAAAATACACAGCTCCGAGTCTAATGACGCATAAAATAAGGTTTTATGAGGTTTTCATGACTGTGGGAAAGAACAATTTCATTCAGTACAGCGCCCTCTACTGGGAAGCAATATATATCTGTGACCTGCTGAAGCTTAAGACATACATTGAAATTAAATTTAAATTAAATAACCTACATTCTTATTTACTGGCCCGATAAAGATAAATACGCTTTCAGATATATATATATATATATATATATATATATATATATATATATATATATATATATATATAATATATATATATATAAATTTAATTATTTATTTTATTTATTTTTTTGCAGCTCACAATGAAAATTTTAATTATACTTCTTCAGCCATCCATTGTTTCCAGTTTTATTTTTTCCAAAATTCCTGCAGTCATCCTTATCACCCCCAGAAATTCCTGTAAAAATAAATTAAACCCTAGTCTTTTCAGACAATCAAATTGTTTGGGAACTAATCCTTAACAATTCATTATCCTTGGGGTGTAAAAGTGATGTAACACAAATTCCCATTACTGTTAAAGCCTCTCCAAAATGGGAAAAAGAAGAGAACATCCCTTTAAATTGAGGTAAATTTGTGTTGACTTTAAAAGTATGGAATGTGCGAGGAAAACAGTTACTGACCTATGTTTGTCCATCTTTACTGTCAGAGAAATAATGAAACACTTTTAATATGTGTGAACAATAAAATTATAATTTTAGGATTAATACAATTTAAAGTTTTATTCGAGGAATTTCATTAATATTTAACATATTCAATTAATTTTTTATATCTAATGATTGACACATTGTTACCGTTTTCGTTTCAGCAAAAAGAGAAGATTATGGTGGAATTAAAAAAATGAATGAATACCTTGTAAATGTATAAACTAGAATATTAAGCAGTAACCTCCTACAAGAGTAGCAGGAAAAATGTTAAACTAAAATAAAGGATTTATGAAACTAACAGCGACAAAAAGAAGTATTTTGTATGGATTGCAAGGGGTATAGGTTCATTTAAAAACATCAAAATCACATTTGGATTAAATGCAAAATGGTGTATTTATTTGTTTAACATCTTTGTAGAAGAAAACAATCTTTAAATCATGTTAGAAACTAATATGGTACACCGGGGAAGCAGAATAAGAATAATAAAAAGTAGGAGAAATATGTACAAGCAGTAACATGCATCGGTATGAAAAATAAACACTCTGCTGTTTGACTTTTGCTTTTCATTTGGTCTCATAGTGACTGAAGAACTTCACATTTTTTACTCCTAACTAGAAAAAAAAGATGTTTTTAAAGAAGCCTTATAAAAGATCGAATACCTTGGTGAACTGTTGAGCAATTTCTTACTATGGAGTAAACTTATTAAAAATCACAATAATCCTATAGATATCTTTACATTACACAGTTCTTCAAATACAAAAAAAAAAAAAAAGAATCATCAATGACATGAATTCTCCTGCTCTGCCTTCTTGCCTGTCCCTGTAAAATCACTCATATAGAGAAGAGAGGTTTCATGCTGAGCTCTCAGCATAGAGTGCAGGTGGAGGACTTGGGCGGCTGCTCCAGGATGGACTCACGCCGCAGGTCGTTGGGCAGGGTGCCGCCGGGGCCCCACGTGTTGAGCTCTCCGTAGATCCCCGTCTCTATCATCTCCTCCTGCCAGGGGATGGGGATGTTCCCCGTGGCGAACTCAGCGAAAAATTCCTTGTCTATGTCTTCCAGAGCCACGCCTTTCACCGTGGAGAAGGCACCGACGTTGTCCAGGTCCTTGGCGTACACCGTCTTGGAGTCTGGCACGAAAGGGGGAGGTAGGATTCCTGAGGGGGACAGAAGGTTAAAGAGTTTGTCTTAGATAGTTTGACGTTGGAGACATCGACGTTATAAGATTCACATCAGCAACAGGATATCTAATGTTCTAGTAATGTACTTTAGAGAGCAACCCAATTAATATTTTACTCTAACAAAGGTTTAGTAAAGCTTGTACATTGAAATGTTTCAACTGATTTAGTTGAGACTGCTTTTCAATAAAACCAGGGCTTTTAGAGCCCTATTTGGACTTGTGGATGATCCAAACAGGGTGGTCAAAAGCTGGGAAATGATCAGAACCTTGTACGTTTTAAAACTCTTCTCTGACGGGTGGGCAGGGGATTTGTTTAAAAACTTTTTTAAATGTAGAACAGAAACGTCCTTTTGGTGACACTAACAGCTTGCGTCTGGACATTTGTTTCTGTTACAAACTGACCTGCGTTCAGTTTCCTCCAGTTAATGTCCTGGAAGAAGGGGTGAGCCCTCAGCTCGTCACACGAGCCGTCCTTGAACCCGAACCTCTTGTCGACCTCCTTGCACAGCAGACCCTCGCAGATGGACCGGGCGCTCTCGCTGAACTTTTCCGGATAGGTTACGGGATCATTCAGAATCCGTTTCTTTACCACCTTGTTCTCCACCTGATGCGACAAAATCAAACTTCTGCTCAAACTCCAAAATCAGGAAGCTCCTTGTTTATTCACGAAGCCTTTCTTTTCTTCTACCTTCTCTCCGCGATTCCTGAAGGGTCCTTTAGCAGCCAGGAACTCATAGAGTGTGACTCCCAGAGTGAAATAATCCACAGAGTAGTCATACTCTTCGCCTTTCAGAAGCTCGGGAGCCATGAAACCTGAACAGGAGGATAAGAAGTTCTCAGTGTTTAAACTGGAGCATCAATTTAGATTTGATGTAATGAATGAAATAATAAAAAAACACCAAACATTTCTGTTAGAAATATTTTGCTTAGTGTCTCAGTTGGCTATTGCTGTAGTAGATTTGTTAATAAAAAATAATCAATTTAATCTTGACTAATTATTTTTCTTGTAATTTGGTTTTCTTAATTTAAGATCATGTCTCTTCAAGGCCATCATTAAGTCCAAATAAAAAAAAATGACACAGACACAGACGGAGGTTCTTGACCAAATCAAAATCGTGTCATTAGGTATAAAAAGAAAATCCTGCATGATAATCAGAGCGTTATAGGATTTTTATTTTTTTAAGTTCAAAATTTCAAAATATAACCACTGACATTACATAAGGATTAACTGTATTGCTTCACACATTCAGTTGAAGCCAAAAGCCTTTGTTTAAAGAAAATGTTCTTCAGCTCACTGTGTAAATGTTTTGTCTGTACCTGGAGTTCCAGCATAGCCCTTGATTTTGAGCTGATCGTCTGCCAGCTCCACGGCGAGACCCAGATCAGATATTCGTACGTTACCTGTGAGAATAAAAAAACAGCGCAGAGACATCAAGAGATCAATCAATCACAAACTTTATTTGCTATAAAAATAACTGTATCAACACTAGAGGTAGCATGACAAAACCAAACCACCTGTTTAGTGTGTTTTTTGAATCCTTGTAAATCCAAGAGAAAAAGCTTAACTTTTCCCAGAAATGCAGAGCCTTGCAAAAGGTTTCATACTCCTTGAACTTTTTTGCTGCATTGAGTTTTATATACAGCTATCAGAGTAAAAGGTGCTAAAACACAAATGTAAGCCACCATTTTCAGATTTTTAATTATATAAACCAAACCAAAAATTAAAGCATGCTCCTTTTTCTTCTGCTGCTCAACTTTGCTTTGCTCTGTCACATAAACCATTGAAGTAACATGACAGAATAGTTCTACAGGTATAAAGACTTCTGTTAGGGTATGGATATTTAACAATCTTGGGCAAATTTGACGTATGAGATTTATTTGCAAGAAAGAATTTCACTTTCAACCCTTTTTGCCATGTTCACAAGGCAATGACACTTCATTTCCTACAAGTAAATGTTTTACTTAACCAAAATCAACCCTGGGTTTTAGTCATTGGCTTAAACCTTTGAAAAATAATGGAAAAAAACTAATTCATGCTGATGAATTAGCTGCATGTAAAGTTTCTCCCTTTAGTTGAGTGCGTGTGTTTCTGACCCTCATTGTCCAGCAGCACATTCTCTGGCTTCAGGTCTCTATAGATGATCCTCTTCTGGTGGAGGTGCTCCATGCCCTGGATAATCTGTGCTGCATAGTAACAGGCCCGTGGCTCATCAAAGCCTGGGTTGTTCTCATCCACGTTGTAGATGTGATACCTGGAAGCAATGTTATTGATCAGCGACAGGGAGGGAGATATTGTGTCATTTGAACTTCGTGGAAGATGATATGAAACAAACAATAATAATAACTAAAAAAAAAGATCAAAAGTGTTGATAGAAGTTCTAACCTCAGGTCTCCTCCATTCATGATGGTCATGACCAGACATAACTCGATTTTTGTCTGGAAGGCATAAGCCAAGGAGACAATGAACCTGCTGTGAACTCGGGCGAGGATCCTTTTCTCCACCATCGCCCCCTAAAGGCAGAAGAAGGTAGTAGTTGTAAGTAGACCGTCCTGACCATCTTCATTCACAGGCTTCTTACTAATTTTGAGTACAGCTTTGAGGAAATGTTGTAGTTGTTCCTTCTACTATATTGTCAAATTTCATGGTTTCCCTGTAAGCCACCAAATCTGCCGACTTAATCACACAGCGTGTTTTTCTCAGCTCTCAGTTTGTGAGACAGTTTAATCAAGCTTACATTGAAAATTATAATTTATTTTGGCAGTAATTTGTAGAGACAGTGTGCCTGAAATTTGACTCCGAACACAGCTTGCATCGCATCAACAATACACAACAGATTCAGAATCTCTTACCTCATAACCTTTTCTTTTCTTTAACCTTTTCTTGTTGAGCTTTTTGCAGGCGTACAGTTTTCCTGTGCCTTTCATCTGACAGGCGGACACTTCCCCAAAACCACCTTTACCCAAAACACGAAAATCCAAAAACCAGTCCTCTCCCACCGGCTGCATCTCCAGCCACTTCCACTGCAGGAACCTCTTCAGATACATGCTCTCCAAGAAGAAAGTGTAGGGCACTTCTTTGAGGAAGTCCATGACGCTGTCCATGATGTCATTGAAAAGATCATCGCCGGCTTCTTGGTGTTTCTCCTTGACCTTTGTGATGCCATTCTCCGGCAGGAAGGGGCAGTAATACTTGGCATCGGGCTCCATGTACCGAGACAGGATCTTGCCGGCTTTACTGGTTCTGTCCTCGTCCTCAGCCATGTTGTATT
Organism: Poecilia picta; assembly: GCA_033032245.1. Lineage (NCBI taxonomy): Eukaryota > Metazoa > Chordata > Actinopteri > Cyprinodontiformes > Poeciliidae > Poecilia > Poecilia picta. The sequence goes on along the minus strand of CM065355.1, from coordinate 14,176,470 downwards.
CCTCGATATCCTTCCAAAGACGGCAGGGGCCTTTATACTCGTTGTTGGAGTCCAGGAACTCCTGGAAAAGCCGTTTGCCGATGGGCTGCTCCACGCAGACGGTGTTGAAGCCCAGATCCAAGGTTTCACGCAGACCTTCACAAACTGTGATGTGAGGCAGCTTCAGGCGGGAGCGGTACTTCTTGTCTCGGTTGACGGCTGGATTAGCGGTGCCATCGAAGCTCCCACGGGCAGAGATGTAGGCTGAGTTGGCCACCACTGTGGTCAAGCCACCAATATCCATGGTGATACAGAAAAAAAGTCTATTCAAGGAGGTTTTAGCTGAAAGTCTATAAAGGAGAAAGCCCAAAACAAGGAGAAAGTAGGAATTTATTCTTCTCTTAGGGATTTTAGAAGCAAAGTTTATCAGCCACCTATCATCTGCTCACTGCAGACCTCAGTGAGGTGATCACTGAAGCTCACAGCTTCTTCTCGCCCCTTCACACACATGCAGATCGGCCTGACTCATCACCTTTCTCCAAAAGGATTTATCCACTCCTTATCTCTCTAATGCTATGTCCTGTGCTTAGCCCATGTGCTCGCTGCAAGAGACAAGGAGGCTGAAAACAGAGCAAGAAAAAGACAAGGGAAGCAAAGAGAAGCAAGAATACATCAAAGTTCATTACATTTCAGACAAAATAATATGGATTTTTATGATTTCCTCATACATTTGGTCAGAGCTTATTGCAGTGTCATAATGTATTTGTACAGGCTTTATCTTACTGGTTTTCCTTTGGCTTTTGGTGCTTTTTCTCCCATTCTGTATACCTACCCTATTAATAATGTGTAAAAAATTAAGAAAGTGGACATGAGGAGAGCAGAAAACCGGTTTAAAACACTTTGTAGAATATATTAAATGTTTCTGTATTTTATACCTTAAGAAAACAGAAGAGGAGGAGATCCCAGATCAAGGACCTGAAAGTGAGACCATTCTACATTTATCATCTGCACTAGGTGATTCAACAATGTTGGTCAGGAGGCTTGCCATGGCTCAGTAATTCAAAAATCAAAGTTAAATGGCAAATATTCCTCTGACCAAGGTCAGATACAGAAGCACTGAGAAAGAAAAACAAAACATGGTCAACGTCTCAAAAACCTACGTATATGTGATGAAGCCTATTGTAATAAATCTCTTTGCGACATTAAATCCTGACACTCTCAGCATACTTAACTGAAAATAAATGTATAATTTCAGTCACTCCAAAACTGTTTAAATGCAACAACTTTTATAAAACTGCTTTTATCCTGGCCAAATCTCAACTGATAGAATTTAAACATGTATTATAATTTTTTTAAGTTTATTGAACATACAATAAACATTGATTTGAATGGAGCAACATGAGAAAGTTTTACCTTAAAAAAATATTTCATCATCATTACTGTTATAGCTACTATAGTTTATATATATACTACTTTACTTTATAAAATGTCTTAAAGAACAACCCAAATGCAGCCACACATGTAAAAATGTCTTCATCAGTGAGCTATTAACTATCTCCTCCCACTAATAGGATGATGAAGTCTTTCAGAGATGTGCTGACAGCAAAGTTTGAAGGTTATCAGCTTATGCAGGTCTGCTCGGATGTTTGCACACACACACACACACACCATGACACGTGTGGAGCTGTTGCATTCATAGCCGAGTGTCACGCCGATATTAGACAGGGTTTCCACAACTCCTGGGAACCAGACGTTTAAAGGGACGTCACGTGGATTTATGCATGTGAAGCTGCTCCATTACATGCTATTGACGTGCAAAACGTGAAAAAAAATGTCATTACAATTAATTTTTCTTCATTTGAGTTCTCTTTCATTTAATTCTCATGAAAAGTGCTAAATATTTAAATTATTTAAATCTTAAATTCAGAGTTCAAAGAAAAGAATGTTTGTCATCTTATTTTTACTAAAGATAAATAAATCAAAGTAAGTTCAACACAAATGAAGATCTGAATAAAAATGCAAATGGCATCAGAAACAAAATACAAACTTAAATTAAAACAAACCCTCAAACAAATTGAACTAATAAATATAAACAGTAATGTCTGATGGTGATACATATTAACATTGCACATGTTTTTATAAATGTACATTTCAGTGTAAAAGCTCTTTCTTTTAGTACCGGGTGGAACAGAGCAAAGCAGGCACATCAGTTTTGACATTCAGAGGACGAGTGCTGGCATTTTTTCTTCAAATAACACCAGTGAACAATAAATTATCAAACATAAATCTGCTGAAACATTTGCATTGTCTTTGCTGTTATTAGTGCAGTCTAATGTACCCAAAAAAACACAATTTCTGGGCAGATAGAGTTTCAGGAAAACTGACTATAAGTAAGAAAAGGATGAGATTAAACCAAAGTACCATTAATGTTAATCAGCAGAGATCTTTGACTTCAGCCTGAGACAGGGTCTGTGATCATCGATGCCTCAAATCACAACAGAGAAAGCACAAACAGTAATGTCATAGTATCTATAAAGAAAAACAACATAAATAGGCAAACATTTATATGGACAACTGTTAAGATTTGGTCCATGGATTTTTAAAGTTAATGTGCAAAATGCGACAATCTTGAGCTCAGCATCATAAAATGTAATAATGAACTTACTGTAGAGACATGACTAACAGTCTAAGTGTTAAAAAACTCTTCCGGTGAAAATATTGTAAGAATTTCTCTTTTGTATTTGCTATTATGATCAGCAGTAGTGTTGGATCAGAGAGAAATGGATTTGAAGAAGATTAAATACAGCTTTAAAAAAAAAAAGTAAGACTTCATGTGATATTGTAACCAGCGCTGGTAATGTCACAGAGGAATGTTTTTATTCTTTTTTTCATCGCTGATGTCGGTTTGGTCACGTGACCGTTTAGCGTTCGGGGCGAGGAACCCATTTGTGTGTCGTGATTCTCCACAGCAGCGGAGCCAGCAGCAAGCTGAGGGTGGTGACGCTGAGGACCAGCAGGTACACCTGAACAGAGACGGGTAGTTTTACTCTCAACATGCGCAGTTTAGTTGCTAATATCGCTTTAAATGCATCAAAGACCAACCTCCTTCATCTAGAGTGCATCTATTCAGTGAACAACCACAGAAAAGAGATAGCAAGAGGAAATCAATCCTTAACTTTAACTCTGATATAAATGTATCCTCTGACATTTACAAAGTTCTGCTTTTAGTCAGATTAATTGAGTAAAGACACATATTATATGGCAAGACGTTTACATACCAGGGCGACTTTTAAAGCTATTTAAATTCATAAAAACACAAATATTACTTGCATTAAACATATCATCTAAATTTTTAATTTATACTTTCAGGTGTTGCATTTTACTGACTTTGTAGTTATAAACAGATTAGTGCAAGTTCACACTTGAATGCTAGTTGTAAAAGTTCAGCTCACACAGATTAAAACCTAAATAATTCATGTTTGTGTTTCATCAATGGCACGTACTGTAAAACATAATAAAAAAACGGATCAGCTGACATTATTTAAGTAATCCAAAAGATAAAAGTCTTGTGACAAATCTTGTTAAATGCTTGCAGATTACATTATGCCTCAACATTAATATATTATTTTGCTGACAAACTAAGAAATGCATAAAAATCATGAGTGAAATGTAGCTTACAAAGAAAAAAAACAAACTTTGGTCTTTCTAAGCACTAATGTTGTTTTTGTCGTCAACACCAATCAGATAGAAAACTCAAAAAAAATCAAAATGTTTTGAGCTGATTTGTTGGATATTTTCTGTACAGAAGACTCACTTTTTGACAAGAACTGACAATTTTCTGTTTACAATTAAAAATAAAACTAAATTGCCAAGCCTCTAAGAAACCACAAATCGGAAACTGGTCAAGAACAAAACCGGATGCAATTCTTCTAAACAGACCGAAATTTCAACCAGCTCATCCCTCACCTCTCTGGAGATGATGCCGGCTCGACGTGCGCGGCTCCCCAGGACAAAGGAGAACTCGCTGACCTGAGCCAGACCAGCCGAGACGATCCACCGGATGTGTCGGGAACTCGGAGGCAAGATGATGGACAGAACCAGCACGGCCATGACAAACTGGAGCAAAATGAGAGAAGTGAGGAGATGAGGAAACTTTGACTGAAAGGCAGGCTGAGAACAAAAACAAGGAATTGCTGAACCTTCATGATGACGAGTGTGAGCGTCAGCACCAGCAGGATGGTGAGCTCATACAGCACAAACGTAGGGAACACGTGAAGACCTGCGGCATCAAGCAAACAAAAGAGGAGGATTCAGCACAGTCTACATGTGAAAATCATAAAAAAGTGAAGCAAATATCACAGAAAGATCATAATATTCAGCCTAACCAATTGAGGCAAAGAAGATGATGGCGAGAAAGTCTCTGATTGGCTCGATGCACCCCATGACCTCGGTTGTGACCATGTGACCTTGCGACGACAGCAAAGCTCCTGCCAAGAAGCAGCCCAACTCCATGGAAACACCCAGAAACTCTGTAACCTAAAATACCAAACCAAATCAGCCTCTTAACTTCAAGTCGAAGATAGCACAAAAGAAGTCGCATCAATTTTTTTTTAATTGTACCGTCAGCATGAAAAAGACAAACGCTGTCATCCCCAGTACCAGGATCTCCTTGTTCCCTTTGCTCTCAGCGTGAAGTTTCTTGTAATATGGACCAATCAGGAAGGATCTGAGCACCAAGCAAAGCAAAAAAACAGCAGCCAGCGACACCAGGACCTGAGCCAGGAGCTTCAGCACTCGCAGACCTCCAAACAGAAAGCTGGTTCGTACAGAGGAAACAAAACATTTACAGGATTGTAAGTTTGAGAAGGAGGAATTTATGATGAAGAAACAATAAATTACAACTTGCTTACTTGTCCAAGTCCCCGCTCTGTGCCTGGATCAGAGTGGGCATGACAGCAATGAAGAGGCCAAGCTGGACATCTTGCATCACCAACATCCCGAGGAGAACGCTGCTGTAGTCCAGGTCACCTGTCAAACACACACACGCGCGCACACGTATACACACACACACACACACACACACACACACACACACTACTGTTAAAGACATTGAGTCAGTCAAAAACTGGAGGAAAGCATTTCTGACGCTTTCATACAATGAAAATTTTATTAGCTGTCCAAGTCAAAATCATCCACGTGAAATATATTGTACCAGCTGTGAGCCATAAAACATTAACTGTGTAACTGGATTTCCCAAATTCAAAGGATTTAAATACATCCCATTTTCAGGTCAACAAAAGGGTCCCTTTTCTCCAACCCTTTGTTGCCAATTTCATGTAGAAGTATGTAGGAAACAAACAAACAAAAAAAGAAAGACATTTCTACGTACCTTCTCTTTCCACCCTGCTACCTCCTGCCAGGAATCGTGACACCAGTGGAGTGCTGGACAGGGACAGACAGGTGGAGACGAAAACCGTCTGGGTGGGACGAATATGGAGAAGCTGTCCCCATAACAACCCGGCCGCCACCATCAGCAGGCTGAGGTAGCATGACCCCTGAACTGAGGTCTTCCATACCTAAACACACATAACAAAAGAAGTGATCTTATTTCAAACACCAAAACTGATGACTAACAGTACTACTATACTTCAAAGGAGCTTTTTATTATACGTTTCAATTACTCATTTAATGAGAACTTGTATTTGTCTTTAAAAAAGTTGTAAAATTACACTCTCTAGATACACAAATCTGGTACAGACATACTCTAAAAAACTTGGAGTTGTAATAGCACTGGTATTGTAGGTGGTGAAACACAATTTTGACTCATATAGCCTAAATGAAAATTTTTCAGCTTTTCAGATTTTTATTTACAAAACAAACTAAAACAACTCCAAAATGTATTAATAAAACTACTTTTATTTTTACTCTTGCATAAAATATAGAACTGAAATTCATTATTATATATATACATAGTTATATATATATATATTGCCAGATGACACAATGACTGCATGTCGATATTATGTAGTAAAACTAACATCGCTGCAGATGGAGCATCCTGCTTGTCGTTGTGCAAGAATAATCAGCAGGAAGTAAAACAACTGAAGAAAGCGATCATCACCATCAGGTTTTGGTCCAAACTCTTTCTCATCTACCTTTCGAAGGCGCTCAGGTGAAAACTCCAGTCCCACCACAAAGAGAGTGAAGAACACACCCAACTCCCCCAGAGTCTCCACCTGAACTATGGACTGCAAGAAGAAAAGCCAGTCGTGATTTTACAGTTCAGTAACAGTCATGTTGTTCTTTAAGCTGCACAGACAGCAAACCTTGATGCTGTTGAGTCCAGAAGGGCCGAGCAGGACCCCACAGATGATATATCCAAACATAGGCGGAAGACCCACCAGACTGCAAATCCAACCACAAGGCAGAGAGAGCATCACTACTGAAACCAGGTCCTGTTGATAAATTCATTGAAAACCAATTAGTGAAGTCTTTCTACTTCTTCTGCAGCCTGGATAAAACCAGGATCATTAGAGAAGAAAACAGCGACTAACCTTGATGAAGTGATGGTCTGCTCTGGGCATCGTGGAGTCTCGTGGTTTCGTCAGAACATACTGGTTGTTCTGAGAGTCGATGAGCATGCTGAGCCCCAGGTCATCCTCCACCTCTTTCTGTGTGGATTTGTTCTTCGTTTTCTCTCCTTTTTCCTCATCCTCTTCCACTCTCAGCACTGCTTCGACATTCACTCCCTTCATCTACATGAAGTAGAGCGTATATGCATAACTGTTGGTTCTGGGCGTAACAATAACTGAATCTGCACGTTCTACACTACAGCCAAACTGAGCAGACCTGTTTGTTGTTGTCAAAGGCATGCTCTTCGATCTCCTCCTCTAGGCGGTCTGCTGCCTTCCTGACATCCTCCAAAATCTCCTCCAAGATGGACAGAGTCTTGTTCTGGGCCAAAGCGCTCTTAAGAGCTTCCTGCTGATGCTTCTCTGCAGCCACCAGCTCCATGTACTCCTGTTCTTCCTGAAATATAACAACAAAGCCCAACGAACACACTCATTTACTAGCAAAAAAAAATTGAAGAATCAAAGTTCTTTTCATATAGCGAGTGGATGTTTAAAAAACTTAATACACCTGATTGGAACACATTATTCCGCTTGATTTCAGAAACACAACCTCCAATGAGTTCAGACTTTTTTGTTGAGGGAAAATCTGCCACATTTTCTTTAATCTGATGCTGCATTTCTGCTCAGCTTCAGAGAAAAACATCCAAAAGGAACGCATGTGCACTGAGCAGACAGAGAAATAAAGCTTCATTTCAACTTTCATCTGATTAAAAACATCTTAAAGCAAAATTATCTTTCCGTGTTTATGATGCAAAATGCTCAACAATGTTGCAACTTCTGACACTAGTAATGTCCTACCTTATTTTGAAATTAGAAAAGAGGTCATATCTCGTTTTTTGTTTTACTGAGAGGATGAAATTCTTTATATTATGTAAAGTCGCTAATTTTTGCAGTGATTACAAAGAAAATATGGAATGTTGTTTTCACCTTTTACTTAGCTAGTCAGACTGCTGTTTAGATGGCTGCCATACCGTTAGGAGAGTCAACCAGAAGCAGTATGCATTTACTTGCAAGTATAGGATCCATAAAACTCTGCAGATTTTGCTTTACCTTTATGGCTGCCTCTCTGAGGGCCTCCAGCCTCTGCCTGCTGCTCTCCTTCACATTGACCACATCCCTGTAGTCTCCCTGCAGCGCCCTCTGCAGGCCGTGCACCGCCTGGTACACCAGGTGCTCACTCTCATTCAGCTCCTTCTGAAAAACCTCCAGAGTGTGAACCTGAATGCAAATGAGTAAAGATAAGAGAGAAGAAAATCATAAACTCTTTAAGTAATGTAATTCCACATGATCTTAATGTGGTACGTCTCATGAGTAGGATATCCAGATGTTAATATTAAAATATGTAAATTCAATATATAAGTCAAAAAAGGCTATTTGGCCAGTTATAAACAAATAAAATAAGCCAATTACATTTTTCACTTAATTTTCAGATATAAAAATATTTATATCTAGAAATAAATTTTCTTTTTTTTAGATCTTTGGACATTTGAAACATCAGTTAGCTAGAGATAATTTCATGTAATTGTGAAGTCATTCTACAGAAAAGGTTTTCCTAATAAACGCACAGTTTAAATAATAAACAGGAAGCGTCCGATACAGCTCTGACTAAGTCTGAGTAAATGTAAACATTAAAACAACAGCAGAGATTTTTCACACATCTACCAGGAAAAAGCAGCTTCATTGATTGGCTTAGAAATAAAGTTGTGGTTTCCATTTTTAACATGTTTTTACCAAACTGACTTTAAGGTATGCTTATTTTGTCTGCTATGAAATAATTAGGCATGACATATTTCAACATAGTACCAAGCCCTGCCCTTGTATTGGCTGTCTAACAGGTTATTATCTAGGCTCAACTCCTCCTTCGTTTGCTTACTTATATACGTGCTTAGTCTGCTTTGTTTGCTATCCTTCCTCCTTCAGCCTTGACTGAAACCAAGACCAAGGAGTCTTGAAAACCTATGAGAACTACCTGAACACATTTTAATTCCAACATTATTATGACTTCAACAAAAAAAGTAGAATAAAAAGGACCACCTGGTGGTTCATAGAGTGATACCTGGAAGTGCTTCTCTGGCTCTGAAAGGCTTTGGTCTTTCCCAACAGCCGTCGCAGCGGCTGCCAGCTTGTTGAAGGCCACATTCTTCTGCCGCAGAGACCCACCAGCCGCTTGCAGTTGTTGGTCACCCAGCTGTGGCCCTGTGTCGGCGCTTTGCTCCGATAGAGCTTGATGGCATGCCGGGCCACCTGCTCCTTTGGCAGCACAGCGAGTGCCTCAGTCAGGCCGAGGCACAGCAGCCAGCACAGAACCTGCATCCAAACTGCTTCACTGCGGTGAGGAGTTTGAGGAGAAATGCAAGACCTAGGAGGAGACGGGCAGAGTGCACAGTGCTGAAAGCATTAGAAGCAAAATCCCACTCGCCACACTGATAGTCGAAGCTTCATGTTTGGATCTGCTACAGATTGTGTTTTCAAATACAACCCAGATTTTTTTTTACAGTTCATCCTGCTTCAATTTAGATTTTAAAGGCTGCTTAGTAGGAACACATGATGTTCCTGAAATATCATATTCAGAGACTGTTGTGCTTAATATAAGTGGCACTATTATATGTTGTATATTTGCAGGTGTTACAAATGTACAGCAATAACAAAAGTATCAATATTCGGTATCTTTAAATCATTTCCCATCAGCAATCGCTACAGCAAAATTAGTAGATGCAGTTTGAGAAATTTGAGATTGAGAAGTTTTTTTTAGCATTTCTGATGATTCTTTAAGTGGGTGTTTTTAAGAGAACAAAGAATGTGGATGTGCATCTCCTGTCACACCATATTCACGCTTTTTTGAAGGTGTGGCTACAAGAAAAATGACAGTAAACAGTCCAGTGACATGACAGGACACCTTGCCTGTTTACATTCTAGTGTAACCTGTCTTTACACGAATACCTAAATCAAAGAATCAAGTAGAATACTAAACATGGGAGGCAGTTTATGATTATCAATTCAGTTATGATTTTACCTTCAACAGCATGAGTCAAGCTGAGATTGTCAACCTTTCAAAACTCTTCCTCTTCTCCTTCTTTCAACTGAACTGCTGCCACTTTACTGGAGTTGCTAGAGATCAGGAGCACCGTTGTTCAGATCTGGACTGCAGACTGAGAAAACATCAGAGCACAAACATGTCACTTAAGGTTTTAATAGTGTCATGTGCAATGGAACATATTAAGAGTGTGAAGTAAAAAAATATGCAACAAAAACACATTTTCAGCTATACTAAAAAGCTTTGATATTTATCAAAGCTTTTTTATTTTATTATTTTATTTTTTTCACTTTTATTTACTTGCTTCCGGCTCACTAAATATGTGACAAGAAACCATAGCAGAAAACATTCAGTCCTGTCAATATGTCAAGTACACCTCAGACCGTTGCTAGTGAATCACAGGGCAACACAGACACATATAGGACAAATCACATGTGCATTCCTGCCTATGGCCAATTTAGGGAGACCAATTATTCTAACGTCACATTTTTCGACTGTGAAAGGAAGCCGGAGTACCCAGAAAAAAAAAACACATGGAGAGGACAAACTGATGAAAGCACCCAGGTTTGGGATTTGAACTCAGCCCTGCAAAGCAACAGTGCCAACCACTGTGGCATTATTTGTCACTAAATGCAGTGTTTTTCAGATACACTGAGAATTTTTTTTTATCCAAAAAGACCAGCCCTAAAATATTAATAGCAGATTGGCTAATGCTGAACTGGATTGCAAATTCATTAAACTCAATTCAATCAGATATCTTTCTATTCAGTTAATAAAAAAAAAAAAACAGAACAAAAAAATAGCATGTTTTATACTTTTTTGCGATTTCACCTATTTAGATTGTGTCTATTCTAACTTTCTTAAAGCTTTGAATAAATGTTCGGGTCTTAGGTTGACAATAAATGCTTTACATAATCTTTTGACAAAAACACTCATGCGTTTCAAATTGTATTTAAAAATCTAATGTTGATGTAGGTGACATCTTTTGCAAAGTGTCCTTTCAAACTTGAGGACAGTCTCATCCAAGATTATTTAAATGACAATAAACGGACTGTATTCCCCAGAATAAAAAAAAAACATATTTGTTTTCAAGTATGAAAACAAACATATTTGTTTTCAAATAAATGTTTCACAAACTACGTTTTTAAGTAATTCTTATTCGGTGTCCCTCGTGTGACAATTGTATATATTGTACTGCTGGAACTGGAAGCTGGTGAAAAGAAGCTAAGTTGAAGTCACTGGATTTCAATGGAATGGACTTCAGTAATCGAACTTTAACGACAAAGTTAGCCAAGATATTAATTAGCAGATACACGCACACATTCAAACACACCCTAGATATAAATTAGACGTACCAGAAGACACAGCCAGTCGGTAAAAAACACCCATCAGTTTGGCGTTGTGTGCGGAGTATTAAAGCAAAACGGTCCTCGGTCTTCTTGCCTCTCAGCAGAAGAAGAAGTAGACGAGAACAATCGTGTGGTTGTGCCGCACCGACGCCGACAGAGACACCCCTCCCCTGCCACATAGCTGGAACCAGCGTCGGCACAGGCGCTGCCTGATCCTACTTCATATTTACTCCGACCTCCACCGTACGTGACGGTTTTCCGGAGTACACAGTGGTGAGTTTAACCTGTCTCTGGGACAACTTCACGAACCCCCTTTGGATAAAGTTGGAGCTTTCTGGCCTGGAGTTTGTCAAATTCCAACCAATTGTTCTTTAAATGTTTAACGTCGGAGCTGTCAGTCCAGCTCTAACCAGCTGGGTTCAGCCTCTTCTTTCTCGTGGTGACATAACGTTGCCGCTGCTAACACTTGCTTTGCTAATAATAGCGGACGAACCGTACAATATTAGAAACAGCTTCTTTCGGTAAAGTACGGTTTAAATGAACATTAGCCAAAATAGCAGTTTTTATTTACGTTTCTAACATCAATTTCTCGTTGTAAGTTTGACGCGACCATCAGATTACTTCCGAAACATCTTTATCAGAGCTGATATGGGAGTTGTAGTTTTTTTTCTTTTGCTCGTGACGTTCATGCCTTTTCAAACTGTGACGGCTAACGTCATTTCTAATCATTACACGAGACTATGTTTTTTAAATAACAACACAATTTGAACTAAAACAGCTCAGCTTTGCGTTAGATATGCATTGGAGAGCAGTTTAAAAGGAAGTATTGTCGCATTTAGTAGACGGCAACAAAGTGCTTTGTTTGCCAGGTGTTATTTATTACCACATAAACATGTTTTTTTTTGTTTTTGTTTTTTTAAGTTTCTAAAGTAAGTGGCCTGTTGACTTCTCCGGAACTACATTTCCCAGTATTTAGGTATGGCTCGTATTTCTTCTTGCGCATGCGCACTATGAGATCTTGGCTATCAAGTTGGCCAAAACAGCTGGCGATAAAATGGTAGGTAATATTTTTTTTAAAAAAAGACAAACCGAGTGAGAGACAGAGAGCTGTAAAGCCCCCGTTCAACATGTCACCATACCGATAGCAGTTGTCACTAATGTTTACGGGGCGGCGCCATGTGAGGGTTCAGGCTGTCCTCAGCGTCGCGTTGCCAGTCAGTGTGATGCGAGAGTAATGGAAGGTCAGTTGCTGGTATTTTGAGATCGGACACCTGCACTCGCTCTACGTTCTTTTCCCTTTTTGGTTGGTGGCCCGCCTGGCTTGTTGCTGCTGCTGCTGCTGCAGTTTCAGGAGAGCCTGTGAGATCTAACGCCCCCTACCCAAGAAAATGTGGGTCACAGAGAAGCTTCTGTTTGATCACCCGGTGGGTTAGTTCCACCGAGATGCGCCCATCTGTTAGAGACTAACAAAACATTACGGGGTTATTTTTGTGCTGCATTTTGAAAGTGATTTTTTTACAACTCTAATTTAGAAGTGTTTGGACCCTTGACTTGAGTTTTATGCATGCATTGCTAACAACACTTAAAAATTCTCAGACTGAATAGTTTACTGTATGTTTAGATTTGAATAGAAATCAGATCTTTGCAAGCAACTTCACCAGGAACTTCAAATGCGTGTCCATGTTTATTATAATTATTATTGACTTCTCGTATATGGTTGTTCATTAATGCTCTACTACTAGCATGATAGAAGGGTCCAGGTGTAGAAGAATCTGTGTCCCTGAGTTAAAACCAGTTTTGGTGTCCTACCCATACAATATCATTTTACACATGCAAATCTACAAAAGATTGTTCAAGGAATATGAAGTTTTAACATACTGATTTACGTGTATTCTCTCTTTTTAAACAGTTTTGTAAAGAAAAAAAATACACTTTCCAGGAATGTTTTCATTTAAATAAAAATTACCTGAAATGTTGTTGTAACCGTGCCAAGTCAGCATGTGTCAACGTAGCACAGTCACTGAAAAAAACCTTCTGCATGAAGACTAAACTTAAAGCAGATGCGCACTATACCAAAATCTCATCCCCTTTCTAAAGTCTGGCACAGACGGTAAATACTTCTAAGTATTTATTTCCTTGTGTGTTTATTTGCCTGGCAGCACAAGTTGAAATCATCACAGAAGGACAAGGTTCGCCATTTTATCTCTGTCACACAAGCAGGGGACCGAACAGCTGTGCACTGCTTGACTCAGAATGACTGGAAACTAGAAGTCGCCATTGACAACTATTTCCAGAACCCAGACTTATACTATAAAGAACCCATGAAAACCTCAGTGGACCGCAAGAAGCTTGAACAGCTCTACAACAGATACAAAGGCAAGTGCCAGGCAGACACACACACTATTTAGTCCCCTAAAAATCAGCACTTTTTCTCTCTGTGTAGCTAAGTTCCCTCTTGTCTTTTTTTGCAGACCCCCACGATGAGAACAAGATAGGCATCGATGGGATCCAGCAGTTCTGCGATGACTTAAATCTGGACCCAGCCAGCATAAGCATACTTGTAGTGGCCTGGAAGTTTAAAGCAGCCACGCAGTGCGAGTTTAGCAGGAAGGAGTTCTTCGATGGGATGTTGGAGCTCGGGTAAAAGCCATATCAAAAAAATTTCAATGTTTGACTCTGTAATGAAGTGCTTGGTATATGAACACCTTTAATATTTTGTTGTGCCATTCAGCTGTGATAGTCCAGAAAAACTCAAGGCAGTCCTTCCCAGGCTAGAACAAGAACTGAAAGACAATGGAAAATTCAAAGACTTCTACCAGTTTACGTTCAGCTTTGCCAAGAACCCAGGCCAGAAAGGTTTAGGTAAGCAGATGATGTTGGAAAGTATCCCAAAAATGTCACATTTACTGTCGTAAATCTAAAATACTTGCAAATGTATTTTTTTTCTTTCCAGAACTAGAAATGGCTGTGGCTTACTGGAATCTAGTTCTCACAGATCGATTCAAGTTCTTAGATCTATGGATCCGCTTCTTGCAGGTAAGTTTTAAAGATGTGCTTTCCCTCACCCCCCCAGTAGTAAATAAGGTTTTTGGAGTTTATGGGAGTGTCTTAGCTGTGCACTACTACAAAACAGCTCATTTGACAGCGCGGCTATAATTACATGGCGCTTCTTCTCAAAAACATGTTTTCCACAAAAAAAATAAAAAAATCCAATGGTAGGTGTTTGATGCAATCCACTGATTATTTTCCAACACATAGTGTATACTGCTTGTTTTGGACATGCTAACAAGACAGCGTTACCCTGTCCTGTCCCTGCCTTGTATTCAGGAGCATCACAAGCGCTCAATTCCTAAAGACACCTGGAACCTCCTCCTGGACTTTGGCAACATGATTGCAGATGATATGTCTAACTATGATGAAGAAGGTGAGTCTCTAATCACTACTGGAAAGATTGTTTTAGAAGGTGCTGTGGCATCATTCATCTGTCTGATACAAGCTTTTCTTTTTTATAAAATAATTGAAGCCATATGGCTGGATCTCTGGTACTAAAGGGTTATTATACACATGAAGCAAACCTTGTGAAGGAGCAAAGTAGTGCTGATACTTGTATTGGGAATAACACCTTGAAAATGTTCTGATTTAAAAAATGATGCTGATCTCAGATAATTTAGATGATATAGATAACTTTGTTCGCTAACCACAAACTTCAAAGTATTTCATTGTTTTTTGGGGATTTTTTATAATTGGTCAACATGTAATTGGAAAGTGGATGAGAAATGTTTTAAAATTTGAAAAGTGTGATGCGCACACATATTCAACCCTGCACGCTTTTTTCCCAAAATCTAATCTCGTGCCACTATTTGTACTCAAAAGTCTCCTTGTTGGTAAAGTCCTCCTATGTTAATACATTTGTTAATCGCTTTTACCCAAAGCGACTGAGAAATTATTTATTCAATCTCAGTATAAACACAGATGTTCTCTGGGTTGTTGTTGGAGAACATGAGGACCTTTAACCAAAAAAGAAAGATTATGGCACTAACCAGGGGCACGGCTACAAACCTACCAATAAATGGTGGTATATTTGAACTGGTAGGCAAGAGAAGGAGAGAATTATTCTGAAAAAAATGCTACTTTATCATTCTATGTGAATATATTGAAGTTTGTGATAGTTGTAAAATGTGAAAAAGTTCAAGAGGTATTTGAAAGACACTGTATTTTAGTAATAGTATTCCACTTGTCAAACTGCTACTTTTGGGTGATGACTAGTATTATCCTTTTTCTCTTCTGCTCAGGTGCCTGGCCTGTGCTCATCGATGACTTTGTGGAGTTTGCTCGGCCGATTGTAGCAGGAAATAAACGCAACATGACATAATATTTGCTGCAGCTTCACCAAATGGAAGATGCCGTTTTCTTTCTTCCATTTTTTTTCTATTTATTAATGAGATTATGATACAAGGTAGCCAAAAGAAGCAGCTTCTAAGCAGGTTGGTCTGCAGATTTTCAATAATTATTCTGCTGCTAAGAGGCCTTTGAAGAGGAGAAGAAACACAAGTGGAAAAAACACCACCAAAAGAAGAGGGAACTGTTTAGTTTTTACTTTCTGCTGTTGTGGACAGATGCTGGAAATGTTTCATGAGACTGATGAGTAAACCGATACTCATCCCTTAAACTTGCAATGTTGGTATGTTTGAACTGCCACTGTGGACTCATTTAAAAGCACGCTCAGCAAAGCAGTCATCCAGTCTAAAAATGGGCTTTTAAGCTCTTGCGGGTGTGATTGAGACGTTGCGATAAGATTTGGCTGTTCTGTCAGTTAGTATGAAGCCATTTGATGTAGTCGAGGTTATCAAAATTTGAGAATATGTGTTTGCGTTTGTTACCGTATGTCGTACGAGTGCGTTGGGTGGAGGTAAAATATGTTGCCTTCTGCACAAAAGCAGTTTTTTGGGGGGAGGGCCAGGGGGTTTGAGATGTCATATAGTCATCATTCACCTTCACCAAGTGAGAGTGAAAATGTTCAGATACACTATTTACGTCCAGTCCGATGACGGGACGATGCATCACGTTTTCTGATCTCAGCACCAGCATAAAGGTCGTTATAATGATTAAAATCCAGCTCTCATCAAAATGAGAATCTAGATGGTCAAAAATATATATTTGCTTGCACAAAACAGGTAATGGCATTTAGAATCTAATTGTGCACACTGAGCTTTTTCCATTCGGATAAAGGAAAAAGCTTTACATTATTTAGGGCTGGCGCTGCAGTGCCTAAGAGCTTGAATTTCAACCTGTATGTGGACTGTTTTCAGTTACCCAGGTGAAGCCTTGTCACCTCTTCAAACTGCACTGATACACACTTTTACAAGTACAGAGCTGTTCAGTTTACATTACAGTAAGTTTAGCTTTTTCTTAAATGAGGTACGCACAGCCAAGAGTGTTTTAAATGTCCGTTTACACTGTTTGAGGTTTGTGCTGCCTCATCATCAAAAGGTCATTGAATTGTTGTGCTGCCATCTAGTGGTGGTTGAAGATTATAGTGTTTAAATTGTGCGATAGGCAAATTCTACATAAGACTTTAGTTATTTTTGTTTTGTTTATAATTATCAGATTTACTGATGCATATGCTGACTGCAGCGTTACAGAATGCAGACCTCAGGTACCAGCTATCTCTGTCAGCACTGTGTGTCATCCTGTTCTTATATCAGAGCTCACCCAGTTTCATGTTCCATAACCTTTGCCATACTTTGTCAATAAGGATTATGCATTATTTTATAGCAGAGCAGCTATGCACTGTAAAGCAGTTAAGTTTTAGGTTGATAAGTTTAAAATAGTTTGAGTGAAATTATAGATACTAGTCCAAATGATTGAGTTTATTCCACATTAAATCCAAATCAAGTGCCATCACATCACATCACATCAGCTGAGCACGAGTTGATCCAATGAAACATTGTTTTTAAAAAAACAAATGTAACTTATTTAGACCAGTCAGAAATATGAAACTGAAGATATGAAAACATCCGTTTGCAATCAGTACAATATGCAAGTATTTTATGATACATGTGTATTGTACTCATGTGGAGGTCCATTGGTACGTTTGTCAAATGTGTCACTGTTCCTGATGCAGAATGTTCTTATTTTAACAGTGTTATTTTGGCTGTGAAAGAAAGCAGCTCTTAATGGATCAAAAGCATTTCTCAGTTGCATTGGTATTAATAAAAAACAATGTCAATATAGTGTGATTTTCTTTTTGCTACAGATGTGCATTGTCACTGCACTTGCACTATTTTGCCAAAAGTTTTCACTGATCTACCTTCACATGTGCCATGTATGAACTCAAGTGGTATCAGATTTTGGCTCATCCCTTGCAGCATGGCTTAGAATCGTGTATATGAATCTTTGAACATTCGTGCCTTTTTGAGGTCAGACACTGATGTTGGACACGAAGGCCTAGGTTACAGTGTCTGCTCAAATTCATCATTCTTGTTTAGCTGAGAGCAGGACTCTGCTGGCCAATCAAGTTTTTACACACCATGTTCATTCATTCATATCTTTACTGACGTTGTTTTATGCACAGTCATGTTGGGCAAGAAAGGGAATGTCCCCAAACGTTTCCAGCAAATTTGGAAGCAAGACATTGTCTCAAATAATTTGATATGCAGAAGCATGAATCATGCCTTTCTGTGGGATTAAACCTAGCACACTTTGGATGTGTATTTTTCGATTTATGAGACAACCTAAACTATCTGATAAAACTGAAAACTTCCAGCCCAACTATTTTCCATCATCCGTAGTATATGAGCAACGCTGTGTTTGGAAAAAATGTAAAACTGAAGTGTGTGGCTGCCTTATGCTCTATGCAAACCTTGTTCCATTGCAGATTTAAAGCGACAGCAGGTGTCTGTTCAGGTCAGAGTTGGATGTAAATTACACAACAGCAGTGAATGTGATGGAGGAAAAAAATCATTTCCACATAAACAGCTCTTTGGTACGCCAGCAGAGAGCTGCTCAACTTGGTACCAGTTGTTGCTTATCAAGCTGCATTCTTGCTACATATCATCAGCTCTTAGAAAAGCTATGTCTGAATATAAACTTAGAACAAAGTACACCAACAGATATGCACATAAAAGGCATATTACATGTTTGTGTGAGACATAAAAGTAATAATATTGAATATACTGAGAAATAAATCAGTTAATTGGATCTAATATACTTTCTTGAGAGTGAGTTGTTTGTGAGGGTGCATTGTCCTCTCACAGGACAGGTGAGATGTCGATAAGCTCTAGCACCAGCTGCTGGACATGCTTGCACTCAGGCCCAGCGGCACATTAGCATCTCTCCCACCCTGTGCCCACCCCTGATTACCGGCGTAATCCAGCGTTTAAGCTTTGGGTCCACAGGGATTGCCTTTTTAGGAGATGCATGGACACAGCTGAGCTCACCATTGCCCAAGACAAAGAGGCCGAGGGTGATAATGCAGTGCTTTCATGTTTGCGTGTGTGTCTATCCAGCTTTGCTACTCAAAGTTAGTTTGGTAAACTGATAGGAGAACCTCGAAGATGGAAGGCAAGCAGAGCTGTGATGCAGCAGATATGGAGAAAATGGCTGGAAGGTTTTGAAATTCAAAAGATTTTTGGTCTCTCTTATTGGCCCATGACTGTTCACCTGTTGACGGTGGAAGGAAGACCTGCAAGGAGATTCATTCAGGAGGGTATTGTTGTCTTAACTTCAGTTGCGTGTGACATTAAGAGAAAAATCCAGCAGCATGGAGAAGTTTAAAGCAGCCATGGTTCTCGGTGCCGTTGGCGACGCTTTGGGCTACAGGAAAGGTCGCTGGGAAAGCTGCACGTCAGGCAAGAAGATCCAAGTAGAGCTGGCGTCTCTGGGGGACTGGAGTCCCTGAAGCTGGACCCTGACAACTGGCCCCTGAGTGATGCAGTGCTGATGCACATGACCACAGCTGAAGCCCTCATAACAGGTATGTGAAGAATTAATTTCAACAAGGATGGCGGTATTTTTGTTTTTGTGAACACTGAGAAAGTTGTAGCAGCTTTTAAGTACAGAAATGTACATATACCTTCACATGAAACCAGCACTTTACATATTGTTAGAAATATCTAAGCACATCGGATTGGATTAAGGATACTTCAACCCACTCCTTTGAATGTATAAATATACTTTACTACTGCTTTTCTTTTGTTTTGTTTGTTTGTGTTTTAAATTTATTTTGTTTGTATATACCTTTGTTTATTCCTTTATTATACTAAATTCAGCAAAGTCAAACTACGTTAGCTAGAACAATCTAACAAGACTAAACTAAAGTATCATGTCATCATCCATCATTGCAGCAGAGCATCAAAGTCTTTGGAAAAAAGATGACACAGTCTGAATGCATGTTAACCTCCCCTGTAGCATGTTACTGGACCGAGAGTCCAAAAAGTCCAAAATAGACTACTTTGGGGAAGTCGATCCTCTGAACAATGGCGGATCAGTGGCCTCGGTAATCTGCTGGTATCATGTTTGGCTGTAGATGCAGCCAATAGGTAGCCACAATGGTTCTGAGAAAAAATAGTGATGACATCTTTCAAGATTAGGAATCCTATTTAGCAACCATCCAGCTTGTAGAGACACCAGCTGGATAGACAACAATGTATCAAGAGTACATTGTTGTTTTTGTTTTTAGTCATGCCTCCCAAAGTTCAGATTTGTAAAATGCGAACATTTATGCTAAAACAATAGAATTTTTTTTCCTCATTTCTAGCTGATGAACAGTTTAACTTAATCAAAGAACAAATAAATCATCTCATTATTCAAGGAGTTCTTTTGGACCGTTAACAGACGTTAAACGTGATGATGCTGCAACTCAAACTTGAAATTAATTGACCATTTTCCAAATCACAAATGTGAACGGGTCAGTAACTTAGTAGCACTATGTCTACAGATTATTTCTCTCATGCAAAGATCACAGATACAATGTTCAAGGACAATTCAAAGTTTGCTGAAGTAACATTGTTTTTTGACCACAGGCATTCTGGTCCTAATCTGTGTTGTGGTGGAGTGGGGCTAAACTTAGCTCACTGCGGCCCCACTTATCTTTCCCTGCATGCCAGTCACGACTGACTCCTAACCACTGTGTGTACATGTGTTTGTGTGTGTGTGTCCAGATTACTGGTGTCTGGAGGACTTGTACAGGGAGGTGGTGCGTCTCTATGTGGAAGCCATGGTCTCTCTCCAGGGACGAGCTCCTGATCCCGGCACCGTGGAGCCCTGCATTCACCTAAAACCTCATAACTTCCTGCTCGCTTGGCATACACCTTTCAATGAAAAGGGTAGATTAAGATTAAGATTTAGGAAGCTTTTTGTGGTAAAAACCAATCATAAATACAGTAAAAAATAAATAAATGTATGTCTGTATCCAGGGTCTGGAATTTGGAGCAGCAGCCAAAGCCATGTGTGTTGGTATGAGATACTGGCAGCCTGAGAGACTGGATAACTTGGTGGAGGTCAGCATTGAGATTGGCAGAATGACCCATAACCACCCAACAGGTGATGTGCTGGCAATTTCAAACTTCCAATGACGGGCCAAATGTTGTGTTGCTGTTTGACTGTTCGGTTGATCTACTTTTGATGATTCTGTTTCCCAAAAATTTGCTTGAATCTACCACATGAGCTGTTCATCCTTAGGCTCTTTGGAACAGGACATAAATTAGCTTTTATACAGGTGTGTTGAAGCAAGGACACAACTACAAAATGCACTCCACAGGCCTTTAAAGGCAGTGAGTCTATGCATAACATAAACCTTTCAAAGAGGAACAGGCCTACAGAGTGTCTCTACTGAACACGAGCATGATTTACACACTTGTTTTTTGTTTCAAAATCTACTCAAAGATCCATTCGAAAACAAATCTTTTAATCTCAGTCAAGACTAGATCAAAACACATGGTTCCATTTTATATTCGTAATATCAGGAGAGAAAGCACTTTTCCCCACAAGCCTTGCAAATAGCCGGTTTGCATATGAAAATGATTGTTATGGCGACTTAGTGAACCAGTTCTCTTTAGATACAAGTTTTACTCACCGTATTGTCCTCCTGTTTGTGTGTGGGATCAAGACAAACCTGGATTGTAATCTAACCTTATTTGTCACAGTTCCAGTTGTACAAAACATTTTAAATTAGAGCTACGTCTGATACGAAGGACGAGTTTAGGCAAGAAGTCGTTTTCTTATTGCCATGTCCTGACATAAAACAACGACTGAAAATCTGCTCTACTTGAAAAGCAGTGCCCACTTGTTTTTCACATTTTGATTAGTGGCTGATAGAAATGTGATATTTTTTGTAGTTTCATTCTTATACCTTATAAAATGAAGCATAAACAATTAAAGGTTTTTAGAACCTGATCGTGAAAAAAGAATAAATAGGTGAAAATATAAAAAAAAAAAATCATCATCATCAGGTAGATTTATGTAAATGAATAATTGTAAAGGTGCTGTAATATTCTTTGACTATAGTCTGAAGTGCCAAAGTCACTTTTGATGTCTCTCTCTTCTCTTGGCTTCAGGCTTCCTCGGCTCCCTGGCAACAGCATTATTTGCATCCTTTGCAATCCAGGGGAAGCCTCTCGTGACTTGGGGCCGTGAGCTCATGAAGGTCATCCCCCGAGCAGAGGAGTACTGCAAGAAGACAATACGACACATGGCAGGTTGGACTCTGGCTCAGTCTAGATCCTTTTAAAACAACAAATCCTAAAACTTCTGCATTAAAAACAGATCATCAATATATTTTATTATAAATTCTTGTGCATTTCTGTAAAAAAAAAAGTGATCCCTGAAAGTGCATTTTTTTTACATGTGTTTACACAGAATATCAGGAAAACTGGTTTTATTTTGAGGCTAAGTGGCAGTTTTACCTCGAAGAGCGAGAGATTGACAAGGATGGGCAAAACAAACCATCATTTCCTGATGGCTATGATGCAGAGGAGACTGATAAAGTATGTCCCTTGGGGTTCTTTACTATCAAATCAACAAATTCCACCCCTTTACAGACACAGGCCGTTTTTATTTTTTTCCCCCTCAAAGCAGATGTACAAGCGTTGGAGTTCAGAGGGTCGTGCAGGGCGGAGAGGTCATGATGCTCCCATGATCGCCTACGATGCACTTCTGGCCTCAGGAAGCAACTGGGCTGAGCTGTGCAAACGAGCCATGTTTCATGGAGGTGAGAAACTTTGCCTTTCAGACCTGTACGTTTTACGGAACTGCGCAGAAAAAAACAGAACAAAACAATCTAAAATGTATTTATTTTTAGCTGACTTTAAATAGCTTTGGCTGCGTTTGTAATTGATACGGTACGGTATTGTGAAGATGGAAGCACATTGTGAGTTAAGGACCTCTGTAAACATGTTGTTTTAGGTGAGAGTGAAGCCACAGGCCTCATCGCAGGCTGCCTCTATGGCCTCATGAACGGCCTGAGCCAGGTTCCTCAGAACCTGCACCGAGATTTGGACAAAAGAGAACGGCTGGAGGAGCTGGGAGAAGCACTCTATAACGCAGCTTCTGCAGAGAAATGCACAGAGAAGTAATCCTAATTTCCACTGAGCTGAACTCTACTGGCTCTCAGAGGAACTGAGAGCAACTCCTCACTGTGCCCAACACCCTCCTTCATTCCCTGACTAGGTTTATAAGTCATGCTGTCCTCTTCTCACCGCTCACTCCTTGCTCTCTTTGATTTTTTTCTGTCCACTATCCACACATCTGTCAAAGGTTTTATAAAAAGGTTAAATTTACATCTCACTAAACATGTGTAACTAAGAAACATTAAAAGAAAGCCTGACTTTTTTTCTTTCATTATCAACTTATCATTCATATGTAATCAGTTGTCATAAATCCAGATATCATGCTGTTTGCTTAAAAGGACCGTCGTCTTGATTTGCCACTGACAGAGTTGTGGGGGAAGAAAAAACCTTCTGCTTTTTTAACTTTAGTAACTTGGAGGTGGGGGAAGGTAGATCTTTCCTTTCTCTGACTGACATATTTTTTCTAAACCTAACTTTTACTAACATGAAGCACAAAGAGAAAATAATCATATCTAATCAGCTTACAGTTTGACCAAGTGCTGTCAGTGAAGGTGTGAGAAAACCTGCTTCTGCAGCTAGCTTTTGCATAACTAATTTCTATTTGAATCAAACATTTTCAGAAAAGAATTTTAATATACAAGTTACATTTTTTAAGCTTTTACTGTCCTTAGCTTAATGGTGCAATCAGGATTTGTTTGAAATGAATAACATGTCGAGTTGTGAAATAAGAATAATGTTTCCCTGTACTGTGTGAAAGTATTTGCACAATACTCATATTACAGTTTTAAACCACAGAAATGTGAAAATGTTAAAAAAATAAAAATAAAAAAAAAATAAAAAACTTTATTTTATGCATGCATGAGCCAGCATGTTTTTGGTGTTTTGCTCTTAAGAGAGTTGAACAAATTGATGGGATATATATATACAGTATATACCCTAGATAAATATTCTAAAAAAGTTAAATTCTTCTATCTTTTAATCCAGCAAGAAAAAAATCAGTCAACTGACCTGCAGTGTGCAGCAACAGCTACTTTATGCTTCATACAGACAGAGAAGACTGCAGTCACTTTGACTCTTTCTATTTCTTACACTGCAGCAACAGAATGACAGAAGAGCTTTGCGGTTTTTAAAGAATAACATTTTAAAACCTTGGTATGTCTTGATACTTGTAACCAGTTCACGCCTAATTAAAACAAATTGAACTGGCTGACTGTGTCTCCCTGTCTTAACATATATTTCAAGCTTGCTTTTTTGATTTTCAAGCAAACTTCTTTGTCTTGTTTGGCAGCTCCTTACCACAGTTCAAAGAACTGCAGTCTGGAACATTTGATCAGCATCAAATGTGATCTAAATCCTAAATCCTTGTTTTTGCTGCAGCTGAAAGAGAACTAATGAAATTGACAGTTCAAAGAGGGCAGAGATTTTCACTGACTGATTAACAAAGTTAATTATAGCAGGTGATGTCAGAAAATGTTCCTTTTAGAATTTAGAAAAATTAAAACTGCTTTTCTCTAAAGGTCAATTCCCAAATTGCTGCTAAGGATGTTGGTGTCAGTTTCAAAAAAGTCTTGCATGTCCTCTATTCTCCATAGACCAGATTGTTGGAAACCTGGAATCAGCCCCGATGTCGGTGCGCTGAGGAGGCTGCTTAGAGACCCCAAATGCCGACCAGTGCTCCGAGGGATTTTTGAGAGTCTCCTGCATTATCTAACGCACGATCTTCTCAAGAGGACGACCGATAATACAAGCATGGAGACGCCAGAGTCTAGCAGCGTATCACAAATTTACACAAGAAACACTGTCAAATCCGATCTGCAGAAGGCAAAAAAACCTCAGTTTCAGAAAGGCGTCAGAGCCGAAAGCTGTTCCAACACTTCTGAAAGGTGCAAAGTCAATCAAAGTCAATCAAAAGCAGAACTGCCATCTCGGCGCCTCACCACGTTCCAGCTTCTCCAATCTAAGTTCTTAAGGTCTTTGCCCAAACCTTTCAGCACCAATCAGAGGGCAGTAGGAACTCTGTCTCCCAGCAGAGGAGTGCAAGGTCAAGATAATCTTATTAAAAACAGAAATCACAACACAGACACCAGGAACAAAAGGCTAAAAAGACGTGGTAGTGTGAAAGAAATTGTTGCCAAATTTGCCCTGGCCGAGCAAAAACAACAAGGTTCTAAAACCTTGAAGGAAGAGCCAATCAAACCTAGACGCTTTGGAAGAGGAATCCTCCTAAATTCCTTAATGACAAGATTTGAAAACATAGCTACTGCATGTAAGAAAAGTGATCTATTTTTATCTCACAAGGAGGCTTGTGGGGGAGAAAGGGTTGCATGTCAAATAAAAGAAAAAGTATCTGGTGTTGAAGGAGGGAAACACCAGGTGAACCATCAAACACTGAACAAGCAGAATCCAGGGAAGAGCCAGCAGTGTAACTCTGTTGTGCAAAAATCAAAAAGTAATAAAATTACAAGTGACCAACAGCAAAAGCCCGGTCAGGAGACAGACATTTTAATAAAAGCAAATTCACACACAGAAGATGGGAGTCATCTGAGAGCAGCAGAGTCCTTGGCTCAAGAGATTTGCTTTTCACTAAACCAAATGAAAGGTGAAGCTCGTGATGCTGATATTGAGGATAAAGGCTCAGAACAATTCAGCCAAATCCCGTCTACAGTCATAGAGGCTGAACTTATGCAAAGAGTTAAATTTGCAGAGATAGAAGTACTTCCTTTTACTTCTGTGACTGAATGGTCACTTCCACAACCCTGCAGAGTTCTTCCTCAGGAGGAAATCCCAGTAAACTGGCAAAGAGCCACAGTTGTGATCTGCTCCCTGGCCTGGTCCACATGTATAGATTCCTCTCCTGAACAATCTAAGAGGGAAATTAAATCTGAGGACAAGATATCAGAGGAAACCCAAGAAAATCTGTTGGGAAACCTGGAATGTTCTTCCAGTTATTTAGAGGGAGATGAATCCAAAAAAGCAGACAGCATAGCAGACTCAAAAACCAAGCCATATTCTTTGGAACATGCCAACGGAAGGATCAATCTCCAAAGACCAAAGCTTATTCAAGAAACATTTTCCAGGTCTGTCATTCCATCTATTTTCAGAGTCTGTGGTGAAAATAATCTGATTGAGTCAACCCCACATCCCAAAAGTATAATTTCTCCCTCTGAAAATCAGCTGTCATATTCATCTTTGATTCATCAAGGACATGACGTGTCATGCTCAATGGAAGACATTGAAGACAAGGATAGATGCAGTCCTCATTTCACTGGTCATCCCACTGTAAAAACCAGTGATTCAAAGGGTGGAGCTGAAGCGAAACACAAAGAAGCCATTGAAGAAAGAAATGAAGATGGAAAACTATCAGCAAAAAATCATATTGGAAAGCCAGGAAATTGTAGCCATTTGGAAGAGACTGCTAACAAGGAGGCATTTGCAGACAGTCAAGGAGATAATGCAAAGCAGAGGCCAAAGTACAAAACCATCAATTACGCAGATTCTTCAGTGAAACAAACATATAAGCCTAAAATAATAAGATTTATGGACACCTTCACTTTCTAGGTTTGGTGACCCAAGTCAGAATCTGCTAAAACTAAACGGTTGCTGCTAATTTTGGCTAAACTCGTTGTGACATAGACATCTTTGGGTTTTAAAAGAAATGTGAAAATGAAAAACAAAATATTCAAAATGAATAAATGTATGTGAAGCCTGAACAACAGAAAACTACCTCAACCTTTACAGTTATATTTTGTGTAAATTAGTGTTGTCAAGTAGAATTTTATGGTCTGCGTGGTATGTCGTTTTAAATATTGGCATATCTTCTTTATCACACAGTATTGCCCATCCTTGAGTAGTCATGCTTTGAAAATAAAATAGCTAATTCCTGTTGGTATCTAAAATTCACAGTGCAACAAGTATCTTTACAAGGCTGTTTACACAGAAGACAGTGGATTTTTTTTTTTCTTATGACCTTGTCTTATTACGTTTCTCATTCTTGTCCATGTGAAGTTACAATATCGCAGCTACCAGACACATCTTGGCTGTGCCTAAATTGGGACAAAGTGAGACTTGTTCAGAGTTGATGAGCACTCGGACCACAGAGACAAACATGTCCACAGTTGGAAGTGAAGCAGCTGATACAAAACCTAACATCTGCAGGCAGGATCATACCACTGCAGACAGTCTGAATATCAACTTTTTCCTGCAGTTTATCAACACAAAATGAGGACATAAAAATATGAATTCTTAATGATGTTTAATTCAAGAAGAAATTGTGTGTGTGTGGGGGAGTCTATATATCTGTGTCAAAATGGAAGAATTTTGAAAAGTAAATAATATGATACCAGATATAGCTATATCAAAACTTTTCTCCGCCCTTAATGTGACATTTAGATTATATAGCTCAAACAAAAAAACAAATTTTACAAAGGGACAAATATAAAAAGTAATAAAGCTTCAAAACCTTGGTTGCATAGCAAACAGATATTTTATGGTGTCACCTTTCGATTTAATTTTTGCATTCAGTTTTCTCTGGTAAGAATCCGTTTACATCCCACTTCCTGGTTTGGACAATGAATACCCACTTTCTGACTGAAAACATCTGTTGTCCTCAGGCCTCTTCATGTAACCTCACAGATTTTCTGTCTCCTTTAACTCTGGACTCTGTCTCATTCCAGACATTTTTTGTATTTGTTGTGATTTCATCTGTTGATGTTAACATATACTCACTGTGACGCTAATAATTAAATTCATTTTTACCTTCAGCCTAAGGTCAAACAGATTGTTTAACAGTTCTTTCATCCACCTAGACAGAAAAAAGCCAAATTCCATCTGAAAAAGATGAAATGATGCTGCCTCTACTATCTTTCACTGTTAGTACGATGTTCTTTTATTGATGTGCTGTTTCAATAAATGATTTCTTCAGACATACATTTTGAAATTACTGCCAAAAGTTGAATCTTTCTCATGGAGAGGTGTTAGATTTTTGCTGTATTTTAGTGCTTTTGGTCATGTTTTTTTGAGAAGCGCGTCTTATTGTGATTGCATTGTTTTTAAAAGATAACATTTTGTATTGTTCAAACTAGTAAATTATTTTTTATTCTGTCTGTTTAACAGATCGCATGCGATAAAACAAACCTAAATTGATTTTTTTAAAAAGCATGTATTTAATGTATTAACAATTTTAGACCTGGTGAAGCATGTGTTTATATTTTCTTGCAAATACTGAGAAGATTAAAAAGTAGGAATCTTAACAACAACAACAAAAAACTTTCCATTTTTCCCCAAAGCCCCATGAATGCAACTCGAGTCCCTTTTAAACACTCAGGAATCTCTTAGTTACGACGTTACCGTGAACCCCGTGAAGGCACCATTAGATCTGATTTAGTTTGTTCCAAATCCTCGGTTTCAACTGCCGGGATAGGAGGAGGGACACTAATTGGATAAACGTTCAGGAACACACGGTGGGTGGGATCGCTTTGGGGCTGGTTCTGGATATTTTCTTTGCTCTACAGAACAAGTTAGGTTAGCTCAACGAGAGACCGAGGACAAGCGGGAGCAGGTGCTTGTGGATGGCGATAAAAAAAAAAAAAAACCCAGAGGAAAACTCTCTAGATTCCCCAACACGACTGACTGTGTTGACTGCGGTTGTATTGATAAAATATAAGGGTGACTTAGTTTAGAACTACTAATTTACCTTGAAGGGGCTTCGGGAATATTCCTTACGGATTTTGGGGGGGATTGTAGAGTAAGTTAATGTTAAGGGAGCGCGAGCGAGAGAGAGCAGCGTCCCGTCCCGTTTCTCTGCACTCCAACATGGAGAAAGTGAGTCTCCAGGACATCTCGCCTCAACTTAACCGTGTGTCGATTCGGTTGTAAACTTTTTTGGTGAGGGGGGGGGGAAAAACACGTCGACGCGCAAATGCTGGAGTCCTAGCTCAGTTTTCGTTGTTGTACTGGAGCGAAAGCGGCAACGGGGACGCCTATCGAAGAGACACAATCCACCATGGACCAGAGTTCGGCTAAAGACCGAGTGGACAGGTAAGGCTGGCGGACCTAACGGTGTAATTCATCACCGTTAAACACGGTTAAAATGCTACTTTATCAATAACGCCTCAACAATTGCCAAGCCTTTCAGAAAAAACAAGAGCTGCAAGATTATTCTGGTCCTCACGTCGTGCTTATTGGTGAAAATGTATGAATCTAGGTAATCTAGTAGTTAGCCAGTCACTAGTTACATTAATAAGTTGGTAAAATAACGGTTGTTTCTTTGAAGCGCCCTCCTTCATCACTTTTTTTAATATCAGTTTTATTCTGAAAGCGTACATTTAGACTGTAGTGTGTTAGCATTGAGGTATTACGGCTTGCAAACTCTTGTTAAATGTTTTATAATTGTTTTAAGTTAAAGATTTACTCCATTGAGTAGCTACCTGCTCATCTCACCTGTTGTGTATTTGAACTTTATTCAGCACCAGATTAAAAGGACGTTTCACTACTTTTAAAATATCTTGAAGTATGTTGATCTTCATTAGTTCATTTCCAGACACAGTAGTCCATATCAAGAATTAAAAATGAATAAAATCGTCAAGTAGAAATGGCATAACCACCACAAAACCGATACAGTTATTCAGTTATGTTAGACCAGCTCTAGTTAAAAATCTAAAATATTTTTAACTAGAGCTGGATATACTAGAGCACCTTCCTGAATGCTCAAAACTGAAAAATTCTCAATTTCAGTGCTTTTTATGACTGATGGTGGGTCTAAAGCCACAACACTTAAACAAACTTGGATATCCAACATTTTAAAGAATCAATATCCTCTGTATTATAATTTAAAAATAGAGTTGATGTTTATTTAATGTGTTGACTTTTGCACTCTCAAATGCTTAACTCTACACTGAAAATGCATTTGGTGTAAGACACTTTTATTTTAGGTTTGATTTTTTTGTTTTTTTTTCCCCTTAAAATTACTTGCAATGAAGATATTTGTTGCATTAAACACATTTTTTCCGTTGTTTTTTTTTGTCATCACATTTTTACCATTTTCATTGTGATTTAGCATCTTTTTCAGCATCGTTTTTAGGAACGCAACTAATTTAAAGTTTCTTTAGATTTTCTCTAATGGAAATATACTCTATGCAAAGTATCTCATTTGCATCTGAGCAGGAACAATGCAGGTTATTCTGATGACAGAAATGGCTGCAACATTTATGCACTTTAAATGCAATCACTTAAAACAGTAATGACTGATCCCAGTGTCTAGTTTTCCGCCTTATATATGGACATTAAGTCAAATGTCCTTTGCAAACTATAGCTTTGTTTTGTTAAACGTCCGCTCACAAATCTTAGACGCAGTCTTCACATATTTATAGCTTTATTTTAATTAATCCTTTGGGTCATGTCTTGATTTTATGTTGCACTTCGGTTTGTGATCACACAGACTCGAAACAGATTTCTGAACTGATGGTCTGTTAATGCGTTAGTTCTTCAGGCATGACTTTGCTCTTTGGGAAGGTTAAGCAGTAGGAAGATTAACATGTTACCTAAGACATTAGCTGCAGCTACCCACACCCACACCTTGTCTTCTAGGAAAGGAAGAGGACATGCTTAAATTAGCACGATGTAATCAGAGGCTGTCTAATGATCACAAATATCAATACTAGCATACTGGGAAACTAGTAAAAGAACGACATGGGAACCAGTTCTGTTGATTGTATTGAGACAAATTAAGTTTGACTACGATCTAACGTAATTCTGAAAACAAACCCTCCAGTTGCTCTTTAAAATGAGTTTGAAACAGTTTTCTTTTTGGCTCAGAATTGATCCGTATGGCTTCGAGCGCTCGGAGGACTTTGATTTTGAATCCTACGAGGAGCTCCTGTCCGAGTATCTCATCATCTGCACCCGACGCTCCATCAAGTGGTCCAGACTGCTGAAAGATACCGGCAAGGTGCAAAGGACTGTAAAATGTAAGTGTGAAAACCAAACACACCCGTGTCCACGCTTAAACGGAACGCCTGCACCGAAACCCAGGCCCAGACGTAAACGTTCTCCTTGTCGTTCAGTAAAGCGCTACATACGCAAGGGGATCCCCAATGAGCACCGCGCTTTTATCTGGATGACGGCCAGCGGCGCTCAAGAGCAGCTGGAGAAGAACCCAGGATACTACCAGTCCATGCTGGTGACCCACAATGACTCCAAACTGGTGGAGACCATCAGGACAGGTGAGGCTTCAGCGGCTGCTCATCTCCTTTATAGAGCTTGTGCCGAGACGTGAGCTGCCATCCCAAGTTCAGCACATTTTCGGCTGAATTCGCTCTTCCCTTAATTCAGATCAGTCCCTGCTGCTGAGAAACACACACACACACACACACCCCACACCACACACACACACACACACACACACACACACACACACACACACACACACACACACACACACACACGTCGGCACACACAGCATAATGTTGCTGCATTTTTTTTTTTCACTTTAGGAAAGGCTTTAACCAGA
The DNA here is from genome assembly GCA_033032245.1 of Poecilia picta. Taxonomy (NCBI): domain Eukaryota; kingdom Metazoa; phylum Chordata; class Actinopteri; order Cyprinodontiformes; family Poeciliidae; genus Poecilia; species Poecilia picta. Next base: position 14,145,403 of record CM065355.1, on the reverse strand, counting down.
TGAGCATTTCCTGGTTTGTCTGGCATACATGCTCCTTGGATCTTTTTAAATGGCATTGATTTTGCTTGTCTGACCAGAGATACGTTTTTCTTTTTTTCCCCTTCGTCGTCCTAAAGTTATTTGTAAGGATGAAAGAAACTTTATTAAAATAAAGTTTTTAAAATGCTATTCTCTGCTTTAAAAGTCATCAATTTCCTGCTTGAGTTTTAATGATATGTCACTCTTATCCATATGTATGTGCACCCACAAACCTGCAGAAAGCATCATTACCATCAGCTTGTTTGTGCCTTTCAGACTTGAACAGAACTTTTCCAGACAACGTCCTGTTCCGCAAGTCTTCAGACCCGTGTCTGCAGAAATCTCTGTTCAATGTGCTGCTGGCCTATGGTTACCATAACTCATCTGTGGGCTACTGCCAGGTACTACTCGCCTTCCTTAAGCCAAGCTGAAACAGATTTCTTTTTATCTTCATTTTAGTTTGCAATAATTGCAGTTCAGAAAAATAATAAGTCAACATCATTAACTAGATCAGTCGCTACCATAGGTAAAAAATCTATTTCTATGTTGTTGCGAGTAGGTGTAGAGGAGTAATAGAAAACCAGTAGAACTGACAGTCATGACATGGATTCTGCTGATTTGCTGAAACTGAATCAGAAGAATTGTGATCAAAACCACTATTCCAATCTGGAGTGATTATATACTACAGACCACAATTTCAAATAAAAATTAGACATTTTTTGGGAATAGTTTTTATAGTATTTTATGTAAGCGCTCAGAAAGAGGCCGGCTGTGTCGGCTTAGTGCGCCTTTTTGTTTGTTTATTAGAATTTGAAAGGCAAATATCGTTTACCAAAATGCAGCTGGCTTGAAATTCAAACAAGGTTTCAGAGTATAAAGAGATTCCATTCATCGCCACTGAAACCGGCGTGGTTTTATTTGGGATGTCTGTGTGCGTTCCCGGTACACACAGCGCTCTTTTTTTTATTTTATTTTTTGTCACGTGCATTTTAAACCAGTAGGAACCAGTATAACGTAGCTGTAGTTTGGAAACCCCCCCCCCCCGTCACACCTGGAGGGTTGCCATCATTTCCACGACATGCAAATACTTTTTAGATATTTTATAGTAAAGGCCAAAGTATCAGCATGGTCAAGGTTTTTAGTAGATATTTTCAATTTTGTAATAGACTTTTAAATAGTCCTTTGAGTCAAACTGCTCTTCTGTATGATGAAACATGTGAATGCTGTATTAAAACTTTATTTTTCTCTCTGCAGGGCATGAACTTTATTGCTGGTTATTTACTGATTATCACTAAAGATGAAGAAAAGTCTTTCTGGCTGATGGATGCACTGATTGGGAGAATTTTGCCAGGTATGTTCGCGAGACATAATAATCCTGATGAAACGGGTTTTTTTTTTACATGGGGCAAAATTACAAAAAAAATCATTTTACAGTGGAAAAAGTGTGGTACAAAACAGTACTCCTCTTTTAATATCTATGTTTTTTTGTATTGTATTTAATTTCATAGTAAGTAGGACCACATTTATCTTGTAACTTTTACACAAAGACAATCCTTTGTGCACCCAAATCAGGTTTGTTTTTATTTCTTATATCTGGCCAAACACAACAAATGTTTTCAGAGAGTGACCTAATTCCTGTTCTTAACTAAGAATAGTTGTTTGTTTTTTCTAACGCAAAATAATTTGCAAACTGGATGCCTTTTTTAAAAGAGGCAAATGTGACAAATTTGTTCTAAGCTCTATGATTTGCATATCCCGTTCCTACAAAAAATAAAATGAAAAACTTCCTGCTTTATTTGTCTGACTAAAATATTGCAGCTTAGTTTATTGTTGAGCAGGTAGAAGTTTTATACCCCACAAGTGCTTCGGAGATGGCAATTATTTTAATTTTTGGTCTACGTATCAAAAGGTTTTGAGTAAAACTCTCACTGTTTGGGTCATAGATTACTACAGTCCTGCTATGCTGGGACTGAAGACGGACCAGGAGGTGCTGGGGGAGCTGGTGAAACTCAAAATCCCCCGAGTGTGGCAGGTGATGGTGAAACACAATGTGATGTGGACGCTGGTGGTCTCTCGCTGGTTCATCTGTCTTTACATTGACATTTTGCCTGTGGAGGTGAGCATGTGTATATAATTTTTCAATACATGGGGCAAAATAATATTATTTATTAATATATTAATAATTAATATTCCAATATTAAAATAACACTGGAAAAGAAAAAGTTTGAATCAGGAAATGTACTGACCTTTTTTTTAAATGGAAAAACAAGTGGATGGTTTGATGGTGTTTTGTAAAGGCCTTTTAAAGTATTTCCCTCTAGTGACACACTTTACATACAGTTGATTCTACTGTTTGATAGTGGAGTTTCTCCTACTTTATACGAGTTGTTGTTGCCGCCGTCTCCCTGCGTTTGAGTTGAAACGATGTTGGCTCTGGTGTTTGTTCTCCAAATATGGGAGGAACCTTTACCAGGAAGCAACACATGGAGAGGTTCACGCTGTTTTCTCAGAAGTAGATCTGAACACAAACACTGCACAAGTTTAGGAACATTAGTGCGACTTTTTACATATTCCTCCCTTACGCTGATGTTTTGGGTGGAGAACATTAGAAGGAGGATATAGTACAAGAGAGCATTTGTGGAAAACTTTGAAGGTGACTATATGTATAAAAAAAAAATATATAAAGAAAACTGATTTTTTTTTTTTTCTTACAAATTGCATTTCTAACAGTATTCTGTTTTTGTAGTTACAGATTTCTATTTTTTTTTTCTTTTTACATGAAGCATTACATTTTTGTCGTTTTCCCTCAGACCGTTATGCGGATTTGGGATTGCCTTTTCTACGAAGGTTCAAAGATCCTGTTCCGTGTAGCTCTTACACTGATCCATCACAACCAGGCTCTGATCGAAAGGGCCACATCCCTGCCAGATGTCTGCCAGGCCTTCAAAGATCTTGCGCAGGGACCATTTGTTGAAGATTGCCACCCTTTCATGCAGGTAAGAGGAACGGTGGGCGGCAGAGCGTCCCATCTTTGCTCCTGAAGGAAGTGGTTTCACTAGATACGAGCTCGCTCAGGCTAAAGGAGTTGTCCCGTTTTATTTCTGCTTCTGTAATCCCATAATCCTGGTGTTTTTCACCTTTGCAAGAAAATCTTCACTGAACCGGGAAGTCTCTCCATGGCAACCCTGACCAAGCTCCGTGCGACGTGTCGTGGTCGATTCGGTGAAGAAGAATCCTGACCTGGACTTCCAAGAACGTCTGCCGATACATTCCGGAAGGGTCGAGCTCCCAGTAGCTCGTTTACACTGAACTTTGTCTTAAAGCATAAACTGAGACAATCAAAGCTGACATGTTGTGCTTTATGACCTGATGATTCCATTTCATGCCATGACGTTTGTCTTAAGTGAAGTTTAAAATTGTTGCACTTTAATCCAGGATGGCAAAAGCTAAACAGAAAAACCTGAATGAAAACAAGGTTGTTCCCTTAAAGCACAGCCCAGGAATAAAAATGTCCACTGTATTTCACATCTGTCAAAGATTTAAGTAACGCTAATGTTTTTTTAGGTGGAGAGTTGAATGATGAAATATATTGAATCAATATTGTGTTCATGTTAAAACAAGTCATTTAAGTGAAATTGTCCATTACTGGAGATGTGAGCTTAGTTTATACTCTGTATTTAAATCAAGTTACCATGGTGATCCAATACAAGCACAACCAAAACGGCTCCTCTCTGTGTTTTATATACCAGGAATCACTCCAACATGGACTCTAAATATTTTTATTTTTATTACATTACAGGAAAATGTATAATAGAAAATAGATATTTCTGTTTGAAAAAAAAAGCATTCTTTTTTATAAGACAGGAAAAAAAAGATAAAAACCAATTCATTTGGTACTTGATCAATGAGTTTTTTTAGTAGAATATTGTCGGATTCTACTGGAACAATTCAGATTTAAATCAGAGTCAGAAAAAAAAAATCAATCCAGAAAACAAAAACTCAATCCAGCAAACAAGCATTTTGTGTACCCAAAACATTTCACCAAATGATCATTAAGGTTAGATATTTCTGGAATCCCATTCTTGAGTTCTTGGGAGGCAAGTTATAAAAGAAGAACCCAGAAGGAAAATAAGTGTAGTTTATTTCAGTAGAAACTGTCATTTTGACCAGATTAAATGTTGAAATGGAGAGGATTGCTTCCTGTGTTTAATACAATCTTAACTCGTATCCTCTGGTTTTTGCTTTAAATTTGAGAAGCTTCTCATATTTCTGTATTAAATAAATACTCAATTTACATCCAGAAAAGCTGAGAAATCTGAGAATCTCCCCTTTGCTGTGCTTCATTAGAGATTTCCCTTTTTATCAAGGACCATAGAGAAAAAAATCCTCGACAGAATCTCTGGCATAAGATTTTAAAAGATCTTACAGTGTTTGATTCTCTTTTCTATCACAGATAATCACACAGCTAAAAAAAGCGATTCAAGCACCTGTCAACATAATCTCAGAGCTGAACCGTTGAGCGGACTTGCTTCTCACCAGCTAAAGTCAGCAAGTAGTTCACGTTTTATCACCCATACAAGAAGTCAAAGAAAAATATCCAGAGGACATGCAGAGAACAACTTTCATTCACAAACTTTTCCTTCACTTACTCCCATGATTCTTTTTCTCTCAGTCCGTAAGGCTCAAGTTAAACCAAGCGTTGGCTCAGATGGTCTGGTACCCAGCGTGGCTCCTCTTCCTGCCTATTAGATACGCGATGAGGATGATAAGCACCAGACCAGCCAGTGCTGCTCCAACGATGATGGGGATCAACAGCTGGTCCTGGTCTAACTGGCATTCCTCCGCTGCACAGAGCAGGTTTACAATACAAATAAATAAAAAGCTTTCGATCTCAATTTCTTCAGTTCTGAATATGGAAATTAATCCCCAACAATACCTGCTGCAAACTGGCTGGCTGTGACTCCAAACGGCTGCACTTGCAGTCTGAATGTGTTGAGAGAGAAAGCTGGGACCACGAGCAGAGTCTGCTCCGTGTTGCACATGTAAGAGCGTCCCAGCGTGCTCTGGAGGTAGTCCAAACTGGTGTTACTGGCTGAGAAAGGAGCTGGGAAGAGAACGCACCAAACATTAGGCCGAGCAAACGTTGGCATTCGGAGCAAAGACACTCAAAACCAGCGACCTACCAGTCATGTCGGACCAGTTGGCCAACAGATTTATTCCACTCAGATGGTACTTGCTAGTTGTTGAGTTCTGCAAACAGGAAAACAATGCTCACCACTTGTAATGTTTGCACACGTTAATGGAAATTGAGAGGAAACACAGACGTTACCATGGAGAAGGTAAAATTGAGCGTGGTGGTTTGTTGTGTTAAAACTAAGCTGGCAGTGGTGCCTCCACACGATCCTGATGTTACCGTCAGATTGGGGTTCACGTTGACCAATTCCTGAACAGTCTGGCAATGGAGAAGACGATTTTTTTTTTGAATACCTCGTACTATTATGCTAAATGACGATGCTCGAGCTTCATGCTGACCTTATTTTGAGACTGAGAGACGTAGGAGACGTTGAGCTGCAGGCCCATTTTGGCGAGGAGACAAACGGTACCACTGCTGTTCGTCACAGAGAACACTCCGGTCACGGGCGTTCCTGGGGGAGTTGGTGTTGGAGCCGCTGTTGTAGTTGGAGTAGGGGGCGCTGTGGTGGTGGTTTGATCTGACGCGCACACACTTTCTGTGACGAGACGCAACAGAAGCCCGGTTAGTTTAGATGCAATAATAATAATAATTATATATATATATATAAAAAAGATTGTTTAAAAGAAGAAATGTACCTGTTGGGCTGAGGTCATTTCCTGGCATGTACGCCTCCAGCCTCATAGCAGAGAAGGTGACTGCAGCTCCTCCCGCTCTGATGGTGGTGGGGCTCACACAGCGGTAGGTGGTGTTCATCGGAGCCCAGATTCCGACCGAGGAACTCACCACAGTCACTACGCCTGTAGGACACAAGCATGCAGGCAGTGAATTAGTTATAAACATATAATGCAACAAAAACTCATTCAGAACATTCCTTCCAAAAAATTAAACCATCAAACTTATAATTACATTCTAATGATCCCTTACCTTTGTGTAATTGCTGCTATATTAAGAGCATTTGTAAATGTTTTTGTCAGAGTGAGGTCTGAGTTTTTTCACAATTTGTCTCAAAAAAAAAACAAAAAACTTTTTATAAAAGTTAAATACTGCCGCTTTAAAACTGGTAGTAAACTTGAGGCGGGACCACTTTAATGCAAGTTCTCACCAGATCCATTAGACTGAGGGAACAGCGAAGTGTCGCTCAGGTTGTACTGGAGCGTCAGGTTAGTGACGCTATAAAAACTCCCGTTTTTCGCGAAGCTGAGGCCGAGTGCGTGACCCGATCCAAACACCGCCACCAGCCACGGCGGGCGGCCCGCTGCTCCACACGAGCTGCTTGCTGCGTCGACCGAGGTGGAGTCGGGCAGAGAGGTGGAAACATTACTCTGAGGAGAGAAAACAAGCGAGTTCATAAGGTGACACAGTCAAGGATGTAATGCTGAGAAAAGGAGACGCTTTTCTGATTCGACGCAAGCAGAATATTGAGCACTTGCCGTGCTGTTGAAGGTGGTGTATGTGATGGAGAGTAATGCAGACAGCTCGGCTTTGATGCAGGTAGAGTTCCCTTCCGTCACCTCAAGAGTGACTGCCTGAGTGTAACCTGCAAACGAAGACACGATAAAGGAACTGAAAACAGCTACATAACATGGAGATACTTTATAAAAATTGTATAAAATTCAATTAAAAGACTTGGACATATATACTTAAGTTGTTGTTTTTCATACAAGTATGTTACTAATTTATATAAACCTGAGTTCTGAGTAAGAATATAAAGAACTACCACTACTGCTAGGAAATACAAACTCACAATTTTCACAAATTTCAAAAACTATTATTAAGCAATGACTAGCTGCATCTTGATATATTTGAGGAATTTAGCAAATATTCCCAATATTTACAAGTCATTTATTCTTAGTTACTGGTTCAGTAACAATATGTTTTGACAGTTTCTTCATAGTCTTTGCCCTTCGCTGCAAAGATTTCTGAACATTATGTTCTATTTATTAGTTTTTTACCCTACAGAAATTTTTTTTTACAAATTGACAGGATCCAATGCGACTCACTGCTGACATCCATCTATAAAAGCAAGAATGACAGTTCACACAGACTGCCACTAGAGGTCGTAAGAAACGGGAAACTTGGGGACAAAGAGGAACAAACTTAATCTCAAACCTTTTCTTCTTTTCTGTTACAGACTGTGAAACAGAAATTGTCCTACTGCGCAGAGATTTTTTTCCAGAGCTATTTACGCAGACTTATACAAAGTAGCATTGCAAAAACTGACACGCTTACACTGAAAGCTGTTAAAACGTTATTCATAATGTGAAACCACCTGCAAAATGACTGTTTCCTGGTCGTGTGTGCGCAGTCCTGGTTTCAAACATTAACAGTGAACATCCTGAACCTGAATCACCAGCATTTAGCAGACTTGCATATTTACACATCATCTTTTGCAACACAGACTTTATTATAGTCTCCCCAAGAATCTACAAAAATGCAAAATTAAAAATGAAATTATTAAAAAACTGGAATAAGAATACTTAATTCCTTGCATTGTTTTCTGTTTTCATATATACATTCTGCCTTAGTCATGATGCTATGCGGTTTTATTTATCAGACACTCAGCTTCTCCTGATTTCTGTCAGCTGAAATGATCCAATTGTTGGGAGCAGTCTCAGTCTCAGGCGTCTCTCCACCTCTGCCAGTCGCTGCTGCCTTTTTTTAAAAAGTGTCCCTCAGGTCACCTCTGTTCAAAGGTGTAAACACGCAGCAGACAGCTTACACAACGCTACATTCCTGTGATGAGGTAAGCTACTGTGTGTACAAAGTATAAAGCGGCTGTTTTAATGTCAGACAGAAAGCTATCCCAAACCTCAGCTGGAGCACACCGGAAAATATTGATGCAGGAATTCAACGACTCGGAAGAAAAACTGCAAACAGTCTGTGATTAAAAACTGCTAAGTTGATGTTTAAAGAATGATCATAAATGAAAAATATTCAGCACTATTCAAGCTGGTAATGGTCTGTTGTTTGTTTCCCCCGGCATCAGCAGCACTATGTGTGTGTGTGTGTGTGTGTGTGTGTGTGAGAGAGTGTGTGTGACAGGACTTCACCAGTTTCTAAAGTAAAACTGTCTGTGGGCCCCTCCAGAGCTCTGAGCAACACAAAGCCTTTATGGGAGTCATGTGAAGCTCTCAGATGAAACAACAATGAGGCTTATCTGTTGGTCCACAGCATTCACAATACAGGGACTTTATATCAGTATCAAATACAAAAAAACAAACAAAAAAAAAATTATGGAGACTTCCTGAAACTACAGTCAGGGTTTTCAAAGACAGGAAAAACCTTGAAAGGCTCTGAAATCGAAGATACTGATCCTTTTTTAGAGCAAAGCTTCCTTTAGTAGCTAATATTTACCACGAGGATTTCTAATTTATTTCATCAAAGTTTATTCACTTAAGTATATCTGTATCATATCTGCATCACTGTTAATTTATTAGGGGAAAAAAAATCGAAGTTTTTATGAGATTCAATAAATGGTCAATTTAACGCATCATCTCTGCACGAGATTATCACTCAGACACATTAAATTGATAGCGCATCATTTTAAAAATAAATTGACTAGTGGACATATGAATCCATCAATTCAAATGACATATTTGCAAATTCCTCTAATTACATGTTGAAGGTTTAATTTACTGAACGACTAAATAAACATGATAAAAGAAATTTTATTTATTGACTACAATATTAAAAACAACGTGAAGTGCGAGATGTAGTTGTATAATCTGATCAGCAGTGGTATCAGTTGTTTAATGTTGTGATATTAATCTTAAAGTAGTCATATTTTTTATTTAGATTAGTACCAGCCATGCACGTGATGCAGCAGCTTTTCCATACCTGATGCTTGTAATCAGTGACGGACATTTTAAACGTGACCCCAGAAGTTATTTAAAAGGTTTTCAGCATAGACATAATATTCTATATTCCATATTCTTATATTATGTCTATGGGTTTTCAGGACGTGGGGTCCGTGTTGGTGGAAGGGAAACAGGTTCAGCTTCCTCTGAGTCTGGGGTCTCAACTCCAGAACAGCGTCACCACTGTGACGTCGTTCAGGCTAACGGTATGTAGCATTTAGCACAGCTTTTAACAGCAAAACGCTCACCTAAAATCCCCAGACAGGCGATGAAAAGCGCGGCCAAGCAGTCCAGGACTTTCATCTTAGGTGTCGAGCTCATGCACAGGTTTCCTCCTTCGTCAAAAAAAGATGGAGAATTACCCGCCGGGGGAGTTTCTCCGCTGCGGGCGCAGGTGGCTCAGCTGCTGCTCTCCTGCACTTGTCTTCTCTCGGACCGTTAGCCGAAAGTGGTGATGCTGCCGCTTCCGGTTGTTTGTTTATCCGCTGGCGGAAGGCGGAGGCCACGGGGGACGTTAAATACCCGCAAATCAGCTCCTGCAGACGGAGGAGCCTCAAAAATCGTGGCTAGATATCGCGCGGTGTGATTAAACTGCGCCTGTCATGAGAACTGGCGGCGTTCAGGGCGACACGGTCACGTGAGACCCCCCCCCCCCCCCCCCCCCCCCGCTTCTTCTTCTTCTGCTGCTGAGCTGAGCTTATCAGTGCTCCCAACAAAAAATTGATGAAAACACAGAAAAGTGTTGAAGTATAACACAAATAGCAAGAATATAGCACAATAGCTGACACCTATTGAAAAAACAAATGAATAGAATTACTAAAAATAATGCTTTTCAGTATTAACGTTACGTAATTTGAGCATAATAAGGAGGGGTTGATGGTGTCGGCATGCCTTATGTTTCTTCCTTCCTGTTTATTATCGCTACACAATCAGAAGAGCGCTATTAAAAGCTAATAGAAGCGCCTAATGCTTAGTTTTGTGCTGCAAGTAGCAGGGGGTCTGCTAGGTCTGCGCTTTGCAAGCTGCAGTGTACATGACTTGTGGTCAGTCAGCTGACACCCTCATCAATTCACGAGGCTGTGCAAAAGCCCAAAGGGAGCACAGAGGCTGCTTTAATGCTACTCTCCACCACTTAGCAGCTGCCTGGTACATTCTTACTGCATAGTTGAGTTTGTTTTAACTTTACAGATGACCATGGATTAATTACACTGTAATTTTAGGCCACAGACTGTCATGATCTCTTCAATGGGACCATAAAAACTGATTTAAAAACACTTTGTTTTCAATTTCACTTCAATGAGCTTGTGCAGTGAATTTCAGAAGTTCAATTGGTAAAACTAGCTTGGGTAATAAATGCTTTTTTCTGACTTTGAAAATTCAGTTGTCGCTCAAACTGGATGTATAAAAACCTACCTAAAGATGCTGGGGGAAGAGAGTGAACCTAGACAATTTGCATCACAATTATGCTGTGCAATACTTCATGAATCAGGCAGATTTTCAGTTCTTGACTGTATTAACTAAAGAAATTTTACCCAAAGAGGAAGTTTTGAACCATTGGTTCCAACGGTGACAGAAAGTGACACAGTCATGTTGGACTAATAAAAGAAAATACTCCTATCAGACACGAGACATTATTTAACTCAATCATTAAATACTCATTTATTCAAATTCACTTTTTGCACTCACAGTCCGATCTACAAAAACATCAGCATCAGCACGTGACATTGGACATTTTGGTCAAACATAAAAGAAACTGAAAAGAAAAATACACAAATGGTTGGCCTGCATCTCATTTAGCTTTTGTATAAGACACAATGAGCACCAACCACATCGGCCAACGTTTTGCTCAAGACTCGGTTTCACACAGGCAGCTGATTCTCCAACCAGTCAAGCAACCAACCCAGTCTGGTTGACACTCAGTAGTTAGCACAACCAATTAAAGGGAGAACACCTCAAGAAAAGAAGAAGAATAATAATCCAAAAACCTGTGACAAACAAGCTGAAAAATACAAAGAGTGATTTATGACGTGATGTAAGAAGGAAAACCCAATCTCTCAAAAAAAAAAAACAAGAACAAAGAAAGTGCTAGTTACTTTGAGTTGAATTTCGCACTAGCAGATCTGTTAGTCATAACCAACCATCAACAGCCCAGTCCACGTATGCAGCCCAGTCTCAGAGTCCCATGAAGGATATTGCAGAATGGGGAACAGCGCAGCCAAGTCTCTTGTCTCTCTGGAGCTCTGCGTCCAGGATTGTGAATGTGAAGGACAAGATGGGCACCAGAGGAGAGTCGGGTGGCTGAGGGGCTGGAAATCCTGTGTGGCTGGGCCAGCTGTGCATTCGCTGTGGGAAACAGCACTGCAGCTACAGCGGCGTTCCCTCAGGCGACATAGTGATACTGGTTGGGAATCTCCTTGTCACGCTCCATGTAGTCTCTGTCTATGAGCGACTCGATCCGCTTCTTCAGGTCTCCCGGCTGCGCAGAGGTCAGCAAAAAGAAGCAAAGAAAACTATGAGATTTGGGTGGAAACAGAGGAAAGAATGAAACTGAAGACAAGTGGTTTTATAGGTCACCTTGACAGGAAACTTGAGCTGGTTGTAGAGCTCTGATACCAGCAGGTTATGACTCAGGGTTTTCCTCATCTTCATAATGCGCACAACAGCTGCATCGATCTGATACTGCCTGTCCTGAAAGACGCGCTCTGTGGTGCTCACCTGCTCCTCGACCTGCAGGACATATGACAAGTTAAAATAAATAACAAACTTCTCTGGTTCGAAATGGATATATTAGTTGAAAGCTTGTGGTGAGTTAACAGCAAATAAAATGCATATTAAAAAGAAAAAGAAGGAGGAAGTATTGAATTTGCAAGTACAGAAAAGAGAAATGTACCGTTTCCTTCATTTGAATCTGGTTGATCTTGATGCGGAACAGTTTGTGTTTAAAGTCGTTGTTAAAATTGAAGCGATCTCCGTCTTCCACGTCTTTCCCCCGAGGGTTCTTGTTGAGGACCCGCGCCTTCCCACAGGCCAGGGACTGCAGTGTTCGCCTGAGCTCTCCCTCCTCTGCGCAACACAACAAACAAACAAACAGCTAAAGCCACAGACGGCTCTCTCACATCTCTGCTGCCGCTGCATGTTTTAAGACGTGCGTAACCTATTCCGGTAGCAGCACGGATCTCCTCCATGCTGAATTCCTCCCCTTCGTTGAACATGAGCAGCACCAGAGTTTGGAACAGGGAAACCTGCAGCTCCTTCTTGCCCTGCAGGACAAATCGGTTTCTGTAAAAGGTAGGTCAAGTGATTGCCCATCTCAGAGCCCTGGTGATACGCATCAAGCTCTCACCTCTTTAAATTCTGCCTTTAGTACAGCATGGCCCAGTGTGGGCTGCCACTGCAGCTTCCTTCCACTGTGCTTCCCAAGGTAGAACAGCTTGAACACTTCCTGGAGTTTCACCATCTACCAAGAAGTTGCAGCGGCAGCATGTGATTGGCCGGCCACGTTAAAAGCCATGTGTTCTCGTCATTCTTGCAGCACAGCCACTCTTACCTCTGAGGGGAGGTGAACCTCCATCGGTGTGTATGAAGGCCAGTAGCCCATGGTGAGGATGTTTACGGTGAGTTCTATGTTGCTTGGCTCACTCTGGTTCTGCATATACTGAATTGCAAAAGTTAAAACACATAAATATGTCATTAGCACTGCAGTGCGTTTCAGTCCATGTGCTGGGGTGTCTCCGGTACCTGTTTGAACTGGATCATGATGTCTTTAGACAGCTCCATGTCCTTAAACATCCCCTCAAGCTTACTGGTGAAGGCTGCGCCACATTCTGCAAATGCACAAATATCACAGCTGACATGTTCCCAATGCTCTACAAACACACACAGACTACTTTGGGATTTACTAGCTCAATTTATTATTTTAGCTTACTAAATCTGATAATTAAAATTTAACTTTTCTATTAAATTCTATACACAGTACTTTACAAAAATATTCATACGCATTGTGGTTTTTTTCCCCCCACAACTTGAATGACTTTTATATTATATTTTTTGCAAACTGAAGAGTGTTTGTATTTCAATTAAATTCACAACAAATGTCATCTTGAGTTATTTTCCCCCAAAAAAACATTTCAACAAGTTTGATAACTTTAATCAAGTGATTCAAGTTATTAAAAAAGTAAGCTCAGTTAATTATTCAAATAGTTTAAAAAGTTTCTATCTAAGAAAACCCAGCAGATTGCAGTATATTTAATTAGCTGCAAATCTTTTTGGGTATGCTTTTACTGGTTTTGAAAATGTAGACACTAATATTCTTACCCTTCTTTGCAAAAATACTTCAATCAGAATATTTAGAGAACATTTTTGAACATCAGTTTGTAAGTCCTTCCACAAATTCATGACTCTGAATGGTCCAAAGTAAGACATGAATAGTTTTTGATTTAAACTACAACAATGTAGCTTTGAGGAACTTCATAGTTGCTTCTGTGTTTTTATGCTCTCCTTACCCAGCCTGTTAGTTTAGGTCAACAGACTTTCTATTTGTAAAGAAATAGATTTAGTTTTTATTTTTTCCCCACCCTTCAATTCACAGCTATGCATTACAATAAAAATCGGCTGAATTGTGTGGCTGTAATGTGAAAATTTCAGGAGTTATGAAATTTTTTATATTGCACTACATATCCAGAATAGTATTCAATAATAATTTACTAAGTTTAAAAAACAAGAAACTCACCATGTTTGAGTTTGGACAGCATGGACTTTTCAGCATCAACAGAGGCACTCTTACCAACCAGCAGACGCTTGGCCAAATCTTTCTTGTAAAAAGCCTCAAACACGTCTTTTCCTGCATGGACGAAGGCGGTCCTTGTTACTTTAGAACAGGTCTGACAATCACAGCAAAGCCCGATGAAAAGGTTCGTTCCTCATGCGTGTGGAGGTGTAACAAACCGTGAATGAAGCGGAAGATTATCATGATCTTGTCCAGGATTCTTTCCAGTTCCTCCTCTGTCGCCTCCTTGTTTCCAGCTCTTAACTTGGAGTCCACGTACTTAGCTGTACGGGAAGCAATAACCAGAAGACATGTAATCGTAGGCTGGAACTAATAAAGCATCAAAACTAAACGAAAGTTAACGGGACTGAAAAATGATTGTGAACGACTGGCATTCGCTTGACCTACCAATGAGTTCAGCAGGCTTGTTGGGCCTCTTGTTGATGAGGTTTCAAAGGCCTCCTTCATGGCGTTGATGAACGCCTCGTTGCGTGCAAAGCAGCTCTGCACAACATTGTCCATCTTGTCCTTGAAGTCCAAAAGATCCTGAACCATGTCCTTGTCCTTCTCTGGTGTGCAAACAATCTCCCCACCGAATGACTGCAACCAGAAGGTTTATTTAGGCTTTTCTGAGAAGTGACAGGACTAAAACATACATCTCTAATATGTCATATATGTGTTTAACATATTTACCTTGATGTAGTCCCTCCAAAACTGCAGCAGCGTGGGCAGTCCTGCTTTTACCTTGCTGAAGAGCTGGTAGAGGAGGGACAGCTCAGTGACACGGTTCTCATCAAGGAGATTGCTCAGACCTAACAAAAAATGAACAACTGATTTTAAAGTCACAGCTAAAACTGCTACATCTACTACAACAGTTTCTGTTCACTTCCAGAGATTCAAAAATCACTAAATATATTACATTGATATTTCACACGAGCTTTATACTTTGGAAAAATTTTATTGTTTCACTAAATAGGGGAAAAAACAGTGACATTATATGGGACAATGCCAGAGCTTGAAAGAAAGTGATTATATCCATTATGAGAAATTTAAATAAATTAAACAGAAGCACCTTTTTGTAGAACTGCGTTCATATGCTCTCCTAAAAGTTGTTTCTCGACACAGCAGATAAGGGGCTTCCTGTGAAATGATGAAAAGCAAAAAAAAAGAACGAATAAATAAAACATTTGATAAAATCTGAGAGTTTGAATAAGAAAAATACAATATATAAATGTAAAATACTCCAGTTGTTTGGTTTAGAAGATCTTCCAGTTTGAAGATCACACACACACTTCTTACAAGTTCAAAAGATTTGATAAAATAAGCTTATAGGGATTTAATATTATATGATTTAATTAAGTTTTACCAATTCAACATCAATTCTTGCTCCCTTTTGTTTTGTAATACTACGTTTTACCTCTCATCTTTTCACTCAAAAATTAACTTCTGTTAATACCGGAGGCCTTTGGACCTTATCTCAGCGGTAAATCTGTTTTAAGTTTAAACCTGTTAACAGCCAGAAGCGAGGAAACTCGCTTCTGGCTGTTTTTTTTACCTCTTGGCTGGAACAGATTTTTTTACCTCTTGGCTGGAAGTAGATCATTTCTTAGCTCTACCAGAACTCACTCAATCTATAACTCTATCTTTAATAGAAGAAATGTTTCCCCAGCTACATTAATCAGGTTTACATGACTGTATTATTTTGTTCATGGGTTCAACCTATTTAAGAGAGGAAATCTTAAACAAACTGAAACAAACTTTGGGAATTCTATCGTTTGTTTTCAGCCTGAGCGTCTCCTCAGAGCGAACAGAGACAGATGACTCAACAACAACAACAACAACATCATTCTGAATCTTACTGAGTGCTCTGGTCGAGGTAGCTCACAATTCGATCATTCTCCTCTTCTAAACGCCGAGCTACGTGGTGCAGGTATTCAGGCACCTAAACACAAAGACAGCATATGATGATGATGAACTTGACCTCATAACCCCAGGATCTATTAGGAGTGTCTCTCACATCTCTCTCCTGCATCAGCCGCTGTCCTTCAGCTGCATACAGACGATTTGTTTCAGTCAAAAATCTCTCCTCGAAGGAGTCTTTGTAAACCTTTGAGCAAAAGAAAAGTAAAACACAGTCTCTATTCGTAGAAAAAAAACCGACCCCCCCCCTCCCCCCCGCAGCCTGCTGCCCCGTTACCGTCGGATACCTGCAGGTCTGACAGCATGCCCAGCAGGCTCCGCAGCAGACTGCGATCGACGGTCTCTCCGTTTCGCTCCAGTTCTATCTGCTCCAAAATGCCTTCCACCGTTCGCTTCTGGACCGCACTGTCGCTCACGATGTGCGTGCGGAACAGCTCCAGCCCGGTGTCCCTGCGGCGCACAAACCAGCATCAGCTTCCTGAACGCATCGCTGGAAACACAAGCGAGCCGACGGAACCTCACCAGATGGAGGGCAGCAGAGAGTTCTGAAGCACATATGTTCGATCCAGGAAGAGAAAGATGCTTCGGATCATTATCTGGAAAGAGGGGAATCGTTATCTCGTCGCCGACTAAGTGAACACCTTTGAACACTTCAGAAAGCTTTAGGATTGAAGGTCATCTCTTACAGTTTGCCTGCAGTGGTCCTGCCAGCAGCGATTCATTCGCTTCAGGAAGGACAGGTTGTCCATCGACTCTGTGAGCTCCAGGTTAAAGGTGAAACCACAAACAAGCACCGTCACAACAGCAGCTTCTAATTTCACTGAGAAAAATGTCACTCATAAAGCTTTTAGCTCTTAACGCCAAAATTATTTCGAAAACAGCAACTGAACTCAACAAAACAAGAACGTTTCGACTGTTAAAGCTACAAATTTATCAGTACAGTCGGCCAGATAAATATTCCAACTGGTAATCCAATCACCAAAGCGTCTCACGGGCTGTTGGGCTTCGTAAAGGTTTCCCCTGGTTTGGCTGGCGAGGTTGTGGACAAATAAAAAGGATATTCTCTGAACTGATGGATCTGTGCCCGCACGTGGTCATCGCAGACCTGCCGCAGCTGCTTGTACAGCGTGGGGGAGACTTTGTACGAACACAGGTTCTCCACGGCCTTTTAGGCCATCCAGCGAAACGTTTGGCAAAAGTCGCAGGAAAAAGACGAGAAACACGTGAGAAAGTGAAGACTTCAGCCACGACTTCAGCCTTCTCCAAAGGAGACGTATTTAAGCAACTTGAATATTTATGCAAAACTGATTTCTAGAGACAGAACCTGAGGAAAATGTTTCAGATCTGAGCTTGCTGTGTAACTACACCGACCTGATAGAGCTCTTCCAGGTTGTACTTGATGGAGGTGCTGTTCTGGATGGCGCCCACCGCATCTCGGAGCTTCAGCCACGTGTCTTCTGTGTAGTTCTCTGCTAGTTTTGGCCTATCTGTTGAAACATAACGATAGACAGGATCAAACAAATTGCTGATATGATGAACAAAAACAGGAGAAAAACAACAATGTTTCTCTACCAGTCAAAGGTGAGATGACCACTATTCGTCCATTTAATGCTCCCAAACATTTAACTGCACTTTTTAAAAACAGCCACTTAGATGTTTTAGTTCTCCGATAGATTATTAAGCTTTTATGTCTTAATGTTTCATGTTTCCACAGAAATCTCCAACTTTTATAATGTATTTATTAAAGACCCACGTCAATTTTTATTGCTTTTTGATTTCAAAAGAACAACATTTTCCTACTGGACGGGACTTTTTTTTTTGAACGGCTGACAAATTGCAGGTAGAGTATTTTCTACAAACAAAACCAACAGGATGGAAATTCCAAAAAGTGTTTTTGGTTCAAATTGTTGTTTTTTTTCTTTTGAAAACTTTTTGTTTTTGATATTTTAACTATTCTCATTTTTTTCTCTACTTTTTGCAAAATCTGCATATTTTTCCTCTTACATTTGTAAAATGCATATTTACAGATTTAAAGTTTAATGAGAAATTCAATTCTTTAAACACATGGATATATTCTGCTGCTGAAACATAAAAAAAACATGAGCGGGTCTGAGATTCCCACAATAACCCAGAGTAAAACTTTTTGTGGCATGTTTATATATATAAATAACTGTGAATAAATTCTGTAAAGCTGTAAAGAAGGCTTTTCTTTCTTTTAGATTCCTGAAAGGTAGTGTACAGAAACAAGTGGGGGAGGGGCAGTACTGGACTACTCTATTCTTACAGCAGCCAGAAAAAAAAATCCCCGATTACTCTGGCACTTTCTCAGTCTTCCCAATGAAAGGACTTTAAACCGTAGCTACAATAGGGCTGAAAATATCAAATATTTTAAAACCTCGTTCCCTTGATGCTGAATTTGAACTGGATATTGTAGTAGACACCACATCAAGGGTTTAAAGTCACAATTATATGACTGCTTTATTGGAGTAAACATTCAACCAGAGAAGTGGCCTACATTATAACACCATACGTTGTAAAGTTGTGATTTCATTCAGCTGAGATCCATAAACAGACAAATAGACTTTTTGGTGAGCCTGCTTTACCAAGATACGGGGAATTCTGCCTGGAAAGCGAGAATCTCAGGAGGAAATAACACAACTAAGCATGCAAGACAAAATAAAATCACTCCCGTTATTTGAAAGTGTGAGCAAGTCGGTTGGGCAGGCTTTAAGGAGCAGATTACTTTTAAATAAAACAAAGAAAAAAAAAAAAACCTGTCACACACACAATCTTCTGCAGCATGACCTGAGACCTCCACCCTCCCCTGTTGCTGATGCTGTGGGGGTAAAAAGCACCACAGTGACGGTACCTTTGAAGTTTTTGATCACCAACTTCCTTGAGGCGCCCGTTTTGCCTGAAGTCCTGGCCATCCCGTTGGTGCTGTGCTCGGTCAGAGCCGAGAAGCTGGCCCTCTTGTCCTGTCGGGTGTCCTCTGCCATTATCAGATTAGCGCTTTGGCTTACCGCTTGTGCGCGTCAAAGTGTTTTTGCTAAGTTACTGCTGGATTGTCCTGTTGCCTGTTTTTGTTCGCTTTCAGCGATGCAGTCCCTTCGTCGAACTAGATTGTCTCGGGGGTGGCACCACAGGAAGTCGATTTAAAGTACATGATGTTGCAAAAACTTGAAAAACACAACGCTAGGTGAGCATAAAAAAAATAAACTAGAGACAGCTAAGTAAACACATAGCTAGCTAACGGAGTGTTGTCTACAACTGCAGCACACTTTTCGTCCCATTCGCCACTTTTCTTTTTAGCTTTGTAGGCTAGTCCATGTCAGTGCGGCCTACATGCGGATTTTAACCAGCTCAGTTAATGTGTTGGGCAAAAGAAAAGAGGAGCTCCAACGCGACTTAGTTAGCGTTGACATGTTCGACTCATGTTGTTGGTAGCTGACTTTACCATTTAGCTAGCTAGCATAACAAAATGGCTTTTCTCAGACGGGCTCCCTTCGACAGGTGCGTTCAAGCGTGGCTCGGATTTTCACCTTTAATAAGGCTCGTCTGTACTTTGACGGTAGATTCTTGTAGATTCTAAACTTTTTGTTCTACTTACATATATGTATTGACTCAACATTTTCAGTCAATCAAGAACTAAAGTGAAATAACAATCACTTTAGTTCTTATTATTGCTACATGAGACTAAACAACAGTCCCCAACTGAGATTGTGATATATGTATTTTTTTTAAATTGTGTTTATTTTAACTTTAAACGTACTTATAAACTATATGCTTTATATTTACAGTGGTAAAGAAGTATAAATAGGACGTACTTAGAACTAATTGATTCATTGATACTGCAAGTAGAGCTTTATTAAAAAAAAGTGTTAACAAAATCAAACTTGTTAGACTTTATCAAATGTTAATTGTCTCCAAATTTGTTTTTCTTCTTATTATTTATTTCGTTTTTTAAATCCTCACGACTCCACTAGGGGAAAGGGTGTACAGAAAATGGATGGACGGATGGAATTGCCACTGTAATGTGTTGCTCATCAGTCTTTGCAGATTTCCACCCCGCCCGGATGGTCTTGAACGCACCTGCGTTCCACCTGCAGTCAGCCGAGGTTCAGATGGGAGGCTGTTTTACTTCGGATCGGAAGGACCCGAGCAGTAAAAACCAACATTTTCCTCAGTGTGGCTCGGTGTCTTCTTGGACACCACGGCTAGATTGATGTGTATCTTTACAAACAACCCATGACGGCTGCTTCCAGAGCGTTAGGGCTCGCCTTTCGGTGCTGATTCGGCCTGTCTGCAGCGGTAGGTATCGTCGCTGCTAACGCCGACAACTCCACCACAAACTCGGCAGGGAGTTGGTCCGCCGAGCATCAGATCGAGAGACGAGTGATCGACTGGATTCTTGGCTTTTTAAATAATTTTTTTTTCTATTTTTGAAGCAGACACGCACATGAAACGGCAAACCAGCTTAGCTGATTTGAACCCACACTGAATATCTCCCATGTCAGTCACCTAATTGGAAATCCAAGAACTATATAAAAAAAAAATACTGTTAGCTTTAGCCTGGCTAGAACCGTGGAAGCTAATGGTAGCTTCACCAGTAAGATACCCGCGGATTTTTAAGAAACCGAGAACCCATTTCAATCTTGATTGAATGGTGTCAGCATGTAAACACAGGACCCTGTTTTCTGACAGTTGGTTTTGACCTCGGAGGAAACTTTTCCTGCCGTTTTTAGGGCGCTTGGTTTGGGAAGCTAACAGGCAGCTAAAGCCAATCCTGAAGCATGAAAGAGAAAGTCTCCAATTCCTTCCCTCTTTCTTTTCTCGAAAACTTGTATACGTGCTTAAGAATCCCGAATATGCCTATATATAAATATATATAAATGCCAATGTCTTTATATTAATGATTTAACGGCCAGGAAGTGTAGAGTCACGTGCTTCATGTACAGCTGTGTTGAAATCTGCAGTCATCGCCATGTGATGCCGTGTGAAACGGTTATATGGAAAACCGTTTCAGGAAGTATTGATCACTAGCGTTGACTTCTGGGAAGATTAAAAAAAAACATTAACTCTACTTTATTCTAATTGCGATCAGATTGCATTAAATAATCCCGATAAACGCAACTTGACCCTCAGGGAATATTTCGTTGTTCTACTGGAAAGATATTCTAAAAGTAATGACAGCCAAAATGTAAGCAGAAATAATGGCTGTAAAAACTATAACTAGGGGTGGGAAGTTGTTGTTTATCGTTACTGTAAAATTCTTCGAATCATCATAAGATGTTTGAGTTGTTGTGACAGGGATCATCTTTACTTGATGTTTGATGTAGGGTTAGGGTTAGGTTAAACGACTCCTCTTCGCCCCTCCAAACATATTTCCAAGCTTAAGTCTACAGGAGCAGCAACAAACTGCACTATCTTTCAAAATATGATTAAATGTGCTTGTTGTTTGCTGCTTAGCAGTAGAACTGCATTACCTGAGTACTAATGGGTCCCAACATTGTCTATAAATAGTTTTTTTTTTTTCCTAAGTGCAGTCCTTGTGTTTGTGGGCTTCTGCAGCAGGAAGGTGCATAAAGTTAGTCTGTTGCTAAAAACGACTGCTATGGTTTCTTTTATGACTTCATATCATATTTTTTATCTTCAGCAAACTAAATACCACAAGATATTAGGATAAACTCCATTTTGACTTCAAAAGTCTATAAAGCCCATTTGTAGCTCTAATGGATAATTAATATTACACAAGATTACAACAAGATTAGTAAGCTTGTCTACATTTATACTTCAAAGCATATGTTCCCAACCTTTATTGGATATTGGATTTTTATTAAACACAAAAAGCACATCGAAGGACCCTCTCTTGATTTAGACAGTGGGAAAGTGTAATGAACTAGGGTTGAGTATTTCACCTGCCTGATGACCGTTCAGAGCTGATTTATTTATTTTTTTACCATTAGGCTAAATCCTAATAAATGAATGTGCGGATTTTTATTGTAAATCCCTTGCAGCGTTTAATTCAGTGGATTAAACTGTAGAGAGTTTAAATTAATCGGGGCTTGCACACAATTAAGGGCATACTTAATTTTTCACGGAGCTGAGTGGATCGAGATGCTTCCACAAAATGAAACGGACCAAAACAAAGGTCCGAACTGACCCTTTTGCACATTTCCAGGGTTGAATGTCTTTCTGAGAGAAATGATGCTGAGAAATGATGCTGCGAAATACTCAACCCTTTTCTCAACGCTGGGCCCGTGTTAAAAGGGTCCCGAGCCGCCCTGTCGTTCACATCCGTTTTCGTTAAATCAACTACTTCCTCTCTCCGTCCGCCTCCGTGCGGTTTTGCTGACGCCTGTCCTCTGCTGTTCAGCCTAGATGCCTTGGCTGAGATGAGTGTGAAGGCTTTTGAGCTTGTTCCCGCCGTGGAGCGCGACCTCCTCATGGGCGACAAGGCTCGCATCAACATCGAGTGCATCGAATGCTGCGGGAAGCACTTGTACGTGGGCACCAACGACTGCTTCATCCACCACTTCCTCCTGGACGAGGTCGCCTCCTCCAAAGGCAGGCTGAGCTACTCGCCCCAGAAGCTGCTTCACAAATACCTCGGCCTCAAGAAGCCCGTCGCCGAGCTGCGCGCCGCCTCCGCTCTGGAGCGTCTCATAGTGCTTTGCGATGGAATGGTGTTCCTCGTCGACATGGCGACCCTGGAGTCGGTTCCCTCGGCAGCTGGCGGCGGGGCCAAAATCCGAGGCGTGGCCGCGTTCTGCGTCAACGAGAACCCCGTCAACGGGGACCCGTTCTGCGTGGAGATGGGCGTGCTGTCGTCCAAGAGGCGGACGGTTCAGGTTTACATGGTCTACGAGGACAGAGTGCAGTTGGTCAAAGAGGTGAACACTCCGGAGCAGCCGTGCGCCGTCAGCATCGATGGGTACTTCCTGTGCTTGGCCCTCGCGACGCAGTACGTGATCCTTAACTACAACACAGGAGCGTCGCAGGAGCTCTTCCCTTACAACAGCGAGGAGAGGAGGCCCATTGTGAAGAGGATCAGCCGGGAGGAGTTCCTCCTCGCCGCTCCCGGCGGCCTCGGTGAGTTCAACGACGGCGGCTCAAAAAGTTGGGAGTTCTGTTACAATTTTTGTCCAGCTTTCCCAGTCTTTAAAGTTTGAAAGGTTTTAACTCTGACCTTGTTGTGCTCAGTGTTGTGCTTTTCCTCCCTCTTCATCCCGCCTCCAGGGATGTTCGCCAACTCGGAGGGGGCGTCTCAGCGGGCTCCCGTTAACTGGTCAGAGAGCGTGATTGCCGCCGCTGTGTGTTTTCCGTATGTGGTGGCTCTGGACGACAACTTCGTCACCATCCACAGCATGTTGGACCAACAACTGAAACAGACTCTTTCATTCAGGGATGGACGCCGTCTGCAAGATTTTGAAGGTGTGCTCGCATCCTCTGGGTTTCGCATGTGACCAAAAATGTTTGTGTTTAAAATATGATCATTTTATTGCAGCCATGCAAATTATTGTCTTCTTAGCTGTAGTGTTTCTGTTTAGTATGTTAGTTTCATTGTCTTTCGCTCACGTTAAGCTTAGAAAGTCTAAAAGCTGCAATTCCATGGGTTGAAAAACCTTTGCATGGCTCTATAAAAAAAATCCTAATATAAATTTTTCTTGTTTGCCAAATGTTGATTATAAAATAATAACAAAACTGACCTCGTTTTAGAGCTGAACACTTTTTAAAGGTTGCTTTGCATAGCGGCGGATTACAGGGAGGATGAGTCGACTGGCTCTCCTTAAAACAAATACACGCGCAGTCACAGTCTGAGTGTGTGAGGGTTGTGTGTGTTTTAGGTAAAGTCATGCTGGCTTCCACTAAGTCTGTTTACGTCCTGGTTCCTCTGCCACTGGAGAGACAGATTCAAGACTTACTGGCCAGCCGCAGAGTGGAGGAAGCACTGGTCTTAGCCGAGGGAGCTCAGAGAAATATTCCCAAAGACAAGTTCCAGGTAAATATCAGCAAGTTGTTTCAATGGAAAGACCAAACACGAGGCCTAAAAGAGCTACTGATACCAGGCTGATGGTGTCTGAATGTCTTGGAGTACAAATGTGCCCAAAGAGAACAGAAACTTTTAATCAACTTGTGGAGCTATAATTATAGGACACACACCAAATCCTGTTTTCACAGAAGGTCAAAAAAAAAAGACCTTCAGTTTGTCTGGATTTAATGAAACGAAATGTAAGTAAACAAGCATCTCAAACGTTTGTTTTCTATATCACCAGCGCTGTGGACTTGAGTCATGAGACTTGAAGCAGAGTCAGACTCGAGTCAAAATGTAGAGCTTTCTTTGCCTCTTTTTTCTGTTTTTGTTTTTGTAATATGTCAAAAAAAATGCTTCAGAAATTTTAATGTACAGTAGTGAGACTTTTCTGCTATAAATTTAGACTTTTAGTCCTGTGCGGGTCTAAAAGTATGGTTGAGGGGTTTAGGACATTTTTTAGTTTTCATACACACATTTTTAAGGGGTTAGTGAAAATGCAGAATTTAATTTACTTTCACAAATGAAAAGGCAATCAAAATAAACATTACTGGATGTAACATCTGGGCTAAAATGACAGACAGAGGCAGCGTGATTTCTTTTTGACATTTGAACGTACATAGAGAATCAATCAAAGCTCTAATGGGGATTAACGCCAATTAATCTTAATAGTTAATCCCAGTTAGGTGACCAAGTTATTTTCCTTTGCTTGATAATTAAATCCCGCAGAATAGAAAGACATTTTGATATCTTGGGATGAGGTTACTTGCTGTCAGCATGTATTTTTTTGATACTTTGGAACTTTTTCTGTTGGACTGAACATCAAGAGGAAATTACTGATAAATATTTACTTAAGAATTTATAGATATTTTTAAGTCATCGCTCTGCTATAAAATTACATATTTGATCAATTACCTTGCTTAGGATGGAAAAATTTCACGTTGCACTTGGAGCGCTTTGTAATTTCTGTAGTGACATTTTTCTTTCATTGTTGCCACTTTCTTCAGGTCTTGCACAGAAGAATCCTTCAGCAGGCAGGGTTCATAAAGTTTGGCCAGCTTCAGTTCCTGGAGGCTAAAGAACACTTTAGGTAACAGCTGGAGTTGCTTTTTCTTGACGTCTCGACCCTTTTCGAAACCCTTTCACGAGAACCAGCCGATTCTTGTGAACTTTTCTTCCTTGTGCGTCTCGTGCACTTCACTTTAATCATTGCTGTAAAGGTTTAGCGTAAAATAACGGGCTCATCTCGTCTCATTAAGGCTGTCGTGTTACTCCTGTAATTGCTGGCATTATTTTATTTTTTTCATATATTCAAAAACCGTTAACGATTTTAATAATTACCTTTTTCAATAATTTGATAAATGCTGTGACGTTTTCAGAAATACGTTGCTTATATATCCTTTTCTACGTCTCTGTCTTTCTATTGACACCTCCAAAAAGGCGCTTAATGCAATTTGATAAATGTGTCGGTCCTATATAACAAATATTAGTCTTTTTTTCTTTCTTTCTTTTGATACGTCATATGAAATGTCTTGAATTGTTCCAGGAAGGGTGAGCTGGATGTGCGGGAGCTCATCTCTCTCTACCCCCTGCTGCTACCGGCTTCCTCCTCGTTCATGCGCTGCCACCCTCCTCTCCACGAGTTCGCGGATCTCAACCACCTGGCACAAGGTGACCAGGAGAAAGTGCTGCAATGCAAGAGATTCCTCATCAGCTATCTGGGAGAGGTAACTCGGATTAAGATGGCCTCGTAATCTAGCAGCGCGTCGCGCGGCTTTATGTTGCGTTTTTTCTTCCTTCCGTTCAGGTTCGCAGCACAGACGTGGTGAACGGCTGCAGAGACGACGTGGACACGGCTCTGCTGAAGCTCTACGCCGAGCAGGATCACGACAGCCTGCTGGACCTGCTGGCCTCGGACAATTCCTGCGTGCTCACAGATAGCGTTCCGTGGCTGGAGAAGTATCACAAGTGTGTATGCTGCTGTGATTGTTGGTCTGGTTTAAAGTAGGAGGGCTGCAGCGATTAATCGTGACGAGTCAATTGCTGGAGTAATCGTCAACTAGTTAAGTAATCGATTAGTCGGTGGCTAGAGTGTGCAGACTCAAAAGAAGGCTCAAAGAACAACACAGAACAGTCATTAAGTCAAAATGTACAGAAATATATACATTGTGCATTTAAGATACAAAAAAAAACTGTAAATATGTTCTACTCAGATCTCCTATAGTGGCATAGTTTTAGCTTTAACTGGTTAATCCAAACATAAATTGTCAGATTATCCCTTCATTGTATTGATGTTAAGTCAAACAGAAAAGGGCTGAGCTTTTCACAGGTTGATGTTTGAAATATTTTTTTTGTTTAGCTGTAGATGATCAGGAGTACACTAAAGAAACCTGCACTACTTTCTTATTTAAAAAAGGGAAAAGAATAATTTTATTTATTTTTTTCTTTTATTGTATTTCTAATATTGTACAACATGAGACTAAGGGGTTTTAAATGAAATATCTGCAGAATATGCCTATTTATTTTAAGCCATAGAATAATCAATTACTAAAATA
Organism: Poecilia picta; assembly: GCA_033032245.1. NCBI lineage: Eukaryota > Metazoa > Chordata > Actinopteri > Cyprinodontiformes > Poeciliidae > Poecilia > Poecilia picta. Next base: position 14,119,062 of record CM065355.1, on the reverse strand, counting down.
ATAATTAGTTGCAGCCTGAGTTACCTGAGATGTCATTTGGTTGTCATGGTGTCGGGGAGTTTTAACACAGTCTGGAGAAAGGAAATGAATCACGGGAAAAAAAACAACAGCAGCATTCTCCGTGCTGCACTGTAAACTCTGTTGTATTTAGGTTTTAAGAAATGGGTTAAAACCGGACTGAGAATTTCTGGCGGTGATTTGGTCATGAGTGTGTGTTGGAACCCTGCTGAATGGAAAAATGCAGATTCCTCATTAAAATGTCCATTTCTTTCCAGCGGATTAAGACACAAATATTATGCTGTGATTTCTTTATCAGCTCTATAAGAAGCGAGGACTTTCAATTATTAATCTCGGCGATTCTGTTAAAACTCTGAGCAAATTGGCGTGTAGAGTTGGAACAGAGGATTACCGTGGGAATCGGTATGATTTTCATTAATTATTGCAGCGATGAAATTGACCAATTCCTAAAGGATTGTCCGAGGCGAGCCTTTGTTGGGTAAATACCGCTCATTGTCCCTTGCTGTTAATTAACTTCCTGATGAAGCTGTTAAATCCGTGTCCGGTTCAGCCGGGCCGGTTTAATTACTCGGCACAGAAATGTAATTACGTTTTTGAAGCTCCACTCAATCCGCTCTTTTATTTCTCTCAGATATTTTGCACTGGGGCTTCTCTATCATTTTAATGGGCAGGATGCGGCAGCGCTAAAGGTTTGTATTCCTATGACTTTTTTCCAAAAAATAAACAGAATCTGCACCAGATCACTAATGTCTTCTTTTTTTTTTGTCTTTAGTTGTGGATTCGCATTGTAGATGGCGAACTGCAGGACTCCACTAGATCCGATCTGTATGAGTACATCGTGGACTTCCTCTGCTGCTCTTCCAGTATTGAGATTGTGTGGAAGTATGCAGACTGGGCTTTGCGGAAGGATCCCACCGTAGGTTCCCAAAAATGTAACTCTGATGTCTGACTTTTGGTGCAGCTTTGACCCAAATATTATCTTCTTCAACATTTGTTTTCTGGGAAGATCCAACTTCCCACTTTTCATGGCTACAGTATGTTTACTCTCTTCCTCATTCATACTATTTACTGTTAATTCTCTTTAGCAAACTGTCGTATAATTAAAGGTGGGGGGTTTTTTACAGAAAAAACAAAATGAGTTCACTTTTCTATTGCACACAGTTGTGAAATCTGCACATAAAGTATTTAGGAACTTCCACAGACCCTGCGATTCTCTTCAAACAGCTGCTTTTGATCATTTCAAAGACTTTTTTTTTTCTTTATAGACAGGTATTCGGATCTTTACTAAGAGGCCTGTCAGCAAAGATCGATCAGAGGTGAACCCAGATGAAGTCATCGCCTACCTGGGGAAACACAGCCAGGCTCTGCTTCTCTACTTGGAGCATCTTGTGTTGGAGAGAAAAATGCAGGTAAAAGAAAAAGAGTTTATTAGATGTAACCTTTATTTGGGGACACAGTTGGGGGGAAAAAAATGCAAGAAAATATCGAAATAATAGTCCCACAACCAGGACTTGTAAGTTCTTTGAATCAAATAAATGTGATCTGAATTCACAAATCCTGCAGCATAAGTACTACTGCTTGTGAAAATGGTGGTTGCATTAATCACCTAGCCAGACCCAACCACAGTAAAGGGGTCGTCATGTTATTATTTAGATGGATTTGACTATTTCTGGGGTCGTTTTTCCCTTCTTGTTGTGCAGAAAGAGAAGTTCCACACACACCTGGTCGTGTTGTACCTGGACAGGGTCATGCTGCTGCTGTCAGAGTCGCCGACTGATGAGGGGCAACTGACCAGAGCCAGAGAGAAGCTCCAAGCCATGCTCAGGGAGTCTGACTTATACCGTGTACAGTTTGTTTTAGGTGAACACAAACCACCTAATATTTATTTTAGAATCAGTGAGGTCATTTTTTTAGATTGAAGCTCATTTTTTATTTATTTTTTTTATGTGTTTAAACCTGGGTTAGGTAAAATGGAGAGCTGTGACAAGCTGCTGCTAGAACGTGCCACACTACATGGGAAATTAGAGGAGCACGACAAAGCGCTGCACATCCTGGTCCACAAACTCAGAGACTTCCCGTCCGCCGAGGCCTTCTGCATCTGGGCCTCGTCCAGTCGCGATCCAGCATATCGACAGCGGCTGTTCCACCTCCTCCTGGGGGTCTACCTCGACGGCAGCCCTCCTGGGAAAGGTCGAGCAGCTGGAGGTGGCGGTGGCGAGATGGAGATGGCGGCCGTGGATCTGTTGAACAGGCACGGCGAGGTGTTCGACGCCGTCCGCGTCCTGCGGATGCTCCCGGAGTGCTGGTCGCTGCAGCTGCTGAGGCCTTTCCTGAACCGGGCCGTCAGGGCCAGCATGCACGCCGGCCGGACCTCCCAGATCGCTCTGGGCCTCGCCCGCTCTGAGAACGTGCAGCTGCTGCACGACAGGGTGAGCAACACAGGAAAGCACTGAAAACTGAGTGAAAAGTTTTATCTGTTTTCCTAAACCGTCCACTTACTCATGAATAGATTTTTATTTTATTTTTTTTTACCAAATGCTGGTTATGCTTTAATTGACGGACCAGCTAATTAAACCAGTGGGCTTTACAGACTGTTTTAATTGTTAATAACTCTGCTTTTACTTTGTTGTTTTTTTATGTGCTGGCAGGCGGTTTTGGATATTTCAGCTTTTTTAAGGCTGGGCCAGTTTCCACAGAAGTGTTTAACGGACATAGACTGGGAATTAATTCAGGAACATCAAGTGTTTTCTTAAAACGAGATCGTTTCTCATTTAGGCAAACAAAAAAGAAAACTTGGAACAAGAAGCAAAACTTGCTGAATCGGGAAACTTTCTCATTTTAACGAAAAACTTTCTCGTTTTATGTCTCGTCATAACGAGAACATCGCTCATTTTAACGAGGTGTGAAAATGCGCTCTGACAGATTAAGACTTGCAAAGGTATAGAGGGGCTTGCCGTGACTTTCCTTCTTGTCACTGAGAATATATTTTTGGTTTAATGAGATGTATAAATTAAATTTTTAACATTTTTTTTTTAAATGGCAAAAACTCTTTTTAACGAGTTTTGCATGTCGTTGTAACATTTTCTCGTTTAAATGAAATTAATTTATTTTCAAGCTCTGGCAGTTAAATGCTTCCATAAGTCGCTTAGGTCAAACCTGCATTTTAAATTGACTTAAACCCATTTTTATTTGGAACTAATAATACAAATTTAAATAGACCGAGGCACATAATCACCAAGTCTGATCAGACGTTAGTTAGTCTAGCTAGTTGATGCTCAATTTTGAAATATTGCGGGAAAAGAAAGGTTTCAGCTTTGATTTGTTGCAACTCGCATTTTCGTCCTTTACAGTTAAAAGAGCGGAGGAAACCTATCGTCGTGTCGGAGAAGAAGGGATGCCACCTGTGCCACAACACCTTCAGTGAGCCCAGCGTGGTCTGTCTGCCCGGAGGAGTGCCTGTCCACGTCCACTGCGCCGCACAGAGAGTAAGAGACTCTCCCACAAAGAGACAGTTAGCTAATAGCAGTAACCACACGTGAGACTAAACGTTTCCCCACTGCTGTCTGATGTGCGACCGGAGGCTGCAGTCTTGTTGGGAGAACAAGAGGCACAGAGGAGAATCCAGTTTCAGCCGTGTCGTGAACACCACGAAGGGAGCCGGCTCGGAGCCACCGTGTCGTGCTCAGTTCGGTTCATGTGCGCCACACGCGCAGATTTAGAAATCCCAGCTCAGTTTCTTTCCGTATCCGTCCCGTCTTCACTCAAAAAAGGTGAAGCCCTTAATTGGATAAACAAAAATTAACAGATGATTATTATTTTTTTTATTATTATTTTTAGTCCCGTTTCAAATATTTCTGAAGCATGAAATAATAGCAAGACTCCTCCGGTTCTTGTCCAAGTCGGTTTGTGTTGTTGTTCGGCCCTGACGTGCGCGCTGCACGCCCAGGTTTTAATGTGAAATACTACCAAGGCACTTTCTTTGTGTGTGTCTTTTGCAAGAGCTGGTGTCTCTGTTGCCGCCTCCCCGTCCTCCTCTGCAACATCAGTCGTTTCTGTATCACAGCGTTTCTCATGGCAACACTTTGATCCGACCTATTGCTACATTTTGATTATTATCCAAGTAAAAAATAAAAAATTAACTTGGTGACCTGTGGAGTCTGAGGAAATGACATGATGAGCTCTTATGGATCATTAGTGGAGAAATGTACATTTGAATGTAGCTTCAGGTGCCAATAAGGGAATTGAAAGAAAACTGAAACCTGTACAATGAATTAAATGTTATACCCCCCCATTGAAAGTATGGGGGGGAAAATCTTACTGTCTGGCTTTGACTAATAAAAAAAATGCTTTCAGCTTCTGTTACACTGAAGATGCTTTTACAAATGAAGTGCACTCCAGTTCAAATTAAATCAAACTTCACCTCATTGTCAACAGCAGTGTCTTTGATCTCCAACCCACGACTCTCCCGCCTCAAGACGCCCAGCTGCCTCACAGAGCCATATTGTCATATTCAAAAAAATATATACAAAAAATAGCAAAAACTTTTCAAAATAAACAAGTTTCGTTTACTTTATAAATTCCTTTTGTTAGTCGAATGAATTGCAGAGATGGATTGGGCAGAAAGCGATATAGATGGTGAATAATCATCTGTGCTCTGAAGAATAGCTCTCGGCACACAAGGAAGAAGAAAATGAAAGGCAATCTTGAACAGCCTTCAAGTACTTTTAAGTGGGAGCATGAATAATTAAAACTTTTTTTTTTCCAGGGTAACCCGACAGCAGCACAGAACAGGAAAACAATAATTTTCCATGTAAATTTCTTCAGGCTGGTTTAGCTCGTGCAAATATGGAAAAATAAAAATCATACCCAAGAAGGGACAGCTTGGCTGAACCTTCAGGTTAGATTTTGGAGGATCTGCATTATGCAAACATTAAATTTTACCCTTAAACTTCACACTAGAAGTATGACACACATTTAAATAATTTACATAGCTTAAAAGCTCGCTGAAACGTAGCAAATGTTTAATTTTTTAAACACCTAACTCCCAATTAGTAATTTGATTCAGACTAATCAATAGTCATTAATGAAGGCAATTTCTCCGATTTTTATTATTATAATAATTTTGGTTCAAGAAACGCGACTGTTTAATCTGCAAAAATAAATCTGGCCACACGATGGCAGTATTGTGTAACATTTAAAATGAAAGCAATGTGCAGATCTCAAGTATGGCCACATCTAACAACATAAATATACAGTACATTTCACATAACTATAAGTATGTTCTCTTCATTTATTACATGCCACAGATATTATTTTGCACTGCAGAGAGTAAAAGATGGTTATATTTGACTCAGATTGTTGACGACAGACATGATCTAGCAGCATCTGACACTCTCAGAGGATCAATTTCTAACGAAAATGTGCCAGTGGCGCATAGGTCATTTTGACTTTTCTCTTTCAGTGAAAAATGTGGGTAACAAAAAAAACCCAAAAAAGTTTTATCATGAACTGCTTTGGTGGTCCAAGAACATACCCGAATGGCTTAATACTCCTTAGCTTTCAAAGCTGCCTGCTTCAGAGGCCTGGAGTTATGGATTTAACCTTTGTGCTGTGACACCCCTGCGGAAAACGGAGAGAGATGGCGGTCAGCTGTTTTCTCTCATACAGAAACCCTGAATTTCTTTACGGGCTTGTCAGCAGAGCAAAGAACCTTGTCTCCAGCTTCTTTCTAAATGCTGCATATCTGTCGGATATGAATGAGGTGTGGCTTGGACGTCATAAATAATACTTTTTCAGTCTGGCAAGATGCAACCAAACTGTGGACTTACTTCATCAGAGCCATATTACTTGTATAACATATTTGTCCTCAGAAAACCTCGTCGGAACGTGCATTAAGCGAAAATGACTGCCAAAAGGCTGACACTATTAAAACTTAAAGCTTTGCTGTCCAAAGAGTTTAACTGTAGCTTGTTGGAAAGGCCTCCGCACCATTACTTTAAATCATATAAAAAAGAAAATTCTGCAAAGTTGTATGAAAAGTTGCAATTGTATTTTATAAATATGTGTACAGTGGTGTGTAAATACTGCATTTGTACGTGTTTGTTGCTTTCTAAATCGATGCCACTGTGGATGGAGTGTAAAAAAAACTGCTAATCCGTCACATTTTAATAAACATGTTTCAGCTCCGATTCAAACTTTCAGTTGTACTTGTCTTTGTTTCTGGTAGCTGAACTTGACGATGCTTTCTTCTGGCAAGTTCTCTTCTTAAACTCTGACCTCTAAATCGCAGGGTTGGATTAAGAGTCTCTTGAAAAGAGACATAGGACCCAAGAGCTTGACCAAAACGGACGCAAAAGTGTGAGTGAACATATTTCGCAAATGTTTTAAGTGAGTTTGGCCTGATCTGCTACGTTGCTACTTCGTGAATCATTCTTTTGATGGTCTTAAACTAATTGAGAAGAGAGGTTTGGTACATCATACATATAAAGATTTTCACTATTGGTGTGTAACAAAAATAGTGCAGGACCAGTAGAAATATTCAGTTGTGAAAGCTGAATCACAAAAACAAAATTTCATTCAGTGTCCTTGCAAACTCAATTTGGTTTTTCAGACTGAAGCTTTTGAATTGATTTTTATAAGAGAATCTAAACTTTTGGTAACAAAGCGTCTTTTACAAGAGCAAGAAAGAAATCTACCTAAAATATCAATATCTGCAACACGTGTACATGTGGAAAATGAAAAAGCAAAGCTCATACTAGAGATGAAACCAGCTACAAAGATGCACAAAGTAAAAAGATACCTATGTTGGGTCATCCTAATTAGCAGTGTCATACATGAACACCCTGATGTTTGTCTATTTAAAACATTTAGCAATTATTAAATGCCCTCATTGAGATGAGCTGCCTAGGATGGATTTTTGCTCGACTTCATTTTCATGTTTTGGTTCATCCACCCATGTGGATACAGATCTGCAGCTTTATGCTTCATTATGGGGAAGCCATGTTGTTTTCTGTAAAACTGTGCCATGTTTTAAGTTTTTCCTTCTGTTGTCACACGCTGATATGGTCTTCTGTCCTTGATAATAATTGGCTGTGGTTGTATTTTAATCTTCTTCACCTATTTTATCATTACAAATAAAACTCCCAACTTTTTTTTGACTTATCATTACCAACAAGCATGAGTCAGGAATGAAGGAGGACAACAGAAACATGGTAAATACCTTGATTTCTTAAGCTCTATAAATTAATTTAATTGCTTAAACAATTTTTTTTTGGTTTTTATCTTTGAGTTGATTTGTCAGTCCCTAGTAAAACTGTAGTAGTTGAACCATTGTTGCCTTGGAACACGCAGTTGGGTGAAACTGCGCCCCCTGTCGACTGTTCACTATAACCACAGCGCTCTGATCCGCACAGCAACACAAACGCCATCTTTAGCCGACAAAGTGCTGCACTGAGGCAGAGTTGTGGCTCGAAACTAGGTCAGGCGCCTGGAAAACTCGGAAGACCTTTGGAGATCTCCCGTCGGAAGCCTCCTCGGTTGGTGTTCAGTAAGGCCCGGGGCCACTCCGCACTGTCGTATGGTCCAATGTGTTTGATCGCTCGGCCAGCCCGTACGCAGTTTTATTTTGTCGGTCCCGGTTGAAAGTGGTCCTCCGTAAATAAACAACCAACGGCGGAGCCGAAAGCCAGGTAAGATAAACAGACGAAGCTAAACTTAGAAATTAAATTTTGTTTCAGTCGACTGGTTTTAGTCGGTAGTTACAACTTGCTAATAATCGTCAGCTTAACTCCCGGCGTGGTTAAATGTGGCTAAGCTAACTATTGATCTGTGTTTTTTTTTTTTTTTTGTGCCGTTTATTAACGTCAGTCTTTAGACATTTTTGTACATTTGTGCTAAGGTAAAGCTGTTTTAGCCATTGCTTTGATGTCAACAAGTTTACAACACGTTAATGTGATATCGGTGTGGATTGTTGAAATAGAGGGAGGCGTGACCTACGAGTACAAATGTTTTCATTGTGAGGGAGAGAGACTGGGTCCGCCCCATTCACAGCCCGGAGTACTAGGCGGCGCCACGGGTGGTGCGGTAATCAAGGTTAAAGATAGCCCATCAGTGTCCAGTGATTTAATTTACTGTCGAATGCACTCATTTTATCCAAAGCATAATTATTGGATTGCAAATAAAAAGATTGCATTCTTTCAGAGTTCTGGGTGTAGTACGTTAAACTCCCTCTTCTCCTTTCCCAGGATGAAACGAGGTCTCCAAGAGAATGAGCAGGAGGAAGGAGGAGGCCCCAGTGGGGGGTATCAGAAGAGTATCAAATGGTCAACTAAGCAGGATGGAGAGAAAGAACTGGAAGAGCAAGGAGCCAGCTGGGAGTGTTTGCCGCAGGAGATCCTGCTTCACATTTTCCAGTACCTCCCACTGCTGGACAGAGCTTATGCTTCTCTGGTACCCTAAAAGCACTGATTACATGTCAACTATACTCTTTATGGGACTGTGTCAAATGGCGATGCAGGGCTTCTCATTTAAATTGTTATTAGCGTTATCGCAAAAGTGTTTGGCGAGTTGTATTCGGACTTGAGAGAAAAGAGACTTGAGAGAACCATGCTTCATTTTCCTTTCGCTTCATAATTATCCACGACTGTGCTTTGGTCTTTCATGTGATATTCTAGGAAAATGAATTGGACAGCAAAACACAGAGGGGGGTATAAATACTTCTGCAAAGCACTTTGCATTCAAGTGGTGGTGCCGAGTCAAACAGAACAGAACAGTTTTATCAGTGAATTAAAGCCAGCATTCGGTTTCAGACTGACTCCACCTTCACTCCTAGCTGATTTCTGAAAGTTAGAAGATTAATTGCCACTAATTAATCATTAGCAACTTGCTTGTAAGCCTGGATTCAATTAGTTTTTAAGATGGAAACATGTGATCACACCTTGATTTACTGGCTATATAGTAGAGCAGAGCATGTTCTGATGGTTAAGCGTGTTTCATCATTTATAGCTTGGCAAACATTCTTTATTACCTTACCTTAAGGTGACTTAAGGTCACAGTATCAATTTAGCCGCTCTTGTAGCTGGTGTTGGCTACACACATATCCATTCTTCCAACAAATTTGACAGTCTTTTGGTGTAAATAAAGGTCACAAAGGTTGATGTTTCTTTCGCCCAGAGTCTCATTCTGTCATATTACTACATTTTATTTATTTTTTTTTTATCACTCCATTTTTTACATGAAGTCTGTTGGGTAATTCCTCTAGGTGTGCCGGGGCTGGAATCAGGCCTTCCACATGCCAGAGCTGTGGCGTTGCTTTGAGTTTGAGCTGAACCAGCCGGCCAGCTCCTACCTGAAGGCCACACACCCGGAGCTCATCAAGCAGATCATCAAAAAGCACTCCAACCACCTCCAGTACGTCAGCTTCAAGGTGAGCCAGGCGGACGCTTTGTGTTTAAAAAAACGGAAGTGGATTCACCTCCTCCATTTTTAAAAAGTGGGTTTGATTTTCTGCGTCGGACTCGCAGGTGGACAGCAGCAGAGAGTCTGCAGAGGCGGCGTGCGACATCCTCTCAGCTGGTGAATTGTTCTTTGAAAACCCTGGGACTCATATCCACGGCCAGGCCCAGCTTCATGGAGATGCCCAAGGTAAGCCTGAAGGGCAGCGATGGCTCAGCCGCCCAGACTTCAGATTTTTGATGAATGGATCAGATGAGGCTGTCCTGATTAATGCCGTGTGCCCAAGGGAAGGTCTAAGGCCTGGAAAACTCTCAAGCTGACGGATTATAATGTCATTTTTTGTACTTATTTTCCGTAACAGTTGATCTTTGAGAGAAGGTCACAGCTTGGATTTTTTTAAGGCTTACTAAGTTATTATACTGGCCTGATTTTAAAAGGAAGCCTTAAAAGTTCAACAACTTTGATAAGCTTTGCAGGTCGAGTATTTTCACAAACAGTGTTGTATTCTGTTTTTAATGGATTCAGTTTGTTGGCTGACTGTGGCAAGTGTTCAGTCAATTAATTAATTAATAAATCAATCATGATGTGTGGAGCCAGATCCCTTCCAGGCCACGCCCCTCTCAGCACACTACCTGTCATTGGCCCCACACTTAAACCATTTGTTATTTTTTAAAATATTTTTATTCTTTTATATACCCAATTTAAGTTTGTGTGGAGAAGGCTTGTAGACTTTGACCATTTAGTACAATACAGGACATCTAGTCTTAGGGCTGTGCCTCTAATGATGAACTAAGGAGCCACATTCATTTACCAAAGGAGAAAAGCAGTAATTGTTAAAAAAAAAATGCAATCAAATTTTGAAAAACAAACTTTTAAGTGTAACGGTTGAGAGTAATATTAACTAAAAATAAAAACAGAATAATAAAACATACGTGGATAAACTAAACAAGACAAATGATAATAATAATAATAATAACTATACATATATATATACACAGTATTATATATATATATATATATATATAATGTATATATAAAATAAAAAACCAAGATTGGCTATATACAAATTTATTTTGTTTTTAATAGCACAATCAGATTTCTATTATTCATTGTTGAAATTATTTATTTTTTTTGTCTTTAAGTCTCGTGAGTTATAAGTAGCACCTGAAAGAATGACGTGAGCCGTAGCCTTTCTTTGGGAATAATGTGAAAATGCTCCAATGAATTGACATTAGCTCACACTTGTGATCAGATCCAGTTGGAAAGGCAGACCACGTTCTAAAGACATGGGATCTATACTTTGATTCGTGAAAGTTGATACTTTAGTAATTCCTTGCGGTTCTCTTACTGTGACGTTTCCAGTCAAAATCTACAAGGCCTCTCTTAACTACACACACTGTAGACTTTACTCAACAAATTGATATATGACAATTACTTTTTTTCTCCTCTTAATCTGAAAAAAAACCCACACATTTATGTTTAAATGATTTTTTTTCAGCCATTAAATTGAAAAGATTTTTATTTGTATTTTTGTGCAGAAAATTCTACTAAAACAGCATCCTGCTAGTTTTGCAATCACGTAATTTCATTTTGCACCACCGTTACCCTTGTGTTGGAACCAGATTGGCACAGTCATAATGGTGTTATGTCACCCTGGTTATCGCATTTTGTGCCATTAAATGTGTCCTCTTTCTCTTTACAGTCTCACTTCATCTCCGCTCTGACGGTTGTTTTCGTCAACTCCAAGTCTCTGTCCTCCCTGAAAATCGACGACACCCCTGTGGACGATCCGTCCCTCAAAGTCCTGGTGGCCAACAACAGCGACACACTCAAGCTGCTGAAAATGAGCAGCTGCCCTCATGTTTCACCTGCAGGTACCAACACGTCACATGATTTACGGCACCACTGTTAATTCTTAATAACCGACTCATTATTCTTGAGAAGCTCATTTCTCACCAAGATAAATTCAGTTTAGTTCATCTAGGTTGCACCGATTCACAATAAAAGTCAACACAGGTTGTTCTTCATATTTAACAGATTGCATGTAGATGAAATCCATGCAGTCCAGAAAAATCTAATTGTATTAAATTTCATTGAGTTTGGCTGCAAATGCAAAGACTAACTAAACACTAACTTATGTCATCTCTTTCATTTAGTTTGCTACATTATTATTATTATTTTAATTTCACATCCATGAGAAATTATTCTTAAAAAAATTGGTAAAAAAGCTTTGTATGACCTAAAGTACCTGACGTGGACAACTCACAAAAATAGCAAATTGCTGATTATAAACATGCTTCCACGTACTAATGTGGAGAAAAAACATAACTTAATATTAAAAATATATATTAATATAGTTTCTTGCAAAAGTTATATTGTGCCTTTAGATTTGCCACATTTTTTTTAATATAATGACCAAAAATCTTGATATGTGGGGATTTTAGATGATGAACGAATATGAAATATAAAACTGATTCATAGTTTGTTACAAATTAGAGTCTGAAAGTTCTGGAACTCATTAATATTTATCCTCCATAAATCAATACTATGTGGAACGACCTTTTGCAAGAGTCTGGTACATAAAATCCCAGCAACGTACATTGGAGGTTGTAGTTTTAATGTGATAAAATGTGAAAAAACCTCATTTTGTATAAGTTTTTTTGTTTGTTTTTTTTTGCGTCGTAGATACCGACTCGCTGTGTTCTCCTGTTTGCAGGCATCATGTGTGTGGCCGATCAGTGCCACGGCCTGAGAGAACTGGCTCTGAACTACCACTTGCTGAGCGACGAGCTCCTCATCGCCCTCTCCTCGGAGAAGCACGTTCACCTGGAGCACCTTCGCATCGACGTGGTCAGCGAGAACCCGGGCCAGCAGTTCCACACCATCAAGAAGAGCAGCTGGGACGCCATGGTGCGCCACTCCCCCAAATTCAACCTGGTCATGTACTTCTACCTCTATGAGGAGGAGTTCGACCCTTTCTTCCGCGACGAAATCCCCGTCACGCACCTGTACTTCGGCCGCTCCGTCAGCAAAGACGTCCTGGGCCGCGTCGGGCTCACCTGCCCGCGTCTGGTGGAGTTGGTGGTCTGCGCCAACGGTCTGCGGCCTCTAGACGAGGAGCTCATCCGCATCGCCCAGCGCTGCACGCAGCTGTCCGCCATCGGCCTGGGAGAGTGCGAAGTGTCCTGCAGCGCCTTCGTGGAGTTTGTGAAGATGTGCGGAGAGAGACTGAAGCAGCTGTCCATCATGGAGGAAGTGCTGGTTCCGGATCACCGTTACGAGCTGGACGACATCCACTGGGAGGTGTCGAAGCATTTGGGTCGGGTCTGGTTCCCTGACATGATGCCTACGTGGTAGAGAGCTGGAGAATGGAAAGGTTTGGTGAGGGGCTCATTTGTTTTTTTTGTTTTGGTTCTTTGGGGTTTTTTTGTGCACAGATTCTTATTTTTACAGATACAACAGAAGAAGAAATTACATCTTTTTGATCTTATTTTGTTTTTAATTTGATGTAGCTGATGAATTTATATAATTTAATCATTTATATCATTTAGCATTTTCTTCCTCTGAGCCCTTCAGACCTGTTGTTGTTATTTACACATCAATTAGTAGTGTGAACTGACGGGTGGATCTGGAATCTGTTGGGAATTTGAGGAATTATGTTCAAGACAGAAGTTGCTCCATATCTGTTGGCGACATGCAGGCAGATATTTTTTTTTTGTATATATGGTAATTTTTTTATATATTATTTTTTTTTGCCTTTGTAAGGGCATAACTACAATCCTTTTAATAAAAGGAAGTAACTTCTCAGAGACAATTATAATTGTTGTTGTCACACTAAATGCACAATGTGTGTGAAATCGGTTTGTATAATCATCTTCGTCGTGGATTAAAGGTAAAATAAATTTGACGGGGTGATCAGCATGATAAGCTAGGAGGGTTTTTGGTTAATCGCTCTGCAAACGTTTGTGGATTTTTTTTTTTAAATTTACGTTATTGTCTGTGCGTAATTGCTAACTGGTCTTTGCAAAGAGGCTTTGTGTGGCCCAGACTGGGTGGTGGTCATGAGACAGCAGTCTGGTATGCAGCAGCAGAGGTGGATTCTGTCTTGAAAAGATGGTTTTGTTTCTTCTAACCTCTCCAGCTTTCCCTCGTAAAGCCACTATTTCCTGTCGACTGATCCACTACCACTTGTTATTTTTATGTTCTTCTGTCCAAGTGGAAAAGCCCAAGCATAGACTATCTCCTGTTTGAAACATTAACTGGCTGGCCATGATGAGCTTGTAAATATCTCCGAGTTGCACCATGTTTTTTTTCTCTCTCTCTCTTTTCTGTATTGTATGACAAATTATCCTGTTGAAACTGTAAAGAAAAATTGTTAATATTTGAAAACGTATACATAAAAGAAACCCTAATTACAGACATTAATATGCAGTTTACTTGTACATACAACGTATAACTTTAATGCACTTTGTCTCTAATGAAGGTCTCCAAGCTTGGCAAAGTAAGCCCATGCAGCCGCAGAGGTAAATTCTTTCTGTTGTCACAAACTCTCTTTGTAGATTACTTGAATGTCTTCTTTTTTTTACTTTTTATTTTTTAACATTCTAAGTCTAATAAATATAACTGATTATTTATTATACGAGTAGAAAATCCCTTTGGCAAGAAAAACTTGCCTAACAACACAATCACATAATGTGCTACTATTAATACAAATGTCTATCTGAGAAGGATTTTCTATTTAGTTTTTGGACTCTGTGTTGTAATATCAAATGTGTTAAATACAGGTAAAGGAAATAGAAAAAGGAAATTGTATCACAAATCACTGATAAGATGTATGGATGTTGTTAAATTCCAGAGATAAACATATTTAACTATAAATCCTGGTGATGCACTTAAATTTGTAATTGGGAGGAAAAAAAGCAAAGATTGTGGGTTTGAATCACTGAATTTAATTGCCTCCAATAGAGTAAATATCTATGCTGGTTAAAATGTGTAATTGATCATTCAGTCAAAGAAGGCTTGTAGAGAAGCTGTTGCATCTGAGTGACTGAGATGCTGGCAGACATAATGTAAAGCGCTATTAACTGAAAATGTTATTAAAAAACAAAGTGAGAAGAACGAGTAGGTTTGGCTGAAGCTGAATGCTTCACAAATTGATTGACTTTTGTTAAATCCTATTTTTTAAAATTTTTATTTCATTTTTCTCAATTCCATAATAATAATAAAACAACATGCTATTACTTGCACAATCTCCATTTTGTAGATATAAAATGATGCCGTTCTACACAGTGAAACAGAAAGAGTCCTGATCCGAATTAATATTGTTTAACCATTTTTCATTTAACATTGGTTGTGTATCATTATTATGTTAACTATAGTTAAATTAGTAAAAACTTCAAATTTAATAGCCTGCTGCTCTGTTAATAGACCCATCCTGTCTTTATGTGTTTTCTACGCTTTTATGATTCATCCCGTTTGTTCGAAAACCGAATGAAAATACTCTCAAAACATATTTCTTTTTCCTGTTTGTAAATACACGCCATCTGCTGGTTAGTGTGGTTAACTGAATTTCTTTCCACCTGTGCATGGGATGGAGAGCTGATCTTTCCTCTGAAACAGTTCAGCTGCTGTTAAGTTATATTTTCTCTTACTAAATCTGTATAATATTGAGATTTATTTGAAAGTAATTTGTATTTTTTTTCCCAAAGTTATACAATATTTTAGTTTATAGTCATTAAAAACGCTTGTTTAAAAAAAAATATTGTGCCTGGAATTATTTTACATATATCTATGGCTGTTGAATTTGTATTTCTTTGCATTTACATTGAATATCCTACATATTTATATTGTGCATTTACAGTTTACTTCATATTTAGTGGGCAAATGCACAATTCATATTAAACTGAACAGAAACAATTGTAATTCGGCTCCCATCTGTCCTCTTAATTTCGTTTGTATTGAACAGTTATGAATATTAAGAGTATGTTGAATACATAGAGGTTTGACACATTAACTACTCAGAGGAAATATTCATACATCATTGTGAGGTATTTACCCCCTCCCTAATAGGGGCTGTTTTCTGTGTATTTTATATTCTGGTTTGTTTGGGTGGATGTATTGTTTGGGGAGGTTGTTTTATTTGTTTACTTAATCATCTTCATCTCTTTGAGGTCACCGGGTCATGCATTGCCATGGAAGCGCGCCCATGAGCAGTGCTGACAAGGACCTGGTGTTGCCAATCAGCCTCATTGGGAGAATCCATTTCCTGAGAGGGAGGAAAGATGTATTTTGGATTTTGTTTGGGCCCAGATTATTTTTGTTTCCAGTTTTGCTTGAGTTAATTGTATTTGAAGACATTTTTTTTGTTAGGAATATTGTTTGGTACAAATGTTTATTCATTGTTTTTGGAAATGTAAATGTCTCCACCCCTCTACCCTTTGTGGAGGCCAATCTTTAAAAAGACCAGGTGATCCAGATGAGAGAGAGGGGGGGACCGGACTGGAGGGAGACCTCTGAGAGGGCAGGAGGGCGTTGGCTGCTGCTGTTCGGGACGCCAGAAGGTCGCGGAGTTGACGGAGCAGAAGTGACACAAAAATAGCTGATCTTGGCGGTTGGCATAAACTGGTTTGTGACTGGACTGTTATGGCGACTCAAGTAGAGGATGAGGGAGATGATGAAATGGATTTTGGTGAATGGACTCCAGTACGTGGGAGTAGAGGATTAGAAAGAGAACGAAGTAGAAAAGAAGAAAGGTTGTTGGAGACACAAAGGAGCAAACGGAGCTTAGAAGAAAATAGTTCAGATGAAAATAACGCAGTTTGCAAGAGGATCGGTGGGCAGGAAACGAAATTGATCATAAGATTTAGGAAGGAGGATGAAGGAATACAACTTGGTCCGCTAGCTTTATCAAGAGAATTAAAAAAGAAATTTGGAGAGCTGACACTTGCTAAGACTCTGAGAGATGGGAATCTGTTGATCACAGTGAGGAATGAAGAACAGAAAAACAAGGTGATGAACGCCCAAAGTATTTGTAAAAAACTGATTACCGAGGTAAAGATTTTGGGAGACGATAAAGTAGTAAGAGGGGTGATCACAGGTATCCCAGTGGGAGAAGATCTAGAAAAACTTAGACACAGTATTAATGGGGGTGAAGTAAGTAAAATCAAAAGATTGATGAGAACAGTTGAAGGTGAAAGAGTGGAAAGCCTCTCAGTAATGTTGGAGTTTAAAACACAAGGTCTTCCTGAAAGGGTCAGAGTCGGGTGTATGTGCTTTCCTGTAAGGCCATATATCCCTCCTCCTCTCAGGTGTTACAAATGTCAGAGATATGGACACATTGCAGCAGCACGTAGGGGAAAACAAAGATGTCCAAAGTGTGGAGGAGAGCATAATTATGATGAATGTAGAAATGGGAAGGATAAGTGTTGTAATTGTGGAGGACAACACAGGGTGACTTATGGAGGATGTGAAGTCAGAAGGAAAGCAATGGAAATTGAACAAGTCAAAGCTACTAATAATATAAGTTATGCTGAAGCTGTTAAAAGAGTGAAACCTAAGGAAATTATAAGGAAAGTTCAACCGAATCCAACAACAGAACAGAAACAGAGTGGAACTGAAACTGGGTTAACAGTTGAAAAGATTATGTTGTTCATTGCATATGTAATTAATTGTACAGATCAAGTTAAGCACAAAACAGAGAAAATCAAAATAATTGTGAAAGGGGCAGAGAGGTTTTTTGGTATTAAGGACATATCTTGGGAACACATAAATACAAGGTTAGGAGCAGAAGGAAAGGTCGGAGGTCAGGAAGATAAAAACTGATTATCTTTCAATGGAACGCTAGAAGCCTTATTGCAAATGGACAGGAGTTTAAAGGATTTATTAGAGATTGTAAAGATGATCTAGATATTATATGTATTCAAGAAACATGGCTTAAACCAAATCTTGATTTTGTTATAAAAGGATATGAAAACATTCGAAGAGACAGAGAGGGAGGATCTGGAGGAGGATGTATAATATTTATTAAACAAGGAATTCAATTTAGATTATTAGCTAAAGGAAGAGAGTTAGAATATATTGTTATTGAAATCTGGACAGTAAATGGAAGATTTAAAATAATTAACTTTTATAATCCATGTAAAAGACTATCATTAGATTTAATGGAGGAAATTGGGGTATTTTTAGAGGGTAAAGTTATTTGGTGTGGGGATTTTAATGGGCATAGCTCTTTGTGGAGTCATCATAATGATCAAAATGGGGATATAATAGAAGAAATAATGGATGTTAATAATTTAGTATGTTTAAATGATGGAAGTGGGACCAGAATTAATTTTAGAGATAATACAGAATCAGCAATTGATTTAACATTAGTTTCAAATTCATTAGCAGGTGTTTGTTTGTGGCAAGTTTTAAATAAAACAACTATAGGAAGTGATCATTATCCTATTAGGATTGAAGTAAAGTTAAATATAGAGAGGTATTGTATAAAAGGAATAAAGAAGTGGTCTTTTAGGTCCGCAGACTGGGGAAAATTTAGGGAAAATAGTGAAATAAAAATGTTAAAGGTAGACATGAACAGTAGTATTGATGATTTAAATACTTCTATAAGTAATGCTGTTTATGAAGCAGCTGATCAAGCTATAAGGAAGGAAGGCGGGAGAAGAGACAGAAGGATGGTGCCCTGGTGGACATCAGAATGTACTAAAGTTATAAAGAAACGAAATAAAGCATTCAAATTATTAAAAAGAAATAATAATTTTCAAAATCTGAATGAATACAAGAAATTGCAAGCAAATGTAAGGAGGATTATTAAAAATGCAAAAAGAGATTATTGGAGAAGTTTTTGTAATTCAATAGGGAAAGAGACAGCTATTTCTAAGGTCTGGACAACAATTAAAAGGATGAATGGGATTAAGAGAGTAAGTGGATGTCCAATACTAAATGATGGAGAAATAACCGCAGTTACTGATAGAGAAAAGGCAAAAATGTTAGCAAAGACTTTTGTTAAAATTCATAGTTCTGAAAATATTAGTGAAGAAGGGAAAAAAGAAAGGCAAAAGACAATATTGGAGAACAAGAATTTATTGCAACAAATGGAAGATACAAATGATCCATTGAATATGTATTTTACAATAAATGAACTAAATAGGGCACTCAAAAAATGTAAGCTATCAGCTCCAGGAAAAGACCAAATTTGCTATGTTATGATTAGTAATTTAAGTGAATCTTCTAAAAGTATTTTATTAGAATTATATAACAGGATATGGGAGGATGGGGAACTACCAAAAAGTTGGAAGGAAGCAGTGATTATTCCAATCCGAAAACCAGGGAAAGATGAATCCAAACCAGAAAATTATCGGCCGATAGCATTAACATCCAATGTATGTAAGATAATGGAGAGAATGATAAATGAAAGATTAATATATTATATGGAAAAGAAGGGACTTATAACATATCAGAGTGGTTTCAGGAGAGGGAGAAGTACAATGGATGCAGTTTTATGTTTAGAGCATGAAATTAGAAAGGCTCAAGTGAATAAAGAGAGTGTTGTGGCAATATTTTTTGATATTGAGCGAGCTTATGATATGATGTGGAGGGAAGGGCTATTAATTAAAATGAGAAGAATGGGTATAAATGGGCATATGTTTAGATGGGTCAAAAATTTTCTAGAAGGAAGACAAATACAAGTGAGGATAGGGAAGGATTATTCTGAGAGTATGAATATAGAAAATGGGACACCACAGGGTAGTATAGTAAGTCCGTTATTGTTTTCAGTGGTAATTAATGATATGTTTAAAGAAGTAGACGGTGGAATGGGAGTTTCACTTTTTGCTGATGATGGGGCAATGTGGAAAAGAGGAAAAAATTTAGAATTTATTGTTAAAAAGCTTCAGGGAGCAATTTTAGCTGTAGAAAAATGGTCGTTTAAATGGGGTTTAAAACTTTCTGTAGAGAAAACTAAAATAATGTTTTTTACAAGGAAAAGAGTTGATGGAAAACTTAAATTAAAATTATATGGACATGATTTAGAAAGAGTTAAACAATTTAAATTTCTTGGAATGTGGTTTGATGAAAGAATGACATGGGGAGTGCATATCAAGAAAATAATTGATAAATGTAGGAAAGTATTAAATATTATGAGGTGTTTAGTTGGAACAGAGTGGGGAGCTGATAGAAAATCATTAAAAGCAATTTACACTGGGTTAATTAGGTCAGTCTTGGATTATGGATGTATAGTTTATAATTCAGCAGCAGATTCAAACCTCCATAAGCTAAATAGTATTCAACATCAGGCTTTAAGACTATGTACTGGTGCTTTTCAAACATCTTCAACAGCAGCATTACAGGTTGAAATGGGAGAAATGCCTCTTAAACTTAGAAGGGATCAATTATCCTTAAATTATTGGTCAAATTTACAGGGACAAAGAAATAATCATCCAACATTAGAAGTACTTAAACATGGCTGGGAAAAGGAAAAGAAACAATTAAATAGCTTTGGATGGATAATAAACTCTAGAGTTAATCAAATTAATTTAAATCAGTTAGATATATGTCAGGCAGTTCCATTATCTGCAGTTCCACTTGGATGCTTCCTGATGCTGAGATTGATTTTTCTTTTCTAGAAAAGAAGAACAAAGATAAATTTAACAATATGAATAGATATGTAATACAAGAATACTTAAATGAATATTATAATTATACTCAAATTTACACAGATGCATCAAAAAATACAGCCAGTAAGGTAGGGATAGCATTTATTGTGCCACAGTTTCAAATTAAAGTAGGAAAAAGGATCAGTGATGGAGTTTCAGTGTATACAGGAGAAATGATTGCTTTGCTTTTAGCAGTTCAATGGGTGGAAGAGGTAAGACCATTAAAATCAATTATTTGTTCAGATTCTAGTTCTTCGTTATTCAGTTTGAAAAATAGTAAATCAGATAGTAGACCAGATATATTAATTGAAATACAACAAACACTTTACAGAATAAATATGATGGGGCTAACGGTAAATTTTGTTTGGGTTCCAGCTCATCATGGGATTAAGGGTAATGAAATGGCAGACAGAATGGCCAAAGAGAGTTCTAATCGGGTGAGGATAGATATTAATGTTAGGTATAGTATGACAGAAATAAAGAGCATAATTAAACAAAAAACAAGAGAGAGGTGGCAAAAGTTATGGGAAGAAGAAAAGAAAGGAAGGTGGTTATAAAAAATTCAAAAGAATATTGGTCAAATGAGAAGAACAGAAAGAATAAGGAGAGAAGAGATCATTATTTCACGGCTTAGAATCGGACATACTGGACTAAATAAGTCATTATTTCTGATAGGGAAACATCAGACAGGAAAATGTGACTGCGGGGGAGACGAGACAGTGGAGCATGTTCTATTGAGTTGTAGGAACTATTTGATACAAAGAAACAAGTTAATTAGAAACCTTAGTATTATGAAGATGAGATTTGATATTGTTGAGTTATTACAAAAAGATTCAGGAAGTAGAGGATATGAGGCCTTATTTTATTTCTTAAAACAGTGTAAGTTGTTTAAGAAGATATAGTTTTTTTTTTTTTTTTTTTTTTTTTTTTTTGTCATGGGGTCCACACTCCTTACCAGTTGGTGGCGGTAATGCTGTCCTAAAGTTTCTTGCCAACCGCCAGTAAAAATTGACTAGAAGAAGAAGAAGAAGAGTTTTTTTTTTTTTTTTTGTCATGGGGTCCACACTCCTTACCAGTTGGTGGCGGTAATGCTGTCCTAAAGTTTCTTGCCAACCGCCAGTAAAAATTGACTAGAAGAAGAAGAAGAAGAAGATGAGAGAGAGACTTTTTCCCTCTTCCTTTTGTGACTTGTTTGCCATTCTGTATGCTGAACTGAACTGAACTAAAGATAAAGAAAAAAATATTGAATACTCTACACCTGCTGGCTCCAGTCTGTTTTCTTCTTGGGTCGCAAACTAACACTTGGTGTCAGAAGTGGGATGCGACGCTGATGTCCAGATAAGTGCTAATTATGGGTCCAAAGCAGCAGACAAGAGGCCTTAAAACTGCTGAATCGGCCCCAGTGGAGGAAGCAGAGCAGGATGGCGCTATAGGTCGGCAGACGTGGCAGTTCAGTGAGGAAACAGGTATCTGTGGACATGAAGAACATTACTGCCATGCTGGGAAAAATGTCTTCAGTTCCAGAGTGATTTTGCTGACAGATGGGACAAAGAAAAGTGTAAGCAAGAAAGGAGATGGCACCAGATACAGGTTGAAGTTAACAATCTGAGAGATGACTTGGGGAAGAAGCAGAAAGCTGAAGCTTGCTCTCGTTCAGGCTCCTCTTCAGAAGATGATTTAGAGCCAGCTTCTCGGCATAAATCTAGAGGTGAGCCAAAACAAAGAGCATGGACTCAATCTGATATTCCAAAGTTTGAGGAGGGTGAGGACATTGAACAGTACCTGATAACCTTCGAAAGGTTAGCGACGGCATACCAGTGGCCCGAGAAGACCTGGGCAGTAAGGTTGGTACCTCATCTCACCGGCAAAGCCCGAGCAGCGTACGTGGCTATGGCTGCAGAGGATTCCTGTGATTATGGTGAAGTAAAAGCAGCCATCTTGACAAAATATGAAATTAATGAAGTGTACCGACAATGGTTTAGGGAGCCAGAGGTTTGTGTGAATGAAACCCCCCCGAGAGTTCTACAACCGTCTGAAAGACCTTTACCTGAAGTGGATACAGCCTCAGAAGAGAAGAAAGGATGAGATTGGAGAGATCCTCATTCTGGAGCAGTTCTACAGTTCTGTCACCGGAGCTGAGAGTATGGGTCAAAGAGAGGAGCCCAGCATCGGCACAAGAAGCAGTAGAACTTGTTGAAAACTTCCTGGCTGCAAAACGGGGACCAAAATCCTTCCGATACAACCTTCAACAGAAGTCCAGCTTAATGCAGGAATAGGTATGGACATTGTGGGTCCACTGGAACAGACACAGTCGCATCACACGATGGTTCCTGTCTCTTCAACCCTACCGGTACAAGATAAGTTACATTCCAGGGAAAGAGAATACGGTTGCAGACTTTTTGTCTCGCTGTGGACACAGCGAGTCTCCTGAAGGGGAGGGAAGTGTGAGGGATTTACCCCCTCCCTAATAGGGGCTGTTTTCTGTGTATTTTATATTCTGGTTTGTTTGGGTGGATGTATTGTTTGGGGAGGTTGTTTTATTTGTTTACTTAATCATCTTCATCTCTTTGAGGTCACCGGGTCATGCATTGCCATGGAAGCGCGCCCATGAGCAGTGCTGACAAGGACCTGGTGTTGCCAATCAGCCTCATTGGGAGAATCCATTTCCTGAGAGGGAGGAAAGATGTATTTTGGATTTTGTTTGGGCCCAGATTATTTTTGTTTCCAGTTTTGCTTGAGTTAATTGTATTTGAAGACATTTTTTTTGTTAGGAATATTGTTTGGTACAAATGTTTGTTCATTGTTTTTGGAAATGTAAATGTCTCCACCCCTCTACCCTTTGTGGAGGCCAATCTTTAAAAAGACCAGGTGATCCAGATGAGAGAGAGACTTTTTCCCTCTTCCTTTTGTGACCTGTTTGCCATTCTGTATGCTGAACTGAACTGAACTAAAGATATAGAAAAAAATATTGAATACTCTACACCTGCTGGCTCCAGTCTGTTTTCCTCTTGGGTCGCAAACTAACAATCATACATGTATACTTCATACATGTTTGATTAGCCTTCCATTAGAAAGTAGCACTCTCTATATGCTTTCAGACTATCAGGGCACTAGAGTAGCAATATGCTATACATCTCTATCTTCTAGTAGTACTGGTGCAATACACAAGGTGAATTGAATAATAAGGAATAAAATCATTTATAATATCTCCTTACATTAATAAAAAAAGGATTAAATGTGGACATACTTGGGTATTTAACACTCCCAAACACACCTGCAAATTGGCTCTGGAAATAATAAAGAAGGTTAAATTAATGGTTTCCAATAACAATCATATGCATACATCAGCAACCGTATGCTGAAAATTGATCAGCTAACCTAGTTTTTACACTATCTTATACTTTTGGAAAAGAAAAATGAACACCTAATTTCTTCATAAATCTTTAAGGGATTTTAATGCTATAATTCTAGTGAAAATATAAACACACAAATTGTTGTAAGGCCAGAAACACAGATTTTTGTTACAGCAATCACTGTCTAATTTGGGTGACCTACTGGATTTTTTTTCTCTGGGTTAATAATTAGCCTCCCATTTTCCCCATTATAACTTTGTTTTTAATTTCACGTTTTAACAACATAAAACGTGAAGATTGTGGTTACTCTGAAGCCAGGAATCAAGTGCAATTTTCTAAGATTATGGTGGTTGTTTAACACCTGTTCGAAAACTGTATATTTAGAATGAGTTATCCACAATATTTGTTTCTATAAATGTTATCTGACCTTTAAAAAGCAGACCCGTCTTTTTGTGCTCGCGACCTACATTGGGTAAGCGACCCCCTGGTTGGTTTCAGACTCTCGGACGCTCCCGGCTGCTGCCTACTCCGTCTCCTTGCGTTTGCGTCGGACGGGGACTTTCAAGTCGACAAAACGTTGTAATTCTGAAAATAATCAAGCACAGAGTTTTGTAAGCCGTTTTTCCCCTCAGACTGTGTTTCAGGAGGTGATGCTGGGGGTAGCTGGGATGACGGGCAGGTACGGACACTTAAATCCACTTAAATCCTTGACGGGAACTTTGCTAGCGTTGCTAAAGCTAATGTCAGGTTAGCTTGCCAACGTAACTAACCTCAGAAGAAAGTAGTTTAGTAAACTGGCTCAGCTACAAAGTAGCTAGTTTGGAGTTTTTCATCTACCTATTTTGTTCATTTCGGTTCCTTCAGAATTTTATTTTACAAGTGTTGCAATATTAGCATCCTAGTTTGCTTGGTTGTTGCGGGTCTATCTAGCGCTACTAGCCAGTTTTAGCATTTAACGTGAACGTATGTTACAATAGAGGCATTTTTTGTAATAACACATAGAAAAATGCCTTGTGTGTAAAGGATTTTGGTGATATTAGTGTTGCTTTACTCATTTCGAGCATTTTCTCATCTAGAAATTTCACTCAAAACAGCTTTGGATAATTAAAGGCTTATAGATTATGTACAACTCAATACTCCTAATATGAGTTGAGAATTTAGCTTTTGCTGTGTTCGTTGATACAGTTTTTGTTTAGATCTAAGCATATATAACTGTACAAGTATACAAAATACAAAGCATAACTTGAGAAAATACAAAATGCATTTTTTTTTCAAATAATCATTTCATTTAATATGAGACAAAAACAAACCAACATGACATATAAGAATCGCCCCCCAATACTCAACTAAAATGCCAGCTAAATGTAATTACTGTTTTTGCCATCCACTGTCATCAGGATTTTTGGGTTTGGTATTGAGTACAGGAGTTTTGTCCCATTCTTTGTTTTAATTAAGCACAACCGCAGGGTTTTTGTGAATAAGCAGCCTGTTTAAGGTAATGCCATAGTATCTTAGCTGAGCTTAAATCCTGACTTTAACTAGGCCCATCAAAAACCAATTCATAGTTGGGACTGGTATGCATGGCAGCTCCTGTCCTCAAGGACTTGTTTAATGCCAACACAGCTAACCCACTTTGTCCAACTACCTCCTCACTCAGCATGTCAGAGTGAGGAGGTCTGCAGAGGTTTGTTAATGAACCGTTATTTGATTCAGGGTGTGTTGAACCAGGGAAATAACTAAAGCATGTAGAATAGATATCACAACTTCAAGTCTGACTTTTTCTTTCTTTCTGACAGATCATAAACACTGACATTAAATAAATTAAATTAAATTAAATTAAATTAAATTAAAGGTTATTTTTTGGTATGGAAGCAGCCGAAGTAAATTCAGGAGGATGTCCACACCTAATTTCAGTAGGGTCATCCTACTCCTCTAAACATGGAGGACATTTGTGACTTGACAGGAAGAGTGGTTATTCTTACCGTCAGACCCATCTTGGCCTGAAAAGCTCTTCTCTCATTAAATAAAATCACAATCCGAAAGACTTACTTTTATTTTCTCAGGTTATCTGTATGTATTAATAGGTTGCCTTGTTTTGATGCATTTATGTGGAACAAAAACCGAAGAAACCTGTAAGGGGAAGAAAGATTTTTTTTTTTTGCATAGTCGTATGATGTCTTAACCAGCCATCAGTGCTTCTCTAACCTTACCAAATTAGGTGATGTCTTTGCAGTGACTAAGGGTGAGTTTATTATTCCCGTTCCTCTCAACACAGTTGACATATACTTCAGATATGAGCTATGTGAGAAACGATAAACACCGGACTAAGCCTGACCATCGAGGGGAGAAATGCACACGTGCTTTATTTTGTCCCCCCCTGTAACGCAGCTTTGCGAATGCCCTGGTCAGCGCAGTCTGTGAGCGATGTAAAAGTGGCTTCGCTCCAACTGAGAAAATCGTCAACAGTAATGGAGAGCTTTACCACGAGCAGTGCTTCGTCTGCGCCCAGTGCTTCCAGCAGTTTCCAGAAGGACTCTTCTATGAGGTAACGCATGTCACATGATGTTGCTCCTCTGAATGTCACAAATCAACGCGATACTGAGCCATTACCTATATTATTATTAATATTACCTAGTGCACAGAAAGCTGTTGACTCTCTTTAACAAATATTTTTGAACGTTTCCCTTTTGTAGTTTGAAGGCAGGAAATACTGTGAGCATGACTTCCAGATGCTCTTCGCACCCTGCTGCCACCAGTGTGGTGAGTGTTGGCCGGCCTCAAATTTTAGTATTGACCATGTTTTGTGTGGATTCAGAAAACTAAATTGTTTGTAACCTTTTGGGAAGTGGTAACTGGAATATTCTTTTTTTTTTTTTAGGTTTGTAATCTATTAATATCAAAATTCTAAGCGATATTCCAAATTTAGATGATAATACAGTTAAACTATTTTTTTTTGTCAACATAGGAGCCTAAGTGTTGCAAGTGTTTCTTTGTCTCATTTTAATTGTGCGTTTTCGTCTCATGCCAGGTGTGTCGAGCTGATCTGTCGTATGATTTATTATTTTTTTTCTTCTTCCAGGGGAGTTTATCATCGGTCGTGTCATTAAGGCCATGAACAACAGTTGGCACCCTGACTGCTTCTGCTGCGATATTTGTCAGGCAGTACTTGCAGATGTGGGGTTTGTCAAAAATGCTGGCAGGTTAGTAATCCCGGCGTTTTACAGTCTAGCAAATAACAGCATGGCAGCCTTTTGAACAGGTGGCGTCACTTGCCAAGCTTGTGACTCTCTTTGCATTTTAGCAAATAATGGAATTTTAAGCAGCTGTGATGGAGTGTGTCACCAAATCTGTAGGGATGTTTTGGCACCCTGTGATTGCTTTTTTTGTTTGTTTGTTTGTCTGTTTCCCTCAGGCACTTGTGCCGTCCGTGCCATAATCGGGAGAAGGCTCGGGGCCTAGGCAAGTACATCTGCCAGAAGTGCCATGCTATTATTGAAGAGCAGCCGCTGATCTTTAAGAACGATCCATATCACCCTGACCACTTCAACTGTAACAACTGCGGGTCGGTGCCAACACCTTCATCTTATTCTCATATTTCCACACATTCTACTGGTAGGATAAATTAAAAAAGGCAACAGTCTTTTTACATTTTTATTCATATTTTTTTCTTCCTAGAAAAGAGTTGACTGCTGATGCAAGAGAACTGAAAGGGGAGCTCTTCTGTTTGCCCTGCCATGATAAGATGGGTGTGCCAATCTGTGGCGCCTGCAGGAGGCCCATTGAGGGACGTGTGGTCAACGCCATGGGCAAGCAGTGGCATGTGGAGGTTTGTGAATGCTTCGGTCCTGGGTTTTCTTTGTAATATGTATCGCACTTCAATGCGTTCATTACCTGAGAAACGGCTCATATTGTTTTTCGGTCTAAAAAATTTCTAATTTAAAAAACACACTGTTCAGATATTTTGGCCAAAATGAAAGCAAAATAAAGATAATCATGAAACTCAAATTAAAGATGAAAAATGTTGTTTTTTCTCAAATGAGAAAAAGATGATGAATTTGTGTCTCATCTGATCCTGACTTCAGATATTCTTCATAAAATTTCAGGCACAAAACCCTTTTCTTCCCCTTATCTATATAGATAGGCATGATTTTGTCCAAATCGTAAAGACATCCTTGGTCTTATTCAGATCTCTCTGTAGTGCAGCCAGACTTGGGTAGAATATAAAAACATTCAATAAATTATGCATGTTGTCAAGATATATGAACTTGAAAATGAAGGAAAAGGTATTTGGACCCAAAACGCTCTAAGCTAGTTGGAGTGTTTCTGACGGGCCTGAGAGTTTGGAGAAGACGAATTCTCTAGAGGTCAAACAAGGCAGATCAAATGATGGATTCATCTGACTGAAGGCTGCTGCATTTCATACTCTTTAAGTTTGACATTACTAACAGCGTTCATCAGGCGGTGTAATGCTGAAGATGTTCATTGGCAGCAAGTAGTTTTGCATCGAACCACTTCAGAAATGTTTATGACAGACATGAGGTTCTTTTTTATTAGTTAATGAATGCTCTGTATTATGGGATGCATGGGTACACAACAAGCAGAGACTACATACAAACTGCAGTGTTTTATGTAGTTTCAGACATTTTACTTGTAAATGTTCCAGACTATTAACAACCATTTATATCATGTTTAGGTGTTTAGATTGCAGCCAGCATCTCTTCAGTTTGATCAGTATTTGACTTTCATTAGAAACGTGTCTTCCTCTTAGTAACAGCTGTTTCTTTACAGCACTTTGTTTGTGCCAAATGTGAGAAACCTTTCCTCGGTCACCGCCATTATGAGAGAAAAGGTTTGGCTTATTGTGAGACGCATTACAATCAGGTAAGAAGCTCAAACTTGGCTTTGAATGACACGACTAACATCACAATGCAAGTAGACAATGAAGGAATTTGTTTGCTTTCTCTCCTTGTTTCTCTGCTGTCAAGCTCTTTGGGGACGTGTGCTATCACTGCAACCGTGTGATTGAAGGCGATGGTGAGCATCGGTGTGATAAAACACATCATTAGGATCTTCTATGGTTCAGTAATTAAAAAAATGTTCTGTGGTTCAGTCATGAACAAAGTGTTGCTTTCAGTGACAGCAGTTTTTATTGATTTTTTTCTGCACCCCCTCAGTTGTGTCTGCTCTCAACAAAGCCTGGTGTGTCAGTTGTTTCTCCTGCTCCACCTGCAACACCAAGCTCACTCTCAAGTAAGTCTTAATGTGTTCATGGATGCAAACCATAAAATCTAGTCACATGCAACTCTTCATGTTTGTTGTGCCTCTTAACTTTCTTTAACACATCTCACTATTAATAGGTGTGTTTTTCATGATTCTCCAACACTGCTTCGTTCTTATTTCCTGTTTTCCTCCTGTGTCTTCTTTTCCACGCCTCAATTGGTGTGTTTTTGACAACTCAGAGATAAGTTTGTTGAAATTGACTTGAAACCAGTGTGTAAGCATTGCTATGAACACTTGCCTGAAGAGCTGAAACGCAGACTTGCTCGGCGTGAACGTGATGCTAAAGACCGCAGGAAAAAGCCGGCAGTCTGCCTGTAGCTTCACCACTCCATCCATGGGTTGGTGCTGTCGCTGCCTTCCTCTCTTCCTGTGGTTGTCCTTGTTAACTTCTTTGGCTCTATAGCATGTCATTATTTTTTTGTGATTTATTTTCGAGAGTGAAACCAGTGTAGTTGTGTGTGTTGGTGGCATGAATCTAAAACATGTACAAGCATGTTAAATATAAGCAGAGCTCGATTGGCTGATTAAATTCAGATGCCTGGTGATTATTTTAGTTGGTCAGACAGAAAAAAGCTTGGTGCGACGTGTTGCATTCAGAAGTTTTGTAATCTAATCAACAACATAACACCCAAAATATTCCAGTGGTTTTATTCCTGTTTTCCTCTTCGCAGGAACAAGTTTGTAGAGTTTGACATGAAGCCTGTTTGTAAAAAGTGTTATGAGAAGTTTCCGCTTGAGCTCAAGAAAAGGCTCAAGAAGCTGGCGGAGTCATTGGGACGGAAGTGAGCTGCTGTCTGATAGTCATCTGGATGGGCTCCTGCTGTGGTAAAATATCCAGGGAAGATGTTAAAGTAAGACATAAAGCCATTTTGGAGAAACTGACTAAAGGAAAAGTTTAGCTCTAGATCAACACCAGTAAAGTTGTAAGTGAAGGTTTATCAGGTTTGCTTAAAAAAAATCCATCTGTTTACAAACCAACATTGACCCAAAAGGTGAAATTCATTGAAAAATATGCATTTATACAAATGTATGCAGCTGTTTCACCTCATACCATCTTTTTTTAAAAGTTTTTATAATTTGTTTGATTGTACATTCCTAAATTATTAATTTGTTTTCCGTGGGGCGTTTCAATGTTTAAGTCTATTCTCCCTCTACTATCACCATGTCCTTTAGCTGTGTTAGTGTGCCTGACAGAATATAGAGTTTAACATGACTCTTAATTACAAATGTGCCTTAAAAACAAGAGCTGTTGAAATGGGAATTGCTTCTATATTACAACTTGCATCTTTACTTGGTATAGCTGTGCTTGTGTTTGTCTTTGACTAATCTACTGAATACAGAATCCTTTGACCTTTATGTCCTATGTAATTTTCCATTTTTAGTAAAATCTTCAAGTTTTCAAAATATTGCATAAAATTAATATCCTTAATGAATATATATTCTGAATTAAATTGTGAAATTAATGGTAAAATATATGCACATATCTTGGGTCGTGTTCTTATATTTCAAAATCTAATAATGTATGCTGTCTGAATGTGGTTATGCATTTCAAATGCCTGGAGTTGTTGGATATTTCTGATTAATTAACATTTAAAACATTCAAAGGTGAACGGCTAATAGGAAATCAGAGCTTTTTTTTTAGCTAGTATTTTAACGTGCTTGATGTGAAATGATCACTAACAACCTCTAATTGCTTTGGTTTTTTATAAACTTGAATGCGTTCTGAAATGACAGCCACACAAAATACGTTTTTTGTGCTAATTTTACTATTGGAAGATTTTGTGTTTACATTTCAGTTGTGAGCTTGCATTTTATTAGCATGGAATTGAAAATGACAGTTTACTGCATCTTATGTGCAGTGCTGAGATGCTTCATTAAAGATCAATGAAGTATCCTGAACACATAATTTTGAACTTGAGTTTACAGGAATTAATGAATGTGAGCTTATGTTTTTTTCCCCTCTGCAACATAGCTTTTGTGATTGGTGGTGTTAAATTTTCCAAAGTTTAAACCTGTAGCTGTAAGAAGAGTTTGTCTAATATCCTTGTGCTCATATAAATATTTATCTCCCTTGACATATTTTGCTTCATCACAGTCCTATTAATTTAATCTCATTATATCATTAATATTCATAAGTTTCACTTATAAATAAACTACTATGAATTAAAGTTTGAAAAATATCAGCTATAAATGACTTGTGTGTTTACTCTGGAAATACATCTTTAGTGACCTGGTAAAATTTTGTAGGCCATTTTGCAAACTAAGATTGATTTTTTTTTTTAATTTTTTTTTTTTTACTTAAATGGTTATGAACTGTAATTACATTAAAAGCAACATATCAACACAGCAGCTGCTGTAGTTCAGCTGTGAATTAATATATTTATACAGTGGGTGAAAAGTGTTGCACTCTGGGACTTGACTCCATATCCTGGAAGCCAGAACCAACAGCTGAGGTGTAATGAAAACATATCTAAACCCTTAAACAACACATCTGCTTATTGAAGCCATACAAACATGGAAAAGGATTAAAAAATGATTTGGAGTACTCAGTGTACCTTAGCACACTAAATGTATTTAAGTGTGTTACAAAAGGCAGCTGTTAACACAGGCTGGTGGTAGATGAGTAATTATTTCTTTGTTACACACTGGATGAACTTGGACAGGTGGGTTTTGGCAGGCAACGGCAGCATGTTCTCGTGCTGTGGCCGGAGGGGTGAGACGAAACTCAAGAAATGAAGTTTGAAAGTTGCCCATTCACCGAATGTCATACCCAGGAGGGCTTTCAGATCTTCTGTGTCACCAAAGACCAGAACAGAGCCGTTGAGCTCATGGTTTTTCACTGTTTCTCTGTACTTACTGTCCAATTTCAACCTCTCCATCTAAAA
Organism: Poecilia picta; assembly: GCA_033032245.1. Classification (NCBI taxonomy): domain Eukaryota; kingdom Metazoa; phylum Chordata; class Actinopteri; order Cyprinodontiformes; family Poeciliidae; genus Poecilia; species Poecilia picta. Next base: position 14,087,421 of record CM065355.1, on the reverse strand, counting down.
AAAAGATATATAAAACACAATGAGGATAAGTTAGGTCAATGAGTAAGGCTGAGAAATGTCATGAAATATTTTATCAACACTGATAAATACACAAAAATGCATAAAGGAATGCGCAAAACTACTACCTCTGCAAAAACATTAAATAATGCAAAAACGTCCAACAAGATTTCTTTCTGACAAACTATCACTACAAATTTTAATCTGAAAGTTTTTCTTTTTGTTTTTTTTTTTAAACAAGCCAGCTTTAGAGCAAAAAATATATAAGATATGCTATAAGTGCATAAGTCAGACAAACTTTGTCCGAACTTCTCACCTCTTCACATATGTCTTCTGTGGTCATTTTGATAAGACTTGTGACTGGAAGAGGAGCTATGTTCCTCATCCAACCAGAATCTTCCAGCCTGCATGTCCCTCTGATCAGAGCCAGTTCTGGATTGACTGATCCAGTCAATCCAGATTCACCATCCCAACTTGAAAGATCTCCAGGTTCTTTAAGGTGAACTCAAACTCGTCATCCTTGAGTAACGCTTCGAACACTTCAGGATCTCCGTCCTGCTCGAGGAGGTCTTCAATGTCTGTCCGCATCACATATAGCTCCTCCCTGGACTCGCTGAAGACCTGCCAAAGGGTCTTTGAATCATCAGTGCTCACGTTCTGTTGATCAATTGCTGCTCTCTGCTTTTCATCCTCCACACACTGCAGGATCCAGCTGAATCGACAGGGCCACTGGTTGGCTAGAACCACCCATGCTGCAGTGTCCTCTGGGTTAGGAAACTCCTTCTTCAGTATCTTCATGATTATGACCGTTACCCAGACAGAGCTGATCATCCTCTTCATTGAGATGGCATCATCTAACATGTATTTGTTCAGCTTTTTTTCCACTGTTGCTAAGGATTGTCGGAACCATTTTCTCCAATTCATCCTCTTTCATTTCTATAGTATCTACAAGGGACTCTGTTGATGCCCCAATTGTCACCACTATTGGCTCTATCACAGATGTCTTTCTCCTGTGTTCCACTTCAAGGGGGAATCTTCAGAGAATCCTGAAGTGTTGTTAAGACAGTGAAACAACTTGTGCTTTAAATTTTGAGACATTGTTCTGACTGTGAAGGCCAGAGTGACTATGCAGTTCAGAAGTCCGTAAGATGAAGTTTCTGAACGTTTCACTTTTTCTAACAGAACATTTGGATTTACAGCCAGAATGGAAAGAACTGGACTTTCCTCATCTGAGAGTAAAATATTGATGGCCCCCAGGACTGCAACAATTTTCTTGGGCGAGCAACGATCCAGATTTCAACACAATACAAATCCTCCTCTTTTCAAACACCTCCATGAACTTGATGAATTGAGTCAGAAACCACATTTCTTTGCTGACTTCATTCATGAATCTCAGTTGTTTGCTGAGCCGTTCGTTGTCCATTCCTTTCTTAATGTTATGAGCTTGGCTGAAAATGAGGCTATTGGCCATCTGAATGGCAAACCTCAATCCTGTCGCTGCTGGGATTCCTAAGGATATAAAGATGGCGCCCTCAAGTATCTCCACCTTAGTATGTTCAGTCTCGTTTTTCTGTGGGGACTGTATTTCAGGAAAACCCCAAACAAAAAAGACAACTAGGAGAACTATTGGGACAACAATGATACACACCAGGACAGACCACAGAGGGCAGCCTAAAACCATCTTGTATGTCCAGTTATCGAGGGTGTCCTTCACCTCCTGAAGTGAAAAAACGGTTACCAATCATTGCTGTGTACTGTGTATGTTACTAATATAAATGCATTGTTTCTGCAAATTTAATCCCCATCATGCAGATCTAATGTTAATTTTTATCACATCCCCTTAAAGTGATTCTTAATTATCCTCAGCTTTCCCTCATGGAGGTTGAAATCCTATTTGGATTCTCAATGTGACCAGTTCTAACAATATAGCAGGTTAGATTTGATGATTTTAAATTAGAAGACTCAGTTGAGTCAAATAAAAGTTCATCAAACTCCCCCCCACCCCAAAAAAAAGACAGTATGTTAATATATGGCACACTGAGTAAGCGGACCGAAAAGACACTAGAAGACTGGCTAACGAGTTATTTGAAGTGCTTTACAGAACATTTTTCAATATAGGCAGTGACATGCCCATGGCATGTCACTGCCTGCAAAATGCCAAGCACTGAAATTGACATAAAGGAACCTGACATTATGGCGATTCTGGTTCTCCATAGTCAAGACTGGTGTGTAGAAGATCAGCCTCACAATGAGAAGCAACAAATGTTTGGCTGAAAGTTTGGCTGCAAGGGGCTTTTCTGATTTCTTGGATTTCTGCTCAATCCTCAAAGACTCCCGATTTGTGTACACTGAAAAACAACAATTACAACATTTACATTGAGTAAGTAGGTAGTTACTCAACCTACTGAGTTGAGTAACTACTCAGTAGGTTGAGTAACCTACTGAGTTACTCAGTAGGTTACTCAACCTACTGAGTAACCTACTGAGTTACTCAGTAGGTTACTCAGTAGGTTACTCCATACTACTACTATGGAGTACTACTCCATAGTAGTAGTAGTACTACTATGGAGTAGTACTCCATAGTAGTACTACTACTCCATAGTAGTACTACTATGGAGTAGTACTACTCCATAGTAGTACTACTATGGAGCATAGTAGTACTACAATCTACTACTATGATTGTAGTAGAAAATATGGATTAACAATATCATCAACATATCTTCTGCATTGATCAAAAAGAGGCCTCTGCAACCCAGTCTTGGAAAAGCAGAACAAGATATATTTTGATATATTTTCTATGGATGCTTTGTTTAGTAACTTGTCTCATGTAGAAACAAAGTCGGAAGAAAAACGTACAAAACACTAAGATCAAAAATGCAATATTGTGCATTCAACCTCGAAAATCAAGGAATTGACATAATTATCTGGTAAATATTTAAAATGTTATAGATTTTACCCATTTGGCTTCAAGTAAAATACACTATAGCAAAGAACTAAATCCAACACGTGCTCCAGAAAAACAACCAGCCATTTGCCACATGAGAAGGCAAAATAAAGAAAACAAATGTCGGGTTCTGGAGGAGTCGTATTTGTCATCTGTCTAGCAATGTCTCAGAGCCTCATTAATCTGTGAATTTCTTATCTGAGCTTGAAGCTTGATCTGAAATGTGCAATAAATCTGCCAAAGTAAAAAGAAAAATAATAATTCCTGTTCCAGGACCTTCAGGGTACAGCAGCAATACTTTTCTTCTCCATGGAGGCCTGTCACCACTCAGACTAGTTGACATGACTTGTCTTTGTAATATAGTTCCAAAATTTGAATGAACAGGGTGAATTTATATGTTCTGTCTGACTTGCTATCTTTTTTGTGTACTTTGTTTATTCCTCTTTAACTATCCAGAATTTTGTTTACCATGCTTTTTAAAAGGTGTAAGGATGACTTGGATGACTGAGTAAAATGCAAGAAAATGTCCCTTTTTAAATGCATCCAGTCAGTTTTTAAGAAGTTATTAATTCCTTTGGGTTTGACTGCATTATGTTGGAACATAATATGTTGTAATATTCTGTCACCATAATATTATCATGGGCAGGTGTAGTTTGCACAGTCAGTGCATCACAGTTTCACACGTCTCTGTCACGTTCACAGCTCACACAGCAGATAAGGAGACAGTGTCATAAACACAGCAAACATGCAAATCATCTGATGCAGAAAGTAGTCATCAGTGTCACACAGAGTAAATCCAGGCAGGTTTAAGTGGTTGTTTTAGAAACGATCCGCTTGTACTTTTCACACCATTTACCTCCCATTTAATCGAGAATCACATCCAGCGAATGCATAGATATTATCTGAAAACAGATTTATGTGAACAGTTGATGTAGCTAACTCATTATAATGCAGGTAATATCATTATTGCCTAAAGATACATTATTCTTTTAGTCTGTAGATTTAGAGATCTTCTATTTCTAAGCTCTGCAGATCTACACATTTCTTGGTGAAATTGTAAACTTTGGCCTGAGAAACGTCTCATAAACTTGTAGAGGACCTCAATTGGGTTTCACTGCTCTCGGCACACATTCGCCTCATACCTCAGCCTTTTACACTTTATTACTTTTACAAACATTGCATATTGAGAGACTGAAGTTGTTGCCTATTCTTCTTTGCAGACAAGATCAAAATGCAGTCAAATTATCTTCAAACATTATTTCACTCTTGCCACATGATTGGATTAAGGTCAAATCTTTGACAGAGCCATTCTAATCTGAATGTTTCGATCTAAACCACTTCATTAGAAATCTTGTAGTTTCATTGTCTAACTGGATGCTGTTTTGAAGCTTTAAACAGTTTCTTCCTGTATTTAACTCTATTAATTTCCCGACCAACCCCAACTGTCATCCCCACAAAATCATGCTGCCACCGTCATGTTGAATTATAGTGTACATGTTTATTAAGGTAATGTGCAGAAAAGAAATCTTATGCAATTACTATATTAGTAAGAGTGTTAATATGTACATAATATCTGCAGTACATTTTCCTCTGAACTGAAATTTCCTAAAAGATGCTGGTTCATGGCTGCATAGGGACACAGCTGGTAGTACTGTCACCTTGCAGCAAGAAGATCCTGGATCTGAATCCAAGCATGAAAGTTGCATGTTCTTTCTGTGCATGCATGATTTCTCTCAGGATAACCCGCTTCCTCCCACAGTCCAAAAACATGACTGTACATGATTGGTTTCTCTGAATTCTCCTTAAGCATGTGTGTGTTTGGTTGTTTGTTGTGTATGTCTCTGTGTTGCACAGCGATGGATTGGTCACCACTGGAGATAGCCACCACCCCCTTAGCAACCCCACACAGATCAGCATGTTAAATAATAGATGGACACTGGTTTATCAGACATTCCAAAAGTTAAAAAGTGTGGTTATTTTCTTAAATTTACCAAGCTTTGAATGATTTATCAGTGGTAACGACACAGCATATATTAATTGCTAAGATGAATATTCATTGGCATATACGTTTTCATTAAAGCTCTAAATGTGCAATTACTTTTCAGGCACAGTGAAAGGTGGACTTAGTAGATGTGACCATAGCAAGGTAAAGCACATCAGCTGTTTGGATGTGTGAAATTTCTTGGTAAAAACAACTGCAGTCTTGCAGTGTTTTTACACCAATTGTATCAGGAATTGCAGGAGCTGCCTAAGTATCATGAGAGAGACAGGGGGTATTATGTCTTCTCCCATTTATCATTGAATTAGCTCAGTTGTGATGCTGTTGTCTTGAAATTTTCAGAAAGACAAGACTTGTCCAATAGCAGCTACTGAAAATGCTCTCAAACTCCTTCTTGTAGCTCCTGCTACTTTTTTCCCCTCCAGACTTTCAAACACCTTATGGCTGCTGTTCATTAATTTAGCCCAGATAGGCACTGTTCCCATCAAACAGGATAGAAATCAGAGGCTGAACTCACACAGAGCCACCACTGATTCACATAATAATGTTTGCGAAGTGTGTTAGGAAAAATTCATTTGCACCCTGAAACAGAGTGAAAATAGAGTCCTTCTGAGGAGAAGGGAAGTACTCTTCTACATGCACATTCATTTCTTGTGGAATAACTCACCTGTTGTTACCTCCTTCATGATGACTGTAGGATGGGACATGCAGCTGTCAGAGAAAACACCTTTGATCTGTGAAAAATAAGAAACAGCAAGGCTCTCAGCTTGAGACACTTTGGAGACATTTCTGCAGCCATGTGTAATCTGTTTAGCTCCAGCTCTCTCCTCACTTCCCTCCTCTCACATCTCTTCCTCTCCTCAAACCTTTAAGGGATTAATACATATCATTGCATTTATTTTTTTATTGATTAATCATAAAGTCTTCTAGATAAATTTTATGAAGGATATTAATTGTTAATACATTTACTGATAGTTTGTATGTCAAAAGCTTATAAACAGCTAATGGTAAATTTAATTCTGAGCAGAAAATATATGGGGAGGTGTTTATAATGTTAACAGTAATTATCAGCACCATTTAGGTTTATTCAGCCTGTAATAGAGAGACACTAGAAAACTTCTGAAGGAAATAAAACGGGGCCTGCCAAAGTGTGCCCGTCGGTTTGAACCCAGCGTTCTGATGCTGTAGTATTGATGCTACTGCTTACTTTAGCATCAATACTAAAGTAAGCTGCAATGTACTCAAGAGCATGTGGAGAGTCACAAGCATGTTGAGTAACATGGAGTTATACCATTCGGTATGTTGAAGTAAAGCCTAATATTTGTGCACAGCCTAAGCTTCATTTTAAAGTGCCACAATAATCCCATGTGTAACAGAGGTTGGGTTAAACCAGTCATATACAGCAATTATCTTGTGAAAAAATATGAAGGCTTTTATTAAATATTGTACAATAACTGAGAAGAGAGATGTAACTTCTATCATGAATATAAATTAGCCAAAACCCCTACAAATTATATAAAATACTGCTACTTCCGGTGGGTGCCAGAAGTAAGACCCATAATCGTTTCCCCAGTAAGCCTCCGAGGAATAAGGTGGATAGAATGTTCAGTTCTATGATATGACAAGGGAATCTCTCTCTTGAATGTAGCTGCAGACAGAGTTTTCTCTGACCTGTTCCACAGTTCAATCGCAACAGATCACTCTTCAGCGCTTGTTAGATATCGATTCCAGAGAAGTGAGAATTTACCAGTCATGAAGCAACAGCAGACTACTTTTGAACATGAAGCTTTACCAGCTAAGCTTTCATGGATCGACATGGTAGACTTCAACATCCAAGTCGACTACGACACTGTCATTTTACCTGTTGAAGATGACAGCGTCAACCCCATTGAGCTGGAAGTTGAATCAGAGATCCGGGGGGAATCAAGTCCTTCCGGCGACTTTGAGAGTCCAACATCTTTGGAAGTCAAGCAGAAAACAACACCCTCTGCTGGCTTCGAGATTACCCCCTCAGTGGAAGACGTGGAAGAGACAAACCAACACATCAAAGATCTGACAAAGCAGGTGGACGATCTTAAAGCAGAGTTGCAGAATCAGCTTTTTGAACTCCATAAGGAAAGAGACCGAAGGGTTGCATGTGAGGCTGAAGTAAAATCACAGCAGGAGGAGATTCAAAACTGCAAACAATGTTGGAAAAAGAACATCACCAGCAAAAGATTAAAGATGTGTCAAAGGTTTCCTGCTCTTCCAAAGTCACAGTTGACAAGAGTGTTCTTCATCAGCTGGAATACTTCAAGCTGGAGGCTGCAAAATATGCCTCCCACAATAAAGGTCTAATTGAAGTAATGGTTGAAGAATACAGAGTGAGACTTAAATATGAGGAGCAGCTCAAAAGTCACTCTGAGGAAGCTTCCAAATTTAAGGCTCAGGAGGAAACGGTGAAAGCTCTCCAGGGTCAGGTTGCAGACCTGAAGGTGGAGTTAAAACTTGCTCTGGAAAAGATCCATTCTAGAGTCTCCACCCAACCAGAGAGCCCCCTGCAAACAGTGGAGCCCAAGCAAAGGCAGACCTTCAATCAACAAGGGGTCTCCATGCATAGCCTGACTCAGCCTTTGCGCCGACCCACATCCAGCATGCAAACAGAAGGCTCCCTACAAACAGAGGAGACCAAGGATAGACAGACCTCCAATCAACCAGGGAGGTCTGAGGAAAGACGAACCTTCACTCAACCCGGGAAGTCCGAAGAAAGATGGACCTGCAATCAACCAGGGAGGTCCGAAGAAAGATGAACCTCCAATCAACCAGGGCGGTCCGAGGAAAGAAGGACTTCCAATCAACCAGGGAGGTCCGAGGAAAGATGGACCTCCAACCAACCATGGAGGTCCGAGGAAAGACGAACCTTCACTCAACCAGGGAGGTCCGAGGATAGACAGACCATCTATCAAACACAGAGGTCTGAAGAAAGACAGACGTCCATGCGACCAACCTCCACTGGTTGCATGGAGGGTCTTTGTGTTGGCGTTGGCATGAGGACCAAGCTAACCCCGGCTTGGCCTTTACAGCGACCCACACCCAGGTGGTTCTAACCTAGGTCACTATCCAAACCGAGATTTTGCCAACACTGGGCATTATTTGAATTCAGATGCATCAAAATCAAAACAGATGCAGGCAAATAAAATTCCGGACTCCAAAATCAATGGAGAAAACACAAGATCAATTTCAGAGTTAAAGCCCCCAAAATAAACATTCTTAAAATTGTCCAGAAACAACCAATCAGAACCAAAAGGCAAACGTTTGGTTCTGATTGGTTTCTGATGTGTTGAATTTGTCTCAGCACATTCAACACATTAGACTACTATTGTACTGCAGCTATGCAATTGGCAGAAATACAACCTAACATTATATCATCATTGTTTATTTATAGAATGATTTAGATAACAAAATGCTATACAGGCTTGTCAAATCTATTTCAACCCATATTAGAACTTTGCATTGATTTCCCTTCATTTTAATAGCTGCCATTTTCCCTAACCCTAACCAATACTAGTCTATTCCTAATTAACTAAAACTTAATTCGGACTTTACCTCTAAATGTTACCCCTGATCCAGAGCAATGAATCCATCATATTAGGACCAGGTCTTGGTCCTATTATTATGGACATAATATGACACTGTACATATACAATGGTGCATTCCCACTAAACACTTTTTGAGTGCCAGGCACGTCTGGTTTACATTCAAACTCTATGTGGAGGCGCGCCGAGGGCCATCGAGCACTTCGAGCGTCTAGCACAACGTTGGACGCTCCACATAGACTTTGAATATAAACCAGACTTGCCTGACGCTCAAAACGTGTTTGGTGTGAATGCACCATTAGAATGTTCAGTTCCTATGGTAACAGTTGCATCATCAGTGATGACATCACTCTTTGATGCATCAAATGAATCTCTGTCTTGAGTGTAGCACACAAACTGTTTTTTCAGACCTGTTCCTGTTTCAGACTTATGTTATAAGTTATGAATCTTCTCTAGGAGATGTTTAAATTATTTGAAGGTACAGAATCAGCCTAGTACAGGTTCACATTCTCAGGTGAGAGAGACTCACCTGGTATAAAGTTAATTTTTCAGTACTGGAATTGCACCGAAGATAAATTAGTTTAATCAAAGTGTGTCATGAATATGTGTGCATGCATGTACTCCATCTCAAGTCTACTAGTGTTTTTGTTGCTTTTGCCACCACTAGATGATATGCATTTAAGATAGCCTATAACATAAACAGCACTTTTCAGAGATGCAATGAGTTTATAGCAGTTGTTTGAATTATCTAATCGTCTGTTGATTGCTGCAGTCCACATTATTAGCAGACATAGAGGGCCCCAAAATAAAATTCTTTTTTGTCCCCCTGGAGGCTTGGGCCAGCGGCCCTGATGCCAACATCTCCAGAAAACTATGAAAGATTATGATTTTCCTGTAAAACGTATATAACAGGTAGGAGTGATGAGGCAGAAATGAATCTGTGCTTCACTAATCCTCCTGGAATCTGTTCTTATCAAACATTTATGAAACATTTCCAAACGGCACCATATCTGAACTTTCTTCAAAATAATCATTGTGTCCATGTTATTTTCTTTGTCATTCCAGAGTATATACTTACTTTTGTAATAAACAGTTTTAGCTCTTTTAATACAAAGGTACAGCTTATGTCACATACTTAAGTCTCAAAATAACCCCCATTTGTTTTTCCATATTCTACTGCATCAACGATATGCAATATATTTGGATTTTTTTATCTGTACACCAACATGTTCACAAAAAGACACAATATAGCTAAACTGATTTGACTCATGTAACTTAAATAAAAACGATATAAGCAACATAATGTTAACTTTCCAACAACTTTCAGAACCATTTTATTTTATAGCTGATAACTGACAGTATTAAGCCAGTGGTTCTCAAAGTGTGGGGTGTCAATGTGGGCGTGACTGTCATAAAGTATGAATGGGAAGGTTAATGTGGTGCTGGCTCTGTGTGTATGAGGAAGTGGGTGATCGGGGTGGTCAATCCTGACAAAGTTTGGAGCACGATAATCAAAATTAAATAAATCGATAATTGAAACAAATCAAGGAAAATGTTTGGAGTTGATTGATACACGGACAGATGAAATTCCTCGAGTTAACCCAGTGCTGCCCTCTATCACCATTAGTTTGCTGTATTTTATAATAATAAAACGTGTTTATTATTATTAACGCTTTGGTGCAAATAACTGATTGAAAGTCGATTTATTTAATGCATGTTTGTCTGTTAAGGCTAAGACGGAACGGCGGCACTAAAAGCAACCCTTTAAACCGTTCAGACGAACACAACTGAGACACAATCAGATGACTTATTACCTCGCGATAATAACTCAGAAATAGTCCGTGGAAAAACTTTACATAAGCTCGTATTAAAGCACAAAGTACGGCAGCCACCGTAAGAAAGGCTTACAGTATTCAATTATGCCACTTGAACTGATCAGTAGATTATTATTGCGAGGGAACGCAAAAGAAAAAAAAAAATCCCCATGTCCCTTGGAGGGCTCCGTAACTTTTTTAGTTGAATTTGACCCGTTTTTTTTATTAATTATGTCGCCACAGTTCACCTCAGTTATTCTGAGGTGTAGAACAATAATTGCCTAATTGCCATGGCAAGCCCCCCAAAAATGGGAGTTCAATTTTCAAAGTCCCATTTTCATCATGTTATTTCAGTGATTCTTGAAAATAGGGACAAAATGGGTTTTAATTTTCCCTTTTTTTTTGTTATTTCTCAAATTTATGTATACAAATATGTAAAATAATGTTTTGGAAATGTAAAGATGCTGGGGCACAGGCTCCCAGTTGCAACATTTTTAAAAAAAATTACATTTTTAATCGACCTGACCTAGAACGTTGTCATCACCATCTGACAAAAATACATCAAAAATAATTTTTAATGACCCTATTAGTGATATTTTTACTCATTTTACAGACAAATACTTCTCAAGAAACAAAATAATTATTATTTAAAACAAAAAACCATAAAAATCCATCTGACGGAGTTGACACTGCATGACGGAGTTGACACAAAACTGAAGGTGATGACAAACTAGTGAGTAAAATGAAAAACTTGGTACATGTGAAGTAATGCAATTTATGTAAAAATACATTAAAATGAATTAACTCCACATTTAAGTGATATTTGACAACAATTTCACTGAAAGAGTCAGAAAAACTCTGATGGAGTTGACATCTGATGGAGGTGACAAAAAGCCAAACTACCTCAATTTATATGATGTTATTCTGAAGGAGGCCATATTGTAGCTCATCAGGTCCATGAAATCTTTACATTTTACCAAAATTAAGCTTTTATTTCACAAAATCTTATCAAAGTTTTGTAAAATGTCAGTTACGGTGTTGACACATCATGGTTGTGACAAAAAACTTAGGAATAAAAAGAAGAAAAAACTAAAGAATAACATAAACTAACCAGAGCTAACTAGCCCTCCTAGCAAAGGAAGAGAAAGGAAGAGGTCATGGGGTCCTCAGAAGTTCTGCTGCCCCCAATAATGCCTGATTTTTTTTACATTCTTTTCATTTCTGACGGTGTTGACAAAAACTAAGGACAAATTTCAATGGAGTTGGAAAATATATAAAAATGATTTTTAATTCAAATTTTCAATACTTTTATAATTATTTATGACTACTTATACTTAATTGTCATAATATATAATTTTAGTATTTCTTTAATTGTTTTAAACTATTATAATGTACCGAGTTCTGCTCCTGGACAAAGGCTTTTAAAGGCATCATCCACCGACTACAATGTTTAAAATAAAAAAATATTCAGCAAATACCTGAAAAATATACATTGTTGTGCTCACATGACCCGGTTAGTTTAGTCAGATATTTGAAAAAATTATATTATTTGTATATTTTATTCAAATTTTGTGCTTTATTCGTAGGACCTGTTTTGTCCCTATTCTCAAGAATCACTGATTTATAAATGTCAGCGTTTCAAACTAAAATTCATTTGTTCCTACATCACTCAGATTGTTAAATAAAGTTAGCATGTAGTGTTTCGTCATGCTTCTGACAATCTGCTCTGATACGTTGATTTGTTTACTCGTATAATTTGCAAACTAAATATTTAGGATAAAAAAAGCTAATATTTAAATTAAATATTATTTATTTAAGAAGCTTCATATTTAGTTTTTTTAAACTAAATAATTATTTACTAAAAGTTCACGTTTCAAAATAAGCATGTCAACAAGCTAAAACTAAATATTTAGATCAAAATTAAATATTTATTTTTGCTAAGTAAATATGTAGCCCCAAATTAAATTTTAATTTTGCTAACTAAATATTTTGTTTCAAACTATAGCCTATTTATTGTCCAAACTAAACATTTAATTTTCAACCTAAGCATTTAGACTTCAACTTATTTTATTGTCATTGCTCAAAGACACGAAAGTGAATTTGGCAACAAAATGTTATTACTTAGCTACCAGAGTACACAGAAAATATATTGAAAAACTGTAAAAAATTTTTTAATTGATATTATATGGGTAACTAAATAAGATTTAGCTATCTGTGAGATAAAAAAAAAGACTAAATCTGTTTAGTTATTGGTTTAGTTATAAACTTATAAACTAAATGAAGGGCGTCATTTAGCTCGGACCTCAATATTTACATACGAACTACAGTATTTGCAAATTTGCTTACTGATAGGCGGAACTGGAATATCACAATAAAAGCTGGGTTTTGCGGCCCTTTATATAAACTTCGCTGATGGCGGTACTGAATCGCTCCATCATCGCTCAACTAAAGTTATATTATATATATATATATATATATATATATATATATATATATATATATATATATATATAAATCGGTTCTTTCCTTCTTTACATGTCCAAATTGTAATTTAAAATATATACCTATCGTTTTAACGGTTATACACTTTTAGTCGTTTCTATAGCAACAGTTTCTGCATCGACGGATCACTTCCGGTTAATGTACGATTCAGTCTTTAACTGCTTAGAGCTGCTACGGTTTTTTTGTTTTGTTTTTTTTTTACACAGAAAATATAAGAAATTTTCATAGAAATCATTTTGCTTTACGAATGAATAAACAGGAAGTCTTAAAGGTTGATAGGTCTAAAACGAACCTTGTTCAAATATTTTGGCCAGAATGAAAATGCTAAGTATTGTGAATTGAAATTAAAGATGAAAGAATGTTTTTTCATATTTTTATTCTTATAAATTTTTTGTCCGATTTTATTTTGACTTAAGATATTCTGCATAAACTGTCACATTTTTTTTTATATAAATAGGCATGATTTTGTCCAAATCTTAAAGACATCCTTGGTCTTATTCAGATCTCTCTGTAGTGCAGCCAGACTTGGGTAGAATATAAAAACATTCAATAAATTATGCATGTTGTCAAGATATATGAACTTGAAAATGAAGGAAAAGGTATTTGGACCCAAAACGCTCTAAGCTAGTTGGAGTGTTTCTGACGGGCCTGAGAGTTTGGAGAAGACGAATTCTCTAGAGGTCAAACAAGGCAGATCAAATGATGGATTCATCTGACTGAAGGCTGCTGCATTTCATACTCTTTAAAAGTTTGACATTACTAACAGCGTTCATCAGGCGGTGTAATGCTGAAGATGTTCATTGGCAGCAAGTAGTTTTGCATCGAACCACTTCAGAAATGTTTATGACAGACATGAGGTTCTTTTTTATTAGTTAATGAATGCTCTGTATTATGGGATGCATGGGTACACAACAAGCAGAGACTACATACAAACTGCAGTGTTTTATGTAGTTTCAGACATTTTACTTGTAAATGTTCCAGACTATTAACAACCATTTATATCATGTTTAGGTGTTTAGATTGCAGCCAGCATCTCTTCAGTTTGATCAGTATTTGACTTTCATTAGAAACGTGTCTTCCTCTTAGTAACAGCTGTTTCTTTACAGCACTTTGTTTGTGCCAAATGTGAGAAACCTTTCCTCGGTCACCGCCATTATGAGAGAAAAGGTTTGGCTTATTGTGAGACGCATTACAATCAGGTAAGAAGCTCAAACTTGGCTTTGAATGACACAACTAACATCACAATGCAGGTAGACAATGAAGGAATTTGTTTGCTTTCTCTCCTTGTTTCTCTGCTGTCAAGCTCTTTGGGGACGTGTGCTATCACTGCAACCGTGTGATTGAAGGCGATGGTGAGCATCGGTGTGATAAAACACATCATTAGGATCTTCTATGGTTCAGTAATTAAAAAACGTTCTGTGGTTCAGTAATGAACAAAGTGTTGCTTTCAGTGACAGCAGTTTTTATTAATTTTTTTCTGCACCCCCTCAGTTGTGTCTGCTCTCAACAAAGCCTGGTGTGTCAGTTGTTTCTCCTGCTCCACCTGCAACACCAAGCTCACTCTCAAGTAAGTCTTAATGTGTTCATGGATGCAAACCATAAAATCTAGTCACATGCAACTCTTCATGTTTGTTGTGCCTCTTACTTTTCCTTAACACATCTCATGTGCCTTAAAAACAAGAAGAGCTTTAATGGGAATGGCTTCTACATGACAACTTGCATCTTCACTCAGAATAGCTGTGCCCGTGTTTGTCTGTAATTAACTGCTGAATACAGAATCCTTTGACGCTTAATATCTCTGTATTATTAAATTGATTAATTGTAATTTTTAGAAAAATCTCGAAGTCTTCAAAATATTGCATAAAATTAGTATCGTTATTGAATATAAGAAATGAAATTGTGAAATTAACAGTGGTAATTCATGCCCCTGACATGGGTTTTGTCTTAAACTTCAAAAAATAATAATTTGTGCTGTCTGAATGTGGTTATGTATCGTAAATGGCTAGATTTGTGGAATATTTCTGTATTAACGCAACTTTCAAAGGTGCACGACTAAAAGGAAAGCAAATAGAACTGTTCTCTAGTTAGTACTTTAACTTGTTTGATGAAAATGTCACTAACAAACCCTCAAGTTGCTTTGATTATTTTTAAAATTGAATGTGTTTTGAAAATACAGCCACACAAAATAAGGTTTCTAATTTTACTATTGGAACACTTTATTTACATTTCATTTGACTTGGCATTTAGGATGGAATGAAAACATACAGTTTACTTCATCTTATGGACAGTGTTGAACTGTGTCAAAAAAGAGCAATAAAGTAATCTGAACATATATTGTTGAACTTAAGTTTACAGGAATGAATAATTTTGAGCTTATGATCAATCTTTTTTCCCCACAACATAACTTCAGTGCTCTGTGGTGTTAAGTTTTTTAGAGGTCATAATGTGAGAGTTTTACTTACGACTGAATTCTTATGAATTAATGTTAGAAAATTTTGAGCTATAAATCTACCATGTGTTAAACACCGGAAACTCTTTAGTGACCTGGTAAAGTTTAGTAGATAATCAGTTTCCATCGTTGCAAACTAAAACTGAACTTTTTTGTGTTTTTTTTAAACTTTTTTTAAATGGTTATGAACAATAATTACATTAAAAGCAACATGCATATGCTAAACACTATCAGTAGAAGTCAAATGACTCACTAACACGGTTGAGTTGTAGTTCAGCTGTGAATTAATATATTTATACAGTGGGTGAAAAGTGTTGCACTCTGGGACTTGATCCCATACCCTGGAAGCCAGAACCAACAGCTGAGGTGTAATGAAAACATATCTAAACCCTTAAACAATATGTCTGCTTACTGAAGCCATACAAACATGGAAAAGGATTAATAAAAGATTCGGAACACTCAGTGTACCTTAGTACACTAAATGTATTTAAGTGTGTTACAAAAGGCAGCTGTTAACACAGGCTGGTGGTAGATGAGTAATTATTTCTTTGTTACACACTGGATGAACTTGGACAGGTGGGTTTTGGCAGGCAACGGCAGCATGTTCTCATGCTGTGGCCGGAGGGGTGAGACGAAACTCAAGAAATGAAGTTTGAAAGTTGCCCATTCACCGAATGTCATACCCAGGAGGGCTTTCAGATCTTTTTTGTCACCAAAGACCAAAGCATAGCCGTTGAGTTTATGTTTTTTCACTGTTTCCATGTACGTACTGTCCAATTTCATTCTCTCCATCTGAAAAAAAGAATTTAAAATACAATAAGTAAGACTGAGAAATGTTCTAAAATATTTTTTTTATCATAAAATGCATAAAGGAATGTGCAAACTATCACAGCAAAAACATGAAGTGATGGAAAAATGTCCAACAAGATCTCTTTCTGAAAAACTGTTATTACAAATTTAAATCTGAAAGTTGTTGAGAAATGAGCTAGAAAAATCTAGACAGATCTAGAACAAAACTATCCAATGGAAATAAATTAATTATAGCAAGATATGCCATCAGTGCATAAGTCAGACAAACTTTGTCCGAACTTCTCACCTCTTCACATATGTCTTCTGTGGTCATTTTGATAAGACTTGTGACTGGAAGAGGAGCTATGTTCCTCATCCAACCAGAATCTTCCAGCCTGCATGTCCCTCTGATCAGAGCCAGTTCCCTCCTGATTGACTGATCCAGATTCACCATCCCAACTTGAAAGATCTCCAGGTTCTTTAAGGTGAACTCAAACTCGTCATCCTTGAGTAACGCTTCGAACACTTCAGGATCTCCGTCCTGCTCGAGGAGGTCTTCAATGTCTGTCCGCATCACATATAGCTCCTCCCTGGACTCGCTGAAGACCTGCCAAAGGGTCTTTGAATCATCAGCGCTCACGTTCTGTTGATCAATCGCTGCTCTCTGCTTTTCATCCTCCACACACTGCAGGATCCAGCTGAATCGACAGGGCCACTGGTTGGCTAGAACCACCCATGCTGCAGTGTCCTCTGGGTTAGGAAACTCCTTCTTCAGTATCTTCATGATTATGACCGTTACCCAGACAGAGCTGATCATCCTCTTCATTGAGATGGCATCATCTAACATGTATTTGTTCAGCTTTTTTTCACCGTTGCTAAGGATTGTCAGAACCGTTTTCTCCAATTCATCCTCCTCCTTCACATCTAACGTATCTCTATTTGTGTTGATCAGAGGATTTGACTCCTTTGATTCCTCAATTGCCACCACAGACAGATCTACTGAAGATGTATTTCTCCTTTGTCTTTTGCATCTTAAAGAGGAATCTTCAGAGATGCCTGTAGTGTTGCGAAGACTGTTAAATAAGCTGCGCTTTGAACTTTCACACAATGTGGGACTGTGAAGGCCAGAGTGACTATGCGGTTCAACAGTCTGTGAGCTCTGTCCTCTTGACAGATGGAGCTTTCTGCAAATTTCACTTTTTCTAACAGAACAGTTGGATTTACAGCTAGAATGGAAATAATTGAGCTTTCCTCATCTGAGAGTAACATATCGATGGCCTCCAGGACTGCAACAATTTCCTTGGGGGAGCAACGGTCCAGATTAGTAATTTTCAATACAATACGAATCCTCCTCTTTTCAAACACCTCCATAAACTTGATGAATTGAGTCAGAAACCACATTTCTTTCCTAACTTCATTCATGAATCCCAATTGGTTACTGATCCGTTCGTTGTCCATTCCTCGCTTAATGTTTTGTTTTTGGCTGAAAATGAGGTTCTTGATCATCTGAAAGGCAAACCTGAGTCCTGTTACTGCTGGGACTCCTAAGGATGCAATAGCAAAGCCCTCCAAGATATTCATCTCACTATTTGCTTCTGTCCCCTGCTCCCCTGGTTTTATTTCAGCATTAGGAAAAACCCAAACAAAAAAGACCACTATGAGACCTATTGGGACAATAATGATGGACAGTAGGAAAAACCACAGGGGGCAGCAGCAAACCTTCTTGGATATCCAGTTATTGGGGCTGTCCATCACATCCTGAAGAAAAAAAAGTAACCCAAGAAGAAAAAAATGGTTACCAATCACTGCTGTGTTTTAGGGATATGTCTACTTAACTAAATGCTGACTTTCTATCAGTTTGTTGCCCACTTTTTGTTTTGAAACCACTAGGTAACTGGAAGATAGTTTTGGTCATCTTAAGAATTTAATCATTCCTTCAAATTTAATCCTATAATACAGATGTCATGTTGATTTGATCTCAAAATTAGATCAATATTTAATGAGTAGATTCAGTTGAGGGAAATTATTGTTCATTTTTGGAAAAAGCCAATGCACAGCATGTTAATGTCTTACACACTGAATCTGAGAAGGACTGAAAATACATCAACTGGCTGTCCAACAAGGCATTGGAAGTCCTTTGCAGAATATTTTTCAATGATTTTTTAATTACCCACAAACACACACACAACATTAAAATAATAACTTCTAAATATGTTCTTAAGGTATAGAAGTCAGCAGAAACTCACCTTTTCCTTTACTTCATCCTCTTCGTCATATTGAGTGACACGATAGAGTGCTAGTTGCAGTTTCCCAAAATTAACCTGCATGGTGTGAAACAATCGTATGGCTATCCCAGCCCATAGCATGTCACTGCCTGCAAAATGCCAAGCACTGAAATTGACATAAAGGAACCTGACATTATGGCGATTCTGGTTCTCCATAGTCCAGACTGGTGTGTAGAAGATCAGCCTCACAATGAGAAGCAACAAATGTTTGACTGAAAGTTTGGCTGCCAGGGGCTTTTCTGATTTCTTGGATTTCTGCTCAATCCTCAAAGACTCCCGATTTGTGTACACTGAAAAACAACAATTACAACATTTACATTGAGGAAGTAGGTAGTTTAGATCCATATGATTGTAGTAGAAAATATGGATGAAAAATATTATCATCATATCTTTTGCATTGATCAAAAAAGGCCTCTGCAACCCAGTCTTGGAAAAGCAGAATAAAAGATATATTTTATATATTTTCTGTAGATCCTTTGTTTAGTAACTTGTCTCAAGTAGAAACTTGTCTCAAGTGTAAAAGGCTTTAAAGTGTAAAGCCTTTTACACTTTATTACGTTTACAAAGTCGGAAGAAAAACGTACAAAACACTAAGATCAAAAATGCAATATTGTGCATTCAAATTGTGCATTTTACCCATTTGGCTTCAAGTAAAATACACTCCACCAAAGAACAAAATCCAATACATGCTCCAGAAAAACAATCCATGTCTCAGAACCTCATTATTCTGTGAATTTTATTATGTGAGGTTGAAGCTTGATCTGAAATGTGCAATAAATCTGCCAAAGTAAAAAGAAAAATAATAATTCCTTTTCCAGGACCTTCAGGGTACAGCAGCAATACTTTTCTTCTCCATGGAGGGCTGTCACCACTCACACTAGTTGACATGACTTGTCTTTGTAATATATTTCCAAAATTTGAATGAACAGAGTGAATTTATATGTTCTGTCTGACTTGCTATCTTTTTTGTGTACTTTGTTTATTCCTCTTTAACTATCCAGAATTTTGTTTACCATGCTTTTTAAAAGGTGTAAGGATGACTTGGATGCCTGTGTAAAATGCAAGAAAATGTCCCTTTTTAAAATGCATCCAGTCAGGTTTTAAGAAGTTATTAATTCCTTTGGGTTTGACTGCATTATGTTGGAACATACACAGTCCAGTCACATTAATGTGACCACCACGTACTTTCCACTTCAGAGTTAAATAACCAATCACAGAAGGCAGGTGGCAGCACAGTGCAGTTGAGCGTATATAAAGGGTGTGTGTGGGCTTCGGAAAACATTTCAATCGTTGGCGTAATGCAGAAACGAAGCGATTTATCCGACGTCCAAAAGGGCATGATCATTGGCTTTCGGGCCAAGGGTGGAAGCATTTCCGAAACGGCTGAGTTTGTGAACTGTTCGCGTGCCGCCGTGGTAAAAGTGTACCGTGCATGGCAAAATGGGACTGTCCAAAATCAACGACGTGGCAAATGTGGTGCACCACGGGCCATAGATGACAGAGGCGAACGACGGTTGCGGAGATGCGTTCGGGCAGATAGACGGGCTACCGTTGAGCAACTGACCACTAAAATGAACCAAGGGGCTACCACAAGTGTCTCCCAAACCACTATTCAGCGAACATTGCTGCGTCTGGGCCTCCGAAGCAGACGCCTGGTTCGTGCACCTATGCTGACTGGTGTTCATCGACGACGAAGGCTAGAATTTGCACGCCAGTACAGCAGCTGGACGTCCACTGAGTGGCGACAGGTAGCGTTTTCAGATGAATCGCGTTTTATGCTCCATCGGACAGATGGACGTTGGCGTATAAGGCGTGAAACCTCTGAAAGGAACCACCCTGCAACCATTGCAGGAACGGTCCAAGCTGGAGGCGGGAGCATTATGGTCTGGGGAATGTTTTCCTGGCATTCTCTGGGTTCACTGATTATTGTGGAAGGCACGATGGATCAATACAAGTACGCATCTGTCCTTGCGGACCATGTCCACCCCTACATGCGCATTGTTTTTCCTCAGGATGATGGCATCTTCCAGCAGGACAATGCGAGGTGCCATACAGCTGCCAGTGTACGTGCGTGGTTCGAAGAGCACCAGGATGAGTTTACCGTCCTCCCCTGGCCAGCAAACTCACCTGACTTAAACCCAATCGAGCATCTGTGGGACCATCTCGATCGAGTTGTTCGCGCCATGGATCCTCAACCGCGTAATCTAGCGCAGCTGGCCACGGCATTAGAGTCGGCATGGCTCAACATCCCAGAGAAGACCTTCAGGGACCTAAGTGACTCTCTTCCTGCACGTCTCGTAGCAGTTCGCTCTGCGAAAGGTGGTTATTCTGGCTTTCGACAGATGGTCACATTAATGTGACTGGACTGTGTAATATGTTGTAATATTCTGTCACCATAATATTATCATGGGCAGGTGCAGTTTGCACAGTCAGTGCATCACAGTTTCACACGTCTCTGTCACGTTCACAGCTCACACAGCAGATAAGGAGACAGTGTCATAAACACAGCAAACATGCAAATCATCTGATGCAGAAAGTAGTCATCAGTGTCACACAGAGTAAATCCAGGCAGGTTTAAGTGGTTGTTTTAGAAACGATCCGCTTGTACTTTTCACACCATTTACCTCCCATTTGATCGAGAATCACATCCAGCCGGTCCTGACATGAAGAGTAGAGTCCCACTGTTGCTGGTGATGAAACCTTCGTTAGCGTCTTGGACAGAGCGAATGCATAGATATTATCTGAAAACAGATTTATGTGAACAGTTGATGTAGCTAACTCATTATAATGCAGGTAATATTGTTATTGCCTAAATATACATTATTCTTTTAGTCTGTAGATTTAGAGATCTTCTATTTCTAAGCTCTGCAGATCTACACATTTCTTGGTGAAATTGTAAACTTTGGCCTGAGAAACGTCTCATAAACTTGTAGAGGACCTCAATTGCAATTGGGTTTCACTGCTCTCGGCACACATTCGCCTCATACCTCAGCCTTTTACACTTTATTACTTTAACAAACATTGCATATTGAGAGACTGAAGTTGTTGCCTATTCTTCTTTGCAGACAAGATCAAAATGCAGTCAAATTATCTTCAAACATTATTTCACTCTTGCCACATGATTGGATTAAGGTCAAATCTTTGACAGAGCCATTCTAATCTGAATGTTTCGATCTAAACCACTTCATTAGAGATCTTGTAGTTTCATTGTCTAACTGGATGCTGTTTTGAAGCTTTAAACAGTTTCTTCCTGTATTTAACTCTATTAATTTCCCGACCAACCCCAACTGTCATCCCCACAAAATCATGCTGCCACCGTCATGTTGAATTATAGTGTACATGTTTATTAAGGTAATGTGCAGAAAAGAAATCTTATGCAATCACTATATTAGTAAGAGTGTTAATATGTACATAATATCTGCAGTACATTTTCCTCTGAACTGAAATTTCCTAAAAGATGCTGGTTCATGGCTGCATAGGGACACAGCTGGTAGTACTGTCACCTTGCAGCAAGAAGATCCTGGATCTGAATCCAAGCATGAAAGTTGCATGTTCTTTCTGTGCATGCATGATTTCTCTCAGGATAACCCGGCTTCCTCCCACAGTCCAAAAACATGACTGTACATGATTGGTTTCTCTGAATTCTCCTTAAGCATGTGTGTGTTTGGTTGTTTGTTGTGTATGTCTCTGTGTTGCACAGCGATGGATTGGTCACCACTGGAGATAGCCACCACCCCCTTAGCAACCCCACACAGATCAGCATGTTAAATAATAGATGGACACTGGTTTATCAGACATTCCAAAAGTTAAAAAGTGTGGTTATTTTCTTAAATTTACCAAGCTTTGAATGATTTATCAGTGGTAACGATACAGCATATATTAATTGCTAAGATGAATATTCATTGGCATATACGTTTTCATTAAAGCTCTAAATGTGCAATTACTTTTCAGGCACAGTGAAAGGTGGACTTAGTAGATGTGACCATAGCAAGGTAAAGCACATCAGCTGTTTGGATGTTGAAATTTCTTGGTAAAAACAACTGCAGTCTTGCAGTGTTTTTACACCAATTGTATCAGGAATTGCAGGAGCTGCTTAAGTATCATGAGAGAGACAGGGGGTATTATGTCTTCTCCCATTATCATTGAATTAGCTCAGTTGTGATGCTGTTGTCTTGAAATTTTCAGAAGACAAGACTTGTCCAATAGCAGCTACTGAAAATGCTCTCAAACTCCTTCTTGTAGCTCCTGCTACTTTTTTCCCCTCCAGACTTTCAAACACCTTATGGCTGCTGTTCATTAATTTAGCCCAGACAGGCACTGTTCCCATCAAACAGGATAGAAATCAGAGGCTGAACTCACACAGAGCCACCACTGATTCACATAATAATGTTTGCGAAGTGTGTTAGGGAGAATTCATTTGCACCCTGAAACAGAGTGAAAATAGAGTCCTTCTGAGGAGAAGGGAAGTACTCTTCTACATGCACATTCATTTCTTGTGGAATAACTCACCTGTTGTTACCTCCTTCATGATGACTGTAGGATGGGACATGCAGCTGTCAGAGAAAACACCTTTGATCTGTGAAAAATAAGAAACAGCAAGGCTCTCAGCTTGAGACACTTTGGAGACATTTCTGCAGCCATGTGTAATCTGTTTAGCTCCAGCTCTCTCCTCACTTCCCTCCTCTCACATCTCTTCCTCTCCTCAAACCTTTAAGGGATTAATACATATCATTGCATTTATTTTTTTATTGATCAATCATAAAGGTTTCATGCTGGATTTATGAAGGTTATTGCTAATACAATATTTACTACCAGCTCATATGTCGAATGCTTAAAAACAAGTTGTATTGTATTTAATTCTGAAAAATGGGCTTTATGTTTGCTGCTGCTTTAAATGTGCCCCGATATAGCCATTCAACAATTATGTCAAAGCTTTTGAACATTTATGACTGTAGAACAAAAGATTTATTAACATTTACAGCTATTTTAATTGGCATCGTTTGAATTCATAAACATTATTGCCAAAACTTTTAATAGGCTTCGTTTTCTGATGTTCAGGGACCAATAAAATGTTAATATATTTCTTTTAAACCTATAAGCTAATCAGCTGGCATTTACTACAATATCATCCATGTTCCTAATTCTGTAAAGGGCTGACAGCACGTTACTGAACTCTGTAATTACTTGCACTGGAGACTTAGTGTGAAGAAAAACAACAACACTAATTTATTCCACAAAAGAACCATCATAATATATTTGCAGTTATAATGTGATGATGGAGATTTCTGCACCATTTCTTTCATCTTCATCTATGTCTCGGATTCATCCTGGTAGAACAGCTTTGATCAAATTCCGTTAAAGAATCCTACTGGGGCAACTCGGCCAAATTAGAAAGTGAGTTATTCCCTTTTTAACAACTGTGCCGTTAATTTAATTAGGTGCTTATTTGCGATTTATTGTCATGGTCACCAGTCTTCATGTTCCCCGACAGGTTGGTCTCACATAGCTGCTGTGTACTTCAGTAAGGCTTGTTGAGGCCGTTTTAAATTAGTTTCTTCTCAGCGTGTTTCAAAGCATCCTTCTCTAATGTCAGCCAAAAGAGATGATTTATTCTCAATTGAATTAATTTGGGCTTTTGGTATGCAGACATGTTTAATTTCCTATTGTGATTTTTTTTCTTCAGTAAAACGTGTTGTTTTTCCCTCTCTGAGCTAAATAAAATATTGCAACCTACTGGTATGCTTCAACGTCTTTTTAAACATTACATTTTAAACACCTTTAGGATCTTCTCAATTACCATAAAAAGGGATATTTTTTTCATTGGCTAGTCTATTTTTACAACTTCTCATTTGAGGTTGATTGTCAAGGCAAAACATGTTTCTGGAGAATGACAGACTTTGTCACTAATCAGAGCTTTTTATGTTACTGTGGGCTCCTCTACAGTTCACACTCTAGGTCTTTTATTTGTAGTCTGAAGGTTCAGGAAATGTTTTTGGACTTTTGATTGTGAGTGAATACATAATGTGTTTGGTGTGTTGGTTTGGGTGTCCATGAAGATGGCTGAAATTAAAGGCCCAACTCCAGTCCACACCTGTAAGATGGTCTCTGTGAGAGAAGGGCTTTAATAAAGACTTATGCACAAAATATGGGGCATTTAAAGGTGGGACAGAGTTTCATTCTGTTCCTGTATTTAGTAGTTAACAGATAGTGTGAAACATCTATGGCCTAAGACATTTTTTTTTAGACAAACCTAATTTTGTCCTAATTTTGAGGATTTTCTTGAATTTGTTAGGTTACTAATTTTGCTATTGATAACTTCTTCCCACATTCAGGTGAAGTTTGCCTTTAAACAGTCTAATGGTTCTGCCACTTTTCAAGCTGAAACATTTAAACCCTTCTGACTGTGGAACCTGGGCTTTATTTTGAAGTTCATTGGGAGGTCTGTGTATGGTCTGTTAACTCTTTGTTGCACTTGGTATGGTCGCCCTCAGGGTGTCAGGTAGCAGCAGTCCTGACGCTGCAGGTGTTTCCAACACACCTGGAGTTGATTTTCACTCACCAGGTGAAGGATTTAAGGACCTTGACTCCAGTAGCTACTTCAAAGTCTTAGTGTTAACTTGCAGTGGTAAAGCTCCGGGCTTTCTGGGTAGTCCGTGTGTCTCCCAGTTCTGCGGTTTCTTGGTTCTCCTCATCTCCACGCGCAGGTTACCTTTGCTGATCTCCATATATGAATTTCCTGAGTTTCGTCCTGACTTCCTGGTTCCTCGTCTGCTCCGTTGACTCTGGACAAACTTCCACGGTTAGCTCCATCCAGCCCTTCTGCTGCTACTTTACTTGTCCGACCTCTAACCCCTCCACTCGGCTGCCTTTATCTTGGTACTCACCCGAAAAAATTGAGTTCTCCACCTCGGGTCCGTCTGTGCAGCAGAGTCACCTACTGGCTTCTAACGCCAAACACCTGCAGCGAGTCAGGACTCCCGCTACCTGGCGCCCTCATGAGGACGACCACATGAACTGCAACACAGGGTTAAACATGCAGACACCTCCCAGATCCAAACAGAAGTTGCCTTTTCTTTTACAGGTCCTTTTACAAAATTCTATTTATTTATTTATTTTTTTTTTGCCCCAGCTGGAACTTCAATCTGGCTTTAAAAGTTTCACAGCACTAAAACTGCCATCCTAAAGTTTTTAATGACCTGGTTATAACTGTGTTTGAAAATCCCTGCTTGCCTGACTCTAGTGCCTTGGATTATTGCATCCTTTTATGAAGGCTTTTTTGAATCCTTTTATGTGTGGGGTTGGAAGGAATTCTGCTACATTGGTTTAAGTCTTTAATGGGGGAAAAAAAGCTTCCCATTCCAGGTAAACACTTATTCTTCAGCTGTAACACTTGTCACTTGGGAAGTTCTGCAATGATTCATTCAAGGGGAAGTCTGTTTTTTTCCCCCTGGTGTTTCACTTAGGGTCTATTTCTGTGAAATGTCTCTTTCCACTGCTTTCTTGATGGCATTCAACACTATCCACCCATTTACAAAAAACAGTTATGTTAAGGATTATTGGAATGTTTTGCTGATATAAAGGTGTGCATGAACTCAAGATTCCTCCTACTCAACCATAATACAACAGAGGTTATGGTATCTTGGATATTAGATCTTTCAAAGGTCATTTTTGAGCATTCTGAAGAGTCATAATGGATTGTTTTGACTACTCATTTCACAAAGCACATTAGTTCAGTTGTCAAGATGAGTTTTTTTCAGCTATGTTTTCTTACTAAAGCAATGCTTCAGAAGTGATTGATTTAAAATAAATTTGCTTAGATTACTGTAATTCAGTCAACCTTGACAAAATGCTTTTGCTCTTGTCTTCAGGTCATCTCATTCATTTTGAAATGAATCCTGCTGGTTGCTACTGGTTTCGAATAGTTTTAATGATCTCTAATCTTACAAAATGTCCTCCATCCACGAGAACACTGAGGTAAAATGTGATATTCTCAAGTCTGAGCTGAAGGTGATTGTACCTTCTCTGCTGCTGCTCCAGAACTACCAATCCATGTAACAGCTGCTCATTTATAAAGGTGAATATCTCAAATATTTTTCATTTTGAACTAAAATTTCCTTTTATTTATTTTTTCTTGCATAACTACCTGATTATGTTATTGCTGTGCTGCGTTTTGGTGTTTGTTATACAGTGCGAAAGTTGACAGACATTTTATTGCCGCTGTTATTTGAACAGGTTTATTCCCGTTAATGATTGCTATTCAGTTCACCTTAATCTTAACAACATATTTTCTAACCTTGTCAGAACTTGCCTGAGAGATTCAAACAGACCACACAGCTCTTAGTTGCAGACTTGAGAGTTCTGCTGAAGTTTGTTTATGTTTCATGGTCCAAGCTCTGATCAAAGTGGACAAACCATACTTTTTAATCTTCTGCATAACTTAATCCTATGACATCAGGATAGAGACATGATTTCAATCCAACAGGCTTACCTGGATGATGTGGTTGGTCTTTTCTTCAGGTCATCTAATATCAATGCTTTTAAAACACTACAAACCACAGAAGCCAGCAGCAGCTGCGGCGAGTCAAGACTCCTGCTATTACTTGTAGTAATAGTAAGAGGTGCGGCAGAGCTCATGACAGATTTTATAACGCAAAAAGGAAAGGGGGGGGGAGGGTAAAGTAAACTGATAACCACAGGTTTCCTATAGGTGTAACGTTTTCCAGGAAGTGAAGTCATAAAAAAGATTGAATTACGCCATGTCTGACAATTAAAGCTGCACATTATCTTATTTCTCCTGTTCCCAACTGGTATTTTTGTCTACTTCACCATTCACAGGATAGGGGTCTGTGGTGTTGGGCAAGGCCTGAAACTATCAAACCGTAGAACATTTCCTATTCTTCAAACAGCTTCTGGCAACAACTGTCCAACATTTTCTGTCTGTGGAAAAATGGAAGAAATGAGTGATTTTTTTTTTTTTTTTACTTCGGAGCTGTTGGGTCTGCATGATTCATGAACCACATTTTCTTACTTTGGGACTCCCTCAGGTGGAGATTGACTGGATCGTTTTGCTCGGCGTAATCTGACATGTGAAACAGTTAAGATGCCAAAACAGCAGTACCAAAGCTTTTCTTTTCTTTTTGTTTTGCCTAAAGTAGAATTCGTTTTGACACAACTGGTTAGTGAAGCTTTCAAAAACAAGCCAAAAGCCTAATTTTCCTTGACATATTTACTTTGCATCTATTTATTTATTTCCATGAGGTTAGCCGTGCTGGGTTGTCACAGCATGGTCTGCAGCAGAACTTTCACGCACTATGCAAATCATTTCAAAGTGGATGCTTCAAACTTACAAAAGAGCATCGTTCTTCATTAAATGCAGGTCATAAACGAGACGGCAGTCATTATTATGCTGCACATTTTCACGTCTTTGCAGAAAGTATGAGCCATTTCATGCATTGTCTAGTGTGTTAAAAGCCCATTTTACAAAAAATGCTAAAGCAAAAGTGAAGTCCCAAATCATGGGACAAAACTGACACTATGTACATTTGACATTTAACAAGCAAGTGATGAACATTACTAGATCTTTTTTTTCTTAAGCAATCCTACCGATTGGTGTCATTTCTGTTGATAACTTTAATCCCAACCCTCAAAGAGTAAAAGGCTAAATCTTTAGGCAATTTGCAAAGGTTTAATTAATGTATTTAATTAGTACTAAAAAAGCTTGGCCTGCGGGTGACTGATTACTTTTACTTACTGCAGGAAGTTGATTGTTCAACTACTTTAATTAACTTGATTGTCATAGACAAAAAGTAAGATTGTGTGTGACGGACAGTTCTGACTTATTGCTTGGCCAGAAGTCTTTTGCAGATGAATACAGAACAAACTGGATATCGTCACCCAGTCTGCACACCTTCAACACACCTTGCCCTCTCACCGAATAGACTTTATGATTAAGGCAAATAAATTCTCTTAGATGACTAATCTAAGATAAGCATCAAACAGAGATAAAGTGCTGCTGAACACTGAGGGAAATTCAGAAGATTTGCTCCCTAAGGGGAAATTAAACTATTGTAGTCATATGTCAGGTTCGTGGAACAGGAAGCTGTAATTGCGAGAGGTGGAGGCTCACTGGTCCATTTGCATGAGCTGATGGGTAAACAGGTCTGAGGCGTTTT
Source organism: Poecilia picta (assembly GCA_033032245.1). Lineage (NCBI taxonomy): Eukaryota > Metazoa > Chordata > Actinopteri > Cyprinodontiformes > Poeciliidae > Poecilia > Poecilia picta. The sequence continues at coordinate 14,058,895 of CM065355.1, read as the reverse complement.
AAAGTCCTATTGGAATCCAACAGAGGGTGCTAAAGCATTGTACATGAAAACAGGACGGTGACGTTTGATCAGCAGCCCTTCATGTAACTTCTCTGTTTAGTATGGGGGAGCAGGCCTGACACTAAAGCAGGCAGTTGAAAATCGGGTGCGGCTGAAGGATTAGGATGTGCTGGACTTATTCAAGGAAAGTGGTGATAGTCATTTATTGTGCAGCTTACACAACAGTTTTAAGCCACCTTTTGCTTTTTTATGTTTTCCCTTCAAATAGCCAGATTTTCATGTAATCTTTCAAATGGTCAGCCTCAATGGCATAAGGTTATTTTCATCTTTTGTCTTTGTCCGTTTTTTTTTTCTTGGTTATGTACTTAAACTTGAGGGAGATAGAAAAACGGAGCACATAAATGAAGTGTAAAGTCTAACTGCCCAGAGCAGATGATTTGTATCTTAACGTTATCCTATAAAGCAAGATGCATCATCCTCCAGCTAATCATCCACTATAAGCCGAGTTTTAATATAGTAGCTCTTTGGGAATGAACTTATTGGCGCTAAAATTTCATTATGGCTGTCAAATAGTGTTTTGTTTTTGCCGAGTTAAAGAAATTGGAACAAATTGTGTTGCTGTGATGAGCTGCTGCTAATAAAATGCCTAAATATCAAATTTAATACATGCTTCTACTGAGTTGACTCGAGGTGAGGAGCTTTTCATATCTGAATGAATCATAGGTCAGAGTTAGGTGGCTTAGCAAACAACAACAATAATAATAATAAGAAAAGAACATCTCTCTCTAAAAATGTTCAGGCACTGATCAGAACGAACTAATAATGTACAAAGTGAAAAATAACTTTGGAATGCCCCAAATATGTTGATTCTAAATATTGAAGAGCCAGTGATGAATGAAGATCCATCTGTCCGTATGTTCTCACCCACCCACCTTCAATAAACAGAAACCTAACCATTCTTTGCTAGTGGAGCTGTCTTTGATGGGTAACCATAACCACAAACGTAACCCAATCATCTCTGACTGTAGCCTTAACCTTACCACTGAAAGCTTCTGACTTTTAAGGACAACAGAAATTAGACATCCTCATTATTTAAGGAATGAAATCCTACATGGGCTCCAACTTGGTCCAGAAGAGGGAACAAAGCCAGTGCCTAGTGTCATTTCTTTTTTACTCTTTTTTTTTTCCCATGCTTCTTAAGAGTTGACAAGCTTGAGTATCGACACAGAGTCTTACACAAGCTTGGCCCTGAGCCTGCTTGCCTGGCCTAATTGGCCTCAGGACCTCTTGTTGGTGTGAGCTATTGATCAGTTTCGGTGCAGATGCTTCTAAGTCACAGGCAGAGGACAGAGAAATGGCCAGAAATAGTGAAAGCAAGCGCTGCAAAATCTGGGCATGATGTCTTAAGCCTTGTCATTCGCTGTGCAGAGCCGCACAGCGAGCAAAGATGATAGGGTCCTCACCTCGACGCACAGGGGTCCACATTCTTGCCACAAGCTGATTCAGACTCACTGATTGTCCTTTATTGTTACCACAGGGCTGATGGTGCCAACAAATGGAGGTTTCTGAATGCTGTGACCTCCACAGATCTATAGACAGCGTGTGCTTTAACAATCCCACCAGAGACAAAGAGATGAAACCCCACCAACACTTGCAAAACCCACTTTTTTCTTCGAAAAATCTCTGCAGCAAATATTAGGAGAAAGAAAAAAAAAGGCGGTGGTGATGAGATTGCCACTGAAGAGCCCTTGTGGGGCAGGGGTGAGAGGAATGGTGATGCATGCTGATCTTGTATCTATCAGCACAAACATCCTATACGCCATTATTTTTTTGTCTGCACCTTCAACCTTTTTTCCATTCACATTCAGAACCTGGATCGCATCATTTCGTTCTCATATTTTCCCATTTTGACTTCTTCTACCTCGTTGTCTCCCCTCAAAGTCATTTCAATGTAAATAGTGCCTGTGCTTATCTGCCTCTTAAGCCTACTTCATCATTCCGTAAGACTTTTTCAATTCTCAGAAAAGCTCATAAAAGAAACATGCATATGTTTATGAGGCCTGCCACGCAATATGTCCCCCACAACCTCATAAAACACATTCTTCTTTATGTGGAGCCCAAATTTCTATTCTCTGCAGCATTTGAAGGCTACGTTCCCATATGGTAATGCATTTATGATGCATGACAAGGCTCGCAATTCTCAATCTCCTCTGCAGCACAGCGCGAGTAACCAGAACTGTCCAAAAGCCATAGCCGTGACAACGCGGATCATTATACATTTTTCTTTCTGTGCTCTCGTCTCTCTGTATTCCTCCCCATGTCTCCCTGCAATCCACTTTCATCCCGTTGGTGCGAGAGCGCAGCCACCAGGTGCACACAGAGCTCTTCGCTGGGTGGTGATGTTGGAGTGAGTGTCCACTCCTGGACCTTTTCAGTGGCACTGAAAACCTACACGCATGTGTGCACACATTCACGGCAACCTGCTGATCCCGCCGCCTGTTTTATTGTCAATATCAGTCGGCTCAGGGGCTGTAGAGGTTGACGGCTGTTGACAGGGGCTGGATTGTGGCGGTAAAGACGATGGCAGCTCTCGCTGAGATAGAATGGCTGTATCTTGAGACCTCTTGGAGGGTGTTATTAGGCTGTTATGAAATCTGCCCCCTATCAGAGGTAAGAGGGAGGATATAGGCAAGATGCACTACAGAATACAAGTGTTGACTCTCTGCTTTCCTCCTATGGCTTCGTCTTATCTCCACCTCCAATTCATTCTCTTGCGCACACACATTTCTCCTGAGAGTCTTAACACCTATACTCGAGTTTTTCAATCAGCATAGCCTGCAGCCTCCCCTGCACACTTGTGAGTAGGAAAGGCAGGCTAACGGTTTCAAGGTATTACCAAGGTTGTAAAAGTTGTGTTTTCAAAGCCACACACACACACACACACACACGCACATGCACGCGCGCACACACACACACACACATACACACACACGCACACGCACACGCATACACACACACACACACACACACACACACACACACACACACACACACACACACACACACACACACACACACACACACACACACACACACACACACACAAATAAAACATGTTAACCCTCCACTGGTTTAAAGTCCTTTGATGAAATGGAGGGACCAGGCTGTATGGAGAACAGAGGTTTCTATATTTTTCTCTTGCTAACACAAAAGAGAAATTCATCTGTGTGGGGATATCTTTGTAAAAATCCCAGTCAAACTGTGAGCAACATATTGCTAATCAGCTGAATGAAGACTCTACCCATGCAAAAATCTTCACTGATTAATCAGAATAACTATAAGTATTACTCTATAAAAGATCAGAACTCCAAAAGCTAGAAAATTCCACACAATAAGCCATTGAAAACTATTGCATGTTAATCTTATTGTCATGATCGGTTTGAGGTTCTTGACCCACATGCAGAAACACTCAGAGGGGAATTGGTTTAGTAAAAGGTTTATTTACAGCTCATATAACACAAGATATAACAGTCAACTGGAGATCGACTCCGGTCCAGGATCCGGGGATTATTGTAGCTAACTGGAGGGCGAGTGGGGAGAGGCAAGCAGAGCCCGGTAGGCGAGGCTTTTCCAAGGTTGTTGGCTGGTCAGGTGGTTCACAGGGCGGAAGGGCGGACAGGTTTGTCTTCCTCGTGAGACCGAGAGGGAGCAGTGCAGAGACTTTATGAGAGGGTTCCTCCAAAAACTTGGATAACTCAAAAAGTCCCAGTGGAACTTGAAACGTCCAATGCTGGCAAACACTCTGGCAAGGAGGAACTGGCCGCCTGCTGCTTATATGCTCCTCTCGGTGATGATTATTTCGTGCATGTTCAAGAAACCACCCAACTGGAAAGGGTGTTGGCTCGCCCAACACCCTTTCCAGAGGGTGAGAAAAAAACCCTCTGGAAAGATGAAGCCATGAGGCGTCCTCTGGTGGATAAACCTGGAAAAAACACAACTCCCCCAGCCTGGTCCCCAACACTTATACTTTTACTTATGTCTATGTATCCAAATCAAAATGACAAAGTAAACATTAGCTATGCTAAACTTCTAATTTAACTGTAATATTTCGACTATTATATTGTTACGAATAGTTGTTTAAAGTTCTTAGATTACGTTATGCATTTTTGACTTTTAACCCTTGAAGTAATACTGTGATGTTGTAAAGCCCTGGTATTCTCAAGACAGTCTGTTGTTTACATGAACAAAATAACTCACTGTCTTTGGCAGCATCTGACTGGGGGAAGCATGAAGTTATATTATGTTATAAAAAAGTTATGTCATTTGTACCACAAATGTGGTAAGATGCTGGATTGCTGCTCTTGAGTTGTCCTGGTACATTGGCTTGCAGCATAGAAGGTGTCAAGATGGTCTTAGAAGAAGGAGGAAGGGAGTTTGGGATGAAAGATAGGTTTACTACTAAACCAGTCACACCTTGGGCTTCGCCAGAATAGGTTAAATCGGTTCATGGTTCTGTTCAACTGCTTGCAATTAATGGTGGAGAATGGTTGATGACAAACCTACACATAGTTAAGGTGAATTTGATTGTAGTATCATAACCCATGAGCCCAAAATGAAAAAAATTCTCAAGTTTATCTTGAGAATAATGATTAAGTGACGGCACATTTCAAATGATAAGAAAATACCAATCACAGTAGTGCACTTATTTAGTATTGCTGCTGTTAATGCTTTCTACATCGTCATATATAGCCAGTAGAAAAGCACTTAATTTTCTTCCATCACGTTTTACAAGATTAATGCATATCTTTAGAAAGAGAGAGATTAGGAGAGGGAGAAAGAAAAAGGGAGATAGTGAGAGAGAGAAAGATTTCACCATTCCTTTTTGCAAAAATCTTTTAAGTCCTTCAGATTACCTTGCAGAATTAGGAAAAGGTTTAGACCTGGGAATTTGGTCTGTATCTGTTTGGCCACAAGTTTCAGTTGGTCTTAAACTTTTTATATATTGCTGTGTCTGTGTTGGTAGATATGGTAATGCTTTGGCATAGCTTTATGTTTTTATGTTTGTGTCAAATCATTTTACACCCCACTGAAAAGACAAGTTGCGCTTTGCTAATTAAAAGTTCCGCTACATATTTTTTATGTTGATCAATGACAAATACCCACCCATCCATCCATCACCTGTGCGCACCCCTCACAAAGCCACACAGAGACAAATGGGGCAAACAACCATCCAAAATCATACTTACTTTCAATTTGGACAGAGCAGTTAACATAAGTCATTGGGATAAAAAGTAAATGAGAATAGAAAAGCAGAACTGGCCCACTTCATGGCATTTATTTTTAAGATTAATTTTAAACTATGATTTTTTTTTTTTTTTTACAAAACCCTGATATATTTAACATCCAAACACAAAAATTATAGCTATTGGTTTTTAGTGGCAACTTGAAGAAATTTTTATGTTCTTTTCCTTATTTTTCTGTTTTTTTTTTTGTTTTGTTTCTGCATTGTTTGTTTTTTCAGCTCTGGGGTGGCTTTCCTATTTTTTGGTCTGAAGTCAGACATCTTGATGTTTCCCATTATGTTTTGGAGTGCTCTTATTGAACAATATCTTCATGCATGTGTTTCTGCTACAATTTTCCTGTGCAGTTGATTAGGACAAATCATGTGGGGTTTTTAAAGTGCATTTTTAGATAATAATGTGCTCTGACACTGAAAAATTTAAAACATTTATTTGATTTAAAAACATCGACACTCTCTGGATGGAGTTGAGGTACAGGGTCATTGTGGACCAAGATCTGGGCCAGGGTGGTTTGGGTTGGGCTGTTGGACTGCACCCCAGAATGGAGGGGACCACCTCATGGGTTCAGGTCATGGTTGCCTTTCATGGTGTCATTACCTGGACCTGGGAGTATAGCCTGTGTACAGGAGGTGTAAGTGTGTGTACAACATTAATTCTTGTGTGTGTTTACATAAGGTGGTGTGGGTGTGAGTGTCTGAGGGTGTGCACATGAGGGTGGGAACATAATGTCCGTGTGTGTTGGGTTGCGCTGAGAAAACAGAAAGTCATGGAGTACTATTTAAAACCTCACAGAAACTCAAACTTAAAAACGTGCATATAAAAAAAAACTGTGGTTCATTACATTTAATTTATGTAATTTGTTACAGGTGATAATAAGTTTGCATTTGCTTTCAACATGTAATTTTCAATTTGACTCCCAAACACACACACACACACACGACTAAATGTTCTCAAATTAAATATCGTCTATTGAGAAGTTAACTTCATTCCAATTTTTATATGGCGATATGCTGCTGCTGTGAGTGCATTTATTTCAAGAACTCTTAAACATATTCATCAAGGAGTATTTATTTTCTTTTATTGTGACTCCTAATTTGTATGAACTCATCCAATAATGTAGATTCTTTTAGACCTGAGCTACCTTTCATTTTATTGGGTCCTGATTTTAAATGCCTTTTACTCATGCTTGAACTCAACTTAGAAATAAATGGTGCAATAAATATAATTTTGTTGCAGTGTTATGGATGTCTAGTTCAAAATAAGAACAGTTACCTGTAAGATTAACTACAAAAAGTTTTTCTTTGTTGTACTTTGAAAGTAATGTTTTCAGCATTTATTTATTTTTTTAAATTATTTTCAAACATCCAAGCTGTGACAAAGATAAAATATGGACACATGGTTATATTATTCACTGTGAACATGAATCAAGGATTTGAGACAAGAATCTTTTTGGAAGCCTCTTCTCAACTGGCTCTGTCAGCTGTGAGCGAGCCCGCTCTAATCCATTGTTACTTGTTGGATAAATTTGCATAATTCCACTATTGTTGCATCTCAGATCTTCTTCCATCGCCCTCTTTACCAAACCAAAGAAAAGGGGGGTGGGGTGAGAGAGCCAACACTCTCAAACCTCTGCTACTTGTTGCTTTGGCAACCCGGCCCCGGAAAAGCGAATAGAAGTACAGTGAGGCAGGAATAAGAGAGCTTGGCAGAAGAGAAAGGACTCAGTGGTGCACGGGTGTGGAGATGAAGAGGGTGAGAGGATGGAGATATGATGAACAGCGAGCAGAAAAAAATAGGAGGGGAAAAGACGCTGCAAAGAAAGAGGGAAGACGGAGCGAGAGAAGAGGGGAAACTAGTGTTCAGTGAATGGAACATAGAGCAATTTTCTGTTGCTTAAAAAGTCATTTATCTGTGTCGACAGTCTATTAGTCATGTATTCGAGTGTAACCCCCTTTCCTCCCTCCCGGTCTACCCCCGTTCACACCCTCGGTGTGTGTTTGTGCACAAATGTGTAACATTTTATGTGTTATGTGTCTGCACAGTATGTATGATGAGACTGTACTCTCACACTCCAGGGATCAGAGCTGGAGGCAAGAGAGGTGGTTTTTAAATTGCACAGATAAGATCAATATGTAGTTAAGGGTGGAGCTGAGCCTTTTAGAGTTAACATTGTGCTGTCTTGTATTAGCCCTACACAGGGTGAAGTAAATTATTCTTCGGGAGGTGATGTGGAGAACTCACTTGTCAAAGTAAGAAGTGTTTTGGAAAATCACGTTTCTGTTCAGTTATTTGATTTCTAAATGAAATGACCTAAATCTATACAGCACATACATTTAAACTGCTTTGCCATATTCTCTCATCTCAATTTTTGATTCACTGTTGTCTTCCATTTTCACTCAACTAATTTCATCAGGGGAGAAAGAGTCACGTCAAGTGTGCCTTTGAGTCATTTTCTCTGAATGCTGTCGAGCGCCCATGCATGAGATGGTGGGACATTATTTTGCTTAAAACACGGTCATCACCGTTCATTATTGCTAACCTCGTGATTATTGTAAGAATTGGCTTGGTGGTGGAGGTAGCAGGCGAGATGGCGTGCATGGACAAATAATATTCAGCCCCGTAAGCATGGAAGTTCACAGGTCCTGCTTGAGAGAACAAAATGAGCTTGTTTTGAAGAATCTGTATGCAAAAAGTGACAAAGAACAAAACAATAATAATAATAATAATAATTAATAATAATAATAATAATAATAATAATAATAATAATAATAAATAAGCTCCTAAAAATATCATCCATAACATGATTTATGCATAAAAGCAAAGTTTATAACAGGAATCTCATCTTTCTATCCATTTATTTATCTTTGCTCTCTGGCCAGTTTATTAGGCAGGCCTGTTCAGTTGCTCTGGTTGTATGACAGCCTTCTTCTGTTGCTGCGGCTACAACGTATCTCAACACCATCAGTGGTGAGATACATTGTGTGAATGATGGGTGAATGACTGAGTGCCATGTAAAGTGCTTTGGCACCATCTGGACTTGATAAAGTGCCATATAAATAAATATATAAAGGCCATCTACTAATTTCAGATGTGTGAAACTCAAGTTGTCAAAGGTTGAGTTCCTACAGATATACTGTACATGCTTGTCACACCTGACTCAAATTAGTTGACCATTAGCAGAACTCTGTAGAGCTTGACTGTGTCCTGAGCTGAGATTTAATCATTTAATTCAGGTGCAGGACCAGGAACATATTTAGTTGTTGCAGGACACTGACATTTGAGTACTGAAGTTTTTGATTCCTGCCTTGGAGACGATAAAAGACCATAAAGATACTACAAAATTGTGGGAGCCAAAATCTTAAAGACCTGTGAATCATGACAGTGGTGAAGTTGAATGGCTGAAGTTAAAAAACAAGAATCAGAATAGGAAAGAAAGAGAAAGTGACTTTGAATGTTCAATTGCTGTGTCAACTGGGTTGCTCAAACTACAGTATTTCAGAAACTGTTGATGTACTGGAACTTTCTTGCATCATCAGCAGAAAAACCTTTAACCTTGAAACAAATGGGCCATAACAGCTGAAAGCCACAGCAGGTGCCATTCCTGCTCCAAACTTTAGTCTCTGTCTTAGGCACAAATTTATCAATTCTACTGACAGATCGATCACAAAGATTTTCACACAAACTAAGATTTAACAGCATGATTGGTGAGGATTACAAACAAAGGCTGAGGCGGAGCACCGCCACCCTTTTATTTTTCTTCTTGTTCTCAGGGCATTGATTGCAGGAGAGATGGCAGTTTGTTCACCTTGATCTCTTACCTGGAATCCTAACCTGCTCTGGAGCAGCAGCTGCCATGATGGCAAACCCAGAAGAATTAACACACATCTTAAGGCTGTGGTTCCCAAACTTTTTCTCCTGGGCCCCCCTGTGATTTCCAAACTCTTCTGCCCCCCCACCCCCCCACCCCACCCACCCACCCACACCCCCATCCCCTCCGGACTCTGGCTGTCTGGTTAAACGATGTGTGTGAGAGGGGTGTTGGGGATGGGGGATGGGGGGTGGATTCATCCTAAAGGCTAATTGTTAAGCTTAAGGTGTTGTATTGATATTAGTTAGTTATCATTTGTTGGATGCATCCAACAGCTCAACTCCTATTTCTAGATTGGAGGAAAAACTGTGAAAAATTCTTTGTGTTTTGCTGGTTTGCTGCCATGATTCTAACACACCTGCGTAGCTCCGCCGCACAGCAGCAGCAGCAGCAGCAGCAGGTCTCCTTCACTGCCGCACAGGCGTAAACCCAGCGCGAGCGTAGTAGCGCTCATGTTGTGTTTATAGGCAGCTCGGAAAAAAACAGGTCACGATGTGTTAACAACGGAGTAAACAGTTTTAACTGCTGAAGACAGTGACAGAGGACACAGATAAGGGAAGAGCGGAAGCCCCCACTGTATCAAATTGACAGAGGAATAACAGAGCGTTGGCCATTCTAAGGTAAAATTCCTGCGCACACAGCGTTCACTGTTGTTTTTTTTATCATCCATATTGCTTCCCTGGACCCCACTTGCAATGGCTCTTTCCCTGCCCCCCCAGGAGGCCTGCCCCACAGTTTGGGGACCTCTGTCTTAAGGAAACAGGGGTTCCAACCAGGTAAACTGTACCTATTATGAAAAGTAAGTGAATATGGTTAGATAAATTTCTAACATGTTGAAACATAGACTTTTGTAAGAAGCTGTGAATAAATAAAGTGACTGACTAAAGAGATGCACTGGCTTAAAATGAAGAAGCTTTCTGTAAAATAATGAGATAAGCTGTTAGTATTTTAACACAAAGATTAAAGGGACAGCATTATGTAAAATTGACTTTTCTGAGCTTTACATCATGTCATATAATCTCTCCTCCAAAACATACCTGAGGTGCTGCTTTGATTCTTTTATGCATGTTTGAGAATCCTTAAATTTCCCATGGCAATTAACATTGTGAGAAAGTGAACCGCCAGCTTCCCGCAGGTGGGTGTAGGGAGATCTAGGTCCACAATCGGATGGATGGAGAGTGATTTACAGGTGAAGATGAGGAGCAGAAGTTCTTGGTGTTAATGGAGATGACACATGTCTGGGGTGGAGGTAAGTGAGTGCTCTGAGGCTGAGGTTGCCAGAGCGAGGTGAGCATTCAGCTAGTGAATGTCTCTGTTTATTTCATGGCTAGATGGTGATGAAGAGTGATGGAAGGTTTGACAGGCAGGCAGAGCTTGATCCACCATCAAGCTTGATCCTCCCAAGGCAGAGCTTTGGGGGGATCAAAGATTCCTCCAGAGTCAAAGACAGGATCAAAGACAGGAGGAGTCTGAGAAGACCTCAGACTCCTCCTGTTCACGTAGGAGTTGTCTGCGGAGTGGAAGAGGGACAAGGAGGAAGCCGGAGGGAAGGTTGAAACAGCGAGAGGTGACGAGGAGCTGGAACCAGGAACTCAAGAGAAGATTCTCAACAGAGAAACCAACTGCAAAGAAGGACAATGACGTGCAAAGTAAATATTAGGTTAGGTAATTTCAGCAAGTGTTATCTACAGGTCTGATTGCCACTTGTAGTGACGAAATCATCTGTTGTCTGTTTAATTGAAGCTGCTCCTCTAAATACTCCTCCTGATGAACCTGCTTGTTCCCTGTGGAACAAGCAGGTTCAAACTGGAACCTGCTTGTCCAACAAACAGGATTGTAGCAGGGTGCGACAATAATCCTGCTTGTCGCACCCTGCAAAAGGAGAAGGTAGGACAAACACACCCACGCACACACACGCACACACACATCCACAACCCACACCCAACTCAAAAAACTGAACATGAACATGTGGTGAAAAATCAGAACTTCCAAATCATCCATCCATCCATTAACTTGCCCGCTTATCCCTAGTGGGGTCACCAGGGGTCAAGCTCTCCCTGGATTGCCTGTTGACCCCCTATCTCCAGCGGTCAACAGGTGAGAGGCAGGGTGCGCTCTGCACACGTCACCAGTCCATCACAAGGACTTCCAAATCAACTGGATTTACTTGTATTCTATAAGATGTTGCAACAATAGCAAACTCAGGGGTGCTTAAAAAGTTTTTCTTATTTTTTTCTCATCACTAAGAGCTATGCTGTTGCACAAATACAATAATCATCTTAAATCCCGAAACAGGATTGACACACCAGATGCCTGGCTTACAAGAACAAGCCCTCGATGTTTCATAATCACTTACAATAGGAGCCTCTGGCTCCTCAGAAAGACACGCGAGGTGAATGTTGGGGCACCGGCTGCTGCAATTTGAAAGGCCAAGAATAAATGCCTGACATTCTGGTCTGTTACACATGAACAGATGACAGCCTGGTTCATACATGAATTTGAATTGAATTTAAGTCCAGTTTAGGGCTAACATGTTCACCCACCCATCCATCATTTCTCTGGCGTGTCTTCCAGGTGGGATGCCTCTGAAGTGTTCTCTGGAAAGCATCTGGCTTCACATGTACCTTTTCAGCTGCTGTCTTATAATGTGGAAGCGCAATGAATCTAGCCTAAACTCCTCACTGGTCAAACTCCTCAGTGTGCCCTCAGTGCTGCCACTCAGAAGGAAATTTGTTTAGTTATTTAGACCTAAGAAATCTGATTGACTTTCAGAGTGACCCTGCAAAAGTATTTCTTATTACTTAAGGTTTTTACATTCCAACAACAAACTGCTGTGTTTGTTATTATGATTTTATTTGATGGAGCCTCAGAAAGGAGTGCATAACGGAGAAATGAAAGAAAACTTACAAATAAAAATCAGAAAAGTGTGTACGCTTGTGAGAAACCTGTGTTTATGTTCTACCCCTTTACAGCTAAAGAAAAAATCCAGCGGCACCAATTGTCTTCAGAAGATATACCTAGTAAGGAAGAAAAAAAAGTGCAACTGTGCGGTTACAGTTGTTCTATGAAGGCCTCAATGGTTGTTGAACACTGCAGATGAAGTTGTGGAGAAGTTTGAAACAACAATATGTTATATGGTTATGTGTTAAGTTTTGAGCTTTTCATGAAGCTACGCTCAATCCATCCTCTAAGACAATGGAAACTCAAATTTAAACTTACCAGGATATGGACATCTACCTAAACTTACAATCTTAGCAATCAGAAAATCAGCCAACAGGTGTGTGGAGTTGCAAAGATCAGTAGTTGTTGGAGAATCTTTTGACAGGATAACCTCATGTCTCTACTAATCCAACCTTCATGGGAGAGAGTTAAGAAGTGGTCCATAAGAGGAGCACATGAACACATGCATGCATGTGGAAAAAAAGGTAATCTGGTCAAATGAGACAGAATAAAACCAAACAAATAAAACATGGTGGTGGCAGAATTATGCTGTGGGGGTGTTAGCTTTGTGAAGATTATTGATGTTAAGTTAGGCAGTTAAATCTGTGACCAAGAACATCCCCCTGATACTCCCTGATCCAAACAAATTATACTCATTTAATCAATATTTTTACTTGATTACTTTCAGATTTCTTGGTCAAAGTAAAGAGTCAAAAAACAACAACAACAAAAAACAAAACACTTTTCATGAATTTGGAGCTTATAGTTGAACATTATGCATCCTGAAATAAGGGATACGACCAAAAATAATTGGAAGCTCTTTCAGCAAACCATTGGTAATGGATCATTTAAACAGAAACAGATTAGCAGCTACAAAAAACCTCTTATAATATAAGTAGAAAGTGCCAAAGTGGTTTATAATGATAAAAAATAACCAGAAACGAGTGTTTCTTGGCCTAAGCTTAGAGGCCACACACGTTAACTGTAGCATGTGGTTAAAACCCCACCGTGTCATGTCCTCTGACTCCCCTGTTGCCTGTCTCTCTTTGAGCTTTCTAACTTTCTTAATAAGCATGTCCTGCTGTAATCACCATGATATATTAAGCATAATCAGGTGTGCTAATGAGGTCGTAATTATAATAATTCACGCATTAATTAGCTAATATTTCTCTGTCAGCGCATAACTCTAACCAGCCAACATAATTTGTAATGGCGGAACAAAAATCACACACACCTGTGCCAGGGAAAAATGGATGCAGCACCACCTTTGTGAGGCTTTGGTAAAGGATTGTGGTTACGGTTCATTCATCATCTAATGATGACGGTGACACTCTTGCAAAAATGTGTATTGAATGCAATCATCATGCTGGAATTTAGCAGTCAAAATTTACTGGGTACTGAGCACAAGGAAATTATCTCTGATATATTCTTTGCAGTATAAAATGTGCTCAATATTAATTTCTGTTTAAGCGGGATACTGAAGTGTTTGGATAAATGTGATGTCAGTGTTCTAATTAGATGTTTCCACTGTTCCCTGATGGTGGATAAACACTTAATTGTATGTTTTAACCATGGCAAAGTTATGTTATTACCATCCTCTGGTGTTCATGGGTTTGTGTTTATCCCACCCAGCAAGAATGTAAGTGACTGTTTGTTCCTTTCTACCCATTATGAGTTGATTGGTCTAACCAGTGCGTCTGGGTGGGGTAGACTCCACACTCACATCATGGCATCTTACAGACTGATGGAATAACACAGTGGTTTTCTCCTAACTGGATGGATCAAATTGACACAGATTAATATTTGCCAATGTTGTGCTGACAAAAATATAGTTCAGCCTTTCATGCTCGTTACGACTGGCGTCATACGGTTGATTATGCAAATCTGAGTGTGCAGGTACCCAACACTGATTGGCTCTTGAAGATGACAAACGACGGACTGGTGGCCTGTCGGAGATGACGACTATAAAAGACACCAATGCAGACTTTCTGCTGTCCACCCTATAGGTATTCAAACATGCTTTGATATGCTTTGGTGAATATTTCATCCTTTAGATAAATATACTGTATTTATAAGATGTTCAGAACTGTGTGCATTTTGTGCTTGAGATCTGAGGAGGATGGATCCTTCATGCTATGATCCGGCCACCCATAGGCAGGCCTTAAAACACTACAGAACTCAACATGACCATTAAAAGTTAGCAATAGATACATCACCTGGAATTAATTTAATATTATCTTCTTACTGTTGAAATGTTTATATATTTTCTAGAAATGAAAATTCTTGAAAAACGCAAGTTTTATTGCATTTTAAAACTTGGAAAAAATCTGAAAAAGTACCTTGGAGGTACATGTTGTTCTTGTTCCATTTTTTCTATCAAAGTTGCTTTCTCATAGTGCTTTTTGGTGCCATTTCTTCCACAGGCAATGGCCATGTGATGTGGACAAAGGTTGCCTGGCCTCTCTGACCGATCTTCTGCGATAGAGCAAACATACACAACAAACTGTGGCACATTTATTTCTCACACCTGTTTTTTCTCAGAACCAGCATTGACTTCTTCTGAAATTTGAGCAACAGCAGCTCACCATTTGGCCATCTGGGCATTGGAGGCTGGTCAGGAAATGACTGGACAGAATAGGTTTATAACATCCACGAACAAACATTAAATAAGCGTCAGGAAGCCGGGAGAACTATTGATCGTTCACTTTTGAAAGTGCATAAGAATGTTGGGTTCCTTGGAAGCAATTTTACATAAAGCGATTAAACCCATTTGTACTATTTTTGTGACTGTCTCTGTCTTCCACGTAAAGTCTATCATTTCTAATTAAAATACAGAACATTTGTCATTCAGTAAATAAACATGTTTTCAGGAGAGTACACAGAGTACAAAGGGAGCAAGAATCATGTGTGACATCTGATGTGCTCATTTTTCAGCAATGTCTCACATTCAGACACTAATCCCTGCAAGCTGGCCAGCACAACGACAGCCCCAAAGCGTTGGCCAACACACGGACATGATTTGGTTTTCATGTGGGCCTTGCCTTTGGGAGAAGCTCAACCGGAAAATCAATTTCTCATAATTACGAGAGAGAATTAATGTCCATAATTCACTGAGCGGCACTATAAGACACAGACTGTGAAAGTCCTGATAAGCCTTTGCAGTGCTGTCGATTGAAACTATTGATTAGGTGTTTACATACATTTCATAACTCCTCTGTTTTGTATAGTAAGGATACCAGGGGGCTGACAATAAACTCAAGGCCCTAAGAAAGGGAGAAAGGTGTAGTCGCTTGTGGTTTTCTCAAATTGTTTTCACCTGGGACAGAAAAATCCATGGTTCAAAAATGTAAATCCCGAAACACCAATATTGAGCTATGACTCAATCTCCTCGGAGCAGTAACTATAATCAGATTAGATTTTTCCAGTTACATTTTTTAATCTCATCTCATTACGGAATCAAAGGTTTGCATTCAAAATGTCTGCGGCAAACATCAGTTCCATGTTTATTCATGTGAGCCCTGAGCCAAACCGAATGGGCCATCGATCAACACTCTTCAGACAGCCGTGTCTGTCTTCTCTGTCCTCTCTTCTTTTTTTTTTTCCCATGTTGCCCAACACCTCTTACCTCCACCAGAGAGCAGAGTGAGTTTACTGATACATGAAGCCACAAAGGGGCTCCACAGAAAACAAGCGCTGCCACCGCACAACTCTCGTTGTTGCTGTCATGGATCATCAAAAGAACTCATTGTCATTACTTCCCCTGTTACACTCAATAATAGAGCAGACAGGGATGCTAGTTTTGATTGGTAGTTAAGACACATTGTGCCAAGAACACCTGCTGACTCATAATTGCGCCAACTTTGCAAGACCGATACAATCATGCTTTGTTGCTGTGCTGCGTGCTCACTGACACGTGTGCAGTCGGTCACGGTTAGAAAGACGGACACACACACACACACACACACACACACACACACACACACACACACACACACACACACACACACACACACACACACACACACACGAGCGTGCCGTAATGGGCCAGTGTGTGGTTTAAATTCCCTTTGATGCTGTGGATACCCCCTGCAGTTCACCATATTACTCTGCACAGATCAAACAGGTTGTTCTTGTAAGAAAAAGGGACATGATGACAAGACCATGGCTCGCTATTGAGCTCGTCCTAATGCTGGGCTTTTTATACAAATAGAAATTGCTTCCTCTCCTTTTTGTCGGCTTCTATTTAGTCTGTTTTTGTGGCTTATTTCTTTTCCCTCTTTTTTTTTTTTTTTTTTTTTTTAGACCTTTTCGTCTAAAAATCAAACCCTGCTTTTCCTTTTTCCTCTTGCCTTTCTTCTCTTTGGATGGCTTGAATATGTTTTCTCTCCCTCCGCCCCGCTCTTGTGTCCGATTTCCCTGCAAATCTTCCTGTTTGTGCTCTATACACGTCCGTGTTTTTCTTGCCATTTGCTTTGTTCTCACTAACTGACATCCCCTGCCAGTCTCTTTTTGAGACACCTAAAGCCTGTCGCAGCATGCCCCTCCATCATCGCTGGCCATCCAGACGATGTCAGCGTGAGTCGCAGTTCACAGATGATAATGACCTGGGCGAGCTGTTCCATAAGTAGGGGGCCACTGGGCTCCCTCTCACCTGCCATCTAGTGAATGTGTGCCCGTGCATGTCTATCTCAGGATACTTGAAAATGTGCTTTTTACAAATTCGTCATAAGCCGAACAGAGAGTGTGTAATAAAAATAAATGAATACACAATTCTACCTTAGTGTTGATTTTTGTGACTGAAGTGGAGATTTGCATGGTGATGTGTGTGCATGAACCTATTGGTATGGGCAGTGTGACATGATCTTGAGTGTGATCTGTGTTCGGCGCATCCCAATCAGCCCCTCCCAGGCTATAGTTCCTCAGCTGCCTCCAAAGCCCCTGTAACCTTTCTCCAGCACATCCATCTGTCAATCATGCCATTGCGGCATAGCAACATGGGGACACTGAGTTCAACATCTAGCAGACTGTCTTACTTTAAACAAGAAGAAACCAACATCCCTTTCCTGTAATTTCTGAGATGAACCTTCACAGTGATATTAATACACAGTAAAAATGCCAGTGTTGAATTAACACCCAAAAGTGTCTATATGTGTCCAAGTCAGCAGGTGTTAAAGTAACACTTTTGAAAGTGTTAAAAGATTGAAACCCATATTTTTGTTAAATTGACATTGGTCTATAACACTGAAATTGGTTTAAGAAAAGTTAAACTTTCCATTTCTGTGTATTATTTTGAATATTTTCCACTGGATTTGATTGATATTGACACCTTGTGGGTCAATTATTTGCTTTTTTAACACCACATTATGTTTTGTGATCAACACTACACTGGTGTTACTTTTAATATATTTTAACACCAGCACCGCTGTAAATGTTAATGTGACACTCTGTAGTGTTGAATTTAACACCAGCTGACTTGGACACATATAGACACTTTTGGGTGTTAATTCAACACTGGCATTTTTACTGTGTAATTGCAACAAACACATCAGGTAAGAATTAGTGACAAAAAGAGGCTCTGAGAACAGACACAAACACCTCATATTGCTCTGCTCGCTAATCATTTTTCCCACCTTACTTGCATGGCTCATTGCAAAACATGTCTTCAAGAATGGGAAATATTTTTTATGTTTAGCTTCCAAAAATCTAAGCTCTTTTGTAATCTTTTTCCTTGAAATTGTATGCCTTTTTTGCTATTTTTTTGTCCCAACTTTGTATTTTTCTTTATGAAGCAGGATGGATGAAATAAGTACATTTTCTCAGTATTTGGTAGCAATACCTTTGAATTGTATCTTGTCAAACATTTAGATATTTTTCCGCAAGTTTCTGACATCAGTTTGCTTGAGTTTTGGTCCATTCCTCCTAATGGAACTGGTGGAATTGAATTTTGTTTTAAGTCCTCCTTGGTTGTTAACGAATGCCTTTTCTGATCTGGCCAAACAATTTCTGAAGGATAGAGATCAGCCCTTTACCCTGACCAGGTATAAACATTGATTTTTTTCCCCTTAAGCCACTTTTGTAATTGTTTGAACAGACAAACATGGCATCTTCAAGTATCTGGAAATTATTCCCAATGATAAACCAGACTTGCTAGCATTGCTAACTTACCAAAATGTTTGGTGTGATTTAACTTCAGACATAATGGATGATTCAAATAGTTTTTTATAGATTTATTTGAATGGGCCAGATTTTAAAAACTGTTAAGATAAACATATTTTCCTAAATTAAATAAAAAAATACCTGCAGGAGATGATTTTGGTCTCATACAAAATCATCAGGACTCCACTTTTTAAAGTCTTGCGTGGTTATAGTCACTGACTACTTTATTAGGCACACTTGTTTAAGCATTTAGACATATAAGTGATGAAGATGTGTAAAATCAAGCTTCAGAATGAGGAATCAAGATGATTTAGGAAACTTTGAATGCTGGCTGTTCAGGATAGTAGCATAAGACCAGTTTGTAGAAAACAAAGACCAGTTTGTAAAAAACAAACTGGTCTTAGTATTATAGAAACTGATGATCATCTGGGATTTTCACATAGTTTGAGGTAGTAAGGTCAGAAAAAGGCATCAACAACAAGAAAACATTGATCCATTTTGCCTTGTCTCAACAGGGGTACATTTTGTTGGTACACTTAGGGCCCCTTATAACTAAGTTAACATTGTTTAAATACCACAGCCTACCAGAGTATTGTTGCTCCCCATGTTTATTACTTTATGACCACATCCCATCAGGACAATGTATAATGTATATGACTGACCTTCACAGTCAGGCCACTCACAGTCCACCACATCCCCATGTCTCAATCTGTGGGATGTGGTGGAAAGGCAAATTGGTGTATGCAAGGATTTACATCTGACAAATTTGCTGCAGTCACATGATGGCATCAAGTCAACAAGGACTAATATTTTTGACATCATCTTGAATCTATGCTAAAATAATTAAAGCATTCCTGAAAGGAACTTTGTACCCAATAAACTGGCTTGTGCGGGTACATAATATATGAAAACAGGTACATCCTAAAAGATATTATGTAGAACCTTTGAATGTAAAGAGGGTTGTGTTTTTTTACTGTCACTGAAGATGGCCAGAAAAATTTGAGTACCAAAGAAAACATTTTCAACCCCAAATCCAGGATGTTTCAGGAAACCCGTTGAGGGTGTTTCTGTTAAAAGCTTGTTCCCTTACTCCTCCTGTTGAGCATGTAGTTCTTCATCTAATGGTATCTCTAAGCTTCTGAAGAGGTGCTAGCTGGTGCATCTCACAACTGGGAGATTGGGGCGGCCGCTTGTTTGACAATTTTTGTAACTATTTGACATCGGAAATTTGAAAAGCATTGACAATGTTTGCAGAAGTGAGGAAATCCATTGTGTGTTTTTGTTCTCTGAAGCTGTTTTGGTATCGTCTCTCAACTTTTTACTTCAGGGACATTCGACTGAGAATAACATCACAAGTTTCCTTTTAGTAGACACCCTAAGGAAACCTGTGTCCACATTCCAACAAGCTATTGTGAAGTGACATACAAGAGACAAGGAAGCAGACAGATGCAGAAATCAGAACAGAAATTAAAAGTTTAAAATTTTTTTTGGGAAAAAAAATCTGTATGGATAGTCAATTTACAACAGACCTATAATGAAAAAAATATTTCATGTGGAAGCATTGAAAAAAAAAACAATTTGAAAGCTAATGGGACTTTCAGTGCCAGTTTCTAAAAGTATAACAATATTACATTCAATTGTACTTAAATCAGTTTTTGATTGAATGCATTTGATTTTAAGCAGTCTACGATTCCTTTGTAACTGGAGCTTATAAAATTACTCTGACGTCTTTATTGCTTCTCCCATCAAATTTCCCGACTCGTAATATTCATAGTTTCAAACAGTGCTTTTTCAATTTGAGCCTTTCAATGATAGATCATGTTCTCTGTAAAACTGCAACACTTCAGACGGAGCCCAACCAGTTTTACGAGTAATTGTCTTGATTTATTCAGACGTCTTGAAAATTAAAGCAAACATAACACAAGTTTTTAGGATAATGAATAATGTTTATTAGTTTAAAGCAGAGCATTGCACCATCTTGCATCATGTATGGTACAACACGGGGCATCAATTCCATGCAATGCACTGAAATAACAAACGATGCTGTTCTGAGACAGGAGTGTGTTGTTGGCACACCTTGGATGCTCATGCAGCAATTGATGACAAAGTCATTAATTAATGGGCTTACAGGGTTCCCAGTTCTGTCACTGTCTTGAATCAATTCACTGTAGAAAGGCTAGACTTCTTCCTCACAAACAACCATTTCTATCTTGCAAGTGAGCCTTGTGCAGAGATCAGACTGCAATCAATTAACTCTCTGTGTCATTACAGGATTAGTTCTATCCACAGCATGGTCCCAAACATTTGGAAGAGTGCCAAATAATGGGCAGGTAATAGAGCACTGGCTGGATACCCTCGGGGAGGATTAGTGGTTTGTGTCCCATATTAAGTTAAACACTGGAGAATACCAACAAGAATGTCAACAAAGTGCACTGTAAGAGAACTTAACATGAGCAGTTACAGAAGTTTGCATTCATACATTAAGTATACACATGATCTTTGATTTAGATTTGTTTCCAAAATGTAGCGTATATGAAAAATCATTAGACAACACTCTTTGTGGACTCACCAACTCACATAAAAACAGTGATCCCATCATTAATTCTAACATACCTGCAGTATATATGTATATGGAGATGTGGATGCATTGGTGTGTATATTTATATAGGTATATATGTGTTTATACGCATAATTATGTTGGCTGAACAAAGGGCAATGAGATGTGCTTCTATTCACTCATTTTTGAATATGCTAGCTATTCTCCTTGGTTATGATATTCTATAGTTATTGTGTTTTTATTTGATATATCAAGTTAAGTAACAAGTGGGAAGCTATGTATTTGCATGTTCAAAATAAACAATAATACAAATATGTGACAGACATGCATAGTGTAATACATATTTGTGAATATAAAGGAAAAAATACACCATTTCAAAAAAAGAGTGATGTGTGTCTGTATCAACCCCTTTTATTCTGTTAACCTAAGATAAAACTCAACACAACTAATGGTATTTTGGAGTCACATGAAAAAGCAATCATGTTTACCTCTGGGTAGTTAATCTAAG
The DNA here is from genome assembly GCA_033032245.1 of Poecilia picta. NCBI lineage: Eukaryota > Metazoa > Chordata > Actinopteri > Cyprinodontiformes > Poeciliidae > Poecilia > Poecilia picta. The sequence goes on along the minus strand of CM065355.1, from coordinate 14,037,566 downwards.
TATAAATCCAGTTATTCTGGGAAGGCCTTAAGAGGTTTGTTTGTTTACCAAAAACCTCATAAAGACTGATGAACAAAACAGGCTGGTCAGCGATGCGGTTCTCGAAGAGTTTAAAGCAGAGTTAGGTTACAAAACAATATCCCAAACTTCAAGCATCTCATGAAGCATTTTATCCAGCAGCAGAAAATAGGAAGAATATAGCAAAAATGTCCCACATGCCTGGCCTTTATTATGACAACTAATCCTACATGCCACACTGAACACACTATCCTCATGGCATAATTCGAGACATAGGTGGAGGCTCACAGTCCAGCAAACAACACCAAAACACACAGCGCTATAATGGAATGGCTGCATGCATTTGAGTAGCCCGGTCAAAGTCCAGACAGAAATCCAGATGGGAATTTGTGGCTAGGCTTAAAATGTTTCCATCTGTGCTATGAGCTTGAGTTATTTTGAAGAACTGGAAACTCAGGAAGCAAGTTTTGTAAATGTGTATATCTTACCACAGATGTAATTGCAACATAAACTGATCCTACAAAGTATTTAATCGAGGATGCTGAATGCGCACCACAATTTTCAGATTTTTACTTTACACAGGGATACTAAAACAATGTGCTATCTTCCTCTGACCTCTCTATGTGCACTACTTTGTCAGGTTGTTTTAGCATCAAGAGAACCGACTTTTAAATATCTATGCTGGTAAAACCAGAATTTAAAAAGAATCATGCATCTGTTGAGATCCAGGCAAGCTAAGTTGCCAAATCCTCTAATTACACAGACTTAAGGGCTTTGGGATAAAACTTACTGAAGAAACTTGAAGGCAGATTGTGCAGGTGTGTCACAGCAAAAATGCTAAACCAGTGCCTCCCATTACTTTCTAAATGTTAAGAATAACTAAAAATCTTCACAAAAATAGATTTTGGCTCTTTTCCAGTTTTGCCTCAGAAAAACAACACTACATGTGCTAAATCTACCTGTGACTGCTGCTACCGCCTTCTACCCAGCTGTCCAACTTAGCAACCAGGATTCGAAAGGGAAGCAAAGATAGAAAACATGAACTTATATGTTCGTTGCATGCTTACCAAAGTTTGTTTTCCTTTTAGATCATTAATTGGGCGCTCCTCCTGCATGCTGTTGATAATAGGGAGAGTAGCTGACTTGCTTTGTGAGGAAATTCACACAGAATTTCATCCTACCCAGAATCTCAGATGATTTACTTTTTTATTATTGGTTGGACACGGCTCAGGGCATGATTCATGCGAGAACATACACTGATATTATCATACGATGAGAAGTGCTCAAAGTAATTTTAGCATGACTAGAAAAGCCATCCGTTCACCATTTTTGCCTAATGCTCTGGTTCAAACATCCATCCATTATCTTTTGCTTTACTGAGGCTGGGTCACAGGAGCAGCAGCCTAAGTAGTGAGTTCACCTCAACTGGCTCCCCTTGATGTGGAAAAGTACTTGCTCTTTCTTGAGCCCCTCCCGGATGATACAGCTTCTCACCCTAGCTGTGAGGGAGAGTCCGGACACCCTGCGGAGGGAGCTCTCATCTATGGCACATTGATAGACTGCACTGCAGAAACAGCAAAAATCTGAAGAGCGATCTTACACTCCCTTTTACCCACATTCATGAACAAGACCCTGAGATACTTTAACACCCCCACTTTGGACAGGACCTCTACCCCAAAGCAGAAAAGTTCACCATGGAAATATGGCCTAAGATGTCCTGATGACAAAAGCAAATATTAACACCCTTATGCTTGAACATGGTGTCTGCTATGGACAATCCATGACAAGAACAGAAGACCAATAACAAAACATCACTCAGGCAACAGACTAACCCATAACCCTACATGCAGGCAGAGGGAGGTCACTCTCTGATTCACTGGTGTGAAGCCCAATGTCCCGGTAGTCTTGTTGCCCCCCATAATGGGGGTAACAAGACAAGTATGCCCACTCCTGCCCAGTTCTTCTCAACAGGGACAACTCCAGAGTCAAAGAGTGTCCAACCCCTCTCAAGGTGACTGGTTTCAGAGTCAGACCTATGCATCCAGGTGAGTCCAACTATTTCTAGCCAGAACCTTTCAACTTCACACACCAGCTCAGAGTCCCTTATATACATATATATATACATATATATATATATATGTATATATATATATCCATCCATATATATATATATTATTATGGATATATATGTGTTTATATATATATAAACACACAAATTCTCCTCATGTGATTGTTCCGTTTCCCTCCAAGACATGTCAAAATCAACAAGTAAGGAATGTAATATTTTCATCAGTCGTACAGCTTGTGACAGTTGCATTTAACCCAAAGGAGCTTTAGTACAGTCAAGCATGGCTTAGAAAACTTCCCTTTGTAACTTTTTAATAATCCATGACGGACCATGAAGGGACTCATACCCTCTCCACCATCTGTATAGGTAAAACCGTCTGGGGTGACACAGAAAAATAAAAAAAAAATGTCAGAGAGCTGTGAATATTTATAAGAGAGAGACTCATTGAAATGCACTGTCACTCTGCACTGTCATAGACAGATGGATAGAAGCCAGCAAACAGACGCCTTCATAAAAAGTAAAAAGCAGCAAAAGCTTTTAAGGATTGCCCGTTGAGAATGATATTTGTCCTACTCCATCTCTGAACTTAAATAAGCCCATTGCTCTCAATAGTTCATCATTATCCAGCCTGCTGATGCTTGAGCTTGACTGATTGTTCATAAAACATGCATGACCCTCATGATTTATTGTGAGGGAACATCCAATAAATTGTTTTAGATGGCTTATTACAACAACGTTACTGGCCTGGCATATTAAATTATTTGCAATCCTGTAAATCTCTGAGGTGATTTGAAAAGAACCCATTAACGACGTCACGGTGACATTTCTGCACGCTCTTCCTGCAACATAACTATTTCTGTCACAGCTCTTTTTAATCACAAGGAAATTTTGTCATCAATCACTTTCCATTAGGACTTTAATAAGACAGAGACAGAATCTGGGGAGATGCATCTGGATGAATCTGCTGGGTTGGGAGGGTAGGTTTATGAATATCATCAGGTTCACAATGATTAATGCTACTCGTTTATAAATACATGAATTCAGCCGTCTTATTGCGGAACACAATTGTGTAATCAAAGTAAGCGCAGTCATAAAATAGGATAAAGAAATTAAACTTAGAAAATCAATGTAATCTTTTACACAATATTGCGCTTTACAGATTTAAGGTGGAATCTGTTCAAGAAAATAATAAGTTATTAAATCAAGAAGAACATTTGAAAAACTTTGGTTGTTATAGAGTTTATTTCAATCAATAATGTTACTGCTTCATCCATCATTACATTTCTCCTGTGCTATATAAGTGTTTAGCTAACTTCCATATACTTTGCTTCCAGGAAACCGAGGCTTTCTAAACTTTTAAAAATTTTTTTCATGGATGTACTCAAACTGAAACTGATGCTTTGTTGAGGCACCTGCTGATTCACTTTCGTTGTGCAGTGTACTTGAGTTCACGCCTACCATTACATTATAGTTGACATAAATTTCCTGTTTAACTTTAAGAAAACCATCATGCCTGGATAAAGTCTCTAAAAATCTTGATGGAGACATAGTGTGTCTCATAGTGTGATGAAAACTTTTCTTTCTCACCAACAAAACACCATAGTAACAGTGAAATACAGTATGTTGGGGGCAGCATTTATGCCTCAGGGTTAATTTTAGATGGAGCTGAGATCTCTGACCAAGTGGAGAAAATACTGAACAGTTTCAAATATCAGTCAGTTTTGATCCAAAATCTTTAGGCGTCTGCTAAAAAGTTGAAGAGAAATACATGTTTTAACTTTCAGCACCACAGAGAGGATATAGTATATCAATAGCAATCCCCCTTAAGAAAGCTATTAAAATTTTGCAACGGTGTCCTGAACCAAATCTAACAGAGACTGTGGTTGCTCACCTGAATAGTTTGTGGGCAGAACATGTTGTCTCTATATGAGAGGAGAGGTTTTCTGAGGTAGAGACAGCAAATATTACAAAGTCAAGATGTAGCATCCTGATATACTCTTCCCAAGAAGACTGAATTCTGAAATTGAACAAAAGTTGCCTTTATAACGTATTACTATGAGAGTGTGCACACCTTATTTGTAATGATTTGTTTTTCTGTTAAATGATGCAGAGTAAAAGCCACATTATATATAGCAAATTATTTGAAATTGTTTTTCATGGTCTATTTTTTTCATGACAAAAGCCAGTTTAACAGGAGCATATACAACTTTCCAGAAAACAGATTTCTAAGCTTCTGTCATTGAAATAGGTGAAAAGACTCCACGGCTCATACAAAAGCTCTGAAAGACCTTCAGAAAATCCAAAGAGTTGTATTAAAAGATAAAAAAAAACAACTCCCACTCATTGGTTGCAGAAAGTACAGAAATGACAAATGACTCAAGACTTTGGCAACAATAGTTGCATCTGCATTGAAAACCCAAGCTCAGTGAGAATGTAGATTTTGATATAAAAGCACAAGCATAGAGTTGACCATGCGTTTAAGGTTTAGTGACCCTCCTTCACCTTTCCCTGTGTCCCACGGGTGAAGCGATGAGACAGGAGCAAGAGCAAAAGAAGCCAGAGGGGACGGTCACCCTGCAGCCTGCGACCTTCAGATCCCAGGGGGACACAAGTCCAACTTGAAGAATAAAGTTGAAGGACTGCGTGACTTTCATAGCAGAACAACAGACTTATTCCAATTCAATGCCACAGACCTCCTGAATGCAGGGGTTTATTTTAGGTCTTGAGATAATAGAACGTGCCATTCGAATTACATTTTTATGCAACATTTTCAAGTGTTGTGCAAATGTCTCATCATCGTTAATAAAAAAAAAATGTTTTCCTCTGATGTGAAGCAAACTGATTTGGGGTGGCTGGAGTGAACGGGCACTGCTGCAGCTGCACAGGAGACTGTTCTGAAAAGACTGCCAGCTTTGAAGGTCCGCCGAGTTTTCACACACTTTATCCAACTCAAGCCTTCGAAATCAAATGGATTTATTTTATTTAAGACACTTGGTCAAGTATTGCTTTAGGATCTGGTTCCAACATCTCGTTCATTTGAACTGCAATTTCATTTGATTTGAGCTCATTAATCCACATTAAGATTCAAGTGTTGCAGCGAAATGTGGCTTCTGGAGGCACGGACATGAAAAGGGCCACAGATGAAGGGAGCAGAGACACGCAGAGACTGCTGTGTACTACCTGCAACTGCTGCGTTTGATCCATACCCCACACCTTTGAAGTGTGAAGGTCTTTGTGGCGGGCCAAATAGGGAGTCTCAGTATGCATGTTGGGAGAAAAAAGAAAAAAAAAACACCACACCTGCACAGAAGTGATGTCATCATCCACATAGACACACGTGCACACACACACACACACCACACACACACACACACACACACACACACACACACACACACACACACACACACACACACACACACACACACACACACACACAACACACACACACTACACACACCACACAACATGTGCACATTTAGTTGCAAGTGCATTTGTCACTCGACCAAATTACTGATTTTATTTGTTTACCTGTATTGATATCTTTGTTTTGATGTTGCTGTTTTTATCGCTCAGTTTTATGATGCGTTTTAGATTGCTCTTATAGCCGCCTTGCTTTTATTTACATGCTCTTATCTTGAAATGTGGTTGTTGTCTAAGCCAGTGATAATGTGTACTTTCGTGCCTTCCTGCCATTGCTGGGCATGCGACTGCTTTACCTGCTACCTCTGGTTTTCTTATTTGAAAAACAACGGGACCACATGTTTTTCTCCCCAAGTCGTGAAAAAGCTTCCTCGCCGTCTTGTGCACAATCCCCCGCTGCAGCATATTAATAAAGGGTGTTTATACCTTCCGTATCTGCAATCTTGTTTATGTTAAAAGCACCTCTGATTTATGTTGGAACGTGTTGCCACATTTTTATCAGATTTCATCCAGTTTATGTCTTTACACTGAATAATGTGATGAATAATTCCGTCACATTCTGATGAGGAGAAACATCTGGAACGTGAAAAGACGAGACAAAAAGCAAGTCTGGGAAGTGTGACCGGGGAACGTGTGCCGAAGAGGAAAGAAAAGGATGAACAAGTGGGGAGAGAAGTTGGAGCAGGCAGAAAGTGCCTGACCTGTGGGCTCCTTTGGGGTTGGCTGTGTTGCTTTCGCCTGCCAGAGCCGGTCGTGTCCTCTTCTGGTAAAGCTGGCGATTCTTCAAGATATGCAGCAACTTGTTTTAGAAGGGTTTCAGCAGCACTAATAATAACAATAATACCACCAATATAAAATACCTCCTGAAGTACCCGTGTTATTTTGAAGAACTGAGCAGACATCTAACATCCATCATGCGCCGAACAAATAACTACATGTAAAGCCGTCAGCAGTCAATCATTGTTTATCACAGCTATTTGCTGCACTGCTCTGTCTGTCAAGCTCTCTTTTAGAAGACTTTGACATGAAATAAGCAATAACACACAGAGTTGCACAGTGTAGCGGTGAGCACAGCAAGAAGGTCCTCATGCGTTTTCTGTGTGTAGTTTGGCATGATTTATCTGTGCATGAGCAGCCTTTGCATGAATGATGACCTGGGCGAGCCGGTCCTTTGCTCCCTGTTTGTTGTCAGAACTAGAGTAAAGCTTTTCCTGATCACAAACTTGTTCTATAAATTATTATTGTTTTAACCTTGGGTTCCACCATGGGGTGGAGTGACATACCGCCTCTATTAATCCCTCCCACGGGAGGTTTTCTCCTGATTCTTTTGGTACTCCTCCCAGAGTCTAATAACATGGATGTTATGTCATATGCTGAGTCTGAATTGACCTTTGCAATAGTTCCAGAGCAGCACCTCTTCTCGTTCCCGGTGAAAAGTGGCAGTTCAAAGCTGGTTCCCATCCGTTCACAACACCAGATAGCGCAGTAGTCCGTGTCCACTTCTGTGAACTGCAGAGTTTTATCCTTCTACCTGAAATAAAACAAAAAGAAAACTGTTTTCGTACTTTTATTTAAAGGGCATTTTTGGGGACAACGTTGAAACTGTTTTAATTCTGAGTTTAATAGTCGTGACATTTTGTGTTTTTTTCTCCTCCAGCCATTACAATAAATCATTTCACTCACCTTTCTGTAGTTGCTCTATGTTGCTCTCCACTTTGACCATTTGACCAAAATTCAATTCCGCTTCATTTTTTGCACAGTTAAAATTTCAAATATGGGAAACTAAACAGAAAAATGTTTCCATCACCTCAAAGTGGTAGATGCCTGACTTCAAACTTTACCTGAGTCCATCGTTCCTTCACAGAGGATGAAATATCTGAAAATGTAATGCAAATATTCATCTTATTAAATGGCAATGTGTAAGGTTAGGAAAAAAAAGAAACTGTTCAATTCAAACGACATGACTTCACAAAGTAATATTCTCACCAGAACTTCAATCTATACATAATATGCTGACAAGGGATTGCGGAGATTTATCATTTGGCCAAATCTGACTGAATTTAGTGAGGTGGACGGATGGAAATGAACTGCTGTATGACCCTCCATCTTCAGCTTTTGCAACCTCCAGTTTTAAACAATAGTCATTTTAGTGCATTAAATAACAGAACGTCCAAGAAGGGTTTTTAAATGTCCATTCTAAGAGGTAGTTCATCTGTTGATGTGGTTTTCATCATCATTCTCTTTAATATGAATTTAAGAAAAAAAACCTAAGATTTTTATTCATCCAAGATGTTAATACAAAAGTAGTAATAGCAAAAAAATTAAGATCTCCATGTTGGTGCCAATTTGCTAGTTGTAGCAGCCACCGTTTTACTTGCTGGAATAAGCTTGTGATGAATTTCATTTAATTTCAGGTCTCACTAGAACTGTGTCTTGGCAGCACAAAGCTTTTGTTTCTTAGTGTTGATCAAATTTCAAGATGTTTTAACATGTTTTCCTCTTCAAAATAAATAACATCTACACCACACAAAACCAGTGTATTCAAACAGAAAGTCTCTGTGAAAATGAGGATTTTGATCGATGATCTTTGCCAAACCTTTATTGAACAAATCAAATCAGGACTCTTCTGAATTCAAGCAATTAATCTTTTTGACCATTGCTTCATCCGTTTCATGCCTGCCAGGAAAACACTTTGCATCCATCTGATTTTATTTTAGTCAGTGTTTTCCCTAATTTTTTTAGATATATGTTTTTTACTTGCATAGGCTGTTTTCTCCAAAGCTGCTATGTCAGGGTTAGTTCCTCTCTTAGTCAGCTTTCTTAAAGTTGCATTGTACTTCTTTCTTAATGCTGTATTTTAATTCATCCATCCATCCATCCATCCATCCATTTTCTTCCGCTTATCCGGGATCGGGTCGCGGGGGCAGCAGCTTCAGAAGGGAGGCCCAGACTTCCCTCTCCCCAGCCACTTCTTCCAGCTCCTCCGGGGGAACCCCAAGGCGTTCCCAGGCCAGCCGAGAGACATAGTCCCTCCAGCGTGTCCTGGGTCTTCCTCGGGGCCTCCTCCCGGTGGGACGTGCCCGGAACACCTCACCAGGGAGGCGTCCAGGAGGCATCCTGACCAGATGCCCGAGCCACCTCAACTGGCTCCTCTCGACGTGGAGGAGCAGCGGCTCTACTTTGAGTCCCTCCCGGATGACTGAGCTTCTCACCCTATCTCTAAGGGAGAGCCCGGCCACCCTGCGGAGGAAACCCATTTCGGCCGCTTGTATCCGTGATCTCGTTCTTTCGGTCATGACCCAAAGCTCATGACCATAGATGAGGGTGGGAACGTAGATCGACCGGTAAATCGAGAGCTTCGCCTTTTGACTCAGCTCTCTCTTCACCACGACGGACCGGTACAGCGCCCGCTTCACGGCAGACGCCGCCCCAATCCGCCTGTCGATCTCCCGCTCCCTTCTTCCCTCATTCGTGAACAAGATCCCCAGATACTTAAACTCCTCCACTTGAGGCAGAACGACCCCCCTGACCCGGAGAAGGCACTCTACCCTTTTCCGGCTCAAGACCATGGCCTCGGATTTGGAGGCACTGAGCCTCATCCGGCCGCTTCACACTCGGCCGCGAACCGTTTCAGCGAGAGCCGCAGATCACGATCTGATGAAGCCACAGGACCACATCATCCGCAAAAAGCAGAGATGCGATCCTAAGGCCACCAAAACGGATCCCCTCAACACCTCGGCTGCGCCTAGAAATTCTGTCCATGAAAGTAATGAACAGAATCGGTGACAAAGGGCAGCCTTGGCGGAGTCCAACTCTCACCGGAAACGAGCCCGACTTACTGCCGGCAATGCGGACCAGACTCTGACACCGGTCATACAGGGACCTGACAGCCCGTATCAAAGGGCCCGGTACCCCATACTCCCGGAGAACCCCCCACAAGGCCCCCCGAGGGACACGGTCGAACGCCTTCTCCAAGTCCACAAAACACATGTAGACTGGTTGGGCGAACTCCCATGCACCCTCCAGGACCCTGCTGAGGGTGTAGAGCTGGTCCAGTGTTCCACGACCAGGACGAAAACCACACTGCTCTTCCTGAATCCGAGGTTCGACTATCCGACGGACCCTCCTCTCCAGGACCCCTGAATAGACCTTTCCAGGGAGGCTTAAGAGTGTGACCCCTCTGTAATTGGAGCACACCCTCTGGTCCCCCTTTTTAAACAGGGGGACCACCACCCCGGTCTGCCAATCCAGAGGAACTGCCCCCGATGTCCATGCGATATTGCAGAGTCGTGTGAGCCAACACAACCCTACAACATCCAGAGCCTTAAGGAACTCCGGGCGGATCTCATCCACCCCCGGGGCCCTGCCACCGAGTAGTTTTTTGACCACCTCGGAGACTTCGTCCCCAGAGATTGGAGAGCCCAACCCAGGGTCCACAGGCTCAGCTTCTTCAACAGAAGGCATGTTGGTGGGATTGAGGAGGTCTTTGAAGTATTCCGCCCACCGACCCACAACATCCCCAGTCGAGGTCAGCAGCACACCATCCCCACTGTAAACAGTGTTGGTGCTGCACTGCTTCCCCCTCCTGAGACGCCGGATGGTGGACCATCCGGCCACCATATTTTAATTCAATCAGTGTTATCTCTTCTTTTTTAGAGACATTTTTACCTGCGTAGGCTATTTTCTCCAAAGCAGTTATGCCAGGGTAGTCCCTCTTCTTGTCAGCTTAATGTTGCATATGTGCAGGTATATTAGTGAGGTGGATGAACATAGTTTGTTTCCTTTAAAATAAAACCTGTGGAGTTTTACTTCCAGGTCTTCTGCATATCGACCGACAGGCTGATACTGCTCATGTCTGTACAACTACAGATACCATTTATGATGCAGCATGAGAGCCCATTGCTGACCAGAGACAGAGAGCGCATTTTATACTCACTCTGTCTGAAGTGGATGACATTTTGTCCTTGGTAGATGAAGAAATGTCCAATAACTAAGTGATGTGATTTCCCAGAGGACCTTCAGCTCTGGACTAATATTTTTTGCCATAAACACACACACTTCGACTTGTCTCTTTCCTTTCAATTTGTTAAAGGTCCAGTTTCGGGGGCTTGTGTACCCTCCTTTGCGATCCCATTTCCTGTCAATTGCGCTTTTAAGAAGTACTTTTTTGGCCAAAACTGCACATCCAGAGGTGCTCTATGAGTGCTCTTAAAAAAGTGAACAAGTCAATCACTTCACCAGCTGTCTTTCTGAATTACTGTAATTTTGAGAAGGCTGCTTTGATGTTTCTGCAGATTGGGCTGTGCCAAGTCATGTTCTGCAGTGACAGGAAGTAATCCTCAACTAATTGATTTATTAAAATAGATGAATTTGCTCTGACATAAGATAACATCCATCCCTTATTATACCATTCAGATTGATATTTCTTGCCTATTGTACTTCAGAGAAGCACGCATAATATTAGAAATATAGAAGAGATGCATGATGCAACACAAACACAACTATTTGATGACAGAAAAAGTCTCAAGCTTTTAACAAAAGGTGAAGTAAAGACATGATCTGCAGGTGGATTTTCTGGCTTTTTGCAGATTCGGGTTATTGTTTGCTTTGTGTGTGGCGCTTTCATGGTGATGAATCTTGGCTGTAAATTAGGCAGATACAAATATACTTTGTGGGTTATAAAGAAATGAAGGAGATTTAAGAGATTTAATTCAGCACTACATCGCTGTCTGTGACCAGCTGTTACTAAATAAATCACAATGAAGCCTGCTGAATTTCAATTAGGTGTTGCAAAGTTTTCCAAAATAAGGCGCTGTTTGTTCTGAAGACTACAATCGTTTTCCCTCTGCACTGCAAAACATGACACCACAATAGTTTCATTTCATCTTCTGTAAAACCAAGGACAACACACACACACACACACACACACACACACACACACACACACACACACACACACACACACACACACACACACACACACACACACACACACACACACACACACACACACACACACACACACACACACACACACACACACACACACACACACACACACACACACACACCACACACACACACAAAAACAAAGCACAGAAAATTGAACTTAACTTGATCTCCCATCCCAAAGCAATCTTTGGTCTGAATACTAAGAAATGTCTTCTCCATGGCTGACTGCTTTTATCAACATACTATATGTTTCACATAAACAGAGCATTGGACTGTAAAATAGGAAATCTAATCGGGCTCTTCAGTAAAAAGCTTCCTGTTGTGAAGTTAACTGTCAGACGACAGAAAAACAACAAGGGGAGGAGATGAGCGTTGAGGAATAACAGGAAACCATGGGAGCTGAGGATCCGTCAATCACACTCTGGGTTCTCCCGGTTTAATTTCTCTTTCCCATGCACTTGTCTAAACCTCCTCCTCATCAGCTGTCACAGGGTGCCAGCTAGATGTCACTTTTACTCTGCATCCCTGGCTCACGACAGAGGAACCGAAGGTCAAATCACTAAGAGCGAACTCAGCGTATAATGGGACTGAACATAAACCCTTGATAGTCTTAAAATGCACTCAACAGCTGAGTCGTTTCAGTGAATTGATCATGTTTATCAGAGTCTGCTGCACATCCTGCACAGGCCCTTTTAATCATTATGTATAATGTAGAGGGAGATAAGCTTTATGGGGAATTTACTTCTCGTTGACACTGTAGCATAAATAGGCAGCACAGGTGAGATATGACAAGAGCTGTGCCACACTTTATCTGGTAATGAATAATACAAGGAACGGTCTGAGCCATAATAACTGTGCAACCTTGTTTAGGCAGCTGGAGTTGTTATGATGTGGACTTTGGATCCGTCATTTTTTTCTGAGGTAGGTCAACAGATGCCCAGGTCAGCATTATATAAAATTGACTTTCTGTATAGCTTCACGTCATGCATGTTATTCCCTCATCAGAAACATACCTGTATTGTTTTTGATGAGTGTTGCCTTGATACTTTGGTGCATGTTTAAGGAATCCATGCATCTCCCGTGGCAACCATTCATGGTATCAAAATGCAACTCCAAGCTGTCATGTTGCCTTTACAACACAACTCCTTCTACAACAGTGCTAGAGGACACTGTTAAGAAAATATATTTAAAATAAGCTAGTTTTAAAATGTAACATGACTTGATGGAAATAGCCTAATTATAGTTTTAAAATTATAACTTATTTTGGCCTTTTGACCTTTATTTTACCTGTAGTTAAGGCAGACTAAGATTTAAGACCAATATCTAAGTCCTTTCCTTTTGTCTGTTTGGGAGACAATCATTAGGAAGTTCAGCTTTTCACACGTATGTGTGAAAGCCATAAACCAGTAGGAGATCAGGAGATGTTCTCCTTAGACAATAGGGACAAAATGGCTTTAGAGAAAGGGTCAGAGACAGGTCCTGGTTGGATGGGCAAAGTTCCACCCTATTTGAATAAATTAAAGAAAAGAGGATAAAACTTTCCACACAGAGTAACAAATCAGATTTTGCTCTTTGCAACTTCTCCAAGGACATTCTTGCTTTCTGTTTGTCATTTCCATCTTTTGTCTTTTCCTCTTCTCAGGTAAATTTATGTGTTTGTGCTCTGAGGTTTTCTGATGTTTTGGGATGTTCTTTTCTGGTGATAGTTTGCATCTGTCTTGAATAAATGCTGATTATTGTGACGCTGTTGTCTCTGCGTGGTCTCAGTCCTTGCACACAGCATTTTTCTGAACCCGGGCATAGAGAGGATATAACGAGTAATTTTCTTCTCTTAACAACACCTAGCACCTCCGACTAGCTTTACCAGGCTAACCGCAATTATCAAACACCTGGTGGAACTGCATGTCTGCTGAGCTACATCTCAGTGAAACACTGGTAAAAATGATGTTAGAGGCTTAAAGACTTAATTGTAGAGATGATGTGTTGAAGGCAGAATAGGAACAAGCAGGAGTTTCTTAAAGAGACAGAGACCCAGATTCAAGGCATTAAATTGTGTCTCTTAAGTTATTTTCAACGTATTCAGCAATTTTACATTACAACTGCAGGTAACTTGATTGCGCTATAAAATGGCATTATATGCCTTAAAAGTGTAAAATACTGCCCCTTTAAGTATAGCCCTAATGTATTTTTGTAACAAAACCCAATGAATGCGCGTGAAAAGGTTGCTAATTTTGACAAAGCTGCAGAAAATTTTCTGAAAACCACCTTTAGAACACTCTTGCTGAATATGTCTGTGATTTTCCATGCTGTGAGGAGTCATTATGGACATTCTGGCTGCACTCAATTTTGGTTTTCACCACAAACACAGAAACATCAGTCTTCATTCAGACTTGTCCCTTCAGTTTCAGTAAAAAGATAGAAACCATGTCACCGCCACGCAAATGCTTTTTGGCGGGCAAGAATATGACAACCACAATCATACCCCATCAAGCAACATGTATTGTTGCAGTCATTTATTAAATCCCAGTGATGCGGCGATCTCTGATGTGGTCCTATTATGACCAATGATAAAATGATTCTAATAATGGATTTTTGATTTAGATGGGAAGCTCGATGAGAACAAGCTGTATATAACTGACATTACAGTGAGACATCTGTAATCATCCAGGCAAAGTGAGAGAGACAGAAAGAGAGAAAGAGAGAGTGTGTGTGTTTGTGTGCGTGTGTGTGTGTGTGTGCCATTTCTTGTTCAGCGTGGGTGAGAGTGTGCATTTGAGAGTAGGCTCACACTTTGTGCAATATCAGAAAAGCAATATTTCTTCAAACTGAGCCATGTTGAAAAGAAGAAAATCACAGCAGGAAGAAAGGGATTGAGGGATCTTGCCTTTACAGTCATCTGTTTTCTGCAACTATTTTCTTGATGCACATATTTGAATATTCAGAATGCATTATTTTTGTATTGCTGAGGTGGCAGCTCATTGTGAAGAGAGTGAATTAAAGTTGTGCATATCTTATCAAATATGACCATTCACGGAAGCTCTTAACAGTCGATTACCCCATGAATTTATCTGTTCTCTGGTGTGGCAAACATCACCCTAGAATGTTCATTTTGAACGACAAAATATAAAAATATAGGTAAGATCATCTTTGAATGCATTTGCCAATGCATTCAAGAGAAGTGAATATATTTCACATTGACGCAGAAACAACAAATTCTGTGGTTTTCATCTTGACAAATATTGGAAACATAGGACATAAATATGTAAGCTACATATTACATATGTAGCTTACATATGTAACCAAAAGTGTCTAACTGAGTTACAGAGATGAAAATACATTGTTCAGACAGGTTTGTGCTGGTCAAAACCTCTCATTCAACTCAGTTATCAAATAAATTTGCCGGGACCAAGGTCTGCAGAACCTTGAGGCAGATGGAGCCCTGGCAGCTGGAGACCGCAACGCTGTCGTCAAAGATACAGAAATTGACGGTACAGTTTGTGCAAGCACACTGAAAATTGGATAATGGAAAATTTTAAAACAGGTCTGAACCTGTGATTCTGCAAAGCACTGTCAGGGTGGACATGATCTCACAACAGAACCAGTGATAGCTGTTTCACACAGAAAAAGTTGGCATTATCTAAGCTCTCAAATCATAAAGGGACAACTACACGGGGTTTTTGGTACTCATTTTCTCCTGACATGCATCTCTAGTTTTGTGATGCTGCGTGGGTCACAAAGTTACAGTTGGGGCTATTAGTAGTGTGTGGACAGTCCTAGACGCCATCATAAGTGGGAGCTTTTAAGATGTTATAAGTAGTAAAATTGTTAATTACAACAAAGACCACAGGAGATCACTGAATAACTGACTGAGTGATATAAGTTTTATTGTTTCAGGTACATTTTTATTTCAATAATTGTCCAAAGAAATCTTGGCAGTACTTTGAAGTGTTAGTAAAACATATTCACATAAAATGCTACAATTTTATGTGAATAATTAGAGTTATTTTATCATTATTCAAGTCTTCCATTTTCCTTTACCCTGCTCTGACAAGATGGAAAACTGATATCTGCTATATAAGAGATGCAGCATGTAACTTTTGTTAAAAAAAAAAGAAAGTTAAAACTGTTATTATTGCATAACCAGAATGAAAAAGTCTAACTCTTCTTCATTCTCTCAGTGCTGTCTACAGAAATACACCATTCGGTCAGAAATAACCAATCAGAGCCAGGAGGAAGGTCTCAGCCTGTCAATCATGCTTGTGTATGCAGTGCTCACACCCTCATCCTTCCTCTCTGCTGCGCTACAGCTTCTTCCTGACAGCTTCCATGAAAATGCTCAGGCTAGTTAGCATGGCCACTGATGATGGTAAACAGTTTCCTTTAACAATAAGTTGTTTCTCCACCATTAGGACATTGAGCAGAGCATACACCAGGTTGATTGACAGCGCTAAGATCATCCTCCTGGCTCTAATTGGTTGTTTCTGATTACAAATGTTGCATTTCTTCAGATGGCAGTAGTAGAACTGGGAGGAGGTAATTTTTTAACATATTATCCTTCTGATTTTATACTACCAAGATATAGTGACAGTTTTAACAAATATGTGAAAAACGCATTTTTTTTTATAAAAGCTATGTGCTGCAGCTTTAAGCAGGAGGTTATCATAACCTCGGCTGGAGATAACCTCTAATCAGAATCTCACTTTGGCAAATTAAAAATAACTTGAACTATCCCTTTCCAGCTGCTCACTCTTCCAGATGCTAAGCCGCAGCGAATAAAAAAAAGGGAAGATCTTCCAATATTTGTCTTTGTTTTGTTATCAGTTCACTCATGGTGAATGAATTGGAGTTATTTCTCAGTTTACAAATCATATATTGTTGAACATTTTAAATAAGTTCATCAGGAAGATGATGAACTTATTTGATAGCACCACCACCACTAGCATGGTGGTGGTGCTATCAAGAGCAGGTGATGAGAGACAGAAGAATGTTTGCTAAAATAATATCACAATGTTTCCGCCCCATACATATAGCTGTTGCTGAACTATAGAGCTCCTTCAGTAATCATGATTTAAATATCAAGACTATATAGATCCCTTTGTGATCACTGAATATCCATCCAGTGGTTACTTTTAGCCTGACAATGATGTTCAGAGCATTTTAGATAGACTTTTTAATTTTGACAATTTCTTAATTTTACTAATTTATGTTCAAAGTCATTGGATCTCCTGTCCAGTTAAAAAGTTCTACAGGGCTTTTTGGAAACTGACCAATAAAACGTTCCCCTTGTAGGCTGCAGCCTAAATAGAGAGCAGAATTATCAACACCTCTAAAAGAAAAAGGCATCTCACCTCAGAGTGAGATTCTTCGTTAAAGCTTCTTCCAAAGCTTTAACATCTTCTCTGAAAATGCAAATAAAGAAATTAGGCCTAAGAGAGCTGTTTGAGTCATGCCCATGCACAGTGTTGTCTTTTACCACTTATATCCAAACAGTTAGATGAGAAAATTATTACACAGCGTCTGCAGAGAACAAGGTTGAAAGGAAAACAGCTGAGAAGTAGTAATTTAACGTAATTGCAGACAGATTTTATCACTGTATATGCTGTAAATCTCAGGGACTTGTTGAAAAATATAACAAACTAATCTGTTGTAAGGAAGAATCAAGGCTGCACTTTATCTTGAAAATGAAGCCTCGAAGCAACTTTTCTGGCTTGGAATGAGATGTCAATCAAGCAGTTATAGCCCTGAGTGCTGGCTGAGCATCCAGTAATTCACTTCAAGGCTGTGTTGAGAGCAAATGTGTGTTAAGTACATATATTTTCTCTGTATTATATCTTGCGCGTACCTATTCATTACCATCATCACAGTTATTTCCATCAACGGCTTTCATTTTCCAAATTATTGCCATGGCTGTGACTGATTGCATTCAGATGTACTTAAGGCTCCGTACAAGCTTTCAAAGATCCCAGCAGGTGGTCTTGCTGCAGCTTATGCTGTGTTTGAACTGCTTTCTAAGGACTTGGTAAGACAAAAGGAAATAATTTTAGTTTGTTCCAAAATTGTGAGGGTTTCTAT
This sequence comes from Poecilia picta, assembly GCA_033032245.1. Classification (NCBI taxonomy): domain Eukaryota; kingdom Metazoa; phylum Chordata; class Actinopteri; order Cyprinodontiformes; family Poeciliidae; genus Poecilia; species Poecilia picta. The sequence goes on along the minus strand of CM065355.1, from coordinate 14,020,033 downwards.
CTGAATGAAGGTGTGCTTTTATTGGAAAAGCAAGAGCTTTTTTCCTTACAGTTATTTTATTGATACTCTGCTGAAATAGTCTCGAACAAACATGATATTTGGGAAGCGACATGTTGTTTACTTTGGCCTTTTGTTAGCATGTTGCTGTGTGGCTGACTAAAAAAAAAATCAAATGGAAAACATTTTTTAATAACTTAAGAGTAATTTAATAGCTTTACTTTTCTTTTGACGTACTTATTCTGTTCTTACATGATATTTGGATACATGGTACCAGTTCAGGGTATATGCACAGCAGCTTTGGAGTATTGGCTGATACAGAGTGACTGCGAGTGTAATGTGGTTAAACATTTTTCAAAAAAAATTAGAAAAGTTTTTTATTATATCTGGGAAACTTTTAATGGATGAAAAGCAGCATGATCAGCTGCTTGTTTGACAGCCAGCTGACTGAGTGATTTCTGAGCATAACTTAATGCGATGTGTTAGGAGGGTGGGCAGCAGAGCCAAACCCAAAACACTGATTATTTATTGTGCAAATTATTTCCAAGGACTTGTATGTACACCTGTTCTGGATCTGGATATCAGTGTCATTTGGACCTTGTTTTTTTGCCTTGCCGTTCAATTTTTCAGACGCTGCTTAGCAACAGGAACATGCCGGCTGCTTATTTCAGCTTTCCATCTGAGGAGCTGAGGATTTTTCCAGGGAAAATACTGCGGGTCTAACTATTTGTCCTAAATAACACACTTTCCAGTTAACTCTGCTTAACAACTCAATTCCTGGCAACAATCCACAATTCTTACTTTTTAAAAAAATTAGTAAAAACGTGAAACATATTTTCATTTTACTCATACCCGGAAGATAGTGTTGATTTAACCTGTTGCACATTTGTAAAGTTTTCACTCTTCTTCCAATTTTGAATTGTAACACATTCTACAATTTAAAGTAATCTTTCTATAATGTCTGTAGAATAAAGGGGATTAAAGTAGTTTAGGAACTTTATTGGCATGATTTATAGTTCTGTTGGAAGATATAGTAAAAACAAGCACATCGTCGTTGGTCACAATTGGCTTTTATGTTGGACATAGAAGGTCTATTACGTAAAACCATTCACATTTCATATTTCAACAGGTTCATACTTCACTTGGCCTTGGTTTTTATCACAAGTAATTAAACCATATTTATTCTATTTACCACATAATATTTCTTATCCAGCGTACACTGCAAAGAGATTATAAACTATTTTGTCTGGGTTTATCTCTGTAAAACTATAGTGCAATTACTGTTACATCAAATTTTAGCTAAAAAATACATAAATAATACCTGGAAAGCAAATGTGAGTAAGCATTTTTTGCATGCATAACTAAATATCCCTACAAATATCAAGCTTTGCTTTTTTATTATCTCTTGTGTGTGTGTATATATATACACTATATATATACTGTATATATATATATATATATATATATATAAAAATCGGAAGAAAGATACCTGTCTGTCATTGGCTGGTGGTGTTGTTCATTCACATTCACTTTGTCAGACTGCAAGCATCAGACTTGAGTGTGAACATGCAGAGCAAGAGTTTGGCAGAACAGAATAACACATATTCAGTGAGCGTCTGTGAGATTTAAATGCACACACCACAAATTATTGTTTGTTCACATAGATAATACACTCACATCACTGTCACCGTGAGCTCACTTCAGTGGCACCAATAAAACTAAACAACAGTGTTTGTGGCCTATACCAAGAAACAGCCCTGTTCACCAACATTAAAGCCACAGAACATTTTACATTCGTCAAAGAAACACAAAAACATTGAAAACTGCCAAACCCAATAAAAAATAATTATTTTATTTCCCATAATTGTTGCCAGATTGCAAAAATCAACAATCAAAACACTCCCACAACTTTCAAAGCATTATCTCCTGGAAATATAAGCTGTCATTTTTTTCTTCCTGCAACAATATCACAGGAGAAACACCAGATTGCATACAAATGAGACAAATGTGTGGAGACACATCACACATGCTGAAGATTTACTTTCAGATGTTATGTTTTTCATTGTATTTCTTTGCTTCTGTTTTACAGTTGTAACAGTCCCACTGTTTTCGTTATATTGCCCCCTTTTACCAAAAAGGGTTTGCTTGTTTCTGTAAACTGCTAAATTGAAACTGCTAAATTGAAATATATCTTAGTCACCAAATATTGTATTAGGATTATTTGTTACAACTTAAAAAAATGTAAAAGCTCTTCACCATTTCTCAGAAGAAGGCATAACTTTTTTCCCAAAAGTTTTAAAGTACCATCTTCCATTCTTGCTTCACTTTTGTACACAGAGCTCAAAGGAACCCATCCTTCATTGTTATTGTAGAGTACAGGGGGGTAAAACAGTGGCGGAGAGCAGTGAGCCCGTCTGTTTAGATGTTTACCTTCTTCATTTTAATGCATAAGGTGTGTGTGAAATATGACAAGGATTGGGCGGTGCGTACGTGTTTGGATATGTGCATGCTTCTGTGTGTGTTCTAACTGAGGGGAAGCAAAGGGAGAGGCAGAGGATGAACATGCTTTATGACAGTAGTAAAATTCTCCATGGTCCGTCTGCTTGGGAAGAGCCAAGGGCAGAATGTTTATGGCTCCCAAACATTATAAACTACCCCTGTGCATTTACCTCAAGCTGCTGTGTTTGGCCATCCATGTCCCTCTGTAGCAGAATGGGCAACTGAGTGCTGTGTCTCTTCATGAATACTAACTATACCTGTGTTTCACTATCATTAAATGTATCTTTGCCATTTCCAGCTGCACCTCGTACTCTAGTGAAGTCTGTAGTATTGAGGTCTGATTTCATGTGGTGAATATCAACTGGTACAGCATCCACACTGGTGTGTTAGTTTAGTCAAGGCATGTCTCCTTCATAACCCACACATTTAAATAGACAAACAACAAGTCTAAGTAAGTTCTAGTAATTGGGAACAGTGTAAAGAAATGCCTCGCACAGTGTCTGGGCAAAGGTTATCTGACGGACTGCTATGACCTACAAGACGAGGGTCATCTCTCAAGAAACACAGATTGTTTAGTTCATTCTGACCCCGTATGTGGGACCTGGAGAAATCTGTTTTATTTATTCGCTTTTTTAAAATTCTGTTTGTTTAGTTGTGTTTTTAGAATGGTGCTATTCTTGCTCAACGCAGAAAATATTTGATCTCATGTTTGATGTATAAAATATTGGCAAGATATTTCAAAAGGAATAAATATGAACACATTTGAATAAAGAAAAAAAAACAAAGCAATGTTTTGTGTTTTAAGAACATTCCAGTTTTTATTAAAATTAATTTCTAAAAATGCGTTTACTGCATTTACTTTCTTAAATAATGATAAGATTACCAATGTGTTTTACTTTAGGTTCAAAACTATTTTGCATGATTCAGATATTAGCATGTTTACATATTTATAGGCATTAACTTGATGCCTATGAATAAGTTCTATGCTGAATCTTTAGAAATTGAAGATTTTTAGAATGCAGCATTTTCTCCTGCTTGCTTTTCTTGACAACTCTGGGATTTCTCTCATACTTTAACTTTGCACTGGTTGAAGTGGCTGACATGGGCAGAAGACTTCAGTCAAAGGACCAGAGACCAAAGTCCTTCTAATTGTGTATACTAGTCAAATCCATTCATTTAGCAGCTTATTGTTCATCTATTTCAGCTGAATACTTAAAGTAATACATCTTTGAACCTGTATGTGTGAACAAAGAGAAATAAAAGAACAATAAGTATAAACTGTGTAAATTGAACTGCTAAATAAGCAACAGCATACACTTGTAACAAATACATCAGAAATTATTCACAACAAATGGCCAACACTGCCATAATATGTACATAATCCACCATTATGCATAACAGCAGGCTATAATGTGGTGCAATTTATAGTCACAGGAGGCAACAGCGTGCTAACAGGAACTGAATAATCCACCTCACTACATTCAGGTGCAAACAACAACACTATGTGGCTTCAATTGACAGTACACATCACTGCAGTTTAATTCACCAATTTACTTATTTACTTTAACAGAACTAGAGAAAATATAGTTAGAAGAGTAGATAATTATTAGTTAACTTGCTCACATGAATGCACATAATCACTCACTACCAGGTAGAAACAGTCCTTAACTTTGTTCTGACTTCCAGTTTTGCTGATATTGACTGACATTTTGTTCACCCCCAGTTTTGCAGGACAGCAGGCTTTGTTTCACCATTAGGTCAAGTTAGCTTGAGAATATTCTAGCAACACTTCAGCTAAAATACATCCAGCTTTATGCAACTGTGGTCCTCATAGAAATCACATTTTGATGATGTCTTGATGTGAAAGAGTTAGCGTTTGGTTGCGTTAGTCTGCACTAAACGTCTGTGTCTACATTTAGAAAAACAAACTCCTCTAAGGGGAAAACCAACCGATCAGTTTTAACAAACACATAAGGTATTAGCAGTCTAAACTTGCCCTGAGGCCAATTTGCAATGGGGGACACAGCAAGGAGATCAATGTAGTTTGAAAATCAGTGGTGGTTTGTGAACTATCCATACATTGCCCGGCAACATTCATGTCCTCTGATTGGTATTTATGGTTTTACCAAAAGGGTTGAAAATGGAGCACACACTTTTTCAACTGGTTATTGGTGCTGACATCCTGCAAAACATAAAAAAGTTCTTTCCTCTGGTACAGTTGAGAATTTTTAACAAGATCTATGCCCTTTCTGGTGTTTTCCTGAATTGAAAAATAAGGAGCAGGAATACAGCTACAAGAGCTTCCTCTTGTAGCTGTTATCAGCATCAAAACTGATTTGATGAATTAAAAAAAAACATAACGATTAACAAATAATTAGGATCAAATTAACAAAAAAAGTGGGGAGTAACAATTGCTTTGATGTGGAAACAAAAGAGGAATGAATCAAGAAGCTATCAGTAATATCCAAAGGTTCCTGTGCCTCAAGAGCATCTAACGCTTGATTCAGAGTCTATCAGTACCGACCAGAGTTGAAAACGTTTTATCCATTTGTGTAGAAAGTAAACCCTATCTTACTAATACTTGGTGTAATTTCTGTTTCTCGTGTAACACTTACTGATGTAATTGGTGCTTGAAAGATAAAGCGTCTGGCCATCAGCTGGAGAGTAAGAGCGCTGCTGCTCCTGCGGTCCACATGGTGAAGTGCTCCCGGCCAGGCCGCCGAACCCCACATCCCCACTGATGTGCTCACTGGTGTGAGTATGAAAAATGTGCTACTTGTTTATGAAAAGGATGTATGGTGTGAAGGCTTTGGAGTGATCATTAAGCCTACAGACATTCTATAAGTGCAGTTCATTTAACTCTTGCCTTGTAGGTCTGTCTCAGCTAGTGGTGGATTGTAACTAAGTACATTTATAGAAGCACTTGTAAGAAGTAATTAATCCATAATAAAAATAGCCCTAGACGGCAACCCTCTTAAAAAAACAAAAAACAAAAAGAAACTATTAAGCTGTTAACACTTAAAGTGCTTAACCTAATAGTTTTAGAAATATTGTAATACTGTCTGATATACGGTGCTTTGTGCTTAATTTGTTCAATAAAACCAGAAATACAGTCTGTAAATATATTCCAGTTACTTCTGCACCACTGCTCCTGGATGGTTGAAGCAGCTCGATATTAATTTGGCATTTCATCCCCTGGTCAAGATGCTCGTCGCTCATAATACATAAAGGGTGGTTCACTTGATGTAAACAGACACCCAGCAGCATCCAAAAAAAGAAAAAAGAAAGCTAAATCTGTCCATATCCAACATCAAACCACAGAGTCTGTTGTCTGTGACTATGAACTGCATTAAGTTTTCATATCTTTTCAAACTCTTATGTTGTTATCAGGCTGCAGCATGGAAAATTAGTCCCACCTGGCCTTAGAAGCAAAAGAGACCCTCTCTTCATAGATGTGCATGATGTACTTTACCCACTAAGTCCTGCTGCACAGAGGCACTCCATCTGAATCCTAACACCATTTTACACTCAGACTCTGAAAGCTCCTGTCAAGGGATATAAGATTTATTTGCCTGTAATTGCCTAATTTTGCCTTTCCTGCAGGCTCAGAGGGAGCTACAGCCCACCAATAGACAGTCTAACCTTGCCTACTGAGAAACAGTCCAAGGATGTAATACTGTCAGCGTCACATAGTCCTCGCTGGTGATTTATCATCAATGCCTCCCTCGCTTCCTTCCTTCCCTGCCTCCCTCCTTCTGTGCTTTACTTCTCCCCACCTTCTGCCTGAACAAACAACGACTTGTTACGGCTTCGCTCACTGAACTCCGCCGAGTGTTTATGCTGCATCGCAAAGCATGGATCTGTTGATAGAGGTAACTTGGAACTAACATAAGAAGAGAGATGTCTTGAATGACTGCAACACACTCTGGATGGGCTGTTTGTCAGGATCAATAGAGCAGCCTGAACAAGCAAGCAAAGGAAGTGCCTTTGTTGTTCCAGGGCGGTTTCAGGTCAATGATTATGAGTGTTTACTCTTGTGAGGCTTTGGAAACAAAAGCACTTCTGGGGTGATCTGCAGTTTCAGGGCTTTGTAGCAGTCCTATACTAGTGGTATTGTGATGTGTTGAATTGTTCCTTTTTATTCTTAGAGGACCTTGGATTATTTTCACTTTAAATGCACCAAGGCAACATGATTATACATTTTAAGTGTTGATGGACCATTTTTCACAATGACTCCAACGGATTTTGGACAAAATCTGTCTCTTGCAAACATAGATTTTGACTTATTCTGTATATTGTTCATGCGGTTTTAGGATGCATTGGTTCTCATGGTTTACCTATCAGATTGTTAGCTTTGATTTATGCATTATGCCATTTGTAGTTTGCAGTAACAAACTACAAAGTCTTTGTTCTGGGTTATGTCTGCACCCTGCAAAGAAAGGAGAACAGTTTATTGGGGCTTCTACTCATTTTTCATAAATTCGTTGTCATAACATATTCAGTTTGTAAGTGGATAGGTATTTAATTTTAAAACCCGAAAATATAGATTCTTGAAAGAGAGAAACAAGAAAGTAGAACACAGGAAAGGAACAACAAATAATATAGAACACTTTATTAAGAGAATAAAGGAACAAAGGACAGAAAATAAAAACACAGAGAAGGATTAAAAGGTGCAAAAAACAAATGAAAAAAATCTAATGGGCAAAACATAAGGGCATGAAGAAAGAAGGAAGGAACTGTTAACTTGAGGAAAAAATGAAGGTAAAGACAGAAGGAAACACAGGAATAACAAATGAAGAAAGACATAAGGCAGGTGAGAACACAAGGTTGTTTCTGGCTGTGTGGGAAATGCTTGGCTACAAATAATTTTTACTAAAAAGTTAATTATTGTAGAAATGGATCAAATTATGGGAGCATTCACAGCTTAAGTGTGAAGTATGGCTGTAAAAATAGAATACTCTAATGGCATAATGTATAAATGTAAAGTTAATAATCTGGTTTGTAGACATCATGATGTGCTAGTTATTAATGCTAAGCAGAATGTGAGAGGATGAATCTAACAAGAAGCCCCTGAACAGCATGTGATATTATTCTCCCCCAAATAAATTAATCCTTTGAATAAAGAGATCAATTTTAATAGATTGTACTTTAATAAAAAGAATATTACAAGCCTCCATAATAACAGTAGTGAGTGATGCAGCAGACATTGCTCACATTAAACATTTTGATTTCTTGTGGCTGGGAAACCGCAGGCTCCACTAATGATATTAATAATGACTCTGTTCCATGCGTGTGTCCCAGTGGGCCATTACCAGTGAGCAAACATACACACAACCAGATTGCTGGAAGAGACATTAAAATTGGATACAATGATTTTTAGTTTTATTAATTACATATTTGCCTGACAAACGATCTGCAGTGAAAAAAACATACATTAGACCTGCGTACACTCACAAAACACCCACGCTTATCTCTTCTAAAGACATGTCCTTCTAGGATCTGGTACGAATGTGTACATTGCGTGCAATTAACTCATCTCACTGCTGCCAAAAAAAGGTGAAACGTAAAGAACGTTTCACCTTTATAAATCACATTCTCTACAGTGCTTCTGAATTAAACCCTCCACACATGTCTCTAACTTTGTTTCGCCCAGGGATTGTGTGAGGGATGAGGCCTTTCTCAGCAGTCAAGATGCTGAAGTCATCGTGAACTACAGACAGGTCGCCCTGCAATTACAGAGCCTTAAAGAGATGGACCCAGCTTTTTGAAGCGAGGCTTTCTGAAGTTGCCATCAGTGATAAGTACACATGTAGCAGACAGGGTTATATCACTGGGAATATTTATATCCACAGTCTACAAGACTGCATTGTTTTTTCCCCCCCCGCATGTTTCTGTATTCCAAGCGTAGCATGCACAAAAGCTTGTTGCCTAAATGTTGTGAGGAGGAGTTTTGCTCTACAGAAAGTATACTTTCAGATGGAATCCTAATGATTGAGTCTATCAAGTCAAGATTGCAATGTTTTATTGGTTGGCATAATCCATCAACGAGCTCACATAATTCTTTCTTAACCATTGCTTTTCTACAAACTGATGATGACTTTATTTCTTTAAGGTACAAGGAATGAGAACAATTATGGATTACATTAACAGAACCTCACTTTAGGAAATTCAAATAATGCACATTAATAACTTTAATGTTTCTAAATGAAATGGTAAAGAGATTAATTAAAGCCAACTGAATCCTACTCATGGAGGAGTAAACATTAAACATTTAAATTAAACATTTAATTTATTATGATACTCCTGGTAAAGGGAAAGCATTGCTCTTAAAGTCTTCTCAAGCAGTTTTAGCTGATAAAGTCAGAATAAATTGTCAATGTTTAAGTTATAAAATACATATGAAAGCAATTGCAGGTGACCAGGGTTGTTGATCCCACTGATTTTAAGTTTGGCTGAAGTATGTGTGCAACTGCAGGAGACAGATGCTTCAATTATTAAAGATTTATGGAATATTTCAAACTTCCCCCATGCCTGATTTTATGCAAGTTCTAGTGTTTACCAGCTATAAAATTGTCTTAAATCATATCTTTACCCTAATTGGTAAAACCACTCTTCTTTCACTCGTTTATCTACTCTTGAACATGGCAAAGACAAGAAAACACAGCATTCAAATAAGGCAGTTTGGGTGTTATGATCTCACAAATAAAGACATAGATGCAAGAAAAATAACTGCTGGCCTAAACTTGCCTATGCCTAAAGTAAAAGCAATAATTAAAAAGATTAAAACAAGTGAAACTGTAACTAAATGCTGCACCAAGACCCACTCATCAACAGTGCTGAGAACATTTCTGAGGATAAAAATAAATCTTAAAGCCTCACAAGTAATGAAGTAAACACTGACCTCTTGGTTTTACCAAGATTTTGCAAAATAAATTATTATGAACTATTTCTGCACATTATTACTAGGAGTCCTAGTAACTGCAACAACATATTTTAATCTGAAATTGACAAACCTGTTCAATCACCAGACTTTTAATACAGCATCAATTTCAATGGAAGAAATCACAATTCGCTATGCTCAAACAGAGAGAAGTCAAACAGAGGTCAAAGGTAAGTCCAGTCCTGAAGACCTTGTATTGTTCACCTGATAGAGGCATAATTTCTCCAACACACCTGAGTCAAAAGGCTAATTTCCCCTCATCAGCATATCATTCAGCTCAGCAGAGGCCTGGTCACCAGTTCATTACTTCAATCAGGTGTTTTGGAGAAAGGGCACAACTAAAAGATACTGTTTTTATTTAATTCAGGGTCATATAGAGCCAGAGCTTTTTCCAGTTATCAATCAGTGACAGGAAAAGGACACCTGGTTGAGTTACAAGTCATAGCAGGATCAACACAAACACTCTCTGGAGTTTGGAATCACTTATCCTAAACGTCTTTGGACTGTTGGAAAACCCACAAACAATCCACACATGGTAGGAAAAAACATAATCATGTTATTTAAGGAATTAATCTATCATATTGGATCATGGTGCTAAAAAAACACTTTGAAAGTGTACAGCTGAGTTGAAATCTGATACTAAAGGTCTCCTGCTGTGTTGATTTGCTATCATAGGACTCAAACTAAACATGTGTGACACAATCAAAATGGGCACAAATTGGTACATGAAGTACATGAATACTATCTTTTTTTGTATTGATTTTCATTTGGTTTTCCTTATTTTCCATGTCCTTTGGGAATTACTTTGTAGTAGTTGTTAAAAGCAAACATTCCCTGCATAACCTACCACATTCTTATGAGCCTCTGTGACCTTGCACATTCTGCTGGATGCAGTAGGTCAGCCAACCACATAGGTCTAATTAGCAAGAATAACTGATAACACGCATCCTGGTCTTCAGGGTCTCGATATTATTATGTGCATGCAATTCTTTTTTTTTATAGTTCAACTACAAGTTTTTGGGTCAGATCAGACATAATTTTAAATGCCCCTTTGAATGCAATGAGATTTGTACACTTTATGTTGTATACTGTGTATGTGTGTAATAACATGCACTTTTTGCAGTTGTTTGTCGTCCTTTACAGTTTATAGTGGGTATGTGTTTGACTGCTTTTTGAGGTGAATCAGGGGCATAATATTCCTGGATTAACTTCAGCCCCCACAGTTCATACTGAGGCTTTTAGTTGATTGCGAGGTGTGATAAATGTGAAAGGAGATCTGAAATAGAAAGAAACAAATTTTTTAATGAGGCTTGCAAGGTTTATGGAAAAATTATGTGAATTAAACAAAAAAGACAAAAAGTGCTATGTTTGTGTACTTTTTGCTACTTTGTGTGACTAGTTAGCACTGAGATATTAGTAGAATTAATGAAATAGGAAAAATTACCATCTGAATCATGTTTGTACTGAATAATCTCTAATTGAATCCCATTTTATTTTTTGGCCAATATGCCACATAATTAATTAAAAGTTAAAAAAAAAACAATACAAACGTGAATACATTTATGACACTGTTGCACTCATCATTTTCAGCTGAAGTGGTTTGTATATTTTATTTTTAAATATAGAAAAGAAAGTCAGGCTGCTCTTTATGTTGTAAATATACTTTAGCATCAGTGCTTTAATGCTATTTGTTTTTGGAATAATTATTTAAAAAAAGCTGTGTGGATTTTCTTTTTATAATAATAGCTAAAATAGTTTTGGTTTAAACACAAAGTGACTCAATCTGTCACAATACAGCCTATGAACAAGATCACATTTTATCAGAAATTTCAATAAATGTTACGATTTTGATGGACTATTTCACAAAAGCAACTTTCGGGATGGGTGTTACTTTTGATGTATCAACAGCACCTGCTGTGTTTGCTGCCTTATTGTGAACTGAGGCATTTTGGGCTTGTTTTTGCAACAAAATGTTACTTGGAAATATTGGCAGATTAGATGTTTGTCTGGGCTCATAGTCAAAATGTAGTTGGTCTTCACAGCTTTGTTTTAGTTCACCTGCTTAATACAGAGAAAACAAAAACAGCCAGACAAAGTGAAATGAAATAAAAGCTGCCAATTATGACTAAGTGCTGCCTGGCTCACTGCTGAAACTGTTGTCTGCATTTTTCCTGTTCATCCCAAAGTCTAAATCTACAAAGGCACCAAGCATAATTTAAGTAACTGAAAGAGAGAGGAAGGAGAACTGATCTCGAAAAAAACCCGGCAATGACTCTTTTAGTTTCATACTTTATCCAGACATTAACATGAGTTTTGCATACCTATGACTCTCTGAAAATATGTGGGCATCAGGTATTTCAGCTACCGTATAAGTTTGACCAAGTTTTCATTTTATATTTGTCTTGAGAAGTTAGGAGACGTGCCTTTGAATCAGTAACATCAAGAGGCACTCGGGTTTGCAATGGCCTTTCAAAGACCCTAAACGTTCCTGAAAGCTACACCTGAACACCTACACACATGCAAAAAGAGAAAAAAGAGGGGACTACATAAAGAATATTTACATACAAAACAACAAGGCTTTCAGACAACAGCAGACTTGACAAAAATGTTTATTCTAGTGTTTTTTTTACTCTTAATATACTGTATATGCCTTGTTTCTTTTATGAACAACATTAAATTAAATAAGCTGCAGAAAAAACAAAGGAACAACAACATCCCCCAAATAACCACAGAATCCCCAAAAATGATAAATCACCTAAAGTTGGTCATTCAATGTGTAAAAAAATGCCTGTCTATTTTGGTTATTTATTCTACCCAAGATGTTTGATTGGTTCCAAAGCAAAATTTCAGTCTATGTCAAAATAAGAGTAAAACATTATTTTTTCTATGGTAATATAATCAGAAACCAATTGGCACTAAAATATGGTTAAAACAAAAAGTAACTTATTTTAGCTAAAAGAAAAAGCACATTAAATTAAAAATAATTGCATGCAATCATGAAACAAAAAAAAAACTGACAGAAATTCATTTCAGTTTATTTGAAAAGATATGTTATATTAATCCCATAGGAAATTTAAATGAATAAATAAAATATTTTTTCAGACTTGCTGTCTTATATTATTAAAATGTACCTTTATTTTAGTAAATTAATTCACCAAGTAAAACATATCACATAGATTAATTACGCATACTGATGATTTAAAACCTCTTTTTGTAAAGATGATTTTCATAGACGTGGACTTTGTGAACATGAAGAATCTCCTGTAGCATTCTGTAATACAATGGATCTGAAAAGGCCTCTGACTGAAGGAACTTTGTTGTTCCTTCAGTCCTTTTCATTCCCATAAATGGAAAGGATGTTTGGTTTTGTTCTTTATGCCTTTCATTTTATGACACATCCCTGTTTGCACATTAATATTGAGAGGAGTCCCCGGAACAGAGCAAGTCTTTTTATCAGCTTTTTTAAATGACTTGCTCTGATGCTTCTGCTTCTGCATCAGAGCAAGTCATGATGGCAGAATAGGTTCTCATACAGACTTACAGAAAATATGCAGCTTCTTTCTGCAAACACTGAAGGACTGTCCCTTCCCCTCTTGGCTTGACTGTAGCGGCTCCAGTCCATTCTGTTCAGGGGCGGATCTAGAAAAATATTTATGGGGTGGCAAGAGGGTGACAGGGACTTTTTCAGGGGTGGCAGTATATATATATATATATATATATATATATATATATATATATATATTTTTTTTTTTTTATATATATATATATACTATATACAATACAAAATATTGTTTTTAACTTGCTTTGTTTCAAGATCAGTTTCATGTAGCACTGAGGCTTAAATACAATTTCTTAATGTAGCATAGTTAATCATTTTCACGTCTTTCATACTCCTGCTAATTGATATGCATTACTGATACGCATATCAATTGACATGCATTGTGTCCAGAAAACCATTTTATCCCAATACAGGACAAGGAGAAATCTGTCACAAAAATATTAGTAGCGCCATCATTTGTTATTCGATATATCTACTAAATACGACTTAAAATAATGATTAGAAAACTGATGTTGATAAATTCTCTATGATATAAATATATAAACAGTTTAGTTTCTGTTAGTTCTGTTAAGATACAAGAAAGGGCAAATATCTACTTATATTGGTCAATCGTTTTATTTTAAATATGCTGTAGGAGCCGTAGTTTGACGACTGTTATAAATATCACCATGTTTTGAGAAGACAGGGGATTAGCTCAGTTTTTGTCACTTGTTTTTAGGAATTGCAGCTGCTGCAGTGAGCAACAATAAAGGTACAATAAAGCTGATAAACAGGTGAAGAACCAAACAGAACCACGTCTGACTGTTTGCCAAGCCAAACATCCAATTAAAGTTCCACCAAGCCACTACTAAGGCACTGGGGTCAAGTTTCTAGACACGGGCAAAACATGGTTCAATGTCCAAACTTATTAATTGATCTTGGTGATTTATTTTCCTCTTTCACCGAACAATTACAGAGATCAAACTTTCATTTGATCTCTGTTTTTTACCACTCTTGCTCTGGTAAAAACCATTGGCCCCAAACCCAAATGCCTGCTGGTCCTTCAGGCCCCTGGACTTATAGAAAGTGGACTGACCCACATTACTTCCTGTCTAAATTTAGAAAATAAACAAGAAAATAATAATAAAAAAATAAAATCAATTATCAACCTACAAATAAACTGTGTAAATAATACAAAACATAGAAATTTAAGAATGAAGTAACAAAATTCAAATGGATAAAGAAATAAAGAAAAAATAGCTCCAACCACTTTTTATTCGGCCTCTTCCGTGGCGGCTTTACGCGGACCCGTTGCCATGGCAACCGACAAACAACAGCTCAAGGAGCAGATAGAGCAGATTAACGATCAGGGAATCAACACCAAAAAACAAACATTTCCCCCACAAAAAAGTATCAAAAACACTAAAACAGAACATTCAGTCTGTTACATGATGCTGTCAGGCTTGATGTCTATATTGTGATTATTAATAAGTTTCTCCTGAGCACAGCGGTGGTTGATTAGCTGATTTAAACAGCTGCTCTACTGATGACTTGGTGGCGGGTTGACCTGTTTTAGTGCCAACGGAACCAAAACACACCGAACTGCGCAGCACATGTTAGGTTATCAAAGTCAATACCAGGCCAGCAACAGTTAGTATAACTGACCCACTGCTCACTTGATCAATGTTTTCTTTAAATTAAAACGTTTTCCTTACCTGTTGAATCTGAAGCCCTTATTACCATTATCTATGGTTGAATTAACTGCTAAACATCGCGTCTATTGTTCTGATTCTTTGCGTGATTGTAGTATTTTCCTGACCACCGATATTAATGACTCAATGGACAGAAATGGCGCATGTGTGACTTACCATAAATCACATAAAGTCCAGTCCAGTAACGTATACATCCATCAATGCTGCTGCTGTCTCTCTGTCCTTTTCTCGCACTTCCCGCTACTTAGCAGTAGGTCTCAGGTTACATTGTGTTGCATTCAATGTTGTCCGGAAAAAAGAGTTTCATGCGCTTAATGTCCGATTTGCCATAACTATTTATTGGATTCATTGTTGCAAGCTGGGGTGGCAACAGGGGTGGCAAGGCTCTCGTTTGGGGTGGCAGCTGCCACCCCTGCAACCCCGCTAGATCCGCCCCTGATTCTGTTGTAGGTGAACGCCAAAGTCCCCTGGAGGAAACAGTGTTTGACATATCCCTGTTTCCCTGCAAAGCTCCTTTGCTTTGTTCTCTTTTAGGATGAAGTAATTGTTACCACACCATGTCACAAAGCAGACCACTGGTTCTCTGTACGCTCTTGTCCATCTCTGAAACACATTCTCTTGTCCATTCTGTATCTTGAGGCTAAATCACATTCAGTGCGCTGGAGAAATATATATAAAAACTTAAACAAGAATGAAATGTTTCACTGAAAATTTGCTTTTAAAGTTGCGATGTAGTGATAAAGATCTTGTAAAGACATGCACAAGCCTAGCCACCCAAAATATGAACAATAAATATTCTGAAATATGTTTACATAATAACAAAAAAAGGAAATAAAAAATGAGGATCTACATGGATAGTCTCAATTTACTCTGGACAACAAACTGGTTAAGTATAGGGCTGAAGGAACCTGGGAAAATTGAAAAAATAAAAAATAATGTTTAAAATCAATTGATATTAATTGATCCATTGCTATTAAGGAGCAAGTTTGGATTTATTTATTGCTGTAGCCTGCTACAAAAAATTCTGCTGAACCATTAATTGCTTCCACTTCTAGCCCGGACTACATAAGGAGTTTTTCTTCATAAATTCATTTAATTTTTGCACAAATTAAGTTGATCTTAGGAGTCTTTTCGTTACTGTCAATGATGCGTCACCAAATCCGGTTGCTTTTTTTATCTTTTTTTTTTTCCCTTTTTCTTTTAAATGTTTGTCCTCAGGGATACTGCCCTGCACATTTTAAATGTTTCCTTGCCTCGACACACCTAATTTAAATTAATGGGTCATTAACAAGTTTCTGCTGAGCTTGATGACATGCTGAGGTGGTAATTCATTCAGTCATTTGAATCCTGTGGAGCAGAGTGTCTAAAACACGCAGGGCAGTGCGGTCCTGAAGACTCTGCTGTGCACTAAACCTGCACAAACACTTGTTTTCTTCTGCCAAGTTCAAAATGTTGTCTTGAATTAATGACAAATGCAATTCATGTCATAATGAGATCTTTGTGTGTTTTTTTTTAATTGAAACCCTTTAGGACTGATAGATTGTTCATGTGATACGTTGATGTGTTTTAAACAACTTTGTTCCTACAATGAAAACATGCCTAAACACCCACGCCTCTGTTCGTTGTGTCAGACCATCAAATGGAAACGGAGCAGGTCCAGTGCTTTTTATAAGTGTGGAAGCTGACATGAGTTCAGAAAGTCTTACACACTTTGACGCGTTGACCTCTTGACAAAAACAACAAAACCAAAACTAACTCACTGATAAGAAATGATCAACTGGTGTTCATCACTTGAAAGAGGAGTAGCTAGTTTGAATTCCTCTACATATTTTTATTTTTCTAACACTCAGAATAAATCTGTGGGTTGATGACATGATTTATGTTAGAGGGGAAAAAAAGGAAAACATAACATTGAGATAAAAAAGTTAACTTGTTGCTTTTTAGGATTTTATCTCTCATATTTGATTTGTGGGTGAGATAAACAGAAAACCTTCATCAAAATGTAACCCTGTAAAAATAATTTTAGAGTAAAAAATCTGTTTACTGTAGTTATTAATAGCCATTTCCTGTAGCCGATTCGGTGTCGGCTAAAGGAAAAACAGTTGGACATTAGTTATACAGAGTTTTTAATGTTTTCCAGATTTATTTCATACTCATTTTTAAAATATCTTCAGAGTCCCAACCCGTAGATAATTTAAGATTTATTTAAGTCTTGCAAAAACATGCAAAGCTTTTGTATGCACTGAACTTCAGTGACCTCTTCCTTTGGAATATAATTTCGTCTCTGATGCAGAAATCCATATCTGCACTGTGAAAACATCTGAGACTCTGCAGAGTTTTTTTTTTTAAGTTGCTTGTTGCTTCTGTGAGTTCTGCAAACCGCTTCATCTCGTCAAGAGATTTCTGCGAGACCTCAGGCAAAGTCTGAAAGCTCATTTCTATCACCTGCATCTAATCTCCGGTGTCCCTGCCCTGCAGATAGTCAAAAGGCAGCTTGGTGGCTCAAAAACTAAACTTTATTTTTAAACAAAACTTGAGGTTCAGGAAAGCTTTTAATATCTCTAAAACTCTGTGTTCATATAACTTATTTTATACTCCCAGGCAAATGTATCCAAGTAGAAGTAAATTTGCAAATATATGACAAACAGCATCCTTTTTTCTGACTGTTAGAAAGTGTTGCTTCTATAAAAAGTCAGCCACTGTGGCTACTGGCAGAGTTAACACCTTTTGAATTCAAACCGATCTACTTTGAGATCAGGCTTTGGGACATTTTGTTTTCCTTCAAAACCGAACCCAGCTATTTATCATAACGCTAGACTCTAAATATATTTGGCAGACAATACTGTTTTAAAGCATATTGCCTTTTAGCCATTGAACTTGTCAGACTTGTTTTAAGAATGCATAGTCTCTGAAAGTACTTTAAAACTTACATAAAGTATTGCTGAACACCAAAGCAGAGACCTTGTGTTGAATTGAACAAAATATCTTTTTGTAAAAACGATGCTCCAAGTGATAGTAAGAAAAAAAAATTCAATGAACTGAAGGTGTTTCCCATGAAAATGAAAATAAAAACTACTCACAAAGCAGGTTAACCCTTGAAAGAGTTCCAAGGTAATAAAACATTATGAGCAGGTATAAGTGATTTGATCAGAAAAAGAGTTTCTTTTGTAAAGTTTAGGTAGGTAGAAAAATAAAGAGAAAATATTTATTTCAAACTATGTAAGAATGTGAGTTTTGAAATCTCTAAAGATTGAAAGGGATAATGTTCATCATTGACCCTTTTACAGATGTGCTAAAAAATATTGAATAGCTCACATACAACTTCAGTTTTAATGTGAATATATTTTAAATTTTAATATTTTAAGAATGAAAATTTTAATAGATGGGAGGTAATTGTATAATATGCAACAGCCCTGTTAATACCTTAAAGAGGCAGTGTTCTTTATCTTCCCAGCATTTATTGCCATTTTACAGCCCTATCAAGTAACTAAATTATCATCTGTTGTTATAAAAATGTTGTATACATCAAACATACCTTAAAAAAAAGACTTTACAATGTGACTCCTTGAAACTAGCCTTTGTCTCTCTTTGCGACATTCCGCATTCAGCATGGCACCACAACAAAGCTTCTCCATTATGCCATTTTTAAACCGTTCCTAGGAGCGTTTGACTCAGAGGTACTTTGCACGATGAGCTCAGCAGACTTGCAGCTCCACCAGGTGTTTGCTAATTGCTGCTTCCACTTGTCTGAAACAACTGTGGGGCGGAAGCTCGGCTGGGGACCACAGCTCCAAGGAGGAGCTTTGTGAAAATAGGCACTGCTTTGAATTAGTAAGCGTTTAGGCACCCCCAAATGGCTGCTGTGGTGGATTCAAGGATTTCTCAAACATGTATGAAAGAATGAAAGCAACACTCCAGGTATGTTTTTAATGAGGGAATGACAACATGACATGAAGCTCAAAAAAGTTGAATTTACATAATGCTCCCCTTTAAAAGCCAAGATATTATTAAAAATGAACACTGTGATAGTTTAAAAGTGACTGTTATTATAAATGTAGTCAAAATGGAGCTTTTTTTCACACAAAATGTCACTCATTGTACTTTCTGCCAATGAAAGCAATAAAATATGAGTAGGAGTATACATTTTTGGAAATCAGACATTAGAAAATACAAATTGTGTAAGCAACAGAATACAGTAAAACGTATAAGAAGGACATAAATGCAAGGCAACTTGACATAAAAATTATATATATATTTATACTTAAATATTTGTAAATTTATAAAAAGTCAGCCACTGTGGCTATTGGGAGTGTTAACACCTTTTGAATTCAAACCGATCTACTTTGAGATCAGGCTTCGGGACATTTTGTTTTTCTTCAAAACTGAAGCCAGCTATTTATCATAACACTAGACTCTAAGTATATTTGGCAGACAATACTGTTTTAAAGAATATTGCCTTTTATCCATTAAAATTGTCAGACTTGTTTCAAGAATGCATATCCTCTAAAAGTACTTTAAAACTTACATAAAGCATTGCTGAACACCAAAGCAGAGACCTTGTGTTGAATTGAACAAAATATCCTTTTGCCAAAAAAAAAAAAGAAAATCAATGAACTGAAGGTGAAATGAAAATAAAAGCTACTCACAATAAGAACTGCTTCATGTTAATCTTTGTTCAGAATGCTTAGATGGTGAACTATGAACATAAATTCATTTATTATAACCTGGCTGAAATGAATTTATCTAGATCTTGTTCAAGGCGAACTAAATCAACCCAAAAATAAATATAAGCAGAATTTATTGGATTAAGCACATAAATCTTTGTGATGCTCAGCATGATTTTTTTTTTTCAAAATAAGAATCGTAATTGATTCTTAAGTCCTGTAATAGAGCAGCAGACAACCCTTTATAAACTGAGACGGATGTGGTTGTGTACTGTTTTCTTAATGAGGATGACAACAAGAAAAAAATGCCCTGAATTATATTGTTTGCATAGTCAGAGAGCTCAGGTTGTTGTACATTTTGACCTCCTTTACCTAAAGTGGTGTTTAATCAGATCAATAATTTTATGACTTTACAAGAACATACAGTAGTGTAATTTGAGCTTAATTGAGTTAATTAGACAAACAGATCCAACTCATAACCAGATATACAAAGTATATTTAGTCTAATCATGTGTAATCCAATCAAATTCATGGAATAACATTTTGAAAACTGGTAAAATGAGAAACTCACCAGTAGACAATTCTATCAAAAAAAGTCCTTAGTTGATCTTTAATCACTTTCATACTGTTTCCCCTTGTTCAGACTCTAACTAAAATTAAATGCTTTCCTAAAAAAAAACAATCTTAAAACTTTCTGAATACAACCCCTGCTACTCATTCTGAGATTCATATTGGTTAATCAACACTCCTTTGTTTTTTGTGACTGTGAAGTGGATTAGTGTTTGCACATTTCACATTGTATGACTAATGTCCAAAATGCTCTCTCTCTCTTCCTCTCTCTCTTTCTATCTCTCTTTCTTTGGCTCGTCCTCTTTTGTAAAAGTGCCAGCGTGATTTTAATCATGGCTATAATTTGTAATATTAACGACTACATGCTACCTTAAAAAGCTTAAAGTTCCAGACGTACTTGTGCAAAAGAGATTTGTCATTTTAGCAGGCAAAGCCTTTTAACTTGGACAAGAAAGCCTCTTGCTCTGGACTGCATAAGTTGAGCGCCAGCCATGTCTGTGAGCATTTATCACAAGGAAAGACATTTTAAACTGTGTTCAGCCACTCCAGGATTTTAAAGTTGAATCCTTCTATACATATTACCTTTCTCAGAGTGGAATACGACATGCATCTCTGGGAATGGAAGAAAGAGTTGTGTGATTGGGCACAGCATGTCTCTCCACGTTCACCATGAAGCAAGGCGATTCAAAGTGGTTATAATGACAGCCCAAACGGGGAGCCTTGTCTGGGAATGAAGATAAGGCCGGGCTGTAAGTGTGTGTGCTGGGGTACAAGGAGGGTTACATGGGAACAGACGGGAAGGCGAGCAGGCAAGACAGATGGACAGAGAGGGGGGACAGAGACAGATGGAGGTAAAGAGGAGGAGGAGAGAGAGATTGCATAATAACACCAAAATGGCCACGATTGCTCACTGTGGCATACTTCAAAGCATGGCACCCATCACAATTTATCTCTTCCCCTTTCTCTTTTTAATCAAACTTTTTACTCATTCCCTGTCTTCTCCCTCTGTTTCCCAAGAAACACATTTATTTTCCGAACACTTTAACGAGAACAGCTACATAATGCAGATTAAAAATAGTGAAAGAAAAAAGACTTGACAAAAAGTTTTTTTCTTCTTCTTCTTCTTAAACTTCAACTATTAAAACCAAAAGGCCACACTGTGCTAAATGAGGGAGAACACTTAGATAAAAGGTCTTTAATTTATCAAGCAGCTGAGTGTGGTTGTTGCTGGAGCAAACTGTGGACTGTTTTGTGAACATGAAAGGGAAAATGTGCCTCTAAAAACAAAAAAAAAATGTGTTGCAGTGTAAGCAAACTGACTTTGGAGTAGAAATGTCTTTGTGTGTGCAATAGACACTCCTCTTCCCAGTTTCATTAGGATTGCACCATAACATTAAAAATCAAACAGATCACAGGTGTTCTTGACAGGGACTTTCAGTTGTGCATCCATAATACACTCCACTCCATCATCGGGCCTGAGAGATCATACGCATAAATCTCTTTAGCTTGCACCTTGATGAGATTGTGGTGTTTCATTAGCATAGTGGCAGCACGCCTATGTCCTGTGTTCAATGTGGAAGAGCCCAATGGGACTCTAACCATGATGTTTGGCCTTTGATCATCATACCATAGTTACTATATCCTTATATCCACATTAGTGCCAATGTTTACTAAAGTTATTAAAGATCTCGCAAAGATCTCATTGAAGAACTGCAATGCATAACCCACAAACTCTGTACCAATAAATAACATTTCATGGTCAAGGAATGTCTCTGGTGAACAAGCATACGTTGTTTTTTTTTATGTTTTCAGGTGTTGTTGTATTAGGTTCCTGGTTCCAGTCTGTTGGTAACTTTAACCTTTCATTAATTACTATCGTCTTTAAATGTCCTATCAAGCTTAAAATTTAACTTTTGATTGCCCTAAAACCTGCGCTGTTATCTACTGCATCTCGCCAATCACTTCAAAGAAAACCAACAGGACTTTGTCAGATTCTCTGCTCAGCATCAGAGTGATGTTCCTGGCACCTGTTTTGTTTTCAATAAAATGTTACACACTTCAAATAAAATTGTGTGGAATAGATTGACACTTATTCATTAGGTGATAGTGTAACAAATATAAAATATTCAAATAGAATTTTATAATTTTTCCTACAAATGCGAGGCAGCCACACATACGCACTATGAGCCAACATTAGATAACCCAGAATAGCACCTGTTTTGATAACAGTAGCCATCATGTCCCCAAGCAAAGCTCCTGAAGATGCATGACTCCTTCGCAGAGACATAAATATTAAGACTTTGCAGCAATCCATTATAACACTGAAGGGTTAATGAGCATATGAAATGTCCTTGTTATGCATCTTAATGTAATGAAAATGGCAGATATAATCGTATTTAACATATTGCACAATATTTCACCTCCACAATTGGATCTTAGAGGCTTGAATTTGTGAACACAGCAGTCCCGTACAACATAGTAATTAAAATAAAGTCTAAACCATTTATCTCTTCATGATGAATTAAAAAAGTAATCTCTGCAAAATAAATGCTTAGATTTACATCCGTTAAGTTCCTTCATAGACCTTGTTTTGTATTCTGTAACCAAATGTCTCGACTGGTCAGGACTTCATCCCTCAGCGGGCATTGATATACTGTGGCAAAAAAAAGCTCCTGATAGTTTCGGGCAGAGTCTGAGAGAAGCTGTGCAAGGCCTGGTGTTGAGTGGTCAGGGCAAAGGCTGGGGCTGGACCTATAGGTGGATATTATAATTCATTCAGCTCTGCACACTGACCAGGGATAAGCTCACCTCAAGGTCAGGGAGCTGTGAGTGGAATACTCATTGGGAAGTCTGGGCTTATTTTTCACATCTCTGCAGATTCCCCTCTATCTCTTCACAAATGAGGGAAGATTGTGTGATGTGTGGTGAAGCCAGCGTGTTTTAGAAACATTGCCAAGAATTGGAAATATGCTCATTTTAGTTGTTTTTCTATTGTGAAAGCAAGCTAAATTGGCAGAATTAATTGAATTTTACTCTTGAACATATTTCAATTTTCTGTTTAACTGCAAGTGAAAGCTTGCATTTTCACTCCTAATTTATATAAACATATTTCAATTCTCAAGGTTTCTGGATATGAAGGCATGTTTTGTGTCAAAATACTCTTCCTGTAATATTTTTTCAGTAAAAGTCAAGTTTGGGAGTCTCACAGGCAGTTTAGCATTTTATATGAACATTGAATGATACAATGTGAACAATGCCCCCTTTAAGCCCAACACATTCATGGTGACACTACGCCCACATGAAGAAATTATCAGAAAAAGGAATAAAAGGAGATCCCAGGGAGCACTAGCAAATGTTCTTTACCTCACTCTTGTAAAGTGTGAGGTATAGTAATACATAAACATTATATTATATGTTGAAAAATTAAAACAAAAAACAAAGTGATTGTTTACATTTAATCTTGCTTATCTTAATGTGGCTGATGAGAGCTATGCAGGTGAAAAAGGTCTGGGCAGAATACAGAAAAGATCTGCTGCTTTAGTACTTTAGTGGTATGACCATGTTTAGCCAATGGAGCTAATTTCAAAAGGCTGAGAAAAAAAATCTTAAAATCATGCAAATTTTATCACATACATTTCCCATTAGATTTACAGTCAGGTTGCCCACTGAGTGACTACAAGACCCCCGACACAAATAATGCAGTGCATTAGCAACTTAAAAACAGATCAACTCAGTTGTGGAAGAACTGCTGTGCAATAGATGAAGTGATGTACAAAGAGACTTTGTCAAACTAAATCTTCATGTCTAAAGGAAAGGAAAGAAATAAATCACTGTCACAGAAAACTGAAATCCAGAAGCACAATGTGAATGAGTACTTTGTGCTCAATTATTCAGTTTTGGGGTAAAAAGAGCTTTTTTGTGATGATTTGGAAAACAGCAGGTGAGATCATGCCAATTTATAGTTATTGTGATTGTACACCTAATCCTCTACAAAAATATAATATAACTCTGTGAAGCAGTTCAAGGTTTAATGCTTCAAATCACCATAGAATAGATTTTTTTAGGAAGTAACCAGACTTTAACCTATCTAAAGGTTATTCTTGTGCTATTTTGATATTATGCTATTATGATCTGAAAAGTGTGGCATGCATTTCTATTCAGCCCCCTTAACTCTGACACCTCTAACAAAAATCTTATGCAACTAATTAAATGAATTACCACCAGAGTTTCATTTGAACCTGGCTTCTGTCCAGATTTCAAAATTCACAGCCAAAATTTTCTTTGGTTGGTTGCAATAATCTCTGTCTAGACCAACATATATCCATTTATAGTGAATTATTAATACAATGGCTCCATCAACTAATGGTGGGATCCATGCTGAGTGTTTTGCCACTCAGGGTGCACATACACGACGCACAACTCAGAAAAATGATGCAACTGCTCTGTAATCACTTCTTATCTATTTGTTTCTATGTGAAGTCCTACTGATCACTCAAGAATCTTTTACCGTTCTATTTTGATTTATTATCAACCACTTGCTGAGATTATATTTACTTTGCCTCTTAATTGAAAATAGCTATTCCCCCTGTAGCTTTTATACATTGTCAACAAATAAACGCTGGTATTTTTCAAGATAATTGAGTAACTTGAACAATTACTCATGATGGAGTAGAGCAGAATGAGAACTACGCATTTAAAGTAAAAGGTAAATAATGACACATGTCATAGTCTTTCAGAAGTTTCAGCTTTTTAGCAGGATGCTCAGAAAGTTTCAGAGTTCTTGACAATGATCATCGCTGAATGGATGAAAATACTTTATCCTCGCCAGAGTGAGTCAGAGCCTTACTGGGAAAAAAGAGGAATTAATCATAGACTGGTCCAGTTGTTCTGTTATAACTGGTACTGGTGAGCTCTACCTATGGACAGTTCACTTCGCAGATTGGTCTTAAAAATAGCCAGTGATATTTTTATTATTATATCTGCAAATTCAGGAAGATGGAGGAGTCAAAATGTGCTGCCCAAAGATGCAGGCCCAACAGCCCATGCAAAGTACAACAGTAAAGATTCCCTTACTGTCTCGTGTTTGACAACAGCACACTACAGCCCATCGGGGATCGCACTTTGGCTCAGGCATATTGACAGCATAGTGACAGCTCATGGGATCTGACAATGAATGAGCTGAAAATATTTGTAGCCATGTCCATGGAGCACGGGGTGCAGGAAAAAAAAGACAGTGGAAAGCCTGTGGTCTCAAAAAACTGGGGTTTCGGTTTTTCAAAGAAAACTACGGCCAAGCATAATTTCAGCAAAATGACATTCCTTTGTTCTGATAACATAAAAAAGCTGCATATTTGAGTGAACTTAACCAAATTTGCTCTGGAATTCTTTATTTAAAAACAACAACTAAAAAACATAGTACTAATATTTCAATAAATGAGCTGTTGTTCCCCATCAAGCAGCAATGCAACTTTTGAGCATTGGGAATAGACCTGATGTATTTAGCATCAAAATCTGTCTGGCTGTGGATGTCACGTTCGACTAGAGCTCTACATGTTGAAAAGGAGGGTACATGGAGCAGAGGTCAGCTCATGGGAGAGAAGGTTTTACCAAAGCTGACAGTCATTTGTGGAAAATAATACAACAGTGTCTTCCTTTCCCTCAAAAAGAACACCGGTTTGAAGCCAGAGAAGATCAGGCTTGTTTAACTGGCTGAGCAAATGTTCAAGTGGAGTCATTCTGCATGAAGCTGCTGAAATGTGAAAGTGTGACATCCACTGTCTATTGATGAAGGAGACGATGAATGAGCGCATTCATAAAATCTCACATACTAGTATATGATTGACCAAAGCCAAAGAACAAATCAGGGTAATTTCTATTTTTAAACCTGTTTGCGCCCATCCAAAATTTGACTAGATTTTTTAAAATCTGGGGAAAAAAGTCTTTCAGTTCTTTGTAGGAATTTAACTCTAATAGCCAGAACCCAACACTCAGCCAAGACAAGAAAGAAGTTTTAAAATATTTATTAGATAAGTCAATTGGATGGCGGTGACTGCACTGGAACAGGAAGACACAAAGAGAAATAAGCAATGTGACTGGATGAGAACCAGGAAGCAAGACATGGGCGTAAAAAGAATATACTTGTGGCAAAATCACCTGATCATCCTGTGCAACAGCTAACAGAAAAGTTTAGCGTTGCTCTATCAGGTTGAGTCTGGTTAAACCCAAGCGGTAGTTCTAGGCTTTTTTTAAATTCTTGGCTCTGGGCGATTGCTTCCTGGAGCTGGGCACTGTGTTGACATTTTAAATTTTGTCCAGTTACTAAATTTTGGCCATCATATATATCAGATTGGCGCTCTGAAGCTACCAAAGACTGCCTGCACTATAACAACCATCCTCCACTGCAAAGAGAGAAGTGCAGTGTCTAACTAGATGGGTGTTAATGTTAATTCAATATTTGGAAGCGTGACCAAAATGGACTGAATGGCTTTGTTCACTTCCTCCGCTGTCTACAAGAACAAGCAGGCTGCAGACATACAGTAGCACAGAATATCAACATCATTATTCACAACTTCTCCTTCTGTTAGCTGATGGGGCCGGTAGATATTGTGCTGGAGGAATCCAAGTAAATGGAAGAAAGCCCAGACTGTCTGCAAAGCGAGAGCTTAATCGAGCGGAATTGCACAAGAAGGCAATGGCCAGGCCCCATCAGGTCACAGTCGGCTGCAGAAGCACTTCCTTTTAGCTGTAGCCGACATCAGAGAAACTACAGTATGCCGGGAAAAAAAAAAAACGACAAAAAAACAAACAAAAAAACTCACATCTGATGTTGATATGATTTATTTGTGCATGAAAATAATGTCCATCAAAGCTCTTGACTATAAATATGAAATATTTAATCAAAACTGTGCCTGATGATGATAATGAAAGTATTACATATTTAAACTTCATACTTGCATAGTTATCATCTTTGCTCTTTTATGATTGAGATTAGTTTGTTTCTGGCATTTTTATGATTTCCCTTAATACATTATTTATGACTGTAAAACAGATAACTTTGATAATATTTAATATGCATACTCAATTTTGTTGTGTAATTATTCACAACAGGACAGTGTTTATCCGTATTCTTTGTTTTTGGGGACTCAAATCTTGATTACTTGCAGGGATATCATGTAATTGTTTGTCACTGTGTATGTGTTGTGTGTCTAAAGTGTGTGAAGGAGACCACCTGCTGCTGATATAGTTACCTATTTTGTTTAAGAAAGTAATTTGGCTTTAATCCACTGCTTTAATTTTGTACCCCACTGATTACAATTCCCCTCCTACAGTGTTACTCTGGAGAAGTGGATGATGTGTATAACAGACTGAACTGAGGAAGCTTTTTTTGGTCTGAATTTGTTTCGGTACACAAACTGGAAGGTTTGTTTGGCAAATGTGATAGTAATGTGGTTCATAGCTGAGAAATTTTTTTTTAGAAATATAATTTCAGGAGAATAGATAGCTTCCTTCTACGATTAGGATTTGTGCTGGTCATTCTGATTCCCACACCCCCTTTTTATATGCAAGTTAAGTTTATATACACTTTCAATTAAAACACATTTAAAACAATTATTTCTTTTCCCAATTCAATTGTCACTTAATGTCATCTCATAATTAGTCATGAAGTGATATTTCCTTAGGGTATAAATCTGTTGCGACACATTTTGCAAGAAAGCCACAGATTATAAGAAAGACATTTAACTTTGTTGCCCTTCATACGTCTGGAAATGGCCACAACAAAATAGCTACTGGTGTAAACGTCTCTGTATCTCCAATATGTTCAACTATGACAAACAGGGCAGGTTGGCTAACCTACACAGCAACTCAGCAGCAGAGCAATGACTATGAAATTAACTAAATTGAATTGTGTTATCTTTAATTTCCATGCATGTTTTTGTGACTTATTTAGGTTTCAAGCTCCAAATGAGCTGAACAGTAGTGTCATTTCTATTTCTCTGTATCTACCAGGTGGTCACTCTTCCAACCCAAACACATTTATGTTGGCTTAACTCACACATTTCATATAGAAACATCTTAAGGTTTTTGACATGTTGAAAACTATGAATTAGTCACTGAATTAGCCTTGACATTCATCAAACACATACTGTATTCAAATCATCTCAAACCTAGTCTCTTAAAAATATTAATACATTATTTGATTGTTTAAAAATACTCATACATTTTGTTCAGTAAAAGAATGGCTACAATTATCACTATTTCAAATACTACTATCACTATTTGCAAATAATATGGAACGACTCACTTTCAAAAGTAATGTTTTGAAACCTTCAACGCAACAAACTGATTTGAACATTTTCAGTTCATTGATAGTCCTCAGTACCACCACTCGGACAATTATCACACTGTGGATAAACATGTTGTTGCAAATACAGCGTTCCTGTTGTTTGAAAGATTTTTGCTCCTTCATCTACTAAAGATTTGTAGCTTCGGAGAATGCTCAGTCTATCTTCCAGGCAGGGTTATTTTGAGATTGACGATGTTTTGAGCTAAGAGCTTCAACTGGATCATTCATGAGATATTTACAACCCTAGAAAAAAATTACTTTTGAAATTTTGCTTTGAAAGAAATAGATGTGTGTCCTTTTTTGAGATTTATCCTCTTTACTGGGTAAATGTGAATTTCCTGACCTTTTGATTAAAGGTGATAAAATGTTCATCATGAAAAGTATACCGCTTTTTTATGTCGAATGACCATAAATATGAAAGTTTGACAGCATGCTCATGTTTGTGAAACTAAAAATATCAGAAATTCTGGTTGGAAAAACATTTCTTATTATAATATGTGATGCTAAAATATTTCAAAATGTTGGTCATCACATGCCAATGGGACAGCAGGGGAATATTGTCTGCTGCACCATTGTTCCAGCAAAAAGTTTTGTAATGAAAACTGAAGAAATGGTGTGCTCCTTTTAACTGCTTTTTATTCATGATTCCACAATTCATGAATCTATCAGCAGTTCACATTTCCTCCATTATTTAATAATTTTTGAGGTGCAAAATAGTGCTGCAAAATCCCATCTGATGAGCAAATGATAGCAGAAAAAAAATCATGTCAAGAACTGAGATGCTTTGATAAGTTGTTTGGTGAATGCTGGCTAGATTAGAGCTGACAGTCTCTATGGTGGAAGGCAGCTTACAACAGCTATCCAGCTGTGCTGCTAAAATCTTCACCACAAGTTTTCTGTTCTGGTTTTTGAAGCATGAATTAGTTGTGAAGAAAATATCTCTCTTCACATGAAATAAAACCAGAAATCTTTCAGATGTTTGAAAACACACTTCTTCAGAAACTAAAATAAGACTAAAACTTTGTTTGGTGAGAACGTAAGTGTCAGCTCTTTGCTGAAATTTAGGTGGAACTCAAAAGTCCATACATCTTTTGTTTGATCACATGCGATGTCAGCCCCTCACAGCCTCTTACTCTCTTCACAGCTGATTTATCTGAAGCTCAGAATTTGCCATAAATACACATCAAGTACAGAAGACATGACAAATTCTACTGCAAAGTGAAATGTCAGTTTTCCCAGATCGGCAACACATAGATGTAAGTGTGCCTGGGGAGTAATAGATTATGCATCTGTGTCGTGCTGAGCATGTCCAAAATTGACATGGCTTAAAAGGAGGAGGAAGTGACTCCACATGTCCACTAGGGGACTGAATGTATCCTGCAGTGTTGTGCTCTGTGAGTTTTAAGTGCAGCAGGCTTTGTTGATCTCTTTATAAGTGTTTTGTCTTTGTTTGATTAGTCAATCAAAATCTGATGTTGTCTACATTTCTAATCTTGTTTAAATATTTTTGTTTCATTAACTATGACAGGGAAATCATCTTTTCTGTTTCCTTAAATTGACAGTTCCATGGCTATGGGCCTGTGAGTAATAAAAGACTGCTGCAAGGAAAAAAAAAACAGAACAAAACATATTTTAGGTTTTGTTTTGTAGCTTCTCCTCAAAAAATAAATCCTAAATTAGCAATAAAAGAATATCTTGGCTTGTCTCGTACAATCATTTTGCATGTGATCCCAATGACAATAAAACAGTCTTATTATTCCATCTTTCTGGCCTATTTAGTAAAACAGACTAACATCTAGCAGGTACATGTACAATTTGTTTGTGTTGAAACTGTTTATTCTTTATGACTTGTAAATTGTTAAAGGTGCAACAACAAACAATCACATATTGGGTAATATGATGCAACAGTGATGCAGAAAACTCCCATCATTTTAGATGCTGAAGCTTTAACAGTGTTGTTCCTGTTATATTTCCTGATGCGCAACACAAAAAACTGGCCTCATAAATAAAACAATAGAGCTGACTCTTTGTTCAAACACTTCACTTGACATACGCCTCCATTTTTCTGACAGGGGCCTTACATGGCTGTGTAAATAATGATGTTTGGAACTAAAAATGGAGGGGCATGACAGTGTGTTTCTAGCCCAGTGGTGTAACTTTTTAGACGTGACCACAATTTCAACAAAGCAGTTGCCAATTGGAAAATGTTTGGATTTATTATAATTTGTTAAATGGATATAGACCTCAGTTATGTTTTTTTTCTTTGAAAAATACAATCACACACCATAGTCACTTGTCAGAATTGTTTTGGAGATATGTAGCCCAGAATTTTGTGCACATTTTTCAAAAACGTTTAGATCATCCAATTCAAATCAGAAATATTTTAATAATCCCTGTGGGAAACTAAATGTTGTTGTAACTCATCTAAATTTCCTCATCTGTCCTCTGAGATCCTTTCATGTTTTTCATGTTTCTAATGTCACCAAGTCTCAGACTTTTTTTTTCTTTTTGCCAGCCTGGTGATTACAAATATTCACCAGAATGACCTCATATAACCCCAGATCTCATCACAGAACACTTTGCATTTCCCAATGCAAAAAAAAAAGTTATTTGGAAACTGAAAAAAACAGCTAAACTTGCTCTTGATTTGGTCCTACTTTGCTACAAATTTTGTTTTTTGATAAATAAGCTGAAAAAGATGTTTAAAAGCAGTGGACCCCAACCCCCGGTCCACGGACCGGTAGCGGACCGGTACCAAGTGGTCCACGGCCCGGTAGTGGCCGTGGACCACTTGGTACCGGTCCGCGGCGCAAGAAATAATTAAATATTTCCGTTTTACGTATTATTTGAGTGTGGAGCTTCTTTTATTTTGAAAATCCTGTAACCGGATTCTCTCGGTTACTTGTGCGCCAACATTGAGCCACAAGCAGCAAATGGGGAAAAGAGACACATCGCGGCCTGGTAGGTGAAGGTGAGTCCTACGTTACAATCCGCTCCAGAATTGTCGGACTCTGTGCGGATCGCGCCCCCCCCCCCCCGCCCCACACACACACACACACACAAAGTCTCAACCGGTCCGCGGCACAAAAAAGGTTGGGTACCACTGTTTTAAAGGACAAAATCACATGCTTTCAAGCCTGACAAAAACATAATAGATGAGATAAAGCAGGCTGAGGCATATTTCTAATTTTTTTGTGCAATGGTTTCTCTAATACTGCATCTTCATTTATAATTGGTAATAGGTATGTAGTTTAAGGACTTCGGTATATATGTGGTGTTTATTTAGAACTTCTTCAGGACAAAAATAAATTTGACTTTGATTTCAGCCAACAGGATAGACTGACATTATGTGGCTCTGCAGCACATAAGATGAGGGTGAAGATGCTGCATTCACAAACCATAAGTTCTTACTTAGTGGCAGTAAACTGAGAAGAAATGTATACAGGACAAAGTAGAAAATTAAAAAGTGTGAAAGGATACTCTAATTTTCATCTGTGTCTTGCAGTTTGGTCCCTGTGTAACCCTGCTCTGCAGACCTGTGGCTAATTCCCTCATCAGCTTTCTCCTGTGAAATAGGATTTGTGTGTCAGGAAGGCTAACATGTTTGACCATTTAGTTGCAAAGCTGGGAGATAGTTTGCTTTATGCAAATGTGCCAGCCCTGCAGATGAAATCTGGTCTCAGTGTTAGTTATGTTTTCATTTCAGAGGTCATTATGTCGTAAGACATTTCTTTGTCACAAGTGAGTCCTTAAAAATGCCTGTTTAATCCTAATTATTATAAATCAATCTGTAGGTGTTTATTTGAGAAAACCAGGCTGTTGTCAGATGAATCTGATTTTGTACATATTTTGCTCCTCAATAACACATGCTACTTCAAAAAGGTTTGGAAGACATTCATGCGAAACATGAAAGTGAAAATAAAATTTCATTCAAACAACTTTTTGAAAAAAACTTTTGGCCTGGATGTAACACGAAATGAATTTGGATGCGAAAAATTCTAATTACCGCTTTGAATCTGTTCAGTCATGATTACTTCATGCAATAAGGACGAGTCTAAAACTGTCACGGTATAAAAATGAACTTTCAGCACATTAATTTGATGCAACACACAACTGTTGGCTGGTAATACCCATGTCATAATTGATGTGGCAGTGACACTGAAAAGTCTTTCACTCATACAAATTAATAGCTAGCCATCCATGCTGGCTCTGGCTGAAAACACTGTATTGATTTCTGGCTTATTGGTGCAAAAATCCCTTTGGTGTTTTAGTGTGCAGTTAAAGCCCATCTTATGATGACTAGGTCACTTTGAACCTGTGCTGAGCTGATACGTTTGATTGTGAAAATGCAGTTTGTAGAAATGCAAATCTCCCAGTCAGAAACAACCAATCAGAGCCCGGGGAGGGGTCGGGCGGGGGGCGAAGGGGGAGATCTTAGCGTTGTCTATCATCCTTGAGTACACGCTGGTCAATGTGCTGATGGCGGAAAAAACAACTTGCCATTACAGGAAAACTGTTAGCGCGGCCACCGTTTGCGGTAGTCATGCTAACTAGCTGGTCTGCTAGCAGGGAGAAGCTGTAGTGTAGCAGAGACCAGAAGGGGATCTAAAGAGGAGACGGCTTTGAGCAGCGGGTACACAAGCTTGATTGACAGTGAAAGATCCTTTCCGTGGCTCTGATTGCTTGTTTCTAGTTCACAGAAACAATGTTACCATACTGTAACAACATAGTGATAGTTTCCACAAATACACAGTCCAGTCACATTAATGTGACCACCACGTACTTTCCACTTCAGAGTTAAATAACCAATCACAGAAGGCAGGTGGCAGCACAGTGCAGTTGAGCGTATATAAAGGGTGTGTGTGGGCTTCGGAAAACATTTCAATCGTTGGCGTAATGCAGAAACGAAGCGATTTAGCCGACGTCCAAAAGGGCATGATCATTGGCTTTCGGGCCAAGGGTGGAAGCATTTCCGAAACGGCTGAGTTTGTGAACTGTTCGCGTGCCGCCGTGGTAAAAGTGTACCGTGCATGGCAAAATGGGACTGTCCAAAATCAACGACGTGGCAAATGTGGTGCACCACGGGCCATAGATGACAGAGGCGAACGACGGTTGCGGAGATGCGTTCGGGCAGATAGACGGGCTACCGTTGAGCAACTGACCACTAAAATGAACCAAGGGGCTACCACAAGTGTCTCCCAAACCACTATTCAGTGAACATTGCTGCGTCTGGGCCTCCGAAGCAGACGCCTGGTTCGTGCACCTATGCTGACTGGTGTTCATCGACGACGAAGGCTAGAATTTGCACGCCAGTACAGCAGCTGGACGTCCACTGAGTGGCGACAGGTAGCGTTTTCAGATGAATCGCGTTTTATGCTCCATCGGACAGATGGACGTTGGCGTATAAGGCGTGAAACCTCTGAAAGGAACCACCCTGCAACCATTGCAGGAACGGTCCAAGCTGGAGGCGGGAGCATTATGGTCTGGGGAATGTTTTCCTGGCATTCTCTGGGTTCACTGATTATTGTGGAAGGCACGATGGATCAATACAAGTACGCATCTGTCCTTGCGGACCATGTCCACCCCTACATGCGCATTGTTTTTCCTCAGGATGATGGCATCTTCCAGCAGGACAATGCGAGGTGCCATACAGCTGCCAGTGTACGTGCGTGGTTCGAAGAGCACCAGGATGAGTTTACCGTCCTCCCCTGGCCAGCAAACTCACCTGACTTAAACCCAATCGAGCATCTGTGGGACCATCTCGATCGAGTTGTTCGCGCCATGGATCCTCAACCGCGTAATCTAGCGCAGCTGGCCACGGCATTAGAGTCGGCATGGCTCAACATCCCAGAGAAGACCTTCAGGGACCTAAGTGACTCTCTTCCTGCACGTCTCGTAGCAGTTCGCTCTGCGAAAGGTGGTTATTCTGGCTTTTGACAGATGGTCACATTAATGTGACTGGACTGTGTAGTTAGATAGTACTGCAACTTTAGGATACAACATGTATTCATAGATTAATCATTTTGGTTTAATGACAGGAAATGTTAAAGTCACTTAGGACTGAAACAGATGACAAAAAGTAAGCCTATATATAGCTAACCACTTCAGCTAGTATTTTGGCAATGAAAGCAATGAAAAATATTTTACTGATAAACTTTGTTGAAAAACTTATACCTGCACTATCAATGAAAACCAAGTGTACTGACATGGATTCTGTAGAGGGGTGAAAAACATGTCAATAGTAAATTAAAGCAATAAGTAAGAAAATAGGCACCCCAGCATAATTTTTTATTTTTATATCTTTAATTTCTCATAGTAATAACTTCTTTAGTGTCATTTTAGTTAGTCCTATGTAATTCTGCACACAACCGCTAGAGGCGATGCCGCATTGGTGGCATAGATTGAGCACACAAGAAGAATAAATCTTCCGGTTGAATGTGAAGGAAGCTCAATGTGTGTCTCGTCTTTCTCATACCACAGCATCACACATTGAGGGAAGATCATCTTATCATTACCCTGAGCCATCCAAGGTTGCAGGGTAACAATTCAAATAAAAAACAATATAATGCAACAACTCTTAATGTCATTGAGTTATTAATTTTACCACCCAGTGATGGGAGGTTTGACTTTTTTCAGCACCAAGGCTCTTAGCTTATTACAGCTATATAGACTCATAAATTAGCGTAACATTCATACTTGGCAAATAAGATTATTTTTGTAGGTTAATAAATCCTTAAGCATTTAGTGTTTTTTCATGACAAGCCTTATGTTTGACTAATTTTATTCTCTTAATACACAGTCCAGTCACATTAATGTGACCATCTGTCAAAAGCCAGAATAACCACCTTTCGCAGAGCGAACTGCTACGAGACGTGCAGGAAGAGAGTCACTTAGGTCCCTGAAGGTCTTCTCTGGGATGTTGAGCCATGCCGACTCTAATGCCGTGGCCAGCTGCGCTAGATTACGCGGTTGAGGATCCATGGCGCGAACAACTCGATCGAGATGGTCCCACAGATGCTCGATTGGGTTTAAGTCAGGTGAGTTTGCTGGCCAGGGGAGGACGGTAAACTCATCCTGGTGCTCTTCGAACCACGCACGTACACTGGCAGCTGTATGGCACCTGCATTGTCCTGCTGGAAGATGCCATCATCCTGAGGAAAAACAATGCGCATGTAGGGGTGGACATGGTCCGCAAGGACAGATGCGTACTTGTATTGATCCATCGTGCCTTCCACAATAATCAGTGAACCCAGAGAATGCCAGGAAAACATTCCCCAGACCATAATGCTCCCGCCTCCAGCTTGGACCGTTCCTGCAATGGTTGCAGGGTGGTTCCTTTCAGAGGTTTCACGCCTTATACGCCAACGTCCATCTGTCCGATGGAGCATAAAACGCGATTCATCTGAAAACGCTACCTGTCGCCACTCAGTGGACGTCCAGCTGCTGTACTGGCGTGCAAATTCTAGCCTTCGTCGTCGATGAACACCAGTCAGCATAGGTGCACGAAC
This sequence comes from Poecilia picta, assembly GCA_033032245.1. Lineage (NCBI taxonomy): Eukaryota > Metazoa > Chordata > Actinopteri > Cyprinodontiformes > Poeciliidae > Poecilia > Poecilia picta. The sequence goes on along the minus strand of CM065355.1, from coordinate 13,984,261 downwards.
CAGGCGTCTGCTTCGGAGGCCCAGACGCAGCAATGTTCGCTGAATAGTGGTTTGGGAGACACTTGTGGTAGCCCCTTGGTTCATTTTAGTGGTCAGTTGCTCAACGGTAGCCCGTCTATCTGCCCGAACGCATCTCCGCAACCGTCGTTCGCCTCTGTCATCTATGGCCCGTGGTGCACCACATTTGCCACGTCGTTGATTTTGGACAGTCCCATTTTGCCATGCACGGTACACTTTTACCACGGCGGCACACGAACAGTTCACAAACTCAGCCGTTTCGGAAATGCTTCCACCCTTGGCCCGAAAGCCAATGATCATGCCCTTTTGGACGTCGGATAAATCGCTTCGTTTCTGCATTACGCCAACGATTGAAATGTTTTCCGAAGCCCACACACACCCTTTATATACGCTCAACTGCACTGTGCTGCCACCTGCCTTCTGTGATTGGTTATTTAACTCTGAAGTGGAAAGTACGTGGTGGTCACATTAATGTGACTGGACTGTGTATTTTTGATCAAAACCACCCTGTTCAAATTGACTGAACAGAACCAGAACAGAAACAGAATCAAAATCACTAACCACGTTGCGTCTTCAGCGTGGGTTGGCATTCAAAACAATCAAACGCTTCAGCTTGGATGGACTGAGGCGGTCTCACCTTCTAGTTAGTATTTGCCCTGTTTTTGAGAACAATCTTGCAGAAAGAGACAAGCCGCCATGCTGCCAATCAAAACAAAGTTCTGCTGTGAGCAGCGTGGAGCCAGTGAGCGAGAACTGAACAGCGAAGAGAGAAAAAGACGGGAGTTGGCTCTTCTGATTCACCGCTTAAACCCATGAGAACTGCAATAGCTGGACATCATTGGCTAAACTGTGATAAAAATAGTGTGTATTTCTAGTACACCGTAATTGAGAGACATGGAATTATCAAGTGCAGTTTTTGATAATTCCATGTCTTTTCACTCTGATAGCAAGTTTAAGCTTCAGCGTGTAGAGAGCAAACTTTTGGACAGTTATGTTTTTGCTTGTTTACAGACTTTCCAAAGGAGTACGAGATGAGAATGGGTAATGGGTGAAAAAGATTTAGGGTAGGCGTTTAGTAATGATGGTGGAAATGCAGCTTAGGTTCTTTTCCTTTCTCGTCCTACGTAGTTGCTTTTTTTACTGCTGTTTATCCACCTCACATTCTGTGGTAGATTTTCAGAAGGTTGGATTACAGAGGCTTTATAGTCAGATCTGACAACAGTAATACTAGTAATTAGATCTTTCTGGAAGAAGATGATTAAAGGGGTATGAACAAATACCGTTTTGCAGAACCGTATGTGTTTTTTATGTACTTAAGAGTCAGTGAAATCTAATATCTGGTGAAAAATCTGATCTGCATCTTAGTGCATTCCTTCTGGAAATCAAGTGTGTGCTATAAATGAGATTAGAAAAACAAAAACTTCCTTTTACAGGGTTTGATTTGATTTGTTTTTACATAACGTAACCTAATCACCTAAACTCAATCAATCAATAGTTTATTCACTTTTCATACACACTACAGTAATACATCGGATTAACAATAAACAAAAAGGAAACCATTAAAGAGAGAAAAACCTAAATCAAGCAATTACAGAGAAAATAGAGCAGAAAACAGTTGTGTAGTTAAAGACATTGGAAATATATACATAAATTCATGCTTGTGACCAGTGGCAGTGGCCTAGCAAGCGTTTCAAAAGTATTGTGGTTCCTCTGGAATAGGGCTTTAAACGCAGTCAGGGAGGGTAGTATCATTTCTATTAGATATGACTGGTACTCTAAATGCCTCTGTGTTACAAAGACAGACAGGAGGTGGTTTGGGAGAAGAGGCGGGTAGCCTCAGGGCAGAAACAGTGGGTCCAGAGACTCTGGGCAGTGGCAGTGAGCCATTGTTCAAAAAGCATGGGTGTTGAATCTTATCTCCCAAGAGTGCAACGCCAGTGACCAGCAACACAGAGGAGCCAGAAGGAACTGTGTTCTCACCCTCCTCACCACTGACTTGTAGAACAACTCAAACGAACGTCCCGTGCAGAAATCCTGCCACAACCCCGTCATCGAGGGATGTATCAGGGAAGGGTGAACAGCAGAGCTTAGTGAAGACCCCTGTGGCATGTGGCTGGTCAAACTGCAACTTTACGTCACCAGAAATAAGCAGCTGCTCCTGGATTTCTGCTGTGCACGGCCTCCTTTAAACCCCGTGATATTGGGGGAAAAAAGAAGTTAAGATGTTTCATTCCTGCTAGTCTGCATATGAACATAAAACTGGACTAGTCATCTGTTGGGAATTAAGATTTACATCACTGCTTTGCCTATGTAATAAGGAATAATTATGATTAATAATTTAATATTAATTAGCTTATTAATAAAGTTAAAGTTTCTTTAGTTGAATTGGGAACCAATTCCAGTATCTCTAGAATTGTAAGTCAAACTTGTCAGTGTCTCGTGAAAGACTGTTCTGTACTATTATGGCCCATACAGCTTAATAAAGCAGCTATAAGGAAAAAGGAATATGAGTTTTCTTAATTTAGACATTCCTTTCTAAATGTGGAGTCTTTTAAAAATGTACTTTAATGTAGAGCTGCGGACATCATATATTTTCAACCATTCACGAAGAATGATGCAATTTGACAAACCTGACTCATGAAATGAATATGGAAACAAAAAAAATCAAATAAGACAAAAGTCTGTGCTAATAGCCAAAATATCATGTGCAAATTGATAAAAACATTTATCAATTTGCACATTGATAAAATCAAAACGAAAGTAGTAAATGTAAAAGATATAAATTGTAGATACACTGTTGTAATTTCATATTCTCATCTTTCCTTACATGTTCAGGAAGCCAGAAAGCTGCACAGGTGTTACAAGATTAGAAAACTGTTCACACAGTAATCCAGGTTCAGTTAAAAGTTTAAAAAAATCAGTTTAACTAGCATTGGTAATGGCCTAATTTCTAATGTTACCTTATGTAATTATTTCAGAACCTTGACTAATAATAATTTTATGTTACTTTTGTAAATCTATGTGTCTCACATACTGACATAAAAATAGGATAAGGTACAAAAAATCCCTGCCTACTGGGAAGGGATTAGCCGGGTGAATTAAAGCGCAGAATGTGAGTAGCATCCAGTTCTCTGTGCTCCGTTTTTGCTTCACGTTGGATCTTACACAGCCTTCATTTGTTAATTGTGTGTTTAGAGGTGTGATTCAATGATGCCACTTTGGCTTTCAAGGCCACATTTCCAAGGCCATTTATGTTGATTTGTCTCACAAGAGCCGCAATTAAGGAACACCCTTCATTGGCAGTTTGACTTACATCCACTTAACTGCAGTATCTGCTCTTCTGTCACCCCACTGTTGCTTTAGATTTGTCAACGTAAGGCCATCAGTGCCAAGGAGAAAGAAAAGAATGGGGGAACAAGACCTGTGAATTAAGAGTGTAATCATCAATATCCAGAAACACTGACTCATCCTGTGCTATACAATGGATGGGCTGCCTTTTTCTCTTAGAAAGTTAATTTTAGGTTGCCCTTGTCCCTTTCTGATCAAGAAAACCATTAACCCTGTAGCTTGACTCCGACTTACACGGTTATTTGTCCAGCAGAAGGATATGTGTTTAAAGTTAAAATGGAGCAAATGAAAATGGGGAAACTGTAAATATTAACCTTCTTGTAGATAATTCACGTTAAAACCTACATGGCAATATAGCTGGTAAAAGGATGGTTGAAACAAGTAAAAGAGGGGTCACTTTCTGAACTCCAAAGGAGATGGTGTGTATGTAAATACTGCTGTTTAACATTTTCCTTACTAATGCAACACTGAAAGTCTCATCAGCCCCTGTTGGGCAGGCTGCTGAGGTCAGCAACCACTACACGACAGGTTCCGCTGCCCGTCTCCTTTCGGGGCACGACATTACCATATAAATTTTGTTAATGACCTTGTCATTTACACAACTTAATTACCAGGGATGTGTCCCTTGAACATCTTCCCATATGAATTATACATCAGGAAGGTGGTTTCAGATGAGAACTGCAGGAGGGACTAAAGTTATGCTTGCTCAGAGGATGACTTTAGTTACAAAGCCAGTATAACAAATCTAAGGCCACTGATAGGGAGACTGTTTGGGTTTTGCCTAAACATCATTTTAAAGCAACATATTTGCAAAAGAAGAATTGTAACTACAAGATTTTTGGGAACTGACTTTTGTGTCGTTGGGAAGAAATTATTGAGTCATAGATCTTAAAAAAACAACATTTAAAGTGTAACTAATCCACCTTTGAAGGCAAAACCTCGCCCTGACAAATTTTGAAAAAGTTCAGTAAAGTGGGCGGAGCCAAGAGACAGTGAGAGGCAAGGCTGAGTGTGAGGATGCACTTAAGAAGCCCTTTTGCTGCTAACTTATAAACTTTGTCGCTTTATTTAGTAAGTTTCAAGACTCCTCTAAAGGTTTTTTTTTTTTTTAATCAAAAGAGCAACTAGGGACATATCTTTTTTTCGTTGTCTTTTTTTTCTGTGTTGTTGGAGTATTCAGCTGCTTAGACACTGTACTGCCATGCCACCACTGATTCGGTTTAGGCAAAAATATTGCAGAACTAAACAAATTTACACAACAATGTCACACAGAAATCCCCTCACCCCTCAAATTTCTGTGTATCCCTATTTAGCGATCTAAATAACCTATTTATATAGTTAACTCAGGGGTTAGTTGAGCCACATCACCAACACTTTCAATATGTTTTTCCTATTTTGAAATGCTGTGTTACCAAATGTAACGAAGCACAAAATTTCTAAAATGTTATGCAAGTCGAGAAGATTTTTAAAACTGCTTTAACAATCAAAGACATCTCATCATTAATAATATGAAACTCTATAACTAATAGAAAGTTTTTGTTCAGCTCACAGTGACCATATAATGAGAGACAACAGTTTTTCTCCAAGTTTTTTTTTCATTTGAGAACAAAGGCTTTTCCTCAAAAAGTTAAATTTGTTAGAGACATGCCCTCAGAAGCTAAAATTAAACTGTGACATTCTCAAAGACCTCTTTAATCTGCTGCTGCCCAGGTGTGTCCAACCCAGCAAAGTAGGACCATGATGTTTGCATTATGTGACATGAGGATGATTTTGATTTAAGCAGAATTATTCAATTCACATGATTTAGACATCCATTTAAATTCCCCACTAGATTCCAAGTTTTTTTTTTTTGGGTAGGAGTTAGAGCTCTTTAGATCTCGGCATGACGATAGGAGACTCTTGAATAGAGAGGATGGAACAGTAAATCTCATGTGAGCTTTAAATGAGACAGTCTACCAGCCCTGTGGGATTTCCTAAGAACAGCCTTTCATTTTGAACCATTCAACCTAACTCTTTGTATGACAAAAGTGTCTTAAATATATTTGATTTTATTCTATGTATCTTTCTAAGACAGTAAAATATTTTGGGCAGAAAACTCAGATGCAGTACTTCAATCATTTAACCTTTTCATTTAAAATCTGAATATTTTATTTGTTTGAGCATGTAGTTTTTAGTAAACAGTGTCGTTTCAACAAATATAATATCTGCCTTATTTCTGGAATTGTTTGCAAATTCTGGTAAGAAAGTAGATGTTATATTAAACCCACATTGTGTGCCTAATCAAAGAAAAATTTAATTTTTATCACCAACACTAGATTATTTTCCATTTGCCACCAATAAAAGAAGAATGAAGATAAATGTGAAAAAAACACCTGCCTTTTTGTTCGATTCATTTAATCAAAAGCCCACAGAGAAAATAAAAATCCACTACATTGTGGTTCAGCTGCTACCAGTGAAACAACCTTGACATTTGAAAAGTAAAACATCAGGTACGATTTTATTGTTGAGAAAAAAATAGTTTACTAATCATTCATAATTCATTCTTAACTTTCCTCGAATCTATTGTTTTTCAGGAACAGTAAATTGACACGTAAAAAGTCAAATGCACTATTAAGAAATTTTCATCATTTTATTTCACTCTTTGTCCAAAACAATGCAACTGAGAGAGCAGCAAAATTATTGGAAATTGAAGTACATTTATTCAGGTCCTCTTTCCAATCTATGGAAGGTATAAGGGACAGCTTTGATTCATCTGAATCTCAAATATAAATCTTTATATTCTCTCAGGTTTTAATCCATATTTGCTCTGCAAGAGGTAATTTGCTCATGTAAGAATTTTGCTATGAAAGTCAAGTACAAAATTCACCCAAAGTTTCTCTTTGTATATGAATAAGTTGAATAGTTCAATCAATCATTTCCCTTTTTATTTATTTATTTTTTGAGTGAAGAAATTCCCAGATCTGGAGGAAACCCATGCATTCACAGTTCAAACATAAAAAACTCTTTGTTGGGATTTAAACCCTGTGTATTTTCCCTGAGAAGAAATAAATAATGAAAAAAGCCAATCTTAAGCTATGATTTACAAAAGGTTCATTTACATGAACAGAAAAGTAGGTGTGACGGACCATGATTAAGAAAACTCAGAAATTCACAGAGAAAGATTCACTTGAACATTGAAAAATAAAAATAGAAAATTGTACCTTAAACTTCAGGTGGGGATGTACTGCTTGCAGGATAGCAAAATTGGTAAAAAAAAAAAAAGAAAAAAAAAGAAAAAAAAGTGTGACTGTAATGGCTAAAATCAGAGAGGATATCCCCTTATGTCTTCCCCCAACAGCGCTGCCTGTGGGGGTCCTGGATGGCTGAGAGCTCAGACCTGATAATGCGCAGGGCTGACTTGACCACTCTCTGCGCTTTGTAGTCTAGAGCATTACATCTCCCTTTCCAATCTGTGATACAGCCAGACAGAATGCTCTCAATGGGGTTTCTGTAAAAGTCGGTAAGTGTTTTGGAGACCATTCTGAAACTCCACAGCTGCTAAAGAAAGAGGAGGCTCTTTCTTGTTGCTTTTATGATCACATGTTCCCTGCTCAGATTTCTCACCAATGTTTAACTCTAATAAGAGAGCACAGTGAGCAAAAAGCTGTGTTGGTTTTTAAGCTAGTTTGGCTACAAGTGATGCACTTTGTGCACCAAAATCATAAGAATTTTAAATTGTGTATGTGTGTACAAGGTTTTTGTTAGAGTACGTAGCTTCTCATTTAGGTCAGGGGACCTTCTGAAGGAGCATAACTGAAGTGCAGATCAACCATGAAATTAAAATAGATTTTTTTAGGGGAATACATTTTTCAGAAGTAAAAAGTCGAGTTTCCTGAGGAATGGGATGACAATCATTACCTTTGCACTTTGATAAAAGTTAAAAAAAAATGTACAAGCTGGGTTTTGTAATCAGCTTTGTTAGAAACTCTACTCCTACTTTCAATGACAATGAAACATCCATGACACAAATCCTACATTTCAAAGCACATCTCATAAAGTTAGGATCAGTGACAAGCCTGGGGATTGTTACAATTATTTTGAGATATCATTTGGGGAACAAGAATGTCTTTTTAAAAGGTAATTCATTTAGCTGATGATGACATCTCTCACTTCAGACCAAATTATTCAAAAGACTGATTGCCATTGCCACTGGGGAGGTTAACGCTTATGGAGGGTGTTGGTTTAAAACTGGGTTGAGCTGAGTTCTGCTGGCTTTAAAAACCTTCTCTGTTCAGAAACAAGCCCAGGATTGATCATACTCATTTTTGTCTTAATGACACATAGTATGTTCTTAAATAACAATGCTTTTGTTTTCTGTAATGCTTAGCGCTTGAAATACATAAAGATGTGTATCCTCTGCTGTCAACTTGGTTATTATTTGGACTATGTAGCACTCTTCTTTTAACATGTATGACAGAGTTTGATGTTTCTTCTTTGGGTTTGAAAGAAAGGTTGACTGGTTCCCCAGATGCACAGAACTTACTGGTGAAAAGGTCAAACCACTCTAAATAGTCAATGTATCCGGAGCCATTCCCATGATAAAACTGCTGATAACTCTGTAAAATAAAATCTATCTATCCCTGTGATGCATTGGTGTTTCACCGCCACTGGCGTTAATTCATTACACAAGAACCAGGCAAAGATTACAGCTTTGTATTCCTTGACAATGTCACACCGGCCTGCTCCATCCAGATAATTATGAGTCGAGAGCAGCGGCCTCAGAATGAGAAAGCTCTCTGAGCTCATCTCATTCTTCTGAATGGGCCTCTGTCTGATACTGACAATGAGTGACCTTGTGCTTGGAAAATCGCGCTGAATTAACCATGGAGCAGATATCACTTATAAAGCCCGGCTGCTTTCCTCTTGAGGGGCCTAGAGTCATCTTTCAAAAGTGAATCAACTTAACTGCCTAAATTAACCCCCTTCCCTCATCTCTCACCCTATGTGCCACACAACAAAGATCCTAATGTTTTTTACACCACGTCCTTTTCGGCGATGCGTTAGAAACTGGAAAGGGTGTGATTGTCATCAGTATGAATAATTGATTCTGAAACTGTGGTGGTTATTATTGAGATATTAGGGTATAATCTTTGCAAATTCTCAAGATAGAAATGCTATAATGCTTGGCTTGTTCTTAACCCCTGCTGTCAGTTCTTGATTTATTTTACGTGCAATGATTTTGTAACATTTGTGTTTGTATTTCAAATGTTTTCATCAGTGAACAGCAAAAATATTCAGAGCTAAGAAAAAACGGCGTTTTTGATGAATATTAATAAGCTGTATAGATTAAACCTTGTCAGCAGAGTTCTCGTAACTCTAACCTCGCTGTCATACATCAGTGTGGGTGTAATAAGCACCCTCTGAGGTTCAACTTTTCTCCAAAAACAATTTTATTTGTATGAGAAATAGGTTTTACGCTACAAACCCAGCAAGTGAAAAAATTTGCTTAAAACTAAATACACTTCCTTGACATTTTTATCAAAAGAGAGTTAAAAAATGCAGAGCAAGATTTGGGCTCATAACATTGAGCAGCAATGATTTACCATTTGTACACTGCATTGTCCATTAGCAAAGTTTGCTGATTGGACCACATCTGTTGGTACCACTTCTCTAAACCAGCCTCCCCCTCGGTCTCTGCTTCATCTTCTTCAAGCTGAACCTCGGGGATCATAATGTAAAAAATCACTAAAGCAGAGATTGTACACAAAGTTGCATGCCACTATGAAAAACAAACAAAAAAAATATTTTGTTTTTACTGATGCACTAGTAGCTTAAAACATATGTAAATATAATATGTGATGTGATTATAGCCAGTACACAGTAATTTGCAAATTAATATTGAAAAATGTTCCACTGTATTCTACATTTGAAATTTTACATGGTTGGTATACTCTAGTAGCTGTGTACATTTGATCAGCAGGCATTCAGTGTCTGAGATTATTCACAAATTGATGATATTTAATTCCTGAAAGCTTGTAGATTGAATAATGATATCTTTACCTAGATATGATTATCTCGCCACCTGAGATACAAAACATAGCAACCACAGCAGTAAACGTGGTTGCTAGGTGACAAGAAGGTGAGGCCATCCAAATTTACAGCTGCTCACTTCCGGTTTTTGCTCTTGACAAACAACCCAGCCTACGTCGACTGGGAAGGCCGAGCCTTTCGAATGGCACCCCTGTCGTCTTTCAAAGCTCAGTGTGATGCTTGATGGATCTCTCCAGTGCTCCATGCATAATGTTTAGAAGTTTGACAGCTTCAAGCTCGAAGATTTGAACTCATAAATTTGTCTTCTGTGCATGTTGCAAAAGTTGCAACTTTGTTACTTGTATTTGTAACTTCTAAACTTGTATTCTCACCGACAAGGCCTCTGATTTCACATGCATGTATGAGTTGGTAAGACGAGAAACTAATACAAATCTCAAATTTATGCACATTTATTGATTTAAATTTACAAATTTAGACTCTTACACATACAATTTTATTGACAGCAACCTTGCCACATAATGGATGACAGAGGAGATGAGAGTGTGTGTGGCATGTTAATACGTGGAACTCAAAAGTAATGTGCACCAGACAATATCCCCATGAGTTCATTCATGCTCCTGAAGTTTCCAGCTTGTCGTGTGAGCACACTTGAAGGATTCTTGAGAGGAGGTAATCTCCTTCAAGAGACCTCTCCGTCTGTACAGAGAAATGATTTAGTTTTGAATGTATCCTGTTGCACAATCATAAAAACAAAATGAGAATAGTCTTGTCTCATACTGCCTTTTGTGTATCAAGAAAGTTGGAGATCAAACAGGAGCATAAGTCTGTGTTACTGAGTTTAGATTGCTGAGTGCAGTCTCTGAACTCCCTCGCTGAGACAGCATTACCTTGCTTGATGTGATTGCGGCCACCTATGAGCTATCAAAGATGTTCAATATTAGATGCAACAACTCTTTTTGCTTTTTGTTTGATTTGTAGTTGAGATCTGGACCTTCTTTTGGGTTTTCCCTACAAACATTCAGAGATCTGCAGTAGTAGATGCCAGAGCCATCTGGATAACTTGATAAGAATCCTACAACAGCTGATTGATACTTTTGTTCTCTTCAACTCTGTGCCACCTCTTTAGTTGTTCATGCTTCAACTGCTTTCTAGCTCAGAAAGAAAGGAAAATAATTGTTTATTCTTTTTGCAGTTCCAAATCAGTGCAGGCCACATTTTACACACTGACCGTTTATGACAAGCTGATTGAGGCTGCTTAATGAAATCTGCTTGAACAAAATACAAATTGAGCTAATATTATTGCTCAATTGAACAGTCATTAACAACTGTGGTCATTAATTTGTTTGTTTATTGTTTCTCTGTATTTCTTTTGTTTGGTCATGTGTGATAAATTCAAACATCTCACTCCAAGTCAAGTAATTACTCTTCACAGTAGCAGATTTAATGGAATTATTTTCTCATATGTTTCTCTCTGGGCGTGTGTGTGTGTGTGTGTGTGTGTGTGTGTGTGTGTGTGTGTGTGTGTGTGTGTGTGTGTTGTGTGTGACTGCGCGTCCGATGCCTCCTGCAATGTGTCATGTCTTTTTTTAATTTTAAAGCAGGACAAATTGAAGAAGTCATTGCTTTTTAATCAACATCACAAGCAAAGCACTTATAAAGACATATCTGAAATTAATGCTTTAAGATCAAATTTTGCAGTAAGTTTAAGCTTATGTTGTGAGGCTGCACGGTGGTGTGTCTGGTCGCACTTTTGCATTGCAGCATCCTGGGATTGAGTTCTGGCATGGGGTCTTTCTATATGGAGTTAGCATGCTCTCTTTTTACATGCATGGATTCTCTTGGGGGTACATTAGCTTATTCCTCTGTCCAAAAACATGACTCTTGTGTAAATTAGCCTCTGAAAGTCCTTAGGTGTGAGAGTATGGATGGTTATTTGCCCTATAATTGACTGGTGACCTGCCCAGGATGTACCCTCCCTTTGACTACTGGAGATTGGTACCAGCAACTCTCCAAGGGTAAGTGGATTGATGGCTCAAGTAGGATGTATACGCTGCTCAAGATTGCCGGATTGCTGCACCTCTGACAATGGAAGCGAAACAACATAACATTACAGAAAAACTGTTCATCTCTCATCATCGGTAGCCATGTTTAGTAGCTTGAGCTGTCATAGTAGGCACCACTTTGGGGAGGAGCAATAGAACAGAGAAGAGTAGGGGAAAGGGTGGGGACAGCGCATGCATGAGCTGGATTGACACTATTGAGAAATTCCAACCTGCTTCGATTGGTCGTTTCTGTCTGATCAGTGGTGCATTTCTGCAGATGGCAGTAGGAGCACTGGGAGGAGCCAGAGGAGCTTGATTATTTTTGACATATTATCTGTCTCATTTTATATGTGGAAAACATATTTTAACATTTTAATAAAAGTTACTTACTTACAGCTTTAATGAGAGGATGTTACTCAGCATGACATGCTCTGCGTGCAGGGAAAGGCGTGATAAAGAGACAAAGCTGTTTTCTAGACTTAATATGTGCAGTTTGTTCACCATCTTGGTTTAATCATTGCAGTTTGAACTCAGATAAAAACAATACATAGCATTCTGACAGAGGAGTATGGGACTGATTACAATGAACAGTTAATTAGTAATCTATTGATTTTTGTTCATCCAAATATGTCAAAGTACAGATGCCCATATCTCTTAGTTCGTGGCTACTGGGTTGAAATAGAATCTGTTGGGTGCTGCGGTGGAGCAGCCCATAAAAACATAAAAGAAAGAATCTGCTTATTTTGTCATTATGTACAGAGAGAATAATGGAGCAAAGAGTGCAAGAAATTGCTAAAAATGAGAACCTGCTCAGTGTATTCTACAGACCTATAAAATGTCATAGAATATGACATATAATGGTTTAGCAACCTTGAAAAAAGAGAGTCGTAAGCTCAAGCTGATGAAAACAGTAGAGCAAGGGGCTGAGACTGAAGGGTCAACTCACCAGAGTAACCCAAGTAAGTGACCCATGAAGTGGTGATCCAATATTGTAGAGGAAAAAAAAAATAACACACTGATTAAAATGACTACCTAATAAAATATCACAGATACATTTAGCAGTTTAGAAATAAATGTAACCTAAGTATAATTAGGCTGGAGAGCACTTTACAGTTTCCATCTGGCATAAATCACTTCCTGCCAAGTTTGATGTAGATCATAAATATAGAGCTTCATTCATTTAGAGAAAAAAAGGTGGAATCCTATCCAGCCAGGGATTATGCTGCACCTTAAATGGAATTGGGAAAACAATTAAGTTGTATAGAAATGTAATTTCAGGGTTGAGCGTGCAGGTGTACTTTGCATGCAACCTTCCATGTTAAATGCACTTCCTCTGAGTGAATTAGATGATAACTGAGCAACGTCTGCTTTGTTTGTTCCAAGGTAATAATCTAGGTTTTCCCTCTAAAATCTGAAGAGTGCAGCTGGGTGCTCATGTGAAAATAAAAAAAACAACAACATAAAAAGCATTTCATAATTTTGCATGTGAGTGAATTCAACAGGTAAGGAGAAGCAGTTCTCACTTCCTGTCATCTCTATAACTCAAGAATATCGACCTCCTAACTCAGCTGAGTTAATCCACATAACTGCCTGGAGCACACACAAACAACTCAGGAGGAACCATCTTCTCACTCATCATGTGTGGCCACCCAAAGCCAAACTCTAGATTTGCGGAATGCTGTTGCCTTGTTTTAAGTTCTTTTAATTTTATTGACCATGTACATGCACATATGGACAACATGTGTGCAGACACAGAACGGGTGTTGCTGCATTTTTCTCTGAACTTGTCTAAGTTGTATTCACTTTGCAGTAACACATTCAAAAGTGCACAAAAATTCTAATGTCCAAGGTCAAGCTTTTCATTTGCAAAACAAACAACTCTTAAAATAGATAAGGTATGCACCAAATTATTCTGCTCTCAGTAGCTTTAATGAACAAGGCACGAATATGTTTTGCATCATTATTCACACCTGGACTACAGCGCTCAGGTGCTAACATCTGCACTGTACAGTGAATTTTATTTTTTTGCACTCTATGGAATACATCAAGACAGGGCTGCCAGCATCAAGAGAACCTCATTCTTTCTCTGCTTTCTGCTTTGCTGCCTGCTTAACAAAACAGGTGATGTGAAATAAAGTAGCTTTCCCCCCACCCCCACATCTGAGCACTGCTGCTAATTTTCACGCTCAGTTTGTGGAACCAAAACAGCTTTGACTATGAATGTGAAAGTACAGAAAAGTGATTAGTAGCACCTAAAAATAATAAAAAACCTGGATCCTACACTGTTTTACAAGCAGGTAGATTTTGCTCTAACAAATGTCACATGTATGCATGTTTGACAGCAATAAGTGAACAGACAAGCCTTCCGGTTGTAATCAAAGTCAATTATTTGGTCGAGGATGTCAGTCTGCTCCCCGTAAACGAAGACATTCAAAGAAATTGAGCACTCAGGGAATTTTATAAAAGCCCTAACAAAGGGCAGGCATGGAGTTACTGTCTGAATGAGAAATTGGATTGCTTTGTGTTTCTCCCAAGGCTTGTGTACCAAAAACCTCAAAATATGAGAGTTGTGATAAATAAGGCTGGTTCCAAACTGCTTCTTTTAGGTAACTAAGGAAAGAAAGTCTTCATAAAACACACGGTGGTAATCTTGCTGTAAGATGTTTTATGAATTCATTTAACCCATCGACAGCTCATAAAGACAACATCAAAGATGGATACAAACATGCAATAAATGAAACAGAATTCAAACAAGTTGCAGGGTTTGAATGGTATATTGCACAAATTAGATATGCCCTTTCAGTGAAACATTGTGTGCCACGAATTACAAGCATAGCCGTCTTTTGTGCTAAAAATCACATCTTACTGTGGCTGCAAACCATTACAATAGGCTTCCAAGCCTGATGTGTAGCCCCTGTTCAATTATTGTTTTGATATACCATAAAGACAGTGTTGTATCTTGAATAACAAAAACAACACACCATTGTTACCTGCACATCTATTATGTGTTTATTTTTTTCTTATAACTTTTTAAAATTATACTGAAATATTGTTTGCCCAGTTGCTCAGATCATTCTGTTCCACCTATATAAATTGCTGAGGTCTTCTGTCTCGTTGGCATTTAATATTCTGTCCAAGCTGGTAGATGCTTGGGTTTTATTTTATATTTCATTTTGACAGAGAAATTTAAGTCAGTTAAATGGCAGTATGAGAAGTCTGGAGAACATTTAAAGGTCATGTTAACAAACTACTTAGTACAGAGAACAGCATTCATTAGCAACCTCTTGACCCGACGCTTAAGAACCAAAAATGCATTATTCAAGCCTGGCGAACAACACAGAATGACTTTATTTTCTGAAGCGCGAGCCACTTACACTATTCCCATCGTCTATATTAGTATAAATTGACATTGAAACATATTTGTTTTACATAGTTAAGGTGTAAATTTGACTGTGTTGAGTATTTATTTTCATGTTGTCTTCTTTAGATTTTTGGTCAATATTAAGAAATCAGCAATGGAACTTGTTTATTGTTTTTCTTTGCTTGCTGCTCTTTGTTGTGTGCTGGGATTGTCTTCCCCACCTGTCTCCTTGTTACAGAGACTCTGATACTTGTTTCTTCCACTACAGCAAGCCTCCTCTATGTGACCCCACCACCTGCAGAAAGTAATGTTGGAATCTGGTACTGAACAAGTCGGGTGGCAGGCGAGGGAAGAGGCCTTTCTGAACATCATAGGGACATGGAATGTCATCTCCCTGGAGGGTAAGGAGCCAGAGCGCTTGTATAAGTTTGAGCCATTTGGTGGCTCCATTTGGAAATTTTCCAACTATATCTAACTGAGAGGAGACTTCGGCAAAGAGCCAGAACTTGTTGGAGAGATTATGTGTCCCATTTGGCTTGGGAATGTTTTTGGATCCCCCAGGAAGATGAGCTGGTAGAGGACACTGGATGTGCGGGCCGGCCTCAGTGACCCGATCTCAGAAAAGCTGAAGACAATGGATGGATCTCACATCACTTTCATATATGATCCTCTCTGTCCCAAAGGTAGGATTTGAAATAGCAATACCATCTAATTTTCCTAAAACTTTCTCTACGATGGTGTATGTTTGTAAATTCAGTAATCACTGACCTAAAAATTTATATTTTACTGTAAAGAAAGAAAAAAATAAACTGAAATTGCTCAACACTTGTTATTGGCAGCATTTACATTATAGGTTATGTCCATCATAACGATTTGAAATGCCGAATCGTAATCCTGTTAGTTCTACAATGTGCTTACATCAATGCATGCAGTTTATGCACATAGTATTTTTCTACATACTGACAAACCAGAATTTTCAGAACATACCACTTAGATTCTGGGCACCAAAGGAGGGTTTTTGTTCATAAACATATAATAGAGCAGTGAATCCTCTGTTCACACTGGATATAAATGTCCACAAACTACACAATTGCAGCTCTTTGTGATATAAAAAGAGGGAAATATTCAAATCTGTCTCCACCTTTAATATGACACCTCTTGTGTATAATTTTATTGAAAAAAAGCTCTTTGTAGGAGTATTAATAATAATAAATCAAAAGCTGATACAACCTGTTAGCCGAGGTGTGAACATTCTTAAACCACTACCTTACTGAACCAGCTTTTGATTTAATTCAACCATTCAGCTGGCTTTTGCTTCTCTTTTGTCATCAGTTATAGTGAATCTGACTAACTGTAAATAAAGCTGACATTTGCTCATTTGTAACCTTTTTGCTTGATGTTTCTCCGTAATTGTTCAAAAGACAAAGAATAGTCCAAGAGGTTGCCAAGACAACAAAATTGGCAGAGCTGCAGGAATTTGTTTTTGTTCTGCCTGTCTTAGTTGCAGGGTTTGGATATTTGTGCAAAAAAGGTTGTTTCAGGTTTTTACTTTTTTTATTTTTTCTTCTTGCAGATTTGGTTATTTGTCAATTGAATTGTTTATAATAAGCAACAAATGAGGTAGAAACAGTTATTAAATGATTGAGCATGGACAATTTTATTTTTTGTGTTACAAAATTGTAAATTTTCATTACAATCACATTTTAATAAACATCTGTCAGGATTTTTGGTTGTTTGAGTTGGTTTGGGGTTTTGTTAAATTCTGTTTCGTAGTTCCTTTTTTGACAAGGTCAGTTTTGTTTCTGTTCTACTTTAGTTCAGTCCTTCCTCAGTAAGTTTTGTTTATTATGTTTCTTCCTTATGTCATATGTCCAGTTGTTCTTTGTTACTCCACTTTAATTATGTCTCTTTGGTCTAGTTATTCTTTAGTGTTATATTTTTTTTAGTCCCCTGTGCACTCTCCCTTGCCACCTGTGCCACTTTCTTTCTCTTTCTGCTCAGTCTGCTTTCTGTTGGCTCCCCGCACACCTGCAACCCGTTCCTAATCAGCCATCTGGTCCTTGTTCAGTAATCAACCTCCCCAGTATGTATACAACTCATACTCAGTTCCTCCTTGATGGTTCCCACTGTTAAGCCCTGTTACTTCCCTGTTTTAACATGTGTTTTCCCCGTATCTCCTTGTTTGTGTTTAGAACATTTGTTCTGAAACAAATATCATGAAAACACTTCCACCCTTGCCTAAATTGGAGAATATATATATGATTGAACTGAGCAATTCTATATAAAACTACATTTCATATTTTTCTGACAATTTGTTATGTGATCATATCATTAGCGCAATTGCTGTTATTAATAATTCAGTTTTTTAGAGTTATACATGAGACAAGTGTTTCCAGTTTTTCAGGTTTATATAGTGTGTGGGGAAAAAATATAAATGCTTTTGACTTTTAAAAATTAAATCTAAAGGGAGTTTTCCTTTTCTAAGAAGCCAAAAGGGTGTGTGGAGGGTAATCAATTCCAGATCCATGAAGAGGTTTCAGCAAATGTTAAAAATCTGGCCCCCTGACTACACTTTTAGAAAATGTAGCCATGTTTCTCACCTTTATAATGCACAAGGTTAGAAGGTCACAGTGGAATTTCCATTTCTGTAAGCTTTAAGACAGTAGCAACATAGGGAAAGGTATCCACACCAATTACTTTGACTCCCAAGGGATCTCTTAAATTCAACTAGGTAAAAATGTGATGAATTGTGTGTGTGCGTGTGTGTGTGGGGGGGTGTTTTTTAAAAGTGATGACATCTCAAATACCTGCAGATTACTTATTTCATGAATGGTACTAGAATTCAGTTTAAATAAATTAAACTTTGGAATACAAATACTGAAAATCTTAATTTTCAGAAGGATTAACTGTATTTTCTCCCACTTAATGTATGTATACCGGTTCAGGATGTTCATCAACAGATTTTGCAATAACTCGCTTAACAACAATATGGGTGATTAGAAATAGGTGATAATGGTGCTGAAATGTTCTAAGCTTAATACAGAGCCCTTTGAGGAAAAAAACCCTACTTAATTTATAAACAGAAAGCCAAATTTAAATCTTGCTTCATTTCTTTCTTGTGTTGCATTATTTATGACGGGTTACAGAAAAATCAATCAATACACTCAATGCCATCCCAATATAAACTGCAGAGAGCTGCAACACAACAATATTCACAGAAAAATAAACAGTTAGTATGCATGATGTTGCTAGTGTTGCGGGTGAGTAACTTTCTTGTATAAACTGTATGAGCATGACAGGGTAAAAAATAAAATAAAAAACAACAAAACCCATTCGGTATGAAGTAACATGGCACAAGGGAGAGATGTTGCATATTCTTCAAGGCTTTGAGTGAAAGCTGTAATAGAGGCATTAAATGTATCTGTTACATGACATTTTGTCAGCAGGTTTTGTCAGATTGTCCTAAGGGAGTCTTTTTGTGACCATCCCAGTTAGAAAGCCGTGAAGCTATCTTAAGTGCAGGATCAATAGTTTTTGTGAAACCTTGCTTGCGTGTTTATATTTAAACTTTCCAAGGCGCTGCATTTTTTTAAAGAGTCTTGCCAAAGGTTCAAGGATAAGCTGTGGATAAAAAATATATTAATTATTGAAATGATCTAATTTTTCCCTAACTTTTCTGCTCTCTAAGGATCCTTTTCTTCAAGTAGTTTTCAGCACACAGACACAAATCAGGCATTTTTTGAAGTTTATTATGTTATTAGGGCACACCAACTGACCTTGATGTTTCCTTGGAACATTTAACCAACCCCAAGGTGGCTATTACTGTGATGAATATTCGGCACTGCTGACAGCGCCATGGCTTATTTATTTACCCAGCGAGAGGTAGCTCGCTACCTCACCATGACCTCACGCTGTGTCTTCCTCCCTCATTTGTCAACTTACACCTCCTCTGGTGGCCATGCGGCGCCATCGAAGAGAGGGGTGTGAACGTAACGCGTAACTGAGCAAGGTAGCTGTAATGCACCCGAGATACACATAAACAAAGGTAGAATGCTGATGTGGCTAATTATTCTCAGACTTCTTAATCCTTCAGCTTTGTTTCACTTTTCATGTTTGCCATCATGTGGTGTTGATGGATTTGGGTGCTTTTTATCTGTATTTCCCTGGATGAAAAACACTCTAAACCATGATAACGTCAAAATAGCAGGCATCTAAGCTCTTTGTGTGGGACTCGCAGTAGGATCAATTAATTGTGCATCTTATTATGCTAAAGGTAATAATTGTATACAGTTAGTTTATGAAAATAAGTTGTTCTGTCCACTCATCTGAACTTGAAGTAAATTACAGCAACCTCCATCCTTGCAGAACTGTGAAAAAACATAACAAAACAAATATTAAGCAACACAACAGGTGGATAGCTGGATTTTAAACATAAAGTATAACATCCAGCCATATTTTGGGAATGAGTTAATGTTTTTTGGTGTTAGGAAAAAGAGCCGTTTCAAAATCCTCCTGATTGTTGAGTCATTGTTGGTCTTGACTTGATCTTGGGTAGGTGGTCTTGACTACAACTCTGCTACTGGCTCCTCGGTTGCATGTCCTCCACCTCACACCTTCTTTCCATCCCCTTTCTGTTGGATTTCAAAATAAATGTCACTAGTGGCAAAAAATATATTAATTGCTATGTTAGGACAGGAGACAAGCTGTGTCCATCCCTGAAATTATGATGCATAGAATCACATATCTAAGTCTAAACTATGTTACAGAAAGTAAACATAATCAAAACATGCTTTATCTGTGGCATAGTTTATTTAAATGACACATTTCTAATGTATTAAAATTAAATACGATTGGTTCACTTAATGATATTGTATTAGGGATTAGGTAATGCATTCAGCAAGTACTTTTACTTTTAATACCCCGGTATTTTTAAAAGCCAGTACTTTTTTACTTTTACCTAAGTACAAATAGTAATGTGGTACTTTTACTTGAGTACATTTTGGTCTGCGTAGTTGTACTTTTACTTAAGTACAATTTTTGAGTACTTTCTCCACCACTGTGTGACAAGCACATTTCAGTTCAGACGAATGTAACACAATGAAAGAGTTTAAATAATGTGATCAGATTCTTTGCTCATTTGAAGTTTTATAACTGAATGGATGAGTTTCACGGAAGGGTAAGGAAATTAACACCAGCAAGCCAGAAAGGCTAATTTGCAACAACAAACAGCATGTAACCTTAATTTAGTGCTGACACTTTTTGTGAAGAATTCAAAAGATGTAGTACATGATAAACAGTGATGATTTACTAAAACTTAATTTTTACAGACTTCGGTTTGTTCTTGAAGGTTTGCTTAATTTTGTACATTTTGAAAAAATATCATTACTTCAATAACCTCACAGTTAATATGAATTTCTTTTTAGCGTATAAAATCTTCACTTAATGACATGTTTCACATATTTCTATCAGTATCCTAATTCAGACACAGAATTTTATTAGACATGTGGAAGGCTCACATTACATGAGTGTATTTAAAATCATCTTAATAAGTTTATTCTCTTTTTCTTCCGTGCTAATGATTTTAATCTTGCCGTAGAATACAAAGACAGAAAGCACATCAAATAAAAAAATACTTGTTAAAATACAAGCTCTTAATGTGCTGCAGTAAAGTAAATCTGAAATGGATCAAAGTTTTCAGGGTTTATAAAGAGCTGTATGCAAGGAGGCATTGAATTTTTATTTTACTTTTCAGTTCTAACAAGTCCTTCAATCCACTTTTGTCTCCATGGTAAATGTTCCTTATACAGATCCTCTTTAGGCAGGAGTGAAGTCCTGATAAGTCTCTCATCTTTCTTTACTGATCTCTATAGGGAGCTTTTAGGCAGAGACAGCTCAGCTAACATATAAAACTGAGATGATGCTGGGAATGATGTTTTCTTTACTGCCTCTACAATCTAAAATGTAAGTATAGTTTTTTCTTTTAGGTGCTGTTATTCCTTTTTGAATATGGAGGTGGTGTCAGTTGCCATTGGCAACTCTTTGGGGATGCCTCTCCCTTAACGTCGGACTACACAGCACTGGAGATGATTCAGTGCTCTTCCACAGGTGTGTTTATATGCAGTGAGTTGTCTTGTTTCTTTTATGGGAAAGGGTTGCGTTTGGTGGAAAAGTTTCAAATCATCAGTTTAAGCAGCAAGTGACTTTGAACACAGCCTGCCTCCTTCAAAACCAGACTGTAAGGCAATGGACGCAGATTTTCACAGGATGGTTTGTTGACCTTTACAACCTTGAGCTGATCTTTTCCACATGGGATACTAATTCATGATCAATAAACAATCAGAAGCTTGTCTCCATGCTTTGTCCATCAAACATGTTTTCATAGAAAGCAATCACTTTGCAAATCATTGTTTTATTTGCCTTCATATAACCTTAACGTCACCCACATCAAGGTTTCAGGTTGCTTCTGTAAAATCCATTTAATTAACCTTCCAGCGCTTTATGCATTTTTATTGGGTTGAAGGAGGTTCATTGTATCGATTATTTCGCTTATATACATACTGGCACCGTGCATATGCTTAATGCTGTGTAAAATTAAACTGTTTTTAAACCATTTTTGGTTTGAGTAATTACTTTAAGATCTTCTGATAATTGTCTTTTGATCTTATAAGTTTGTAGAGCATCTTAACGATTCTACAGTGAACCCATTTCAACTGCAGCATCTTGGAGGACAACAAGTAAAAAAGATCAGTCAAGCAATCCCATAAAGATGAATCCTGTTGTAGATATTTTAATATTTGGCATTCACATAAAAACTGAGCAGCACATGACATTCTGCTCTAATCTTACTGCTGCAGAGTAGGATTCATGGATTGCTAAATCAAAGAATGTCTGAGCTGAAACCAGGCTCAAAATGTCATGTTCCTGCAATAGAGACATAATAAAAGGATTCAGTGTTCTTCCAGGCCTTTCTCTAGATTGCTTCTTGAGAGCATAAAACTGATCCATGTCAATTACTTTCAGCTTCAAAATGCCAGCAGCAAATACAAAAAAAAAAAAGCCAGAACATCTGGTGGCTTGATACATTTTTTTAACTCAAACTTCAAAAGTTGAAGATTTATGATTCCTTCCTTAATCACTGCAAGGAAGAAATTAGGGATCTCTTTTAATAATAGACATCTCAAAAAAAGAATTTTCTTATGCTGTATATGGTATTCTACTCATTTGGTGACAAAATCCGTTTCTTTGTAGTTTAGGCCTGACTTTAATCTTCCAAGATTAAAAGTAAGAATTCTGAGAAATATGACTTAATTCTTTTTTTTTTTTTCCAATGGCCTTAATCATCTTCAAAAAGGACAATGACCCTTAGCATGCAGTCGATTTAGTCAAAAAGAGACTTAAAGATTAAAAAAAAATAAATCTATGTTCTGAAGTAGCCATACAAAAGCCCTTCAAACTGTGGGCAGATCTGAAAAATGTTGTGGTCTTAAAACCTTAGACCCCATTCACATGGAGACAATTTTCGGTGTATCCGTAAAAGCTTTTTATCGTTTAGGCTGTGCATCGACACACATTCAAAGTCCTGGGAGATCAGAAACGATCATCTTTGGTTGTATGGTGTATACATTTCAGAATCCATTTCCATGTTCCCATGTGGACACAATGACGTCAAAGCTCCATCTCTGTCCAGCATCTCTGTAATGTTACAACCCTGCAGATTGGCCTGGCGTTTCTACTGCATCATTTTCTGTAACGCTGCATCCTGTCATGTTTGCGCACATGACAGGATCATCATGATACATATTTTGTTAAGCAGGTAACATGTCTTTCCCAGATCAGGCTACTTTATCGTGACATTGTTTAATATAAATATGTGCATCACTCATGGAAATATTATCATGTAACAGAAGTCAGACATAACCACTCAAAATATAACTTCATAGGCAACTGCTTTATGAACTTATATTTTGAGTTTTATGCAAGTGCATTTTTGATACTCTTTGTGCTCTTGATTCAGAAAAAAGATGAGATGATGCCGTGGTGACAGGGACTGTGGTCAACACCACAAAATACAAGTCACCTCTATCAGACCTTAAATGTTGCTTTATTTTTTATCAAAAGTATAAAAAGAAAAAAAAACACACGCACACACACCTAAACACACACAGACATGCTTTTAAAACACAAAACAACACAAAGTTTAGAAAAATCTGATGCTGTGCAAGGCACCCCATACATTGAGAAAGCCTATTTAAATATTAACCTCACAAAGCACAGGCAGCTTCTTACTGAGTCTGCCAATTGATTTCTGCTTTACATGTTTAAATTCAAAGCCAAGAGGGATTGTTACTTTTGCTATAAATCGTTTGGAATCAGCAAGTCCATAAGGATAGTTTATAGGGACATTTGTCAAGGTTAATAAATCAGTGTGTTGTTCCTATAATTCTCAGACACACAACATAAAAAAACAAGTGGAAAAAAAATATGTCACTGCTTTTATATTTTAGGATATCATAATTTCAGTCACACGGTTGTGTCAAATTTCTAAGGAAGATATGTTACTCCGAAATAAAAGGTGACCCAGATTAAAAAACTTAATGAACATTTAGGTTGGATGTCTTTATGCTAAGACTGCTTTTAGAAACACCCTACTTTACAGTTTCATTTGAAGTAAGCCAGTCAGTAGAACAAGATGTTTTGAGTCTTGTCTTTTGAGCCTTTTCCCCTTAATGTTTTTGAGGCTAGGTTTTGTACCAAATATATTGACCTAAATATTCACTTTATGAGCATAAAGCAACACTCACACAATCTGTCAGAGGGGCAGGGGGAGAGGATCTCATTAATATGTAAATTCAACCACTCCTCCAACATCTGTAGCATGAATGTAGTAAACGGAGACGTTTTATCAAGATTTGATATGCAAATTGTCGCAAAACTGCGGCTTCAAATTTACTTAAAAAACTTTAAGAGACAAGTTTGTTGTTCAAAGTCCTCATTTAAAACACAAGCCAAAGAAATGGCACAATTTAAAACTCTGCATGCATAAAAACTGAGTCTGTATTTCACATTTTTTCCATATATTTTTTTTCAATTGCTATGACCCTCTTCTCATTTTTTGATAGCGGTTCAGTGCGACTTGCTCCATTTATAAGAAACTCTTTACCAAGCTGCCGAAACTCAATAAATTATTCTGTCAGATTGCCGCATTTGAATTTCAGCTCCCTCTTCTCTCACTTTCAGATATCTTCTCCTCAGTGCCAAGCTTTCGCTCTCCCCACCATTGCAGCACTTTCTTAGTCTCACATTCACTCGCTCTCCTGCTTCACACAAATTCCAATTTCTCATGGCAGGCAGCAGGTAATATCCAAAGGTACTTAAACATAGTTTGATAGTTGGTGTGGCCAAAAGTGAAGGCTGGATTGCTCCAAAATGGCATCAAAAAACCTTAGTAATGGTAGGCAGGGGAAAACAGGACGACTGGTTCCATTTCAAATCAAGTCGGTGTGGAAACTTATTGGCAAACACATTACTTTAAGTCTCCTTTTCTCAATCAATTCACTGGAAAGCTAAAAACCAATCTGGAGCATGACAGCTCCCACGAGACCTGATTGATGAGTCAGAGTGGGAATGTGCATATCCAAGCAAGGTTTGGTTTATATGTCCTCAAATTCCATTGGGTGGAAAATGTGGATTGAGTGAGGCCGTCATGGATTTGGCATCGCTAACTTTGGGGCAGATTGCAGAGAGTGAATTGATGCTCAGTGGAGGGAATGTGACAGTTCATCTGAAGGAAGAATGGAAGTGAGAGGAAAAAAACAAACAGGAAGATCTGTTTAAAGACTGACAGTGCCACAAGCATGAATGACCTACAGGATATAAGGACTGATTGATGTTGTGTCAATGTTTTATTGTCATGAAGTCCTTCCTTTCTCATGCAGACACATTTAATAAGATCATAGATCAGTTTATTTTCTGAAAACACAGGTTGAGAGTGGAGTAGGCACATACAGGTATTCATAAAAAAGACAAAGATGGTTATCTAGAAATCAGTGCTATAGGTATTTTAGAGTGTGAAAAAGAAAGTGCTTTAATTTCCTTTTATTTATCTGTATTTCTGATTGGTGTACAATATTCTTTATTTGTTAAAATGCAATATGTTGCTTTGCAAACCAATTCATCTTGAACCTTTTCATATTCTGTCACATTACAGCCACAAATTGTATATATATGACAGTATTTCCTAACTTGCCTCTGATGCTGGGTTTAAACAAGAATTTTGTTCCAAGTCCTAATGATTTTGGTGTGCCCAGTTGTGAAAGCTCCATGTATACGGGGATCAACGCGATGAGATTCAAAGTGCCCTGCTGTGCAATTAACAGTCACATTATTTATTTGTGATGCCATTAAAACATTAATGTCATTTCATTAATGTTTTAATAGTAAAGAATCAGTTGACCAAATGGAAATTACACTTCAGTGCTCCATGAGCGCTCGTAAGCTTTCAAATAATAAATTCAATAAATCAGTTGTTTCACTTTCAATTTCAACCACTGAAATCTTAAAGTAAGTAGCTATGTACATATCATGGTGTATTCCGAACTGTTTTTCTGTAATTTCTGCAACATTTCAATCTCATGTCTATTGATTGTTATTTTTAAGATTATGTTGCTGTGACTTATACTGTATTCCAGTTTTACATGACATGTGAAGGCTGCAGCATTCATATGGAGGAATATTTCAACATGTTCAAATAGTCTGTGGTGGGCTGATTATATCTTCCAATCACATTGTATGTCTGCAAAATGTGTAGGAGCGCTACGTGAAAACACAATTTGCTTCAGGACAAGCCGCCAAAATTGCCAATGAAGGCATTATTCTGTCGATTAACTTTACAGTTGCAAAGTTGTGGAGCAGGTTAAAGCAGAGCTAGGTTAGGCTGTGCAATATTCAGAGCTCTGAAAACAGAGAGGATAAAAAGTCATCCACCCAAAAATACAGAGCAAGTCCATTAGTCAGAGAACCAGTAAATAGAAACTTGGCAATACTGGAAGAGCTGCTGAGATCCAACACTCAGGTGAGAGAATCTGTTTTTTACTGGACCTTTATGAAAAAGTAGCAAGACGAATGTGAAACATGTTGGTTCCTGCATTACGCTGTGGGCATACTTCTTTTTCCCTCACAGGGATAAGGAAGATGGTGAGAGTTGATGGGAAGATGGAGGAAGCTTAATACAGGGAACAGCTGGAAGAAAATCTTTAAGGATGAAAAAGAATTGAGAGTGGGGTTGATGTTCACCGTCTGGCACGGCAGCAACTCTAAAAGGAGCTGCAGTGAGATGGCTTTGATCAAAGCATAATAATGTTTTAGAATGGCCTTGTAAAAACTCAGACATAAAAAAAAAGTCAAAATCTATGGTGAAGCTTAAAAAAATGCAGTTTACAATCCATTTTCATACAGTAACATTCAATAGTGGCTAATTTGCAAAGACGAATAGACAGAATTTTCTATCTGGTCTTGCAAAAGCAGACAGAGATGTCACATCAAAACGTTTTGCAGCGAAAGTAAATATTCAGGGAAGTTAATATAGAATGAGATTTTTTTTTTGTTTTTGCTTGAAACGCCTTTTATTTAAAACCGTTAAAAAAACATGTCGCCACACAGAGAGACAGTCAGAAATGTGCATGCTGGGGACAAATGCACCTACCCACGTAGAGCTACTAGGTAGCGGCACGCCACCGACAACTACTGTGCATTAAGGGGCAACTCTTCCGGGCAGTGGTGCAACTATACATTATTCAGGTGGATGCGAAAACATAAATCGGCGCCCCCCCCGGGTGAAGGAACGTCAGGGAGAAGGAGCTTGTCGCCCCCTCCAGACGGTGTTTTGGCGCCCCTTCTGGTGCTGCGCCCCTATGAGTTGAATACGCTGCATACCCACTTTTTGCGCCACTGTTTCCGGGCCGCCGGAAAACCCCAGATAGCCACGGAGCACTGTACCGGCATTCTCCGAAAGTTTCACCACATCCTGGGCTGCAATCTTCCAGACATCTACGCTGCACACCATCGGCAGACGGTAAATGAAACACAGAGCGTTTCGTTGAGCCCAAGAAGCCGTATGAGGGGAAAAAGCCCCACCCAGACATAGCCACATTCAGGCGGTTGCCGAAACCAGAGTGCAAAGCTGTGGTTTCGCAGAGTGAGTCCAAGGCAAATACAGCCCCTGTACTCACTGCTCGTGCAGCCGCTTTAAATCCACAGAGGTGCTCCTGATCCCAGAACCGGATTGCCCGGTCCTTGAGGTCCTTGTCCTTCAGAGGCCCCGGCCTGATTTTGGAAAAATACAGCTGCAGCAACTGCGGATGAAGAGAAGCAAAGACGGTTGAAATCGGTCAAGCAACACGGCCAGCGGTCATGCTTTGAACCACGCCACAAAACCAATCTTACAGCAGCGTCGTCGTCCATCAGACCAAAGGATGTGGCTGGCTTCCCTTTTGGCGTTGGCCTGTGAACCACAATGACAAAGTTGTGGTGGCCACTTTTTAGCCTTGGAAACAAGAAAGGGCACTTAATGAGAAAAAAGAGGCACATTCACAATGGCAATGGCAATTCTTCCAGACTCGGAGGAAGGCGTTTTCCTAACCCTCAGGTTCTCCACTGTTGCAGGGCTAAGTAGCAGCTGGAGGATCAGGATGGCTTCAAAACCTTGTTCTTTCAACCTCCGTGACATGCCATCCTTTCTCTATGTTTTTAATGATGCCATTTATGTCCTGCTGCATCTTCAACAGGACGCTCGGATAGTCTGGAAGGACAGTGTCGCGGCCGATAAGCTTCGGGTGGGAACTGCATCACGGCAACAGAAAAATCACAAAATCGGTTACATTATTTCACGTCAACACCAGTGACTGCTTGGATAAAAAGATGATGGTCGGGAGCTTTGCGCTCTCTTGCCTTTTTCTGTGCTTCGCCTCCCTCAGCTTTGTGGCCGTGGACCTGAACCCCTGGGCAAATGTGTCGCAGACAGCAGCATCCTCTTCCCCCCACAGCTCTTTTGCAAAATTGGCCAAGCGCAGCATGTTCCCCAAATATTGTCTGATGCTCGTGCTAATTTTTGCCAACTGCAACTTTTTTTACGTAGTCCTCCACCTTTTCTGCTTTCTGGAGGAAAGCCGCAGTCACCCCAGAAGGCCTCCTGGGACGGCTGAAGGTACCCGAGCCACCGGCACACCACAGAAATCTAAGGGAAGGACAGGTTTGAGCCCAGAGACAACACCCCCGCCCCAACACACACACACGTTCAGAATGTTGGGAGGCAATGGAGACAGAACCTGTGTACCGCAGCCTTAAACGGCTTGCTGGATTCTTGCAAGACAAGAAGTCGTGCAAAATTTTTCAAAGAATTTTCACCTCCTCCTTTTGTGTTTGCGATTTTACATTTCTCTTTTAAATGTTCCGCAAAGCGCTGTATAATGGGATCATCCCTATATGTTTTTTTATAGAGCCCCATGTCTTTTGCGGCCCTGTGAACACCTTTCGGTGTGGTGGCTCTGCAACAGAGAACCCTCTTTGTCCTCGCCACTCAATGTTGCCTCCTGCGCCCCTGCGGCTTCCCGCTCCTCTTCCCTGGGAGAGAGGAGCGCTCTCGAAGCCTCTGCTGACGCCCTCAGAGCCGAAAGCTCGTCCTCCTCTGGCAAGTTCAGCACTATGAATTTGTCGTCAAGAAGCCATCGGAGAAGGCTGCACCTTCCCACCAGTTCTGGACACCACTGCAGTATTTTACAGTAGTCCCACAACCGGCTCTTCTTGGTCCAGGTCCTCTGCGACGCCCTGGCTGCTGCTAACGTCTCTTTTCTGGCCTCATCAGACTGACCTGCCATGCACTGCCTCGCTAAATGAGTAGAGATGTATCTCTGGGGCTCTTTGCATATCGGGCAGTGTATGACGCAGCGGTCAGCTCTCCTGTGGTACACGACAGCAAGAGGACAGGGAGAAAGACAAAAAGGGGAAAAAAGCACAGGAAAAAAAGGGAAATGGCAAGGACTTTAATTACATGTATGCCACGAGAGGTGTGCATTGATCAAAACGTACAGATACGATACGAAATGATAAGCTGTCACGAATTTGGCTTCAAAAAGGTCCCTCCTGAAAGTCCCTACTTCCAATCAGCAGGCCTCATCACGGGGCCACCGGAGCTCTTAAGTTTGCTACTTTGGCATGGCTCTCACAAGTGTCTAAGGCAGCACAGCCACAAAAACGATCCGACTAAACAAAGAACAATTAAGAAATAATGAGAAGGAAGAACGATTTTAAAAAGCACAGAACACTGTGGAAGAAGAACAACATGATCGAAAAGTCGAAGCATATTTATGTAGCAAGTTGCAGCAACGAGGCAGTTCAGAGTGCTTCACATGCATAGACCAAATGCACAAATCACTTCTACAGACTAAAGTCAACACTGATGCTGTGTATTTGCTCCTGAGCAGAATTGCTTTCCCTTTCCATCTTTTCACAGTCATTGCAACAACAAACTGAGTAATTTGAAAAAGTTAGAACCACTCAAACTGCTGTTGAAGTCACTGTCAGACTTAGACAGCCAAATCTGAAAGGGGAAAAATATTTAAAACGGATTCAACATAGTGTGTATTTAACTGCGTTGTCAGACATCTAATGAGGATGAACAAAGAATTACATTTTCCACCGGCCACTGGGTTTCCTAAAGACATGATGCGAGGAAGAAGTGGGAAATATCTTTAAAGAGAGATGGACTCACTGCACAGCACAGATGAATCTCACATCGGATTTTGGACTCAATCTCAACATGTATCCAATAAATCTTATTCAGTATTAATCATTATTTGTGTTTGTATAGTTATATAAATATCTTTATTACTAAATAATTTATTAAATAAATTATGAACAGCTGTGTGCTTTGTAATATGCTCATCATACATCTGTACCTGGGTGGTTTTACATAGAAAACATGGTTTACATAAAGTAGCTGTAAATTCCCGCCCGTTTTGGGCCCTTGAAGACATCTAGGCCCCGTTTCCCCGTTTTGTGTGCTTTATTCTGTTTTAAATTAGAGTAATAAAGTACATTTTTAATATTGTGAAAGAATGTATAAATAAAATATATTTTGTATACTATTTCTGTTTCATCATTCTCAGCCAGACCTACCTGGGCATTATTAATTGGGAAAGTCTAGATCACTTGATATTTCAGTGGTCTACCAGTTGGCTTTAGGGCCACGTCCTCAGTCACAATCCGGGTTCTTTGCCCCGTGTTACACATCAATATCAGAATATTTCCTATTCTATTGTTAAAGCCACTAAGCATATTTAGACAAAGGGGAAAATATAAGATGAGGTTAGGTTTGTGAGAATATCAAATATTGGGGAGCATTTAATTTGCATAATTGTTAACATATGTAGGAGCAATTTTTTTCTCTTTCTGTCATCAGACATTGTAATGTGCCAATTCAGTTGTGTACGTATTGGCCTTTTTTGGAGAGATGGAGAGAAAAGAAGAGAAAAAAGAAGTGCTAAATTGCGTGAGCAGAAAAGATGATTTGCTGCTGATATTTTTAATCAATATTTCAATATGTTTATTTTTTATCCTTTAAATATCCCACATATCTGGCAAGCAATGGCCTCTTTAATTGTGTCTGGGCCTCCAGCTTGCCACAGTGGCCGCAAACATTTTTGTTTGACAGTTTGCCCCTACTTTTCAAACATGCTAAATATAGATGCAAAAACAGCACCTGCAATCTAGTTCAGGTTAAATAAATCGCATTGTGGGTGGTAAGTCATTAATTATGTATATCCTCCTCTTATTATTTAGCCCTGTCTGATTATCAACATATGTTTTGCATATTCCTGAAGGCAGGAAAGCTAAATGTTTTCTGCCTGCTATTCTCCTCATTTTTCTTTACGCAACCTGTTTGAATGTTTGTAGCTTAGGTTGCATATTCACCACGTTTTTATACCTGCATGTGTTGCACTAAATACAAATTCAGGCCACACTTTTCAGATTTGCTGTTAAAAGGAAAAAAAATACACTTGTGAATTATTTTTTTATTGGTTCATCACATAAAATCTATCTGTTTTCATTTAGAAAAAAATGTAAAAAAAGGACGTTGAATACTGCCAACAGTGCCACTGGCATTGCTACAACTCTTACTGTAAGCAAATGAAGTCCTGCCAAGTATCAAGGACAGCGGGTGGATTGGCAGATGTGGGCACAGCGAAAAAAGGAATGTCTGCTTTTGCTAACTGTTGTATCTATTCAAGCAGTGTAGGTGCAATGGAGAAGCAGAGTACGGTTTGTTGAGCCCCTTATGAGAGACAAATGGAGCCGGACGGGAACGTGATTTTATGTGTTAACAATTTAGAACCTGACAAAAAGGCTTTCAGCCTTACTGGAAATTCCTCAGGTTCCCTAATTAAGACACTAAATACTGAATGTTTTTTAAAACCCATTCTTGGTTTCAGCTCTAAAAAGACCTGAAGGGTTTGACAAAACATACCAACTTTAAAAAATTTTTTAAAACTAGTAAAACACCAAGGAAGGTTAAGCTTACAGCTTACAGCTTTTTTTTGACTCATAAAACACAGATGCACTTACAGGCCTGAGTTTATTAATCACTGTACAGCAGACCTGCTGTAAGACCTGCATCAATGACAAAGATGCCATCTTTCTCATTGTTCTTTTGCAGAAGAATGGCAATAAGCTGGATGTAATGAATAATTGAAAAAAAGTACATTTGTGTGCAGGTAAGTCTGCTGTAGAGAGAGTGGAGGAGTGACTGCACTAATCAGTGGGAGGTCCTCTGGGATTGCTCTGCTGGGGCAAGGACTTCTGAATGAGAGAGAGCCAAAAAGAAAGGGCAGACTGACGGGAAGGGGAAAGAAAGAAAAACCTAAAACAATGTATTTAAAAAAAAACACACTGGCATGAAAGTCTAAATAATGAAATGATAGTGTGAGCAAGGGAGAACGTCAGAGGCAGAGGGAGATAACAAAATTGAAAGACAAAGAAGCAGTGTGGAGGCACATTTCATGGATAGCATCTTAAGTGAGAGGTGTGAGCATAAGGACTGAATAATGAAACAAAGATTTGGTATTAGGTATGCCAGGTAGGTCTTTGTTGGAGGGCTCTTAGAAATATTTAAAAAGGTTAGTGTATGAATAAACATAGCTCATCAAGGTCCTTTAACACAGAGAGAAGAAAGAGGTCCTAATGAATAATAAAGAGTCAGTGTGACAGCGGAGCTAGCCTTGCACTCTGAAGCCATCCCCCCACACACCCATAACACAGTAATGGAACACTTCCTACAGGACTTTCTAGCACAAAGGACAAAGGCATAATCATTAAAATGGGGAGCGGGGAGGAGTCAATATCGCAAAGAGCAGTTGTTTTTCATTGTGCAGGATACAGATGGACTGCATATTAGGATCTTGGTGTTCCCATTAGAGATTCCACTGACACATGTTTGCACAGCCCTATTCAACTGCTCCCAAGGTCTCTGTTACATTTCTGTCACACTCATGTAGGACACTGAAACAGTGAGAAGAACAGAGACGGAGATATGAAGGAGCCTCTGACGACTCTGAGGAGGTGGTTCTTGCATACTTTTATGAGTCATTATTCACATAATGAAATGGATTGTGACATGCATCTTAATTGTTCACTGTTGCACAGAGGTAACACAGAAGTGAATTTGTCAGTGGCAATCAGTGTAGTTACTGCATCATGGTTTGTTATACTAAGGAGAGCCAATTTATAGCAGCGTTTCAGAGGGTTCTTTTCCAGCTGTTAGCTGACGCAACTTATTTTCAGTCTGGTCTTTTACAGGTTAAATTTGACCCTCTAAAATTTAGAAATAGCTGCAGGCTCACATTACTGAAGCCAGGAAAACTGACTATTTGCTAAAGTATAATGAATGTGACTCACAAACAAATAAAAAACAGAGGTGAAAACAAACATGCCATAAAAATGATGCTCTGGTCAGGATTCTAGTGAAATATCCTTAACTTTTAGATGCAGGGTTAGCCTTTACATATGTTTTTGCTTAATGATGAAACATATTCATATCGACAGTGCTTCTATTCAAAAATACTGTCTATTGACTCCAGTAATTTCAAAAAGCTAGAGTATGATATGAGTGTCCTCTGAAAGGTGACTATGGTGATGGGATAGCTCGGTCATTAATGAGGAAGTTACAGACGCATATTTGGATGTCTTCAGCATATCATCCAGGGCCAGTGATCTCCCCGTCATCCTTCTGTTCGTCAATCTGTCCACGAAGGAGGCGTTTGCAGAAATTAAACCAGAATGTGAGCTAGGGTTTTGAATATCCACATTAACCTGTGTGTCATATTTTCAAGTGCCTCTACCTCTGATTGGGTCTTCCAAGGCAAATCTTTAGTAGAATAACATTCACACTGATAGCATAATAGTGATTCTACAATTCTTAGATGGTGAAGCTATCCCTTATTAGGTAGACTGGTTCGTTGTAAGAAAAACCAGGGCTCAGAGAAAGTTCACAGGCGAGTGCCTGGTGTTTGAGTCTTAGGTATGAGGACTCACCCAGGCCAAACCTGAAAGACTAACAGGAGCCCCTCCTCAGCCACACGATGTTCTTTTAGGTCTGCTGTTACAGTCATAGTTCCCCATTGTGTGGCAGGAAAGACCCCTGACAATGATCATTAAGTGTATGAGCAACATAAGCACACAGAGAAAAGGAAGCTGTTATAGAGAGGATCTCCCATAAATCAGACGGTGCTTGTTGTAGCTGCTAAAGATAACCAAAACGGAAAAACAACACAGTGGGTGTAATGGGCTTTAAGAGTGAAAGGATTGTGGTTAAAACAGGCCATTTACTATCTCATCTGACCAAAGCACATAGTTCCTGTTTCTGTCCCAGTAAAGTCTAGTAAACAACAAAAATATTTTTGGCCTCAGTCCCAAACAGAGGAACTTCTTCACGGTGCTAATGGTAATTATGAACTTAGTTACTCCAAGATGTTTGTTTTCTGGTCTACATTAGCAGTATTTGAGACTGTTTTACCATTCCAGCCCAGTAGCCTGTGACCGAAAGAAATATGACCATGTATCAGATCATATCCACACTCAAGTGAAGCACAAAGTCATGGATTAATAATTGAAAGTTCCTGGAAAGTTTGATCAACTTAAAAAAAAGCATAGCATAAGGAAATGAAGGCCTAATTTATTGGGACTGTGAGGCGGGGCACATTCTGGACAGGTCACAAGTCCATCGCAGTATGCCATCAATAAATTTATTGAAAACAATTATTTACAATTATTTTTTTTCCTAAGGCTTCTACACATCTTTACCAGGGTTACCAAATGTGTCAACTTCTGTGACTATGCCTACAAAATCTCATTTGCTGCTACGTAGATAACAATTCAATTTATTCCCAAGATGTAAAAAGAAATTGCTTGTACAAACTTGTTCTTCCTCCTGTTCGTGCTACTTGAAAAAGTGTTAATATAATATTTAATGCTTTTCAATCCAGTCAGACATCAATGCATTTAAAAGCCTTCAGACTTTGGTTCATGCATTTATTGTCAGTGTATAAATATATTTAAAAAATTGACTTGATTTTGAAGTCTGTTGTCTGCCTGTACTTTATAGCAAAATTCACTTGTTATAATCTAACAACTGAAGGGTGGAAAATATGCTGAATGTTTTACTCCTATTGGATAGACCTGCTCTACGTCTAAAGGCAAAGGTGTTAAAAAAGTCTAAAGTTATAGTTGGGTTGCCATATGTTTGGAAAAATGTGTCTGGAAACAATAATTAATTTAGGATTAGAAGGTTTCAACCTCTTGGAAAGCAGCAAGGTGCCACAGCTGAAGCCATTTGAGAGAATAGAGAAAACTCAGTTTTAGTTGACCTGCATGTTCTGTGGAGTCTATGAATCACTTCCAGCCTGAGGGGTGATCTTCCTGAATATGTGGTTGTTTATCCATTGCCAAAGGTGCCCTTGACAGTCTTCAGTGCTCATACAGTATTTCTTTCTCCTCTCACCTGACAGGAGCGTTAACCTTGCAACAGAGAAAAAAACCTAGGAACCGTACAATGGGTGAAACAAAGACGTTTAAAAAATAAAAGCAAATCAATGACGCACTATATTTGTTTCTCTTTCTACCTCCAGACATATTGGCTGATAGGTTTCATGCGGTAGCGACAGTGAAAACAGTGTGTCTTCATCAGACACTAATATACAATTCCAATGAATGGGAATACATCGTGGATGACAGCCAGAATTTATATTTAATGACTTGCTGAGGTGCAGCGAGAGATTGGTTTAGTGAGCCTTCTCTCCCAGTTTCTCACTGCGGTTGTGTGACTCTATCACTCTCTGTCACAAATCTCATTCTCTCCTGCACCCACTTGGATTTCATGCAAATTTTTGTTATTGTGCTTGAAGAAAGGTGCGTTCTCCAAGTGACGAGGTCGGGCAAGTGGAATCACTTTAACCGAGTCAAGTCTTCCTCGGTTGGGGATACATTTCTCACTGCTACCCTGTTTATCGGCTTGCTACACTCCAGAATTTGAAGCCGAAATTATTATTTTTTTTTCTGAATGTGCAACTGCTTGTTTTTACTTTTTTAAGGAAACAAATGTGCTGAATGAAAACAAATTCAATTTCTAATTACTACTTTATTGAAAATCTGTTACGTTTGGATAACCGTAAACCAAGTGTTTTATCGCTGTTTGTATGAGCCAACATAAGTCTTATTGTGTTGCTAATATAAATGAAAGCATTCTTGAAAAACATGGGAGATTGTACTGTGTCTAATAAGAAATGGCTTCCTGAACTATTTACTTAACAGTATCTTTACCTTGTTAACATAGTGTTAGGCAGGATTTTTCTGCTTCTAACAATAACTGGTAGAAAAGTAGTCATAACCATCCTCATACGCTGCTGAATCTGCCACCTTCAAATAATATTATCAAATGTTTGTTTCTTCCTAAAAGTCATTTACCATCAGCTCTAGCAGGTAGAGTTACAGACAATTGCACATAAATAAGTTATTGAAAGAGACAACAAATTTAATTTGATTTACATTAAAAAAATTACAGTGTCAACTTATGTGTAGTTTAAAACAGTTCACTCTTAAAAATGAGACTCCATGTCTGATTTAGATTAATCTCTAAACAAAAATAAAGTTAAATTAAAACAAAATTTGACACAAAGACTTTCATATCATCACAGAATTGTGACTCAAACATAGCAAAAACATGACATTAATAACATTACCTAATCTCACACTATACTATCCAGTAAAACTGAGGTTTGACAATTAATTGATGGCTGGAGGGCACAATAATAGCTTTGAAACATAAATGCCTTAGTTAAAAAAATGCCATTTAAACAGTGACATCACAGCAAAACAAGGCGCCTATCCAAATGCAGCAGAACATTGAATTCTGCACTACTCATCTTAATATGCGTGCATTAATTAGAACGGGAATGAGTCAAAAACAGAAGACATGCTTCTATGTCATGACACCACTTGCCAGCAGTTATAGATAGTAAACAGTGTGACAGAAGCTTTTGGGTGATGACAAGGTGGGGACTTAAGGTTGGGTTCAACTATTACATTAGATCTTGTCAGTCTCACAAATTTGTGGGAATGTAAAATGGGAATATGTGTATGTGTGTC
Source organism: Poecilia picta (assembly GCA_033032245.1). Classification (NCBI taxonomy): domain Eukaryota; kingdom Metazoa; phylum Chordata; class Actinopteri; order Cyprinodontiformes; family Poeciliidae; genus Poecilia; species Poecilia picta. The sequence goes on along the minus strand of CM065355.1, from coordinate 13,947,772 downwards.
TTTCTTCTGTCTAAATGAGTGCAGTGTTTGATTTAATACATACCTGCTGACGCATTCACAGCTCTGTTACCTCAGAGGTGCAATCTGATAGTTATTTGTAAAGAAATTTAAAGTCCTGTTCCTTAGAACTCAAGTGTTACTCTAAATACTGTAAAAAAATAATTAAAAGCATATCAAATTGCAGTTAGGAGTAATTGTTTTGGCAATGTGTTATATAATCTCTTAACAAGAATTTTGATTCTGTCATATATCATGTTAGTAAGAATTAATAGTTGCACATGAGCCTCATATTATCACACATTCTCAAACAACTCTGTATGATGTTGTTTGCAGATATGCATACCTGCTCATTGCAAAATGAACTGTCTACAATCCACAGTAGCTAATCTCTTCAGTCTTTTGCTAATATATTCATTACATGAGTGATGCTTCCATAAGCCAGCCCCAGTCGGTAAATAATTCTGGTTAATTAAAGCCAAGACATCCATCTTTGCCACAGCTTTGTGTGCAGGCTCTGCAAAAAGCGTGTTCTATTAATAAAACAGTGGTTATCACTGCTTTTGATGTAGTTTCAAACATGTTAATAAGACTGCAGATTTCAAATGGAAATTAATAGCCAATAATTCATCAGAAGGTGGGAAATGACTTTTTTTTTTCTTGAATGGATTGATGGAAAAGCCATCACCCAGAGAGTCTGAATTAAACACACACTGTATTTGCAAGATGTTTGAGCTCTAATTTTCCACCAAAGGAAATTGCTTGTTAATGACATGTGGAAACAAAACAAAAAGTTGAATCCGAGCAAACTTTTTTTAAAAAAACAAATCATTTAGAAAAAAATTAAATTAAAAATTAAAATGCATGAAATGTCTGCGATGGACTGGTGACTTTTCCAGGGTGTACGGAAGTTGACTCCTGGAAATACGAACCAGCACCCCTTGAGACTCCACCAGGGATTTAAGCATGATGGATGGATGGATGGATGGATGGATGGATGGATGGATGGATGGATGGATTAAAAGTGCTAGATCTGCAGTGTAGAACATTCACCTGTTTAAAAACACATGGTAAACAAAATGTCTTTATACTTGATCATGACTAATCTGTCAAGACTTTTACAAGAAAACATTTACATAAGAAAAATGACAAAAATATCAGTTTTGAAAACATAACATTGTCTATGTCTTTTCAATATTTCTAATATAGTTCCTATTAAACATACCAGTACCAACAATATTTTTTCTCACTAAAAAGGTGTATTAATTAGTACTGTCTGAATAGTTTTTGTGTCAATGCAAAATAAAGTATGACTCAAAAACAATTTGCATATTTTTTACCTTGTTTACAACTTTAGTAAAAATGTTAAAGGGACTGATTGTTATTTTTTTCACATGCTACCACAAGTGAAATGAAAGACTAATGGCTGCACACCCAGAAGAGCCATAAGCCATTAGCACAGTGCTATTGTATATATTATCATATAGTTTAATAAAAACACAACTTGTCACATCTGACACAGTATATACCTGTTTTAAGCTCCTGTAATATATTTTTATTATGTAAAACATATGGTCGTGAGAAAAAAAAATTAAACATTCATTCTTTTTAAATTCACTGTGGATGTTCAATCTAACAATCACGACAGAACCTGTTAAAAACAGCATGGATGTTTTCTTTTCCAGCCTTCAAAATCCCTTTTAAATGTAGATTCCAAGGAGCTTTCATATAAAAGGAAAGTCTTATTATGAAACAATATCTCTGTGTGTGACTGCAATCAGCAATCAGCAATTTGAAAATGCCAATATATCTTCAAATTAGAAGCCATTTTTTCATGCTGACGACATTCTCCACAGGGAAGATGCTGCTAATGGAGGTTTGGGCAGGATGCCTTTGTAATAGTTATGCAAACATCTTGTAAAGTGGTGAAAGCTACTCACTTTCCCTTTAAGACAGCCTGCAAGCTGCAACTTAAGAATTATGCTTCAGTGTTTTCCAAGATATAACAAAAGGTGGAGAAAAAGCTTGTTTTTTATCAATATTTTGTAAGCTGATGAGCTTCTTTAGATGTGAAGCTACAAATTGATCAACAATTCAGTGTTTGAAACGGACAATAACAGGATTTACCAACCTGAGTAACTTAGCGTATCTATTGATAAATTCTTGTTGGACTCTTTCAACCAATATTTCATCATGTTGAAGGACTGGACTGTGTCAATGCCTCAAATCCATGCAAAAAAACAAAACATCCAAAAGCAATACAATGTCTGTCTTTTGGATACCTGGAAGCAGCTCTATGAATTTATCTCCAGGGTGATCATGAAGAATTACAAAAAGCACTGCATCTGACCCAGGCATCCAGAAGTGCTTTAAAAATGTAACCACATGGGGGACACTGATAATCTCAAGGAGGTAATCCTAAACCAGAAGCCATGTTTAAATAGCAACTAACAGTTGGAGAGCTGGTGGAGAAGCAGCAACCAGTTGCACAATGTGAGCAGAATGAAGGAAATTATCGACTTTTGGTGATCACAACCTGAGTGCACACACATCAGCCTTGCCTTGCAATATAGAGTTAAGTTAAACAGAGTACAGATGTCTGATACCATGGGATTATGAATCAAACCCAGCAAACACTGCATTTTTAGAGTAAACAAGTGAAATAAGCTTAGCTTTTGATGGTACACTGCAGATCTATGACTGAGAGTGAGTTCAATCTGCTCATTCTCAGCAGGATACGCAGCTGCAGTTTCAAACAGAACAACATCAAAAACGAAAACACCAAACTGACACAGAGCTATTGTAACATACACCTGTTCAGCTGCTTATTAACATGCATACACAGCCAGGCACATAGCAGGTCAATGCATTTTGGCATTTAGACATTCTCAAGAAGACCTGTTGAATTTCAAAGTGAACATTGGGAATGAAAATTTGTTTTAAGGGAATTTCTTATTTCTTGGTGATAGATGAGCTGGTGTTAGTATTTTGAAAGTTGGTGAAGATGTGTGTATATATGCACATATATACATCTGTATGCACATATATATATATATATATATATATATATATATATATATATATATATATATATATATATATATATATATATATATATATATATATGTGACGTGCGGTGAGGTTCATAGCTGGTGAGGCACTGACTGATGACTTAGACAACATTAGACAACATCCATGTTTTTGGACCTATGGAAATTTTGCGTATGCAAAAAACGTTGGGGTCAAAAAGACTAATCTTTTGCATGTCATCTATAGCCGCGTTAACTCAGTGAAACTTAAAAATGTAGGTATTAATTTCGTGCTATGATCCACAGCAAAGTGATCTGTACTCGCCACGCTACGCAGACTCGTTGCCATAGCAACTGACAACAATGCCACTTCGTGCTTTAGGATTTAACACCAAAAAAACATTCAAGAATCTTGGACACAGAACAGAACATTTAGTTTGTTGTTGTAGTTCGTTTTAGGCTTAGTGTTTTATTAATAAATAATTGCTGTGGCAGATTAGCTACCGCTTCTACTTTACTGAATTATTACTTTACTGAACATAAACTGTAGCCCACAAAACGCACATTTAATTAAAAAACTAAACAAAACCATCTTACTGCTGTCTTACCTTTACGTATCAATGAAATCCATGCACCGCTAATTCTGCACAAAAATATCCGTTCATCCAAAGTCAAGTCTATTCTCGGCATGTTTTTTCTACTAAGTAAAACTTTCAGCTCCGTGTTGCTCTTCCTTTAGTTATCATTTCCTGCTTCAATTGAAAATCCACTTTAGAAAACTGTTTAAGTGTAGAAATGTAGTCTTTCATGTTGACGTCCGAAGAGAGAAGAAAACAAATTTACTTTACTTATTTGCTGTGTGGTTAGCTCCATGGTTAGCTCGCTGTGTCTTACTCTGCAGTTGTGCAGCCACAATATCTGGGATCATGAGCGCCCCCTGCCATGAGGCGAGAGAACTGCCTGCCTCACCTCGAGTCTGTCCTCTGCTGTTTCTGATCGCTCCTCCACACACAAAACACGACACACACACAGTTAGTGACAAAAAACACTTTACATTATATACATAAGCGAAATTATGGAAAATAAGTCCATATATTAAATGTTTTTAAGTCATTTTATTGCCGGCGTACAGACAGGACGAACATGCTGTCATATAATGGCAGCGAGTGCAGAGCAGGAGAGGCTGAGCTGCTGCTGCCTCACCGGCTTCGCTTCTGAGCATTTGAATGGGAAAATGGGAAAATCCAGCGATTTTGAAGAAAAGGTAATCGGAATTGGTTAAGCTAAATAAAAAATAGATACTTTATAGTACAAAACCACAGGGTGAAAATAGTTTTATATTATTAGTTTCATATTATATATTATTTTTCCATGATGACAGGTGAGGCTATATATATATATACATATATATATACTGTATATATATATTATATATATATATATATATATATATATATATATATATATATATATATATATCAGTGACGTTCGGTGAGGTTCATTGCTGGTGAGGCAATGAACCTCACCAGCAATGAAGTGAAGATGACAGGTGAGCAGAGCCTCACCTGTCATGTGTTTATATATATATATACAGTGTTTATATATATATATATATATATATATATATATATATATATATATATATATATATATATATATATATATATATATATATATAATAAATGCAAAACATGACATACCTTGAAGAAGACTACAGAAGCAAAGGAATAAATGGATACCAGACATGTTAGGTCAGCATAAGGCATTTGTACATGGCACACTTAAGAGGAAAAAAAATTACAAAACCCTGAATAAGTAAACAACATAAACATAAATATATAAATATGTTGAATACATTGGCACTTGTGTTTTTTTTGGTAAATTCATATACATAAAAAATAGATTGAGGACAGAAGAATGTCCGGCCAAAGGGGGAAGTGAGGGTCAGCAAATTTAGCAAGGTGCCCATTACGTTGCTATTACCTATCAACCTTAGATTTATTTAAGCACACCCTCCTATAAGAGGATAAATGACCTATATAATAAAGAGACGTGTATGAATAGTCAGTCATATTTAACTGACCTTCAAAATAAGAAAGTAAGGATAGCTCAGTATCTTAACAAACTACTGACTGGTCTGACAGAACAAGGTGAGGTCTAGCTCATCACTGTTTACAGAGCTGATTCAGAATTAGATATACTCTATGCTACCTTTAACAAATTATTCACGGGAACGTACATGCGTCGTTCCTTCCAGTTGGGTTTAACATCTGCTATCCTTCCAAATATTCACATTCATGTTAGGCACAGCAGTCGGGACACTTTTTCAAGCAGTGACTAATGGCCATCAGTTGTCTGTCTCTATCTCACAGGTACAAATTTGTTTTTTGTGGGGTTTTTTTTATGTGATAAAATAAGTTGACTCATTATCTTAAAAATAATGATTTCCATTTTCTCAAGAACACAGGACAATTATTGAGAACTCAGCCCGTCACAGCTGGAGGAGCAATAGCTGAAGGCATAGTCAAGGCACCAAGTGAGGTTAAAAACCTTATTCTTCTGTGCTTCAGTCCACATGTGCCTAAATCAAGCCTGATGGTTGATGTGACAGCTAAAGATATCAGGCCATCTCTGTTTGCCATCTGACATTTTCATCTTTAATCAGTTGCTGATATTGTCAAGATGCCATTGCCGCATGTATTGTACTCATGATCTCAGATAATCAGAAAAGGAAATGCTTTTGTTTTCTTTTGATTACAAAATAATTACCATCTTATCTGAACAAAATGAACTATGTTGTCTTAAGATAATGAGATACTTAACTTTTGATCTCCAGAGAACTGCGTTAAAAAGTAAATTTAAGTAATGACATTCACAGCTGCCGTAGTACTGGACCGAATATTCAGATGCTTTTTTTTAGCAGGGCAAAGACTGGCAAAATACTTGATTTTATTGGTCTGGGATTAAAAAAAGGTCAGTTTTGTCTGGGTGAATGCTCTTATGCAGCTCTATAGAAATGTCATTAAATAATTCTGATATAAATCATTTAATGTGAAAACTAACATTTTCACATCAGATGCATGTGATCTGGCCTGCCTGCAACTGAATTGCTGTAGATTTTGATTTAAACTTATTTAATTTCAAATATTTATCAAAATATGCCTTTGTCAAACTATTTAATTAAGTATCCTATCCACCCATTATCTTCCTCCTATCAAGATCGGGTCAAGGAGACAGCATCCTAAGCAGTGAAGCCCACACTTCCCTCTTTCCAGTCATTTGGGAAATCCAAGGCCTTCCCAGACCCACCAAGAAATACAGTTTCTCCAGCGGGTCTTCTTCTGGGTCTCCTCTTGGTGGGATGTGCCCAGAAACACCATGTTTTGTAGTGGTTGTCCCTGTTCTGACTGCGTCATCACACCAAGACTCTCAATGCAAAACTGTTCAAAAGCTTATACTAGGTGATTTATTCTTTTGTTTTTGACTTTAAATGTAAGGGGCAGTAGGTCTACTCCATGGAAAGTTACCCAGAAGGTGACATTAGGGCAGAGGTATGAGGTATGCAATCTTGTGACTTGTAGTAGTATTCCCTTTCCACCTTGGAAAAACTTTTTTTTTTTTTTTACTGTACTCAGGAATGCAGGAATGAGTCACATTGCAGAAGGAAATCTACTGTTAACTTTTCATTGACAGCAAGGCTCTCTGAAACATTATTGCTTCTGTAGAAGCTGTCATCATCCCACACAATTATATAGTATTGGAAGTAGGGTGTTATTAGGGTCTTATCTATTGTGTTTCGATGTCAGGTCTCTAAATTGTCTTTTAGACAAGCAAGGAAAGGCAGACGCTTTAAGGCCTATTGTATGAAATAGAACACACTCTAATATTACCACCTGCAGCTGCTTGGCTGTCCAGCGAGATGGTCAGATTAAACCTGCCAGGGCATGTTTGTGTTTTATCTTTCAGAAAATATTCATTTACTGTCACATGGCAGGTAATTTGCAACACTTTCAGAATGAGTCTCACAGGTTAAAGAAAGCAATTGATCATTATGCAAACTTTAACCAACAACACATTTGTCTGAACAAATGAGAAAATCTTGATTTAAGTTTTTCTTTCAAACTATTTTTATTGTATTTTTGAAGCTTGGAATAAACAAGGTGTAAAAATCCATGTTTTACAATGAAAGAAGCTGTCAATAAAAACTATTTTAATTTTCGACCTCACTACTTGGCTTTCACAAGGTAAGTTTGAATAGTGACTCAAAAATGTATTACGTATGTCTTCAACAAATGAACATACGTTCAAGAGGAATTTTCTCTTTTTTGGTATAAAATGTGTGAATGTGCTAGAATTCCCACCTCTGTTGCTTAAACCATCGCAGCCTTATTGGCCCAAAGTGAGGATAAAATAATGCTATAATTCCATATAATATCAACAAAGGAACATCACAGCATCTGTTGGCCCACATGCTAGTTAGCAAAATTTGTTGACATATCTCATCTTGCCATCATATTTGGGTAAACATGTTTTCAGCCAATCTAAGTGAATATTGCTTGTAGATTATGTTTGGGTGTTGAATGTCTCGTCCCCCTTGATACACAAAGCTGTTTTGCCAAGGGGCTTTGACAGTTTCTTCCATTCTAGTGACACTCAGGATATAAGTGTTTTTTTCAAGGCTGACAGCAACTGCAAAATATCAGATGCTTTATGATACACTGGTTGGGGAAATGTTTTTGTTACATTGTTATGTCTACATTAAAAATGATGAACTGTCTGTATTTCTTTGTGAAAACATTTGCTAGTTTATTACAAGAGAAAGCCAAAAGAGCTGCAAACTGCTCTCTAATGAACCCTCCACACTCATGCTGTTTTATGTTATGATTGCTTCATTTAGCTCAGACACTGTCTCCATTGCCCTCTAACCTTTAATGTCCAAGGATGATACTGGCAAATTGCCCCCACCCTGCCCTGTATCTGCCACCCATAAGACCTGACTGTGTTTTTCACTTCATTTACCTTTGAGCTGTGCTGCTCTGCCAGATCAGGAGGGCCAATGACTAAAACAGAGTCACACACACACCAGCCAAGGTGGCACATCTTGGGATTAAAGCAAGCAAATGTTTCTTGAATTTTGACAGTGTGTTTTTAATTTCACCTGCCGTCACAGGTTTGTTCAAGTGCTCCCTGCAGACCTATATCTAGCATGACCTATCACTGCTCAGTTCCCAGGGCTGACTACTGATGGACCTGTTGGCTCCGAACGAGTCATTTAACCTTTGTTCTGTTAAAGGGAAGGAAGATTCTGCTAAATTAAGGTCTTATTGTACTCTGTGCTCTGTAATCTCTCATTGCTTACTGCCTCCTGTTTTAACTGTCACATTGTTGACACTCCTGCTGAGGGTCTTTTCTGTGTTTTGGTGTTATGTACACCAAATTATACCTGAGACAATAGAAACTATTGCGCAGCAGCACATTTTCATTTCCGGCTCGTCACATAAAGACACTTGGTCATGAGTCCTTGGCATAACTTTCCAATGCACAAAATGGCCCTCAGGTGTAATTTTTCAATGTGAAGGGAAGTCTGTCAGACTTAAATAGAAGTCCCTGAATGTTGGAAATAGATGCCCTAGGAATGCAGTCAAATGTTCTTTGCCTGTGAGGTTAACCCAGAAAGTGTAGCTGAAGCTTGTTGTAGATAAGTAGTATAAGTAGTATAAGTATGTAGTATAAGTAAAAACAAATGTGGATAAAAACATAAAAAGACATTTTATTCCTGTTATTATTTAGAGACAATATGTAAATAATAATAATGACATAACTATTTTTTAAATGAATTTCATTCTTAAATTTAATTTAAAAAGTAAAATCAAAAGTTGTACTTTTTTTAAATCTCAAATACAAATTAAACAATTAATCCCAAAGCTAAGAACAGGAAGTAAACACTTTGATAGAGTTCCACGTCTATAGTTCATATATAATCTGTATTTTGTGAATTTGATTTTAATACTTTTGAAACCTGTTAAGACATTGAAAAGGTGACTTGAAAAAACACAGGGAAACACTTTGAAAACCAGATTCTAAAATCTTTTGAAGAATGGAAAATTATTGCAAATTTTAACAGTGATGAAAAATTCATGAAAAATAACCATGCAATTAGGCTGAACAAAATGGCTTTTAAAACTTTTTGTTAAAAGCAATTTAAAAAAAATCTATTTCTGATGGTGAATAAATTAGGACAACGTTGGTTATGTTAAATGGCCAAAATCACACGGAGGCATATCAAATAAGGTTTACATGATTAGAACATCTGTCGTTATTCTGCATTTGGAAGAATTTTTCTAGTTTGAATTGTGGTCATATAGTTTTGTTTTCTCCTGATTGTTGAGGTGAGTGTGACCAGCATGGTGAGAGAGTTTGAGACCTTTGGAAATAAGAATGGGTCTTGTAAGAAGTTTAAATGGGTCTCTAAAAATTTGCAGGACTTGCTAATAGTTCCAGCCCAATAAAAAACAATAATATTGAAATATTTATACAGAAGAACAGAAGGCAAATGTGGTATAAATTAAGTACAACTGTTAATCAAACCCTATTAAGAAAGTTTTTTTTTTCTTTTTTTGCAAAGAGAGCAAACAAAAACAGTCATGTAGATAAAATAGCTTTACACAGTTTGGATCTATGAATGCGAAAAATAAAAATAAAAATGGTATAATGTGTTCAGAGGGATAAACCTATCAGAATGGCTATTGGAGTTAATACTCATTCTATTAGAATTAACCTTCCTATGTGACGACATTGGAAGGCTAATTAGTTGGATTTCTTGTGATGGTAGGCAGTGGAGGATTGTTTTGTGTTTTATTTATGTGAAATGTGTGTCACAGATTATGAATATTATATAAATGCAACTAGATCTCAAAAATACTTCAACTACTACAGGTTACTTAAGGGAAAAAATAAAATCATTTATACTAAAATCTGTTCATGTGTTGGTTGAATCAGTATAACTTACTGTGATATATATTTTGTGATATAATCTTTGGCCCACATACACACCCAGAACATCTTTGTCATGAAGGCAGAGTTAATTATGAGGGTATTAATCACGGCAGTACTTAAGGTCTGTGCTCTGCTCAATTTTTTGCAGTATGACTGCATCCACCTCTCACCTAAAAGCTGCACTGCTGTCAGCTCCCATCGCTGCTGTCAACGTTTTAAACTCAACTGACTGCAGATTTAGCCTTATTGTGTAATTCAAAGGAGTGTTAAAGGAATTAATTATAAAATGCATTCAGGTCTTTATTCTGCTTAATGAGGCATCAGGATTTCAAAAAGGCTGCGTTAGTTAAAATTTGGATATGTGCTTAATACTAGATCTATAAAGGATATTCGGGTTTAGCTGTAGGATATTTCTTTTTGACACAACAGGAGATTATTTGGGCTATAAATAAAAATAAATAATTGCTTAAGGCAATTATTAAAACAACCAGTAATTTAGATCAAAATTACTAAGTCAGGACATCTTGGTCATCAAGAAAATAACCATTCTAAGTGATTTTCTAAGTTTATAAAATTTTAGCATACTTGAGAATACTTGAAGTCAGACTACTGACTTGACTTGAAGTATATTATTTTGCAACAACTAAATATATGAGAATTTTATATTTTATATATTAGTAGCGTGATCATAGTGTGCTCCAGTTAAATGTTTTGTTTATTTTAATTGCTAATGAAGTACACTTTTTAGATACTTATTAATGTCTTTTACTATTATTTGCCACTTTGCATGCTTCAGTACACACCACAGTGCTGCAAACATATCAGGCTACCAGAATACAGAAGAATCAATCACAACATAGTTTCTAGGTGAAACAAATTACTTTGTGTATTCAATATATTCACATTTTTCAAGAGTACATTGCTAATATATATGCTAATATATGCTAAAATAATATTATTCATATTCATATGCCATTACATAATTGTACAAACTGTAAATATATTAAAATGAAATGAATAAAATGAAATGAAGAAATGAAATATTACTATTAGTATGTATTAGTATACTCTGTATAATAAGAGATGTATTGTATCTCACAGTAATGAGATAAAATATGACATTACTGACATTATTTAATCAACAAACTTAGTTTAACAGTGTTAAATAACAAATGCAGACAAATAAATAACAACTGTCTCACTGATTTCCACACTGTACTTATGTGTGCGTGAGCTGCAGCGCGACCAATCAAATACGCATATAAAAATGAAAAATAAAACATTCAAAGCAAATATGCTCTCCGGAGTAATTTCTTTCTAGTACATAAATTATGAAGAACTCAACAAAAATCTTTGTCTGTTACCAAACATAACGCTGAAATGGATCACATATTTAAATACATGTGTATTGGGAAATCATATTGAGAACTAATGATTGTTTACTGTAGTCAGTGAATTAAGACTGAGCATGCAGTTCTGTGTTTGCATTTTTTAAACTGTTTATTCTGAAAAAAAAAAAAAAAAACAAATCATAGTGTTAAAGAAAACTATTCCGGCAGGTAAGTTTAATTGAACTGTACAATATACAGAAACAATTTTAGAATGACTGTTTTATGCTTTCTGAGTTGAGCTGTACATGTTTCATCATGACTTGCGATAAATAATAATAATAATAATAATAATAATATAAAAAACACATGATCTACTATTTATGGGGCTGCACAGTGGCACAGTTGGTAGAGCTGTTGCCTTGCAGCAAGAAGGCCCTGGGCTCAATCCCCGGCCCCGGTCTCCCCGCATGGAGCCCGCATGCCCCCCCGCGCATGCATGGGCCCCCCCCAGGCACCCCCCCCCCCACCCCCCCCCCACACAGCCCAAAAACATGACTGCCAGGTTAACTGGCCTCTCCAAATTGCCCCCAGGTGCGTGTGCATTGCTGTGTGTCCTGTGTGTCTCAGTGTTGCCTTGTGACAGACTGGCAACCTGCCCAGGGCGACCCCGCCCCCCACCCGGAACGCCAGCCGGAGATAGGCACCAGCACCCCCCCAACCCCACCAAGGGACAAGGGCCCAAAGAAGATGGAACGATGGATGGATCGCATTTACATTTAACATATAATTGCAGCAGGGTTTAAAAAGATTGCTCAACGGGGCCTGAAATTCCAAGTTTCAGAATTGGGACTTGACTTGAGACTTGAATCGGGACTTAAGACAAACTTGAGATCTACTGGAAACTTGCAAAACAATGATTTGATCCCACCTCTGGGTCCAACAGATGGATCAGGGATCCCTTACAGTCTGGATCGAGCTGCACTACGCTCATCATCATAACAAACCTGTCCATATGGTGCTACTCACCTGCTATCGTGCTGCGATAATGACTGAAAGGAAGAGACTGCATGCTGCAAGCTATTCATTAAAGTTTTTAATTATTTGCTTTGAAACTCACTGTTTCAGTCTGCTGCTGCGTATCAGGTGGTCTGCTAAGTTTAGATTCATTCCTAAAGCTTTTATTAGATTCATATTTAGATCCATGTGCACGTAGTATAACAGCCACACACTTCATGGCCTGCAACTCAGACACAAATAATCCTATCTCTGATAACTTATGTTCAGGTGTTAGAGAAAATTGGCTATGTGGAATTACTGTCTTACTATCTTGGTGTGCTTTGCACAAATCAAGTTTCTCATCATCACTTGTGTAACATTTCCTCTTGTTGGTGTGTCTAAGCCACACTAACACGAGGCTCATTGTTTTGTTCCATGCCTTTGAACACTTCTTGAAAGTTACAGAGCTGCTCACTGGGACTGCTGACAGCATCGCAAGAGGAACAGCCCCCTGCCTAGCCTCTGATGAGGGGTATTTGCATTTTAAATTATAGTTATTTTCATTATGCCCTTATTTTAATTCAATCTAATTATGCAAATTAATTGAGAAGGGATGGCTGACATGTTAATAAACATGTTGCATCCGTGGTCAAGGGAAAGGCAATTACTGTGGAATATATAATATTTATATACTAATCTAGTTTACAGCTATCACTTCTTTACCAGGTTTCTTTAGTTAGTGTTTCCGCTTCTACAAATGTTGCTTGCTGAACTTTCATCAAAGAGCTGTCTTTAGTATGCAGCAGCTTCAATTTCCAAGAAGTAACAAATTAAAAAAAATATCAAGTAAAAGATCTTAACAACCCACTCAAAGAGCTTGGAAAGTGATGAGATTGAGATAGATTACCTGTGATGAGGTTGACATAGATTACTTGAGTGCCTCTTGAATACATGAGGATGTCTTTATGTGCATTATATTTGCAATTAGACATTAGTGTTGATTGTTCATGATTTTGTTTTTCTTTACCAGAATTCATCAACAAAAAGTACAACTGAACTCACTGACATTTAAGTGATGAGTAAATATCTAAAATGGTCTGTTTACTCGTCAGTGAAGCAGCAGAGCAGCTCACTTGGGTTAAGAACAAGGACCTCTCAGCCTTAATATTTAATAATAAACACAATAATCCAGGAATCTCAAAGCAAATAAAAAGCATAACATAATTTGCTCTAACAAAATGTAATGCCTGTTTTGACTCTGCTGTCTGTTTTTAATTAGCTTAGTTTATTGGAAACTCAATCAATCCATTCTGCTTTTTTTTCACAGAAGCTGTGATATAATGTTGATAACATAATTCAAGCTGTTTATTTTTCAATGCCATTTTGGATTAGAAAAGCATAATAGCAATTGTTGCATATGAATTTCATTAACATTTTTGGGGTATTTATTTACAAGATAATAAAAGATGATTGTCAGTCATGTTCGGCAAGAGCAAAGCAATTGAGCTCATGCTTTTATTTTTTTATGCTTGCAATAAAGTGGACATTTTTGAAAAAAAAAAAATAAAAGAAAAAGCTAATTCACTTTAAACACAATGACATCGTTTGGCATGCGTGGGTTGACCAAATCTGTATGCCTCCCTTTTCTCAGTTGAAAATGGGGAACAGGTGGGGATACACATTGAACAGAATAAAAATCTGTTTTTGACAAAAACACAGGACTCAATAAATACATGGGCAAATTTGTTGGTACACATTTCATAGAACAAACAGAGAATCAGCAAAGTTTGTTTGAATCTTAACTAGTTTATTCCACATGTAATACAAATTCAGATTTGCCTTGCATATTGATTAGGTTCAATAATTTATTAAATTGAACTAATAAGTTTGGAATGGACAAAATTTTTTTTACCATTAATTTAGTTATTTGTGACAATGTCCCTTGAACAATCACTGCCAGCAAACAGTTTCTGTACTTCACAATGTAATCTGCATTTCCAGTCTATGGTTTGGTCAACTCTTCATGAGCCAAAGATCCAAGCTGCAAATTTTAATTTTTTCCATATGATCCTGTGAAATCATGGATACTAATGGATAGTACAATACTTTGTTGAGAGATTTTAGGTGTATATTTTGCAGCACTTTCCATGCTATGCTACTGCATAAACCAATATAGTCCTGGTTTTGCTCCAGGACTATATAGTGTCCCCCACATTGTGCAATGCATCCAACTGATTTGATACAAAATTAAGTTAAGCCCTTTCCACTTTCCACTCTAGGTAAGGTGATTTTTTTTCTTAAGATCCATGAGTAATCAATGAGAATGTATAACACAAAACCTCTAGTTTTCTTTCAGTTTTGGAGATTGTCAATATTCCTTCTGGTGAACTCTGTTCAGGTATTTTTGTGTTTCTGTTAGTAGAACCCTATGTGAGGTGTGGGGGGTCATGGCAGAGACTTTAGACGGGGCCGGTCAGGAGGCTGATTTTTCCCTTGAGCAAACAAAAGTTTACTGAATCTATTAATTTGCTTCACACACTTTTATTTTTTGAGAGCTAACTAGAAAAGCGAATACAATTTTGCAACTCCACTGTTAACAAGAATAGGAAGAAAAATACAATTTTATTCTCAAGTGATCGGATATTTTTATCATTTTAAATCACTGGAATTATGTATTTGACTGTTTTGTTTGGTTGTTGTTTAAGTAGGAGTTTTCTGCAGTAGGCAGACAAGCTTTGATGATAACTTCAAAAACACTTGTTAAAGCTAAAACCATATCTGACAAAATACCAGCAGTACAGTTGATCCTTTTTCAAAGCTGACACTTCTTATCTGGTGCACTACTGTAGCAGCACAATGTTGGGTAATAATTTCTCACTGTGAAGTTTTTATTGACAAAGTGAAAGCAGGATATTTGCAGATTTTCCAGGGGCCACCTAAAATGTGTTTTTTTTTTAACCCATCTTGAATATTTGACTGCTAGTAAGCAAGATAAAATAATCCTCTCACAAGTTGTCCTTTCAGCATTTCACACCCAGTGTTGCCACAGCAGAGTAGTCTTGCTCACTCCACACCGGCATACACATAAACTTGGCAGATGATTTATGTCAGATGCCTTTCCTGATGCAAACTTCCAGCTTTTCTTCCCCAAGGAGCAGGATTCAAACCAGGAACCTGCAGGGCCCAGGCTGCTTGTTCTACCACACAAACCACTGCCAACCCCAATCCACTTAATACAAGAATAATTCAATTTCAATTAAGATGGACTCAACTACTGATGCCACAAATTAGACTTCATCTGATTATACGTAGGTGCAGCTGTGAACAGTAAACCAAGAAGTTATGTACGATCATGGCAGAGGTTTATAGGACCTGTCTGTCAGAATGTAACTATGGAAACAGACACACACAAAAAAAGATTAACCTGCAAATCAGTGTCTTCAGAAATATAGCTCCAACATACCATAAAATAACAAAACCAGCCACCAGCTGGTATTTTTTTAATGGCAGTTGCCGTCAACAATCCTACATTAAGCCATGAAAAATGAGGTGGACACAACAGATTTAGAAACACAACCTTTCCTTGCATGTATGTAATAGATAAAAAATGCTACTTCCATGAGTGTGTATTATATTAATTCCAGATCGTGTTCAGATTTTTTCATTATTTCTATGAATGGTGATATTTTATATATATAAAAATCGCAACAATAATACTTCCTGAAAAAGTCTTTATCCCCAGAAACATTAAGGATTTTAATATTTTTTCCCTCACTAAACACAGGGGGACAAAAAAACAATCAGCTTTCTGGTTCTGATCCAGGTGGTGCAGTTGGTAGCACTGTTGCCTTGCAGCAAGAAGGTTATGAGTTTGAATCCCAGACCAGTTTGTATGTTCTCCATGTGCATGTGTGGGTTATCTTTGGGTTCTTCGGCTTCCTCTCACAATAAAAAAACCTTCTCCTTAGGTGCGTGCAAGATTGTTTATCTGTCTATGTGTTGCCCTGTGATGGGTGACCCCTGCCTCTTGCCTGAATGACCTCTGAAGAGAGGCACCAGCACCCCTGGTGACCCCATTAGGTCTAAGGGTGTAAGACAACGGATGGACGTTTCTGATCTTTCTCAGAACCTTTTGTAGTTCAAACCAGGGGCGGAACTATAGGGGGCCTGGGGGGGCGGTTGCCCCCCCGAACCAGGCCGGTGGGGGCCTGGGTCTGGAGGAGCCAGCGGGGGAGGAATAGATTGAAGTCGCTCGAATGTCGGACTATAGACCGAGAAAGTGAGAAAGTGCGCCCCCGCCTGTTGAGAAAGGTGTATCAATGTCAGTAGTTGTCCGTAAGGGGCCCGGTGATTGGTCAGGGGGCCCGGAAATTTGCCCCGCACCCCGGCCTGATGCCGACTTGTTCCGCCACTGGTTCAAACGTAGCACATACCAAACAAGTTCATCACACACAAATAAACTTGCTTTGTGAAACATAATTTCCAAATCTTTCTGCATTGATTTACAACACTAAAGCACCTGAAAAACAAACATGTTACCAATTTAAATCAGAGCAGGGTAAACACTGTTGAAAAACATGATGTGATTTACAAGTCAGGCCCGTGAATGTGGTTGTCAGGTATTAAACTTCCCACCAAGAAAGGTTTTGAAATATAAGTGTGCTAGTCTGCTTTGTGTGCAATACATTTTCTATCCTATTGCAAATTCTGCCCCAGGCTTACCTGAGCTCTCAGTCTTCTAAAATTAATTTAGCCTGTTTTGATGGTACAGGAGAAAACTCGGGGTGGTAAAGCACTGTGCATACTGTTAGAGATGTTTACCATCTTTTAAAGTCATAGCAAGCTATCGTCTTTTGAAAATACCCTACAAGGTCACCCGTGAAATGGTATTCATCGCATTCCGTCACCGGAGCATTCACTTCTTGGCGTGGGACATAAACTGTGTGTGACACCGAGCACATTTCATTTTGTGGTGCGAGTTCAAAAAGGGGGTTTTCGCATATCACATCACTACTTTCTCTAAATCTGCAATGACAACTGAAAAGCACATAAACATGTGCCCACACACCAACATGTCATCAAGGTATAATGGATTCATGAACAAATACTCATGCAGGCAAGTGTACACACACATTCACACACACACAAGCCTCCCACTCACCTGCCCACATGTAAAAAAAGAACAATTAAAAAGACACCAAAACCAACATACCAAATGTACCAAAAGTCAGTTCAATTACTTTTCATCCACTTCTCTAGTGATTCTAACATTTTAGCAGATCACCCCTTATCCACACTTTATGATTTCAAGTAGAAACAAAGCTAAATCATCTTATAATAGCTTAGTACAATTTGTTACGTTTAGTTTTTAACTCTAATTTTACTGTTGAAACTAGGTATTCACACAGAGTGTTTACGAATAGGAAGATCTAGTGATTTGTCCTTTTTATGAGACTTCTATTAACATTGAATTAACTAACTAATTTGTATTTTCTAAATGTCATAATAATGACAGAGGGAATATTTTTTTCTTAGATATTCTTATAATTACTTTCTCCAAGTTTACTTTCAACAAGATTATTGTTCTGTAGAAAGATTTGGGAAAGGTCAAATGAAGATGCCACAGCTTTGTAAGATTCTAAAACACGCAATTTATTCACAGCACTCAAGTCAAATGGAGCCACTTTTTTCTGTGACACAGTTGGAAAATTAAAATGCATTAACCATTCAGAAAGAGAACTGTAAACTTCCACAAGTAAGCTTTGTTTAGCTGGAACATCCTACTATAACCTTTTGGAGGCAGCCAGTTAGCCTAAGTGTGTAAAAATAACATTGAGTCGAAAACTACTGGCAAAGAGGAGAAGTGTGCTCTCCAGAACAAATCTGATTTTGAAGCAAAACCCTATACGAATTGTATGATTGATAATTCCAATGCATGCAGTACTTCGGCTTGTTAAATCCTCAACAGACTTTACAAACATGACCAGAGGTCTCATTTATAATGCCTGTGTACGCACAAAGTGTGGTCTGAAGCTGGGTTGTGTCTAATTCCATGGAAAGGTTGTGATCTATAAAACACAAACTTGATGGGAAAATATGCAGTCCCTCAGGCCAACTCCAAAGTATGCGTGCTGTATACGCTTGTTTTGGAGACGGGGACAAATACTGACACAGATAGTGATTTGGAGAATTGAAACCACACTGCATCATGATGCCCTCAGACCTTTAATTACATATCAAACTTTAACCACAGATCGACTTTATCATAAGCATTCAAAAACCCAGTGTGATATATTATTGCACTGGTGAGCCATAACTTCACATGAGGACCTTTCAAATAAACAAAGAGCTATAAGGCAGTCTCAATCCTAAACCAAAGTCCGAGCGATATTTAAATGTTTTCTCACCTTCACTTTTCTCTCCTTTATTTCTCTCTACCACAGATTAATTCACAGTGATTGTTGTTAACATCTACCTTGTGTATCCATGTGTAATGCAATGTAATGGATGCATTGGCACTGCTAGAAGATGCAAAGAAGAGAATCAAGGAACATTTCTAAAATGTTCTCAGGTCTTCTAGTTCATGGTGATGACTGGCTTAGGAGCCAGATTAGACTCTGTAGAGCACATGTGCCAAACTCATGTTCTGGGGGCCAAATCTGTCCCACCATAGCTTTTCATGAGGCCCTCTAGACTACAAAACTCCTCCAAGATAAAAGTTGAATGCTTTGTTTTTTGTTTTGTTTTATCAAAGAAATTTTTGTCTGTATGCTGTCAAATTACATCAATGTGAAAAAATAAAGGATTTTATCGTTTTGTTAATTTGTAGTTTTATCAATACATTCTGCCACAATCAACTCTTTGAGGACATTTGTGATCTTGAGATGGTCCAAAATGAAAATGAGTTTGACACTCTTGTCCTAGAGGGTTGGTGTTGGATCTGTCTGCTGAATTGGGTCCAGTATCCAAGACTGCCAGAACCACACCATCCATATCCAGTTGCAGGTGTTAACCACTCTAGGGTTTCTGGCAACCAGCTCTTACCAGCACAAATTAGCAGGAATGGGTTTGAATTAATCAACAATTAATTAACTCCCTGCACAAAGCCACTTTGAAGAACAACACAACTCTGTGAAGTTATCCATAGGTCTGGGATATCGGGGTCAGTGCAAAGCACAAAACTGGCAGCCATCCTGGATGGTATTGTTAACATGACCAGTAAATAACACTGAGTGGAGTCAGATTTCAGTGTATTTAGGTGAGTTTGATCCTCTGTAGTTTATCGACCACTGAAAGGTTTGCCTGACTGCCGCAAATTTTTATGGCAGGTAAAAATCTGGTAATTATGTAAACTTATGGAAACTTTCACACTGTGTTACATTTTATACATGGTGATTTGTGAATGAAATATTGCACCACAGATTTACATGGGATCTGAGAACTTCCAAACTCATGTCGCTGAGTTTCTTGACATTTTCATAAAATCTCAGTCAGTCTGTCTTATGTAGCAATCAAAGTGTGAATACTATAGAGTTAAATGAGTGGTAAAACATAATGGTTTCCACTGACAGTAAAATTAAAGGCTGACACTAAATATATGAAAGATGTCTGTAGGACCACCTCTTTTATTAAATGGTGCCACATATAAATATTCAATCTACTACTTGTGCATTCCTATGAAACAAAAGCAATCAATATCATCTGTAATGTGTTCAATCAGTCCGGTAGCACACACCAATGAAAGCTGAATAGCTGTCGCCCTCACTTTACACTTACTCAGATCAGCAACTACCCTGAGTACCAGTGCTGCACAGATTGGATGTCTGAGCTGGTTGGTTTTTAACTTGTGTTGTATATTTGATGTTTTTCCACAATTTCTGTAAAATGTGAACAGTCTGAAATGGTTACAAAGAAAGTTTGATCAGCAGGAGACTGGTCTGCATTTGGAGCTGTGCCGCTGGTCAGCACTGGGCCCAGCTTGCCATTTATTTAACTTGGCGCATTTCAACATCACCTGGGGAGCGAGGTCGTGGCTGCGCACCCACACCTAAACGCTCGCATGCGAGTACGCAGGCAATGACTGAAGTTAGGCTTCACTCTTAGAACTGCTCATTGCATGATTGGACATCCCCTGCTGCTTTTCTCAAGGAAAAGCAACTTCTTTTAAAATCCTGAAGGGCGACATGTTTTTAATTATTGACATTCTGGTGAAGATTACCATTTTCTGCCGCGTGACCCTGCAGACATGAGTGGCAGTTGGCCGACTGTGGAGGAGGACGGCTGGCTGGGGGACGGTAATTTTTCAGGGACAAAGAGCCCACTGAGGAGGTGGAGGAATGGGCTGGGGAGGTGGAGGTTCAGTGATTCACATGCAGTGCAGGAGGCCTCTCTGTATTACCCCCACCCCTCCCCTAAATCCCGGGAGGGCAAGGGGGGGATTGATGAAACGAGAAGGAAGGCCTAATTAAAGGCTCTCAGCTCAAACGCATTGATGTATTACATCTATTATGCCACAGTTCGATAGGTCTGCCAGGCCGGGGCTGCAGCGGCTACTGAGTCCCGCCAAACAAACTGAATAAATAATAGCAGCTGAGAGGGAGAGAGAGGGAAAGAGAGGGAGAGAAGGAGAGATAAGTTCAACAGGCAAAGTTGTGATAAAAACCTTCTATAGCCATATTCATACCCCGCAGGCTCTGAGATTGATATTATGTGTGAAAAACATCATTTGCAGTCCATACACCAGAAGTAGCAAGTGGAAAATGAAAGGTATAAAACAGCATTAGGAGCCAAAGCCAATCATTTAGGGATTGCTTTATTGATACAAACTTCAGCATGTTTTATTTATTAACAATAACTATAGATTAAGGGATTGAAAATGTGCTGTTAAGTACCAACTGGTGACAAATTATGGGCGAAATCAACACTCGGTTTCTTAGTGAGCCTCCAGAGGAGTTGGAGTGTGCCCCAACATTGATTGGCGAAGTCCCCTCTGGTAAAAAGTGTTTTCTAACCCAACAGTCACAAATCTCCCAGCTGGGTTGAGATCTGGAGACTGCAGAGACATCATATGATTTACATAATTTTCATGCTCATCAAACCATGCCGTTATCACATGTGCCTTGTGGATGGTGTCATCCTGGAACAGACCACCCGCATCATGAGAGAAATTTTCCATATTGGGATTATACTGATCCCTCAGGAGAAAACTTTGTATTTATTTCAAATCATTCCAAAAATGCTCCACACAATTTAACAGAGTGATCTTGTCACTGCAGGATTGAAGGTCCCTTTTTAGTGTTTTACTTGTTTGTTGAGCAAAAGAATTTTCAATTCAATAAGACTTTCCAATTTCAGATTAAGGTCAGTTTATTCAACACCAAATGCTGCATTGATTAATGCTCAACCTTGCTTGGATAGTTCATTTATACTAATTGTCTAGCACATGTCTGGCCCTGAGATCAGAGGTTAAAGACACCTTCTCAGTTGCTTAAAAAATATTAGCAGACCTGATAATAGAGGGGAGGGTTGAATTATGCTTTTAGGTTCATTAAGGAGGACTGCTGTTGAGAAGAGAATGCCTGTGTTGAGATGTGCAGGAGACAAATGTGCTTATGTTAAATAAGGTGGATGCAGGTGCAGTGCAGAGAAAATGAAAAAGCATTAAATTGAGTTTTATGTAAATGTAGGGTTGAAGGAGATTTAAGCAAAATACAGTGAACAGAAGGTGCTCTTAAAAGAAACATATTCAGTACTGTGCAAAACTTTAACACCACATCTAATTTCTTCACACTTTGTATAGGGAAGAACAAAACTTGCATATAAAAAATAAGGATCCTGAACACATTGGTTTTTAGTTCTGTGGCCTTGCAGCAAGAACGTCCAGAGTTACAATCTTGCACATTTTCCTTGGGCATGTATGGAGTATTTTTCATGTACTCTGGTTTCTCTCCCACAGTCCAGTAGCACATCTGTTCAGGTAACACAGCATGTTTTGACAGCAGATAGACACTAGCTTCTGTTGAAGCTCTGATAAGCTCTGTTTACTTGTCTTAAAAAGCATTAAAGAGCTTCCTGTGTAAAACATGTCATCAATAATTGTCTTTCAATGACTTATGTAATGTCCTCATCTCAAACATATGAAGGTAACATAATTTTATTCCACAGAACAATTTCATATTATTTTTGCACACTAGAAACATTGGAATAGAATACACACGAGAATCAAAATATTCACCATCAATGACAAAGTTTAAGTTTTGTTATTTGTTTTTATCTGGTCTTTGCTTTCTGCTCAAAACTGTCTTCCTGTCCAGCAAAAAAAAGAGAAAAACTTTAAAGTTTGCTCTCTACTAATTTTATTTTCAGCTACAACATAACAGAGATTGTTTATGCCAAAATTTTAAATAATGTATTTATTTTTCTTAAGTCTATTTCAGGGCTCCTACACAGTCTTAAATTATTTAAATCTATAGAACTGCATTTGGCATTTTGCAGGTCTGGAGCAGTATGGGGAAAAACAAAACCACGTATGGACAAAGAAAAATTCTTTTAATGCTCCTCTCCATTGTTTTTAAAAAATAGCTGGGAATGCTAAAACATTAAACAGCTGAAAAAGAAAATATGTGTTCGGATGAAGTTTATATACAATATTGACGTAGCCTTTTGGTTTGCACCTAGTCAGTCAGTATGTTTTAGAACTAAAAGCCACATTTGATCATAGAGCTTAACAGATGGCATTTTTGCCAATGGAAAGCAGATGAAATCATTTGGTTTTCACAGTATTAAACTTCAAATTCTGTGCAAAAACGATAAAAAATATCATTAAATACCCCCAAATTATTGGAAAACTCAATAGCCGTGATATGTGAAACAATTTGAAATTTTGAAATGGAAATATTGATAATGGCACTCGTCAAAATGTAAAGTTTGTCATTGGTTTTTCAATTGTTGATTATATGTTGTTTTTATGACTTCTTATTTTTGTGGTTTTATGATGTGAAACACTTTGAACTGCTTTGTTACTGAAATGTGCTACACAAATAAACTGATTAGTAATTTCCTCTATGGTGAGATTATAATACTACATTGTCGACATAAACAATCCATTAATTTTCAGAGGCACCGTAAGGTTTGACAACTTGAAGTTTTTCACGGTGTTTTTGTTCACAATTTAGTTGTTTTTCTTTATTAATGAACACATGTATAATTGTTTAATCTTTCTCTAAAAAGGTATCGTATCATTACAGCAGAACAATATTCCTGTTTTGGCCACCCTGGGCCATTTGAGGCCTGTCTCCACTCATTCTTGAAATGGAAAATACCACATGTGACTGGTTTTGAATCTGACTACTTTAACTAAATGTATTAGGACTATAATTGGTTTGAGAACATTTGGATTCAGATGATTTGTATAAATTTTATATGAACAGAATCTTTTGCTTGTAGGAAGTTACTTTTTGTTATAAATTGCCACTTCTTAAACTGACTTGAATTAAACTGTATTATGTCTATGACCTCCTTCAAAAGTGTCCGCCTCTCCTCACTGATATAAACTACAGCCTGTGAGTGGTGTACACCCTTAGACGCTGACCTTTGTCAGTATGTCTAGACTTTGACATCAACATTTCCTGGAAGTTATTATCCAGCAGGCACAGCAAATTTTACCTTGAATAACTGAGCTGTCAAAAAGTGTAGCATTTGCCAGTAGGGGTTGTTAAAGAAAGCACTAGGAACAACAGGCAGTTCGGTTTTTACAGGATTGGAAAATGGCTGAAATATTTTACTAAGTCAAGACCTACAAGTTACCCTGAAAAGTAGCCACAAAAATAAAAACATTAACAAGAAACTTTTGCAGAAAAAGCAGCTGACAACTATCATTAATTCAGAAATTACCATCAAACTCACACAACATTGATCGCCTTTCTGCATGTGAGGAAAGAAGATTTTTTTTTATTATATATCCCAAAAATAACACAAACAAGTTTCCCTTCCTGTGGATGTGTGGTGAGCCCATAAAGCTCACATGAAGACAATAAGCCCAGCAAACATGAATGACATGAGCTGGATTCTGTCCCTGTGCATCCAGCATCCAGCTACATCGAGAGTAGGATATAAAAAGCAGGACAGTGACAAATTCACTGGTGTTTTTTTGGCTTTGGCAGCATGGAAAAAGAATTTTGCGTGTGTGTGTGTGTGTGTGTGTGTGTGTGTGTGTGTGTGTGTGTGTGTGCTGTTGTATGTGTAAATATATGTCTTTGCTCGCTGAGCACACGGAGGAGCAGATTTGCGAGACAAGCTCGAGCAGTTGCCTTCACAGCAGTGGTGAGATTGGAAGCAAGTGATTTTTGAGCCAGTGTGACTGATGGCGTCTGTTAGCAGCGACGGCCGCAGAGAGGATGTCTTGTAGCGGCAGCGAAAGGAAGCCAAGGCTTCCGGAGCGACGCCGCGCTCAGAGAGTCTGCTGAAATGACAGGACAAGCAGGGCCAGTGTTTCCATTCACAGTCCTCTCAACCCTCTGACACTTTTCTCGCTTCCACCTCTCACTTATTATGACGCCCCTTAACACTCCACGCATTCCATGTCTGCCTTCTTCTATCACCTCCTTAACATGCTGCCTCTGTCACAAACAGACGACAGACCTCACAGTCAACAGCCGACGAAACATTTCTGTCCTATGCAGGTAACGCTCATATGTAAAAGAAAATTCGAAAGGCGTCCTTTCCTCTCTAGGAAACGCTGGTGTCTTTAACCTCCAATTAGATTTCAGGTAAAAGAATTGTTTCACATTTACAAATCCAAATCCTTCTGCATGCATTTGTTGAAAAACAGTGATATTGATTGTCAGTATTTTGCAGCTTCATTAAACACTAATGACCATACTGAGGACACAAAGGAGAAAATCGGTATTTAACACACGATTTTTGCAAAGCAAACATATTCCTATAACGTTGCAAAGTTCACACTAAAAATGAAGCCATTTGCTGCTTTCAATCAACTAAAAGCAGAAAAGGACAGCAGTTGATCACAGAAGAAAATTATGTTCTGGAAATTTACAGATTGGAAAGATTCTTGAAAAAGCTCCTTGCTTTTACCCATCATGAGATGCTTCTTGTACCATTAGATTGGAATAAACCAGGTGATAAAATTTGCACAGGGATTGTTTTTGAAATATGCTTTTCTTGGCTTTCTCTAACTTTTTGCTCCTCCTTTTCTTCCTTTATTCAAAACGCAATACTTTTTGCCATTCCATTATGTAGGACAAACGTTAGTGCATCCATTTAGTTTTGATTTCAATGTAAGTGTGGATTACTTGTTTGGCTGGATATCTGATTTAAAATTAACAGCCACATTAGAGCAACATTTACACATGTGATCAGCATTTAATTTCCTCTACTTTATACATTACATCAAAATTGTTCTGGAGAAAAGGGAAAACGTTATATATATATATATATATATAATATATATATATATATATATATATATATATATATATATATATATATATATATATATGCAACTCCTTTGACAGCTTTTCTTAAACTTTTTTAAAAATGTCCCTTCCTTGAGGTGTGCATCACCACATGTTAAGCTGTCAAATAATTTTTTGAGGAACGCTGATAAGCTGAAGAGTGGCAGTTATGGAAAAACATCAAAACTATTTCCCATCGGGAGTGCTGCTGCAGCTGGTGTCATAATACAACACATGGCACATCCCTGCCTGCTGAAGATTTGCTTCAGTGGAGTATCTGACATCTCCACAACTATTGCCTTAATTGATGTTGTTAAGTGTGCACCCGCCATCGCTGAATTGTAAGTACCTGCCGTAATGTAGTGTAAAATTATTATTCCGGCATCAAGAAACAACCGTAATTTGCAGCTGTGAGTTCTGTTGCATGTTAATTTTGCAAATGCACTGTTGTTTAGGAGCAAGCAAATGGAAAGTATTCCACTGTTTCCCACCATAAAACAATAACAGCCTCACCTGTTAGGTTTAGGCTCAGCTTATTTTGACTTGGTGAAATCTATTCAGTACAGATTCTTCTGTTCTCAAATGTTACCTCATTTAAATTCTTTGGTAGCCTCATGTCTAAAAATCCAATGTGAACTTTTCAATGTCAGTTTATTGATAGTATGTTAACCTTCAAAACAGAAGCCTTTCATCACAGAGGACAGGTGTAGGAAGGGAATGATAGAGAGGAATGGACTATTAAAAATAGGTTAAGCTTGTCTCTGCACTATTTCTAACAGGCTCGGTTTGTTCCCCGCGGGCTCTCGGTGATTTGGAGTGTGACCCTGACCCTTTGCTTCTTTACAAAGGCGAGGACGCATGCACACGCACACACACACACACACAAACACAAACACATTTACAAAGACGTTCTGAACACCAGAGTGCACTTCAATGGGACTAAATCATATTGAATGTTCTTGTTGTCTCCACTGGACCTGCAGGGGGATTTGTGGAGCCGTTATTATTTCACTGTAAAGAACAATGAATTTAGTATCACAGAGAGACTGAAGACATTTAGATGAGAGACAGGTGCTACCTCTTAGAACTGGCTGACATGACCTTAATCTCCAGAGAACACAGAGAAATGAAATAACTATAGATAATGACTAAAATGTTATTAAGTTCAATTGATATTCCTTGTAAGTCTGAGGTACAACAGGGCACTGAGGAACTGAAAATATAGTAAAGCACTTCAATTATGAATCATAAGTTCTCACATTGTGTCTGCAGTTTTCCCCCCGCGAACAGTAAAACACAAACTTGAAATTCAAATCTCTTTGATTTGCCCTCATATCTAACTCCAACTGATGTTTCAAGCTTAAATATTAATCCAAATACTGTTTTATCTCCAATGTCAATGATAGTAGTAGTTCAGGTTTTTGGATTAAAAAAGACAGACAATGTCACCAAACCTCTTCTGTTATTAGGAGGTGCTTGGATATATCTAGCATAATTTGATTTAATCCTCCAGTGGTCTTAGCGTGATACTCAGAAGGAGTGCAGCAAATGTCACT
This sequence comes from Poecilia picta, assembly GCA_033032245.1. NCBI lineage: Eukaryota > Metazoa > Chordata > Actinopteri > Cyprinodontiformes > Poeciliidae > Poecilia > Poecilia picta. The sequence continues at coordinate 13,920,395 of CM065355.1, read as the reverse complement.
GTCGGACAGCAGGAGAACAGGGGGTTGTCCTGTCACACCATCAGTTCCTAAAACCATACCAAACAAAAACCTCATAAAACAGTTTTTTGAAACAAACATTGCACAACGGCTTTGAAGACAACTTTGCCCCTACCTTTTAGCCCACCGTAAATAAATATCCCTGTGTAGATGGATAAGTAGGTTAATACTCAAGATGGACATTAAAAATGGAAAGTGCTGGAGCAGATGAGTTTTACTCTTCAAACTCATGAAAGCCTGGAGATCTGAAATCCTCCCAAAGTTAACACTCCAACCAAAACATTTCCAGCGGAGTGTCATATTAATATTGATGATGCAGTTTACTATGACTTAAACCATAAAGTTTGTGAGTGAGCTGGGAAACATCAGACTGCTTTTCAATATAATCTGACAGAGCAAACATGTAGACCGGAACTTTCATTCTGGGTATGAGTTTTTTTTTTTGTTGTTTTGTTTTTGCTTTTTTTAAAATTAATTTATTTTTTTACAGATGTTGTGATGATGTAAAATTTACTGATAGTACAACTGACACAAACTGGAAAGTCTTTACCCTGCTGAGAAGTTTTAAGTTTAAAATCTGTCGAAGCAACTGCTAATGAGGGAAAATTAACTATGTCAAATGTGAAGAGATACAGACCACTTCATTTTGAGCCACTTTTTCCCTTTTCTCTGTTTATGATCTCAATCAACGTGACAGTGTTTGTCAAAAATTTTCTTAATTTCTGCTTTGTTTTATGAGGACACATAAAGAACAGAACACTTTTAAAGACTACCAGATATATTGTCAGCTCTCATCTTCATGTTCACTGGGTGTTATTTCCCTCACTAACAACCATTTGATTTACTCTGCAAATTGCTACAACACATAGTGCAACAAAGTAATGTTAGATTATGTGTTTCATCTTTCAGTCTTCAATTACCATTTGATGAGACAAAAATTGTGTTCTGTAAATTAGATAGGCTCTACGAAATTAGCTCCATGCTGACCTTTTCATGGGCTGCTGCACAGATGTGCAAACTAAAATTAACATACATCCAACCTCTCTGACCTCATCACCCTTCAAGACAGATCCTTAACGTAAGACCTCCAGTAAGATGAGATGTTACCAGCTTCACCAAAGGAAACAGTCTGATCATTTCAAATACACAAGCAAGTCCAGAAAATGAGTAAATCTGTAATCACGGCATATTACAAAAAATGGGGTATTTAGTATTGTTGTCACATCTTGTTCAAATGTTAAAGAAAAAAACCCTGCAAATTACATCTGTGAGTTGAACAATGTGCATCAGTCATGATCAATACCAATCATTTCATGCAACTGAAGTGGAGTTTTAATAGGGAAAGCTTGACATTTTGAATTTCAAATGTTATTCTCTTACACAGTTGGAACAGAAAGAAAATCTGTCAATATATTTTCAGCTTGTGTTCTACATTGTGTGCAGCTAACAAGCTTTCTTATAAGTTGTTGTGTTGTCTTGGAATAAAAAAATAAAATATAAAAAAATAAATAAATGTGTATAAATATATTGCTTAATACATGCAGGCTAATGACAGGATTCTGTAAATATATCTATTCTGTCTATTGTGTCTCTCTGTTCTCCAAACCAGCAGTGGTCAACACTGTTCAAATTATTTTCATCGTCTTACCTCCACACACTGGTTAGGTGCGGTTGTCTGCACAGCAGGACACAGAGACGCTGTTCATGCAAAATGGGGAAACATTGGAATAACATGAAAAAAATTCAGCAGGCCACAGGAAAGCAAATGCAAATCATGAGTCTGTGGGTGTATGGTTATCCCCACAGCACCGAACTTCCAGCGCTAATGATGTAACCCTTTGCTCGCTGAAAAATTCTCATTTTAAAACTTGCATGTAAAATTTGAGTTGACATCTGGTTAAAGTCTTTTTTTACATTTTTTTTAACCAAATTAACGTTGAGATGGATGTCACCAAATTCATGCTGCGATCAGATTTGAATGATTCAGAAGATTATGGTTGGGGTAAAAGCTTCCAAATGGGTATGATACAGACTCGTCCAATAATTACAGGAATACATTTGCACTGCATCAACACATATTTTTGTTTTTGTGCCAGGGTAATCTAAAAGATAAAAGGCCCAATTACAAATCAACTAAGAATGAGTGTAATCCTACCAGCAGAAAAGACAGAGCTCAGCAGATTGAAAGCAAAAGACAGATGGCAACCAGGCTCTCCATCAGTGTTGCTCTGCAGAGTGTAACATGCTTTTTGTTTGTGTGCTTTAGCTAATATGTGTGTCTAGCACACAGAAAGGAATCCTGCTTCATCATGTAATTTGATTCCAGATCTTTCACACCCACAGATAGCCTGCTGAAACTAGACGTAACTATGAGGTTTGGGTGATAAATATGTGGACTACCACTGCTAGTATAAGATTTTACCTTCATAATAACATTATTTAGGTGTCTACAGTCAAAACTTGTAGATGTATGATTGTTGTGCTGTTGCTCTGCACAGCACAGAAAGTCATCATTTACTCTGTTATCAATGCATGAGCTTTGCAAATGCAAACAGTTGGGTCAACAATTTGATGCTGTAAAATCCCCTTCACATGTCCATTTAATGAGGGACTGGAACAGTAGAGTTCCACTTTCCTTCTGCCCACAGGGTGATATGCATGACAAATAGGAGGATCCAGCAAAGTTGTCACTGGTATTGCTCTCCAATTGTATTTCTCCCTAATGAAGAATTCCTATGTAACTAGAAACCACATTTTCAGACTTAAACCATAATTTAAATGGGCAAAATGGCCAATTTAGATGCTCACTTGTATGACCTTTCCCAGACCTAGTGCTATGCAAAAGTTTAAAGTCATTTCTAGTGTCAGACTTACAAAAAAAAACAACATATAAAGCAAATACCCATTGACTGAAGGTCACCATTTTAAGTGATGGAGAAAAGAGACCCAGCAAATACCTGGCAGATAACCTGACACATCAGCTGATTGGTCTGTTCGCAGTCATGACTTTTCAGTTCATATATCTTTGGCAGCAGTATTTTTACCAAAGACAGTATTATTTACTGTCTTTGGTAAAAATACTATTTCAAGTGTGTCCAACTGTTTTTGCCAATTTTCCGAGATGCAGCATAACAACAAAATGCAAATAATACTTTTCTGACAGGCTGTGTAGATTCAAAGTCCTGTAAAAATCATTCTTTTCTAAATTGTCGGTTCTATGTAAACAAATCTCTTGAATTTAGGGACTCGAATGTTGAATGACGGCTTAAGCAAACAAAAAATGCTTGGGAGCTGAACTTTTTTATTAAGCTCAGTTTGAGCTTACAAAAGTTGTTTTGCATGTCAGCCAGCAATTGTCACTGCTATTACCAAGAGCAAGGTTTGTTAATGAGTTATTGACAACATTTACTAACTCTTCAATGGTAAAATACACCTACATGTACTGAATCTTCATCTCTTTATGACTGACTAAATGGTTTTAGTCCCACAGCTGTGTTCTGCTCTAATTTGTAGAACTGCTTAAAATTACATTAATTTATTTTGTTTTTGTAAATGAAATTGTTGCATTTTTTTTTCCCAAGTCAATAAAGTCTAAAGCGATATCTGAAGACAACATAGTAGTTACAAAAGCCAGCGAACACATCGTGTGAGTATTAGAGAGCAAATAAAGAGTACCAAAAAGCAAGCAGCTGGTGTGTTTGATGAGTTCTTCTGTTGTAACGTAATTGTGAGTTATTGTTTTTTTTTGTTGTTTTTTTTGGCATAGTTTAAATAAATTCAACTTTATCAGTTTTTTCTTTACTTTTCCTTGATTTGTTTTTGATTCCACTGGAAAAAGTTACTTGTTGTATATTTTTTATTCATTGAATAAAAGAAAGCTTGTAATAGTAACAAAAACAAGTAATTTCTTGTGAAACTGTTAGAGGAAAATAATGAAAGTAGTTTCTTATATCAAGTGAGCGAGACCGAGCAGCACCTGACACATCAAACTGAAAACCAAGCAGTAAAGGCAACTCGCCCCCCCAAAAAATCTGTTCCAACTCTACAGGTAGCAATACTGTATTAACAGCCTGTGTTACCAAAAATTATACTGGCTGATGGGTGATAAACTCCACTACTATTATTACTGCTTTGAGATTAAATTCAGATATCCAGTACAGCAATGAGATGTAAGTTTTGCAGTGAACCTACCATTAAAAAAAGATACGGTGCTCTCTTACTCAATACATATGTTCTTGAAGCTGAAAAGAATCCATAAGCATGGGAAAGAAGTAAAGCAGTTTGCAGTTAAGCTGTAAGACCTGCTAATGGGTTTGCTGTGCAGTCTCTGTCTCTATCCACATCACATTCTCACTTGGTCAGCTGGCAGGCTCCTCAGCAGTTAGTCATGCATGTTGCTTTTTTCTCACACCCTTATCTTTTTTGAGAGATGCTATTGTTGTATTGAGCTGTTATGTGAAAAGGGCACAAACAAAAACCAAGGAAAGCAATTGTTTACCGTGCATTTTCAGACGTCAAACTCTTGAGATGACCTTCATGCAAACGTATGTCCACTCAACTTCATTTATGGATGGCAGGTTGCTGATGCCTGTGTGACATATTTGTATATTTGATCTAGGATATGCTGCCATGCTCTTGACACATTATTTATTGCTGGCATTCTCTTGTGTCAGGTGGAGGTTGCTGAGATAGACGACGATAAGGAGAGTTTGCATGGAACTTACAACAAGAGAAAGGGGATATTTACAACTATTAGCCCCAACAAAGCATTGTGCTGTACATGAGCAGTCAAGATGCATACAACGGTCACACACCTACAGCATGCGGTATATCTGTCCCTTAATCCAAATTTAGGTGTTCCACTTGGTCTTTGCTGAGGTGTATCTATTGACGGACAAACAGTTTATCCCTTCTCGTAAATTTTCTAAACAAGAATCCAAGTTCTCATTAAATATCTTCTCAATACAGTGTCCTCACAACCTCTTTCCGATAATGGCTGTCGTGGGAGCTACATCCCAGCTACCGCCTGCCTATCTGTTGTGTAAGGGCTCTCTGAGGTATTGAAATATGTGACTGGGCCTTGTGCAGGGACTGTTGATGAAAATGCATGAGAGAGGTTTTGCCCTTCACTTATCAAACTTAGTACATTGAACTGTGTGCTGAATCACACGAATGGGAGCTCAAATGTTTATCAGCTTAGGATTTAATCTGGCCATGGGAAGAAAGCGTTTCGCTTTGTTTCTTTGTGAAACCAACTTTCTAGTATTAAGAGTGCTTTCACAGGTTTTATGCAATTTGGTAGGGCTCAGTTCGGTCAACACCCTTGCTTCCGCTCTACAAACAAGTTTGAAGTTCATCAGTTAAATATATAGAATTAACAGCTTTAAATTTACATTGCATGCACATGCATAACAAATGGAAAGAGGTATCATTTACATTTAAATTGTATGAATGGAGCTGTTGAAACGTCTTTTCAACGTTTCTCCTTGTGCTTGGTAGGTCCTTAAAGAACAGCGTTGCTCTAATACATCATACCATCACGATAATGCTCTCCAATTATCTTGAGTCCATTCAGGGAATTAAATGGGGAAAAGGGACAAAGATCAGGCTGTCCTCATGAGTGCAAAGCTGTCAAACCACAGTGCTAAGCACTCTTATGTCTTTGAAGTGAGTTCAAAAGGCAAGGGCTGCGATTCAAAACTCTTTTCAGTCAACTGTTAATGTGTCCTAAAATTATGGCACCTCCACTCATTTCAGCATGACCTCTGGAGGCAAAATGTCTTTTCATTTTAAGGTCCACTAATGGTACCATTTAGGACGAGTTGTTCTTATCATGTAATCAACTGATTCTTACACTTTAAAGCAATTGGGAGTTTTTGTGTTGATTTTCCAGAATAAAAATGCTTCACTGATGTTTGGATACGATAAGGGTAAGTATTTGAACCTTAAAAAAATTGTAAAACATAAAAAAAAAGAAAATTCTATGCAATGAAATTTCCCTTTCAGTGTTCCCAATACCAGAAATCTTAAGCAGCTTTTAGCTTATGTCGTATTAGATTATGACGGTGCAGCTTATCTTTACCTCAATCAATTCCAGTGGATAAAGTGGGAAGACAACAATGCAATTTAATCTCTGACAAAAGAAAATGGATGCTTGTTTGGTGTAAAGCACTAGAGTTGACACATGCTTTCTTTCCACAGTCTCTCTGGAAATAACTACAGATAAAAGAAAGTCATAAAGAACTTTGAAGAAGTTAGCTTGAATTATTTTCTGTCATTTTAAGTTGTCGAAAATGTAAGCATACAAGACCGTAGAAAGAAAACATCAACGATTAGAAAGGGCACAACAGAACTGTATTTTCAAAATTGTTATCCATTTTCTTTAACATGTGCAGTGCAGGAACTTTACTACAAAATGTATAAACTCTTGGCAGATGTAAACACATTTGAACATCAATTTAAGCTAGTTTCAATTAATAGTTTAAACAGAATCTTTTATTTCACTGTTTCACAAGAAACTTCAAAATAGTTCAGCCTACCACAGGTACAGATTTTAAATTTACAAGATTCAACATTTTATTTTAACAAAATGATATGCTAAGCATAACATAGCAGTCAATAACCCCACAGGAACCTGGATGAAGTTTGCCATGGCATCTGAATCCTGTGGATAATAAGAAAAGTACAAATTAAAAAAAGAATAAGGTAAAAGTTTTGATTTTCTTGTGCACAATCTCTGACAAGCACATGAGACATTGTAGAACTCTCCTCCATCGTTGTCGAGAAAAACTGAGAGACATCCCAGGGTAGCAGTCCTTATGGCAACATCTTTGGTCTACAGGTAGAAAAAACAATAAAAGTAAGCACAAGCACATTCTGAAACTCAATTTTCTTTACACCCTTGTCCCTTAATGGGGTCGGGAAGTGCTATTGCATATCTCCAGCTAACGTTCTGGGTGAGAGGCGGGGTTCACCCTGGAAAGGTCGCCAGTCTGTCGCAGGGCAGCACAGAGGCAGACAAACAACCATGCACACACAATCTCGCAACTAGGGTCAATTTAGAGAGGAAAATTAACCTGACAGTCATGTTTTTGGACTATGGGAGGAAAACGGAGAACCCGGAAAGAACCCACCATGCACAGGGAGAACATGCAAACTCCATGTAGAAAGACCCCAGGCCAAACTAAATCAATTTTTTTCAAAATAGGTGGCCTAGGATAATTGTTCACCCTTATTTATTGTCTGACTCAGGCATGGAGCTATAGACCGAACTGGGCTGGATGGAGGCCCGGGTCTGGAGGTGCCAGGGAGGGAGCAATGGTTTCAAGTAGCGCAGTGGATGCACGTAAGGGGCCCGGTGATTCGTTAGGGGCCCGGTAATTGGCCTCGCCCCCCAGCCCGACGCTGACTTGTTCTGCTAGAGGTCTGAATAAGACAGGTTAGAATGTTGATGGTTGTACAATTAAAGGAGTAACTGTAATTTCCCAACCTGCTACTAAAACACAACTGGTTTTGTCGAGCATGAAGTTTATTGTACAGGTCTGAAGAAGACTCATGTAAATGTGTGCACATAAACCAAATTTCGACAGAATGCTCACCTTTCTGTCAAACTGGACCAGAATCTTGGGAAATGCATTGTCAGTGACTCCTCTTCAGCCTTGATTGCAACACGAGAGAGCCCATTTTCCACTTTGGCAAACTCTGCAAAAAAGTAACAATCAGACCCGGCTCTGGAGGAATTTTGCTGATAGACCTTAGACCTGTCTATCAGCAAAATTACACCCCCCCACTGATTTTGGGGGGTGTGCAATTAGGCATTTTATTCAACATAAATACATAAACAAGCGTATGACTTTCAAATAAAATACCCATTTTGTTAATATAAAAATGATGTAATAATTTTTGTTAAAAATTATCTTTTGTGTTTCCAGAGCTTAATCAATACAGTACATCTTAGCGTGACGACTAATACATTTACTTCTTGATGACAATGCCTATTTCCTTGTTCATTATTAATTTAAGTGTGGATAAATTTTATTTTAAAGAAATCACAGTCCTAAAATTCTGAAGGTGTCTCCTTGCTTCTTTAACAAAATGAATTTATCCTTTAAATAGATTTTTGGTAGAATGTGAGACTCACTGGTTTATGAATGTTGACTTAATTTAATGTACATAGCGTAATTATGTTATATATTAAAAACGAGAGAAAAAGAAAACAAAAAAACGCTAGCTCTGATACTGTAATTTTGTTATTTTTTTCTATTAATTGAAAATCCAGTATTAGGTTTATTCTGTCAATCTTCAAACTAAGATACATCGATACATTCTTATACATATAACAAGCCATAAATGACCAAACACCTCATTGTTCTCTCAAATACAGTCACAAAACTTTTTGGCCTAAAAAACAATTTGACATGCACCATAAAGAAATATCACACTTCATTAGTTAATTCAAAATGTTATTAACTTGTAAGAGTAGCAATATTCTGCACATTCGAAAGTATACACCCACGCTGACTGCATGAACAGAAGCCATAAACATGCATTAAGCTAATCAGTGCAGTGCAAAATGAGAAAAATGAGACGGGATAAAGGGATGGCAATATGGACTGGGAAAGCCCATCCAGGACATCACAACCACTTAATGAAATCCATGGCTGCTAAACAATTAATACAAACCCACACTTTATTAAATATGCAATAAAGACTATAATGGTTGAGTGTGGAAATAACAGCCATTCTAGCAAGCATTAAAGTGTCTAGCTCCATTTGAGGCTCATTTATGGAACCTCTCCCATTAAGGCTACATTAATACTGCAGGCACAGTTGAAGGGCATTGGAAAGTACTCATCTAAATATTAAAGATGGCTGTCACAAGAAAAATATGTTGTCAGCAGGCTGAAGAATTAGGGCTATGTAAATTTCATCACATCCCCTCACTTAATGACAAAGCAGAGATCAAAATGTCACGAAGGACAAAAAAGCTCGCCATATCTGATTTAAACAAAGTCAGACACAAGATTATTATTTAATGACTGCCAGTGTTCTAGGTGAAGACACACACACAGGGGAAACCTCACACACTTGTTTCGTTAATTCTTTATTATGAAACTCTGATCTTATATGTGCATCCAAATCCACAAAACTTTTTTTTAAGTTTTTTTTTTAAAGTATTTGGGAAATCTTAGTGAAATGAAATAGAAAGCATGTACGGGCATGACCCGATGAATGAACTTTGCACTTCCAGTTTTCACCTGGAGAAGCCTGGAAGCACTGAGAGAATGAAATCATGGTGTTTGATTTCTCCAGTGCTCTACTCTAGCGCAGAACACATTTTGACAACTTCTTCGATAAAAAGCTATTTTTTGTTGAAGCTTTCTTAAAGTATTCAGGAAATTTTCCTAAAGATAAGAAACTTGTGCACTCAAGACCCCATGAATGAACTTTCCACCTTCGGTTTTACTGGAAGAACTAATTTACATGAACACACTGTCCATTCACTGATTATTCTGATATTAAAACAGACAAAGCATTGACAGTCCGATGTGGGTGAGTAATAAATGTTTACTTTGTGTACAGTGATGTGTTTGCTCCTATTGATTTGCATTTGTCACACTTAAGTGTTTCAGAACATCAAACAAGTCTAAATATTAGTCAAAATATCAGTGATAACAAAATTTATTTTTTAAATGAAGTGTTTATAGTTAAGGGAGAGAAAATCCAAAACCTTCACAATCTTCTTTTTAACTTGTTACACTTCAGTCAAAAGTGTCCTATTTCCATTTTCTATTCCTGGGTTGAGACTAAGCACAACTGCTGTTTTTTTTTGTGCCTCATCAAGAAAACACTGGGCTTGCATCGTAGCTGGCAACTTTCTTGCTGGAGTTTGTATGTTCTCCCTGTGCATGTGTGGACTAGAAAACAAATTGATTTCTTAAGAGATTTTAGAGAGGCATATTAATAAGATGTAAAACTTCTAAAACGTATGATGCTGTGCAGTTTTTGTAATCATCTTTTTCTTATTTTAGTTTTCCTTGCAGCTTCAGACAGTAATGTCTGAAGCTGCAAGGATTGCAGCTTCATGGACATCAGTATAAATTAACGTATCAGGGATAAGAAAAAGACAAATGTAAGTTGCATCTGACTACAAGGGTGAATTCACACCAACCCTGTTTAGTTCACTTTAATCGAATTCTTGTCTGCTTGTCTAGAAAGTCTGGTTTGTTTTAAGAGGTATGAATGCACAATTGAAATCTAAGGCGGACAAAAAAGACCAAAGGTCTCGATTTGAAAAACGTGAACTCTGGAGCAACTTGAATGGATGTGTGAATGCAATGGCTCCGGAGACCACTCCAAAAGCAGGAAGTGAACTATGGCACGGGAGATTCACTGGCAATAGGGGGAGAAATGTCTCATGGTCTTTCACCAAAGACAAAAGAATATTCCTACAACTCCAATAATTTAACCCCATTTTGTTTTTCTTGTTTTCCTTCCATTTTGTGAAGAAGGAAGGTGAGCTCATATTTTTGTCCCAACAGGAGTTTTGACATGACAGTCTTTCCAGGAGTTGAAGACCTCACCTGCTGGTAATGTCTACATCTCATTCATTGCATCCACTGCAGTTTGTCTTCCAGCCTGGCGTCAGAGTGGATGACGCCATCATCTACTTTCTGCACCGATCTCTGGCCCACCTGGAGAAGCCTGGGAGCACTGGGAGGATCATGTTGTTTGATTTAGTCAGTTTTGGAGCTCTCAGGAGTGAACCATCATCTTTCCCATTGGATACGGGACTACCTGCCCACAGTCAATGTGGACACTGTGCTGGTCTGCAATATGGGAGGCTCATAGGGAACTGTGTAATCACTGTTCTTCTTCATTCTTTAAAATGTAGATTTCTCCATCAACTCTGCCACCTACAAATGCTCTCAACTGACACTTAAAGTACTCTGTAACATAAACAATGTAATTTTTTTGTTTGTTTTGCTTTATCCTTGCAATGAACTGAATAAAGTTATTCATTATACCCTTCACATTGGTTCATATTTATAACTATATTTTATATATATATATATATATATATATATATATATATATATATATATATATATATATATATATATATATATATATAAAGTGCCTTTTAAATTGGAAAGATAAGTTCCAAATTAGGTTAGTTTTTGATTGCTGCATCTAGACATCAAAAGGATGTGGACATCTAAAGCATTTTTCCATGTGTGGATGCCAGTTCTTTTCAAGTTCATCAATGCATTTCTCCTTTGGTCTGACATTATCATTAAAATGTAACATGAACTCAGATCAAAATTATCTTCACTACGTGTTCACAGCAGGTCCTTCCCGTGGAAGTATATCATTGGAACTCCAATAAGTAATGGCTGCAAAGTATAATTGAGTTTGATCATTGATCTTCATCTTTCGCCATCACTTAGACTTTTCCCAGAAGAAGAGGAAATGTAGAACTCATCTTTCAATAGTCCAATGAAGAATATTCAAAAAGAAGAATTTCAATTTACCAGACATGACCAACTCTAAAGCACTCGAGACGCTCAAGGGCCAGATGCACAACTATTTATATGAAATGTTTGTTTTTTTTACTCAATACTAGAACACTGTCACAATTACCTTGACAAAAACTTCCCAGTTGAGCTAATTTATTTTTAAGACATAGAAGCAAAGTACAACAAAAAAGTTCAGGATAAAAAAAAAAAGCATGAGGTTGGGTCGTTATTAAGGGGATGGGAAACAAATTAGTTTTTGTTTTTTAGACACTACTAAGGTAAATCTCATGGGTCCAGCAGAACAAAAGCAAAAAGGATGCAATTTATGGGGTTCAGATTCACACACAGACAGAATAGATTCCTACAATATTGTCCAGTTCCCAACCCCTCCAAAAAACAAAATAATTGATCTATTTTAATTTTTCTAAATTATACAAGATACAAACTTAAGAGCAACAAATATTTTGTGCGTATTTGTGTAAATGGATTGCTCATAATACAGATAGTTTGAGACACAGTGATGTACTGTTTGAAACTTAAGGCATCTTTCATTTTCCTGACGGAAAATTATAGTGGTGCGGTAATAAATGATTAAGGAGGGGAAAGTCTACTATTAACAAAAAGGGAAAAAATAAAGGTTTGCCAAGATTAGACCTTACAAATTGAAGGTTAATTATTTTCAGTGAAAAGAAATTAAAGCCTTGATGTCCTCTGTTTAAATGAACGGTTTGTCTTTTTCAGCCCAGATAAAACTCAGCCTCGTCTGAGTTTTATCTGCTGCTCACTTTGTGAGAAATAAAAGGGGAACTCATTTTAGGAAGTCCTTTAATACAGATGTACAAAAAAGTTAAAAAATAACTTATGGGTCTATGTCTCCTAAGACATAGACCTATTTTTTTCAGAGTTCACATGACAGAAATAAGAGCAGCAGCTGATTTTTTTTTTATTTTCACTTACTGAAATAATAACACTTATGGATTTACAAAGAGATAATTGACCAGCAACTGAAAAGAAGCCGTTTTAATAAAACTAGAAAGTTCTACTGCAGTTTAATTTGACAATATACATAAAAATGCATCTAAAGCCTTATTAATTCAAAAATAAGGATAATGTAATTGCTCCATTAGAAATGTGAAGAATGGCTTAGTATTAAAATGATATAAAGCCTTTGCTAAATGCCAGGAATAATGAACAAGATATATATATATAAGATATATAAAACAGCTCAGCATGTGCACATCAGCTGCCACCTAGTAGGGCACTGCTTATCAGCTGATCATGTGGAAATGTGCATATGAAGCCAGACCTCTTGGTGCATGCGTTTCCTGCACAATAGCTTAAAAGCAAAAGAATTGCAGACATCACATGCTATGAGCTTTTTAAACGTTAAAGCTCTTCAAATAAAATCCACAAAGGACGCACCTGTGTATTATCACCTATAGCTCCTCTGCTTCACATGCATCACAGCTATTGAGACATCCTTCAAGATTTCGCACTGTGATCAATTTCCAGGTCACAGGCAGGAGGACGGATGAGAAAGAATATGAGGGGGCAGGAAACAGGGAACACATGAAAAGAGCCTGTTGTGTGCACCTTAGGTTTGCATCAGTCCAAGCTGCTCTGCATCTCTTTGATTAATCCCCAGCTGCTGCCGCTGAATGCTCCAGAGTATTTAAAGCAAAGACACCTTTCTTTCCACTTTCTCAATTTCTCTGATTGTTTTAACAACTATGCAACAGACTGAATTTTCAAGTTATGCATGCAGCTTTTGGCTTTGAGGTTTTTCACTCCTTTTTAGTTCCCCTGGCATTGGACAGCTCCTTCTGTAGTCTATCAATTTCCAACCTGTGTGTCTCAGTTACCCTGTGGTTTTTTCACTGACCAATGTTCTCAAAATTCAGACATGAACTCTTCAGTTACCCAGATTTTCCCAGCAGTGTTCTTGTTCTTCCTTGTCTTTAGAAAACTGCCTGCTGATCCCTTACTGTTTAGCTCCAGACTCATTTATTTCAAAGCTCCTCAGTGCCTACAGCTACGTCCAGTTAATATAATCCATTCCAACGGATTTCTGGCTTCTGGAAAAATTAAATTAAAAACTGGAGCTCTATGCTGATTTACAAGTTCATTTTATGAGCTTTTATTTAGTACACTTAAAGTTAACTTATTTTTAATTTTTACTTCGACAATCTTTTGATCTTCCTCTGTATGTAAAACTAGCTATAAATATTAGTATATATATATATATATATATATGTGTATATTTTAGGTGCATCCAATTTTAAAGCTGGAGTATCTAACTTAACCCTTTAAGACCTGAGCCATTGCATCACATGCATTATTAATTTCTCTTTGCTACCCGGGCTGATTAGGACCTAATAATTGCAAATTTGTGGTTCTGGGTGTGTTGTGTTAAAAAATGATTAGAAGAGGAATAATTAAAAATCTTTTGACTCGTTTTATTTTTCTCTTCTGCCCGGATTCATTGAAGTTGTATCAGCTGAACCGTAAAGACAAGACAAAATGTTTCTCCAAGCCCAAAACATAAATAACATTTATTAGACAAACAACTAATGAAACCGAAAGAACTCAATAAACCACCAATATTTACCTCACACGACAGACATCCACACACCACGACAAAACATTACGGGGAAGCATTTCACCACCACGCTGCTTCCCTGGAAATTGCACCACGGGGAAATCCCCAGAGCGATCTGACACTGAGTTCCGGGTTCCCTACTTTTAAAGGGAGGGTGTGTTCTCTGCTGTATTCAAATCAGAGGAGTGTGCTTAGCTAAGTTCATTTAAAAAAAAAAAAAAAAAAACGTTTTCTAAAATAAGAAGTGTTATTTTCTTTTGAATGAAGACAGATGTTTTTTATGACCCTGTCTAGAGGAAGCTCTACCTTGGTGAGAGGACCAGATTGTTTTACACCAGCTGTTAAATATTATGAAAGTGGTCAAAAGGTTAAACACATACACAGAGAAACTAGCTGTGTTCTAAATTATAGAGAACTACAAGCTAAGTCATTTTAATTCAACTTAGTGTATAATGTTTCAATAGAAATATCCTAGATAAAAGATTACGCTAATTGAACCATGGATATAATTTGAAGTGAATTTCCTTATTTTGAAACACCATTAATTTTACCAAATATTGAACATATGGTTAAGTTTTTAAAACTAGCTTATTATAAATTTATTTTCTTAACAATTGTCAGCCATCTTTCAACCTGTAATGTGTTATGCTCTTCTACTAACACTAAGTGGCAGTATGATGACCTTGTATGTGGAAACCAGGCCCCAGGTAGAGCTAGATTTAGTACTGTTTAGACAGCCCAAAATGTGTCGTCCCAGCTTCCGCATCAGTGGTCAGCAAAACCATTTGTTCAGCCGGTTCCTGGACAAATGCTGCAGAAGCCATAAGTGGGTCGCTGCTGGAAAATGTTGACTGACAGGCCAGACGGCGATGAAGCACTTTGTGGGAGAACCAGATACAGTGCGAGCACATCTCTGCAGAGTCAAAGGCTGCTTGGGCTTGTTTCAGCCCAAGACACCACACATGATGGGTATGTGTCCCAACTTGAAATTTTGTTGTCACACAGGCCTGTGGACTCTCCTTCGCTTTACAAGAAGATCTGGAGATCTGCATGTTTCAGGGGGATGGCTATAAAGTTACCAAAAAGAAATAGCTGGCGACAGCTAAGCTAGCCTGTAGTGGTTTCACTTGGAATGGGAGGGGGAGAGTTGTGATATCAGTAGGTAGCTTACAGCAGGAATATTGCAACTCTTGGTCGGCCAACGAACAACCTTACGGTGAGTCTGCATTTTTTTATTTTTTTGTATTTCTATCAGAGACCAGCTGTTAAGCTGTGATACCGAACAAAATAAAAAAACAAGTCAAGCGCCCGGTGTCTGTGAACAGTTTAGATAGACTCGGAGAATAACAGTACCTTTACGAACTTCTGCTCGTTGCGAGAGAAGAGATTTTTGAATAAAATATCAGTGCAGCATCAGACCTCTAGGGGTCTGATGCTGACATGCTTAGCCCCAGCCAATCCTGGCTGGAATAATGTAATAGGGGCCTCTGATAAGGTTATGCCAGGGGCGTTGCCATTGTGAGACATCAAACAAATGCTATGAACGAGAAACCATCTCACAGATCATGCTTTATTAATAACAAGCACCTGCCTTATAGGCAACATAAAAAAAAAATCCTTCAAACGAATAAACAGTACTGAAGAAAATAGATGGATGTGGATTTTTTTGGATAAGTAGTTCACACTGAGTCCAAAAACATTTGCCAAATTGTATTTCTTCAAAACAAGTCTCCATGTAGGAT
The DNA here is from genome assembly GCA_033032245.1 of Poecilia picta. NCBI lineage: Eukaryota > Metazoa > Chordata > Actinopteri > Cyprinodontiformes > Poeciliidae > Poecilia > Poecilia picta. The sequence goes on along the minus strand of CM065355.1, from coordinate 13,904,517 downwards.
TTCTTCTACTCGTGTTTTTGCCTGGTGCTCTTTGTGCCTTCATTAGCACCTCCTGAATGCAATGAATCAGTGCTGTCCAATCAGCAAAGTCACAAGTCTTGGCTGCACATGGTTGTATACTGCCAGGTCTTGTGGAGCTTGGCAGTCTGTTACAGCTGACAACATTTATGTCACAAAATACAACTTTTGTCATTGAGAGCCAGCAATTATTTTTTTTCTGAAGATGGAAAAAAAAATCTGTCCTGTATCACTGCTGGCAGCTCTCACCGTCGGTCCAATGCTGTTTCCCACGGTGGCCCAGAAGGGTTAACATAAAGCCACAATACAAATACAAGGCGTTAACTGGTATAGGGAAGACAATCCGATAACTAAATATTTCAGTCCATCTTTGACTTCAAACACCTAAGTAATGTGTACACAAACAGATTGTGCAGAATACTAGGTGTCAGCCTCATTAAATGGTTACACCAACAACAATGTATTTTTCCCCTGAGTTTTATATGCAATGCAGGCATATTGAATATAGAGTTGGCTGGGATCTCAACTTCATCTTTTGTTGTTTTTCTGTTTTTAATTTGTTCCTACTGGAATTATGAATGTCTCACTTCAAAGTGCAAATCATATACACCCTATATGCCAAAAGCATGAAGGTGGTGCCTATTTCCAGCAGTCATGGATAGATTGTCATTTTAGCACATAGAAACATAGAGACACTCTGGACAAATAACCTGGCACATGTACGCACACACACACACACCCATATATCGGAGCAATTATGGGATTCCAATTAAACATTCATGTTTTTGGACTGTGGGAAGAAGCCAGCATATCCACGCCTGCACACGTAGACCACTCAAACTATATGAAGAAATAATCAAATCAAACTGGAATTTGAATGCAAGGCCCTTTTGCTGCAAGTCAACACTGATACCAACAGGGATCTTGGGCATCCTCACCAAATGAGAGTTTAGGTTGTAATATGTGAAACTGGTGATGTATTCAAACTTAAGCATGGTCAGGAAATCTGCCAGGAAGTTCCAAATTCACTAATGATCAAAATGAGAAATGGAAACCATTAAAAAGATCTGAGGATGAAGCAGTCAAAGTCAGAATCTGTTGTCTCGAGTAATTTGAAGTTTGATCAATATTTTCATCTTAACATTTATGTTAGGAAAAGAGTTTCCATCCAGTATTTTTATTTCTTTATTTATTTTACACATTTCTAATGGACTGGCATTTGGCAATTCGGTGTATTAATCATGGCTACGGTCACAGGCTTTTTGCCACTACAACATACATTTGAACATTTATTTATTTATTTTTTTATCCTTATACACAGTCCAGTCACATTAATGTGACCACCACGTACTTTCCACTTCAGAGTTAAATAACCAATCACAGAAGGCAGGTGGCAGCACAGTGCAGTTGAGCGTATATAAAGGCTGTGTGTGGGCTTCGGAAAACATTTCAATCGTTGGCGTAATGCAGAAACGAAGCGATTTATCCGACGTCCAAAAGGGCATGATCATTGGCTTTCGGGCCAAGGGTGGAAGCATTTCCGAAACGGCTGAGTTTGTGAACTGTTCGCGTGCCGCCGTGGTAAAAGTGTACCGTGCATGGCAAAATGGGACTGTCCAAAATCAACGACGTGGCAAATGTGGTGCACCACGGGCCATAGATGACAGAGGCGAACGACGGTTGCGGAGATGCGTTCGGGCAGATAGACGGGCTACTGTTGAGCAACTGACCACTAAAATGAACCAAGGGCTACCACAAGTGTCTCCCAAACCACTATTCAGCGAACATTGCTGCGTCTGGGCCTCCGAAGCAGACGCCTGGTTCGTGCACCTATGCTGACTGGTGTTCATCGACGACGAAGGCTAGAATTTGCACGCCAGTACAGCAGCTGGACGTCCACTGAGTGGCGACAGGTAGCGTTTTCAGATGAATCGCGTTTTATGCTCCATCGGACAGATGGACGTTGGCGTATAAGGCGTGAAACCTCTGAAAGGAACCACCCTGCAACCATTGCAGGAACGGTCCAAGCTGGAGGCGGGAGCATTATGGTCTGGGGAATGTTTTCCTGGCATTCTCTGGGTTCACTGATTATTGTGGAAGGCACGATGGATCAATACAAGTACGCATCTGTCCTTGCGGACCATGTCCACCCCTACATGCGCATTGTTTTTCCTCAGGATGATGGCATCTTCCAGCAGGACAATGCGAGGTGCCATACAGCTGCCAGTGTACGTGCGTGGTTCGAAGAGCACCAGGATGAGTTTACCGTCCTCCCCTGGCCAGCAAACTCACCTGACTTAAACCCAATCGAGCATCTGTGGGACCATCTCGATCGAGTTGTTCCGCGCCATGGATCCTCAACCGCGTAATCTAGCGCAGCTGGCCACGGCATTAGAGTCGGCATGGCTCAACATCCCAGAGAAGACCTTCAGGGACCTAAGTGACTCTCTTCCTGCACGTCTCGTAGCAGTTCGCTCTGCGAAAGGTGGTTATTCTGGCTTTTGACAGATGGTCACATTAATGTGACTGGACTGTGTATGTCATCAAGCAATAACTAAATGCACAAGCACATCAGAGTTGTTTCACTTTTCTGTACTAACAGACTGCAGTGTTAAATAATGAGCGAACTTATCAGTTATAAATGAGGTGAAGCCTTTTGTGGAATCATTTGAGATTTGATCAATGTTTTAGGCTCTGAGCACTGTTGGGAACCAGTTTACTAAGAAGAGAACATAGTGTCTTATTACCACAGTCTTACCTTCTGCCACTGTCACATAATGGTGTAATCTGTTGAGAGGTGGAGAGAGTAATATGGCCACATATCTCAGGAGGTTTCAAAATACTGTTCCTCTGAAATCCCAAAATTGGACTGATTTCATGGCGCATCACCCCAGATATGCCAATGGAGCGTGAAATTGAGTCACTCAATGTGAAAAAAATGAAGAAAAAAAAATCTGTTTTTTTTCTTTCCCATTCCTCTGCAGAGAAGCGTGTAGAGATCCTTTTTTTTATTTCACTCATATGCAGGCACTGCTTTGGTCTTTCATTTCCAAAGCAACTGAGTGAAACAAGCCTGTATATTATTGACAAAAACAACCATTTTACATGAAGGAAGTAGCCTTTCACAGCTAACCAGCAAATATATGACAATGAATAATGTTGTTCCCAAGGCATGTTGGCAAAAAAGATATTTGATAAAAAGATGTTTGGTGGATGGATTTGAGATTAGTGGTAAGCTTACTGCAACAGGTGTGATTAAACTTGCATATTCAGTTGTGACTTCTCATAAACCAAATTGCAACAAGCAAAATATGACACTCATTCGTTTTTCAAAGGTATGTTTCCTTAAGTGAGTGACTCCTAAGAGAGCAGTGCATTGCAGTCCTGGTTGTGCCTGGAAATAGTTCTGCAGCACCACCAACACTTTGATATTTACCTTATTTTTAACTCCTACATAGTGTTGCTAAAATTATATTGTGATTCAATTCCAGTGTACAGAATTTACAACCTGTTTGTAGTAGGTATGATGTCAGAAGCAGGATATTTTATGTGGAGTACAAAAACATGTAAAATCCATACTTGGAAAGAACTTGTTCATAAAGCACCATGCTCTTATTTTTGGTCAGGTGGGAGGTCTTTCCTGCAAACATTGTATCACCAAACCACCTACGTTGTGTTCTGTTACTCTATTCATGTCATAGACCCTATATACGCTCATTTAAAATCACCATCTGCTGTGTGTTTTTTTCATATGACAGACAATTTTTGGATGCAAATTCACTATTTCTTTACAGTTTTAACTGACGCTTCTGTCTGCTCCAGCCAACTTTTACATTATTTCCACATTTCCAACTACTAAACAACAAGCAAAAACTGACTTAAATGCCACAAACTGAAATCCCACGGTCGATTCGACTTGTCTGCAGTAGACGGGGTCATTACATGAAGCCACAGTTGCTAAAAAACCGAATGTTAGTACCTAACATTTTGAATGTATTTTATTATTTCAGACTACAATCGCATCCACACAAGTGTGCGTGCGTTTGCGTGTGTATAAACACATATTCTTTTAAAAAGACTAAATACTGAAAAAAACTGAACCGATAAGGTGTATTTACTTCTTTTTCCACAATTCAATCCTCAACAAGTCACCTTTGGCAGATATTCTCGCCGTTTTCACAATCAAAACTAAGGAAGTTTTAGGTGTTGGAAAATGTCAAAAATCATTCTCGTATAGTCCCACATATGGTCACATACAGTGACACACGCCTTGCATGAATTAAATCTTCCTCAGTAATTGAAAGAAAGGAAATCTGCACACAAATCTGTGTGCAAAACAACAGCCTTTGTGTAAATTTATTTAATGAGGACTGAAAAATAATAAATCTTTTTTTTGTCTCTGTTTTCACATGCAAGGCTGTAAACTTAATGTAAGTCAAACTGAGTTTTCACACCGTGTGCAATTACGAGTGTGAATTTTGACCCCATCTTTATATCACAAATGGATTGGGTGCTGACAGCTCAATCTGGTAATCAAACTGTCAAATCAAAGGGTAGGCGATTTTGTTCCCTTCAACTCCGCTGCAGGTCGTGAAGGTGAAATTTGCAGGGATGCAGTAATTGTTTTTGGGAGTGCAGTTGATATCCAAAGTCAGATCTAATAGATTTCAGATCATTGAAAAAGAAACTTAATTAGGAATATAAACAAGGCAGCAAATGCAAATCAGAGATTACAAATGACACAAGGACAAACGGGAGAAAGAAATATAATCTCTATTTTGATCCAGGGGGAAACATAAAACGATCATCCCGCACTGCATCATACCTTGGAGTGGGATCACTTTATTTTATCTGTGGATCCTTTAAGCTAATGTAGTATTGAGGCAATGTCCTGGTTTGTATGATGGATTGCAGGTTTAAATGTTTTGATATATTTATTCAGAATGGCTTGGCTTTGATAGCAAAAATATTTGAATGAGATCAGACAGAATCTCTAATAACCCTGTGATGGCCAAATCCATGGCCCCACTCTGAAGTCGGTAACTTTCATGCACAATTTATTTTTCATTCAACCACAACACTTTAGTTTCAGTAAAACATTTATTAGTTGATTTGGATACATTTGTTCTTTATGTTAGCGCGCACATTTAGTTGACATGTGTATTTATATCAACTTTAAAGTTTGTTAATTTGCTTGCATAATATTAACTTTGTTTTCTTTCCCGGTACTTACCTTCCTTGGAGTGGCCAGACAAAAGATGGGGGTCAGGCCTCAGCACGCTTAAATGCTGATTGGCCTGCACCACTAGTTCCTGCTGGCAGGGGAAATGTATAGTTTCCTTGTTTAGATAAGTTTAAGTAAATATTAGTATTTAAACTTTAATATTTTTTGATTTTCATTTTGTGAGTATTTAGTTTAGCCAAACTTAGCTGTACAGTTATTTGTTTTGCGTTTGTAATTGTATTCTGTTTAGTTACCCCTAATGTGTCTTAATTGGTCTGATCAGCCAGTATAGAAACCCCTGTGTGTCATTACTTTGTTAGGTCAGTTATGATTGTTTGTGCAGCCAGTTTGTTTGCATTTTTGCCTGAGTTCAGTTTTGTTTCTTTGACCTCTTTTATGAGCTCAGTTTATCTTTTGTCATTTTATAATCTTTGGGTTAAAATAAAAACCCTATTTTTCAAATTAATATCCTGTGACTCCTCCTGTTTTTAACTCGGTCCATCACAAACCCCTTTTGTTGTTTTCTGCAGCTTTTCTAAAATATAGAAATGTCATATGAGGATTTTATTTGATGGTAGGTTCCAAGTAAATTTTTTCTTCACTTTTTCTCATACAGGACAGTAAGGACGTTTGTACCGTTTCCTTACAGATATATTTGTGGTAGTATGGAATGATAGTATGGGGTGCAGCCATAGATACAGTTATAGTATAAGACTTTCCCATAGATATCATACAATCCCTCAATTCATCATCAAATGCCATAATCAATCAAGTCAAGGACTGAACTTAGGTCAAGCACAGTGCCCAAAGCAATCTCTATTCATCAGACCTAACCTTGGAATGGCCATCTTCTCAACTGCTTTTTTCCAGTGACACGTTTAATGCATAAGAGACGTAACATTAGCTCTGTGACGGACTGAGACCCGTTCACGGATCAAAGATTAAAGGATGGCATTTGTTATATGTGCAGTGTGGTACTTTTAAATACAGTGTGGTAGCCAAGACAACTAGTTGAAAACCTGTTCATTGAATGATTCGGGTTTTATTACAGACCTGTAAAAATGTTTTAGAAGTTAGAAACTATAAACACAAGTAAGCACAACCCAAACATTGAGAGATGGAAAAAGCAAAACAACTTGAAATGGAGGATGTTGTAGCATAGAATCTATCCAGTCCAAGCCCATCAAAAGAACTAAATTTAAGACAAAAACTCCCAGAGTCTTTGCTGCTCAAGTTGTAAGGGTAATTTGAGCAGTTTTAACTGATTCTGTCTCCATCTGCCCTGGCCAGATTCATCTCCATTAGCAGATCCTGTGTGACTCTTCTTTGTTTTTTGTAATCACTTCAGGGGTAGTACAAGCCATGGATTGTGTGCAAGCGATTTGATTGACAGTAGACTGCATTTGTTGATTTACATCACTGCGTACTGCAAAACCCCCCCACCCCCAAAAAAACATTTCAACCACCGCAGTAAAATGACGGAACCACAGTCTGCTTTTACAGAGCTGCTCAGTGTGGAGGAGCATAACTATGACTTGGATCAGAATGACTGGGATTTTGCTGGTCTGCAAGCAACATGCTTCTCTGAAGAACAGGAACGCAATTAAGAAGTGAGGAATTGTGCAGCTCTGGTCAAAGTCTGTTTGAATTACAGTTTTGCACAGGCTTGTGTGAAACATTGGAACTATTAGTTTTTCTTTATACTAATTTTATTGTTGTTTTAGTTTAAATCAAGTGCAGGTTCTCCAAAGCATAAGAAACAGAAAAAAAAGATGCCAAAGAAAAAAAGCAGTGAGTGCAGTGTAACTGATTCAGTTGGGCTTTCCCAGGTTTTCTGGGATGCAGCATTACATCACAAGCAGAAGGTATTGTGAAAAAGTTTGTGATGCATATACAAGTTCTACAGTTATCAAGTCTGTTGTTTTGCAAGTTATTGCAGAACAACATATTATATTGTCACTATATCTGATATTGTGTCAGATGGGTGATGACAAAAGACACGTATAAAAGAATTTGAGGGAAGTGGTGCAGTTTTTAAAAGCAGATAGGAAATTGATTTTCCTGAACTGAGTTACAAGACGAGCTGTAGACAATCAAATCAACCAACTTCAGGTCCAATGTAAAGAACTTGATATTGGATTCTGTAATGTTGAAAAGTAAGTCTATTCCAAATGTTTACTTGAATTAGCAAAAAAAAAAAAAAAAAAAAAAAAAACTTGAGTGTAAATGTTAGTGAAAATGTTCAAATCCATAACAAATTAGTTGTTGTTCTGTGTTGTTCTCTGAGGGCACTGGAACTCCTAAAAAATGAAACAATGGAGTTTACATACATTACATACATTATATCTGCCACTGAAACCTCTCTGATTTACATTACTCTGCTCAGTGTGGGGACCCCTTAAAATAGATACCAACAGATGGTCACAGCAGACAACTTGGCCTCTTTCAGCAAAAGAGTGGAAAAAATTATGGAAAACATGATGATTTTATTGCTGTTATTTGGCAAAGAAAAAATAGCAAATGTTCCTGTTGGGTCGTTTTATATTTTAGTTGCATGTTTGGGTCAGGGGTGTAGATTATTGACAAAAACAACATAATTTTTTTTTTCATCTTCATGCATCAGAGCCATGACTATTTTATAATGAAGGAATATGTCTTTTTGACAAGCAGTGCTATTGCATCAGTGTTTACTGGCTTGCTTAATACTGCTCCTATGACGGAGAAGGTGCTGTCATTGTTTTATAAATATAGGCTTAAACCACAAAGCAAATGTCACTTCTATGGTGTTAGGAGCAAATATTGCATTTAAAATGCATGAATACTTGAAATGCTATATACAGTAAATGGAGCATTTAGGGTTATGCAACCAGGAATGAAAAGCCCTTGACCATGAGCCTTCATCTTTTCCCAGTGTTTTAACTCAACTTTCAACATTTTACACACTCGGCCACTGTTTCATAATAACTGCCATATAAAAGTTGTGATCCAGTGACAAGGTTGAACATAATGAGATTCTTCTTGTGGATTTATTGCAGCTGACAGGAGTTTTTACTCTGGCTAGACACAGTTTGGTGACCTCCGCATAAAGATTTAATTTAAACCTAAAAACAGGAACAAGATAATTCTGCCTTATTCTTTAACATTAATCAGTCATCCACTACATGACATGTTTTCCACTAACAAAATGCTTTATGCTCTAAGTTTATTTCCTGTTCTTAACATCTGACTTCCACATAGAAATAAAGTGATTTTTTTTTGTATTGATTTGGGTGTTTTTAATTCCCAAAAAAACTGAATGAACTGTAAATATCTGTGGTAGATAAAAGTTTCTATGTGAAGTTAAATTAAATATCTACAATTAATTTCCTTATCACTTGTTCAAGGACAGATTAGTAAAGAGATTCTGTATGACATAAAAGCATTGTGATGATGTTATAATTCTCTTTTTATTTACTTAATCTGTAAAGAAATGGACACATTTTCTGACAAAGGTGTACAGAAAATGAATGATGGATGGATGGATGTAAAGAAATGAGTCACTTTTTGGTGTCTTTTGCATTATAGTTGCAAATGTTGGATTTCTCTGTTCTCTTACCTACTGTTAGAGATTTTTTGGTATTATTACTTTAGTTCATATTCAGTCTAATGTTAATCAATAGATAATCAACATTCAGTCTATTGTGATTTTCAGTTTAAAGTGTTCTCTTCTTTCTGTATGTATAAACTGACCTGGAGGCCAAAACTGTCCGTTTGTCTTCGTGTGAAACAGTTAGCTGTGTGTTTCCAGACCTTGAGTTCCTTCTTATCAACCGGAATATTCCCTACCTTAAAAACTGCCTGTGTGCAGTAATACATATTTTGTCTCTGCTGTTTTGCTCGCCTATCCTCCCTTTTTTGCTTGATAATAAAAGACGAGCTGTAACCAAAGGTCTTTAGAACGCTCTGTAGACGACTCGGAGGAGCAGTTTGCTGAGTCTTCTGCTTTGGCAAAAGCTTGGTCATAACATTCATATACGTTGTCTGTGGGTCTTTTAATGAAGGTTCAAGAAAATTACCTATCACCTACACTGACTCGTGAGCTGACTTTTCCAAAATGAATCCAAATGACTCAATGTGTTTTGTTTTGTTTTTTTTGGTTGGAAAACAATTTCTGTTGGTTTTACTGAACACTAACATTTTTTGGATTGCAAAACATATTCCTTTTTAAACGTTCAACCTCAAAAGCAGATTTCTCATCCTGAACAAAATCATTTTTTAATAATTATTTTTCATGAAAGACAGACAGTATTTTGGGTCTTGTACCTAAGTAAATGCATTTGAGCACTACTGCATGCATCTGAGATATAAAAAAAGGTTAAATATTATTTTGAACGTAAACAACAAAAAAGCACACCTAAAAAGAAAAAAAATATTTCAGGTGTACATAGAATTTCAAGGAGAAAATCTAATCTGATTATTCTTCTGGTGAGAATTTCAGAATTTTTTTTAAAGCCTTATCAGCTTGGAACTCTTATCTGTGTGACTTTATTGATTGCTCGATGCTCTAACCAAGGTGTATATGGAACGACACTGAAAGAACAGGAAGGCACTGCTTGTATCTACAGTATCGATACCCGTGTGTCAACTCTGAAGTACAGATGGGTATCAGCTGTCTGTCTCATCTTTTTGTTATACGCTATTCCTCTTTTCTTCATGCTGCCTACGGGCAAGGACCTAATGAAGCTGGAAAGAAGCTTCTTAAATGAGGACAAGACTAGGAAATTCACTTCTATTGCCCAATTGAGAATACTTAAAAGAATGACTAAAATTTTAAATCTTATCATCATCTTTAATAAATCAAATGTCCGTCATTTTCTGAATTGCAAATGACACGTTCCTTCTGTGACTCTTAATCTTATAAGCATATTACAGAGAATGTGCCTGAGCCAATTACACATGATGAGAAAAGGATGTCTGAGTTCTGTCTCGTCGCATTACAAATCTAATTCTTCACACGAATCATTTACATGTGACCCCTGTCTCACCTCCCAAGTTTTGCTAGTTGAGGTTCACTGTCCCCTGACGCCATGACACGTCACTAAACTTATTACATTTCCACACGACGGACTAATGTTTAGAGAAGTTAATTTATGGGTCTGTCATACATGGCATGTTTTCGGTGGGAGACGGAGAACCATGTAAACTCGGGCATTAGAAGAACATTTTATAATAACTTAGCAGATGGAGGTGTGCAAACAGAAATATGACAGACACTCAAGGGACGGACGTTTCTGGCAATCAGTCTGCATTCCAGAAATTCTGGACTTTTTGGCATCTTAAAGAGGATTACTGATGATCAAACAAGGATATTAATATTTTAAAAGCCCTCTCTCTTTTAGTACTGCCAGCTATTCAACAAATAGCAGGTTAAATGATCAATCATGTCTACCGTTAAATAAATCACAGTTTTTCTTCTTGAAATTGGCTCATTTCAAGTGGATTTGTTGAATGTGGTTGCTTAAAAAAATTCTTGTGTGAACTGCTTCCACTTCATTTGCTCAATCAAGAGGTACATTTATTGCACTTGAAGCCGTAATCCCAGTGATCACAAAAGCTCCCATCTCGCTGCACTCCCCTATCATATTGTCAACATATCTGATATTGACCAAGTGCTCTTTCATTTCCCACAATCCAGAGGTCTACTCAACCAAACGGAGTGGGTGTGCTCTGGTTACAGTTGCAATATAGGCCCAGGATTAAAGAGCTAAAATTAATACACATCTAATACAATTATAGTTCACTATTTCTGAATTGTTTATGAAAATAACTTGAGATTTTGAAAGCAGCAGACCCTATCAAAGCAATTATTTTCTCGGGCTTGCCACACTTGACATGACAATGCAGAAAAACCAATATCATTTTACTCCTTAGCTACTACAATTAATAATAGTCTCTCTGGAACCCCTGCCTGAAGAGTACTCTGCCCCATAGGGGACAAGCAGATGTAATTATTCTTCTTAATTAGTGGTCTAAAAGTATAGCTGATTAAGTTGTGAGATGGGACTTTGACTAATTCAATTTGGGCCACACTCAGAACCAGTTTGAAAGCATCACTGAAAATAACAATTCCTGCTGCGCAGCCAAGAATAAAACACCCAGACTTCTAGATTTCACCTCTGAGATTAAAGTAGGTGATCTGACTGTTCATCAGCCACAGGTACATGGCTACATTTGGATGTTCCTTCTCAGAGGCATGATAAGGTTTTGGCTTGTTTACAATGGTGAATTACAATGTCATCATTGTAATTCAGACCTGGCCAACCAACATCACACCTTATGTTGCTGTGTAATTATTTGATTAGCATCTCTCAGAAAAAGCCTTTAATTTCTATTAGATTTAATAAAAAACAAGGTGATTAATCAATTTGAAAGCTCACCATTTATCAGCTATGGCTGAACATGCCTATGTGACTGAACTTATAAAGGCTAGGCAAAATCATCATTCAGAGAATGATTTTCAAATATTCCCCCTTCTGGATATCCATACCGCTTTGGATTAAATTTAGGATTTCGTTCTAATTAATAGAGATGCGCCAGTCAAAACTTGGGACTAATGTTCAGTATTTGTAAAGCTGTGACCTGAGAATACAGATTTTGACCTTGTCAATTTCCTCCTTAAGAACTATAATGTGGGAAGATATTTTTTATTATGTATCGTTTTATTAATAATCCACTACAATTTTCAAATAATATCTGAACTGTCTAGTAACAGTAAAGCAAAAATAAAGCACTTTAAAAGCACAAAGATTTCTGTCAAGCTGTACTGTATGTGCAGGAGAGATGATTTTGAACATCCATGGTTTCATTTGCAGCACTTTCTGAAGCTTTGAGTGTTTGAATCTTATTTACAGAAATTCAGCAGAATGCGCTCTCGGATCACAGCATCATCTGCAGAGTCTACATAATGCTGTCTGTACGGCTGCTTGTTGACTCACAGTTTTGTAACTCCAGAGGATGCATAGTTCATTTTGCACAATCCTCCTAAAACTTTACTGGAACTGATGGCAAAATGAGATTTTTGTCCTGCTGTCTGTGCTCTGTGCATCATGTTTGCTAAAAATCTGAGCAAAACAATTTGCCACATTACTGACAGTGTTGTGTTTATTCACACACACGTATGTGTGTGTATACATATGTAAGAAGTTTACAGGTTTAGGTATCAACAATGGTTTTCTTTGTCAGTTCATGATTTTTGATTAAATCAAAATTGCATAAACCTTCCACCTTTACTCACAGGTGTAGCAAGACACTTATGAGTTCTTAAATGTAGGTCCAAAAATTAATTAAAAATAAAACGAGTAGCAGAAGTCCACAAGTAAAAAAAACATAAAGTTAGGGGAAAGAAAAGTTATTCTCAAATGTGTTATGCACCTTCATTTCAGGAAATTGCTTTAAGCCAAAAGTATGAAGGTAAAATATATATTATTCATTGGAGTGTAACTTTGAAAAAGGTAAACAATTTGTGAGTCATTCTGAAATTCTGAAATCAAGGTGAGATACCTGCCAATACCTTTCATTGAGTTGTAAGAAGTGGGCCTTCATTCATCCAGATCGAATATCGTCAGGGACATTTGACATGATTTTTGTATGCACAATACAGGGTTGCACAATATATCACAGATGTGTTGCAGTCACACAAAAAACTATGTAATTTGCGAAGAAGTAGCTAGACAACGAGAAGTGTTGGATAATTATTTAAGCACCAGGCATTCATGTTCGAAGCAGAATAATCTTTAAAATGTAAAGTAGTGGTAAGGTAGCTAAGTTCCTTCAACTAAGTTGTTTTAGAGAAAATGGCACGTAGCAAGTTCATAAATTAAACAATATTTTTGAGGTGGAAACATTTATTTTATTAAGTAGTAGGTTTAGATTAGCCTTTACTTGGGGTCTGTTGGCAATGAAACAACAACAAAAAGATGTTGCCACATTTTTGTACATTTATATTTTACAACACTTATTAGCAATGCAGCATTAATCAATATCATTGCATATTACATGTCTTCAGTGCAACCAAATTTATAATACCTTCTTGTAATTAGTGGTTACCATTTTGTTTTATCCAATTCTGTTTTCTTAAGACTGGCATTTAACTGTAATTTTGGTTTATATTTTATCAGTTTTTGCACACCACTAGTATAATTTTCAAACTAACATCCAGGCTGTTTCGTTGTCTGGCGTTAATCTTATTGACCATCTCTGGTCACTGGAATACCTTGGTTTTTTATTACCAGTGAATAAGCAGAAATGAAAACAGACAAAAACAATAGCCTCCTTGATCAAAGGTTATATCAACAGAGACAGGGATCAGCAGAGTGCTCAACTGTAATGAAGATGGAGTGCAGATAGCTGCAGGGAGCTGTGATTTTATTGAAGCCATTGTGACTTTCCAATATCACTCTTTCTTAGGAATGAATGATTCGACTTTTAACGTCTTGATGGCAGTTCTAACAAAAGCAAACTGGTTTCATCCACATTTTGTCTTCTCTTGCATCTCTTCCAAATCGGGTAAAATAAGGGCTAATATTGTAGGGTGCAGGTTTGGTCTTTTCTCCTGCTATCGTTAATGAATTAGATGGCTGGCACAGAGCATGGCATGGTCATTTGCCCTTTGTGATCTTCCAGACAGGCACCATTAACAGCCAAATGCCCTTCTACCCTCCATTCATTTATGTGCTGAAACTCACCCTCACCTTCCCTGCACTGCCCTCCTGCAGAGGGTGAAAGTCACAGACCCGATCACAGGTTAATCTTTTAATGTTTCAGGGAGGACAGGCAGGAAATGCTGTGAAGGCGATGTAGGAAAATGAAACCATGAAAACCATCTTGAGGTCTGGCTGTGCTGTGCTGTCTGGTCTGTCCTTGTCAACGCTTCAAAAACTGTGATATTTGTTTTTATTGATTGTATTTCTACTCGGTAAACTGTAAACAGGGTTATAAATGTATTTTGCTATACACTGTCCAATGACTGGCACAATAGTTAAACTTGCTTTTAAAGGGCAGTGACCAAAAAATTTTCAGTGAGGCCAAAAACTGATGAAAATCTGAAACTTAATGTTAATGAAAACTTACCTCTCATATCAGAGTCTGTGTTTAGAATCAAAATTCAACTTCTACATATTACAAAAAAGCTAAATAAAAACAACATAATAAAATCGACAAATATATTTTCAGGATGCACTTATGTCGTGGTATAGATTAAACAAAATGCATATCTATGTTTTGGGAAGACTGACACAATTGTGTACATTGATGCATTGGGTTTAAATGTCTGCAAGGTGTGTGTGATGGTATTTTTCAGAGTGTTGTGTAATATTTTAAAGTAATACTAGAATTTTTGGCAAGCACGACTAAATCTTAACACCAACGATACAGCTTAAGACAAAAGAGAAAATATCTTCTGGCTGAATTTTTCAATTATGAACTGTGCTCCAACTCCGTAAAATAAAAAAAAATAATAAAAATGTAGATTTTTCTTTAAGTTAGTATCTTTTACAATATGCCATGAGATTCATCCTCTAAACGTGGTGTGGCATTAACATTTTTTTTTTTTTTTTGTCATTTAACACTGGTTTGCTGCTCTAATTAATTCATCATTTATGTGGCTAATTAAACAAGTTCCTATGAATACTGCCAAGAAACCTTTGGTAGTTGTAAGGTGAATATAATGATTTGACCTTCGGCTAAACATTTCAATTAAACAATATGGAGGAATGGCTTCTCTGTCGACGAAAGAAATGAAAGGAGGACAGAACTTTACTGCTCTGAATCATGTTTAATGTTTCTAATGCCTACGTTGTCTGACCTTAGCCTTTTCCTTATCTTTCTCTTTCAATCTGGATAGGGCGTGTGCAGAGAATGAAACAGGATGTTTGTATTAACTCGTACGCTTTATGCTTCTCATCTGTCACAGATGTTTCTCCTCCACCTTACCGACATGGCAAAGCACTGTCTGTGGTTCTTCACTCCCTCTGCAGGGGCCCTTGCTGACCCCCAAGCAGTAATTTTAGACTTCATGTCAGCTGTGCCGGGGATCCAGCCCACACTAATTCAAGGGCATCCCAGTTTTTATTAATTTGTTTAGGAGAATACAAACCAGTCTGCTCTCAGGCACCATGCCATGTTTGAGAAAGCTGGAACATTTCATTACGATCTTTTTGTGATCCTCATTTTAATGTTAACCGTAAGTTTTTTTGTCTCAGCTCTGGTCCATGATGCAATAAACCAATCTCACTGGTTATTAAAAATCACTGATAAAAAGCATGAATTAAAGATGCATTGAAAAAGGCTATTTAAAATGGTGTGATTAATATTCCTTAAAATAATTAACATGAAAGTTTTAGCAGCTTACTAAAAACACAAACCACATCTAATATAAAAGTTAGAGTCATCAAGAAAACGTTCTTTTGATGGCATGAGTTTAAATATGGTGTGTTTAACAGAAAACGTACAGTAAAGAGGAGATGCCTGGATTTCTGACTTCACTGGAAAAACTAGATGACTTATCTAATTTTACTATTGGCTTCTGCTGGCCCTCTTTAAGCAAGAGCGAAAGATGCCCCAGCTTCAGCTGTTGCCCCGTATTCATAGGGGTCACATCTGCAAAGGTGGGGCTGGCTTTTCCTGGTACCAACGTTCGGGATGTTTGGAGACTCTTCACTTTGGACTCAGAATCAGGTGGCAAGCATAAAGGAAGTCACTGAATGATGCTGACTAAAGCAAACCTTTGTGGAGAATAAAAAAATGATATTTATGTATTGCTAACAGGTTAAAAAAATATATATGGTGCATGTTTTACTTGCTGGTTACTAAAATATAATTTTATTTTTTGTAATCTGCTGCAGTGCTTGCTTGCCTGAATCTGAATCTTAGACTTTAATAGAGTGTAAGCATCAATACTAACAAAAACAGGTAAACACCCTGTTTGATGCGGCTTCATGAGATCACATCAGAGGTTTACACAGCGACCACAGTGTCTGCTGAAGAGTGATGCGTTTGGGATGGTTAGCAACACCAAAGCTGTCTGAACAGATTTCATAGACACACTTCATTTTCTGACACAGTGTGACAATGAGCAGTTTGTGACAACCTGACAGCATTTACCACCAACATGTCGAGCATGACTGCCTACAGGAATGTGACTGATAACTGGCGCCTTTGTCCAACTCCTGATGGCAGGAAGACCTTTGGCCCTGTCCTGTTTTATTCTACTAACCCCAGATTTGCTGCCTCTTCCGTCATATTAGTTTGTCCTTGTAAGTTTAATTTGCATTACAGTAGCATGAACAAACCTCTGAGTTTTGCACTTCCCTCTCTAGGGACTATTATCTCTAGAGAGGACTAGAACTAGGTGTCCGGCTTATTCTGCTGGCACAGCAGACACAATGGCTTTTTTTTCCTTCCTGAAAATAATAAACTGGGTTTTCAAAAATATTGTGACTTTAAGGACTCAACAATGTTATTCAGCCATCAGGAAAGACATTAGACTTATATTTTTGCAAGTCTTCTTGCAGTTGATCTCAAATGCTTATCCAATCAAGATCAGCCAGCATGTGAGGCTTCAACTGTGAAAAAACTAAATAAATCTTACTTTGTACCCTTTGGTATGCTAACCCTTAATATCATGCTGAATTACATAAACATGTTTTACCTATAAAATGTATTTAGATTCATAATTGATGTGCCGTACCAAGGAGATTATTTCTGTTTTGACAGCTTATGATGTTTGTTTTTGCTAACACTCCAAGTAGAACAACATTTTTATTAAGTTATTCCCCGGTGGGGCCGTGCATCAGACTGTTTTTATTTATTTAAAATGTTGTTTCCGAATGACTGATGTGGGCTTGTTGCTCCTGCAAAGCTGAGCACTGTTAAACTTCACACACAACTTGTGGAGATCGATTTCCTTCCCCTCCCCCCAACTTCCAAGGGATCACATCATTAGATTTGCCTGGTTAGGTGACACCTACACATCTGATGGGTGATGGATGTTTTATATATAGAGACCAAATGAAATCCCCCTTTCCCATTCCCCGACTCCCCATACACACGCACACATGCACACACACATTCCTCCCCATCAAACACACACACACTCTGATGTTCTTCCTATCATCTTCTATCAGAGAGGCAAGATAACCTCAGAGCCAATGACAAACTTTGACAAATGGCTTGTCTCCAAGCACCTGCGAGAAGATGGAACTGACAGACTCTTTCACCTTTCCTCTTCCTCCAAGCCTTGGGCTGTGCCAAGCAGCCATAAGTGATATACTGTAGGACGTGGCCGGGTGTAAGTCATGCGCCTTCCGTTTCCTCCAGATTGTAAGGGTCTCCATCGATCATTGTCATTCACCCCCCTCTCTCTCTTCCTCTCTCTCTCTCTCTCCCTCTCTCTCTTTGCCTCTGTCCATCTCATCCTGTCTGTCTGTCCTATGAGCCATGCCACTTTACTTATTTACCCAAAGGTCAATCTTCCATTCTTCCATCTCCAATGTTTCCCCTTTTTGCCACTGGAGCAGTTTGCAGATATCTATAGCACTGTACAGATGGCTGGTAATCTGCCCTAGGGTCATTAAGAATCCTGGCCAGGACCCTGACCGATGGCTACTCTCCCCCGTCTGTTAGTCCATCTTTGCAAACGTAGCCTAACATGAGCAATTCATCTCAATTTCCAGACATTTGGTGTTTTTGGCAAATATCTCTCACTTATTCTGCCCTGAAAATCCATGTCCAAGTCCATGTGTTTCACTTATGCAAAGGAAGATGAACATTGACTTAGTTGTTTATGTACAACGTGTACACAAATAACGCAAGAGAAAACAAAAATGTGGTAAGTAAATTGATATTTCTGAATGAAAGTGCACATAGAAAAACAATCTGAAACATATTGATGGTTCAGTTTAACTGTAGCAAAAGTCAGGCTGGAATCCCTTCTATATTTTACAAGGGGTCCCCTTTTCTTCCCAAAGCTTTATCCTCCCACCCTTAAGGGGGTTGTCTGCTGCTTTCTACCATGTGCTGTGTCCCTCAGCCAATCACAACCATTTGCGGTCGTTACCTACCATCCTCTGGTTGTCTCCACCCGTCTTACATTGTTCATCACCATGCGACATAGCTGACCTTCACCAGGCACTGTTTCCATTAGTCTGAGAAATTTTTTGCACCAGATGAGTTTTTTTTTGACATGCTGATGTAGAAACTGCACCGAAGTATTCATCACACTAAATCTGCTATGAACATACATATTTTTTAGTCAAGCTGTTTTGGTGATTTTCATTTTACTCTTGGAAAGAAAGGGACTAGTTCAGAGAGAGAAAACTTTATAAGTTCCTGGAAACCCCCCCCCCCAAAAATGACTCTTCTTGTAGTATCAAAGAGCAAAACTCTCATTCAAATGCTTCTTTATAACAGGATGGACAGTGATTGGAGCACGATTCAAGGTTCACATGGTTGTGAAAGACTAAAGAGGAGAATTGTAACATTGTATGTGTTATACAGCAGAAAGCTGAGGTCACCTTCTTGGTTCAACATATATAGCTTCCTTCAGTTTTCTCTCAAATCTTTTGTGTTTTATGTGCACATGCACCTCACCGTCTTCAAAGGGATGTTCTTTCTTTCTGAAATTTACGAGGAAAGATTAGATTTGACATGAGAAACCGTCTGTTCTTATTTTGTGAATTGCACTTGTAAAATTGTGTGCCTTCCCTTATATGAAAGAGCTGAGCTTTGGACCCTCAGACTCGCACAACACCGGTTAGCTTTTTTTTGAGCCTGTCAGAGAAAATCCTTTTAAAAGTTTTTGGCAGCCATGTCACCCAAGTCAAAGTGTGTTTGTGTTTTTAGATGTCTTCACTACACACAGAACATTAATGGCAGCCTATCAGCAATGGTACCATGCATTCATAAATAATGTATCTGGTTAATCAATTAACATCAATCCACATTGACTTACAGGAAAAAGGCACACATTTCTTCATTGCAAACAAAACATTTTAGGTGAAAGTTTGTGTTCACAGCAATAAAGACAACATCTGAATGTACTAAGGCTGTTGTAAATAATTATTTTAGTAATCGAGTAATCTATAAATTACTCTGACAAATAATGAAGTGATCAAAAAAAGTTACAGTAAATGCTACCATAACAGAAGTGTTAATATTGGATACCAACATTTTCACATTTATGCACCTCTAGCAATTACTTTTCTGTTGTAACAATAAAAACTCAGTTTTTAAGTTAAGCTAGACAAATAATTTAATAGGTGAGCTGTCCTTTTTCCCAGCCATCTTGAACTTTTGTGTCTATGTAGGATTAGAGCTTTGGGCAACATAAATAATCACGGTGCCCTAATTTTAAAACATACTTTAGCAAAACCTCACAGCAGATAATTTGCCTTGAGAAATGTAATAATCAATGTATAGAATCGTTCGAGGAAATGTCACATCCCTAGAATATGGAGACGATACATCAAGTTGTCCTGTTTTGTCTTAAGCTTATTTTTATATTGTATTTGTGTTATAACACTATGTATTATTTGCAAAACTAATGCAGTGTTTACCTCTTACCTCTGCTGCTAAGTAGCAGGCAACAACATTGTCAGCTGTAGTTGTGAAGTTGCAAAAGAGGGACAGGATAATGTCAGTCAGAGTAGTAGGAGGAAAAGCAGGGGAGTGCAGCAGAAATTACTAGAAAAAAATGGCACAGGTGCAGCATGCAGGATTGTGTTATTAAGTTTTTCTTGGGTTATATTAACTTTGTCCAATCAAATGATTGTGGTCCAAAATGTGGCTCTTTGACATCCAAAAATACTCTTAAAATTTATTGATTTCCCTTCTCGATGTAATATGTCTGCAAATCTTGGAGGATGTTTTTTTTCTTTGTTTCCTAATATTTGCCTTGATTTTTGCAACCTTGTTAAAGCTTTTTAAATTTTTTTGCCTGATTTATTTTAAATTTCAATTTAATCTTTAACTACATACACACATTGTCATTTGGATTGTTGACAAAGATGTAGAGTTAAAAATGATGATTCTGTTTTCATCCATTGTGCGATTGGATAGAAGGCCACTCCAACCAAGTTCCCAGACTGAATTTAAACCTCAGGCCTCTACTGCACCCATCTTTACCCATTCTTTACTGTTTACTCTTTGTAGGCTAGTCTTCATGTATATGTTCTTCTATGGGTTTAATGATAAGATATGACAATTATGTTCATCATCCTTGGTTATATTTTATTTAGTTCACCTGATTTCCTTTTGGATCCTTTTGGAAAATTTTGAATTATTTGCTTTTTCTTGGATTTTGTTACCTATTAAAGTTAAGGACAGAATAGTATTTTATATCTTAGTCATTCTGCCCTCCTGCTTGTACCCTTTCAGACATGTTGACAAAATCCGTGGAGGATGAACTGAGAATTACTTCCAACCAAAGATTTTCAGTTTGAAAGCAAACCAATTGTTGTGCAAGATGTTTAAGAGCATTTATTTTGTGCAAGACAAGGCTGATACTATTGCTTTTTTTAGAGAAATTATCTGCAGCAATTATGATATAATTACTAATACAAGCTAGTTTGGAAATTTAGCAAAGGGTGGGATTAAAGAGCTCTGACAACCCTCCCTCTTCACTAAAGAGTTGATTGTGTTTTTTAATCTACTTTTCCTGGGCAACAACATTTGCAGTGTTGTCATGTTTGTGTTCTGCTATGACCACTGCAAATGTTGGTAGTAAAATGGTACCTTTGAGCTGCTAGATTTACCTCGTATTTTTCTTTCCATGAATTACAACATTCGTTCTCTTTCAGGCAACAGTTGAATTGTATCGTAGAAAACCATTTGGTTGCTTTGTATTCAAGCATTTAGGAGAATCATGACCTGGATGAAAGAGAATCTACAATTTCATAATACCCATGTAATGCGGTTTACAAAAGGACAATTTCTCTTCTTGCTTGGAGTGCTGTCCAAATACTGGGATATGTTTAATGTTATGTAAAAAGAAAGGTGCATTATATTTTAGAAAGAAAACAATGTCTTTCAGATTATGTTGGAATCCATTTTTAATAACCACAAAACCAATTCATTCCACATTGGCAATTCTTTTTCTGTTGCACTAAAAGAAAAATACATTTTGGTGGGAGTTTCGCAGGCAGATTTATCACTTTGCTGATAAGGCAAAGATGGAGAGGATAGATTTATTTATTTATTTAGTTTTAGCTTTTGCTACATAGAGCGACATTCCTAGAAAAGTGTTTTTGTCTATTTCTGTAAAAATCAAGAGATTCTGTGGATCTTGGGAAAGATAATAGTTGTGTCATTCTCAGCGTGGATGAGAGAGGATCTAACTGCCCACAGAAGTGGTATAAGCCCAATCAAGAGATGACCCAGTGATAAGACACTTTAATTAGTGTTTCTCTGTGCATGGAGTGGCATTTTTGGCAAGACTATGAGAAAACATTTTACTTAGCAGTTTGCTGCTGCTGGTGAATCACATATTTTAATCTGATCTTCGTCGTGAGTTATTTTCTATTTGATTAGCTTTCTTAAATGCTCAAAGTACCGGGATAGCCACTATTAATAGAGGTAATGAATTAACAGTAATGTGCGACTTTAAATGTATTAAATTGACAGTAATTGCACGAGCTACGCAGTGTAACAATTATTCTAAATTTCCATTTTTTTATAGCTTCTTGAGAAAAAAAACAAACGCTATCTGAAAGAAAAAGAAACTGTTTCTTTTTGTGTCAAGGAGAGTGTCGGAGAGTAAAATGTGTTTCTTCAGGGCAATATGTTTTAAGGGTTTACATCTTTTTTGTCTTACAATATGTCCTCCTCTTTTACAACTGAAGAAACTTCTCTCATGATCAGTCCAAAATTGCAAAAGGCAAGGTTGTGACTTCTGGATCCAACTGCCTATCCTTCCTCCAAGCAGGCACATGATCTTAATGCAGAAAGACAAAGCAAACAGCTTTACTTACATTTGAGCCAGAATGTGTAAGCAAGCCTGGCCTTTTGTTTCATCTCCCCCCCCATTTTTAACTCTATAGGAAATGCATTTCAGAAAATACAATTTTTCACTTTTAAATGATGAGATAATTTTTTTTATTGGGAGAAGAAAGGCTCTAGCCGCTTAACCTCTCATGATAAGCTAAGCAAAGTTGGTGGCACAAATAAGGCTATGTTCACACTGTAGATTGAATTGATCCAAATTAGATTTTTCATTTTTATCAATGTGCAACCTGTGTCTGATCTTTTCATGACAATCTGAACAACACAGATCAGAGTTTTACAAATGCAAACCAGGCCACTTCGTCTTAATCCGATACATATCTGACCTTTTCAAATATGACCCGTGTTTGACATATGGTCATTGATACTCGACAAATGTCACTATTCTGATGCAGAGAATAGTGACATTAAGTTGATAATGTGCTGGCTGCAGTTGGACAACAACTATAAAAATTGCAAGATATGCTCCACCTTTACCATCCATGTTTACTTCTGCAAACATTGAGAATGTAATGTTATTGCATCCTTTACTGCACATGTAGGATACATTTTAGTTGTTTCCGGTTCACACAGGAAATCACATGCAAGTCACATATATTTGGAAATGTGACCGACCACACAAAATTTTTTTTATCAGATTTCACCAAAAAATTGGAACTCAACATTAAGGCGAGCAGTGTGGATGTAGCCTAAGACCAAAAACTAATCAATAATCAATAATATCAACAATTAAAGATATATATATATATAATTTCACAACCTGGGATTTACTTTTCAAAACATACAGTAAATAAGAATTATATTGCAACATCAACCTAGGAAGTAAACAAACAGTTTACTAACACTAACAGTACTTCTTAAGACACTCATGTTTTGCAGAAACAATAGTACTTTTTATCACTTCTACATTTTGGGAAAGACAAATAAAATATATCCTGTAAACGAACAGATTTTCTGACTAGTCAGGTTACTCCACATACACACTCACACCTGTGAGTCTGTCATGCACATATGCAGATACTCGTATGCGTGTCTCAAACAAATGTCTTTTCTTGCTGCTTAGTTTGAGATGCTGTGAGTCCCTGTTGATAATCATACAGCACTCATTTTTGTATGCTTTACAGGACAGCAGCAACCTTTTCAACATGTTTCGCTGAAAGACGGCTCAAGTACAGATGAGGACTGCGACAAAGTTTTGTTTGCAGCATAATTCAGAACCTGGTATCAGCTAATAAAAGGTACCTGTCATTATCTAAAACCCCAGATTTCCCTTGAGGTGCGTTCAAAGTGGCAGCGCTCTCCCAGGCTTGCTTTCTCTATCTCTCTATCTTTCTTCACCCCCCACTCAGATGCCTCTACATTACACACTATAATTCATTTTAAGAAACAGTGATGCGATTGTTAAGCTATGCAGTGTTCTGAAGTGAATGAACAGCGCATTTCAAATCTCCAGGGATCTTGTTTGTTATCTGTGTACGTTGTTAGAGGTATGTGCTCATAAGGCTATTATAAACTCAAAGCTTGTTTGTGTGAGTGTGTATTTCTGTGCCACTGGTTGTGTGTGTCTAGATATGCATGTCTGGGATAAGAAACCTTTTTTTCCACTCAGTATTCCTAAAACTAATCAATAATGATTAGTAAGTTGTGGCTTAAAATATGGATTCTATTCTTAACACAAAAGCCCCCAGAAAACCTCCTGCTGTAAATGATTAAAGAAAAATTCTGACACCTCACATTAGGGTGATTTTTAAAGGTTCAGAGACCAGCTATTTTCTGAGCAGGCTGTAATATGCTTCTATTTAGGATGCTGTTTTTCTTTTCCTCTTGTATCCCCTCTCTCCCTCTGTGATCCATATCATTGTTCCCCGGAGAGGTAAGAAAGGTGACAAACAAACCTATTCATCATCAGCCGGTTCTCCTGGCTAAACTGTTATCTGAGCTGAACTCTCTAAACTTTTCCCAGTGGCCTATTGTTTACGGCTGCATTCTCTAAATTTACACCCACCGCTTGTTTTATGAAGTGTCCATGGAGGGTAAGAAAAGCAGATAGAGGCCTGATGTCAGCATATTTCCCTGTCCGGCATCTAAACTGTGATATATGGTTAAACAGAGTTTCTATTTGAGGTCTCCTTCTCATTTTTTTTTTATTATTTTTTTACATTGCGCTATTGTTTTATGCCACTTTGTTTTAGAAATACAGCATCATCACATTACTGAGTTCTCTGTGGAGGGCTTAGGGTAAATGATTGGAGGTTATTCACAGTGCTAGAAAGGAGAGCAATGATTTGGAGGAAGGAGTAGTGAGGAGAGAGAGAGAGAGGAGAGAGAGAGAGGAGAGAGAGAGAGAGAGAGAAAAGTACAATGCCTTTACACTATATTGGCCCCTGAGTTAACAGTATTATTATATCAACCCTGCACAAACTCCTAAATTCAATGTAATGAAGCTGCAGTCTAACACCAGCTATTTACGGTTAGTGGATAATGTGTAATTGTCTTTTTCTTACTGTTATTTCTTACCACTGACTCGGATAAATTATTCTGTTTATACCATTGAAGCCAGATATTTGCATATGCCATATGAAAGGACACAAAAATGTCTTTCATTTATGCAGACAATCATACATGGATGGAGAGAAGCTACTACAGTGTAGCCACAGCTGCCCCAGGGCAGTCTGTCAGAAGCGACAGAGGTTGACAGATTTTTATTTTGTATGTCGTAGAATTGCTTTTAGAAATTGTACACTTGGAACAAGTTCTTCCTTTTCCTTTAAAAGAAATTATCTCGCTGGCTTGCTGTAATTTTGGTCCATTCCTCCTGACAAAACTGGTGTTACCAGGTCAGATTTGTAAAGTCTTACTCTTATGCATCCCTGAATGGCTGCCATGACAGATTAATAAATTCCTTTAATATGTATGAATGATTAAAGCACTGTTTTTCATTAATTAATGATGTTACAACATGATACAAAGCTACTTACCAAACCCCACTTACCTCGAAAAAAAAATAAAAAAAAATCACATTGTGAATAATTAACTTTCTAAGTCATTTGTCAGCATGCTTAAGGTCACTGTCCATTTGGAAGAGTCTTTTGTTTTCAAGCTTAATCGTCTTGACTGATGTCTTGAGATGTTGCTTGTGTTCAGATCATGCCACTTCCTCATGTTGTCTTAAATTTTATACAAATATTGGCTTTTCAGCTAATATTTTTACTGGAGATTTTTTTATAGTGAATAATTATATTCTCTTGCCAGCTTCAATCACTGTCTTCACTCAAGGTTTTGCATTTTGCTCTGGAGTTAGTCCACACTTCACATAAAATATGTGATAAGCCACAGGAAAAGGAAGAACAAGTCACTCAAGCATAAGCAGAGAAAAACCAAAAAACAAATTAATTTCTGGGAAATAAGAAATTATGCTTTTATTGCTGGATATAATAGTTGAAGTCGTGAAGAAATCTCCCAGTGCTTTAAATAGCAGCTTCTGAGGTTTCAAGCTTTTGAATCAGAACAAGATGAAGCAGAAGAATGAGACTACAATACTTTGGAAAACATTCTGAGTTCCCAGGTGCAGCTAGCTGAAGATGAGGAAGATGAAGAATTAGATTTGCAGCGGACAAGCATCAAGTCTGGGGCATCCGGACGGTTTTCTTTGATAAAAATGATAGAGTTTTCATCGATTTTCAGGGGACCAATAGACATACTTAAATTGACTGTGTGATGCCTGGAATACTGCAGCCTTTATTTTATGTGACGCGCTACTTAAGCTGCAGCCAAGTAGGTGGTTTTTATCCGTTCATAGATGGAACAGATAGCAAGCTGCTCCCCAGCGCAGCAGCTGATGATTACAAGATACTTTACGGACAAACTGTGAAATAAGTTTCCTACATACAGCCCAGGTCAAAACAACTGGGTAACGGAGTGCACCGCGCTCATAGCTGGGACATGAATTTGTGTTTCTGTGTGTGCACACATGGAGGCATTCTGCACTTCTACTTTCTTCTTGATGTACTGGCTGCTTTAAGAATTTCCAATGATATCGCTCAAGGAAGCCGAGTGTTAGCATTTAACTCAGATGTTGTGAATTAACTTATAGAAGCTTACAAAGCTGTGACATCATCTTTTCACACATTTTTCAAAGCATCATAGTTTTAGTGCCATGCAAAGTTAGGAGTTATAAGAAAATATTAAAATATTGTGTACACTATCCTGATTTTTGCATTTAGGAAAGATAAAATTCTTGCTGAAGGAACTGGCCTATATTAGAACAAGCTTCGCAGGCAATGAGGGGAAAAAATACGCCAAGTCTTTTTGCACATTTAATGTAAACATTGTGTTTTAGCTGTGTTCACCAGACATCCCATTCAGAGCGCCAACATTAAGAATAGTGTGCTGAAAAATCACTGAATTTTTTCACACATGAAATTAAAATGTTTCTAACAATCCTAGCTCTGCAAATGGCAAACAAGAACTGACATTTTTTTTACAATATCTTATACCTTTAAACAAGCCATTGGGATCATAGCTCCTGTCATCAGGTCTTTGGTAATCAAAGTCCAAACTGTCATAGAGAAGAATTGAATTAATTACATTTTTGCTCCCTCTGAGTGATAAGATTCCATTATGCTCATGGTCATGTTCTCCAAAATCACATTACAGCCAGATGTCTCTATGTGTTTATCTGAAACATTTTCTGAAACATAAGCAGTGGTGTGACTGAATGATTCATTGCAAGCTAAAGCATAATATAATATATGGAAAGGGGTATCCCACCAATTCCAGAAGCACATTAACAAGTAGATCTGATTTTTCCTCATTTAGTATACCATCATGTATTGCATACCATAGCTATCAATCCAAACACTGTTGTGCATTTTTGTGTTCCCTGTACTTTCGTGTACATTTGTGTATTAGGCTTAAAATGTAAAATAACTAGCATAAATTACACAAATTTAATCAATGCACTGAATCAAAGAGTATTGTTGCTTGTTTTTAACCATCTTGCACTGAAAACAAGAAAAACCCAATTTAAAATCCTATTTAATTTTATTAACTGTAACTAAAACAATTCAAGGTGTTTTTTGTAAACCATGACCTAAACATTGCTCCCCACCAAAGTCCACAATAAATAAGATTAATTGCAATTTTATCACCCCGTTTTTTTGGATAGCGTATTGAAAAGTATCTTGACAACCACTCAACAAACTCACTATTGAGTGTTCATTTGTCTTTTTTCAACTGTTTTTGACAACTGCTGAGGCCTTCACAGACAGCTGTATTTATATTCAATTCCCATTTCACTGGAGGGAAACTCAGTTTACTGCTTTAGTGACTTCTGACTCCACTCATTTCAACTGGATTTTATTTAGTATATTCAGGTAAAGGGGGAGTTTAATGCAAATATTTCCCAGAGTTTTCAGGTTTTCACTTGTAAATAAGAATTGCCAGTGTTTCCTTTTTCTTCCAACTTGCAGCTAGGTAATTTGTATTGTTGCATCAGACAAAATGCCAATGAAATACACTGAAGTTTGCGACTCTAATGAGAATATTAGTATTGCATTAATATTCTACTGCATAGTAGAATATTAATACAAGATTGAAACCTAAATCTGCTCCATTTATTGGAGCAGACTAGTTTCAGTATCATACGAAACTAGAAGCAAGTGCAAAGCAATCATGTTGTATTTGCCAAAGATGTGTTTCAGTTTTTCCTCTCATTATAATTCTGCTATATTTCTGTCATGCTGTAATGAATTTAGTAATCTTCATGACCTTATCCATCAGAAAACTGCCAGACAGAAAAAAAAAACACTGCTGAAAATTTTCACACACTTCTTTTTTATCTGCATCTTTCCATCTGTTATTTCTTGCTTCTTTCTTTTAAAGCACCAATGCACTAAATACCTCTGGAGTATCAGACGTGATGAGCTCAACCATCTAAAATGATATTTTACTGTGAATCCGCCAGCTGCTGCTACAGTAAATGCTCGCAGGACTCGTTTAATATGTCTCTCCAGATGTTTTAGAAGGGACAGCAGCACATTAGCAAATCTTTATCTTCTTATCCAGAAATGAAACAAACAAAACATCACATTGTTTCTAGGTCAACAGAGAAGCAAAGCACTATACTCAAAACTTCCTAGATCTGTAAAGTTTTTGCTTTTCTCTTCATTTTCAAAAAACCCTAAATATTTTCACACTGAATGTATGCTGGCCTGTCATTCTCTGTGCCTGTCAATGCTGAAAGGTTGTTAACTCCAGAGATGCAGCGTCTGTGTTTTTTTAAAAGGCTGCTCTGCATACGCCACTGCTTTGCAGGGCTTTATACCTTGTGGCAAGCTTTCTGCTGATGTCGTAGTATTGCAGACAGATGCAGGGGTTACTCAACTCAAACAGGGTCAACATCTCCCCTGTGGTGCTTTAGTGTCCAGCCACCACGAGGGACTAGGGAGGCAGAAAAAAACAGCAACAGCATGTGCTGGTGTGTTTGTGTGCAGCGGATCAAGGTAACACATTGCGCGGAGGCCTTGTTGACATGGCTCTTTTGCAATTATTAGCCAAAACACATGCTTTAGAGAAAACACAATTTGCAGCTATTAAATGTACAAAACTGTAACAGAGCATTTTCCATACAGTATAAAATGACATGAAATTGTGTGCATGCCCCTCCAGAGAGCCAGTGTGCAGCAGTTGGTGTTGTTGGAGCCTGACCTTTTGCTGACAGGGTTGGAGAGGGAAAAAAAAAGTGCAGTCCCCAGCTGCTATGACACACTCATGCCCACAAGCTTTTACAAGGGCTATTCAGCCTGTGGGAACCAGCAGGGGGCAGGGCGAAGGGCTCCAGATGTGTGAATACCCCTTAGTGATGCATCAACGGCGGTCTCTGATGACATGACCTACCCTTTGGGTAGGACACTTCTGCACTGGTGGCTTTGGATGGTTGCTGTAAAGAATTTATTTGAGAAAATCTCTCCTGCAAATCTTCATCTTAATCATGGTAGGAAGTGTTTGTGTGGCTTAGCATGAATATAGGATATAGTTCTGAGGCACAAGTTTATCACAGTGAGTTAAGTTAAGTTAGTTTATCACAGTGAGGTTCTGTGAGGTGATCAAGACCAGTTTGACTATTGGTGGTGCTCGGTATCTTATGAGATACAGTACTCCATTAGAGATGGAGATTGCTTTTTAAACGCTATCAGTATAGAGTACACTGTTTAATCTGAGGAGATTTATGGGAGGCAATCACCCAAGTAAAAATTGTAGATGCCATTTATCAGGTGGAGTGGAAATTGCAGCCATAATTTTCACAACTGGACACAGATGAGACCTTATAACCACATAAACCCCCCTTCAGGTCCCCAAGCTCGTTTTTAATGTTCCTTCACTGTGTTAGTGTGACCAGGAGGAGGGACTGGCTGACTAGTTATTCACTCCTTTCTCAGACATCTGCATATCTCACTTCTCTTTTTTTCAAAGTGTTACAATTTGAAAGTATCTAATCTATGCACAGGGACACAGGCTGGTGAGTTGCTGTGATAAAACCCTGAGAGAGATGGCACAGCTGCTCATTTTTCTATTCTTTTTATAAACTATTGACAAATCGAAAATATGTGGGGAGGGTTTGTACCACAAATGCATCTCTGGTGTTTCATCACCAACGGAGGATGTAAGATTACTTATGTTTGAATACAGCAGAGTACACAAAATAAATACCTGGTGTTTTTTGTTCTTTTTTTTTTCGATTAAGTGAAAAGTGACTACAGAAGAGCATGAAAGTTAGAGATGTGTTGCGGTGAGGTTCCTTCTTTCCCAAACCTTTCAAAATCCTTGTTTGCCGCCATTGTGTCTTCTCCCTGATGAATAACCACATCACACAAAAAATGGATGTTTCAAGTAAAAGCACCCTGAAAATGCAGTTTAGAACAGCACAGCAGATGAAATAGGCTGTAAAATGGACCATCCATCATATGTCTAACGAAAAGTGACACATGGGGAAGGGGTTTAAGGCACTTTTCATTAGGCTTCTGCAGCTCTGGCTATCCAGATCACAAGACTAAATAATGACCTCTGCACCAAAAGTGTTTTCAAACGAATAGGAGACAGAAGACATACTGTAGTCCGTACTCTCTCCATCTTATCCACACACCCTATCTCTCCCTGCAGGAAATAAAATGCCATCTATTTTCTCTCTGCTTGTCTGCCTGTTCTTTATATAAATCCCGGCTCTTTGGCCAAAGACAGTGAATGATATAGATTGTTCTTGGAAATGTGCAGAAGCACAGGTCTGGAAGAGAATTTCCAGAAAAAAAAAGTCTCCTGTGCTTGAAATGTGTTGAAAAGCATCCCCTCAAAAATGATTTTGGGATTGTGGAAAAGGAATTAGTTTGATTAATCCACCAGGAAACAACAGGGATCCATGTGTGCTAATATATTATTATGATGAAGTGACAGAGTATTAACTAAATATGCAAACTATCGAAACGTACTTAGTTTGAGCCGATTGCAGTTTCTGCACATTAAATAACTGAACCACCTGCAATGTTTACATACATTCAATGGATTTGTTGTGGCTCAGAGAGAAATTAATCTTGTTTGACAACCTTAGCAGCTGCTTATTCTTGATCAATCTTTAGGCATAATCTTCTTAAGAGTTAGGTTAGGTTAATAAAATGCTGCACCCAAGCCAAAAATACTCATTAATTTAACAGCCAGACGGGCACATTAATACAGCATTTGCTCTCCCTTATTAAATTCTCCGTAACACTTGTCCTTAACAGTCCAATTCTTTTACAGCTTTGTGTTTTTAATTTTATTATTGTCAACTATGGTTCTTGCCGCCTAATTTTAAATATTAATCATTCATCGTTCACCCAATGATATCCAATATTATATATATATATATGTATATGTATATATATATATATATACACAGTCCAGTCACATTAATGTGACCATCTGTCAAAAGCCAGAATAACCACCTTTCGCAGAGCGAACTGCTACGAGACGTGCAGGAAGAGAGTCACTTAGGTCCCTGAAGGTCTTCTCTGGGATGTTGAGCCATGCCGACTCTAATGCCGTGGCCAGCTGCGCTAGATTACGCGGTTGAGGATCCATGGCGCGAACAACTCGATCGAGATGGTCCCACAGATGCTCGATTGGGTTTAAGTCAGGTGAGTTTGCTGGCCAGGGGAGGACGGTAAACTCATCCTGGTGCTCTTCGAACCACGCACGTACACTGGCAGCTGTATGGCACCTCGCATTGTCCTGCTGGAAGATGCCATCATCCTGAGGAAAAACAATGCGCATGTAGGGGTGGACATGGTCCGCAAGGACAGATGCGTACTTGTATTGATCCATCGTGCCTTCCACAATAATCAGTGAACCCAGAGAATGCCAGGAAAACATTCCCCAGACCACAATGCTCCCGCCTCCAGCTTGGACCGTTCCTGCAATGGTTGCAGGGTGGTTCCTTTCAGAGGTTTCACGCCTTATACGCCAACGTCCATCTGTCCGATGGAGCATAAAACGCGATTCATCTGAAAACGCTACCTGTCGCCACTCAGTGGACGTCCAGCTGCTGTACTGGCGTGCAAATTCTAGCCTTCGTCGTCGATGAACACCAGTCAGCATAGGTGCACGAACCAGGCGTCCGCTTCGGAGGCCCAGACGCAGCAATGTTCGCTGAATAGTGGTTTGGGAGACACTTGTGGTAGCCCCTTGGTTCATTTTAGTGGTCAGTTGCTCAACGGTAGCCCGTCTATCTGCCCGAACGCATCTCCGCAACCGTCGTTCGCCTCTGTCATCTATGGCCCGTGGTGCACCACATTTGCCACGTCGTTGATTTTGGACAGTCCCATTTTGCCATGCACGGTACACTTTTACCACGGCGGCACGCGAACAGTTCACAAACTCAGCCGTTTCGGAAATGCTTCCACCCTTGGCCCGAAAGCCAATGATCATGCCCTTTTGGACGTCGGATAAATCGCTTCGTTTCTGCATTACGCCAACGATTGAAATGTTTTCCGAAGCCCACACACACCCTTTATATACGCTCAACTGCACTGTGCTGCCACCTGCCTTCTGTGATTGGTTATTTAACTCTGAAGTGGAAAGTACGTGGTGGTCACATTAATGTGACTGGACTGTGTATATATATATATATATATATATATATATATATAAATAAAAGATGTAAACATAAAGACTAGAGCAATGTTTGAATTAGTCACACTCAAAAGATACATAACGAATGATTCAAGTACATTTTGTGTAGGTTTCTCTACGTGTTGATGATAGATTTCATGAATATATTTGCACTTTTGTCACTTCGACAAAATCTGAATAAAGACATTTTAGCTTGCACAACATATTTTGTCGTCTTTCCCTGTTTGATACAGATATTCCAACCTGTGGCTGCAACTGTCATAAGCTGTTTGACCACTAGATCACCTTTAACTGGTCCAGCCCCAGTCCTCTCTGGCCACCTCCTTTACCAGACGATACCGTTTTTCCTTAGTGGTACCAAGAGCTGCGCCAGGCTGCGTATTGCGCATAAGCGATTAGATTGACAATAGACTGCACTCATTAATTGGCCCGTGATTTACGTCACTGGAATCGCCAAACAACATTTCAACCTCCAAAGTGGACTGGCAGACATGCTGTCTGCTATCAGAGAGCTGCACAGTGTGGAGGAGCGTAATTATGACTTTCATCTTGAGCAACGCCAGGAGCACATTCGTCAACTTTTGGAGTGGAATGATCATTATTTCACTGCCCTGCAAGCAGCTCATCTCTCAGAATAACGGGCTTGCAATGAAGAACCTACAAACTGTGCAGCTCTGGCCAATATTCTGTTGGAGCTATAGTTTTGTGCCGACCAGAGTGAAACTCCAGAACTACATAATAATATTAGTTTGACGTGCTGTGCATTCTATTCTTCGTTTTTAAATAAAGTTAATGTGTGGACATTGATTTCCATCTTTTGACTGCACTACTTACTTAAGTCCAAACCACCACAAACATAATCAGAGAAACAACAACTCCTGTATTCACAGCTCTACCAAAAATGGAAGAATCAAAATGGAGAATTATCTTTCTACTCTGAACTTCTATTCATTAAGTAAATCTAACCCATAGACTGAAGGAAAGGTTTTCAAACCTTAGAGCCTATAACTCATATAGTTTTAGTTATTTATTATACTGGGCCCAGTATAGTACACCACCTAGTTGTTATCAACTCAAAAACTCAAAGTTCTTGAGTTGGTAATAACAGACATCCATGTATGCAAAGGAAGGTAGTAAAATATTTTTATAATGTGCTCCCTTCATGAAATGATGTCCTGTAGATTATGTGGGATGTTTTGGGTTTTTTTTTTGTAGATGACCGAGATGCTGATTGTAATAGGTCTAAGTTGTGTTCTCAGCCTGTGGCTCCTGTGTAGTCCATAAATGCTTAGTGTGCCCTCGCCACTGTATTGTCTTCAGTATAATGGGGTCAATTACAATCTCATTTTCCACTTTCTGTAGGGGGCTTAAGACCTCTTTTCCTACAAGGGTTTGTCTGAAAGAACCATATAGATCTTAGTGCTGCTAAATAAAGTATTTAGGTGTTTTAAATATCTCATTCAATAAGAGTTTTGGATTCTAATGCACAGCAAATCCAGCAGGCCCAGATTAACACTGTCAGATTTGATTTCAACACTTAAAGTGTCTATATGGGTCCACACCAGAAAGTGTTAATCTAACTCTTTTTGGAGAGTTGGTACCTTAACTCTTATAAAGTGTCAGATATCAAATCTGCTGGAGTTAATCATTTAACACTTGCTAACACTAATTTAGTGTTGGATCTTAATATTAACTCTCAAAGAGCATTTTTTTTAACTTCATAAGAGTTATTTGTAATTAATATTAAATAGGTATTTTATTGTTTGAACTTTTAAAAATTCTTTGGAATATAAACATTTAATAAAGAGGCAATGATTTTCTCAAACGCATTTATTTCAAAATATGCACCATAATTACAAAACATATTACAACGTGGAATAATGTGCATGTTTCACATCTCACTTTCATTCACATATTGTTATCAAAAGGTCTAACATATCAGCTTTCAATACAAAATGCAGTGTGCTTAATACATTTTTCTTCAATACCATATGCATGAAATTGTTCAAAGTACAAGGTGGAGGATCAGGAGGGAGAGGTTAGGCTGACGACTGGAGATTCATCCACAACCAGACTGGTTCTAATATATACAAAAAGGCAATAAAAGGATTAAAACATGCTCCAAAACGTATTTAAGATACAACAGCGGGAATAATGCTCTCAACGTGAAAAAGGCTTTTACATTTTTTCAAAGGAAAAAAATCGATCAGAAAGGTTGATAAATATGACCAATATGCATGTAAACGTTCAACATCATTAAAAAACATACTCCAGATTAATACGGATCTGTTCAAGTTAGCCAATAATTTGATTAAATCTTCACCGGCTTGATATTTTCCAACATTTATACTCCGCTAACATTCGGCATGCTAAGCTAAACATGCTAACACCGAGCCGTGTGGCGAACATGACGTCTGTCATACAGGTTGAGCTCAACTCAAAATAATAGTTATAAACCATCTCAGAAAAAAATAACTTACCAAGTGCAGTAAATAACTCAGACATGTGGAAAGTAAATAGTCCTGAAATGACTTGTGCCTCTTTTCCACCGGCCCGCCGGCTCGGCTCGGCTCGGCTCGGCTCTGTTTCGGAGTGACCGCGTTTCCACCGGCTCTGTAGCTGGTACCGCCTCCTGGTGGCGGGGGAGGGGAGGGGGGGTGTAGCGCCCCGCCTCCAGGAGCTTCGTGCTGAGCTTCGTTACATGCGACCTAACGCGAGTTGTTGTTTTTCTGATACAAAAGAAGAAGAGAGAGCTGAGCTATTTTTTACAGCCTGATTGCGATTTTTCTGAGACTTCAAGAAAATGTGACAGTGGGAGGAAAAGCTGGATGTGGTGAGGAGGAGCTGATCTCCGCCCTGCTGGAGGAAAGCAGGAGGTTCAGACGGTTCAGGTGAGATAACGAGGATTTTTAAACTACGATAAAACTTGTAATCCTGCCGAATATACATGAGCTAATGTTAGTCACGGTGTTGCAAATAACTTAAAAATGTCAGAATAAATTCCTAATATGTTCCAATGTGTTTTCATGTTGGCAAACTGCCGCCGCAGACCATCGTGGTTCTTCGTGCTTCTTTGGGTTGGAGGATCTCATCAGTGTCCGTCTTCCTGCTGGTCGGTGTTGACCTTCAGGATGTCCAGACCTTCACCTTTCTGGAGCAGAAATCACATGACCCCAATATGCTGATGAAATATTTCTGATTTAAAAAATCGTGTCTGATATTCTGACGGAGTTGAAGTGCATTAACAGTCTGTTGTTTTTAACTTTTCAATACGTTTATGTTTCACCTGATGTCCAAGTTATACTGAGAACAAATAAAGCTTTATTCCCTCTAATCTGACTGGTTCCTCTTCTATGTTTTCACATTTTGGACACTAAGAATTAAAAGTTTAAACTCAGTCTTAATTATCACTAATTAAGTTTACCGGTTGGACACATTTTCTCACTTTCTTACATTGAAGATTCTGCAGGAAGACAGATAAACAGTGAGTGAATAGAATGATTTTGTATAAACTAGAAACTAACAAACATGATTTGTATTTAGGGCTCTTGTTAATAGCTGCCCTGATAATAATGTCAAAATGTTTGGTTTGTTGAATAATGTTTTCAGTTTTGAATGGCTTCATTGATAATCTACAATGTTAAGTTCAATGAAATATGTATATAATATAATATTTTCACTCTGGCTTAAGCTCATCACATTTTGGGAGGATTGTATTAGGACCTTGATCTACAGTAAGTACAATAATGTGTGGAGTGAGCAGAAATAAAGAGACTTTGGTCACTGAGACACAACAACTTTTATTTTTATTTTTTGTCTCAACTCTCCTTGTTGCTCTGCCATCTCTGCTGGTAGCTGCTTCCTGCTGAAGGAGATCCAGGTGTTCAGATGGTCCATCATGTCAGCCATGTTGCTCCTTCTGCTCCCTGGTAATAAGATGTTATAGTTTATAGCACATAAATGTAGATAAATAACAGTCACTAATGTGGATGTTACATAGACATAAGGAGTTATTTACAACAGGCATGTTACTATATGTAACACACACACACACACATGTATATATTTCACACACACACACACAACACTTTTACCATCCAGCCATACAGATTATAAATAACTGGAATAGTTGTCTAAATTAAAGACAAAATCTAATTACTTTTAAGTTTTAGACCTATGCAGGTTTACAGCCATGGATATAATACCACTATCGTTTTCTTCAGGTTTATTGCTCATTCTACAATTAATAATTCATAACAATTTGATTAGAGAACTGATATCTAGCTATTTTACAATAGAATGTCATATAACATGTTTTATTATCTCACAATGGGGGAAACTCGGATGAAACAGCAAAATGAGAAACAATGGAAGCTCATAGATTCACACAAAGATAAACAAATGACGGTAAAATGCTGAACAATATTGAGTTATTTATAATGTGCAACGTGTCTTCAGAAAATGCGCATGTTGTGTTTGAGCAATAAAAATACAGCAGGCTGTGTTTTAAATGTCGTCCACCTTAAATGTAGTAAAAACCAGACAGATATATCTACAAACTGCTCACCTGGCTGAGAGCAGCAGCGGCGTCAGCAGCGTCTGGTCGGTTTTCACCGTGAGGCTCCGTTGGCTCCGAAGCGGCTAACGAGGCTTTTCATTCTCTCCACTATGGTGACAAAAACGCCTCATTCCTCACGGCTCCATCAGCTGCTGCTGAATATTGAAATCCGAATCAAATAAAAAAAGCTGCATTTTTTAGTTCAGGGCTTGTTTGTATCTTCCATCACTTCCGTGTTGCAGCGAGTTTCAAACCTTGCGCCTTCATTTTTCTTCTCTCTTGCCTCGCTGTTCTGTCCCCGCCCTCAGCCAATCAGTGAACAGCAGCGAAGCTTACGTCACCAGTGCTGGCCGGGCTGGCTCTGCTGACCCTGCTCTGAAGCAGGACCTAAAAAAGCAGCGCCAGCCCGGTTTAAAAGGCCGGTGGAAACGCAAGCAAAGCGAGCGGAGCCGGGCCGGCCGGGTCGGTGGAAAAGGGGCATTGGCTTCTGTCGCTTCACTTTGGTGGGAGTCTGTGATTCTGGGTGGAGTCAGTGAATTAACTCCTTCAGTGTTAGAGCCGCTGGAGGAGTTCAGAGTACAGAAGTAAAGAGTTACTGATTCTATTTTAACACCTCTAGATTTGATATTGAAACTCTTTGTTTTAACACTGGATTTTAACTAATAATAATACACACCTCAGAATGTGACTCTATTAGAGTAAAATTAACTCTGCTTTTGGTTGAAGTCTACTAACACCAAAACATTTAACACTTTTGAATTTGCTGTGTGTGTTTGTCTATACGGAACAACCTGCACATCAGAAGTCTATGATTGTTTTGTTTTACAAAGGAAATATAAACTGTTATTCATTGATCTGCAGATCATGTAAACTCAGTGGTACTGTTTTAGGGTTGCAGGTGTTAATACAAATAGTGCATTGGTCATCCAACTGAAAACACCTCAATATTTTTGTCTGTCTCTTTCCTTTCACATTTTTCTGTTCTATCTAGAGTGTTCCAAACGCATAGAGAAACCTTCCAAAGAATAACAGCCGTATGTAAATAAATACCTTCTTGAAGTGAAAGGAGATTGGTTCAGAGTGGTTCAGAAAAATACAAACTAACTTAAGAAAGACCACTTCTTAATTCATCTGGTCTGAACATATGACATGTGGAACCTTGAAGCAGATGGGCTATGGGAGCATAAGAGCAAAATGAGTGGCATTTCGTCAGCTGGAAACAGAAAACTGAGAACATAGTTTGTATACGATCGGCAAAATTGGACAATAACGGTGATAAAATTTTGTCAAGTCTTTTGAGGCTAAAATTCAGCTTGAATCTAAACATGAAACGTGAAAACATTAATCCATCCTTCAGTTCAGACTGAGTGCAGTGGTTTAACAGTTTGGGAGATATTTTATTTGCACACTTTAGACCAATTAGTATCGGTTGGACAGCATTTAAGTGCCACTGCCTACCTGAGTGTTGTTGCTGACTGTACCCTCCCTTTATGACCAAAATGTACCTGCCTTCTGATACTTTAAGCAGAACAAAGCACCATGTCACATAGCTCAAATAATACCAACCTCTTCTGTACTGAAATGGCTCCCAATCGTCGCCAGATCTCAGTCCAATAAACCCTGGTCCTGAGGGCCCACTGTGCTGCCTGTTTTGGACGTCTCCCTCAACCTGACTTAAATGAAAGTATAATTAACAGGCCAATGCGGGACCTGATTGCTGGATGAGGAAGTAATGCAACCATTTGAAAGGTCCTCCTTGTACTAAGTAGGGCAGGAAAGAAAGATGTTAACATTTATATGGATTCAATTAATATACATGAAAACATAATCCTGATGGGCCCAAGCAGAATTGAGTCAGTGTTTCTTCTGCATAAAGAAACCCCACCCTTACATTCACTGACATGAGGACTATGTAAGCCTTTTGTCTTCTTGTCTTCAAAGCACTTATCAAATGTGTCAATGAGAAGGTGAATCAGTTGTGCTGGAGCATTGAGATATCTACAACAGTCAGTGTATTTGACCTTGATAAACCAGGCCGGATGAGTGACCTTGTTATTTGGTTAATACGTACAGCATGATCCAGTAACATCAATATGAACCAACATCTCTGGGAAATGTTTCCGACACCTTGAAACATTTCCTAGGTTACAACTTTGAGAAAGAATCCAAGTTGTAAGAAACAGGCAAGCTGTCCCTTATTTATTAAGTTTTAGACTGACAGGTACTGGAAGGCTTATTTCCAACGATAAAAGGAACAATGTAAGAGAGAGGTAAACAAATTGATGAATCAAGACTTTGAAACTGTGTTAAATGGGAATTTTTATTATGCTTTTTTGCACAGAATGATCACAAATAACAAAGTCTAGCAATGAGTGGAGACAAGCTACCGGACTTAAATGAAGTGGATATTGCTTGTGATGAGAGTGATGGGGATTGGGTGTGTCAGGTAGATTGTCAGGGAGGTGGTAGCCACGCCTGCAGGAGCACAGGGGGCAAGAGGAACACAAAGAGCACAAACACACTCTCATGCACACGCACAATGAAGAGGAGAACAAAAGGCCAGACAACTCCATCTGCCAGAACTAAAAAAAAAAAAAATCACAGGGCAGCTTTTTTGTCCATGCCGAGCAACCACAGATTAGTTTTCACCACCAAAAAACCAAAATAAACTAAACGAAAATATACTGTGTTGAAATTTTTCCTAAAAAATAAATTTTTGGTATATTGCATTCCTTACATCTCTCTCTCTACATACATACACATACATGTGTGTGTATAATATATATATATATATATATATATATATATATATATATATATATATATATTATATATATGCTATGTGTGCGTAGACGTGTGTGTACATGTGTGTATGTTAAGGCTTTGTCAAGGTCACAATTTTCAGTTTTGTGAGATGAGCTGGTGGATGTCGAGACAAGCTGATGATTCTTCACTCACTGATTTATGAAATGAAGTAGACTAATTACAAACGGAATAAATGAACTGTGGAGAACATGGAACATTTGCATTTAGCTTTTAAAAGAGAAAAGACGATGCTGCTCGTGTGAGTTCGGGTGCACACATAAGTTTCAGTGGGAAGTGGAAGGGAATATGCACGGTATTTCTTGCATCCTCTTTGTCTTACCCTGATCCATTTCAGGTCCAGTGTCAGTTTGATTTATGTGGCGCTACACTTGCATCTCCCTACAATGTCAGCCCTATGAAAAATATATGCAGCTGTTCATATAATGTGTGATGATATCAATGCTCTGACGAATGCCTTCAGTTCGATCTCCTTAAATAAGATGACTTCTATCCTAGTCATACCACCAGCC
Source organism: Poecilia picta (assembly GCA_033032245.1). Lineage (NCBI taxonomy): Eukaryota > Metazoa > Chordata > Actinopteri > Cyprinodontiformes > Poeciliidae > Poecilia > Poecilia picta. The sequence goes on along the minus strand of CM065355.1, from coordinate 13,864,187 downwards.
ATTAGCGAGCCAAGCAGCATGCCTGGAATGTTAATAGGATTAGCATTAGCATTTCATTCAGGGCTCCTACCTGTCTAGAATTACGGCTTTGATCTGATCACACAGAAAATGGATGGAAAGCTTTTAACAAGGGGCTAACATGTGTCTTCGCTCCTTCTGTTACTAAGTAGGCCAGGAAAGAGAGATGTTAATATTTATATGGTTTAAATTTTTACATGTGAAAACATAATCCTGATGGGTCCATGCAGACAAAGAAACGAACCGGCATTTCTTCTGTAAGATGATGTTATTTCTGCATAAAGAAACCACACCTTCACCTGCACAGACACAAGAACTATGCAATCCTTTTGTCTTCAAAGCACTTGTCAATGAGAAGGTGACTTTGAAGTTAAGTAAGCATTTGCCTCGATTTGGTGGTAGAGGTGTCTCACATTCATATTATGTACATTCAATCACTGAAGCGTAGATGAGAACATATTCACAGGTAAGAGTTAACTCCATGTAAATAAAAGATGAAAGCTTTTTTTTCTGGAAGTGAACAACTTGATGTAGCTCTGACCAGCAGCTATAGCAACATAGATTAGTCATGAGATTAACTGCTGCTCTCCGGCAGAATACTTAGCTGAGGAGAACTTGAATCGGTCTAAGCATTTTCAATTGGCTGTTAAGACAAATAGCTTGGGGTGGGCAGTGAGGTCTGGAAACTTGTGTGCAGTGTCTCTTGTCAGGCATTTTGCAAACTGGCACTTGTCTAAACAGGACAATGTGAGCAGTTCCAAGGTGAGATTTTAGGTCAGTTGTCACATGAAATGACAGTAGGGAGTTAGATGAAGCCGTGCAAAGGCTTGATCGCTGGATGTCGTCAGGGCAACTTCTGTCACTGTAAATGACAATTTACCTTAGCTAATATGCAAAAAGAAAAACAGTCGGCTGCTTTAAAGGAAGTCTAGGAGTATTTGGTTAAAGGAAATATGCAGGTGGCGGGTCAATTAGACAGCAAAAGTGACTGAAGTCTGTGTATTTTTTTAAAGAACGTGACTTTTACCTTGCTGCAGGCACATAGTCTTGGCAGAATCCCCCTCACATGCAGGGTGATTGCCAGATGTCAGTGTCCGGAGACTGTGGTAACTTGAGCAAAACTGACAGTAACGCTCCCAGCCCTGCTTCGTACTGAAGAGCCATGCTACTTCTGGCCTTTTCTTAGAGTTAGGCTTATACAAGTTATGTCTTTGTATAGGCCTGCTGTCAGCATTAATATTTACTCATTTAAATGTGATCACTGCAGACAATTATGATGGTGTCTACATACATGTCAGGGTTGTCTTTATTCATTTGCTACAAGAGCAATTTATGAGTTGAAGTAAAATGTCATGATTTTTTTTTTTTTCATTTTTTTAGTCATTGTTATAATCATGGCATCTAAAGTGAATATGACAGAATAATATGAACAATCAAAGAAGTAAATAAATAGGCATTTTTACATTGTGATGATAAATAAATGTGGGATTTTCACCCCACTAAATACGTTTTTGCAAATTAAAGTTTGAATTTAAAATTTCAGTTTGAGATTTTGCTACTACATTATAAGATTAATTTATTTTAAAACTTCTTACTCACTTCAGTAACAATGTGAAATATGTTTTTTTTTGGTTGTCTTTTGTTTGTTAGCCTCTTGTGTTTCCACAGTTCTCCCTTTCCAGTTGAACAACAATCTAAAACCGGAATTACAGTTGTCTTGATTACTATAACAAATTTATGGAACACTATAACAGAGTTTCTGATAATAATTGCTTTCATATATTTTGATACATCAAGCGTATCTTTTATTTTCTAATCTATTTTAATGACTTGTTTCAGTGCTCGGAGCTTCTTTAGACTGGCATTTGAGATTTTACTTGAACAGTAAAGACTTACATTTTAGTAACTTTAGCTTCATGCTAGATTCATAGATTTTCTCACATAAAAAAGCATATTTGTCCTCTATGTCTTCAGATATATCCTCAGGGCTTAAACGTTTTATTGCATCTTGAATCATTTTTATTTAATTGCTGTAATATAACGATGCATTTTCTTGAGTCACATTGAAATATGATCGACATGCATAACTAGTAAATATAAAGTAATGCCAAATCTACTCCTTATAAGTCTAAGTGCACCCTTGTTAATTTTCTCCATTTAATGTAAAAATGCATGTATTTAAAATTATTTGTTGACTGGATATCTGAATGCAAGATTTTATAAACAAAACAACTGTTTTGAACATTATCCAAGGAAAGAAGCTTTTATTAACACTTCCATTTCCTTTTTTTGTTTTTTATTTTTATTTTATTTTATTTCACTTTATCTCATACCATGTGCTAGAATGCAAACGATACATCTTTTAACACACACACTTGACATATCACATAGCACACATTTACTGATCCCACTTTCTCTTTTGTCACTCCATCTCCCACATGGGGAAGAAGACACTCTGTCTCGACTCTCCTTAATCTCATGCCTGCTGATGAGGGCTTGAGAGAGCCGTGGAGGGGTAGGGGAGGTGGGATGATTTGACCTGCAGGTGTTTCCCCGTGAGCACAAAGACCTCTCCACAGGTCGATAATGCACACACTAATGGCTGCAAAGTGACTGGCTAGGAATGAGAAATAGCCCTCATCAGTTAGGGTAATGGTGTCCCTGGGCCCTCTCAGCCCATTCACAGGGAATACTGTCAGATTTGCAAGCTTTCTGTGTGTACCTGCTCATTTTAATTACAGACACCAGCGGACAGTCTTGTATTTCATAGGACCAACCCGTTGGTCGTACATCATCCTTATGGTGGTTGCAGCAATGGGTGAGAATTAAGAAAATGAGAGGAAAACTATATACGTCGACACATCTTAGAGGCTTACTAATTCATTGAATTTTTGCAACATCTATGAGGATTCTTGTCCTTCTTAAAACTTCAGAAGAATGATGAGTTGGCTCTTTGTTTCAGGCCAAGTCCTCTTGTGTATATCTTAAAGAATTTGCAATGCATGATATAGTTTGAGCACGTACCATAAGATTAACAGCTAAGCACAACCTTATTCATCTTCTCTCCTCCAAAATCATTCCATGCAAGTTAGCATCCACTGGGTTTCAAAGAATCGCTGGTGTTCATCTATCAGCAAAGTGGCTCATAGTTGAAGATGGATAAACGAACAATGTGTTTAAAAGAATGTGCTTGATTCTCAAACATTTTTTATATTGTCCTGCTGACTATTGCAGCAGAGCCACAAATCAATGTCGACAAAAGCTACGTTGTATTTTTTTTCTTTTAAGTCCTCTCTCTTCTCTTGGATCATCTCTTAAAAATTGCTACGGTTTATTTTTAAGGAATTATTTAGACACCTTTAAACTGCCTTGGTCACGAGTGAATGGAGCCAACCGAGCATAATTTCAATAAAACCAGTCACCTTCTCCAAGCCTTCATCAGCTTCAGGTTCCCAACAGACATTCACAGCTTGGTGTGTTGTTCTAAAGATGGCATCACAGGTTGAGCTCATCTCTGTACATGTGATAAGATGTTGTCTATTTCCGTGAGCCATCTTATTTTTGGCACCCGGGCCAGATGCTCTGTTTACATAAGACGCTGCTCAGGAAGACGGAACAATGATTCCTTTGTTGTATATGTACAGTATATATGTATATCTGTGTGTGTTTGTGTAGAAACTGTCCCACATACTGCCCACAGTTGGGGACTTAGTGGCTTGGTGAGTCAGATAATTGAATGACTCAGCTGTGACGATTCAGGCAGTCAAGTTGAAGATGAATCTCTGCTCTACTTACAAAGAGATGATGTCAAATGGAGAAAGAACATGTTTGCTTTGCAGTTAACTAAAATATTAACAGAATCAGTCTATGCATTCAACAATTCATGTTTTTTTATGCACCATGATGTTTTAGGGCAATGAATGATTAATTTCTTACGGTCTCTATCAAAAAAAGGCTGATGCAACGGAATTAATCACTGGTAAGTGCCCTGCACAACGCACCACACATGATAAGAAATACCACAAGTTCATGGAAGGTGGTGCTAAGAAATAAAGAGTCATATGGAGTTTGAAGCCTAATGAAGGGAGTTGCACTCATGTACTGATAGTCTTGAAACTAAATTAGAATTCAGATCAATACATAATTTTCTCTGGTTTAATTGCACTTATTTAATTTGCATGACTTTAAGTAGATTTTGCTGCTTTTAATTATGCCTGGCCGTAAACATTCGATATGCACTTCAGTTTAATTGATGAGGAGTGGTACATTTTGCAGCTGCACATCCGTTTTAGCACGGAAATTACATATTCAAAATCCAATGTCTACCAAAATTACTTGAACAATTAATCAGTCGGTCTTTTTCTACACCAGGCATCCTGCTGATTAATCTTACATTTATGGACAATTACCATGTTATTACCCTACAGACTACTGTGGCTGTATGTTGCGAATCATTTCTACAAATCTGCTTTTTGAATTGTTAGTTTGAAGAATGTGGGATCTTAAGTGGGCCTGAGAGTGACCAGGTGGGATGTGTAAAGTTGGATCAGTAAACAAAATGCAGGCACTATTGAATAACTACTTTTTTGTTTTGTTTTGTTACCCTGATCATGCAGTGTTATCATGTAAAGCTAACCATGAATTGATAATGTGTTGTTTTATTGCTGCACCATAGCCCAGAAGTAAAATAAGCAATTGTCATACTTAAAGCCCCATAGTTGAAAGCTCTCACCACCTCCTGCCTCTTTAAGAGGGCTTTGTGGCTTATTAAAGGAAACACCTGTGAATTATGTTTCCTCTGATGCGGAAACACTCATATCAGCTATATTTGCAGGACCTAAAAGCTCCAAAATGGTCATTTAGCTGTAAGATGTGCAATACCAATGTTCCTTGTAGGACCCTGGTTTATTGGAAGCTCCTGTGGGTCGTATTTAAGGGTATAAACAAGGCGACCTATAAGATCAGGGGAGAGGAGGACCTGTGAATGAGTTTCCATGCATTCACTCGTCCTTGAATGTTTGCAGGAACACAGAAAATAAGAAAATAATACATTTAGACAATGTTTTATTATATATATATATATATATATATATATATATATATATAATATATATATATATATTATATATATATATATATATATGTATAGGTATAGGTATATATATCTATATATATATACTGTATATATATATATATATATATATACTGACAACAATTCAAAGTGTCAAACCCTACATGAAAATGTTCACATTACTGGTCTGCTTACCTGCATCAAAACCTGAAGGAGATAGGTCAGTTTTAAATCAAACAACTAAAAAATTCACTGAGAACATCCAAGAGTAAGAAACTGCTTTTGGCACTTTCTTTGATGCCCGCTGAGTCAGAGCTGCTGAGAGAGTTGTTTTTTTCAGGTCTTGATAACCCAGTTTGCAAAGGCAAAGTCAAGGAAGGAGAACTTGTCAATTGTGTGTATTTCCACATCCCTAGCTCTCTTTGATGTGATGCTGCATGTATATGGCCGTTTCAAAAGATCCTCTCAAAAGGCATGTTGTCTATATGTGGTCCTATTAGCATGTTTTGAAGCAATAGAAACCTGCTGTCAGGTTTGATGGATGGTTTTGGCAGTTACATGGTGCTTCATTTTCAAAGTGCTGGCCATCTTGGAACACCAGATGGTCTTGTGTGTTGCATTGTGCGTACATTACATTACATGGCATTGCTGTACCACGGGTTTTGTTGTGATTTAGCTAAGATATTCTACAGACCTTTGGAAAGGAAGCTGATAAACATATTCTAAAAGAACGGACAAATAATGAAATTGGTCTGCAATTACCATTTCCTTTGTACTAGTGTTTCTAAATCCACAAAATTTTTTGTGTTATTGTTGCACAGGCAATTAGTGGTGGAAATGTGACTTTTATTCATTTTCCTTTTTTAAAAAACTTTTTTTTCTCTCTAAAACTGCATCTTTTTGTTACTTTTTATCACATTAAAATAGATTGAATGTAATTCCTCACCAAAGCCTCTTTAGTTCATTTGAATTTATGGATATGCAAATAGGCATTACCTCTATCTCCATTACCGACCCGCCAGCAGCTGCTCAACCTCAGTTCTGCTCAAACACTCAACCCCTCGCCTTGGCCACATCATCAAACAACTACTAATGTGATAGCACATGTTGGATAAAACTGGCTTCTGATTACGATGTGATCCATCAGTCTGTCTGTCTGTCCGTCTGAGTTTTAAGGTGTTATATGAGGTAATTCCATTTTCGTTTGATTCATGAATGATGATTGAATGAAACCATTTGGATTCATGAAGATAATTACACAGGACCATTACAAGTATGAAAGATGTGATGACCTGACATGGTATTTAACACAGTCTCCTGCTTGTGTGTGATGGTTAATAGAGAGTTCTAACTATTTTCCAGGAGGAAAATATCCATAATGCATGCATGGAAAGATGCTGTTATAATGATCACACTAGGAAATACTTCTCCAATTCTCTATTTACATTAATATTTTTTGAATAGTTACACTTTCATTATTTCATACAAATCCAACACAATATGATTCTCTCTAGTGTGTCTAATCCACATTTGACTTTATTAGAAATACAGACATTTCCCTTCAGCTCCAAAGCAGCCCATTAATGGAAAACGATCAGCCACACATGGCCCTGCATTTTTAGAGGGATACATCCATGAAATTGGATCTGCGTCTCACACTTTTATCCTGGCCCATTGTTAATATTCTATATCATCTGTACACTGTCTGTGCACCATACCCTATACTGCTTAGTGGTCTTGGAAGAAAGAACAACATTCCTTTTTATAAATTACGTAATTAAATTATATGTTACAATAATGTGCTTTAAAGTAGTCATTTTAGTGAGCCGTTTCTAAAGCAGGGATTTCCTCTTTGATTGCATTTATGTATCCAAAACTGCAGCTACTATATTTGAAATAATAGCTTTTAGGTGAAGTATATCTGTGTATTATGACAGCAGACTGTGGGAACAAATGCACAAGAGGGACAGACTAAGAGGAGAGCGAAAGACACATTCAGGGTTTAACACCTGGGTTACAGATGCATATGCAATCAAGGGTATATTTGATGGAAAACTTGCTATTTAAGCTATCTGAAGGAAATAACAAAGAAACTTTGACAGGTATTATATGTAAACCTTTGCGCAATGAAGGTTGTCTATGCTTTTCATTATGTCTTAGCATTTGATTTCAACTTAGGCATTGCAAAGAGTGGTTTCTGTTTGTGTCAGCCTCAGATATAATTTTTAGATTCCTATATTCCAGCTTTAAAAGTTTATGTCAAAAATGTTGAGCTTCTAAAAGCTACTTCATAGAAAAATCTGAAAAGTAATCAGCTGGGAAAAAAAGTGCCCAATAGCATTTTTTTTTCTGGCTAATTCAGACAAACCCAAAATTTAAGATGATTAATGAATGCATTTGAAGTTTTATACTGCATGCCAGTGGTGAATGATCATGTCAGTGGTTTGACTTACGTTTCTCTTTTCCACTCTCACTGGATGTGTAGTTTACATCTAGAATTTATTATTCAGTGGCTTAGATGATTTCTTACCGCATTTTTGCTGTTATAATATTTGAATAAAAGGCAAAGATCTTCTTTTGTTAAACAATTTTTACAGCCAATTCAGAAGGCTCAAAGGTTTTCCGTTGTTTTGAAACTCATGCAAAACTCAATAAGGCTGCACAGTGCTATTAAGGTTTTTAACTGTGAACACCCAGCTTTTCTTTTATGTTATTTTACCTCTTTAGCAACGCTCCAAAAAGTGAAATAAACCAGCTTTATTTTACACACATAGCTAGTAGTTAACTCCCACATGACTGGAATACATATTTTTAAAATAGATTCAGCAATAGATCAGACACATAGACTTTGGTGCTTATTTTACCATACATTCATTGAGGCAACACTTTTCTAATCTGTTTTTTTTAAGTGTTGTCTCAGTTTTGCGTTCTTAAAAAAAACACCTATTGAAACTAAAAAAGGCCATGATGCTGCATGATGTTTCTCCAAAACTAACCAGACTAGTTTGATTAGACCTTGATTTCTTCTGCATTCAGGTTAACAAGGCATTAAGATAACTGCCAAGTTTTGCAGTTGGGTCTGGCTTTCTGCTGCTGTAGCCCATCTGCTTCATATTTTGCTGTGCATTCAGAAATGACATTCATCATGCTTTGGTTCTATTGAGTGGTTCTTTGAGTTACTGTTGCCTTTCTGTCACCACAGGCCACTCTGTTCATTCTCCTATAATCTCAGAGACATTAACCATAATGTCTTTGTTCACACAAAGCTTCAGCTGAGCCCATATTTGTCTATGGATATTGTGGGCTTTGAGTGAAAAAAAAATATTTTATTCTATTAAACATATTACTTACAGACACTTGGAAAAAATGAGCAAATTTCTATTAAAAAACATAATGGATTTTTTTTCTCTTTGTTGTTCTTGTTATTTGCACAAGTTGTTATTTGTCCATTATGCTAGTGTTGCACAGGGGAAAAGGATTGTTTTAAAATTATTGTTTTGTTTTTTTCAAACTTGTATCTAAACAATAATAGTAGTCAGCCATAATTACAAACTGTTTTCAAAAATCTACACAATGGAGATAATGGATAAAAAAGAACTAATGTCTTTGTGAGGGTTCTCACATTAACCAGCCAGAGAGACGCTGAATGGATTCAAAAAATAATCTTAATTTATTACAAAAAAGTTCAAAAATAATTAAACAATGAAGAACCGGGCCCAAAAACTGAGGTCAACGTAACAAACTCCAACTCAGGTACTAACACAAAGAACTCAAACCCAAAACTGACCTAACAAACAAGACATGAGGGAAACTTAAATAGTGGCTGATCAGACCACTGCTGACACACAAGGGTTAATTAAACATACAAAAACTTAAACAAATACAATATGAAATCTAAGTTAAACAAACATCAAAATGAAACTACCAAAATAGAGGAAACATTAAAGAAACAGTCAAATTAGATGAAAGAAAACCAAATTTCCCCGTCCCCTGGCAAACAAATGGAACGACCCGCTGAGGAGGTTTGTCAGCCATATATGGACATCAATTAGGTGGATCTCTTCTGACCCTCCAGCAGCTCCACAGGAAACTGGCAACTCAAAACAAATACATCAATTTGTTGCTTTTAACAAAAATATAAAGACTTAACAAATAAAGTTAACTAAATGTGTGCACTTCAAATAGTTAACTAAAAAGTCAAGTTAATGAAAATAATTTTCAAAAATACAAATCTAAACTATTCACTAATTAATGTTAAAGATGAACAAAACAAACAGTTACCATTCAGGTCTCTGTGTGACAGTAGGGTCAGCTGTCACAGTCTTGGAAATAAAGATATGTTTCCATAAAGAATAGACATGAAAAGCATGTCTCCCATCACCATCTCTATTATTTACATGGTGACTGAACAGACCGGGCGGCCAATTACATGCTGTGTCAAACTGTCAATCATTGTGAAGTAATTCATAGAAATAAAACAGTAAAGTGTCACAGTGATTTTATCAGGTGCTGAGGACAGAGAAAAGATGTTGCTCAAGCACCAATTAATGGAAGGATATGTGCTGCTAAGGAGGAATGCAGTCAATGTTGACTCTGAAAATCGAGGGAAATGGAATGAAAACCAGTCTACGATGCTGTATTCTCTTCACCTCTTTGTTCTTCCATGTTGCTGAGAAAACATACAGTTTAACCAACAACAAAAAAATCATCCTTTACTGCTATAGCTTATACAGGTCTGTTGCACGTTACATTAGTGAAGGTTGCAGATTTTTTTAGATACGTGTGGAGAAGCTTGCTGGGGAGAAAGAAAGAGAAAAAGCTCAGAATGATGCATCAATACTGTCAAAACTTAGACAGAAAAAGTCAAAGATGGTCAAAGATGATGTCTTCGGAGAGACCATGGTGAATTATTAACTGAGCTGTTTCCTGGATAGTTGCAAGTTCAGAAAAGAAAATAAATTAGCATTGACGATAGTTGTGATCCTTGTAACTATTTTAACTGGTTTTGTTCCTAATCAGCTTCTACCTGATGGTTTTTTGCTTTTCTCTGCATTCTGTCAGTGTCTGTTTACCGACTCACTGCTTGCTGTTCACCCTGTTGTGTGTGACTCACTGACTTAGTCCATTGTTTTGTTATCTGCTGGTCGTACATATCTAATCTCACTGCCCTTCACCATGCATCTGATCGCTGACTTAAGGTGAATATACTACTCCATTTGCGCTCTCATAATTTTCTGATACTCCTTCTCAGTACATCTGCTGACTACTTACTCCCATCTGTTGGCTGCTCGCTGTGCTTCAGTTCTTTAGAAGTGTTTGAAATCCATTCAGAGGTTGGCAGGTGCACTTATTATAGCAATCAAGGCTGTTTGTTTTGCAGTAATTTACACATGTAGAAACCGCTTGGATCGTTGTCAGTCCGTGAGTCTTGTTGCTTTCATTTGCAACTGTCCTGATCATCTGTCGAAATAAGCTCATCTTTTTCCACTTAAGTCACTATTGCCTGTGTGTGTTTGTGTCTGACTGATGAGTGAGCTGTGTGGTTCAAAAGATGAAGTAGGAAAAGATCAAAAGCTCTGTTTTTTTTTTGTTTTTTTTAAAAGCATCCCAGCAATCATAACTCTCTCCGCGTGTGAATAAGAGAAACAATGAAAGAGCAAGAAGTGTGAGGGGAAAAATGTACTAGCTATGAGAACATGGGTTTGGTGGAGGGAGTATATATGCATGATTGTATGTGTGTATTTTCTCATGTGCCGCCGCGGTTGTGTTTATGTCCTAATGCTGCGCAGCATCATGATTTTCTCCAGTGTACCCTGTTTACTTTGTTCTTCCATCTTTCCTGTACTGTGCTGGCTGCTCTCTCATCTGGCAGCATTCCAAGAAGAACAGCTTCCAATATTAGTGTGCTCAAATGCACACAGACACCCAGGCTTTCACATGCTCTAAACACACACATCCTTTGAAATTGATCCTTAGACAATATTACTAAGTCTGGTGAAAGTGAAATTGGCTTAGGCACAGCTATCCTAAAATTGTGGCACTGCCAATGAAAGTTTCTTCATTTCTTTTCCAACTTCTTGAACCAATGTAACATAAAACAGTGCTGTACTAATTTTGATATTAGAAAGAAAACATAATGCTAAATTTGTCATTGCTTGAACAAGTGTATCTCTAACTTTAAATGTAAAAAAACCCATCAACAAACAAATTATGAACTGTCAAAAGGGAGGATTCATAACATAAAGCAAAAGCACACGTCTAAATTGTTCAAACTTAAAGAAAAACTCAATTTGTTATTTGCATAAACTTCCATGGAGGTAAAAATATAATCGTAAGCTTTATATTCTGTTTTCAATGAAACAGAATATGATTTTATGCTTATAGGTAAACTTGTCTAGGATTGAGTGATTTAGTGAGTGTAGGGTTTCTTCTTTTAGTTCTCTTTTACTAATTATGTTCTGTGCTTTATCCTATTCAAAATCATATTGTGTTTGAGCCTGTTACAAAATGTATAACATACAAAATGTAATATGCAATCGCATCTGTGTTTCAGCACTATGTGTTAATTTTAAATAACCTCGACATCAGATGAACAATAGTAGCATGTCACTCATTCTTGAAGTAACTTTTCAAATCACAAATAAGGTGTTTTATTTATGAAGCACCTTAGAACAACAAAAGCAAGCATAGACAAATTCACATTAAAATCATAAAAAAATAATGAACGGACCCTTAAAAAAATACATAAATAAAAATGAACAAAGTTTGTGCGACAAAACAATTAGTTCATAAAATGAACAGGCTATAAATGTATTTTTTAAATTTGCTGCTTGTTTAAAATTCCTTATGTTTAAGTTGCTTTGTTTCGTAGTCATAACAGGCAGGCTGTTGGCATATTAATCCTCATTTCTTGCACTTCTGCCTTCAAGACAAAAAAACATGCATCAGTCATTGAAAACTATTTTGCAAAAATATTTATTACAATTATTTTGTTAAATGTATGGTGTGTCATTTACTTGGGTCAAACATTAGTAAAGTTAATTATGAAACTAAAATATAAATCAGTAAAACGCAGTCATTCTAAGCATAATGAAACAAGAACTGTGTGAACAAGAAGAGGGAGGGGTGTGTCAATCATATTATGTTTGTCAACCAGGCATTACTGTAAATAATATCCGTAAAAGGCTCACAAAAACAACCATACTTTTTCAACGTGGATGTTGAATGTAAAATATAACACACTGCACAAACATAACTTCCATGTAGTGTATTTGTATTTACAAAAAACCAAAACCAGGTTAGTAATGATTATAACAGAATCTGTCTTATTTACACAAAATTGTATTCACATTGTTAGATGACCAAAATGTACGGCCCTATTAATGCAGACTGCCCTGCTCTGCACTCTGTGCCAAAACCTCCCTCAAGCCCTGTGCAATCACTTATTCTGTTTACTCTTGGGATAAAATGGCAGTTTGCAGAAGGCTCATGGTTAGTCACTGTTATAATGAACTGTAAGACTCATAAGTCAGCAATATAAATACATTTTGTGTTCAGTGGATTCTTTGAAATTCTCTTCCAGATTTGGTCATAAATATGTGGCCCCAAAGTCTTTGAGGAAACAATTGCAAAACTTTCATATAACAACTGTTAAGGGCATTAATCATCACTTTTAATCCCCTGTAGTGCACACACTGATAGGAATCATGTCCTTTCCCAAGTAATAAAAGTGATGCAATCTGTGCTCTTTTTAGGCCTGTGGGAGTTGATTTGACACTGGGACAGAACGAATTGTTTCTTTGCCTGTTATTTTAAAACCAATGAAAAGAGAAAAGCAACTTTTCACTTTTTTTAAGCCCAAATGAATTTGCTTTCATGAATCTTATTTCTTAAGATTGATGTGTATGCGTGTGCGTGTGTGTGTGCGTGTGCGTGTGCGTGTGCATGTGTGTGTTTTATCATTTCTCACTTTGGAAGGCAGGTCAATTTTCCAACAAACACTGACTTTTCCTTATGGGTACCAAAGCCCAGGCTCTACCATCCTGTAATGTTTAGATGAATCCTTGCTTCCGCCCACCTGAATCCAATGAATGACTCAGTACCAGGCTTTTGCAAAGCTAAAAGATGCTGATGAAGAAATTTAGTCATTTGATTCAGTTGTGTTGGAGTTGGTATGCATTAAAAAGTCTCGAGCATTGGATTCAGACTCCATTGATCTATGGTGCCTTACCTTTTTTTTTTTTTTTACTTTTTTTTAAACTTCATTAACTTCTTTTTTTACTTACATCTATAAGTTTCACAGCTTTTTCATATGCTATTTCAAATGACATTGACACTGCTAGAGAAAAATCAAGGCATAAGAAAAACTAGGGGAGCACTGTAGTTATTTACAGACATCTGGTTTCTGAAGTATAAACATTTTTCAGAAACATCAAATGAAAACTAGTTACCTATGGCTATTGGGAAACCACCCCCAAAATTAATCTGTTTCCTAAATTGACAAACTTTCTGCAGAAATTCAAATATAAGAGAGTTATTGTCAAAAGGTTCCTAAAAAATTATGGCAACTGGCCCATATAAACCAGAGGACAAAAATGGAACAGTTTTGATCTGTGGCATCTGTCTACAAGCACTCCACAATCAAATGACTAGAAAGTCAGCAGATAAAAAGAGACTCACTTTAATCAAGAGGAGCCTCAAGAGAGAGTGATTTGATCGTAGTAGGCTGTGATCTTTACTGGTACTATCTGTACAAGTAAGAAAATAGGCAAACTAGAAAGCCCTGGTGAAGGTTGAAGGATAATACACAGTCTAAATAAGTATGTTAGTTCACAAAATTCAGAGCAAAATAAACCTCATGCCACTAGCATCCAGTGGTTTTTTGGTTGCACAAAATTGGTTTATTTCGAAAAACTGCAACAGATACCAATCATGATCAACAACCGAATTTTAGCATGAAGAAGACATTAGAAAGTGGTAGGTAGATGATGTCTCATCATGTGCTTTAATAGCTTATCACAAACTTTTTTTTGTGTGATTTTAATTGTTTCTTATTTAATGGAAATGCCGCAATCACGCAATTGTGTTTTTCCAATATGAGCAGAATATTGACAAAGTTATGTGCACATTTGTAATGGAACCATAGCTGCTGCAGTTTGTCTTGTCCTGTGAATCCTTTGCTGTTTTTCTCGATTTTTCTATGTGACCAAAATGACACACCTTATTGTTACTGCTCTTGCAGGCTGACTATCTCTGGTATCATAGCAGATGAAACCCATTTACTTTGTCTCCTGTTTGCCTTGTTGAGGTAACCCCAGTAAAATGGGGATTCTTCATACTGTTTTCAAACTCAATTTTTTTTCCAGCAAGTAAACGAAAGACAATAATAAAAAAATTGTGGAACTGCTATGATTTTTCTGTGAGTGATTGCCTACTTTGCCTAAATTCTAAGTCCACTGCTGGTTTGTCATTCAGTCTTACTGAGTTAGAAGTTAGAAAGTAGAACAGCTAGGCGGTAGAAATATTTTTCTCATTCAGTCAACAGACTTCCGAAGTTAATAATATAAACAAGCAATTTTATATGCAAATGATTTCTCTATTGATTGTTTTGAGAATATTTCAGTGCAGATACGGATTGTGCAAAATTATTGACCTGCTTTTGTTTGTTCGGTGTACCTAATGCATGCAGCAGACACATGCATCTGCACCACTCTTAGATCTGAGTTGGGATGTTTTTCTGCTACATGTTGGCCAGCCAATTTATAAGAATTTCCAATGGGCATATATAACAATGTGGACAAAGAGCCAAGAAATGCGGAATGCAGCACTCGTTAGAAACTACTGGCAGAGATTTTTACACTTTTTCATGTCTTCAAGTTATTATTGTTTTTTTGGGGGTTTTTTTCAGTTTGGCAGAAAGATAGGACAGACAGTAAAAAGGTACACTTTGATTTTGTATTCCAGTTTGTCTCTGACGTACGGCAGTCTTTTTTTGTTTGTTTGTTTGAACGCTTTTTCCATTCATTTAATTTGCGTCAATAAGACACTAGACTATGTCAATGCATGGATTAATGTACAACAAGCGTATTTCTAAACTTTGCTGTTGCTCAATAAATTTTAAAGTGCATGGGGCATTTCAAACAAAGTCTGAAAAATGTGGCAAATTGTACGCATTGCAAATTGAAAAAAGCTTATCACAGCTACAGAACAGCACAAGAAATTGATGCTAACACTTCCCAGAGCACTTTGTCAAGGCTGCAGTGACAGCAAGGCAGCACAGTCCTGTTTGCTTCATGATCTAGGTACAACTTTTGCAATGCACACTGCATAACAATGCAATATTCTTGAAGCTGAGGAAAACACTTAAAACATGCTCTTTTATGTTGTTGTTCAGAAATGACCACGTAGGGTACTGTATATGTGCATATCATATACACACACAAACACGGTGCAGGTAACTTGTAAAGTTTTAAAGCTTTGTATATGCAAATTTCTTAATCTAAAACTGCCAGGAAGGATATGCAATGAACCTCCCCTCCCCGTTTATATTAAGCATGAAACATTGACAAAGCTGAGATATAGGTGCAATGCTTGGAACTATATCAGCAGTACACCTTGAACTAAAATGAATGAAATCCCTCAGTTGTGGCCTGAGGGTCTGAAAAACAATCTGGACCTCACAGGTGACAGACCATGGATAAATAATGTAAATACTTATAGACAACCTTTTATTGAAGTTTTTTTTTTCATGTGAGGGGACTATGAATGACTGTAGTGAGCAGCAAAGTGCCGTCACTGCACAGAGTGAGAGGCCCTCTGTGACATTTGTCCATGAGACTGACTAGCCTTCCAAATGAAGCGTATAACCTTTATGAAATGATAATCAATCATGCTTCATCTTTTTTTTTCCCAGCATGAGAAGTTCAACCACAACAAACACTGTAGTAATGACGTACTTGGAGAAGAAAATAGACATTTGCAATCTTGTGTACTTTATGTCAGATTAGAATATTACATATAGACTATAAACAGTGGAGATCAAAATCTGTACATTTTCAATTTTCCACCATTAAATGAAGCAAGATAAAACATGTTCAACCTGAGCTGATGTTGGTTAGAAAAATAATTAGAAGGCTCCAACTTTATTTGCATTAGTCTAGCTTTTGTTACTCAAAAACATGCATAAGTTCCTTATGATGGGACGTAAAATACAGCAAAAAAAAAAATGCATATTGTGTCTTTACTTTTAGAAAATTTTCACAAACAGTATTTTTGTTTAATTTCTGCACTGAAAACACCCCCCCTGAGTCTCCTGCCTGAACTCCATGAGTAAAAGATCCACACCCTTACTTGAATCTAGATTAAAGCATTGGAGGTTTACCTGGCCTTGCTCCAGTGTGTCCTGCACTGAGTCAAACAAAAGAAAACATGACAGTGGTAGCCTTAAGTGGAACGGGTAGCTTAAACTGACCTAAACTTGGAGTTTAAAAGTTAACATTTTAGGAGGAAAGGTTGGAAAGGAATTTACATTTTAATTAAGAACATTTGGAAAAAGAGAGGGTGGCATGAAAATCATCATCAATCTTGTTTTTAAAACTGTAGGCTGACATGGTGTCTTGAGCCATCTATTCTGTCAGATTTTAACAGTAATGATTTAATTAGTTCCTTTGCAAATGAAACCAAAGAGTGGAATAATTAATCTGCTCCAACAGCGATAAATAAAATGTCAGTCACAGCTCCTTTTAAAGCAACTCCATGATAGACTTTTTGTTTTTATTGATTCTACCTAGTACCTCTGTGTTAACTACATTAGCAGGTCATTAGACCCCATCCCAGCTGTACAGCTTGACAAAACTTTACCCCTAAATTGGCAGATTCAAATTTAATCAGATCAAACTAAGTGTATTAAACAAGCCTTGCACCACAGGTGTTACAGCACAAATTGAACACAAAAGTACTGAAAGGGATGTAGAGTAAGCAATTCATTACAAAAAGATAATTGATGGTGATGGTGCCAAGGTTAGAGTTTCCTGTACTAACTGGAGAGACTTGTTAGCCTGTAGGTAGAGATACACAGAATGGAGACGCAATGGAGTCTGGCAGGCTGTCAAAGTTTGGTGTTTGTGTTTAGCAGATGGAGAACCGACAGACTTCATAAACCGATGAGAAAGGAAAACAAGTGTACAAGAAGGGTGAAAGCATTGCATGAGCAGTAAATACAGACAAAAGAGCTTGGTTAAACCTAAGCAGATTATTTTGCAGTGGTCATTATCTTTCTCCCATTTTTGAGAGTTAATAAGATAACTAGGACTGGATGTAATGATGAGTAGATATACAGTCTAAGGATTCTGACTAATAAAACAAACATTTCAACAGGAAGCAGTTTTTCACAAAAAGGAAGAGGCAGACAGTGAGTATCATAAGAGCAAGAGACAAACAGGTCAAATGTACTATAAAGCTTAAAGATATACTTTTAGATTAAATAACATTTACCTGTGTTTTATGAACTACAGTTTCCTTTAATAAAATATGTCTGTGGTAATTTGTTCATTTATGTTACCATTTCAGTTTGTATGACTTGAAAATCTAAGACAGATGTGACAGTTTTCTGGTTAAAAAAAGGGTGTTTTTATAGTTTCATAGTTCTTTACACAGAGCATAAAGTAATTGGTTTTTGGTCAATCTTTCTTTGCATTTGCAGTCACTACACTGCAAATGCAAAGATTGGAGGGTTTGGTGAGTTTAAGATACGCAGTTGAATGATTTTTAAAAGTTTTTTAAAGTTGTCTTGACTCTAATGGCCTTTATCTGAGAGTGATCAGACAGGAAAGTTTGTAATGAGGTAGGGTGAAGACATGCTGCAAAGGTCATCAGGCTGGGACTCAAATTTGTGACGGCCACATTGAGGACTAAGGCCTCAGTGCATGAGATGTGCTTTACCCTTACACTACTGCAGCAAGTGGGATGAATTTTGCAAACAATCACCAAATTCTCTTAGATTTATGTTACTCCTCAGTTCTTGCTGATGAGCACCACACAACAAACAAAGCCAAACATTTGAACATTTTCAGCTCCAATGAAATCTACTAAATGCTCCAATGAAATCTACTAAATGCTTTCTCAGTAGTCATCTCTTCTCCCTACGTTGTCCTCTTTCTCAGTTTGGTCCAAGCAGATGGCCACCCACCAACAGTCTGGTTATGTTCAAGGTTCTTCCAGTAAGTTTTCTCTCTAAAAGTCTTAATTAAAAGTTACTTTACCTCATATAACATGTCCTAATAATATTTAAGTTGTAATTTACTAAGTTAGTGAAGAAAAGTTTTAAGTAAAAGTTTAGTGTAACATTAGCCTGTGGGGAATCATTGCTTGTGTGTCACATTTTTGAAGTTATAAAATGATTACACTGACATTTATTGTGAATTGGTTCTATATAAATACACCTAATGCAATTCAGTTAACTTAACTTATTGTAGTAACACATTGACAGCTCTTACATACAGACATACAGTATATTTATGTATATAAATGCCAGTCAGTCTAAGTCAGTCTGCATTGGTTACAGTCCCTCAACAGGGTGAGTTTGCACAAACTCCTGAGAGGAGGTGAAGACTGGAGTCTGCAAGTGTGTTAAGGGAAACAACCCAAATGTCACAGTCTAACAAACATGTTAGAATTTTTGAGGGGATGTGGACCCAATCAGGTAGTATGAGCTGATCCCCTGCCTAACTACAAAAGCATCTCGTTTACAGTCTACAAGAAGAGAGGCTGGCACATAGCAACAGCTGTGTTTGTAGCTATGCATTATGAATAGAAATGCACACAGCAAAAGGCATAGTGCAAACTATCACTTAACTAATTGTAATCAGTGATAACAAAAAAAACTTGGATATTTTAGATTAAAGTATAATAAGCAATAAAGGGAATTTTTGAAACAAAATAATTAAGTTCTTAATTTAAACAACTGATATGTTTTAATGTAATATTTTATATATATATATATATTATATATATATATATATATATATATATATATATATATATATATATATATATTATAAATGCTTGATGTTTATTTGCACAATCCAGCTGAAACAGAAAATGTTCAATTATTTCTATTCAAGAACATTTTAAAATTCACCTTGCCTCTAATGTTCTATCTTGTCCTTTTTTCTGCCCATTGCTGCAATTTATTTTGTCACTATGCCATGGAATGACTCTTGCTAAACATGGATAGCTTTATTAAAATAAACCATGCTATTTTTGATTTATGTAAAATATTAATTACATTTTGTTCACTGCCAGTGCAGATTGGCCATTTATGAGACAAACGACACAAATGTTTTGCCTTCTTTCCAACGAGCTGACAGACACAAAATTCAGATATCATTAAACACTGTAAAAATCTACTGTGTACACATCCATTATAAAAACATAAGCAATTTAAAAACATAAGCATTTTATTAGATGAGACTTGTTGACTATATAAATCATGTCCATTATATAATAATTACCTTTTAAGCAAAACCTCTCTAGTCTCTCATGAACACAATTATAAAAGGTCAGCTAGACTACTTTACATTATGGCTCGCCATTTAGTTTTATCATTAAGCGAGAGATAACTGGACAATCTCATTTGTTTTTACTAAGTCAAATCAACATATTCTTCTGTGTTCCTTGGATGTTTTCAAAGAAAAGCTTCACAGTTAAACCAGTTCTAACAAGAAAGGACATGTCATCCTGAGCCATTTTATTGAGGGCAAAGATCCCATTGGTTCTCACAACAGTGAGAACCAATTTAAATACCTCAAAAAGGTCTTTGGTTGTAAATTATGCTGCTCCCGACGGGAAAAAAAATTCCCAAGGTATACTTAGGTATAACAAATGAACCATCCATTTAGATAAATAGACTTACTAGTAAATTCCTCCCCACATAATTGTACTGGAACACTTATTGTTACACTGACTTGTTGAATAGGATTTAGCTTTGCCTCTGGAGATACTACTGATTTAAATAAACCCTGTTGAGTGCCTGTCTTCATTTGTTTTTAGACAGAGGTTGTTCTGATGCCAGGTCATTTTAACTTTCTTTTTTTCATAACATTCTGTGAACTAATGGCAGCTTAGTTTATTCAGATGTAGAGCTTCAGTGGGACTGATTTTACTGCTCAAGGCTAGCATGCAGGCTAAATAATTCATGAACTTAATTTGCAGCTCGGAAATGTTCACACACACTAATACCATCAGCCTTGTTTGGAGACATGAGACAGGATGCTTTTATTAAATCCACTCGAACTTTTTCTAGGTTCTTTACCTTTTTTTCTTTTGTTTCACATTGCAATGCCTGTTGCAAACCAATCTTCACTGGTTGATGTTTTCAACATGCAGGCAAACATCAAAAGCGCCATACAGGACTTTCTATAATTTAGTTAGAAAATAAAATTAAGTCTAAATACATGTACTTTAAGTTTGTAATTTTCTAGCCTGGGAAGTGATTTTGTGAATATTTTGCTGGATGCAAAGATTAAGAGGGAGGAAAGAGGTTTATAAAATGTTTTATGTTGGTGTAAAAATGACAGTGAAAAGGGCTTCCCACAAATCATGCCACATGTCCAGATCCAATAGTTTTTAGCAACAAAGTAGACGTTTAAAATCTAAACCTCCACCTATCTTTTGACCCACTTACTCAGGTCATGGAGCATCAGCTGAAGCAAATGCAGAGCTCTTCCTAGCTACCAATTTCAGCTCATCAAGGGGAAACAAAATTCTCAATTTTTCTGCTTCTAGGCCTCCTCGCAGTTGGACATTTTGTAAACACTTCCCTAGAAAGGCCTCAGGAAGGCATTCTTACCAGATGCCACACACTGCCTCAAAAGATTCCAGAAAATTGGTTCCAGAACCCATGCTGTTTACACAAGTAGCCAAGCTATATCTAGCTGATGTCTCTTAACCTCCCGGACAAGCTCTTTCATCACCAGCAAGATAATGGCTTGCTTGTTTTGGCAACCAGGAATTAAACCTCCAAGGCTTCTGCCTCTGACTGCTGCTCCATCCAAAAGACATGTGTACCGGTTAGCTTAGATGTAAAGTGAAACCACAGTTTTAACAGTAACATATATTGACACTATAGCTGAAGCAGCATCTTATTGATTTCATTTGAACAGGTCTAAGTTAGTGTAACAGATTGGATTCAGTGTTTTACACCATATGCATGGTGATGAACACAATCTTTGTTGTCGCTACAGAGGTTGAAAAAAATTCCTGGTCTTTACCATTTTTTTAAACTACGGGCAAATTCCACCAGTGAGGAACAGAGTGTCACTTTGACTTGTAGAACAACCTCTGAACATGTGTGGAAGGAAAACAATACAAAGTTTTGGAATTATTTTGAACAATAAATTCTTCAAAATATCAGACTTATCAGACCTGCCATTTGTTTCAGTTACTTCTGCAACAATTACACAGTTTTAGTCTGGCCTTAATAAATCCTGGTATAAATAGTCATATTACTTTTAATTCTTGACTATGATGTAATCAAAAAGCAAGCGTATGGTTTTGCAAGACACTATGTATAGTTGCACATCTGTTGTTCTTCAATCCTCATTATTATTACCATTGCTGCTGTGTTGGACTTAAGTAACCATGTGTGAGGAACCGCTTTGTCGAAGCTGAGTGCAGAAGAAACGCACCATCTGCTCTGAACTGCAGATTTCCCTCAAAATGCTTCAGTGTTGCACCGTTGTATGTTCCGGTCAGCCAGCTAACAAGAAAATCATATAATTTCCTTCAAGGCCACTTTCTATTTGTTGAGCAGTTGTCATCATGCTTCACTGATTGGCATAACTATTTTAAAGTGATGATATCAGTGCTGTTGCTGGCTAAGAGGAAATTCATTAATCGCCAAACCATCTCATTTGTATTCTACTATGGGCAGCCCTTTTGCACGTTGCACAGCTGCACCCACGAGCTGTAAAATAACTGGTGCACTTAAAAATGCCCACACACTCCACCCTGGTGCACTTTACTGGGTTAAAAAGAGCCCTTTTAGTGTCGTCACACTGCATTTTTCAGCATTTAGTGTTAGTTTATTTATTGAGAAAATGCTGGTCGTCACTGAAGAATACATTATTTTATTTCAAATAAAATGGCTACAGTTATCTGACTCTTTTAAATAGGTCAGCAATATGTAAAAGTGTCTCAGGAAAAATGTGCTCAAAAAGACAGGAAGATGCTGGCGAAAATGGCAATGAGTGATCAAAAATGCCTTTTTATATATGAGCAAAAAAGAAAGGTAAATAATTATTTATACAGAGAACTGGAGGCCAGGTTAGTTACTAAATGATGATGTTTCTCAACATTTTCAAAACACATCATGCTGACAATTACCAAAATGTACATACTTATGTGCAAAGTGCATCTGAATGTATATCCAATATTATTTCAACCTTCAGAATCAGCTCTAACGCAGACCAAGAATTGTCTGGCAAAATTGTTAGAAACAAGAATTTAAAAATAAAAAGAAATATGCAGACAGAAATAGAACTTGTTAGGTTTAGCAGAAGTACTTTGATTGACAGGAGATTTACATGTAAAACTAATAAAAACAATGACCACTTTTGACTGATAAAGACTAGAATTAGAAAACTGTAAATGCTGAATTTTATCTCTGGACAAAAGGTTTAAACTTGACAGCATCTGAGGTTGAGTTCTTAATATTCCTTTTTGAATGGAACAACAAAAGAGTAATTTTCTGAGTGAATGGTATTAATGTAAAAAAAATCAATTGAATTAGTTCTACAACAGGAAAGCAAAAAGTATCCTGAATTAATTTAGTTCTTGTGCAAACTAATTTTGATTTGATCATCAAACTGCCACTCAAATAAAGGCAGAACAAACAACACTATAGAGATGTCTCAGTCTCAAAGACGTCCTCCTGAAGTTTGTATTGTTTAAAGTTTAAAGAATGGGCTTCATGGCAGTTTTTAGTGCAGGAGGGCCATTTACTATTCAAAATTATAGATACAAAACGTGATTCGATGCAATAAAGCATACTTTGATGATAAGCATACTTTTCAATAGCGCGGAGTCAACTAAAGTATTTAATTCCAGTAAATATATTTTGAATGCCTTGTGGATGAGTGAGTTGAATTGTTTGTTGCTATGAGGTATTGCAGTAAAGGGAATTATTACAAAACAAAAATCATTATAGCAATTTGGTGAACAAGATGCTGTCTCTAAAAACTATCAAACTAGTGTTTGTTAGTTTTGCTATTAAAAAAGGAACAATATTGTAAGAGGCTTTCAACATAGTGTTGCCTTATAATGAGAACCATATAATATTTGTTACACTCATATTCCCTGTGTCCTTGTGACGCTTAAAGGTTCACTTAACATTTTCTCATGCAAAACAAGTCCTGTTTAATCCAGCTCTTCCTTGTGTGTGATGTTCTTAATTGCTGAGCAAATCCTGTGTGCGTTTTATGTGATACATTGAGTAAGGGAACTCTTAAAATAACATTTTGTAGCATACCTGGCCACAAACAGCCTAAGCAAGAGAACATGTGTCTGAATGATGGAAAAACTCTGAGCCTGAGCGGGTTTTCTTCTCTCTGTTGTTGTTGTTGGGTTGTTTCAATAGACTCATAATTAGCTGTGTGATCAGACATATGTACGTCTGTGACAAAATCTGGACAATGCCAAAAAATACACGTCTTTCAGCTTGATAAATTTGAAATGCACTGAATAAAATACCATAGTGTTATTTATATTTGATTATGACTATAATTTCTAGGCTTTCAATATCAGGGAAGCTTGATTTATAAATTAATATGCATTTTAATATGCATTTTTGGATTAAAAAAATGTCCAAAAATGTACAGTTACGGCTTATTTAGGAAGAGACAAACTGTAAATATTCTGGATAATAGGAATGATTTTTTTTCCCAGTATATTGCAGTCAGTTTTATTAGATACCTTTTATATCTGACTCTGACAATTAGGAAAGTAAGTACATTTAACATCTGTAGTCATCGGTTATGTAAAGATTACCTTTAGCTTTCACACACCAATTGATTGGGACCGAAAACAGTAATGAAAAGGTATTTAATATAGATATGCTTTAATACTTCATGCTTTAATGCTTCTTCATTGATTTGACAGCAGGATTTTTCCATAGTCACTGCATCCGGTAGTCGTGGTAAAAGTTTATATTCTTGCCATAGGATAATTTCGAACAATATTTCCTCACTCTACAAAATGCTGTTCAAATAATGCAAATTCGGATTGTTTTGCGAGAAGATGGCTGCAGGAAAACAACTATTCTGTCAAACTTGTCCATATTATAAGCCAGAGCAATAATTTAATGCTTACAACACTTGGAACTGTGACAAACAAGGTTAGATGACCCATATTTTTCTTGGCACCAGCTACTGTATGGAGGCTGATGAGGAAGATACAAATCTACAAAGCTCCAATGATTTTATTACTTCAATATATTTTAAGGATTTACGTTTACCTCTTTAGTCCATTCATACTGCAATCATGCTGTTACTGTGATATTTGTATAATTTATTTGTATTGCTGTAAATCGTCCAATGTTGCATTTACCAAAACTTCATTTTTTTTGTGCTGAGTTATTTCAGCAAATCAATTCACATTATATGCAAAAATAACACGCTTAAAACATTTATAAAATTACAATATGTAAGACTAAAATATTACATTAGATCTAAAAAAAAAAAAACATTTTAATACAAGCTAAGTGCTATTTTCAAAAGGTGCCTTTAATCTGACAATGCAGCTTCTCCAGAATGCATATTCTAATTTATTGAACATCACTGTATACATTAACATACTGTCCTAACCCAAAGGGTACGTACAAATAAATTCCTGAAAACTTTAGCTAGCAATGTAATGATGACTGAGATTAGATTAATGGCGAAAAGCCATTAGAGACAAAATCTGCCTACTTCAACACTTTATCTGTGTGCTGTACTGTTACGGGCCAATAGTTTAAATGAAATACAATCTGTATTACATCAACTGTAACTTTCTTGGAATGATTTAATTTGAGCATTTTATTAGAGTGCAGAAACTCTTAAAAAATTTATTTAAATGTTAGAGCTTCCAGACAATTATTTGGCATAATCAATTTCTGCATTAGTGGACACAAATGGTACATTAAACATTTCATTTTTTAGGAATACAGTAAAACTTTCATAAGTACGTGGTAATGCTTTGCCAAAACCTTCCAGGGAATGCACTGTAGTTTGAGTTTTATGTAATAACTGAATGCTTGGAAGGAGCTGACTTCCTTTCAGTGGTGAAAGGGAAAAAGCATCCATTACCTTTATTTCAATGCAGATCCAATGATGAACCTATTGTCTCATAGGCAAGTCATTTAACCTCCCCTTGCCCTTTCCCCATAGTTTGTCATTGCACAGTCATGAGACGGCGGCATTAGAGGATAGCTCGAGGGATGAATGTCAAATGAAAGTCAATGGACAGAAATGAATAAAGATAACAGTTCAAGATGAGTTTTCTACAATAGACTTTGTGATTAGAAAGAATTATAAATCACATGACAATTGTGGACATAATCACATGGAAAATACAGGGAACGATGATGAAGAGAAAGGAGAGAGAAGACAAAAGAATGGAACATTTGCAAAGGAAAACTTTCTAGCTCATTATGACGCACCCTAAATGAGCAGATATTCTGAGCGCATAGCAGTAAACATTGAAAGGCTTTCACTCCATTGTTACATTATGACACTTTCATTCCCAGTTATGAAGAAGATGATGAATTATGCTATCATGACAACAGGAAAAAGTATATTCTTTACAAATGAAAGTTGAGACCCTAAGCAGGGAAGGTGAATCCAGAGAAAATGTAGAGGATAATGTACTCTATGTAAAAAATATATATAATTCACATCTATATTGTTGAGTACATGTTGAGGTGTGGTGTTATTTTACAACAGATATATTTTTATTGCAGAAAGAAAATCATACTAGCAGAGGTTGATCAAATAATCAAATTGTGTACGCTATAGTGTCAAATGATTAGTAAACACATGTTTAATATTCCTGTAATGTTACACCAAAACACAATAGCTTGATGGGGTTGCATTGTGTGTGTGTGTGTGTGTGTGTGTGTGTGTGTGTGTGTGTGTGTGTGTGTGTGTGTGTGTGTGTGTGTGTGTGTGTGTGTGTGTGTGTGTGTCTGTGCGTGTAGGTGTGTGTAAAATATCACCTTTAAAAGAGGGCATTTGCATAGGGTGCCTTCTTTTAGATAGAAATATCTTGGTCATTTCCCTTTTTTCTTTAAGTCAAGTTAGTTTTTATCATTTAAATTGTACAACTTACCATGCTGTTTCAAGAAGGGCAGCATCAGCAACAAACAATTATCAGTCCACTCAGTGAAGAGAAGCTGTAGGAGAATGAACACATTAATCATTGTTATCCTGTCTCCAACTAGTATCAGTTCACAAGAGCATGTGGGCTGAATTAATGTGAGTAGTGCTGTGGGTGTACTGTATTTGTGGGAAGAGATCCACAATGTATTAAATAAGCAGTTTCAGAAGAGAAGAGGTGCAACTTTCTCGGTGTGCATTTAAAGATTATTTTGTTTATTCAGTATATTATTTGGATAACTAGGCTTAACTTAAAAAAATGAGAAAAAGAGAGTTTTGGGAGGTTGTTAAATGAAAACAAACTGGTGAATTATTCATCATCATCACAGCAATGATGCAATAGGATCATGCAAAGGAAAATACCCTTGGTTAGACTCTCAGCCCCCTCACATTTCACATCCTAGTGTATCAGAAAACTGGAATGGGATCAGTAGCTACCCGAAAGAGTTGAGGAGAAGCCTGAGGCTATACTTTTTAGAGAAACCAAAGTGTTGTCTGAAACCACTCCAACAGGCACAGCCTTTGATATTTAATGTTTTGAGTTTCTTTATTTTTCTATCATCCATCTTGCATCATTATTATTATTTTTTCTCATAGAATTCTGATTTTTACAAAAAAAGATATGCCTGGTGTCTTACTTCTGGATTACTCAGACCTCATACAAGTGAATAAATCAGCAATTTCATCACAATCATAACCAAATATTACAAAAAAGTCATCTCAAATTTTGCCATCATGTATTGTGTCAAAGAAATTACAAACAAATCCTTCTAGCACATCTTGATGTTCGATCTCTTGAGTTTTGGTATGTGAATTGTCTTATCATAATTATTAAGAATAAGATGTAGAAGTGACCATCCATCCATTATGTATACCTGCTTATCTTTGCAGTGTTGTGAGGAGGATAGTGCACCTATTGGTTATTGGGAGAGAGATAGGCTTTTATCAAAAGCATACTTATGGCATGCCTTTGTAAAAAATGAAAACATGTCAGACTTGCATAGTAAGTTGTAAATACTAATCTTCAGATATGTTTTCTGATGTTTGGGTGTGTAGTGATACACTTAATCCCTCTGTCCTTTGAATCATTTTAGTCTTTAAAGATATTTGTACACCGTAATTTCACTCTGATTAAATAAAAGAGCACTGAGTGAACTATTCACCATATTACTGGAAAACTAACAAATACGACTCACCAAAACAATTTTCATCTCAAAATGTGGATTTCTTCTGTAGCTCAGTCATGAACAGTTGTTAAAAAAATCCACCTTTCGGAAACAGTGTTTTTATGTAAGAAAAAAAAATTGATAGGACACAAATAGAAACTATCCATTAGTTGTACTCAAATAAAGTTGATATTGTTTGTAATTTGTCACGGGAAGCATGGGAACTATAAACTATATAAATACAAAACAAAAATTATTATTAATGGGAGCAGGGGTGCCGCCAGGGATCGTGGGCCCCCTGACAAAAACTTTGTTTGGGCCCCCCCACGCAGCTGCTGTTACAATCTTTTGAGTCTGTTTGACCCATAAAAAGCATTACAATTTTAAAGGCTTGCATCTGCCTTGCTTTAAAAGGCAAGGCAAATGCCTTTATTAGTATTGTGCTAATTATCAGTAGTGATAATTAGCACAATATTTAGTGCTCATGAATTTAACATCCAACAGTCCAAATCCAGTATGCAAGTAGGTTGCTTAATGTTTTCTATTAGTTTTAGATTCTTGACATGTCTCCCCATGAGCAACAGTCAAAAACAATGTACAACTACACATACAGCAATCCAGACTTCTCAAAAATGCTATGTAGTTGCATTTTATTCAAGCTGCAGTATTAAACTGAGTATTCACAGTTTGAATCTGCAAAGCTCTGTGCTCTGCTAGCTGCAGCACGGCACAAATCGAGGGAGAGGAAGAATGAGCAGCACCACATGAGATTGTGATTGACAGCACTAAAACTCTCCTGCCACTGACTGGTTGTTTCTAGCACTGGGAGAAGGCAAAGGAAATAGATTTTTCACAGATTACTTCTCAAACCATACTGTCACAACATCATAACAGTTTTAAAAATATGTGAAAAAAAATGTTGATAAAAAAGTGACATACTGCAGCTTTAATTTCACTCAGAAGAGAACGGGTCAGTAGGGATGTAGGTTAGAGCTGCTGCTGACTGACTCATCTGTTGTTAAATGGTAAAAGGTACTAGGGACAAGTTAAAAATATTACTATGTTAGTATAATCTTTTTCCTTAATTCATTAAATGCTAGTGAAAAGGAGGAAAACAGTAGTTTGTAGCTAAGCTAACTATTCTAAATGGTTAATAATCTCACACAGTCTACCCACCTCTCTTGGAGAAAAAGTGGGTTATAAATTAACACTCTTGCCTTTTTCTCTCTCTCCCTTTCTCTATTTTTTGAAAACCTGATTTTATAACTTTTCTTAGCAGCATAGCAAGTATAGTAACTGCCACAATCGTTTGTGTCTTCCACTGTCTGCAGCAGTAGAGCTTTACGGTGAAGCGCTCCAAGGAGGAATGAACCATTTAACGCAGATAAGTGGGGCTCAGGGAAAAATTTGGATGTGTGTTTTTGATCTGGGAGTGGAACATAAAATTTTTACTGCTAAAAACAATCTTTGAAAATACAACATGATTAATTTTGTATTTGACAGGGCCCCGATTTTTTTTATTTTTATTTCTATGAAAAAAAATGTTTTAATTAAATGGCGTAAGGCCCCATGTTGTTCAGGGCCCCTAGAATTGTCATCACTTTTCCCCCCTATAAAATTTAAGCAACCTGCTTGCATACTGGATGTGGACTGTTGGATGTTAAATTCTTGAGCTGTAAATATTGTGATATTTATCAGTACTGATAATTAGCACAATACTGATAAAGGCATCTGCAAGCCTTTAAACTTGTGACGTTTGTTATGGGTCAAACAGACTCAAAAATTGTAACAGCAGCTGCGTGGGGGGCTGGGGGGCAAACAATTTCTTTGTCAGGGGGCCCATAATTCCTGGCGGCACCCCTGGATAGGTATCACATAAAATGTGATGGAATATATGCTGTATACATGTATTTAATTGTATGAACCCACATTACCTTCAAGGTCTTTGCTGCTTTATGTAGTAGTCTGTATTCAAAAGCTCACAATGGCTCTAAGATACAGATTCAGCATTTATTGTGTCATTAAAATGTATATGCTATGGGCAAGGTCACTTGTTTTTAAATATTGCTTCAAAGAGGTCATGAAAAACCCTCAGTCAGGGTCATTAAAATTTAATCAAGTCCCAATTCTTACAGCCACCACAAAAATGTAATTAACCCCTACGTACAGCCACATAAATAGCCACAACACAAATGTGATACCGTTATGAATCTTTTCATTTGAGTTGTTTGCGATGGGACATTCCTGCCTTACGTAAGTTGTGTTCATGACCATGGGCTTGAAGTAACTATGTGTCCTAATATTCAGACATTTTAGTCATTGCCAGAATAAAATATGTTGGCCATTTTTGTTGTTTATCAGACTCTTAATGAAAACGTGCACGATCAAATCAGCTCCAGATAATTACTATTGTATGTGTGTGTCTTTTTTATCTTTTTTTTGTTTTTGTTTTTCCTGCGACAGACTGGCGACCTGTCCAGGGTGAACCTTGCCTCTCACCTGGAAATGGATGGATGGATGGATGGAAGGAAGGTTAGACGGACCGATGTTTTCTTTTTTTACTGACATTTCTTTAATTTTGTCCAAAAAAAGAGATATTATAATAAACATTTGAGCAAATAGTGGATTTACCCATCACATTCACACTTCAAGTCGATCTGTCTAGTTTCAATTAGGTTTAAAAATGAAGAATGCTGTGGCAAGGTTGTGGGAGTGAAACAAGTACTGCTCTCAAAGTCTTCTATGGCCTGCTGATCATGTTCACACTCATCATCTATGGAAACTCCTACCTCCAAACCTTCACTCCCATATTCAAACATGTGCACTGAATAATTTCATGTTGAGATAGGATTGCTTGGATTTGTGAAACAATAACAACCTAAAATGTTGGGTTTTTCTCTAGATAATGAACTGTGGGGATAAGTAATCAGAAAGTGACCAAACCTCATATAATTTTGTTTATCTGTAGTTATTTTTATCACTCATTTCTTTCTCCATTAGTTGTTGTTTTGACCACTATTAGGACCAGAATATAAGAGACTAGGAAACCTGATTAAACGACAAAAAAAAAAAAACCTCTCATGTTCTTACAAAAAACTACTACTACCACTTTAAAATTACTCTCCAGTGTTCAAAGCCAATAAATGTTTGGTACAAAATGTTCGGTGGCTCCAAAAAAACCTATAAAAGTACAAAGTGGTGAAGGAGCAAAATGATCAACACCCAAAACTGAATCCCTTCCTCATGGAGTTTTAGAAAATGATCAGCATCAGCAGCAGTCACTAATCTCTAAAACCCTAATCTCACAAATATACTTGACCTGAGAATAATCTTTAACAGCAACTGTTAAACCAGTATATTGATCCTCCTCAAATCTTCTATCCAGCTGCATTTTAGGAATTAGGACATTCAGAGATGATCCCTAAACCTAAGGCTGCTTCATTAATACTGGGTTGGTGCCTCTGTTAGATGCAAAACAACTCTGAAGTGTCAGACCTTAGAAAGGGGTCTCTAATAGACAATGTTGGCCTTGTGATTTGTGGGACAGGATCTGTTTTGTTTGGGCTTGATACCTACAAAAACAATCTGATTAGTGACAAGGGGACTTTCCCCATTGTCTTAAAATTATTATTATTTGTTTGTTGTTGCATTTGTATTATTTATGTTTTTATCTTGTAACTGACCCATGCCATTTTTGCCCAGTTCCTGTTACTGCATTTCTGCAGATGTTACTCTGTGTTCTTTTGTGAGCTCCTGAATGGGTCTTTGGTGTACTTTTAGAATATTGTGTCTAGAAGCAGCCTTGGAAGGTTCTCCACTGTTCCATTTCACCTCAAGTTTTGAATAAAAGTTCTCACTAATATATTTCTAAGACTTTTTTTCATAATCTGTTCTTGATTATTCTTTTTAGATCAGCACATAATATGTTGCCTTTGAAGACTTTTTAGGCCACTTCAGATTGCCTGATTATTTCAATTTAGATGATCTATTGATTCTAATGGACTGGCAATGGTCAGACCTTGGTGTGACTAATGAAACAAGTGGAAGAAAAAAACAAAAAACATTGTTTGATCACAGGTTAGTCACGATTTACGAATGGAGGCAAACAATGCTTTAACACATAGGGCCAAGCTGGATTTTTTAATTGTTTTTAAATTACAGAATGCATTATAGAATAAATGTTAAAGAGAACTTTATTTCTCTCTTGGAACTACACTCTGTCATATTTCTTGAATGGATACCATCACACTTATGTAATGTTTACCATGCTTTTATTGTTATGACTTGAACTAGAGGTGTTCCTCGTGACTTTGCAATTTCGGCGACTAAAGTATTCTGCCTTTACTTGAGTGCAACTCCCTTTGGTACAAACATTTGATTTTAAATGTGTGACATTTTCTCTCGCACCTTTCAAAGCAACTTCTCGGAAAGCTAAAAATAAAAAAAATTATACAAATATTCACTGCTGCACATACACTAATTTTGTTTAGCTTTGGGCTATTCATTTAAATTTATTCGATTATCCTAACACTGACTGATGCAGCAGTTTGTTTTGTTACTGTGACTCACCAACTAGGGAATTCTCTTTCATGACTCAGGTGCAGGCGATGTTTTTAAGCACTCAGCGCCATGTCCTCTCATCGCTGTGTCTTACCCGTGTCCAACTGTGATATGTGGTTGGGCCTGTTAACCATGCTGCGCAGAAATGCTCTTTTGATGAAGGCAATGCTCTCATTAACCTTTTTTTCCCCAAGGAGTGATGTTGTGATTTTTGACCTGCAGGCCACCAGATGATGTTCAATCAGGCAGGTCCACCTTTCTTCAGGAATTAGTCCTATTGTCTAATTTATGCATATCTCATCTGTGTTTTTTCTTTTAAATTTTGCCTATGTGTTTTGCAATCTTTATCTTATGGGTCACTTTACTTCGCATAATTGCTCACATGTTTTCCTTTTATCTAGCTTGTTGTTTTTTTTGTTTTGTTTTTAATTGTCTCAAATGACTGACAAATTAGCAAATAAACTTTTCCTGCACATTTTCAAACTTGATATGACAGTTTTGTTTTTATGTTTGATTATTATTTCAATCTGGAGAAACTCACACAGAGAAAAGACATCAGTTAGAAAGATTTATTAGACTGCCTTCTTCTTGGCACTCGGGCACGGCTGAGGACGTTCATGCTGAGCATCAAGCGATTTGATGATCGGCTCGGGCCGGAACTCAGGGTAGTCTTCTCCCCGGGTCTGGACACCGGTGGTGGAGAAGAGCCTAGAAAGGAGGGAGTTTGAAGGCGCTCATCAGGAGGAGGGTGGAGATGGACGTGAGTCAAAGCGCAGCTGAAAACCTGAAGGGCCCAGCTTTGTTGGTACTTTTGAAGGAACTCCTGCAAGGTGATTGGCTGGGGAGGCTGCACTCCGGTGCTTGTTGACTCAAGTGTGGGCGTGGTAATAGAAGAGGCCGACAAGCCGACTGGAGTCTTCCCAGCTTGAATTTACACTTAAATCTTCCAGTATGGTTTTTTGTTTTGTTTTGTTGTTGTTTTTTTTTTGTTTTTTTTTTTCTGGCAATTTAAATGTTCCAGTTAAAAAAAAAAAATCAATTTACCCAAAATGTTGACAAAACAAGGAAACATTTAGTCTGATTCCATGTCATCCCCAAATTGTTCCAGAAAAGCACATTCTTCCTTTTTATAGAGAACATAGATATCAGGTTTAATATATCTATGTTAATAGATACACTGTGTTGGTATGCCAAGTAAAATCATAGTAAAATGTGTTTAAAATTCTGGTTGTAACTTCATTTTGTAAAAAACTACAAAGCATAGTAATACTTTCACAAGTCACTTAAAACATAATGTGGGCATTTTAGTTGTTTTTGGAGCTGCTACGGGGTACTTTCTGTACTTTCTTTTAAAAAATGCTCAGATAAGCAAGTAAGACACAAAATTGAGCTAAAAAACCTGAAAAACTGGATACTGACACTATCACAAGCCTGCCTATTTTTTCTACGCAAGTGACTCAACACATTGATTTCATCAAAACAAGATGGCAAGCGAGTACATTCTGAGCCTGAATTGGTTCGCGGAGCGTCACCAGACAAATTTGTCAGTGTGCAGGAATCTGTACATGCTCATGCAACCAAATCCAGGGGAAAGAGAAAGAGTGATGCGTGGCCTCGCTCAGTCTCTATTGATCTTTTCCCTAGATGAGGGCAAGGTGAAGGACACAGTCATCAAATGAATATCAGGAAGACGGCTGGAAGTGGTGGAGGATGATGACAGATAGGAGTAAAGTGTTGCAGGAGATGAAGCAAGTGGTGATTGTCCAAAATAACAGAGGGAGATGTGAAACCACGTATGGAGAGGGAAAATAGTCATCTTAAAATAAAACATCACAATCCTAGATGAAATGTGACAGGAAAGTGTTTTGGTTAAATCTCCATGTTCACCACTGGTTTAAGTTATAAAGGTTCCTAACTTTGTTTAAGCCCAAACAAGTATTATTAAATGCACCTGAACATCTACACCAACAAAAGTAGACTTTATTGATGGTAAAGGCTCATCTCTACACTCCAGAGTGTCGGGGCATCAATGAAAATACATCACAGAAAGGAAGCAGTCAACTTCAGCCTCCACATTGACAATAAATCTAAGGGCAAGGGAGCCTTGTAGGATATGTGAAAAAATCTTGTTCTCGCTGATGAGAAAGGTACGTGACGCAAAAGGACACTCCATCTAAAACAGGCTTATGTCAATACAGAATTGGAAGAGATGGAGCAGCAGGAGAAGGGAGAGGAGGAGAGGATATGAGAACTGATGAGCAGTTGTCTTCACAGCAGAATTATTTTCTGTAAAGCCGTAAAGACTTGGAGAACACAGTTGGGCCTAAAGAAGGGATTTAAAAAGGTATGGGGAGCTGTACAATTGAGAAACAGACCGAGGTGTAGAAAAATAAAATTTTAAGAAATGAGTAACTGCAGGAGAAATCACTCCTTCTATTGCAGATATAACAAGGTAGAAAGGGTGCTGGGAATAACCTGCACAATGAATTTCTTTTGGTTTGAGCTCTGCAGGCAATCCAAGACTTTCCTGACCTCTTCATGTCTTACCTGACTATTGCATTTGTTATAGTGTTTTAAGCCACTTCTACTAGCTGTTTCTCTTCACCAAAGCCTGGCTAACATATCTTAAAAGCACACTGACGATAAATTCTATAATATGTACACTGCTCAGTAATTTGATAATTAAATAGCCACAGGTGAGGTTACAGAAAGATAAGTCTAGAAGCAAAGTAACTGTTACAATAAACATTCAGCAAGGCAAAATTGTCAGATTTTCTATTTTGAAAAAAAAAATCTAATTAAATTTAAATGTTTTATGTAGCAAAAAATAAAGAAATGCAACAAAATACCATCAAATATATTTCTCTAATTTGTCCAAAGCACTCATTGTCAATGCTTGTTAATGCGGCAGAATGCCCTGTAGGCTTTGAACGCACCACACAAGTGCCTAATTCTAATTGGTTGTGGCGCTCGCTGGCTGCCTGTATATAAAGGTTCCTCCCTCACCTGGTTGACATCGCATTGTTTTCCTTCCGGTTCAGACCTCTGCGTTTGTTGGTGCCGCACGCTAGGTAAGGCAGGCTTCATCTCCCTCAAGCAGGTTTATTACTTTTGATTTATTTACATTTTCTGTATAACAGCTGCAAATGAATGCGTGCACTCAAACAATGCGCTTAACGACAATACTGATTGCTGATCAATCGTCCTTCGGGCTGCCTGTACAAGCTTCCCACTTCCTCCTCCCTGTAAGAGGCACTACTTAGAGCTCAGTGGTAAGCTTAGTGCTAGTTTTTGAATGCTTTTAGATTCAATTTCTAACATTTATTTTTGATAGCCGCTGCTATCAAAAATAAACTAAAAGGTAACCTTTTAAGTTGAGTCATTACAATCCATTTAATCTTTTATTAAAATAGCATTTTTAAATTGAAGTTGCCCATTTTTACCACACTGCTCCTGCCACATTAATTATAAGGGTTCTGACAATTTTTACTTTTTCTTATATTTTTGAAGCTTTATTGTTTGCAAGAAACACAACTTCAAGTTCAAATGAAGCAGTGCAGCTGAGTTTTGGGTCAATATAGCAGTCACTAAATATTGTCAAGATCATTCTCTAAATATTTGCCCTGTGCACTAAATTTTTTTAACAAACTTGGTTGAATTTTGGTGCAAAAGGTCTACAAACACGTCAAATTATAGTTTTATTGTGCCTGAGATATTTCAATAGTTATTGTAAATTATGATACTTCTTTACTCCAATTGCAAATTGATTTGTGTTTTGTCGTATGACTTTTCTTAATTCAGTTTCTGGCAACAGAAATAAAGGAACTACAACATAGTACACCAAACATCAGGATTCTTATCTAAATTGTAAGTAGTTAAAATAATTACCTCAAAGGACATGGGAAGTTGTTTATAAATTTAACTTCATTCAAAAACTCTCTTCAGTACACCTTTTGTGAGCCTTTCCAGGAGAAAGTGGTGAGAAGTGGATTCTCCACCTTGGAGCCATTTTGCAGCAGTCATGTCGCAAAGCTCCCTGGGCATCCTGTGATTTGTAATTTGTAATTACAAGGATTGATTAAAATGACCCTAGTGGGTTACAGTTTATAAAAAAACTGAAATCCAATTACTAAACCATTGATGCCTTTACTGTCACATTGTGAATCTGCAATAAATATCTGGGAGAAGACACACAATTTATTCCAGAGGTAAGAGGTGAACAAAACATGGTTTATTTCTATGCATCTCCAAAATCATTATGTATGTACTCAAAATACACACGAATAGTGTGTGGATCTTGTGTTGTTGAGTTTGTTTTGTGTTCCTTAGGGCATAATTAATATAAGAAACTATTTATATTTTCACTTCAGCTCATTTTTAGTAACTGTTTATTTCTTGTGTCTAGACCTTTCTTTCTTTATCTAGTTATTTTGTTTTATTTCCTAGGTCCCAGTGTACTCTCACATGCCCCCTATGCCACCTCTCTCTCCCCCCACACCTGCAGTCAGTTAGCTGATCAACCCAGGCCCAGGTTTAAGCATTCAACCTCCCAATACTTAAGCACTTCTTTCTCAGTCACTCTATCCTGGTTCCTTCCAATATTTTCCAGTTTTACCATGTGTTCTCCTCATGTCTCCATACTGGGTTTTTCCCCCTTGGATTTATGGTTTGTGTTCTCCCTTTTATTTTTTTTGTAAGTTTTGTTCCTTATTTTAATTAAATATATTCATCTACTCCACACCTCTGCAGTTCTGCATTTGGGTCCACCACCAATCGCCACTCACCAATCATGACAAATTAGGTAATAAAAGCAGAATTTTATTGTCTTCTGCCATAGTAAAACCTCTGTATTACCCTTTTTATGCAAGAAGAGACATAATAATGCCATTCTCTTC
Source organism: Poecilia picta (assembly GCA_033032245.1). NCBI lineage: Eukaryota > Metazoa > Chordata > Actinopteri > Cyprinodontiformes > Poeciliidae > Poecilia > Poecilia picta. Next base: position 13,827,067 of record CM065355.1, on the reverse strand, counting down.
ACAAAGCAATATGGAAGTAAGGAAATGACAGCCAACACATCTGCTTCTCAATAAATCTCAAAATGTTGATCCTTTAACTTTTATCACATCCTCCACTACATGCAGTTTCAACAGCCTCTCAGTTTGGTATCAGGCTGACTTGCCCTAATTTATATAATGAACCCTTTTCCTCTGTTAGTATAGCTAATACATCCACATTAAAATTTACATATCACCATTAAGGACTAAATTAATTGTGGAGCTTTTACACCACAGATTTAATTTTAAAAAGATGTGTGTTTTGTTGACGCTATCTTTCTTAGTCTTGAGGAGTAATTAGATTATCACTCAACTGATGGGGTTCCGTCACATTACTTCACATTTACTCAACCACAGCAAACACACACCCACACATACAGTAAGTTTTTCTATACTTACTGGGACTTTGCATTGACTTCAATTAATTTTATTCATTTCTGTAGCCTTACCCTGAACCTTGACTCTAAACCTGAGATTTGTATGTATTAAACCTACTATGTATTAGGAAAATGGACCTCACAATGTATTAAAAGCAATCCTCCCCATATCCCAACTGACATCACCACATACACACACAAAGCCTCTACATTTTCTTAAGTAGAAGTTGCATTCAGAAGTAGCAGGACAGAATGACCAACAGCCAAATCAAGCCACAGAAATCTTAGTTATTTGTCTGTAAAAAGACTCATTAAGAGATCCACAAGAGGTTATGTTGTTAACGTTGTTCAATTTATTTGAGAATTATTTAAAATTTTACAAAGAAGCCCTTAGTTGTGCTCAGTTTGATGCTTTGAGCAAGCAAGAACAAAAGGATGCCAGAAACAGAAAAAGAAGATTTATAACAGAGTGACGTATTCTGTTAGTTTAAGACGACAGAACCTGGAGGTTGTGCTCTAACCTCCAGGTTTATATGATATGAACTTTAATAACTAGGTGAAAGTAAGGGGGTACGGCAGGGTACTGCGTACCCATAAAAGATTTAGCGGGGGTACGCAGTACCAGCAAGAGAGGGGAGCGGCTGTCTGCTGTATAAAATCATTGGGTTAATTGTGCAACCGAGTGCACCCACTAATCAGCCTTGACTGATTAGTTTTTCAAGAACAATCTAAAACATGACTTAATCAATTAATAAATACTTTTTTTCCCATTTCATATTGTTTCTGAACTGTTCGTGCTTTACTAGAGCAGCGGTGCAACATGTCGATCGCGGATGGTTTTGAGTCGATCTCGGCATCAGGTGGCAAACTGAACGCCGCCAGGACGCTGAGACCAGCACGTCCTGCTCTGACTCCCTTAAAACGTTCGTAACTTTATTAAGAACAACAAAAAATCAATAAAACATGTTCAAATTAATGACCCAACAATAATAATTTGAGTGATTATTGTTTCAACAAGGTGTTTGCGCAATTCTGTGCGTTTAGGTTCCATTACCAAAATAACAGCAGAGCAGGAGTTTAAAATTAACTAATCAACCACCGCTGTGTTCAGGAAGCGCTTATTAATGATTGCAAAATAAATATCAAGGCTGGAAACCTAATATTGCAACGGACTGAATGTTATGTTTTTAACGTAATCTCTGGTCGGCATTGAGGTTGCCGTGGCAATGGGTGTGCTTTAATGACAAAGAGAGACCGAGATTTAAAAAGGTGCGAGTGGTTTAGAGTTGATCACCTGTTCAGGCTTTGGAGGAAAAATATTCCAACTTCAAAAGATGAGCTTTAACCTAACAGCTCTGTGGTTCCTCCTGTCAGGATGAGGAGGCGCCATGTTAGGAAGAGAAAGTAGATCTTCAGAACAAACAGGTCATGATGCTGGGCTACTGATCATCACGCTGTCCAGACACAAGATCAATGTAACCAGTTTAAAAGCTCAAATGAATGGTTATTTGCCAGACATGGAAAACTGGGATGCACTTCATGGCATGATGTTCAGAATTTAGGTCTCATGGCATCTGACATTGCAGTCAGTGGAACAATGCAAGAGCTACCCAGCTTTTATCACTTCGCAAAAAATATAATCAGGAATTTAAAACTACTTTCACCCCTGGGTGAAACCATTACACAATGAATGATTGTAACTGTTTATTTATATTTTCGACAGCATATTTTAAAAGTAAATCTAGTCAGAATCACAGAACTAAAGACTCATTTTGTGTCCACAAATGAAACAAAGATCTTCCATACACTGAACGTAGAGTTCTGTGCCAAGACATTTCTATCCTTTGCATTTTTCTTATGTTTCAACCTTGATCAGTGATTTTCATCAGGTTCTCATGTGAGATCTTCCCCCGGTCAGTCAGTTTAAGTTATGAAGCCTAGGCGTAAATTCAACCTTTAAGACTATTCTCCTTAACTGGCATCATCTATCACCACATCTTCGCTGCAGCCAACCAGGACGCTCCGCCGCTCCGCTTCCATCCAATCAAGCAAGAGCTCCTTTGAAAGGCAAAGCAGCCACAGGTCCACCCACTTCAGTTGTGCTTCAAGATGGCTTCAGTCATGCTTCATCCCACCTCCTCCCCATCTCCACCATCAGCCTCCTGGACACCTCAGGTCCTATCAAGACTCCCCTCCAAGCTCCACCGCCAGTGACTGGGCCCGGGGAAAGACTTACCTGAGCTTTGCTCGAGCCGATCGCCCAAGCTTGCAGCAAGTCTCAGCTTACACGTCTTCTCCCGGTGTCCGAGCGCCAAATTCTCGGTCTCATAAAATTGTCTATCTGCTGTTTCTCTCTCCATGTGAGTCTCGACAGATTGAAATGCAGCCAAAACATTGCACTACTGGCTGGTCTGTGAACAAATCTTTATTCCGGACACATAAGAAGGCCCATGTGCTTTATGGAAAATATATTTCAGTTTGTTTTATAATGTGATAAAATGTGGAAAAGGAATCAGGGAGCTGAGAACTTTTGCATGGCATTGCACTTACTAAATATTTCTGCATTCAAAATTCTGCTTAAGAGAAAAAACAGTTGGAAATGTCAATCTCCCTTTTACATGATTGTATCAAAAGATTATCTAAAGCTTTCTAGGGAATATTCAGTAAAGATTTTACATTTACGTCAGGAAACGGGCTAGGTCACTGAGACGATAATGAAGAGCCATAATGCAAGAAGAAAAGTCTTTGTCCAAAAGGCCGTGCTTGGAGATAAAACTTTAAAGCAAGATTGCATTTGAAGCAAAGAAAAGAAGGAACACTCGTGATCAAGAAACTATAATCTGATCTCTTTAGAAGCAGAGAAGAATCAGGGATTGAACCGCATTTTTCTTTGCCAAGCTTTAGGGTCTGATCCGAGTATGTAACTTATTCAGGACATCATCCCTGCTTCACAGCTGGCTTCCAAAACAATCTATCTTCAAGCATCCGTCATTCCTCACGCCTTTTCATGCTATTCTGCACAAACAAGTGAAAGGAAAAGCTGGGGAGGGGGTGGAGTAACACATTAGAAAGAGAGATTAGGAAGATGTTATCTACATCTGTGCATAGCCCTATCCAAACTATTAATCAAAGTTTCATTTTCTCCTTCATCATGAGGACTGCTAAGTCCTTTAGGAGATGAGAGAATTACTATGTCCTTACCTCTGTAAGCTCTTCATTTCTGCAGATTTAAAACGGCATTGTGTCAAAGCTCACAACGGGCCGGCAGCCTCACTTTGTTCTAAAAGCATTAGTCTCCTAATCTCTTCGTTTTTGTGTGTGGTAACAGGGACGTTGAAACGAAGCCACAACCGCTCAAAAGTTGAAATGGTGAATAAATCAAATCTGCTCAAGCAGATTATACGTGTAGCAAGATTAGGGCAAACGACATATCAGTAAGGGTCCACTTTTGCTTGTTTCTCAAAAGCGTGTGAGAGAGTTGCGTTTTATTGTAATTTTCTTTGGACTTCCTAAACAACTCTTGGTGTTTAATGATTCCTGGGCAGTGGGTGCTGTTGGTGCAATGATAAACAGGTGCTGCTTCCATTCCCTTCCCACTTTTTACACAGAACAAATCCAGATAGGCTGTTTTCAGTTTAATTATTCAACCCATCTTAGCTGGAGTGAATCTATAAACCTGCTGTGTTATTTCTACAATGCAGCGCTTTTGTTAATGACGTTTGCACCATTCTGTGTGCTGAACCGATAATTGCCAATAGCAGTAGTGCTGGTTGGGAGCACCTTGAAAGTGACTGTTTTAGTTACAAAGTCTGATATGACTCTGTTTACATGTCAGGTCCACAGACAAGGACAATTACTTCTATTGTCCGGGTCCATATGGGGCAGTTAGTCGACCAATTACAAACGAGCGCCTCTGTCCTAGATCTTGAAGGATAATAGAGACAGTAATTATGATGTGTTCATTTTAATGTGCTTTTATTGACAAGCATAGTAGAAGTCCAGCCTTTTGCCCCCCGCCCTCCCCATTCCCAATTGTAACTGCTTGTGAAACAGCTTTGCAACTTAATTAGCTTTGACATTGTATTTGACTCAAACAGATCCAGGTAAAAGTCAACGAATACTATGCAGTGTAGCAGTTTTAAATAGCCCACACTGAATAAAAGAATAACAGCACTTCTATTTTTGTGTTATTGATTGATGCTTCACTTTTTTTTTTACATTTGTGAGACATTCATGAGCTTCCCTCAATGAAGAATTATAATATTAATCCAAGATCTGGAGCCAAGTGTCCTTTTATTTACCCTTTCCCCTCCTTGCTTATGCTTCCTATTAACCTCTTTATTGAGACTATTATTGATCTGAAACTCTCTTTATCACTGCACTTCACTCTGGACAGTAAGTCTTTAACAATCCTTTTATAATGCATTTTTTTTCTTCTCTGTCCTTTTCTTGTCCTTTAGATCTTTTTAGTTTTATTACTCGGTCTTTATACTAGGGATGTCTTTCTCCCCTCACTTCCATCCTTTTTCTTTCCTCTCTCTTCCTCTGACACTTTAGGTCGTGGTCGGCCTTTATAACCATGTGCCTTAAATGCTGTTTAACCTTATCTTTGCCCATTTTATGGGTTCTTTATGAATGATGACATAAAACCCTCAGCACTCTTCCTGCAGCTCCTGCAACAAAGCCGCTCAGTTTTTCTTTCTGACTCTGCTTCCTCTTCTAAAAGGTGCACTTAGCAGGCAGTACATCATGTAGCAACCCCACTTCTCAACATACAGGTACGCATATTACAGCCGAGTTGCTGACAAATAGAGCAACTCGGATGGCCAGTCACATGACTCAGCCAGCCCACGTCCCGTGTGCTCCCTCTCAAAGGACACTGACGTCATGTGCAGAACCAGAGCTGGTGCAATGACTGTGTCAATGTCACCTTATGTTCTGCTTAGCTGTTAGCATCGTGTGATACTGCTCTCACCGTCACTAGCCCCACCGCCCAGAGTGTGGCAAGGTGGAGGCAGCAGAGTGGGTGACAACTCATCCTAAACCACCACTGCTGGAGCTAACGGTGTGTATCTTAAAGTGGCTTGAGTGTTAGTCTATTTGTGTGTGTCTATTCACATGTTGAGTGCTTGTGCGCCGTTGCCTCTGTGGGTGTCGTTTCTAATGTGTTTTCATTTAGTCTGGCAGTAAAGACATTGTCCATTAACCTCTTAATACAATTCTAATCTACTTTAACCCTTTGGTAAAGGTGATATCTCAAGAATAACCTAAATAATGTACAAATAATGTTTAGCATGTGCTTTTTACTCCATTGTGTGAATGCCATCTATTTGGTTCTGTGTGAGAATAATTAGAGAGAATTATTTAGCAGGAAGGAGAAGGATCTATGTATGTTCAGGGACAGCTATGACTTGATGGATATTATCAGTGTGTCTTAAATTAGAACATCTACATATTTCCAGTTCATTTTCTGGGAAAGACACAAATAATGACTCATTACTCTCCGGGCTTCATACATTTTAGAGTATGAAAACACATGAATTGCATCCACAAAAGCATAATGTCTATTGAAGCTTATGTTTATAAGTCAAGAACATGTATCAAAATATGATTTACATATCATATCAAACCTGTTTCTTTCTTAACTCACTACTTTTAAGTTTGGGCAAAAATGTGTAAAACTATGAAAATTCCTATCTTTAATAGAAGAGACTGACCACCAAAAACTTCAGTTTCAACCATTTTAGGTTAATCTGATGCTTTTTGTTTGTTTTTTATGTTGATGTCAGCACTTCAAACTCATTGTGGCTTTGTAACTCCATATACTTTACACTGACAACACACATTTTTTTGTTTTATAAATGCCTGGTGTGTCGAATCAGTTTGAAAAAAAAAAAAATACATGAAATAGGTGAATCATCAGCCTGTACCTTTTTGGTCACTTTGGGTTTGTTTATTTATATTTGCACATTTTTTTTCCCTATTTATTTTTTGCTGTTGTATTATTGGAAATGGCCAAAGTGGTTTAATAATACACAGTCCAGTCACATTAATGTGACCACCACGTACTTTCCACTTCAGAGTTAAATAACCAATCACAGAAGGCAGGTGGCAGCACAGTGCAGTTGAGCGTATATAAAGGGTGTGTGTGGGCTTCGGAAAACATTTCAATCGTTGGCGTAATGCAGAAACGAAGCGATTTATCCGACGTCCAAAAGGGCATGATCATTGGCTTTCGGGCCAAGGGTGGAAGCATTTCCGAAACGGCTGAGTTTGTGAACTGTTCGCGTGCCGCCGTGGTAAAAGTGTACCGTGCATGGCAAAATGGGACTGTCCAAAATCAACGACGTGGCAAATGTGGTGCACCACGGGCCATAGATGACAGAGGCGAACGACGGTTGCGGAGATGCGTTCGGGCAGATAGACGGGCTACCGTTGAGCAACTGACCACTAAAATGAACCAAGGGGCTACCACAAGTGTCTCCCAAACCACTATTCAGCGAACATTGCTGCGTCTGGGCCTCCGAAGCGGACGCCTGGTTCGCGCACCTATGCTGACTGGTGTTCATCGACGACGAAGGCTAGAATTTGCACGCCAGTACAGCAGCTGGACGTCCACTGAGTGGCGACAGGTAGCGTTTTCAGATGAATCGCGTTTTATGCTCCATCGGACAGATGGATGTTGGCGTATAAGGCGTGAAACCTCTGAAAGGAACCACCCTGCAACCATTGCAGGAACGGTCCAAGCTGGAGGCGGGAGCATTATGGTCTGGGGAATGTTTTCCTGGCATTCTCTGGGTTCACTGATTATTGTGGAAGGCACGATGGATCAATACAAGTACGCATCTGTCCTTGCGGACCATGTCCACCCCTACATGCGCATTGTTTTTCCTCAGGATGATGGCATCTTCCAGCAGGACAATGCGAGGTGCCATACAGCTGCCAGTGTACGTGCGTGGTTCGAAGAGCACCAGGATGAGTTTACCGTCCTCCCCTGGCCAGCAAACTCACCTGACTTAAACCCAATCGAGCATCTGTGGGACCATCTCGATCGAGTTGTTCGCGCCATGGATCCTCAACCGCGTAATCTAGCGCAGCTGGCCACGGCATTAGAGTCGGCATGGCTCAACATCCCAGAGAAGACCTTCAGGGACCTAAGTGACTCTCTTCCTGCACGTCTCGTAGCAGTTCGCTCTGCGAAAGGTGGTTATTCTGGCTTTTGACAGATGGTCACATTAATGTGACTGGACTGTGTAATAATAAAACAGAAATAATAATAATAATCATGTGCTTACATATGATTATTTAAACTTATTCTATATATTTTTTTCTCATTTTTTACTTCTAACACAGCAAGAGGCAAGTGCTTATGAAAATAAAAATAAAGTATTGTATGCACTTCATTGACAAGAGAACATCTTACATCACAAAGTAACCGATTTCCTTGCTAGCGTCACACTGTGTCATAACAATTCTTTTGGGAATATTGTTAAGTGATCATATGTTTGCTCAACTCCATGAGCACAGGCGAGAGAGGACGAAATAAGTAGTGCCTGTACTAACATTTACTGTTGTGGAAATACCAAATAGCACCAGCGAAAAACCTTCGAGCCACTGTCAAAATTATCTTTCGCAGCGAGTCTTCATAGCGTTGCAGGGTGGTGTGAACAGCCTGTGGGCTGGACTCTCAGTGGTAGCTCTGCTTGGAACTTTGACAAATCGTCTCATCACAAAGTTGCAAAATTGCTACGGTGCAGATGCTGAATAAATAAGTACATCAACAGCATCAAAGTAAAAAAAATGTTCTGGCACAGTGCCTAAGCTTCTTTTTCCTTGTGTCTCTTTATTTATGGATTGTCATATGCAGTTGCCAGGATACGACTCCTGTAGTACACGGCCCTAATTGTTTTGACTGAGTAACAAGCTGTTTATTATAGGCACCTTGTTCAGTGTTGTTATTCGAGTCATGCAAAAGCCCGGTGGATTAATTTGAGTGTGTATGTGTGTGTTTCGCTTGGGCTTTTTTTGTGGGTGGGGGCTTAAGGGGGCCAAAGGGGTTTGTGATGTTGAGATGAATGCCAAACTATGGTGACAGAGAGCATTTATTCTAATTTATTACAGTTTATGCCTCTTAACTTCTATTAGCTATTGTTGAATTTACAAAAGAATGTCAAATATCTGTGTCTAAGTGGAACATTGTTTTTATTTAACATTTATTTTACACTATTTAAAATGTCTGAAGTCTTGACATGCAAATTCTTAAAAATATTCACGATGAAAGTTATGTTGGAGTTAATTCTGGCAACCAGAGGCGGATCTAAAAAAATATTTATGGGGTGGCAAGAGGGTGGCAGGGACTTTTTCAGGGGTGGCAGTATATATATATATATATATATATATACAAAATTCCCTTCTCACCCTCTGCGGGTGGTCTCTCTCTCTCTTTCATCCTCTGAGCTCGGGTCCTCTACCAGAGGCCTGGGAGCTTGAGGGTTCTGCGCAGTATCTTGGCTGTGCCTAGTACTGCACATTTCTGGACTGAGATGTCTGATGTTGTTCCTGGGATCTGTTTTAGCCACTGCTCCAGTTTGGGGGTTTCTGCCCCGAGGGCCCCGATGACCACAGGCACCACTGTGATCTTCACCTTCCAGTTCTTTTCCAGTTCCTCCCTGAGGCCCTGGTATTTCTCCAGTTTCTCATGCTCCTTTTTCCTGATGTTGTAGTCACTTGGTATTGCTACATCCACCACAACGGCTTTCCTCTGTTCTTTATCCACCACCACAATGTCCGGTTGGTTCCCCATTACCATCTTGTCTGTCTGGATCTGGAAGTCCCACAGGATCTTAGCTCAGTCATTCTCCACCACCTTTGGGGGTGTTTCCCACTTCGATCTCGGGGCTTCCAGTCCATATTCTGCACAGATGTTCCTGTACACTATGCCCGCCACCTGGTTATGTCGTTCCATGTACGCTTTCCCTGCCAGCATCTTGCACCCTGCTGTTATGTGCTGGACTGTCTCAGGGGCCTCCTTGCACAACCTACACCTTGGGTCTTGTCTGGTGTGGTAGATCTGAGCCTCTATTGCTCTGATGTTTAGGGCCTGTTCCTGTGCAGCCAGGATGAAAGCCTCTGTGCTGTCCTTGAGTCCAGCTTTGTCCAGCCATTGGTAGGATTTCCTGATATCAGCCACTTCAGTTATTAGTCGGTGGTACATCCCATGTAGGGGCTTGTTCTCCCATGATGGAACCTCTAGCCCTCATCCTGTGTTCCCCATTGCCTGAGACATTCCCTGAGCATATCGTCCATTGAGGCTTTGTCCTTGATGTATTTATGGATCTTGGATGTTTCATCCTGGACAGTGGCTCTCACACTCACTAGTCCTCTGCCTCCTTCCTTACGGCTCGTGTACAGTCTCAGGGTGCTGGATTTGGGGTGGAACCCTCCATGCATGGTTAGTAACTTCCGAGTCTTAACATCCGTGGCCTTTATCTCTTCTATTGGCCAGCTAATTATTCCGGCAGGGTATCTGATTACTGGTAAGGCATAGCTGTTTATTGCACGGATCTTGTTCTTGCCATTGAGCTGGCTTCTCAGGACTTGCCTTATTCGTTGGAGGTATTTGGCTGTGGCTCCCTTCCTTGTGACCTCATCCAGGTTGCCATTTGTTTGTGGTATTCCCAGGTACTTGTAACTGTGCTCTATGTCTGCTATTGTTCCTTCTGGGAGTGAGACCCCTTCTGTGCGGACGACCTTCCCTCTCTTTGTAACCATCCGACCACACTTTTCTAGTCCGAATGATATCCCAATGTCAGTGCTGTATATCCTGGTGGTGTGGATCAGTGAGTCGATGTCTCGCTCACTCTTAGCGTACAGCTTGATGTCATCCATGTAGAGGAGGTGACTGATTGTGGCCCCATTCTTCAGTCAGTATCCGTAGCCAGTCTTGTTGATGATTTGGCTGAGGGGGTTCAGGCCTATGCAGAACAGCAGTGGGGACAGAGCATCTCCTTGGTATATGCCACATTTGATGGACACTTGTGCAAGTGGTTTGCAGTTGGCTTCAAGGGTGGTTTTCCACAGCCCCATCGAGTTTCCAATGAAGGCTCTTAGAGTCCTATTGATGTTGTACATCTCTAAGCATTCATTGATCCAAATGTGTGGCATTGAGTCATAGGCTTTCTTGTAATCTATCCAAGCGGTGCACAGGTTGGTGTGTCGGCTGTGTCGGAAATGGGCGACAGGTGAAAACATACGTATATATATATATATATATGTGTGAAAACAATACAAAATATTGTTTTTAACTTGCTTTGTTTCAAAATCAGCTTCATGTACACCAAGGTATAAATACAATTTCTTAATGTAGTATAGTTAATTATTTTCACGTCTTTCATACTCCTCCTAATTGATATGCATTACTGATATGCATATCAATTGATATGCATTGTGTCCAGAAAACCATTTTATTCCAATACAGGACAAGGAGAAATCTGTCACAAAAATATTAGTAGCGCCATCATTTATTATTCGATATATCTATTAAATACGACTTAAAATAAAAATTAGAAAACTGATGTTTGATAAATTCTCCATGATACAAATCTATAAACAGTTTAGTTTCTGTTAATTCTGTCCAAGAAAGGGTGAATATCTACTTATATTGGTCAATCGTTTTATTTTAAATATGCTGTAGGAGCCGTAGTTTGACAACTGTTATAAATATCACCATGTTTTGAGAAGACAGGGGATTAGCTCAGTTTTTGTCGCTTGTTTTTAGGAATTGCAGCTGCTGCAGTGAGCAACAATAAAGCTGATAAACAGGTGAAGAACCAAACTAGACTGAACCACTTCTGATTGTTTGCCAAGCCAAACATCCAATTAAAGTTCCACCAAGCCACTACTAAGGCACTGGGGTCAAGTTTCTAGACACGGGCAAAACATGGTTCAATGTCCAAACTTATTAATTGATCTTGGTGATTTATTTTCCTCTTTCACCGAACAACTTTCCTTTGTTCTCATGCTCTGGTAAAACCATCGGCTGAAACCCAAATGCCTGCAGGTCCTTCAGGCCCCTGGACTTATAGAAAGTGGACTGACCCACATTACTTCCTGTCTAAATTTAGAAAATAAACAAGAAAATAATAATAAAAAAATAAATAAATAAAATCAACAATTATCAACCTACAAATAAACTCTGTAAATAATACAAAAAATAGAAATTTAAGAATAAAGTAACAAAATTCAAATGGATAAAGAAATAAAGAAAAAATAGCTCCAACCACTTTTATTCGGCCTCTTCTGTGGCGGCTATACCGGACCCGTTGCCATGGCAACCAACAAACAACAGCTCAAGGAGCAGATAGAGCAGATTAACGATCAGGGAATCAACACCAAAAAACAAACATTTCCCCCACAAAAAAGTATCAAAAACACTAAAACAGAACATTCAGTCTGTTACATGATGCTGTCAGGCTTAATGTCTATATTGTGATTATTAATAAGTTTCTCCTGAGCACAGCGGTGGTTGATTAGCTGATTTAAACAGCTGCTCTACTTAAGACTTGATGGCGGGCTGACCTGTTTTAGTGCCAACGGAACCAAAACACACCGAACTGCGCAGCACATGTTAGGTTATCAAAGTCAATACCAGGCCAGCAACAGTTAGTATAACTGACCCACTGCTCACTTGTTCAATGTTTTCTTTAAATTAAAACGTTTTCCTCACCTGTTGAATCTGAAGCTCTTATTACCTGCCCCCCCGCTAGATCCGCCCCTGCTGGCAACGCATCATTGTGTGCTAAATCTTTAGTTATTTTACACAATCTGCAGGGCGAATCAGATTAAACCATTATATTTTTAACAATTACATATTGTAGTTCAAGATATGGCAAGTAGGTTACAGCAGCAGTCCTGGTAATTTGATATACTGCAATTGAAAGTGCTTGTCAATGACAACAAATGAACCCTTAACCACCATTATAATTAACAGTGGAGTGTAAAGTTTAAGTACAGTATTACTGCCAGGGATGAAACATGACAACCAGGCTACTCAAAAGGTTACTACCCAGGGGAAAGTCTCTCCTGTGAACTTTAAAGGAACCTTGGAGAAGAGATACCCTTTTATATAAAGTCTAAATGCTAAAGGACTAGTGCCTTTCCCTATCATTCATTGGGGGTTAAATTGTAAATGGTCTGTACTTGTGTAATGCTTTATCAAGTCCAGACGACCCCAAAGCGCTTCACCCACTCACACACACGTTTACACATTGATGACGGTAAGCTACTGCATTGTACCTGGCCTAGGGCAGTCTGACAGAAGCAAGGCTGCCAGGCCCTGGCACCACCAGGGCCTCTGACGGTGATCAGAGGGCCTGGTCTCTTTATTTACAGAAAGAGACCGGGCCTCTTTCTCATCAGAGACAAGGTGAGTGAAGTACTTTGGCCAAGGACACAACAACTGGTACAGATGGAGGACAGGTTTGACCTGCAACCTGTTAGTTGCAGGAAGAACTTCCACCACCTGAGCTAGCGTTGTGAAGTTTGGTCCACCCTGGACATTTGGGTCCATAATCATTTTGTACTTTTTTGTATTTAACATGAACATTGAAAACTGAGGCCATATAGTCTGAGCCTGTAGTTTTGTTTTTCAGGTCAGCCTAGACCTGGGGTGTCCAAAGTCTGTCCTCAATAGCCAGTATCCTGCATGTTTTAGTTCTCTCCCTGGTTCAACACACCTAGATCAAATGATTGCTTCTCTGCAGATCATTGACATGTCGAGGAGGTAGTAATACCACCAGGGAGAGAACCGAGGCCTGAGGATATGCTGGTGTCTAAGTATTGCATGATCTCCCAACAGATGAAAAATATTTAGCATTCTTCACTCACTGCTTTTTAAATTGTCCCCATTTTTTTAATGTACTCTTTGCAGAGTCATGGCCTGTACATGTTTTTAAGGTCTCTTTATTAGTTAATCAAGCTTAGTGTCATTGAATGCTTCTTGCCCTTTCAATTTACATTGAATTAGACTTAAAAAGATAGTTAGCTTTTCATTGTAACCACATTTAAAAAATATATTTTTGACTAAATACAGACTGATTCAAGCATTCTTGTAAAGTCTGATGAAAACCAAGTCTCTTCATCAAGGTCTTAACTCAAGGCATGTAAAAAAAATAAAGCTCCAACAGGATTTACTTAACTTTTTATTGTCATATTAAATATATTTCTTTGACAAATTTATTAGCAGATTCATTTGTTAAAATTATAATCTTTTGACAGCCTTTATTTATAGTCTTTTTAATTAACCTACAGGCTACAAGTAATTATAGCAATATTATCATCATTAAATTGCCATTATATTAATTTGCTTCTATTAAGCTCAGTTCAGATAATCACTAAAGGAAAAAAAAAATAAAAAAAGCGACTTTTTTATGGCCCTGCAACACTTATAATAATGATCACGATGTTTCTCAAACCCTGGAAATAACACAAGAGGCTTGCTTACAGAGGCAGATTATTGTCTGGTCACAATTCAGAATTAATGACTGTGGGAGTGTCCGGTTCTGCATCCAAGATTTCCAAACTGCACTCATATTCATCCACAGGCACAACCATATCATTTTCATAATGACCAAATCAGTCTGCCAGGAGAAGCACAGATTAGCAAAGAGTCACAAACAAATGGACATGTTCATAATCAGGAGTCTGTAATACAAACAAGACACAGCTGTTACTCATTGCAGTAACAATAACACAGGTCACAAAAGTACAAACCCGATTCACCCTGTGCCTTTGGGTCTGTTTTGTAAAATAACTTCCGAATTCAGCAATTTGTTTTTCAAAGGTTTTAATGTTCTAAGATCTAATTTTATATACAACTCCCTGAATACTTACTAGCTCTTTTGTAAAGGATGTGCTAAAAGCCCTAAAGTGAATTTATCTTTAACTGCCGTGGTGCTATCCTGAAAGTTTTAGAAAAATTCTTCCATTTAGTTTGAGTAAATGTATTGAGAGGATGAGAAACATGCACAAAAAGAAATTGTGTGTGGTTTTTTTTATAACATCACAAATACAACATTTTATGACAACTTATACAATATGTAAAGGTCAAGGGTCAGCAGCCTTCTGAATAGAAAAAACCACTGTTAGACTGCACACCTGTAGACTCTACCTCACCCTTGAAATGAAAAAAATAACAGGATTTATCATATTTATATCTTTAAAAAATATTTTTTCCAATGTTAGAGAACTCATATTTATGTTATATCTAATTTATAATTTTAGAATAAAATAAATATCCACTATTTACATCAAAGGAAAAAATACACTTATTAAGACTGAATTAGGGCAATTTATCACTTTAACCTCCAAGCCAGCCTTTTCTACTTACTCTTCATATAAATAGTTATCCACTGCTCTGTCATTAATTATCAGTTAAGTGTGACAGTGGGCAAACTAAAGAGTCACAGGTTGCAAACTCCTGGCACAGGCCTTAAGCTTTCTCCCATAATATTTCACAAAGTTGGAGCATTCAGAATGAATTCGTCTCAGCAAAGCCGTAGGTGTAAAGAGTTCAGAGCGCTGATTCTCTCTTATGCACTCCACTCTTTTTCATAGGATTTAGGTAAAGGGGACTAAGACAGATATCAGAGAAGATTCATTTTCATTGATGTGATTGTATGTTTTGGGTCATTGTTCCACTAAAATAAGTTATTATGACCTATTTTCAGTTTCTTTCAAATGTGAAGTGTTCATGATACCATAACAAGCTTCCAAGGGGTTTTGGAAGAGACATAGTCTGTTATCAAAGATCCTCTGTCACAAGAACATAATAGCAGGTTTGAGTTGTTTTTTTATTCAACCCATGTTTCATACACACCCAGCTAGAGAGCCAGCTGCTGTAAAACCCATGGTCTCATTTGATCAAAGCCCATAGTTTATGTTTGTAATGGTTGGAAAGAAAATGTAACTCCTTGGCTTTTCCCTAACATGCTAATTACTTTGGCATGCTGATAGCAACAACCTTAATAGGTTGTCATAAAAACTTTGTGAACCCAAGTATTGCTGTTTTCTGCACTTGTCTAATACTGAATTTTAGAGAATTTTAAATTTCATTTTTATATTTCTTGGCATCCTGCTGAAGATTCAAAGTTCCAATATGATCTCAATGCTCAAACTTTATTGTTACAGTTCCAGGTTTATCAAGCTTGTTAATTATTGCTCTGCGTTAATACTATGTAGATGTTTTAAGGCAGCTGAGTTGTTGATTTACAAAAAACAGCAAATGTATGCTTTTCTGGCAAGACGTTCTTTTGTCTTTGCCATTTTTGAATGTTGCACTACAGGGAAATAGGAAGCCACGTATCACTATGTACAATGTCTGTATAAATGAGAAACATATTTGGTTACATCGTCCATCACAGGTTGGAAGTACATAATACAGTAATATTACAAACTCTAAACCAAACAAGCTGCATCGATGTTACAAATAAATTTGAAAGATCAGTAAAATGCAGAATGAAGGAGTTAGATAAATCCACACAAACCACGGGAGAAGTCTAAAAATAAAAGGAATCATATTTTATATAATTCACGAATGAGACAGATCTAAATCTTGACTTTTTTCATGATTTTCTTGTTGTTATTGCTGACGTGTTGAGACATTAACAGTGCGTTGTGACATGTGCAGTTGCACCAACTCTTCATTGTGTTTAACCATTGCTTTACCATGACAGCAAGCGCAGTGTAAAAAGGTTTAGTTGAGATACAAAAAAAGAAGAGCAGCCTCTGTGGAAAAAATAAAATAAAATCACCAAACCCAAAAGACAAACCAAAAGAATTGAAAAACACGAAGTTCAAATTGATGGTGTAATTGTAACAAATCTCCAAACATACTGTAATACAGTCTTGACTTTGTGGAAAAAGTAAAGTTGGAAGCAACTCAGCTAACGATGAAGAGGATTAGACAAAGAATGAGTGAATAACCAGATTCTATGTACTACAAAGAACACAGCAGACAAAGACAAAATCTAAGTAAATTAAATCTACCATGCATCAGGTTTTGTGCTAAGTAACTCAGTGCTGAAGCTTGTGAAAACATAATTAGTTATACAGGATAAAAAAAAAACCAACTGTTAGAGCTTACCAGAACTGAGAGAGAATTATAATGTTCTCTCTTCGACACTGAATGATAAAAATGAACCAAAACTCATGGATAAAACGAAAGACATTAGCTGACAGGAGCTACATGTTCCTTAATTTTTCTCACACACAGTCAGGAATTAATTTTTTAAAATTCAAATGTGCCAAATGTCGATAATAGTCATATTTTGAATTTAGAAATCATTACTGCATCCACTTTATGATTTTTTTTTCTACATACACAAGACACTTTTAAATTTCTGCTGCTGTACTGAAGCTCTGGTCAAAATATTTGGAAATATTTCATTTTTATTATTTTGTTGCTGTTTTTCTTGCACTTTGCCGGTGCCCACCAAATGCGCAAATCACAGAGGTAAAAAAAATGCTTAAGGTGATGAATTGAAAGAATGAATTGTTTTAGAACAAACACAATTTTGCGTATTTCACTTTTTATTTGTGGTAGATCCATTTTAAATTTGCCTCTAAATAAAACATCTTAACTTGAAGAATGTTGTTTTTTTTTCCTCTACTGAAGAAAATTATGATTATGCTACCTGCTTCACATCTCTAAGCTTGGAAAATTAACTAAGTGGATTATTTTAATTAAAGTATTTTCCAATTAAGGGTCACTGCAAAAACTGGGACAAAACAAGATAGATTATAATTGTTGAACAATTATCATCTACATGGTATTATAATTGTTGAACAATTATCATCTACATGGTAGAGACATGGTAGATGTATTACATGGCTTTCAGTTTTTTTTCTTTAGGTTTTCTAAAAAACTATGGAGCAACTTCAGAAGTCTCCAAGTTGGAGTCCACCTGTGTGTACGTTTTTGTTTTCAGAATTTCTAATTTTATAATTAACTCACCGAAAATGATTCTGATGCTTAAGGTAATCAAACATTAGATCATAAAATAGTTTTGACTGGCCAGTGATCGTGGTTTTCTAAAGCCCTTCAGACTGGATGAAGGGGCAACAAAGCCACTTCAGCCAGCATGCATACATTTCAGGATTCCTCTCTCATCTCGCTCTCAAAATTAAAACTCTAAGTAATGACATTCATTGCCGTGGGCTACTTAAAGACATTGAAGTCACAGAGGAGATTGAAACAACTTTACATACATTGTTGTGCCAATAGAAAATTACTTCCTGTTTATACTTGTCAGTCAATTGAGCATGAAGGAGGCAAGTGTGAGTTTTGCATGCAAATACCTCTGCCTGGGCTCCAGGAAAGCATCCAGTTTATTTAGAATGCAACTCAGACTCAGTGGAATGTACACAAACATGAACTTATTGTTGATGAGCTGTGCACTGTCCTTCAATTGAATCCGAGCCAGCCAGCATGTGACAGGATTACCAACTCTGCCCTTTCCAAGTCAGACCCTTTGTTCTTTTAGGTAACTTTGCGATGGCTGTTCCCTTTTTATGTCTTTTCAAAATATTTTCATGAAGGCAGAGCAAATGTAAAAAGGAAAAAAAAAACATGCCTGTTAAAAAGACAGTGATGAATAATTAATTTTTTTTCCAGATTTAAAGATACACATTAAATCATCTTCACAATTTAACTGAAAAAAACAAATACAGAAGTACATATTTAAAACTTCCACAAGTGCACACTCCTAAAGTATTACTTTGCTGAAGTAGTAGTTCAGTATCCCACATCTTGACTTGGCAACATTTCTCCGTTCTATGCTAGAAGTTCACCTTTCAGATTGCGAATAGATCTCTTGTGAACAACTCTTCCTCAGGTAAATTTTCCCTTCCCTTTTTTCAGACATGCCCACATTGTTTCCTATCAGAAACAAACTTTTGAGTTTAAATATAATCTGTCATGTAAATGAATTATTTTCTGCTTATTTATATAAATAAACCAAGAAAATTTGGAATTGGTTATTTATTTGTTATTATTTGCCTGGAATGTCCTCTTCAGGCTGGCCACCAGCCTGGTCAAACACGCTAGTGTCATGTATCTCATGCTTCAACAAATGTTTGTCTCAGCCAGTTTGGTTGTGTATATGACTCTCCGCCCAAACTGACGCCACATCTGTTGAGAAGTAAAGTCCTGGAGTCAGGACTTGGCTTCTGTAGGGTTGAGTGTTGTGATCTTAATGGACAGAGATTAGTCCACATGGGTTGAGAGATGTCATTTCAACTGGTTGCAGAAACCACAAACCTACAGCAGCTTTATTATTTTTTATATTTGTCTGTCTCTTGTGGTAGAAAAAGTTCAGAATTTATTTATTGTCTTTTTTTTTTACATCACACACCCCTGGGAATCTATAAAGGGCAAGTAAACTTTTAATATCCACAACAGTTTTCTTCCACTGATGCTTGAAATATTAAGAATCCAGTTACACAGACATTAGTTTGTTTTTAGGGAATACGCCTGAACATTACGTTTTTAATTAAAAAGACTAAAACTTTGATCAAATTTATCTCTGTTAAAGAGTTGTATTATAAAAATGCTATTGATTTGTCACAAATGTTTTAATGTATCCAGATTGTAGGTTTGTTAATGAGTGGAATTTATGCTTTGCAGCAATGAGTAAAAATTCTCTTTTTTTCTCTCTCTCTTTCTTTCCAAGGTCCGTAGACCTTCTGTTCATGACACATGGTTTCAGAGCCTTTGCTAAATTCATCCTTGAGCCAGTGGCAACATCATTTTCAATAAGACAGTTTTCAATGTATCTTTCCAATGACTAAATTTCTCTACGAACTTGTGATTCGTGATCATTTTATGATTGAAAAGAAATTACCTTGCTGTTATTTGTTTGGAAATGAGTTAAATACTGTTCATTGCTGAAGTGTTAATTTGGCACCAGAAAACTGCAGATTTCTTGTTTATATTTTTCAAAGGCTTGTTTCAATGTTTTCCTATTGCCACTTCTGAGTTCTCATTATGATAAGGTTTGGTCTCTAGTGTTAAAAATGTATTAATTTTTAACCTTATTTCATAGCCAAGCCATGAGCATGCTGAAAAAATTATTTCTTCTAAAATTGCTCTACATTTTTCTCTTCTGTCTTAGCCATTATATTAGCTCCACTCTCTGTTCTGACTGCTGAAACACATCCCCACACAATAATGCTGCCATCTTCAAATTTGACTGTAGGGATGCTATTAATGAGCTGATCCCCAGTGTCTGGTTTCTTGCACACATGCTGTTGGGAACTTTGGCTAAGTAGCTCAGTAATTGTTTCACCAGACCAGGGGACGTTACTTCTCACAGTCTGAGTCATTAGTAATCCTGGCAAGTTGTCAGCACCGTTTCTTGTTACTGTGAATCCCAAATTTGATAGGATTTTTGAAAAATTCAAGCATGGGCTAAATAACTATTGAAATTGGAAGAGATAGTTGACAACTCGTGATTTTTGGTGATACAGTTTGGATTGAAATAAAAAAAGAGCCCAACAGATGTGTAGATGTGTATAGATGCTTGACTAAAACTGAATTGTCACACAGTTGAAAAAAGGGAAAAGATTGATCAGTTGGTTTTTTTTATTTCAATGGTCACAGTACAGTTTTAACATATAATTTTTGCTTCTTTAAATTCACTCAGATTTGTAGAATTAGTGACAACTGTTAAAGCTCTTCACTGGAAATTGTGTATTGCGTATAGGTTATGCTATAATTTGTGAAACACGGCCATTTAAATACGAGTCATATTATTAAGTATCGACATGTAGTTTCCTGCAGGAAGATCTTGTTCCCTCAGTAAACATAGTTTTCTGTAATGTTAATGCAACAGTTCCTTGTGTAACGCTAACTAAAGGCTAGGCGCTTGACTACGGCCTAATATAATAATAGGCACTCAGAAAGGTTCGACTATGGAGCCCGTGGGTGTGAATAAAACACAATCAGACATAAGGTAAATTCAAGTTATTGTATTCAAGCTTGTTTTGTTCATATATTTAGGAAGATATGTAATAATAATAATGATATTTATAATGACAGTGATTTTCTATTAATAACCAAAAAAACACAACAAGGGAAAAAAACAACAAAAACAATAAACCCTGATGACACCCAAGAGTTTCTTTTCCTGTTTAAAGTCCTTTCGTGAGCCCAGGGTGATTAATTGTCCTTCAATCAATAGCTGATTGTTCTCATGTCCATGATCCAGTGCAATTGGGTCCAGAATGAGAAAATAACTTGGTTCATTTTAATCCTACCGCGAAGTTGCGGTGATCCGGTAGCTCGCCATCATGGGTTGACACAGGGTGGAAAAAAAACCTGACCTAAACACGGTCATAAATAAAAGTAAAAACTAATTAGAATTCACATTTAAACAAGGTTAAAGTGTAACTAAAAAACTATATTCCATAAAGTATTTTTCAGGAATCTTTCACATTAACTTCAAATTAAAGATCACGATCACAGATTCAAATTAAAGTTACAGATCAAGCAAAGGGTACAGATCAAATTAATGTGCACTTTTAAATTGTACCCAAGTTTAATTGACAGTAGCGTCAATTAAACTTAATCAACTTTCTTATGTTTCAGTAAACAATTGTTCTTTTTTTTCTTTTGTTGCGCAACTCAAAAAAAACTAACCAAGCCCAGAGTTCTATAGGCCGTCAACAAAAATCAATGAAAAGTAACTAAAACTATCCTAAAAGGATGAATTTACAAAAATCAAAGGGCCTATTTAATATTTTGACAATATATAATATGTTCGGCCACAAAATTAACAATAAGGGAATGACTTTTTAATAAAGTCATTTTTCAATCAATACCCGAGTTGAGTGGGTGTGTCACCACCGCATTTCTATTTCTTAAAAAAAACACAAGGTACGTAAAAACAAACGACTCACCGTCGAGCGGTCGACAGACAATACACAATGTAAGCCTTCGGTTTGGTTAATAATCCTCGATCCAGCCGTTTTCTTCCATACGTTTGGAAGACGCCGAGATGAGCAGCTAGCCACAGGGACAGCAACAACAGCAAATGGAGATCCGAGTTCACCTGTGACCCGGAACTTAAAGTGTGCCGTCACTTTGACCCGCCAAAATAAAATATGGATTAATTATTTTGTGCTGGTTACACTTGGAATCGCTTGAGTTCTATTTTACAAGATCTTTCAGGCTTCTTCTGCATTTGAGCATATTTTGCTTTAAGAAGCTTGTACCAAATGATGAATTTTAAAATCAATCGCAGCCATATATCAATCTATTTATTAGCTTTATTGTCTGTGATTAGGTCACATCAGTAGCAGATTCATAATGGAAATCCATGGAGTCTCACTGGCAATACTTTCCAACTCATTATGAGGGATCCCAAGATGTTCCCAGGCCAGAAGGGTTATATAGTCCTTCCAACGTGTCTGCTATGGGGTTTCCTCCTCCAAGACCTGAAAAACCTCAAAAGAGAGGTGCTCATGCTGATCAGATGCCCTTTTGATGTGGATATATATGGACTTTACTCCAAGCCTCCCCTGGATGAAGGAACCGTTTCACTATATTTCCAAGGCTAAGCTCGGCCAGCCTAAAGAGGACATTCATTTCACCTGCTAGTAAACGGGAACTCATATCAGTCGTAATTCATCAGGGTAGGTGAAGGTTGGAACCTAGACAGACAGTAAATTGAGAACTTTGTTTTTTTTTTCTAAGATTCTTTTTATCATCACAACAGGCTGGAGCCCTGTCCTGTTCCATCCTACCATCACTCATAAAAGTCAGGATACTTGAAGTGCTTTATGTCACTCCAACATGTTTTAGTTGAGAACAATGGTCCTGCTACAAACCGAGCGTTCACTCCGAAGTAGAGCCAGACTGCTGAAGTAGAGCCGGTGCAAAAAGGGGTAATAGTAAAACCTACTTGCTACTCATTTGCTTCAGTGCCAACTGGAGGTTATGCGCAGAAGATTCAACCACATCATCTGCAAAATGGAAATATATGACCATGAGGTTCCCAAACCAGACAAATTCATCTGCATGACTTTGAATCGCAAACAGGATCTGGACAGCATTTACTGGAAATATATCGTAAATTATTTAAACTTATGTTATCTCCTCTACTGATTTTATTCTGTTCTCTACACCTAAAGTACATGTGGAAACATAGAACTTTACAAGGCAAAGAAATATAGATTTTTAAGTTTGCTATATGACAAAGAATAAGAACAACACCAAACAAAACTCTGCATAATACCGAACTTTTTCAAAGCGAAGGGTAATCCAGTGAGAGCCGAGATGAGCTAAAGAACATCCTTGCAGCAGGCCACTTCTGCCTTTGAAAGCGACATGGAGATTATAGCAATCCAAACACCTGCCCTCTCAATGTGGGGAGGGACAAACATAAATCAGCGGAGGTCTTTTTTTAAGATGCTTTTTTTTCCAGTTCTACCCCAAACAACCGTTTTTAATGGCGTGAAACCAAAGAGTGTGTATTTCTGCTCTCCAGTTTCTTTTGTTGTAAGCCCTCTAAACCTTCTGAAAATGTGGTGGTTGGAGAAGAGTTTTGCAGTGTAAACAAAAAAGGAAGGAGCAATGAATGACAGCTGGTGGGGGTCTGTCACAGCAGACTAAAGCTTGACCACTTGTGCGCTCAGGGTTTATGTGGGTTCTTCTAGGATTCAAACCCCTCACCAAGCAGCTCCAGATAATCACATCAGGATGAGAAATTTCTAAAATGGGTTATGTTGATGTGTATGCAGTATTACATCACTGGCCAGATTTATAAATGCAATGTGGCAATGGTTTGATAGTTTGCTTTTAAGCTGTTTGTAAATCATTTTTGAAACAAATGATAGAATTTAGTAGGCTTAGGCTTGGTTTTTGATAGTACTTTGTGCAAATATTTTTCTGTTGTCTTCCTCAAATTTTTGAGGCTTGTCAGTCATTGCTTTTAAGATCAGTGGTGCACTGAATTTATTACATTTTTCTGCTATCTGTAAATCAACTTTCAGCCAGTTTCCCCAAAGGAAAAACCTAAATATTTGCTTAAATTAATACAAGTTTCATAAATAAAACCTTCTACTTTTTTTAATGGTTGTATGGTCTAATCTAACTTTTTCTAAATTTGTTGTAGGCCAGCGATTCTATTTAGTGATAAACATTAAACCGTCCAGGAGCAAGCTTAACGAATAAGGTGTTGGACTAAAAATGTCCTGACTCATACTAATTGGAGCTGGCCTTTAATGCGAAGTTCTAGTGTTTGTAAGTGGTTGTGTCAAGAAAGGAAAAGCAGATTGGAAAGTCAGTGGTTATGGCTGTTCACCTCTCTGGGCTTTGTTCTTCATCACCATTGTCGTATACAGTGTTAATGGTCCAGTTCGCATTATTCTCAGACATCAAAGACGAGACTCATTTTCTGACTCTTTAGTGGAAAATCTGATGAAACAGAAGCTGAAGAGGAACATGTGCCTCTTTTGAGTGAGAGAGGGAATGAGGTTGTTGAGGGATAATGTGTTTTTTGTTGCTAAGGAACTGTCTGCAAACCAGAGGGAGAGAAAATGATCAACATAAAAACACTTTATAGGATCTTGTACAATTGGAAAGGATTCTTAGAAAACTCTGTAGAATTAAGTTGTGCATGAATGAATTAAATAAAGGTTGCGATCACTTTGAAACATAATAAATTGTTAAAATGGAAAAGAGATTGCTGTTGGGTTCAGCTGAAAAAGAAACAAAAAACACTTTTGTTTTGGTTATAATTTTGTCTTAGATACATAGAAATTTGTAAAAGTATTTGCATTGCCTTTAATCAATAACAACTGGAAAATCATTCCTTTTAGTCTGGATTTCTTATTTATTATGTTATGTTTTTAAAACAGTTTGAATTGCCTTGTTGCTGGAATGTGCTACACCAATAAACTTGAAGACAATGATTTATGATGACGATGAAGATGTCACTGATTGACTTTTACAGTCTTTTCACAACAAATGAGATCAGTCTGATTGAGTGCCATCAATCAGATGGTAGCATTAGGTGACGTTCTACAAATGAACACAGTTCTAAAACAATGTACGTCTAAAGGTTCAGTGCAGACACACAAACTATTCTGTAGGCGAGCGACTGGACTTCCATTTCGGCAGCCATGTAAAGTTCAGTGAATAATTGAGTGACTTGTGCCCTTTTTGGTTAATCAAACACCAAATACTCTTTCCCAGTTTTTGATTTTTTTTTTTTAGAGAATTTGCAGCAGTTAGTGACAGACCTTAGGAACTATGGCATTAACTGAGGATTCAAAATATCAATAAATTTGCAAAACTGAAAATATGTTGCATAGAAAGTTTGTTGTAATATATTGTGTGAAGACAAGCATGATAGTACCACTCTGACTGCAATTCATTAACTTGAATAAAAAGTTTAGCACAGTGTATGAAGTTTGTGCATTGATGCCATATTGAATGTTCATGCTACCAAACTTGTTGCCAGATAGAATAGCAGTTTGCTATACTATATGGCAATAGCTAGATCGCTGTCAGCAAACAGTACACATGCTTTTTGGATTATTAATTTGAGATGAAAGTATGATGTTACTAGATGACTCTGAAACAAAGCTCCCAGAGATAGCCCATGTTTAGAAAGTAAAACATTTCAATGGATGGATTTCTGACTGTTTTTTGTGGGGAAAGACTTATAATCTGCCACCAAAGATCTTCAGAGAGATTCATCCAAAAAACCCTTTTGATGGAGTTTTGCTTAATTTTACTTACACATATGTTAGAAACTTCCCAACTTAAAACTATTTGAGTGATATCATGACCCTTGTTACTCATGATGAACTGATGTTTAAGCTTTTGCTGTTTTGCATGTTTCCAAAGTAATCCCTCCCATTATGAACTGTGAATTCATAGCCTGTTTTAAAAGTCAGTTTGTTTATCATGTTGATTATAAACTTGGAACTTCCTAAAAAATGTTTTCCTTTTTAACTAGCCATGGACATATTCATTTTGTTCTGCCGGGGGGGGACTCAGACAGAATTTATATATTATGGCAGTTCATAAAAAGCTATTCAACTTGTTTTTTGGGGGGGAGTTTTGAGACGGGAGAAAAGGGGAGTCTGTTTCAGTGACATCAACGACAAAGCAAACGAATATTCTTTCATTCTGGTCACCAGAGGGCCATCTCCTAAAATTAAGAAATTAAAATGGATGGTTAACTTTGATTAAATTAATTAATGTTAACAATATCATTGTCTTTCTCTATTAATCTTTAAGGCAGTTTTATAAAGTCTGCTACAATTTAGTAACTCCAAAAACACCAATAAAACATATCCGCCATACAAGGAACATTAATGAGGAAGCAATAGAAACCAAATATTTACATGCACTCTGAATCAGAAATATAAAACACACAGTACATTTTATTTCTTTCATCATTTGTAATTAAATCGGACAAACGGTTTAATTTCTTAGGTCAGCCAGGCTTGCCTAAATTATTCTTATTTGCTATATGATAAAATAATAGTGGACATATTTTCATGGGCTATTTTGTAACTATATTCCAACTCAAAAGATGACCTTATCCTTTATCCATCCACAAAACTCTCCCAAATGTTTGTGGATATTTTGACTAGTTACTTGGAAAGAGGAGGATTGTAACTCTTTTGCTCAAACACATCTTTTATGTTCTGTCCACAAATTTATGTGGAGCTGAGATAATGAGACTTATGACAGAAATCCCAAAATACTGATTTTGCTGATATCTTAGACTGGCTACTGCCTTCCTACACTATTGTGCTCGATTCAAATCTCACTTAAAGCAAAGTCAGTTTAAGATTGTGCTTAAAGCACAACCGGAGAGAGACTTGGATTCTCTGCGGTGGAATTCCTACCAGGTCGATCAGTGAACAGAAGGAGAAGTTGTGAATGATATTGATTTTCTTTGCTGTTTTACAATTGTAGTTTCAGCAATGGCAGCAAAGCTGTTCAGTCCGTGTTGGTCACGCTTGCAAATACTGAATTAACATTAGCAGCCGCCTCGATCAGATTGGCACTTCCCTTTTTTGAATTGACAGATAGTTGTTTACAGTCCAGGCGATTTCTGGTAAGCTTCATGGCGTCAATGTGGCACATTAGATGTGTCATGGACAAACATTAGCAATATAATTTCAACACCAACAGAGTTCACGGTTCCAGGAAGAAATTGTTTCTTGATAGCCGAGAACCCAGACCCTCTGTACTACACAAAGAGTAGAGAAAGAAAATTTGATTACTTATTGCTGATTATTCCTTGAAAATGTAACTTAGTTATTTAACTGACAACTAGATCTTAAAAAGCAATCAAGTTACATTACAAGATACTTTAAGCCCCAAAACCGCATCATAAAACAGACAATAGGGGCAAGACAACTGGATTCAAGGGCACCACTTCTTCTATTCCTTTCTGTCTGTCTAACTTCTTCAATTCTTCTCCAGTTACTGGTTGTGTACTGAAAATCAGGTTTTGTTGTTTGGGTGGATGGGGTCCTCCTGCATTATAGTCCAATCTCTTTGCTTCAGAGAGACTTGCTCTGTCACTTGACTGTGCCATGCTGAGACTCCAGGTGCTTCTTCAAATTTGATGAAATATTTTTGAAGCCAGATAGTTTGATAGGTTGGAAGGCTATTATTGAAGGACAAAAAGATTCCATGCAGGTTTTACAAATTGATTTCACACAGTAAAAAAAGAAATAACAAAAAATCATTGTAATAATAAAAAAGGTTTACAATAAATTTCAATCCATGTTAGTTGGCAAACCTTAAAACATAGTAAAATATAATAAATTTGTTGAAAAGTTATTTTTCACATAATAATGTAAATTGCCATTTTATTAAACCACAGAAAAATCTCTTTTTCTGTTTTCTGTATTTTTAAGAGTGCAACAATTGTGCTTTGTTACCAGCAAAGAGGGAACAATAAACCTTAAAACTAAAAAAGATGCTTGTATTTACAGCTAAAGAACTTATATGTCTCTCCTCCCTCCATTGTTTGTGTTTATGGCCAACCCCCCCTCCCAAAAAAACACAATATGATGCTGCCACTGATACTTCAAAGTTCTGATAATGTTCCCAAACTTACAAGCTTCCCCCCTCCAAATGCAATGATGGTCACTTTGATCAAACATTTCAGTTTTAGTTTCAACAGCCCACAGGACACCCCTCTAAAAATGAAGGTTTATCTCTCTGAGAGCCTTTGTAAGCTGGCAGTTGATTTTTGTTTATGTTGCTTTTGGAGTAATGACTTCTTCCCCTCTGAGAGGCCTGTCAGATGTAGGTACAGGACATGTTCCACTGGGGAAAATAACACTTTTTTGTTTTGTTTTAAGGTTAACACTCACATTTCACACCAAAACATTTCTTCTGTATCTCAGATACTGTTCATATCTGGGTTACAGAATCCATCATCCATCCATCCATCCATCCATCCCAGGAGTTACAGAATCCCTTCTTCCAAAAATACTTTAGCGGTATATTTTGTATATTCTTGCATACAATTATTTGAACAGATGAATATGGCACATGCAGCATGCTTGTGGTGTTACCTGAAAACACACCCACAGTTGCGTGTCCATTTAGCTCAAATGTCGTGAATGAACTTATCAACAGCTTACAAACCTTGCCAGAGCTTTCCTAAATAGGCTGAAGGCATAATAATTTTAGTGTATGCAAATCTCTAACTTTGAAGAAAGTAATACAATATTCTCTGAAAAAATATTTACTGGAATTTAGCAAAACTTTATATAGAAAACATTATGAAAATTCTAAGCCTGAAGGAGATTCCATGGTTATAGCAGAGGTCATTGAGTTAGCTAAAGGTCAATTGTGGCAGAGCACCAGGTGTGAATAAGATTCGCAACAGATGCGGAAGGCTCTGGACAAGGTTGGCTCTTGGCATGGACCACATAGGCGGCTGGTTACACAAAAGGGTAACCTGAGTTACAGCAACTCCAACACTAACACACACAAAATGCTATAATTTTGAAGGACAAGTTGTCGATATGTGTTCAAGTTGTTGCCTTCTTGTAGTTGTGATGCCAACTTTGCAGTAAATTATTTTATAGCTGTACATTATTTATTGATTTATCTGTTATCTAAAATTATGACTGGCTCTTGACTGTAAAATGTAGTACTCATGTCCCAGAACGTGGGTCTCCCGCTGTGAAAAAGAAGGGAAAAAAGAGCTACTAATGTTCAATTAAAGACCAATCTGTGCTATGTTATTGAAAAACTGCTAAATATTCAGTGTAAAATCATTATGGGTCTTTCCAAAAGCCAATTAAAAAATGCAATGACTACATAATTCCTAAATGGTGGTTTAACTTCAGTTAAAAAGGCTGAATCTGGTTGTTCAGTATTTGATGTGGCAGTCTTCCTAGAATTGCTTGTCTCGGTATTCTCAAATTATTAAAAACATATCTGAATACACACATCCACATCCTGTACTCCATCCAGTACTGTAGATAGGGTCCTATCTACAGTACCTACAGTACCCTATCTACAGGACCTTTCCTTAATAGAAAGGTCCCCTCTCTCTTTCCTTCAACCGTTTTATTAAATTTGGTTACAATGACAAGCTGGGAAAAAAGAAAGATTGGGGTCGGCACTGTCGCCAACAGATTCGGTAATTATAATGCTGAAATTTTGTCAGCTGCCATTTTCCAGCTTTAACAGACACAAACCGAATTTTAACACAGGCCTTGGAAAAGAAATTACCATCCCATTTAAGCAAACACCTACGTTGTCATGACAAACACAAATTGGGAGTGTTTTGCAAACCACAGGCAAAGACTCTCTGGCATGCATGAATGTTTGCACCGATGTCATTTAGAGATTGATTCATAACTTTCAGGAGCAAAACTTATTAACAGTCTTCACAGGCTCGGTTAAATGGTAGATCTTTTCGTGAAAATCATGAGCTGGCATTTTCACAAAGGATGTGTTATTTTCTTAGAGGACACATTTGAAGATGATTGCAGGAACACTGTAGAAGTGCATATATAATTTAGTTGACATTCAGATTCTTTTTTTTTTATTATTATTATACTGGCTAATTAGCTGGAGTTTGAGTTTTTCCCTAATTAAGATACTTGATCTGTAGGGCATAATAACACTATGTCTGAATAAATGTTTCAATTATTATCTAAAAAATTAATGGTGACAGACAGATGCATACATTTTACAACAAACATTTAAAACTTAAGGTACTGAAAATCTCTTTCAAACTTGCCACTAGATGGTGCTAATGTGCTTGTCACCCCATTCGTCTTAACATGCAGGTGCCTCTTGTGACACTGACACAAACTCATAAAATAGGGTTAACAGTTTTCGAAATCAAGCTTAAATAAAAGCAGACTCCAGTAAACAAATCAAATTAGCATATTGTCTGGAACTGTGAATCCATGTATGCCATCAAGACGCAGTAAGGGAGAAACAGTGCCTGTGGTTGCCATAGACAACACACTGTTTAAATAAAGGTGCAAGCGGAAGAGTGTTATTTCCTACTCTGCTTTAGTCGTTTTTGTGTAGATTTACACACTGCTAGAAATAATTAGTTGGAGAAATAGGAATGGGGAAAGCAAACAACACAAATTGAAAACACCTTATTACAACAAACTTTTATTAGTTTATAAATAATAAGAAACCCAAAAACAACATTTCAAAAACATAAAATAAAAATACAATGGATGTTGCCTATGGAAAATTCAGAGTGTAAAATCTGCAGTTTATGTTATGTTGTGTATGTGTGCAACAAGACTTAAGTGTTCTCCACAGGGCTTCTATACAGAGTCAGAACGTCGTTTCTGTCTGTTGTATACATCTAATCATGATGAGCACAACCCTTATGCATAGTTCAAGGCCCTTGGAGTGTAGAAGTCTTGCATCAGTTCTGAGGGAATCAGGTGCTGCACTTTTGCAGTGATACACATTTGAGCACCGGCACCACACTGCTCTACAGGGATGGCTTGAAGTCTTTGTTTTGCTCTCAACTCCTTTGATATTTCTTTGTGGGAAGGCAAAGGGGGGTCAGGTGTTTGCAAGTAGGTGAAAGCGAAAAACACAAAAATGAGGAAAAGGAAAGAAAGGAAGACAAGGCAGGAGGTTGGGTCAATCATGGTTAATGGGAACTAAAATAATAATAGAAATCTTCCTTGTTTTGCCTCTGCTGTCCCAGGGCCACAATGGGTTGTACAGTACATGTGTTAGCCTGCTATTATTTATACTCTGCAGGAAACAATAGAAGGTGACATCATGAATGAAAAGGAGATACAGTCTCATATCTCACTGTTACTGTAAAAATAGAACATTGAACTCCACTAGCGAGACCACATTATAAACCTCAAGAGCTTGTAATTGCATCTAGTGACATTTAAACCTAATTCCTGCGCAGGAGGTGTGTTCTCTGCTACACCGTTTCAGTTTCAGTGTACAGTGGATATTTTTCAAGGCACTTAAAATCAATATATATCTTATATTAAAAATGTTTCAAATGTCTGTGTAAATTAAAATTGGTTTCTTGGGTTAGTGTGGCACTAAAAATACAATCGTAGCTCTGTGATCCAATCATGCAGTGTTTCAGCAAATCTTTTTTCAGCAACTCTTTGTTTCAATACCACTGCGATTTCTCTGTTTTCAATTTCACAAACATTTTATTTCAATCACTGTTCACACAAGGCTCTAAATTAATAAATAGCTTGTTAACACAAGAACAAAAAAAAACAATAACCTTGTTTTCCTCAGGATTTCCAAAAAGTCTTAGTCTGAGAGTACATGTTAATTTTTTTCTCTGAGTGACAGTGCATTTTCCAAAAGTAGATTCTATCATTTTTCAAATCATTTGAAAAATGTGAACTCCATATGTAATCATCCACCCCAACCTCCTCATTAATACTTTGAAGAACTACCTTTTACTGTACTTAAAGATGAAAGTATATGGATTTATATTAGAGCTATGATTGGGTCACTAACATATGAATATGCTTTGTTCTAAACATTCTTACTGCAGCTCTGGCTGAAAGTCTAGGGGTGCGTTTACACTGCTGCCTGAAGTGACCCAATTCCGATTTTTCTGACGTAATGCGACCTGTATCCGATCTTTTTATAGCAGTGTGAACAGCACAGGTCGGATTCTGTTATGAATGTGAACCATATCCAATACGTATCCAATTCAAATGCAACCTAACGCTCAGGTCGCATTCATCCGAACTGAATGTCACCGATTCTCAACAAATCTCACTATTCTGCGTCCTGATACGTGCAAGCGGGAAGAAAAACAACAACCATGACGGACTATATGAGGATTAAGTTAATATGCTGCTCCGGCCGAACAACTTCAAATATGTAAGCTAAGCTCCACCTTTAGCCTCAATGCTTACTTCCGCAAACACTGAGTACTTCTTCTTTTTATGGCGGTTGGCAGAACACTGAGAACGCTGACGCTATTGCGCCCTCTAGTGCGCATGTGGGACACTTTCAGGTTGTTTGCCCTTTCACAATGGAGAACGCATACAGGTCGCATTTACTGGCAAAAAAATTGGAATTGGGTCACTTCAGGCTGCAGTGTGAACACATCCTAGAGTCGCTGTCCTGTTGGAAAATGAACATTCACATTTGTCTAAAGTCAGCAACTTCTAACATATTTTCTTCTTGGATTGGGCTTGATTAAGGTCCAACTATTTCCCTATCAACTCTGAGCAACTTGCGACCCTGTTATTGTAAAGCAACCCACTCTCATGATACTACCACCACAATGTCTTATGTTAAGGATGAGGTTATTATTAATAGTATGTGTTTTGCATGTAGGGTAAAAAGTTTAGTTTTGGAGTGACTAGAGCAACTTCTTCCTCACCTTCACTGCGTCTCCAAGAGATTGTGGCAACCTTTAAAGATAATTTTCTTATAATGGGTCTTTTTTGGTGTGTGTGCATGGTTGTTTGTCCTGTGTGTCTCTGTGTTGCCCTGCGACAGACTGGCGACCTGTCCAGGGCGTACCCCGCCTCTCGCCCGGAACGCCAGCTGGAGATAGGCACCAGCACTTCCCGACCCCATTAAGGGACAAGGGTGTAAGAAAATGGATGGATGGATGGATGGATCGATGGGTCTTTTTTTTATTTTATTTTCACCATTCCATAAAGATTAGATTTGTAAAGTTTATAAGTCAAAGTTGACTTGTTGATAGCAAATTCCACCTGAGCTGTAAATATTTGCAGCCCTTCCAAAGTCGCCATAAGTCCCTTGTGTTCCTTGCCTTGCCTGTCAGTGCAGATGGACAGTTATATTGTGGTGATTTTGTAGTTGTGTCTTTCGCTATCCATTTCCAATGGTAAATTTTGCTTCTCCACATCAAAAACTCTCACCTGTCTGCTGTGGTCCTAAGTCCTCTTAATGAGTTAGGTTTATGTTCTTTAACAAAACCATCACAGAACAGCTATGCTAGTAACCAGGATAATGTACAGACAGATAAGACTCCATTTTACAATCTGAAATGTAGCTACACTGGATGTTATTTAGGGATATCAGATTAAAGAGGGGTACAATTCTCCAATGTTCATTTATGAAAGAATTTGAAAACCATGTACATTTTGTCCCTTTGGGTTCACGATTATGTACTTTGCTATTTTTTAATAAAATAAAAAAATTACAAAAATTGCTTAGTGAGGCTCAAAATTTACCAGATAACATTGTTGAGACAATTTTTATAATTTTGATTAAACAAAACCTTTATTGCTGTCCTTACTGATAGTAGTAGAAATATTTTTGGAATATTTATTCAATACAGAGAAAACAAAAATTTTAAATTTAGTTCATATTTTCAGTGTCTGCTTAATCTTATGCAGGGTTGTGTGTGGGGGCGGCGGGGGCATCTACCACCATCTAAAAGGTGGTAGATGCTGAATAGGTCCTGACGTAAATGCAAGGGATGATTTTGATGATGTTGTGAAGTAATGTGGGATCACGATGGATGTTATCTCCCAATCACATAGTATTTACCCAAGAGGTGAATGTTGTGCTCGGTCATTCCCCTTTGATCTCCACATGACTTAATTAGAAATATAAAGCCATGCTGAACTCGATGTAACCTCCCTAACTTTTATAGAAAATAGGGAAGGTTAAACTCTATTTAGACGTTTGTCTGCAGTTTTACTCCCTGACATGCGAGAGAACCGGAGTGACCGTGGGCCAGATGGACCCTGATGGGGATGGCTTGATCAAGTGGAGCGTTATCAGACCACCCACTCCAGCTGACATAAGCTGTGAGAGCTAAGCGTATTAGGAGGCAGGGGGTCCATGGGGACCATGGAGCCACTTCAGAGTAATATACTCATCAGGAAAGAGACAGATACACCTGTTCACTACAGGGTGACTGAAACAGAGGTCACAGAGAGGGAAAAAAGAGAAGGAGTGGCTGGTGGAGGGAATGAAGAAAATAGCTATTGAGTAGGTGGGGTGAAGTGGGAAGTGTAAAGAGAAAAAGACAGGCATGTTAAGCAACAGAGGGGTAGTCGTGACCATCTCCTGAGTCAAAATTGCTATTGACAACTAAGCAGCTCCAGTTGAGGCCAAGTAAAGCAAAACAACACTGAAGGAGAATCTTCAAAACCAAAGAATGCAGCAGTTCTAAAACTTTGCATATCGGTTGTAAGGGATCTGCTGAGAGGTTTCCACAACTTCATTGTACTTTACAAATAACTATACTCAAAGTGTAATTCAACATTGACAGACATGCATTGCCAGCCTAGAGTGATCTGCTGCAGAGAACAGAGGTGATAAAGGCCAGTTAAACCGAGATTGGATTGGAAATAGTAGGAAGGACAAATCTACTCCTTCCACATACAATAAACCCAGCGCAAGACAAATATAGACACTGTACTGGGTCAACTATATAAAATTGGTTGGTAATTTTCGACAGTCCTACAACACTCATTCTTACTGAATTGCCAGAAATAATGCAGTGACCCATGTGATTCTACCTCCTCTGTAGAAAATCACTTTGACCTACTTTGATGTAAAGTAGTCCATGTTCTTATTTTTGTCCTTTATCATATAAAAAGGAAGGAGCAGACAAGGTACTCAACCAGGTCTGGACAAAGCCTTGCATGGGATTGGATGTTTTTGTGCAATTCATGCAATAAAGTGGGAAACTGACCACAAATAAAAAGCAATTATGCTTAAACTGTCCTGAATTGTGTTATAGGTGAACTACATTTTAGGGGTCTTTTTTTTTAACAAAGGTTTATTTTTTGAATCTTGGGGAAACAAAATAGCTATTCAGCCTTTTTACTTGTTCATAACTTACATAATTTTATATTTTATTAATGCCAGAGTTATGATTTTTGCTTGGTTTTATTTGCCCCCATAAAAGAAAAGCTCATTCATGGTGTTTGTGGTGCATACAAAGAGCAAAACATTGGAATGTATAGTTTTTTTGTTTTTTTTTTACATATTTTCCTCCAGCAAATTCTTCTAACCTAGGATATAACACGTGTTAGATTTTTTTGAGAAATTATCAAATGTTCTGAAAACATTTAATAACTGATTTTGTTTTGTGTGCAATTTTTATGAATGTTTTAAAAAAAGTACAATATTTTTCATATTTTCAATTTTATGTCATAAATGTTCTTTTTTCAGTTTTCCATTTGTGTTGGTTGACTTTCTGCAGCTGTAAGTGCTTTGGGGTAGACACATGCATTAGCCCTCCTTGGTCTATTAAATTTCATAAAGGTAATTTCAAATCAATCATTTTGGCTTTCCTAAATGAGACAAATCAATTATTCAAATCAATGATTTTGACACAAATCCTGAATGAGTCAATTTTTTTTTGCAATTTTCTTGCATTGATTTCATGAGACTGAGGATATAGTTATCTTGTTCTCCACTATTTATTCATATATAGATATGTAAACATTTTCATTGGCTTCTCAATCATAATTATGCCTGGACATTGACATTAGTTAGAA
Source organism: Poecilia picta (assembly GCA_033032245.1). NCBI lineage: Eukaryota > Metazoa > Chordata > Actinopteri > Cyprinodontiformes > Poeciliidae > Poecilia > Poecilia picta. Next base: position 13,791,647 of record CM065355.1, on the reverse strand, counting down.
GAGATCTGAGAACAAAGAACAGATCTGTTGGGTTGTCAATCCAGTCTTTTTCAATCTCAATCAATAATTATAAAACATATTTATGTTTCACATTTGGACCATCTTAGACTCATATCATTAGCCATCCCCAGTAATAAATAATACAGTAATAAATTAGATTGTAAAAAATGTGTTTGGATGTTTTTTTATTAATTTCAGGTCTATTGCTAAGTGCATTGTTGTGAGGTCAGAGCTTTCAGTAAAAACAAGAAAAAATAGACATAAATCTGCAGTGGGAGTAAAAAGGAAATGTATAGTCTCATTTTCACTTCTAAGGAGACAAATTTTCTGTCAAGACCACCGATCTCCAAACTGCGCTTGATGGGGCGAATTTGAATGGTTAACTGTCTGTTGGTGTGTCATTTGATGTTGGGCTAGCATTTAAAAGCAGGCCCATACCAAAGAGCTCAGTTGGTCTCATCTCCTTGTCTCAGCATGGTTCCTGGCTCTGCAAGGAGAAGTAATTATTTGCACCTCTGGGTGAATAAAAATCATTCCATCGGGCGAGCCTCACATTGCTCCACCAATATTCTGTGTCCAGCCTCAGTTGACCGAATGTGATTAAAATCTTTGTGGGCAAGACTTGATGCTTAGAAACTGTGGGGGATAATTACAATTAATGTGCCTTGCGTGTTCTGTTAGAAGACAGGAAAATTATTCTACTAAAAGCAATCCAGAGGCTTTATTATATGCATCAAATAGGACTTTTATTTAAAAGATTTAGAGAAGCACTTTTCTGTGTTCATGTCTACCTATGGGAAAAAAATGAGACCAATTAATCTCATCTTTGCTGTCACAAACAACAACCCATAAACATCTAAACATCTCACGCAGCTGATAAAAGGCTTCTTTGATGAGAGGCAGAACCTGCTACAACGCAATCACTGACTGACTTCTTGGAATGTGCAAACCATTAACGTGGTCGGAAAAAAAATATTCACAGGAAAACAGGTTCAAAGAGATTCAAATTGAGCTTGACCATTAAGCTTGTCCTTTTCCTAAACTCTCTGATAGAAGCATACATTACCTGGAGCCTTTGAGAAGACAAATTAGAAATCAACATATTGACATTCTACACTGTCCTGACACATACATTAAACAAAAAAAAAAAGACAGAGTGACACATTCACAATGCACAGTACATTTGGGCAAGCATATTGTCTGTCAAGCTATTTTAAACAAAAAATGTCTTGAGACTAACGTTTGGCGTGTGCAAACCCAGGACAGGATCTGTTTCTGTTTCAAACAGCTACTGCACAGAGAGCATAAACAGAAGTATACATTGATAGATTCCCATGGTGAAAACTGTTGTTAAATGGGTTAAAGCAGCGCTGGGAGTATTTCTGAATCGATCAGTGCATTGACATCTGGCCTGCCATCAAAACTCTCCTTCTCACCTGACTGTGAAAGGGGTTAAGGCACAAGCTCTTTGTTGTCAGAGATAGTAATGTAAACTTTCACACAATGTAGCTTTTTTTGCTCTTTCCTCTCTTTCAGTGGCTTTCTATGAGGATGGACTTTGTGAATGTCTGTGCTGTTTAGCCATTTGCGTATATAGGATGAATTTAAAATATTTTATGGCTTTCTAGGCAGTGACTTATACCTTTAACTACGATTAAATAGCAATGAAATCAACAGGCAGCACATCTAGTTTTACTGAAATCAGATCATCTGAAGGTTAGCTGCAGCAAACACTGTCTCAGAGCAGGGAGACTGTTGCTACTCAGCGTATACTAGGAGCATCTGTTACCATCTCTGGGAACATAGAAGTTTGACATTAGACAATTTTAATTTAAGGAACACTGTGACATGGTTTTGTACAGGGCAGACTTCTTGTCCATTCACCAGTGGAGCTAAAAACTGAGCAACACTGAGTGGAAGTAAAGTGGAAGTGCCAAAGAAATGTGGAAAACATTGTGTGTGACTCATCTCAAACTAACAATCCTTTGTGTGAGAGTCTGCAGACTGCTGCTTTCCTCCTAACAAGCAATTTGCCGGAGTGAAGAGTGTCAGTCTTCACTTCATCAAGTAGCAGCACGTACCAAAAAGTTTAACTGTGTGCCATCACACAGTGAAAAGTAAGCTGGGACTCATAGGGAAAGTGAACGAAGACAACTCACACAGTGTATGCTTTAGTATTTATTTCAGGGGTACCAGCTTTAGTGGGAAGCTTAAGAGTGAGATTACAGATTCCAGCGGCATCAGAATAAAAAAAGTTGAATCAACCATATGTCAGTTTTGCATACAGTGTCACACAAAAGAAAATAAAGCTAGCGTCTCTCACATTTGACTTTTGGCATGACCCATGCTGTAAGAAACAGGAACAAAACTATCAGTTATACTTAAATTTCACTCAAAAAGGTACATAAACACAGCAAGCAACTATTTATAAGTATTTAGATATTGTGGTTACCATGGAATTATTACACTTAAACTCATATCTGATCAAACATTGGTACATTATTTCCAGTTTGATATCCTTGAAGAATTGTATTGGTACTTCGATGAAGAAATATCAAAAACTTATAAGAAGTTCTAATCAGATTAAAACAAGTGCAGCCATCAAGTTGTGGTAATATATTCTTTGATGACTGCAGTGGCATATTATGCAATTTTTGCACTTTGGTACGTTAAAAGTAGTATGATATAAATGTTCAAATATGTAAGTTGTAATTTCCCCCTTTTTTAGAACAACAAATTACAAATAGCAATGTGGGGAATAAGTTTCAATGCATGGACTTCCTTGGAGTAATACGATTTCCTGGCAGAGCAGTTCAGTGAAATATAGAAAACAAATTATTAAAGAGTAACAGTTAGGAACTTTGCTCTATTTTGAAATGACATATTGCTGAAATTGAGGTTATTGTAAGGTGCTTTTGAACTAAAACAGTTTGATCTGCTTTCACACCTGCCCAAAAAGACCAACTGGTTCACTTGAAACAAGTGAACCTGTTTTCTGCACCACTTAATTACCTGACATTCTAACTGTTCACTGACAGTTAGAATACAAGCAGACCAAATATAGGAAGGGAAACAAAAATATGAGGTTGATGCATATTTTCTAGAAATATGGTAATTCATACCCTCTTATAGATTTATTAGATTCCCCAATATGTTTCCCATTTAATAAAAGTGACATTAATGTTTTACACTCAGCCGGAGTCTCAAATTGAATCTGGTGAAAAATCTGTGGAGGATGCTAAAGATTAGAGCGATGCGATGGAGGCCTTCCAACCTAAAGGGTTGGAGCTCATCGCCAAAAATAAACCCTCAAAATAGCAGTGAAATTATGCAAAAAGCTGGTCAGCAATTTTAAGAAGGGTTTGTTTGCTGTAATGCAAATAAAGGCTTTTGCACTGAATATGAAGAAGAGAATTCAAGTTTTTTATGGATTGTTAAAATGTTCATAGAATCTGACTTTTTTGAAAATTAATTAATCAAAAGTAAGTAATTTATAGCCTATTTACATTTCTTTGTCATTTGACACCATGTATGTATGTGTCCTTTCCAATCTCTTGTTTCTTTCTGTACTGCCGAATCTCAGGCGCACAGAACTTCATGCTGAGTAGCTTGGTGCCACGTCTGCTGCTCTTAGTGGGCAGCCTCTTCTGAAACTGCCTCAGGTGAGCAGCTGTTATGGACCTCATAATGTTTTGCATGAAGTTCCAAAAGTGTTGTATGACAGTGAGATAAACTGAATGAAAACTGCACATATTTGTGCATTCTCTGACCATTCAAACTGAGTAGTCCTTCCTACCTTTTTGCTGTGGAACAGCTAAAACTAAAATGCAGCATTTTGGTTATTCACTCCAACAATGTGCTGTCTTAAGAAATGTTCTTAACACAGCCTTCTAATATGCTGATTCATCTTATACCAGAAACAGTACCGTTAGGTACACAATGTGCCAAATATTCTCTCTATAAAACACAGCAAAGAATTGAACACTGAGAAGAAAACAGAGGACAGATTCTGATGGGAACATGAAAAAAAAATGAACGTGCAAAGCCAACCACTGTCAAGTAAAAAGTCACTACGAAAGAGGCAAAAGTGTGTTGCAGGAAAATTTCTCCATGTGTAAAAGTCTGCTCTCATTTCAATTTCCTTTCCTTTAGAAAAGTAGTAAAGGGAAAAAAAAATCACACCTAGTCTTCATTCTGTTGGCTCAAATTTCTATCTAGTGGAAGAGTTGGATATTTTTTAAGCTGTGTGAATAAAAGAAATCTGGATGCCACAAAATGGGGGAAGGGAAATTTAGAAATAGGTTAAATAGTGCAGGCAGGAATAGGCCTCCTCTCTCTTATTACCACCTGAAGAAAGGCCATTGCCATTAGATTGAAATTTAATTTACGAAATAGGGTTTTAATGCAGCTGTTCGCCAGCAGCCCATTCCAAATACACTTTCTGTCAGTGCATTTCCTGGGGGCCATTTAATTGGGCTAATGAAGAAAGCTGCTAATGGCTGGCTTTATCTCTGGAAGCACTGGTGACATTTCATCAAAGCAGGTGATTTTCTAGGCATTGTTTTGGCTCAGTGCATTTCATAGTGAAAAAGAAAATGCAAGCCTGTTACTTGGGCAAATTATGGAAAATGGTGCCGGTGACAATGTTGTCCCGAGGACAACGGTTAATTCACCTTTATTTAAAAGGAGAATGAATAATTTTTTTTTAAATTAGCCGCACATTTTGTAATGTTTTACTTGTTCATTTCAAACTCCTTAATTTTGGAACCGAGGGCAAAGACATTATGAATAAGCAAAATGTGCAGCACGTAGACACACACTGATAGTACAGATAGAGACAGTGATGTGACATTTACCTTCATCAGTTATCAACATCTTGACATTAGTACATCAAACCTGCTGTTTGATAATGAGCTTTGGTCGCCATCTGACTGAACGAATCTGACACTGTTGTCATTCGCTGCTGTCAGAGGGAAAGGTCAACACGAAAGTCAAAGAGGTTGAGACCCATGTTTATAGATGATTGTACTGAACAATGCTGACATGCCAAAACAGAAAGCCTGAATAAAAGGCTTTGTTAAATCTTGCAACAGAAAAAGAGACAAAGCTCTAACAGGCAAAGTGATAACATTTTTCTGGAAATGATCAGTTTTAAATAACTACTGTGCAAGCTATGATTATGGTTATTTTAGATTACGGTACATCCTTCTTCATACCTGACAATGTAGGACATCCTTCTTCATATCCTGACAAAATTAACTTTAAATGTTTCTATATGTTAGTCAGCATCATGGAGGAATTAAGCATCTTTCACTGTCAAAAAACGTACACCCTTCCTAAAATATGGGAGGTACGGAGAGGGCTGTACAGCAACAGTGGTGAGTCCCAGTTTGATATACTCTAATCATTTAGAAGCTTTGTCAAACATTTTTTAAGTAATAAATGAAGCAATCATTTGATTGATGACTGAATTAATTAATAGATATGTTTGGACTTAAACAGGCACATCAAATGTAGAATTACTTATTTTGTCTCTAAATATTGCAGCAGTACTGGTAGCCAATGTTAGCTCTGACTTTCACACTTGGTAGCAAAATGCATGTGACTGCACAAGTGAAGTACTGCAGAGATTAAATGTTATTGTTCCACAGTTTACACAACCTATTGAAAAGTATGGTCAAATTGCTCATCACAGTTCACCAAACTATTCCTACATTCAGTGCATTAATGTAGTTCATGACAAAATTAAAAAATAACAGAATAAAGCTTGTCTGAAAGGATTGGAAATCAAAAATTATAAAGCTTCTCAAACCAGGTTTGTAAAGAAACAAAAGTCCTTCAGCAATGTATATTGAACCGGTGGGATCAAAGAAGAGATGACCTCAATATACCAATATACCGCATGCTTGGTGAAAAATCATCCAAACTCCTAATGCCGACTATCATACATGAAGGACGCGCCATTACTGGTGCATGTCTGATGCAAAAGGTAGCTAACACCTTTCTTTTACCAAAACTCAGAAGACCGAAGACTGTTGTCAGCAGGTTTATTATTAAAGGGTGAAACTGAAAAAAGACAAAAAAAGAATACAATAAATATATGAATATGTGCAGAATAAATTGAACTTTTATACTGAATTCATGCCGAACATTTATATGTATAGATCTAGGCTACCGACGCCATTTTAAGTAATTTCTCAACTCGCGGTTAAATTATACAACAAAGAAAACTTATTTTGCAGTCAAATAGCACATTAGGAAGCTACATCTAGCACAGAAACAATCCCACATAATTATTCGTGCGGTACATACCGGCAATGCAACCATGAACGAAAGATGTCTGCAGATTTTCACTCGAACCGTACATCACAAAGTGGATACGGACGCCATGCTGTCTCCTTGACTGTTACTGCTGTTCAATAAAGTTTTGTTTATAAACAAGATTGCTAAATTGCAGTTCCTAAAAAGAACACATGAGGCAGGCTTTCCCCCGTTTTGACCAACATAAATGAACTTTCCTGAAAATATATAAAACTTAGTAACAGAACAAAGGGGGATTATTTGGGCTTGTATTGCAGGAAAGACCAGATCCTCTGACCAAATAAAATCCCAGATCTCAATCCATATATTGTAGCTTTTCTCTAATCAGAATAGTAGTGTAAAGGCAGGTGGATTAAAATTTGTCATAACAGTGTATGAGCCTAGTAAACAAAGAAAATTATTACTTTAAATTATTGCAGCTAAAGATTGTCCAACAAGCTATTGAACAATGATGCATTATTGGATTTTCTTGTGCTTTCTATTTAAATACATGACAGTTGTTAAGAAAAATAAATTTAAAATAAGCTAGTTTTAAAACTTAACATGTTTGGATTGAAATAGCCTAATTATAGTTTTAAAATTTATAACTTATTCAACCTATTGGCCTTTATTTTACCTGTAGTTAAAGCAGATTGTTTGCCAAGATTTTGATCTGCCCTCAGTAGCAATCAGTAGAAGTTCCAGCTTTTCACACTGATCTGTGAAAAGCCATAAAGCAGCAGGAATTCAGGGGAGTGTGTGTCCATCTTATCTAGATACGGGTGACAACTGGTGTTTGATCTTGTGAACAAATTGTAGGGAGTTTCAAACTTTAAAAAGGGTCAGAGACAGGTCCTGGTTGGATGAGCAAAGATACACCTTATCTGAATCCTTGACTATAAAAACTTTCTTTACAAAGTAACAAATTAGATTTTGTTCTTGCAATTCTCCAAAGATGTCTTTGTACGTCTTTGCTTTTCTTTCTTTCTATTTTTCTTCTTCTTTCCATTTGTATCAGGTAAATGAACATATGCCTCTGTTGTTCTGCAGATTCTGTTGTAATTTCGTACGTTGTCTTCTATTGGATTAAACTCTGCAATTCTGTGACATCAACACGTATTGTTGTTTTCCTTGTGGCTACACGCGGCCCGCCGGGAGGACCTGGGTTCTAACAGGAAGAGAGAGCCAGACTTTTTTCCAAATTTAACAAATTCAGAAATTCTTCCTCAACACATTGTAGAATACATTGTATTTACAGTGGACCCTGGAAGGAGAATTGACTTTTTTTTTTTTTTACCATTATTACATGCTGAAAATTCATGTGGGGATGATATCAGTACTCATCACAACAGAGACATGGGGAGCTGCATCTGTCATTACCAACATGCTGTAAATATAAAACTGCATTTTTTTTTCTGCTGCACAGGTTTCTCCATCATGTTGTGCTCTCTGTGTGCTACCCCACAGCACCATCCTGCAGAGTATTCTGTTGTGAGAACGCCTCCCCAGTGGAGAATGTCCCGCTGTGAAGTGAATGTGTGAACAACACCTTTGGTGAAACTCTACCTAATTCCATGCATACATTCTCAAGGCATTCTTAAGTTCATGTAGGAAAATGCCTTATATATGAGCACACTGCCAATATATAGTCCATGAATTATTCCAAACACTTTTTTTCAAACTGTTTTTTTTACTTTCTTTCTCACACCTTAAACACTTCTTTTTGCAGCAGTTTCAGGAAATGCCGTAAGACTACTGGCGTTGCCATGTGTTCATGTGTTATATACAGAAAAAAAATGTGTGTAATGCCAGTCATTAGTTACAGTGCCTTGCAAAAGTGATGATGCTCTTTCCAGATGTCATCAAAATAAACTTATATGTATTTTAGTGTGATTTCATGTGACAGACTCATGGAAAGAAAAATACCCATGACTTTCTATTTTAAAAAAAATAAGTCTGAAAAGTTTGACACACATCTGTATTCAGTCTCTGCTTCTGGGAAACCCTTAGGTTATATCCAGCACAAACAGCTGTGTTTAGAATTGAGCTAATTAGTAAATAGAGTATATATAAATATGAAGACTCTAATCTCAGTATAAATAAAGCAATAAAGGTGTTCTGTGGAGGACACAGAGTTTTGGCTTCATGATGACAAAGAAGGGCACCAATAAAGTCACTAATAAAGTTGCCCAATCTATTATCTGCAAATGCTATTTACATTTTGCCACAAGACATTCAGGGGGCACAACAAACATGATCGGATGACAGCATAACTTATTTTTTTGTCCTATGGCAGAAAAGTAAATTGGCACATCACCCTGAACTAGAGATGAAAAGTCTGACTCCTTTCAGAGACCCGGTTCTTATGACTCGACTCCCAAAGAAGAGCCACTCCCAAAAGGCTCTTATCATTTATTATCATTTGCCCCATATTTTAGCAAGAATTGGCATTAGGAACGTTTTGCACGATAAATCATATTGCTTTCAAAATGATTTATTGTTGATACTTCTGTTACAAAAACAGACATTCTTACTTTTGTACAATATTTAATTAACATTTAATTTTTTTACGAAAACCACACTTCCGAACAGACCCAATTTTTTTTCAAAATCTCTTTTTCTTTTTACTGTTTATTCAATGTCACATGCTTTTTTTATTTTGTTTTTTAATTGTGTAAAGCACCTTGAAATGCCTTGCTGCTGAAATTTGCTATACAAATAAAATTTGATTGATTTGATTGATAATTTTATTATTATATAAAAACACTAATCTTCAAATGCTGCTTCTCTTTCAGATGTCAGTTATACATTATTGCGATGGTCTTATCCTCAGCACTGTCTATTGACTGAAAGTATGGCTCACCTGACTGTTGTGTCTGCCCCTCTTTGTTTTTACATAATGACATAATCCCACATCATCGCACGGCTGCCATTGTAATCAAAGCAAAGTTTGTTCTTGAGCAGAGCGCTTGCAGTGAGAGTGAGAACTGAGCAGCGAAAGTGAGGAAAAATAGGCTTTTTTCCACTGCAGATCCAGTCCGGCTCTGGTCATTTTGCACTGAGCGGAGACTTCGAAATGACTTCGAAAGTGGGCGGACCGTCACATCAATCAAATTCCTGCTAAAGCTGCCGAGGCCGTCTCCCAAGAGACAGCAGAATAGTTTCGTTCTTGGTTATCCGATCTAGCTCCTTCTGTATGCGCTTGTCAGCGAAGAAACTGAGGTAAATAATTTACCTTTAGCTAAAAAAAAATCTCACCTAAGTGTTCTCTCAGAACTAAACTCACATTTGGTACTGCTGAACTACCCTTGAGGCTTGTGGAGTTCCCCAGCCTGATGTGGAAAATCCCCTCATTCGCAGTCTTGGTGACTTCGGATCAGTTCAACTGGAGAAATGTTATTTACATTTACCATTAAAATCTGTGACTGTGCTACACTGGCATTACAAGCGCCTTTTCAGAGCGCAGATTCATTCTCCCGATCAACTTGAAAACCTTATTAACCTTAATATTTGATTGTGTACTAGGAAGCAGACTAGGAAGTTGTGAGATTATACCAAGCTAGGGATCAGGGTGGGACTGGGGTGGAACTGTGGAGACGGTTCAGTTCCCTTCTCTCTCCCTCCCCCTCTTTCTCATATCTAATTGGTATAACCTGCCAATTGAAATAAAAATATGATGTCTAACATCGGATTCAGCACAATAGGAATTCAATTGTTATCCAAATGAAAGTGATGGCTTGTAATGATTGATATTCAAAACGTGTACACACTTGTTCTGTTGATGTCTTTCTGATTGTGGCAAACTGACTTGACTGCGCATGTCTCGGCTATGTCAACTTGTGGGAAAGCAAAACTGGTCTAAAACTGACCTGCTATGGTTAAAACTTTGAAGGATGTTAATTGCCTCCCATTCTTTTGTCCTGTGACACTGGAAGACCATAAGCATAAGCTTAGCCTGTAGCTTAATTAAGGAGTGCAGTAAAGTCTTAAACTTTTTTATGGTTCAGGTCTATCTTGGGCACTCAGAAAACACAAAACAAACACAAGTGCTTTTGCATTTGTCTTTATCCTGTGCCACACATGCATGCTTCTTTTTTGAATAAGTCCTGGGGCACATAAACACATCAGAATCAATTTAAATGAAATTGTGCCCATATAAATGATACACTTGCATTATTTAACCCAAATACATTCAATCCAATTAATGCATTTTGTGCACTAAAATATCACTATTGTGACACGTGGTGGTGGCAACATCATGCTGAAATTATTTTTTTTTCTGGAGCAGAGAAAGGGAGACTGATCAGAATTGATTGGAAGATGGAGGGACCTAAATAAAAGGCAAACCTGAAGGACAACCTGTTAGAGGCTGCAAAACTCTCCAAGATGTTAACCATTCAGGAGAAAATAACCTAAAATAAATAGTTAGAGAAATGACTTAATGGCTTAAACATCAAACCACACCCATGTGTTGCAAAGAAAGTGAAAGTTCAAACCAAAATCAAATTGAAAATGTTTCAAGACTAAAAATAAATTAATAATAAAAAAATCTGCTGTTCACAAATGGAACACTTTCAGTCTGCTCCACATTTGTTTTTCTAATACCAAGGGGTAAAACATTGTGCTGTATATTGAGAAGGGGAATGCAAATGCACACCGCACTTTTCAGATTTCTTAAAAAGTCTACATCTTTATACATAAAATCCAGACACATTACACTTTCTGGTTGTACAAAATAAGATAACGTTAAATGATATAAATACTTTTGCATGTACAAAAATAGCCCAACAGCATCCGTTTGTTTGTATTTAAACGACAATGTTTTCTTTGTTTTTTTTTATTATTATTTTCAAACTATGCCACTAATTTCAAAAAGGAGACGTGCCCATTATTTATTCAGTTAGCGGGGCAGTGAATTCACTGGTCTGTTTCTCTTCCTCCCAGTCTAACTGAAATTTCAAACCACTTGGCCTCGGCACATCCGTTGGTGACCGTGCTCAACGCACCGCTTCCTTTATTGTAGCCCCGCACAACAATGAAGTGTGATATTTGAAAAAAGACAGATCCGCCACCGGTGAACTAAGACCCACCAATCATTTGTAGTCTGTACCCACGGCGGCTTTTGAATCCCTCCTTCTCTTCCCACCTCTTCAAATTCATTGGCTGCCACAGGAGTAGCGACAATGTTTAATGCACCATGCGGTGTCCGGAGTCCAGTCAGTGAGAGGAAGCGCTTGCTGTGCTTAGGGCTGTGTTACGTGCTGAAAATAGTAAGTGATGACTTGGCTTGAGTAGTTTAAAAAAAAATATATATCAACATTTTCTGTGACAGCGGCATGGAGACTTATCCTAAAATGCGGCATTGTTGCTGACCACTTCCACAGGCAGCTGTCCTTCTGTCTTTGCGCACTTTGACGGTGGTGTTGGGGGGGGGGGGGAGACGACGCACAAGGACAAAATGCCACTACGGGAATCAGTAACTCTGAGCTGTCTCGGACGTGGGGAGAGAACACCGATCGCCCTTTAAATGTCCACTGTGGATATCGGCTACGTTTCCACACATCTGGATTCTTCTTCTTCTTTTTTTTCTTTTCTTTCTTTCTTCCACACAGTAATTTTGACAACAGTTTTTCATCCTGAAGAACAGTGACTCACTGCAGGCAGAAGGCGAGCCGCTGCATCCTAATCAGACAGGAGAGAGGACTTCAGCTCATTGACATTACAGTCATACTTTGGAGCACTTTTTTTTTTTTTTTGATTATTTCTACTGCGCTGTACTGTAGAGCGCTTGTGCAATCGGAGGCTTGTGGCTTTCCTACTTCACGGAGGAGAAGAAGGATACGGGTGGTACCTTTAGTGAAGTGGAAATTAAACAATCTCTTCATCGCGCTGGAATTGACTGATTTGATTTTTTTTTTTTTACTGTTACCCTTTTGAACTAGCGGAACAGTTTCCCCCGTGGTAAGATTGTGTTTTATTTTATATCTTCTTCGTGTCTTATCCGCTTTCGTGATTTTCCACCTGAAGCTGAGACTGTTGCTCATTTTCAAACCGGTGTTATTCCATAACCTTTCTCTCGTACATGCGGACGCAACAGCTTCTCTCAAGGACTGTTGAGCGTTAGAGAGAAGCAGAGTTGAGCAGCAGTGGAGAGAATTAAACGGCTGTGCTGAAATGTTGGCAGCTCATTTCTGACTTTTTTTTTATAAGGCTCATTTTAAATATCCGGATTATGCGGATTTGTTAATGCGCGTAAGACGATCATTTTATATTCACTCCTTCAAATAGCCCTTACAATAGGCCGTCCTCAGTTTTACGCCTGCGGCGTTTCCGCATTATTAAAGTTGCCCTGTTACACTTCAGTCAGCACCCTCAACAAATGCATGGGTCATTATCTCTCCGGGGTCAGATGATGCATGCACACCACATATAGTCTTGAAACTGCCTGCAGAATCTTGGATTTTGTTATGCACAGGCTGTAGGAGAACACTTGCTGTCCGCGTATTTATGGGGCTGAGCGCCTTCCAAGGTTAACCAATTAACAATCTTCTCTCATAATTGTGTAGATGAATTACACATGAGCTGTGTCTCATTTTTGGCTTGGCAGTGGATCTGATTTCATCTGATTTCTCTCTGGCAGGGTGGCTTGTAGCTCATTTTGTTTTTATTCGATTTACTAATTGATTTTCACATATGTTTTTTTTTTCTTTTCTCCTTTTCCTTTCTTAGGTGATATGATTGAACACTTACAATGACTATTCTGTTGGAGTCTGGATCTCGATTGTTGTTAAGATGAGTCTGGGTGCTCAGCTGAATATAAATTAGGCGTTCAGTACCACAGATTGCTTGTTGAGGAGAGAAAGCAACAAAGCAAAGACAATCTACAGCGACAAATGTCAAGACATCACATGATGAACTGGACTCTTTTCTTTATCCGTCGTGATAGAAGTCTCAAATCTGAACAGAATATCAACAGGTCACAGGTAGAATAATCACTGCAACGATTTAAGCAGCTTTTACTGAGTGGAGATGCATCTTTCTATTTTCTTTTTCCTCCTGTTGTGGGCTCAAGCCTTGACATTGAAAAACTTGAATTACTCTGTCCCAGAGGAACAGGGACCAGGAACAGTGATTGGGAACATTGCCAAAGATGCCAGGCTTGGACTCGAACAGATCGGTCAGGGAGGACAGGGTAAGAAAGCCAACTTTAGGGTGTTGGAGAACTCAGCCCCACATCTTATCGACGTGGACCCCCAGAGCGGACTGCTGTACACAAAGCAGCGCATCGACAGGGAAACATTGTGTAAGAGAAACCCCAAGTGCCAGCTCTCCATGGAGGTGTTTGCCAATGACAAGGAGATATGCATGATAAAAATAGATATTCAGGACATCAATGACAACTCACCCGTTTTTCCTTCTGATCAAATTGACATCGACATTTCAGAAAATGCAGTGCCAGGGACACGCTTTCCTCTGACCAGTGCACATGACCCTGATGCAGGGGAAAATGGCCTAAAAACATATCAAATAACTCGCGATGACTACAATCTCTTTTCGTTGGAGGTAAAATCCCGAGGGGATGGGACCAAATTCCCAGAATTAGTCATTCAGCGTCCACTGGACAGAGAAGAACGAAGCCATCACACTCTCATTTTGTCAGCCACTGATGGTGGAGAATATCCTAGATCAGGTACAATGCAGATAAATGTTAAAGTTATAGATTCCAATGATAACAGTCCAGTATTTGATCAATCTTCATATGTTGTCGAAATACCTGAAAATTCACCTCCTGGAAAAGTCTTAATTGATTTAAATGCTACAGACCCTGATGAGGGAAACAATGGTCAGGTAGTCTATTCATTTAGTGGCTATGCCCCTGAGAGAATCCGTGAGCTATTCTCAATAGATTCTAGAACAGGGGTCATAAAGATTCAGGGGGAAATTGACTACGAAGAGAGCTCAGTTATCGAAATTGACGTCCAAGCAAAAGATCTTGGTCCCAATCCAATCCCAGGCCACTGTAAAGTCACCGTTAAAGTGCTTGACAGGAATGATAACTGGCCATCTATAGGCTTTGTGTCTGTGAGACAGGGAGCCATCAGTGAAGCAGCACCCCCAGGCACTGTCATTGCTCTGGTCCGTGTCACAGACAAGGACTCTGGAAGAAATGGGCAGCTCCAGTGCAGGGTGTTGGGTAATGTCCCCTTTAAACTCGAGGAGAACTATGATAACTTCTACACAGTGGTTACAGACAGGCCCCTGGACAGAGAGGTGCAGGATGAATACAACGTTACTATTGTAGCCAAAGACAATGGTATTCCTCCTTTAAACTCCACAAAATCTTTTACGGTGAAGATTCTTGACGAGAACGATAATGTTCCTCGCTTCACCAAGTCAGTCTACCTACTTCAAATTCCTGAAAACAACATCCCTGGGGAGTACCTAGGTTCAGTTCTTGCACACGACCCAGATCTAGGCCAGAATGGCACTGTGTACTACAGTATTATCAATTCCAATGTGAGTGGGGGTGATGTCAACACCTATGTTAATGTAAATGCTGCTAACGGAGCCATCTATGCCGTAAGATCTTTTAACTATGAGCAAATTAAATATTTTGATTTCAAAGTTCTTGCTAAAGACGCAGGATCTCCACACTTAGAGAGCAATGCTACTGTGCGCATTAGTGTCTTGGACGTCAACGACAACATCCCTGTCATAGTTTTGCCGCTTCTCCAGAATGACACAGCTGAAATCCACGTTCCACGAAATGTTGGAGTTGGCTACATTGTTACGACAGTGAGAGCAGTAGATAACGACTATGGCGAGAGTGGAAGGCTCACCTATGAAATTTCAGATGGCAATGAAGAACACCTCTTTGAGATTGATCCTGTAACTGGGGAGGTGCGAACCGCTCACCCTTTCTGGGATGATGTAAGTCCCATTGTTGAGTTGATCATTCGTGTATCAGACCACGGTAAGCCAACTCTAACTGCCGCTGCCAGACTCATCGTCAAGGCCTCCAACGGGCGTCCTCCAGATGGACTTCCACACATGAAAGACAATCAAAACTGGGACATGTCACTGCCTCTTATTGTGACTCTGAGCATCATATCTATCATGCTTCTAGCTGCCATGGTGACCATAGCAATCAAGTGCAAGCGGGAGAACAAGGAAATTCGTACTTATAATTGTCGCATTGCTGAGTACTCGCACCCACAGCTGGGTAAAGGAAAGAAGAAGAAGATCAACAAGAACGACATCATGCTGGTGCAAAGCGAAGTGGAGGAGCGGGATGCCATGAATGTGATGAATGTGGTAAGCAGCCCTTCCCTGGCCACCTCTCCCATGTACTTTGACTATCAGACACGCCTGCCACTCAGCTCACCAAGGTCAGAGGTCATGTACCTCAAACCCACTGCCAATAACCTCAGCGTGCCCCAAAGCCACGTGGGATGCCACACCAGCTTCACAGGCCCAGTCACCAGCACTACAGACACACCTACTAACCGCATGTCCATCATACAGGTAAGAGAAATTGCATTCTTCTCCTTCACTGTGGTACCATCGTTTTTACATCACAAAGCTCCCATTTCCCACATCAGCACTTACGCTTTTGTTTCTTTAAATGAAAAAAAAAAAAAAAAGACAAGGACAGACAGTGGCAGAGCGACCCAGGAGCAGTGATAGAAAAAAAGATGCAAGGGAGGGGTGAGCATTAGAAGGATTAAACTGCCATTCTGGTGCTCACATAGAACAGAGCCGATGACATCAACGCAAATCTGTTGTGCCGGAAATATGTGACAACAACTTTTATTTATTTATTTTTTTCAGATCACCCTCTGTGCAGTTGTTTTTATTTCACTTTAAAGTTTTCTGTTCTTGTAGGAGAAAGCTATTTATCCCAGACACTAAAATATCATATTGCCCTGTAATTGTTATGTGGCTATAAAACAGGCATTACCCCTATTTCTAAGGCTTAATGCCAATTTAAATTACTAAAGAATTATCTACAAAAAACACAACTATGTATTTAGTACGCAATGCATTTAGTTGGTTAAAACAACAGCTTATATGAAGAGGAAACTATTTCTAAACAATAACTATTTAGTATGTCATGCTATTCTACAGTTCCTTTCATACTTATTCTAGTGGTTTTAATTCCTGGCGATAAGGAGATTGTACTTATTTTCTTGACTACTTTATGCGTCTTTGTGCCAAGTAGTAGGGTACATAAGCCTCCAACGTGATAAGTTCTCAGAGTCTTTGGCCTTAAGCCCATTAAAGGTCTGTCGTGGTCGACAAGGATTAAACCCAGCTTAAGCCAGTGGTGTATTCCACAACACCTAATGGGCAGTCACAGTAACGTTAACCAGTGTCTTGTTTTCTTACTGTTGTTCCAGTTTTGGTTGATATCTCTCCCTTCTAAATGTAGTTTTGACGGGTGTTGTTTCTATTATCTGGGTTAATTATTTTGCTATTTGATAAAGGCCTTGATTTATATTCTCCAAACATAGTACAAATTTGTTCCCCATATTTACTATGTTCATCTACTTCTTATTCAGAACAGATGTAATCTTAGATCACTATTATATATATATATATATATATATATAAAAATAAACAGGTGTAATTTAAAACCAGTTATGCTCATAATCTCCATTTATCCTCTGGGACTTCAACTATCATAGTCTAGGTTATGCTGTTTGCTTGTTCCCCGATGGAGTTTGGGACGATGATTGCGATCAGAAGTGACATATTTCCACCAGGAAAGAAGGCAAATGTCAGTTGTTCTGTCTCGCATTCTTTGCCCTCCTCCTATTATGAACTGGCTATGAAGGCCAGAGGTCAGCACAAAGACCATTAATGCTTCCTATTATGAAGAACAAAATAATTGCTGGTCCATTCCACAGATAGTTTCCCTGCTAATCTACTCGTGATCAATTGGACTGCATTAGGCTGTCTTACACTTGTTTATGAGTGTTTTTCTCCCTAACTGTTAAAGGCAAAAATAAAACAACATAAAAACAAGAGGGATCAACACATTCTATAGTGCCTTGTTTACGGAAGGACTCTTCAACGCATGGGTGCTTTATTGTATTATTCAATAGAAACCTGTGTTGAGGGAGATGGCCTGAGGCATTAAGTTTCTTCAGAAGCTGTACAGAAAGGTATCAATTTCTTCCCTCCTCCTTCCTCCTACCTTCACTCCATTCGCATGGACAGTAAGTAACCTGAGTCAGGAAAGTGTCTATGGTAAAAATGTCAGGAAACAAAGACAGAATTCCCCTTCTATCGATCCAAGGCCTCTCGGCCCATCTGTCACTATGGTTGCCACAGTGCTGTGGCTGCGTAGGAAAAACAAATGAATAGATGAATAAACTGGATGAACATATCACCTCTTCACAAGGGCACCTTTGTGGTGCTGGCTTCATCTGTGCATTGTGGAGCAACATTAACTGCCCGCAATGTGTGGTCTTCATCTGTAGAGCTGGTTTACACAAATAATATTTTATAGTGGTGCACTCGGAGAGGGGCTGAAATGGTGTTTAGCTTGAATACAGGAATGATATAAAGAATTCAGCAAAGCTCCACTTTCCTTATTATCCTCATCACCATGCAAGGACATTACATAGTGGAGAATATTGTCATTCGTAAACAGAATTCCCGAGAAGAGATGGATGATGTACAGCAAAGCCTAATTCCGCTTTAGGCGTAAAAGGAAATTACTCTGTATGGAATCAATAATAAAACCAGTCTGTAGCAAAGTTCCTCGGGGTTCAGGATGAATGGACTGTAATATTTTTGTTTAACAGAGCCTGCGCTAAAAGTGACTGGAAATGGATTCAGATTCACCAAACTGGAAGTCACTTACTGACTTGTTTAGAGGTTCTCCTTTTTAAGTCTTTATTGTGACCAAATTTTAAAACTCTGCTTTGACAAACAGAAGATGCGGCACTGATATAAGCTTGTGTATTATTTCTTGTATTAAAAAAACTTAATGTTATGTCTGTGAGTCATAACTCTTGCTAATAAGATATGAGTGGCTCTGTAAAAAAGGCTGTAAAAGCTGCCTGTAGGTGGTGGTATTCTGCCTTTTGTGGGGTAGCATTGACATGAGAGTGGCAAGAAAAGCAGGGCTCCAGTATCTACTGACTTGTCACTTGTCAGTTTATTAAAAGAGTTCTGTTCTATCAAGAAAGGATATATGTGGAATCATCAGCTATAGCAGGTTTTTCAAAAGCAGCCTCTCTTACAGAATTCCTCTTCTGCAGGTCTGATTGATATTCACTGAACTTGTGACAGTGAATCTATATCAATGGTTCATTTAGGAATACATGTTGCTAGAAGAAAAAGAAAAAAAATCACTATCAGCTATATATATATATATATATATATATATATATATATATATATATTATATATATATATATATATAATTTTTTTTTTTTTCTTTTTAAAGTGTTAAAGGAATTTTCTCTGAATGGAATCGGAGTAATAAAACCAGTCTGTAGCGAAATTCCTCAGGGTTCAGGAATCATGGACTGCAATATTTATACATAAATATTTGTTATTTGTCCCCACATACACACATAGTGTATGTGTGGCAGGAAAAGGAACTTTTGAGTGATGTGATTGTGACCATTAAAGTTGCGTATTTACTCTGCTTGGGATTTTTCACTCTTTTGATCTGTTTAGGTTCAGGATATGCATGCCATCATTTTAACTGGAGCAGATGTTGAGAATGGATGCTTCGAGGGATGGTCTTACTCTGCATAATTTAGGGAGATTGTGTGTGTTCGTGTGTGGGTGTAGTGTCATTGTGTATTCCAGGCATGTGATTTAAGCCTTTAGCTGGCAGGCTCCGTGACAGAGCCCCTCTCTTTTATGAGCGTGACAATGTTGCGTTTGTCCGAACCTTGAAACACCCTTCCTCCAAGAGACACACGCGCACACACACACACACACGCACACACACGTAGGTCTGTTTTTTAAAGGATTCAACCAAAAAGTCTTATCCAAGCCTCAGTGGTATATTGTATTGAAATTGCTCCCACACTTCAGTAGCCACTGAGCCAATGAATAGAAAAGCACTCTTTATTTCATTTTTTTTCTCCTTTCATCTTTCGATAACTCCTTTGGTCTGGAGCTTCCTACAGGGTAAGTTTAGTAAACATGTATATATTGGAACCTGCTGTCAGGTTTTGCAGTATAACAACAAAATGTGTAGGCAGTTATGGTAAATGACAAACACTTTGAGAAACCTTTTGCAATTTGTGTTTATTTGTCCCCTTGTGAGGCTGCTAAGTCTCTAAAACAGATCTGTTTTATTTGAGCTCGCCTGTACATAAAGAAATATTATCTTGCCTTGGGGTTTATTTTTGTATTTCTTCAAATAAACCTGCCCCTACTGTACATAACACACCACGATGAAGTATTAAATTATTAATAAGCACTTTTATGTCTCTTCATGCTACCCAAAGCTGATGTGATAGATACAACTGGGAGGAAGTGCAGTCAAACCAAAGAGTGTTGCTCTGGCAATAACTGCAAGTTATTTTATCTCTTTTCCCAGAACACATAAGTTTGGATAATATGTATATTTTTATTTTATTTGCAACCACCGCTAGTGTTTAATCGTCATCGTTGAGAAAGGGCTTGTTAACGTATAGATGCCTTCACAGTGGTTAGACGCGGCAGCGGCTGTGCAAAGCAGAGTATAAAGCTATATTTGCATCCTCGTTCATTAATAAATCATGATGTTTAACAAATCAGAGCTAAAGCAGAAGATGTCACAATAAACATCAGAGGTCTCGGGCTACTTGTTTTTGAACCGGAGGAAATGAGGATAGCTGAACTCAGAGAAAGTGCCGAACCAGAAGATGCTCGCTGGTGCTGATATAGCCTGAATTTGAGTGCTTATTTGAGACATTATGAGACAGTGAGAGAAGAAGAGAGAGGGACAGAGGGCAGTGTAGCAGCCAATCAGTTTCCACTCGCCTATGTGGGAATTGTATTTAAGTTTTATGAAAGATGGAAAGCACAAAATTAGGTCTGATTGCAATGTGCATCACCCGTGTCTTTTATCTTCCCACATTCATTACATAAACAGATATAAGCAGACTGAAAGTTTGTTTGAGATTTAATGCAGCTTTAGAAAGGAATGTTTTATTTATTTCCCGTTTTCAAAAATCCCAGTAACCATGCTAAATAATTTATCCGTTGGCTCCATACTTCGCTTACCACTATTTACGAGTTCCCCTTGTAACTAAAAACAAACTTCACATGCTGTTGTCAGATATGGACTGGTTTGTTGGTGACCCACTGGAAGCAGAGGAAGCGCTCTCCATATGGACTCCGCACTTAGCTGTGCTGCATAATTTCATTAGTTTAACAGACCTCCCAACCTAGCAATGCAGGCCAACAAAGGAATTTTTATTTATTTTTTGGTAGCGTAATGAAAGAGACAGGAAATGAGCACAGAAGTCACCCTTCATGATAGCCAGATTGACCGGACACATTAACCAATTTTCTTGGCTCAGTAGGAAACAGCCAATTGGAGATGACATGAGCTTGATAATAAAACTGTCTCTTGTCATGAATGCTTGCTCTCTTATTGTGTGCTGGTGTATGCCTAGCTGTGTTAGAGACCGAGGGGAAGAGGACGATGAAGATGTTTATGCCTAATTCAGCACTGTTTTGCTTGATGTGCATTTAACTGAGAGATTGGGAAAGTTTTATGCAACTATTTACTATTCCATGATGCCAAGCACACTTCTTTCTTTATTTCTGAATTCTGTCTTGTCCAGCACTCTCTTGTTTGCCAGACCTTGTTGATACCGTATTTCTGTTATGCTGCAGGTGCACTCCTACACAGGATACATCTCAGCGTTTTGTACCTGAGAATACATCCACTGTAATGTTTTTATTTTTTTATTGTTTTGCATAATTGAAGATGTTTCCTGAGAAAAAAATAAGATTTTGTCAAAATAAAAAATCCACATGCTACCACTCAGTTTGTTGCTGCTGGCATTGTGCTGCAAGCAAGTTGGGCAAAAGAAACAAATATTTGATTATGAGAGGTTGTAGACACGAGAGAACAAAACATAACCTTCACAGCAAAGGAATCTGTGATTCAACTGCCACGCGTCTACCTGTATTTCTGCGCGGACACGCGTGTGTGTGCGCACAACCTTGCACCTGTGCTACCACCAGCAGAGCTCTGAAGCACAGGTCTTGCTGGTTTCCCCAGAGCGAAATGGTCTTCGCTGTTGGGGCCGCCTGTCCCCTGTAGGCTCTAGATCCCTGCCGGCATCCTCACACTCAGCTTTTTAAGTCACAGGTGGGCCTTAGATGGAACTGAAGACAGACTCGGATAGGAATGACCACACATTAACGTGCAACAAAATGCACAACACACAAGGGGTCGCCTAGGTGTACAGAGCATGGTGATGTATTCTTTGAACTGCCAACAACTGGGTCTCCTTGCTGTAAATCAAATGCTCTCAAAGTCAAACAAAGTAGAGCCCGCTCTGCTGTGCCTTGGCTCCGGTCCAGCCTGAGAGAGCTTTTATTTCTGCCACATCTTCTTTCACTGTGCCCCCCAGGCATGTGCTGTAGAAACAACACGTAGCTCAAAGAATGAGTTATGTGAAACTGTTCTCACCTTCTATCTCATTAGTATAAAGAGAAATGATTTATCCCCCTCTGCCTGAATCTCTCGCTCTCTCTCCTTGTCCTTGCCTTTTACAGTTCAGCTCTTCTTCAGCTTCATCAGTAATGTGATTAATTGTTCAGAGGCATATATCATGCATACCATCTCATTTGCTATAATTTAACCTAACTGCATGTCAAAACAAGCTGTTATAAAATGACTCCCTCTCCCTCGTGCAATCACAGGAGTACATTACTGGCCGGTTACAAATAGGAAATTATGATTTCCCTCGCAATTTGTGTGCAATCCTATCTGAGTTTGTGCGTGGTGTGTGTGAGAGATTGTGAAACTGAAATGAGAGCGATCCTCCCGTTCTCTTCTGTTGCTGCCTATATCTATCGCGCAGCTTGAAATCTGACCCCCGAGTCTATAGCCCTGAGTGTGCATGAGAGAAATCGAGTAGCGGCTGTGTATTGGAGCGTTGATGGAAATAGAGGCGAATGGTCCCGCACTCTTAGATGGTATTGCCTAAACAAAGAGCCACTAAGTGGTGGGAGCACAAGATTTGTTGTCAAACCTTGACGGTCTCTGTTCTTAGTGGTAGCAGTGGCAAAGCTAAGTGCTAATGGCATATTGAAATTTTTTTATTTCACCAGTCTTATCTTTGTCTGTTGTACCACACAGATGTACTGAATTGGCCCCTTGCTGGGTTTATGTCTTAGCAAGAAATCTTTTTGGGTCCTTTAGCATTCAGATCAATGGCCGGTTTGCTACGTTTCTTATTGATTTTTGCTCTGTTTGGTACTGACTTACTGTTTTTCATTATCTAGTGCTCTTAGCATTGTTAAGTAAAAAAAAGACCCAGGGCTCTTGGTCTTTGCCTTCATTTTTAGGATTTCTTTTCTTTCTCTCAGCCCTTGTCATCTCAGATAAGCATAGCAATTGCTCATGTTACAGACGACCCAAGCCAAATTTATAATGATGAGATTATGTTGTCAACAGTACAGGGTGTATATGTCTCCTGTATTGATCTGTGCAAAGTCCTAATAAATGAAGTACCACAATGGATGCGTTGGCTCAGTAATAACTCTGAACAGATCTTGCTATTTATATACTCTCAACACTGCTTAGATGATGGATGGATCTTTTTCCGTTTTCCTCTTGTCTTTTTTTATGCCCTGTCTCAATTAATCCCTCCTCTTCCTCTTTTCTTCTCTCCTGTTTGAGGTCATAGCAACATGCTTGACCGAAGTGCTTGCAGGTGGAGAGACATGGGTGCTGCCTATCAGACAGGATCCAAGGGCGGTAGAGCAGGGCAAAGACAAGTTAGCAACGCCTTTGTGCATGTGTGTTTGTGTGTGTGTGTGTGTGTGTGTGTTGTGTGTGTGTGTGTGTGTGTGTGGTGTGTGTGTGTGTGTGTGTGTGTGTGTGGAGTGTGAGTGTGTCTTAAAAAGACTGAGGTTTGAAGCAGGGTCTATCTATGTATTTGAAGAGAAGGTCAGCAGGATTTAGAGGCTCAGATTATGTGTGATTGTTTCTTCAGTAGGGTAGCTGATTAACGCCAAAGCTGCTCTGCCAGATCCTTGACGCTCCATAGAGACACTTAAAAGAGACAGAGAGAAACTTACATCCAACACTCTGACAATGGAGCATTATCCTAAAGCTTGTTTTTCTGCTTTTCCCCAGGAGCAAGAATAGCTTCCACCCTGTCTTCCATTGTCTCTTATTCAAGCTCAACCTTTTACTAAAATATTACACCCCCTATTGACCCTTTAAGTCACCTTGTTATAAAAGTACCTCAATGTATTTTGTGTCTGTTTGCGTATTCATTGAGAGGGAGTGAGGATGAGAGGGCCTTTATGTGTGTCCATGTGCATTGGTGTATGTATTAATGTGAGACCCATGCATTCAGTCTCTGTCAATATTTGTGTGTTTCTTTGTCTGTGTCTGGCCTTGGTATTGGGCTTTTGGGAAGCCTCTAAAAAGCCCTTTCATCCACAGAATGGCACAGCCCCCCCTCCTCCATTCAATTGGAATAATTGTATTCTTTATTGTTTTGTTCACAAGCTCTCAGCTTCTGTCTTGTTTATCAGCAGAGGAGCCAATAATTTTTGGATTATTTCTTTGCAGGAGAAAAACTAAGTAAATCTGCAAAATAAGAGGACTAAATGAAATCAGTTTACAAGTGTAATTATTGTATGCTAAAGCTAAACACTGGGTCACAATATGTTTATTGAACACTTATTCCTAACACAGAATCATGCAGCTGTTTATTGACTTCTTCCTAAAGATGCCTCTTTCTACTCTTTGTTGTGAAAATATATAACAATTTCGGATTACTCACACAAACTGCCCATTTTCTGAGAAGGGAAATAATTCAGATAATGCCAAAGAATTAGACACATTTTCTTTATACTTAGCTTTGAGTAATAATTGCTGCTTTTCCTGGAATAAAATTACTTAAGTATTTACTACTGTCTCGTTTTGATTGAGCACAGGAAAACATACGCTCGATCCTGTCTGTCTTTTTATAAGGCCTTTTGAAAAAAAAAATAACTGGCTCTTTCTTTAGACTGGAATTAACTACTTTTGGAAGAAAGTAAGAACCATGACATCAGTTAAATAAATATAAGGGCAACAGAGAATGATGAAAACATGCTCCTTTGAAAAGCTTCAGGTTGCAAACATTCCAGAAAAAAAAGATCATGGTTCATGTTCAAAGGTCCAAATTTAATTTCCTGATAGATTAGTAAATCAATTATGTACATTTGTGTACATCTTGAAAATAAATTAAACTTTATGCCTTCACTTAGTTGTCTGTCAGCCTAAACCCCTTAATTTTGGACATTAAAACATATCTAGCTGCCTAATTTTATTAGAAGTTATAGTAACTTATACATAATTAATTCTATTGCTTTCCATGCCTCGAAGAAGAAAATTTGTTGTTTTGTTTTTTGTTTTTGTTTTTGTGGCTCATTTCTTCAGAAATCGAGTTCTTTGTTTTGAATGGCCCATTTTTTTTACACATGGTGTTATGGCAGCATACTGTGGTGGGTTTAAGTCTTCTGTTGAGCTATCAGAACATGCCAAGCAGTAAGTCGTGCACTCTGTCCAGATTGGCTTGCTGTTTGGTCTGAACTCTGATCAGTTTTGTTTTGAGAATAGCTAATTTTAGCCTGTCTTTTTTTCTTATTGAGAAATTTACTTATTTTCACCCAGTGGTGTGAATTATATTAAATCATTTTATCAGTGAGAAATATCTTTAATGTTTCTGTATCCTTTATTCATAACTTCATTGAAAAACAACAACACAAAAACAAACAAACACAAGTCTTAGTAGATGAACAATGGGGAAGAACTCTTATTATCTATGTCCATCAACTGCATAAAGTAAAATTCCAAGTCTGAATCTTAAGGCAGCAATTGTAAAACTTAGTTCCATGTTAGTAAGAAAAATCCAAAGGTATCAGACTGGACACCAGCACATCCTAACCTGAGAATTAATGATTTTATTAATCTACATCTATATAAATACAAAATGGAAACTGTAAAGAAGGCTCTAAAGCAAAGCAACAGATGTCCTGACTTAACAGGTGGTGTAGCTGAGTTTTTTTTTACTACAGATTTCATTTTCTTTGTGTAGATACCAAAGTGGTTTCACTATTCTGAAAAGTTTCAGAAACAAAGTGAATACGCCCGTATTGACCTCGAAGAGAATTGTGTAAAGGGGTAACTCCCTTTTTACTTATTGCAGTAAATATACATTATGCAAGTTTTTCTTTATGACTAAGCACAAAGTCTTTTTGTATGATGACAATATATTACCTCAAGCTGGACCTTGTCAGCTGAGTTTGCTTTGGAATAATGAGGGTTTAGTAGGATCAGTGTGGATTCTAGGCTTTAGATAACTTCAGTTCAAACAGTTGTCACTATTAATGAGCAAGTAATAGAGGATTAGTAGCCCTGGCTCTAAAATTTCATACTGTGCTCTCACTTTTTTGTGTTCTCTAGATAATTTTAAAAGCAACTGATGAATGTGGCATCCAGGAAAATCCTCTGTCTCTCATTTCTGTCATGTTTTCTTCGATGTTTCATATTTTTCTTCATTAATAATCAAAAGACTGGTTCTAAGCAACTCAGACAAGCTGGTAAAATCTGTCTGTATACAAATGTCTCATGTAGTAGAGGAGAACAGCAGTACTACTTTAGAGCACAAACAAAGCTCTGTGTTGCTCTTTTTTGTTTTATTATTTCATTTACATGTCTTGTGCAGTAATGAAGAATTATCTGAAAAGTCATATTTATCACTTACTCCTGGGGCCAAACAGCAAGTTATGTCTATTGTACAGATAGTAGTGCATATATGCATTGTCTCATTTCTCTTTCCTCTCAGCAGAATATAGTTTTCTATAAAATAGTTCAGTACATAGTTTACAGGTTGAGTCTTAACCAAAAATTACCTACATTTAAGGCAGGAGCTTTTACCATGAAATATAATCATTTACTATTTTTGTTTACTTGCCTTTTTTCCTATGGTCTGGCAGGTCCACACAATAGGTCTGAGTAAACAGCTTTTTGTCCCAACATTATGAATAACAGAAGTGCACACGCATAGGCACTCAGTCACACAAACACAGGCTAATGCAGAGTCATGCACAGATTCGCTCACACATGTAGAGACCAACTCCCTGGTCTGGTAGAAGAGGATTATGACTTCTCACTCAGCCCCCAAAAAACCCTAGGGTCAGTCATATGAATTCACTCAATTTGAATTTAGTTTGCAGCTTGTTAGGCTATGAATTGTGCCAGTGCCACCCAGATGAAACTGGAATTAATTTTTCTGCTTGAATATCCCACTCACATGGCTTTTTGGTGATCCCACAGTCTGCTTGCCCGAAGACAAATGTACAGCAGCTTGTGAGGCAGTGGATTTTCGCAATTTTCTACACTTATGACTTGTTTGTCATACAAACCACAAACTAACAGAATTAAATTTATGTTGATATTTGCTTTACAAAACAAGAATCATTTGCTTAAATTAAATCTAAATTTAGGGGAAACACTTGGGTTTCATTTGATGCACACAGAAGGAACTATTTGCTCCTGTGAACTGTAACCCACTCAGTTCTGTTCTGATTGAGAATAAACAGCAAAAATGGGATTTGGGATTTTTAAAAACCCTTATTTATACTGAAGGCAAAAAATGCAAAAGGCTTAACGCATGTCTGTGCCTATTTATGCATCGGATACATTACACTGTAGTCTCACCACAACTATAGGCTGAATCTATTATGATTCTGAATAGTAAAATAGTCTTTATTTGCTATTTTGTTCAAATATTAATTGAGATATATTATGTCACTGATTTAAAATTTGCCAATTACTTATATTTTTTCATGCCATCTCCTCCACAACATGCCACCCTGGGCAGTTGCCTTTATCACCCATATCAGACACAACCACTGATAGTGACATTAAAAATTATCCTAGACAGAGAGTAAGGTGTCTGTAACTGTTTCTCCTATCTTTGGCAAGGCCCTCTTTCCTCTGTATTGCTGTACAGTTCCATTCTGAGACGTCAACCACAGTTCTGTAGAAAGTTGCGAAAATGTAAATGAGAGTCCTGTTTCAAAATCTGAGGTGTATTCTTTGAATAGACTAGGTCATCAGACACCTGTCTTTCAATAAAATGTACTCAATTAATTAATTTCTTGTGATTTTTGTAAGCTGATGATTATCTTATCCCCCATTTTGTCTACATTGAGCACCAGGTTGTTGTCTATGTTTTTCTCTGTTCAGCCCTTAGATACGTCTCATTACTGCATCGTCATCTGCATATTTTTTATCAGATTTTCCACATTGCGAATTCCACTCAGTAGAATTGAACTAAGTATGTAACTTTGAGGAAACTCAGTGCCCAGCATGCTGGAGGTGAGAATGTTTAAAAATGATTTTAATTAAATTAAGAAATCTTCCAAGGCATACTAAAAGTTGTGGTAAATTGCATTATCAGTGCAATAATACTTTTATCGTCTCTTTCTGACATATAGGTTGAAGGTTGGTGTAAAGATTTGTCCAAGTAATGCCTGTTGTGGACTGTGGTGGAGCTTTGTAGTTGCAGTCTCTCAACATGCAGATGAAAGTAATTAAAGTAATGGAGAGCACTGCGGTGAAGACAATTCCATACATAACATGTATTTTGCTGTCCAGGGGTTACCTAATTTTCAGCTTTTGTCTTAACAAAATAACAATGACATGGGCCCAGGTTATCGCTGGTTCAAATATGGTTAAAATTGACTTGTTAGCAATAAAGCTCTGTAATGAATTAATTAAGAATGGGCATATAATAAACAGCCTGATCCATCATTAAACATGTTCCTTTTCTGTTTTTTACATTTTGTATAGATATCTAAACATTATGGTAATGAGAAAAACTATATTGCATTTTTTCTATATGCCAGCTTTTCCTCTGTGGTGCATAATCCTTAAAGAAGTTTTATCTTTCTAAGCCACCAGCAACGAACATTCAGATGTTTTGTTTTTATGCACAGTTCAACATGACTTGTGATTTACATTATATGCAAGTCTTACAAAGTCAGATAGGTTATTGAGGTGATAATTCAAACATACAACTATGAATCTAAGGTTTCTCAGCTTTGTGTGGAAAGGATTGTGTTATCAAAAGGCTGTGAGATTTTTAATGGCACATTCTGAAGAAAGATTAGAAGAATTTGGTTAGTATGGTACAAATACTTTTTATCATCTTTCAAAGGTGTCTGTCTTCTCCCTCTATTCTTGAATATATTCATTCAATATCATCTATTTAATCAGATTAGCTTCACAGTAGTGTGCGGGTAAGCATCACCCCTTGGTTCTCATGTGTTCCCCTTTTGAATCCACTTTAGTCTTCTCCCACAGTCTTTTCTGAAGTTGACCTCAGGTTTGCGGGTAGAGTTAGTTGTTTCCCATTATTGTACTGATGACAAACTAGGATTCATTTTTGGCATGAATCTTAGTTTGGTGATTTGTAGAATAAATTCAGAGTTTCGTATAAAATAGGGATCAGACAAACAATCTCGCTTCAATTTTAGAAAAAAATCAACATTGTGTGTTTGTGACTCATGGTGTTTTTCCAATTTTGCAGCTTATTATAATCTTTACCCAAGGGGATGCTGGTCCACATCATGAGTTATGGGTAATGATGTGATTTATAGTTAGATAGGCAGAATCCATTAAATACCTGCTTAATCATCCTATTAATGAATCAATTACATGCAAAAGAGTTAAAAGAAAAAATTTAAATATATTTTTCTTATCCAAAGTGATTATTGTGTATTTTCCTTGATTATAAGGAGAACACATTGCCTTAATTCACAATTTAATCTGAAGTTTATTCTCCTGATGATGATAAGATCAAGTTAAAGTTTAACAGTCCTTTAGTGAGACTCTGTCAGACACAGTAGTGTTTATCCACCAGTGTCCTTTCCTTGCTCTTTAAAACTAATTTAGTTTTCAAGATTAAATGACAAACTTTATTACAAATGGATGAAGTGCTTTACAAAGAAAAGCTCTTAAAACTGATGAACCCTCATAAACTGTTACCATCAAAGGCAAATGCAGCTATTCGGATTGTGCCAAAAACTACCTCAAATGAGACTAAGGCAGTTATTGGGAGCCAGAAGTGAAAAGCATATGTGTATGTTTGCTCAGGCTCCACTTCAAATGGAATAATAGATTATCAGTAACTGCAAGGACTATCCTGTTTGTTTTTCACTTGTCAGTTTAGATAGACTTAAAAAAAAAACATAGCCAACTTTCCTCCTCTGCATCTTCCACTTTATATTTGTTTATAGTTCAAATGAAGTCCTTTCTTAATAATGGCAGCTGTGCCACTAAGCATGCACAGTGAATTCTACTTGTTTGTTGTTTACCAGGATGTCAAAAGAGAGCCCTAATGATACTTTGTGGTCATTGAAAGTGGCTCCATATTAATCATGAATACTGAATCGAGGAATTAATCTGCAAGCAAGAAGTCACGTCCTTTTATAGTTTAATAAAAAAAAAGTCACTGGAGTGCATATTAGCCCAATTTAATAAAGGAAAGGGTAGCACTCCTGACACGTGAAAAGGAAAAAAAAAGATACAAATCTCTTCAAATGATGAGACAAAGATTTACAAGGTATGAGTGCCGCGTTAGATTGAATTTGCCAGCTGTATAATAAAGGAGCTTCTTACAAATAGCCCCGAGGTAGTTCTATAATAAACACAGATGATACTTCAACACCACAGCAGCGCTAACAATGATTATTTGTTTGTCTTTATTTACTTTGACTTGTGTTAGATTTGTTGTGATGTCAGATTCACTGCAGCTCGTGATGAGCAGCAGATAAGAGATTGTAAGAAGGAATTGTTTTAATGACTCATTTCTTTGGGTGGAACAAACAATCAATATTTTCTGTTACGGTCTCAAGTGATGTTTTATCATTACATTGGTGCTAGTTTCACATCATTTTTCTCTTGCTATACTGAGAAGTTATTTTCATAATTTGGGAAAAATCTGGGAAACATGAACCTAGCTGTCGAATGCCAATTTGAAAAATTTACATTTCTATAATAGATAGATACAAAGGATTCATTAATGTACACATACCAAGTCTGCTACAATGGAGTTTACAACAAGTATTAGCTCATTTGTTTTCATTAGCGTTACAGTAACTTGCCACATATCACAAACATTGTGATAGAAAGTAAGGCACGTTAGTTATTTTAAGCACTACAGCATGTCATTCTGCAGCTGCACATATCTGTACATATACCTCACTGACATCAACAATGTCAAGCTAGACCTGAAACAAATCATATTATTTTTTATTTTTAAAACATTCTCTGCTGCTACATTGCTTTAAAGAAACCATTTTAAGATTTTCCAGGTTTTCTGAAGGATCCATGTGATTTAGATGACTAAACCTACAAACTAACCGTTTTATTATAGCTGTACTCAAAAGCTTGCTGAGCATGCATGCTCAATTTTAGCTCTGCCTCGTGTCATTTATGTAGCCGCACTTGTTCACACTTGGGAATTACCAGTTGAAGTGCTATTTTGGACCTTTGTCAACAACACAGCTCTCCCAGGCATCTTAGAATTATGCTTGAGGTTGTGTTTGAGGGTTGCTGACATATAATGGAATTGAAATCAGGAGAGAATATTGGAGCACATTCAGTTTGTTTCTTCATAGGAACACTTTTTACTTGTTTTGCAATTGTTTAAAGTAGGAGTTTTCAAAATGTAGGAGAGCTAGCCCGCTCTGCATTATTGCTACAATGTCTTCAAACTTTTGGCTGTCGCTATATTTGATGTTCCATTCATACATGTTTTACTGATGTTGTGGGGTTTACTTGCTTTATCTATGTGTGGCACCACATGATATGAGGCTTTTGTTGCTCTGCCATTTACTGAGCCATAAGTATGAACTATTTTCTGCTGTAGTCAAAGTTTTTTAGCCTCCTGTTGCAAAACCCCCCAAGGCAACATGTTGGCAGTGGAGCATCTTCATATCCAGCCCATGACGATTCCCTCTATCATCATCATCATACTGTTTTGCTTGACCCAGACTCTACCTCCTTATTCAACATAGCTTTAGGTTGTAGCAGTCCATCAATTTTATCTATGGTATAGGCTTGGTGAAGTTGACTAAATGTTTGCTGTTACTTTTTCTGGGTAATTTGCTTTTGAAACGCACCCTGACATCCTAGGGCTAAACAGCATGTGAAAGACTTGTAATGATCTCCTCAGATCTGTATCAGTGTAATGAATTTAAAGCCACTTTCAGACACTCCCTGCTTTCCATCAAATGTGACAACAAGCAAATGTGTTGGTTTTATGTCTGAGTGAGCACTCAAGTGCTTTTCCACATCAGTGAACAATGGCAACTTTACTAGTTTAAATTAAATGCAATTTATTATGTTAAATGTTTTGTAAATGTGACCTGCATGCATGGACATCTACTGAGAGGCATGGAGAGGTTGATGCATTTTATTGACAAGTTCTCTTTATTTGACACAGTGGGAAATGAGGGGGAAGACATTGTGGGACACAGACCCACACTTAATGAACTAAGGCTTCCACATATGGGTTGTGTTTATGTGTTCACAAATAAATTGTCATTAATTTATATTGTCTTGTTGAAAAACAAAGAAAGAAACTACAAACAAACTAGTAAAGGGTTTCAATTTAACATTCATCCTGTATGTCAGAGAAATCTGAAGTTCAAAATGACTAACTTTAAGACAAAATCTTTAAAAAAAAAACAACCAGCCATTCTATCCAACCATATAATTCAGTC
Organism: Poecilia picta; assembly: GCA_033032245.1. Lineage (NCBI taxonomy): Eukaryota > Metazoa > Chordata > Actinopteri > Cyprinodontiformes > Poeciliidae > Poecilia > Poecilia picta. The sequence continues at coordinate 13,759,352 of CM065355.1, read as the reverse complement.
TATCAGCAGCTCTCCTATATGTTGTTTCTTCTCTATCTGCTTCCTCTTGGTCCAATACTATCAACTTTTAAGGATATTTCCCACCACTTTTTTTTATCTTGAAAGGTTCTTTGTAAATAATGTTTTACTTACTTAATTAGTTACTCTGTCCATCAGAACTGTTCAGACATTTTGTTTTTACTGGCATCATTATTACACCTTTACTTGTCAAAAATTCAACTGGATCACTTCTGTTCTGAGTTATTTAGAAGATAAAGCAAGATGTTTATCAGGCAGCGTGTTGCCCTTAAGTTCACTTACGACCATCGATTTGATGGTCTCTTATCTCCAGGAAGATGTTTAAATGCTAATCAGATCTGATCACTTAAAGTTAAACTTTAAGTGAACTGAACTTAAAGTTCACTTAAAGCAACCACTAGATGCTCTATGTGGTCCAGTGTATTGTTTCTACAACCCTCTTTTCTTAATTCTTTTAGCGTCCTTGCTTTTTACTGTTTTACACCAATTTATTCTTTTATAACCCATTTTCTGTGCCATTCATTTCCTTATTGTTTTTTCCTGGTCTCAGTAAAATTTTCATTTTGTCCTTTATTTCTGTCTGACTGGTGCTGAGTTACTCTACAACCTTTATTTTTGCACAGCAGAAAAACACTTTTTTTCCCCAATGTGTAGCTGATGCATTGAATTTTTTTCCGTCTTACTACTACAACTATGGTGCCTTCCAGATTGCTCAGATTACTTGGTTTGGCAACAAAAAGAAAAAAAAATAATAACATACACATTAACAAAAATTCTGTAGTATCTTCAACAGTTATTGACAGTTATTAAAGGTAAACTAAAATCCTCAGAATTAATAGCAACATGCTATTTTCATTTGAGCACATTCATTGTAAAAAGTCCACTTTATGGAAAAAAAATAGAACCAATTGTTTTTAATTATATCACTGTTGCCAAACTTGGCCTAACGATTCCTAAAATATAAATGTAACTGAACTTTCTTTGTGTTGTGTTCACATTTGGTCACTTTGTGGAGAATTTTTTTATCAGCATCCGTGACATCTTGTTAGTAACTATTTAAATAGGAAAGACTCAATAACATGCAATGCAAGTAAGGGACTTTGTTTTGAGTTTCATGTCACAACATGACTGCAAGAAAATACCTAACCATCTTAATTTGACAATGAAGTCAACAAAGAACAAGTATTGAAAGTGTCTTTCTGCGTACTCTGACCTTGTGTATTGTTACAGGAGAAAACTATTTTTTTTTACTGCTGTCTATTACTCTCAGCTGGATCTATGTCTTCATACTAAACGCTGGATTTTTCAATATTTGTATGCGTGGTTACGGTGTGCAATAAAAAAATAATAATTCCTTCCTTACGGTTTTTACATATTTCCATAAGGAAGGAATTGGCACCCACTTGTCTTTACAAGTTTATTGCCAATACATGTGGAGGTCACTGTATGTTTTCCAGGAAGACAGCAAAGGAGAAATGCATGAATCATGCCTCTCAGAGTAGGTGAAGGGGGTGTACTCTTGTTCGTTTGAATAAAAGTAAGCGGCCCAACGATGTGTGAAAAAGAAGCTGCAATTTGTCTTCGCTCACCGTCCCTGTGTAGGATATCAAATGCGCACTGAAAAGGTAGCAAGCAATACACAAATGTAACCACACAGAAGCAAACAGTAGCCCAGAATTCACTACTATGCCCCGGGAGGAGAACAGCACTCCAATATTCTCGTCCCATTTGTCTCAATCGGCCTGCTGTCTGGGCGGTCAGTCTTAGGGGCCTCAATGGGAATACAGAATAGAGTGCAGCTTTTTACACTTACTCAGCCTGGCCGTGTTCAGTATCCCTGTGACCTTTGTGACCTTACGCCCTGAACTAGATACAACACATCATTTACTGCACTTCAGCAACACATGCCTTTGGAAAATTCATCCACACCACAAAACAAGAAGAGCCTTTGCTCAACGTGAACAATGTGAGTAGAGGTGGATTTGCTGGATTCATCTTTTATTGAACAGGTTCTTCACTTCTTTAGATCTTTACGGTAATGACTCAGATCTTCAGTCAATAAGGAAGGGAAATTGTCAAGCGAGTTTTGGCTATTCAAGTTTAGGTGCATGTAGCATTGAAAGTAATGATACCATATAATGCAAAGGGAATTTATGCAGTGTACAATGCAGTTCATCAGCCTGCCTCAAATTATCCAGTATTTATTGTGGGCTCTGACTTTCTCAGTGGAAAGCAGTTCATGCTGCCTGTTATCGACCCATTAATTGGAAAGTGGCCCATTGTAGTGAAAGGGCTGGGTGCTATGGTCAGACAGGAAGAGATGGAGGCTTAAGATCACCCAGAACTCTTAATTGGCAGGAAAGAGGTTTCCATGAAGTGGTGTAATGTGTTTTTTATTGGCTTGTGTGCAGTGAACGGCATGATACTTTAAGTAGAGGCATGTTTTTTATTTATTTTTTGTCTGTGAAGAAAAACTACAGGTGTGAACAACATTCGTTGAGACTACATGTTTGGATTCAAATAAACTGTAACTGTGGACTATTTTATTCAGTACCCAAAAAGTTTTTTTGTTTTTTTTTCTGTTGGGATTGAGAAATCACAGCATGGCAATTACAAAACAAAACATCTTTGAGTAATGCCCTTTTCTTGCAATGACCTTCATGGAGCAGAATTGTTTGAAACATATGTCCAAGGTTAGTTGTATAGTCAAAATAAGTACAGATGGGACACATCACTGGAAAAAAGATTTTAATCTTCCCTTTTCTTTCTTTCCAATTTTATTTCAATTTATTTCATTTTTTTTTTAAACTCTTTTCAGCCGCTCTTATCATTTCATTGCCAAACGATTTCAAACATTCCTTCTTTTCTTGCTTTATGGTCAGATTCCAGTCTTTGATATATTCCGTGGGTGTTTTCTTTTAACATTGGCAAAGGCTGAAGTGGAATAAAATGTTGAGGAGATAAAGGTGTTTGCAAAAGCATGGAAGGTCAGAGTACTGAGGTGGCCTGTCTGACCTTCACACACCCTTTTTTCATACTGAGCCACAGCAGCGCACCGATGACATTGAAATACTCTATCGACCGTGAGTCAAGCTGTGCATGTGAAAAAGCCTGGCACAACGACGCATTACTCACCAAACATGACATTTCGCCGCTATGAATTCTAGACAGAGAGTTGTGCACAACATAGTGTAATTATTTGTGTTGCTGTGATGAATGCAGCCACAAGAGCATGGAAGCATTTTCTCTTTAAGACATTTTCTTCCATCATTCCTACCACTACACAGGAGAAAATTGATTATTCCCTTGCAATAATCAGAGCTAAAAATATGCTGGTTAAGAAAATGTTTTCTTAAAAAAAAAATCCTAAGTCTTTTGATAATGGGCCTGTATTTTTGGCAAATGCCAGTAAGCACATTGCAATCTTTTAACCTTTTAACTCCTTAACATGATTAAAAACTCCAATACATTGTGGCTTGGTATAATTACTAAGCCAGTGAGACACACTGGGAGTAAGATAGAGTGCTTCGTTGCCGATGTGATTGATCCAGTCCGTAAGGCAGTGCTTCGTACTGTTCCAAAGATTAGGCATTTGTGCTATTTATGCAGAGTGCCTTGTACCAGAATTACATTACAGTGCTGCACTTTATCACACATCAAAATGCCTCCTAATGTGACTGTACAGAACATGTAGTCTTTTTCTCATTATCTGACATTAAAATCAGACTGAAGTTGTATTATTGTGTTAGTTTGGTATATATAAATCACTCCTATTAGCTATACAAGATTGATAGTAGTAATAATCAACTGTAATATTTTTTACTGCTTTTACCAGATTAGTCTGTTCAAACAATTATGTCCGAGTATAAATAGATAGATACCCTGCTATCATGTTGTTCAAGAAGGAGATGGGTTCTTTGTGTAGCAAAATATGCATATCAACTAAAGAACAAAACCTGTGTAAAAATAAACCACGGCCAAGTCGGGGACAAACACTTTAATGTTTAGAGACAATGAAATCAAGAGTAAAGTCTTTGGCCAATTTTGGAAACAATAGCATTACATGGTAACATATATGTTAAGACGTTAAAGCAAAAATGGATTTTCTAAATGAAGAATTATCCTAAGCATACCACCAGCTTATTTAGAAAGTGACCATCACAGATTACTGGTCTGAGTTACATATAGTGCGTTTCCATTAAAAGAACTTTCATTCATTTGGTTTGTTTCGATCACATGGATAAACTCTGTCAGATCTTTTGAACACAGCTTGAACTACATTTTCTAAATATTCTCAGTGTTCTTATAACACCGTAAAGCTCTAACTATCTGACTTTTCCCACCCAATTCCTCATCCATCCATCTTCTTGTGATCGCAACTAGTCGACATGAAATGCAAGATTCTCATTGCAGATCTAAGAAAGGACTATCTAACAGTCAACTAATCATCCCTACTATACAAAGTCTTTTTATTTTCTAATATACTCGTGAGTGAAGAATGAGAAAGAATATGTTGAATTTAAGAGTTAGTTGTTCCCTAACAGGAACAAGATGGAAATTACATTCTTATTCCTGTACAATTTGTACTGTAATCTCGCTAATAGATGTCTAGCCAACGGCTCGACACCGCAATTGCAAAGATTTCTATTTTCATCAAGACAATTGTCCTTGGAGTCATTGATTATCTGATGTCTGCCAGACCTGATGTTTAACTGTGTGGTTTACTCTCCAATGGCTAATTAGCCTGTTTCATACGGTTAGTGAAATGCTTAAACCTTGGCAAAGCAGAGTGCACACTTTCATTTCCTTTCAACTAATCTGTCCTGCACCTCACAGTTCTGCATAATTAATCATGTCTTTAGGAATTCTTGTTTTTACAACAGAAAATGTTTTTCTTACTAACACTGCACACTTTATTCTCACTTTTCCACAGACGGACAATTTCCCCACTGAACCTAATTATATGGGTAGCAGACAACAGTTCGTTCAAAGGTAAGAGCTCGAATCTATAAGGTAACTGTTTCCAAGTCATTACTAGTTACCAAAAACCACTATAGAATATGCATATGTCAATTAGTTCTAAAAGTGCTCACACTGATGCATCCAAATCTTGTGTTTTTTGTTGTTGTTGTTTAGTAGTTCAACATTCAAAGACCCAGAGCGAGCCAGCCTCAGAGACAGCGGCCACGGTGACAGCGACCAGGCTGACAGTGACCAGGACACCAACAAAGGCTCCTGCTGTGATATGTCTGCAAAAGAAGCCCTCAAACTGAAGGCTGCAGGTGTGAAACCACCACCTTTGGAACAAGGTGAGCCCTCCCTGGCAAATCTAAGCAGACGGGAGAAGGAACAGCCGAAAAAGTACAATTAAAGACATTTCTTTTGTGCTTGCCTAAACAATCATTGTATGACATCACATTGGTCTCCTTTATCCACGCCCCACTTTTTTCACTGCACTCTGCATACAGTATGCCTGGACTGGAGGGTGTGACTATGTGTACATGCTACACACGTCTTCAGTTTATCAAAGCAGACAAGCCCATTATGTTTTTATAAGCTCAACTACTTCTGCTTCTGCATTTAGTCCCCTTTCTCTGAGCTCCCATCTCTGAAACTTTGATAATGGAACACGGAAAAAGACTTAGCGAGCGGCAGGCGATGTAGCCTCGTAGTTTGGTGATTAAATATGAATAATTATTCTAAGCACTGTGGGTCGGGCAGATTACATATGACATGTGTAGAACAATAACTCCCCAGATATGAGTTGTTGCAGTCACCCCCCGCAACCTCACAAGATTAGTGCACGGTCACAGAGAGGCAAGAAATTTAAGATTATGCATAGAGTAGAAAAAGAGAGGAAATGGGAAAGGAGATACAGTGAATTTCTCTTTGCAGCTTTAACCGGAGATTTGCTTTGGTGCGCACAATTACCCGCTTAACATAATGGAAATACTCCGGGAAACACAAATTTGCTAAAACATCTACACTAAAAAAGTTTGTATCTCGCTGACAGGATCCTGAAGAATGGCCTTGTGTACCGAACATGGATTCTCTGTAATGGTGCTATTAATCCTGGGAACAGAAGGGCTGCTTTACTCCGTACGGAAGGACAATGAAAATTTGAGCAACACTCTGTGCTGCAATATGCGAGTCTGACAAGATAGCATTTTTTTCCTTTTCATTGATTTTAGAATTAAAAAAAGCCACACATGTTGGCAAGAGAAATTGGCCAATTAAAAAGCTCCATATGTTTCTCATTTTGAAAATGTTCTCATTTAATTGTCCATGAGGGACCAAAGGATCACATTTATAAACACAAAAGCACGTGACTAAAGACTAAGTATGCAATTTTTAGGTGTTTGGAAGCTGTTTGAGCTCTGGCAGATGCAGCATGTTTATACTTTTCTCTGTGTGCGGTCTTTGAGCAGTACAATTTAGTTATTGAACAAAACAAAATGTGCTCACACGTCTACACGTGTACTCGCGCACACACACACATGCACTCACAGACCACAAGTCTGGAGGTGATGGTAACTTATTGAGGGTGTAATCTGTGTTTAAGGGTTTTTCCCCCCTCCTCCTCCATGAGTCTTGTTTCACTTCTCCCCCTCTCCTTGTTTGGGGAAATCGACTGATGTGAGATTAGACAGTTAACCGACAGCAGCCGGCTGTGTTTTGCCAATAACACAGGAGTTTAGCTAAGCTGTGGGGGAGGAAAGTGGCTGTGGACCAATGCTGAAGTTACTCTGGTACTACACTGGCACATCAACTTCCAAAACCACTAGTTGAATGCTCAATGATGTTTTTTTTTATCTTAAGGAAAAATAAATATCATCATATGTTCTGTATTCAAGCTATATCTTGTAGACAAAGAAACTTAGACTTTCCCATGCATGCACAAGTAATTTGTAGTATGATCACTTAAATCTGAGGCTGTCAGGAGAAAAACAAAAAGTTAATGCACTGGGCTTTGTTTAACCCACTTGAGATAAACCCACACTGGTGTGGATACAGCATATTGTTCATGAAACAACTCTCCAGTTTGTTTCATCACATGAAAACAGGTTTAAAAAAAAAGCTTGACACTGAGGTTGTTTTCTTACAGGGTTTTTCTATACATCTAATCACTTAGTGTATAGTTCACGAGTCTTTCTTTACAGCTGCTTCCCCTACTGTCCCCCTCCCCCAACTTTCATCCTTTATCCCATCTTAAGACCAGTTTCCCTCTAAGCGTAGCCCTCTCAATTACTCTGTAGCTCTCTTTGCTTTTCCGTCACAACACTGTGGCCTCTTTCACAGGTTCAGTAAAAACAGGACTCGCAGTGCACAGAGCATGTAGTTCAAGTCCCAATTAATCCCCCACCTCAGTTTCAGTTCTTATCCCTAAAGAAACCAAGTTTTTTTTTTATTTTCACCCTAATTTTGCCATCCTGTTTAGGAGGTTTTTTTCTTTAATAACTGGATTTGTATTTCCCTCCAGTAACAGTAGGTTGAGTTCAACAATCTCCCTCCCTTCTGGAATAGGTTTCTTCTAGACAATATAATCTAGATATCTTAGCACTGCAGCTCAGTCTCAAATTGATTAATTAGTCTCGCAAAATTGGTTGCAATGTATTAATTAAGCTTAAGTATATCAAATGCATTTTTGCCAGTTTTAAACAGCGATTAATTGATGCTCCAGCGCGCCTGCAGCAGACATTAATACGGTCTTGTCTGGCTCGCCGGAGAGGTTGGCAGCACATCGCTCGCCTCTGTGGAGATGACTGCCACAGTCGCTATCACGAACAGACAGTCGGCAATGGTGTTGGGAGATGTTACCCACTGATAGGGCTGTCCAAGCAAATGGAGAGGGAGCAAGAAGAACAGCGGGGATGAGGGCGGGGGGTTGGAGAGGAACGGACAGTGTTTGAGTGTACCACCTGACCTTTACTAATTATCTGCAACTGGATTATGATAATCAAACCGCCTCCTGCTTTGTTTCAGAAACGGGAGGGATGAGTGGGACAGGGAGGGGACGGGGGTGTGGGAGGATAATGTGATACTACAAGGACAGTGTGGATACTGTGAGGAGACAGCATGAGATGTGTTCCTATGACAGCCCTGTGGAAGGTGATGAAATTGAGTTTCTCAGTTATTTGTGGCTTGGTAATAGAAATATCCACCTGCACATTTTCCACCAGCTTATGAATTGATTAAGTAAGGGAAATGCCATGATTGGTCAGTTGTTCTCACACACGCGAGTGCTCCCTTACAATGATGTCTATGAAAACACACACACACATATAATGTAACTCATAAAAAGATAATGATGATGGCATTATATTCAGCTCTTACTTGCAAAACCTACATTTCAGTTTGCTTGCTTTTTTTTGTAAATGCTTAGCAATTCATCATACTGAGAATAAACATGTAAATTACAGTTATATAAAAATGTACAATTCTTTTTACTTCTTTGTTAAACACATCTTTGCATTGTGTTTTTAAAGTTTTACAGAACACATCATTGTTTTATGTGCAAACTTAAAGATATACAAAAATAAAATCTGACATTTTATCTTAGATGGATCCTATAGGCTGAGTCTTGTGCTTTCTTTAGAATCTGAGATGTAATTGCAAAGATGGATGTTAAGAAAACAACATAATACTGAGCTGGCAATATTTTATTTCAATGTACATCTGCGGGTGATGTGTGAATTTCCATTTATCCCTTTACACATCAGTGTTTCTAATTTTATCAGCAGCATTTTCAGCTGAATGTAGTAGCCCAAAGCAACAAGCACAGCAGAAAAGTTAGCAGCCTATCAAAGAGGATTTCATGCAGTGGATTTTCCAGACCTTAGGATGTTTTCAAGCTAAAGAAGGACTCAACTCTGTGTTCTTCTGAAAAACTATGAATAAAATCGAGTCCACATAATTTAGTGTGCTTAATTAAACATTTTCTCTTTGAGTCCTCGCAAAGACAAAGTAAAAGAAATATTCTGACTTAAATTCATCTAAAATATTAATCCCATCTTCCCTTGAGGCAGCTTAATCTTAAAATGTTTTTACTTTACAGCTAAAGTACCTTTCCTGAATCCTCACAATCTCAGTTTTTCTTTTTTTATGTTCAAAGCAATTAATTTTGAATTATAGGTGAACCTTTGATTAAAAAAATGCAGTTGCAAGATTAATTGACTGGTCAGAAGTCAAATCAGATGCCCTTTTCAACCGTGTAGCCATAGCAACCCCTTTCCTACTCAACATGGCCTTCAATAAACCTTTATCTGACTGTTGGAAAAGTGGATTCCGTTGAATATCATTCATATTTCATGGTCAGATAGTGCATTTGTTGTATGAATGCTTTTGGATCTGTATTAAAAAGGCGTCCCAGACAGCATTTTATGACTTCATTATTGACATGTACCATTTTGACACAAATACAGCCCCCAGGACAGTACACATTAGAGTAGTGGGTGAAATCAATAATGCATACTATTTTGATATATTTATGTTTAGAATTCCTCTAAATGGGCTGATAGAAAATGCTTTCATTTTCAAACTAACTCAAAGAAAACCGAGTGCAAATTTTACACTGCTATTAGCTTCATTAGAGAAATATCTGTTTTTGTATTTGCATAAACATTATCAGCTGCTCCATTTGAGATGTGTCAATAATGGTTTTGGACAAACAAGTTCTTATCGTTCCAATTTATTTCATCTGGGTTCCCTTTTAGGGATAAAGAGTGGTTCATAGCGAATGTTTCGTCGAGAGAGAGAGAGAGAGAGAGGAGAGAGAGAGAGAGAGAGGCAAGCTGAAAAGGAAAAGGGAAAAAGAAACAGTTCAGACGCTGCACAAGTGAATTCTGAAAACAACAAATGAACAAAGCAACACCCAATCTGGCTGCTGAATGACAGGCTGCTTGAAGACGCACATCTTCTGAAACACTTCCAGTAAGCTTTGAATCCAAAGTGGCGTGATCGAACCATGGCGCCACCACGATGTGACTCAGTCATATCATCCGGACAGGGAGGCTGACTTTTTGACATTTACTCATCTGATGAAAACTTGAAAAGCAACAGTTGCCTCCTTTGTGAGGGTCCCTAAAGTGACGGCTCACTGACACATAATAATTCCTTTCTTATTGCAGTTATTACATCCATCATATATTTCATGATTTTATTCAATATACAGTATGTGACACTGTGATCCATCACATTCAAGATTTTCTTCCTTCCTTCTTTTTTTTTTTTGCATTTTGTTAAAGAAAATCCGTAGATAGAAACTTGAGAGGGAAGATTCATGATTCACATCTGCAGCTGTCTTGCACCAAGTGCCTACTTTTGTTTCCTTACTGGATTTATGAAGCAGGTTGTGCTAAATACCTGAAGATGGGTGCTGGTAATGGAAGAAATCTGCAAATATCACCGGGTCACAATAATACTTTATCCAGGCACAAACACACCTAGAGCTGGAGTGATCAAAGAGATTGAAAAGATAGTTTCTCAATTTGTTATTAAAATTTCAGCTAATGAGGAACTGAGGTAACACTTTATTTGAAGGGTGTACATAAGACTGACATGACACTGTCATAAACATGACATAACACCTGTTATAAACATAAAGGAGTCTTTATGAATGTTTATGACAGTTGTCATAAAGTGTCATTCGGTAAATAATGACACTTTTAATGCAAAGTTGTTCTAAAAGTTGCATTGAAAGTCCATTAATAGTGCCAAATTTGCATGATTTTGTTAATGATGATAATTTAAAGCAAAGTTGGCACTTTTAATGGGCTTTCGATGCAACTTTTAGAGCAACTTTGCATTAAAAGCGTCATTATTTACCGAATGACACTTCATGACAGCTGTCATAAACATTCATAAAGACTCCTTCATGTTCATGACAGTGTCATGTCAGTCGTATGCACACCCCTTCAAATAAAGTGTTACCGGAACGGATAAGTCACCTAAAAAAGCCAGTCAAACATTTTAAAGACAAATTGTGCTTAGAAATATTATGCAAGAATGGCCTGAATCAACAAGTGATGCTGGAGATTGTATAAAAAAAAAAAAAAGTGGAATGACCCATTCATTTACCTGAATCAGTTGGAGATAGATAGAGCGGGAGAGGCTATTTGCTCTGTTTGGTTATTTTAGATCCAGATCTGCCTTTGTGTCCCAGTTTATAATCAGTCACCCAGTTTAAGGTTTGATCATGTTTAACACCTAATACATCCTTCGTGAATTTGCTCCTGAGTTGTTTGTCACTTAAAAATCGATAGCAACATCAGCAATAATTTCTCAATGAATGGAGTTAGAAAAGGCAACAGTCAAGAAAATTAACCTTCATGTTCAATGACCAGCCGACTTTTCAATGCCGAAAGCAAAAACATTGTGTTTATTCTTTCTTTTGCAATTAGAGCGGTGTTGATGTGTGCTGGTTCCCATGCTAAAATAACTGTTCCACAGGTTAATGGACAAACAGCTGCTAAGAGATAGGCTTCATCTGAGAGCGCTGTAATTAGTCAGCTTACAAATATTGCTCCAAACAGGTAGCATATGGAGGAGTCATGGTTTCATGTGATGCCATCGCGTCCGTCTGTTTAAACATGATTAATTTAGGCCATCAGGGTGTGTTTACACCCGTTGTTCCAACCAGTTATGAAAGTGCATCATTCCAGTGATCCTCCTCATACCAGCACAAGCACAACTCAGAGGGCTCCTGAGCTCCTGTTTTCCTGTTTGCACTTTAATTCAGAAATCATTAATGTAAAAATTTGAATTGTTTTTAGCTTCATCTAATGAAGTATCCATTGTGATTTACCACAAAGCCACTAAAGGATGGTTGTAAAAATCTGCAGCGTGGCCTTGGGGAGTAGATTAAAGAAAAGAAACAAGCATCACCCCAAAACAGCAGCCAGCAGCTTGTGATTCTTCTAACTGTTTGCGCGAGCCATTGGGCAGGGAGGATTTGTCTCTGAGACTTTCATCTCTCCCTGTCCCTCATCTCCTCAGCTTTCTGCGGTCTGTCCCTGGCCGGGCCGATAGCTTGATTCATTGCACCCTCACCAACTTACTTTTCCTGGTGGGGAATATAAAAGCCATCAACAGTCTGGAGTTCTCCAGGATGCATCACTCAAAGTCAAATAAGATTTGTGAGTGTTTTTGTGCCATACACATGTGCCAGATCACCCCTATTCTTAGAGGATGTGGTGGTATCGCACAGCAGTGAGACGATTTGCGGCTAAGCTATTGGAATCCTGCGGAAAGCCTAAAATCTTATGGGGTGAAGGGAGGGGAACTATCACAGTCTGAGGATTTCTTCCCTCTCATTACGGAAGATTTAAAGGGATTAGTCTATTTTCTTTACCACACAAAGTTTTATTAAATCCTATTCTTATGATTGTGGCTTATAAAGGGTAATGTCCATTCTTGTGTCCTTCCTCTTGTGCTTCGTGGGAAGCTATTTCAGGCCGGGCCGGCTGTTGGGTGTGATATCCACCTCTAAATCTCAGCCCGACTGCATGGCGGATCACCCACAATCCTTATTCAGCCAGTGTAGCCTATCTCCAACTCTCTAGTGCTGGAGAGGATTGATGAATATCTGACTCTTACCACTTAGGCTGTAAATCTGTGACATTATCCCTTTACTCTGGTAGCAGTAGCAAATAATTACACCATGTTTATGGAAGCAGTGAGCGAGAACACCTCTTATTTCTTCCTAAGTGCCCTCATAACCTCTCTACACAGCATGGCTGGACTTTTCACCTTTAAAAGTCTGCCTTCTATCCCTCTGAGAATGGTTTTCACCTGCAGCTGAAGCTACAACTGCTTACCAAAATCAGACCGTCCTCAGAAACGGCAAAGTATTATTCCAAGAGTCTCACATTACACGGAAAAAAGAAAACGCACATCCAGTAGAACGCAATGAAAATGTTATTCAAAGCTTACTGAAAAATGTATGTCTGCTAAGGACGAGAATTAGTCCGGAGTCCTGGAGGTTTAAGGGTTATCACTCTTCACCATATTGTTAAAACCTTCATCCAGCATCATGACCAGTAAAGCTCCAGTGATATTGTGTAATCATTTATTTACTTGCTTTTCTTGTCAGTCATAACTCTTACGACTTGCAGGACCATAAATAAATATGGATCCCGGTGCTTTTCTCGAGTTACAGATTCACCATCATTGTTCTTATCTCAGGCCCTGCCCCATGCACAAATTTGCATGTGTTTGTTTTAATGCCTTGTCTGTGCGCAATAGAGCTCGGAAAGTGAGGCATGGTGGTTTGATTAGTTTGCATATTTTATGTTTACAGTTTATACACGCTGGCTGACTTGTTTGCTGTAAACACGCTAGTAACCCACATTATCATGCAGAGAATATGATTCAACTCCGCTGAGTTGACTGGAAAAAGAAAACAACTCCTCCAAACTTGTTTCTACGCAGATATAAAATCTCCCTACGGAGTTGTAAGAGAGAAAATCCAGTGTTTATCAGCTCCATCATCATGATAGACATGTTTCTGTTCCCAGTTGTTCCGTTTGTAATCACATCATCAACAGCCTCCTAGATGGGGTGTCTGTGCTATAAATGAAATTAATTAATACTATGTAGCTGAGCCCCATGGCAATGCAGCCTCCATTTCTTTTTTTTTCTTCAGGAATTAATTTCTGGATGCAAAGCTTTGTTAATTTTGTGAATTCAACTCAGACAATTAACGTGTTATCATAGCTTTTAATAGAAGTGCTTAGAAGACAGCAACTATCACGACTCAGAATGTGTAGATGTTGTATTGCAGTTTTTCAGAGTAGTTCTATGAACAGCGAAGAATCCCATTGAAGAGTCGAAAACTGTGCCTTGCAAAGTTGAACTTGCTTTTATGTGTGTAACAGAATCAAAGCAATAGCTACTGCAAGCAAGTTGGGTTTGAGAAAGCCTGAGGGTTAGAGCACACATTGTTTTGCATTTTAAGAAATGCTACATGATATCAGGAAAAGTGTGACTGCAATAATATTATTGAATATTGTAATGGCTTGTTTTTAGATACACTTTACACTAGGCTTGGTACTCAGACAAACCTCTGAGAGCCACACTGGAAACAAAAAAGAAGAATATTGTGATAGCTATATTGACGATACCTACATTTAACTCTTTTTTTTCCCTTTTCCTTCATTGTAATGTCTCCACTACTCTTTGTGAGCTCTAGCATCTGCCCCACCACACTCCATTGGTACAAACAGGATGGGGGGGGAAATAAATAGAAAATTTTGAGAAAATATTAAAAAGCAAATTAAACTAATTAAATTTTATATATATATTATATTTTAGCATTTTTAAGCAAGTATTTAACTCCATAATTTATCAAAAATACAACTAACAACATAAACGAATGGGTTTATGGGTATTAATTGGAAGTAGTAAACGAGCGATGCATAGGTATCAAATGTTGGAAACGCCAAATAAGTAAGTTTGTTTTTGCAAGCGTCTGAGTGTATGTGTTGGAGAACAGCAGTAGAATTGTTCCAGTGTCTGCTCTCAGTGGGTGAAACATGTTGTCCTGCACAGCAGTAGGGAGGATACTACGGAGCAGATTATAATGATACAGAACATCGTCACTCCCTGGATCAGAGCCACTCCGTAGCCATCTGTCCTCTGTCCATGGACAGCCGGGCATTTCTGCATTTGTATTTGTGTGTACACGTGCGTGTTTGTGTGTATGTGCATGTGTGTGAAAAGTAATTCTAGACATTACCCGTGCTGTTTTACATATGCTTTGAAAGCCTCTTTTACTTGCTCCTTATCGCTGTCCAGCCATATACATGATCGTTACCATTTTGTTTAGTACCCAGTTTTTCAGCCAAGTTAAAAATATCTAGTTTTGCTTTATTTGTGTTGTGTTTTTTTTTAAAACTGACTCTCTCTTATAACCAAAGAAACTCTTCTTTTCATTTTCTCCACATTGCCTTACATTATACAAAAATGCTAGAAATTAATTAGGAAATTAGGACATGACAACTCTCTAGCACTTCATTAAAGAGCTCTGAGTATATTTAGAGAACGACCTTACACTGGTGCTACAGCCACTCGGTGACCTGTCAGATTCTTTGACCTATAGCAGTGCCTTCAGGTAATGTTAAGTGCTTTAAGCATATACTGAATATTAAAGTGGAATTATTATATTTTCTGTTGTTTTACTTAACCTATGAAATATTAGAGGCCAAAGTAGAACTACAAGCTCTGCCCCACAGAGAGGAACAAGCTATTGTCCTTTGCAAAAAAAAAGCAAATGCATAATAAGGACAGTTAATGATACAGTCATAGAACAGTGATAAATTAGGTAATGAAGCCAACTCACTGTGGAGTCTTTTTAAAACAGATAATAAAATATAAGACAAAAGAGTTATTTTTATACTTTAATCTCAGAGTCATAAAACTACATGAGGAATTTAGCTTTCATAATATCTATCTCAGTCCAAATTATTTTAATTAAATTTTTTTATGTTATGGGATTGAAATGATGATTTTGCCATTTCTACAATCTGTAGGTAATGTGTTTTAACATGTTCTTGTGTGCCGTAAAATTGTGAGAACTTGGACTCGTACTTTGGGTTTAGAGTTTCAGAGAGGTTTAGAGAACCAGACTAATTACAGCAGTATCACAGTCGTGTGTGCTGTTATACTCTGAGTAGAATGACTTCAGAGCCTGGTTGAAATAATAAGGTTATGGGCAGGTTGAATAACTTTCTGTGTCCTCTAGGTTTACGTTTCAAACAGAACTCAGCCACCAAGGTCTTAAAGCTTGTTAGTAGGAAAAGAAATAAGTGACAAAAATTCAGGTTAGTCAGATATTCTGAGGAATACAATCTTAGGAAGGGAAAAATATATTGGACTCTCAAGAACAAAACAAGAAATTTAATAACACATGGAGACGTCTTGAAAAGAGGGAATTTTCATTAATTGTGCAATTATGTAAAATCAAGTTTTTTTCCCAGCTTTATATCATGTCATTCTCTCATCAAAGACATGCCCAGAGTGTTGCTTTGATTCTTTCATGCATGTTTGAGAAATCCTTGAGTCTCCCGTGGCAACCATTCATGGTGCCTAAGCGATGCTCAGACAAAGCGGCACCTATTTACCAAAAGCTCCGCCTTGGATCATCTTAAAGTGACAAAGGCCAATTTTGAAAAAGTGAGATATGGTCACATTTCTTTAAAGTTACTGTTGATGTTTTGATATCATTTTCACAACAACTGTAACATACTTACTTTATTGTGATATGAAATGGAACTGCAAAATACATGACAGTCCCCTTTTAAATACTCAGTTTTAAAGACTTTTTAACTAGTGCCCAATATTTCAGTCATATGCTGTTCCCTATACTGGTTGAAGTCTGCATCCTTGCTTTAACACAGATATCTTTTTGATACTCTGCACCAACAAAGACATTTTTCAAAGACTAGACCCACAAATTACATGGAAATAAGTCTCCTCTTTGTAACAACACCATTATGTTCAAAAAGAAACGGTCTTGAAATGATTAACAATATAGTCTGGCCTTTCAGGTAGTAGTGAAAAGGAAACACAATCTACAAAAAAAAGCTACCTCATAACTTCAGTAGCACAAATATCTTTTGCTAATAGCCAAACATCTGAGGAAACTTTCAGATGCTCTGTGTGCAAGACTTGCATGAGCTTTTTTTGCTGGAAAAGGTGGCTCCAATAACTTTTATGTGTGTGTTTATTTACTATGCTGATCTGTGAAACTTTACCTCTAAAAGAAAATCAGTTGAAGCACCTACAGAATTACACTGAACAAAATCACACTTGCTCTGAAATCAACTTGAAGAATAGATTATTTATTTTCCCCGCAAGGTCATTTCAGTTTGCAGATTACCACACAGAAACGTCTTTGCTTCTAAAATGCATATCTAGACCTAGTTTAGAGGTCCCATCTGTTAATATCCTGCTATAATTAGATGGTTTTGTATGGATTTGCTGGAGCAGCCACATGCTGATTGCTGTAGTTCTGCTCACGATATTATGTGCTGAGTTCCCCCTATATTGAATTCCTCAACGTTATTAATTACAATAGTAAAAAAGACAGATTGCTTGATCAATTCTGTGCAGTCAGCTACAAAGTGGAGAAATTGTTCAGCTTTGATTATGTGAAAATGAACTGCCGGATGAAAATTTCCCGAGACAATGAATTCAGCACAACTTCAATCACTAAGATGCAATTGGAAGGCCCCTCCGTCTGCACTGTTTCCACGCCTGATGCGAGTGAATATTTGTGATGCCCCGGGGCATTGTTTCCCCGTGTTACACTGCATCAGGAACCAGAGAGACAAATGGCCCGGGCCTGTCCAAGGCATCAGGACTTCTTCTCAGTTCAACCATAACTAGTAATGTCCTTTCATTCACTGCCTGCAGTGCAGTAGATAATGGAGTTTTTGGAAAAGAAGAGATGCTAAAACAAAGGGTGGGTGGGGGTGGACTTCATGAAATGACAATGAATGGGATGATCACAGAAGAAACTATTTAGGTATTTTGTAAATCTGAATGATTGAGACTTATATACATAAAAAGCACCCGGCCCCTAATTAGGTTTTAAAATATATGTGAATAAGAGGGTCAGTATGGATGAGCATGACACCAGGCTAGCTTCATTGGAGATAGATTAAACTAGTATGGCATCTGTCACCTAGCCGTTGCAAAGACAAAAGTTCCAATACATATGAAAAAGACAACACATTTCCCTGGTAAGACCTACTTCGGTGTTGTCTCGGTGGATATACCTGTATGTATACCTGTATTGTCAAAAAACCTGCCTTGATGTCAGAATTACACAACAGAATAAACATGTGCTAAAGTATGGTATCTTACCATAAAGCAGTCAGTGCCAACATAATAAATTTCATTAAATATATCTATTTCACTGAAGTTTGCCACACTGACAAAGACTGAGAGCATGTACATTTGAGTATACGAGTATGGTGACTAGGAGTGTTTTTCCCCGATAACCTCAGTTTGTTACTTTTTGATCCTGCTAAATTAAGATAACGGGCTTGGTTAATTAAACTGTCACATGGCAATACCTTGAGGAATTGCAAGGCCAACACAGCTTTAATTGGGTAGCTGCTATTGTCCCTGTATTGCCTCCCTTATGCGGGAAACAACCCCACACAGGGGAAAAAAAAAAAAAAACACACTTTCATTGCCTCTGGTGAAGGACAGAAGAACTGAAGAACGATGCATATGACGTAGACAAATTCTGAGACAAGTTCAGAGTAATTGGTGACTTAAGTTTGTGGAAAAAGAGCTTTGCGATTCAATCTAAATACTTAAAAATCACTTAACACGTTTTAAAACCAAAATGTAATTCCTGCAGTTGCCCTGTGAAGCCGTGAACACCAAATTAGCCCCACCACGACTTCCTATAGCTTCTTAAGTTTCACATTAATGAGAGTCAGTGTAATTTTCAGTGCATTGTAGTTGTTTCTGCATTGAATTAGTTGATAGTGCCTGCAAAGCCCCATGGACGATGTCAGCAAGCTAAGGATGCATCTGTAATTACTAGCAGCCAATAAACAGCTGAGCTCACCATCTCACCTCAAAACACAACAAAGATCTATTAAGGAGATTTGGAGGGTTTTTAGTGTAAACAACTTGGACAACATTAAAGTAAATTCATGGATGTGGTGCATGTACACAGATTTTTTTTTAACACTACCGATTTCATCAACTTACTCCTAATGACCCACTCAAGATGTACTGATATTTTATTGCTTCTTAATTAAAAAGTTGAATTTTTAATCAGACCTAATTTATTAAACATTTTTAAAGTATATTTTTGGAGCATTTCAGTTTAACGCAAAAGTCATTTAGATGACTGAAATGCATTTCAGGGAATAAGCACCTCTTAGACTATATCAGGATTTTGACAACATTTGTACAAGACGGCTTGACCGCTTCATGTCTCTTCTGCTGTGGTGTTTATGAATCTATTGTCCATCTGTCCCTGAAGGTGATCAAAATCTGCCGTGATTAGCAAGTGCGAAGTCTGGGTAATGGTCCCCCTGCCGTGCTGCCTCTTATCCCCTCCCAAGTGCGGATCAAAGAGGATGAAGTTTTGAGCCTGGGGATAATCTAGTCCTTTAGATTGTGATAATGCTTCTCAGGGTGATCATGTGGATGAGAGCAGGTCTGGGCGTGCTCATGGTAGTGTTTTTTTCTTTCTGTTTTTTTTCATCCTCATGAGGTACTTGTCAGCGTGTTGGTGCTCAAAAGAGAAATGGCAGACAATAGCAGAGTGAGGCAGTGAATTAGTACATGTAGGGAGATGGAAAACACACTTTTGCTGAAGGTGTATCCAGGCAACCACATCAGAATTGATAACGTTTTGCATTCATGACAGATGATTGCTGCTATCTTCCTTTTTCTAGCTTTACAGTGATGAAATATAGCATATTGTAGCTTAGTGTGAATTCAAATATGTTGTGAGACGTTAATTTTAATAAATACTGTTAGAACTGGAAATGTTTTTACTATATTTTTGGTGACTATGATGAAGTTACAATCCCTGAAATATTATGGGGTACATGGAAAATTGTACACAACAATGTACTTGTCAAGAAAATAAAAACATAACCATGTGTAAAATATCAAAGGCGTTACAAAAAAGAATTTTGCATGATTATTCTCTAGTTTGGAACAAAAAATGACCTCCCCGCGCCCCCTTCATGTAAAATTACAAGATCTATAAAGGTTTGCTTTGCTCTCACTACTGCAACATTCCAACATGACTCAAGTCTGGCCAGTAGCTCAACTTTCCATAACTCTTCCCGTTTGGTCTTTTTTGAGTCATTCCTTGGTGGATTTGCTAGTGTGCGGAGCATCATTATCCTGTTGAAAGGTCCACTTCCAGTTCCAATTTTGACTTTTGGCCAGATTGCCTCACATTATCTTCCAGAAACTCTTTGATATGATGCAGAATTCATGGTTGGATCAGTGACTTCAAGCTGCCCTGTCCCGGGGGCAGTGAAACAACCTCAAACCAGAACACTTCTTCCACGCTTTACGCTTGGTGTGAGGTTCCGCTCCCGAAAAGCCATCTGTGACCTCTGCCTCGTGTCTGTTGCTGTGGCCACACAGCCTTTATCTTTGCTTTTCTTTTTGGCAGGTTATTTCAAGAGGTCATTCATTCATTTATTTATTAATTTATGTGTATAAAGCATAAATGTCCACCACTTACTTTTAAATGCCTTTTCAAACCGTCTGTGCATTCGTCTTAACACCACTAGCTGTAGTATTTACCTGCAGAATCTGCTAGGAGACTACCAGACTCCTTTTTGCATTAAATAGTCTCTTCTCTTGAGCCATTTTTGCTGATTCCGCCATTCCATAAATTGGCAACCATTTCAAATGCGTGCCACTTGTAGATGATCTCCTATACTTGAGGATGATCTCTTTTTTTCAATAATTCGAAGGTCTTTTTAAATCCCTTCATAGAATACAGGCATCTGGAACTTTTTTGAAGGTGTTAGAGAGCTCTTTACATCTTGGCATGATGAGACGATGCACTGGAGCATCAAAGAGAGCAGCAGGTCATACATGTCAGGGGTTTATGGATTTAAGAGTATGATAAATATTAGAGAGCAGTTATGTTTGAGTGTTTGCTTGGGAACATATGAGAAGAATCTTCGTTCTAGAAATACAGTATACAGGGTTTTCCATGTAGTTACTGATTTGCAATTGTCCTTGATATCAGACCTGCTAATTCCAGTCAAAGGTCCATTCCTGTCTTTGGCAGGTTGATTTCAGTATGTACAGCTTGTACGCCATGTTTACTTCAAACTATTTGTTTGAGGAATATTAAAGAAACAAACAGATTTAGTTTTGCTTGTGTTCTTTTGTTTTTCTTTCGGCCTGTTGACTCAATCCGTGAAATGACAGTGAGCTTAAGCTTTGCTCAATCTCATTTTGGTCTTAAGTTCCCTGTTGTTCCGCATGATCTCTTCCCACCCTGATCTGTGTCTGGTGTTGGTGTCCAGCTGTTCTGTCAGCACGACAAGTGGTTCAGGGAACTCCCTCATTGCTCACTGACCAATCGCAAGCACACCAGAATGCTGTCAACGAGAATTTTCCACCCAGTGGTTTGCATTTGTGTGCACCTGTGGTTTCAGCCCCGAGGACAGGGAAGGGAAGAAGGCAGCGGGAGAATGGTGGCGAAGCAGGGCACCGGGGTGGAAAGGCAGTCGGAGTTGGGATTAGGCTATCCCTCTGTCTGTAAAGATTAAAGGAAATAGATTCACAGCGTGCCTCCTCCCTCCCCCGTTTTGTTGTGTTTTCTTCAAAATGCATCACGGGACAGCTGAGGCTTTACCGCCACTATTTGCATATTTATAATTTGCATGAAGTCATTGGAGCTTGGAGGCAACTTACGGTCGTATGTGCATGTTTGCGTGCAGGCATGATTGCATGTGCTTTGCAATTCGACAAGAGAAATCAAAACCTTGTCCAAGGAGTCAAATAAACGGGCCTGGAAAAAGCCTGCACCAAATCCATGGACATCTTAAATTACCCCGACATTTCAAATGCTTGTTACGGAAAATTTAAGGGAATGTAAAAAAAAAAAAAATTACCCCGAAAGCCTTTTGCTAAGGTGTAAGTACAATGTATCATACTGCAGTAGAGAGCCTACTGTGGAGAGTTACTAGAAAAGATACTCTTTCTGCACTGCAGTGCTTTGCTAACCAAGTTGTGAATCTTATCAGGCAGAGTTGTGGGGGATTTTGTTTGCGTGTGTATGTGTGTGTGTGTGTGGTGTGTGTGTGTGCGTGTGCATGCATGTGTGTGTCCAGGCCCCTCTGGAGTCCATTAATCCCAAATCTAACAGACATACTGCAGAAGCAGCCTTTGATGTGTGCTGAATCCCTCGCTGGAATATTGGATGCAACTTCTCTTCCCTGTTTTTTTTTTTGTTGTTGTTTTTTGCTCTCTCATCGGCAGTGCATTGTTTTGCTTTCCCCCCATGACGCCGGTGCTGTCCAGCAGGACAGGTGGCAGCCGTGTTAGGAGTTTGTTTACGATTCAGGTGTGTTCTCGCCAGTTCTCTGATCTGTAATTTTACATCTCTGAGCTCTTTTAATCCCATTCTTATCTTGTGTAAGCCTTCTAATCTTTGACCCTAATCTTAAACCGCTGAATAGAATGGGGCAGTGTGGATTGAGGCGAGTTGTTTCTCTCACCTTCAAATTCAATGCATAGATTTGTCACAGGGAGCCTGGGCGCTCCAGTCTTTTGGGGTTTTTTGCCTCTCAAGCTGAGTTTGAAATGTGCTTATAGCTCTATATTTATATTTATTTATGTTTTATTGCCAGAGCCTGGACTTGAACCCTGTGAGTTTTAAAGCTCTTTGTTCATAACTCACCAATCTCAAGAGTAAAGCAGATGGAGAGGCAAAGAAAGTATAAATGAGATAGTGAGATGGAAAATGCATTTCTGTTTGAAATGATTATACTCCCCCCTCCCTTTAACGGGTGCACTAATAAACTGCTATTGCGTTTCCGTCAGTTTCTTTTAATCTAATCATGCATATAAACAGATGAGTGATAGCATTACTGTTTGCGTATGTTTATCCATAACAGAGGCATAGGCGGCCATTGTCTAGACGGCAAACACTAATTTGGCTGGGACACAGAGGAACGTCAATGCTAAAGCAATGGTGCTGAAACACTAGGCATGTGCTTTGGCTTTGCACGGAAGGGGAGATTGCAATGGCAGACAGACGGTGATAGGAGGAAAAGGCGGTGCAGCAGAAGTAGTGGAAAGGTTGGCAGAGCTCACCATGGCTAATACATCCAAAGTGTGTCAGTTAGCTCTTTAAATGTGTTAGGCCCCGGGGCTGAGAAAGCCAACACCATCGACTCAGCCCACCTCACTCCACCTTTCCACTTAGCCTCTGTTCAACACCCGCCAATATCCTTAGGGGAGTTACACTGCTGTTCATTGGCAAAATTGATCAAATGCCTTCATGCTTAAGTGTACATTTTTCTTATTGCACTTATTAGTCTCACAAGTCCATGTTCTGGAGGATGAATTTAGAGGATTGAATGCCATGTATTGTGATGCATGGCATGCAACTATAGAGATGTTTTGACTTCACACTGAGCTCCATGCTGTGACCTCTCCATTACCCTGTTTAACAGGCAGTAAGAATAGGTGATGGAACTATATATGCCATTCATATGCACCTGCGTCAGTCTCATCCCTGGCGAGGTGTCAAACTCTAGTCCTTGAGGACTACCATTCAGCAGTTTTTAGACGTCTCAGTTGAGCAACATACATGAATCAACTATGTCCTCAGTCAGCTTCTTCTTCTTCTTCTTCTTCTTCTTCTTCTTCTTCTTCTTCTTCTTCTTCTTCTTCTTCTTCTTCTTCTTCTTCTTCTTCTTCTTCTTCTTCTTCTTCTTCTTCTTCTTCTTTTCTTCTTCTTCTTCTTCTTCTTCTTCTTGTGTTTTGTGGTGGTTGGCAGACCAACTATGATTGTCCATTATCACCTCATAAAGTAATGTTCATCAGATTCCCACTCATGATGTAATTTTTTGGATTCAGGTAGCTCTTTAGGCCTGGAGTTGGGCATCTTCTAAGTACTTTATCTAAACCTCATCATGCAATGCACTAATGACATAATCACAGCCTCTGGTTACTAATTGTTTGCCAAATAGTTGGAATTTCATAGAAAGTGTATAATCTATAAATAAAATATGAGATAAAGTCAGACACTTTCAAAATATCTGATTTGTATCATTTGCTTAAACTCTTGATTTTTCTTTGGCTGCATTATTGGCCAAAATTATCCATACCATTACGTCATGAGTAGAACTCTGAAGAAGATTGCTTTATGTGGTGACTTTTTCACATTAAGACTTGTACTCACTATCTCTCTTTTAACTTTACCAACATCTTTCTTCAGAGTAAAAGTAAAATTTGACAGCTGTGATGCCTATAAAGTTTTTTTTTCACTGAATATTTAAATGGGTATTATATATATATATATATATATATATATATATATATATATATATATATATATATATATATATATATGAATGTTTTTTTTTCCCAAAACATTTGTCATATAGCAGTCAAGAAAGATTTGTACCGCTGATGCAAAGAGGAAACTAATGTGTTTTCTAGTCTGTAAAAGAGCACCATCAATGACTAATTTCTTCTTATGGTGTTTTTTCCACCTTTCGGATTACATTAGGCTTGATTGGCAAGCTTACCAACATGCATCATCAGCCACCTTATCTTTATTTTAGTTTGAGATGTTTTAGTCACTAAGCCGAAGGTACAGGTTGTGACTGTAAGCTGTCAAATATTCATATATTCACTTTATTATCATTTCTAATGCAGATTTTTCTGCCAGAGAAAAATGCTAAAATATGCTAAAATATTTAGGATAATTTGAAACAAACTGTGCAATGCAGTGACAATTTGGCACAAGGAGTTATCATGCAGTCAAAAGGTCAGTAGCTACCATTTCCTTTCTGGAAGATACATTGGCCTAAAATTAAATCCCACAATTACCTTGGATCTTCTGATCTGTGGTCAGACACAGAAACACGACTGAGTCGCGTGTGTGTATGTGGGAAGCATGAATAAGGTCAAAACGAACAGCATTGGTGCAAACCGTTCAATCTTTGTTTGCTATGTGCAAAGGGTTGTGTTGAGATTGAGAATCAGAAGCACTTTCCCTAATCCTGCTAAAGCGGCACACGTGGGAATGGTTCCTGCACAAAGCCGCAACACCCTGAGTCGCTCAAATCCATTTGTTCAAAACTGAGCAACAAGCAGAGAGAGGGAGACAATAAAGAAGTAATCTAATTCAGTAAACGTGACAGTATTAAATTTATGGCAGATTATATTATTGTATGGATTGTATCTATGAAGCGCCATGCTTCATCTCGCTCTCCAGTCACCCTGTTGCTTCGGGCCAGTTATCGCGACAGCGCTCTAAATTCAGTTCGAGATATTCTCCCTCAGCTCCGGAAATGGCTGCAAATGGCATCATTAAAGCACCATGGTTAAAATGTAAAAATTTGGTGGAGTGAACCGCTTCTTAAGACTTCCCTCTCTGAATTAGCAACAATAGGTTCCCCCTCATTCTTTCTTTAATAAGCTCTTTAAACCTGTTTTCTCCTTGGATAGAAGCAGGATTTCTGTAATGAGCTCGTGACTCATAGATTCGCTTGCCTTAATTTTTTAAAATTCCTCTCCTCCTTCCTTTTTTTCTGTCTCTTTTTCTTACTTTTTCTCTTGCGCTCGCTATCTCTCTAAATGGGACAAGGCAACTTTCTTTGCCATCTACAGGGGCGAGGAAGTAGATAAAGGCTATTAACTGGCAGACGGCTGCTGATCAGCCTCCCCGGTCTCTGATCTAATACCTCAAACATACCGTGAACCTCTTTTCAGCTGAGGCTCTTCTGCAGCCTTCAAGTACAATTCTCTCGTCTGCTTGGTGAACATTTGTGGCTCATCAAACAGTTGCTTGATAGAAACAGGCACGCAAATATGACCAGGCATGATCTTAATGCTGCCGTGGAGCAAAGAAAGCAGCACAAAAAATGAGAAAAAAAAAAAACAAGTGAGGAGTGAGCAGAAGTAAAACATGGTGCGAGCCCGCTGTGTCTGTTTGTGTTGCTCATGAGCGAACAAGCTGAGACACACACACACACACACACAGGAAAGACAGGGAGCACACAAGCATACTATATTTAGATGACAAAGTGCCACAAACCCAGACTAAAGGGGGAAAAGTAAACAAAGGAGAAAGCAGAGAGGAAAAAAAACAAGGCGGTCCAGAAGCATCCCCTGTTATGGTGCAATCCCCCATGTCCTAATTACACAGGCTTAGAGGAAACGGAGGATTAGCCACCAATTCACCACGCTTCTCGCCTCATCTTCTAATAAGTCCTCTTCTTGTTTCCTTGCCACCCTTTGTGCAACCCCGCGTGTCTCTCTTCAGTTACAGGTAGAAGGATACTGTTGTCCCGAGTCTGTCTTTCTTTCTTTCCCCATTCTTGCCAATATTTACTCTGCGGACAACAAAAACTAAATCCTTTGTAAAAGTAGGTTGTGTGGCAGATCTGTCTGTTCGCCGTCCTTGACGTCACGGGTTCAGCATTTCTGTACAATTCACAACCCTAGTCTCGTCTGTATTTCCCCTGTTTCTCTCTGTGAATGAACTTCTCAAGTTTGTTTATTCATTTTTTTTAATTAAACTGAAGCACTTTGTTTGCAGCAAAACAATTTTACTCTCAGTGCTGCTTCATTGTAGTCACTTTAAATGCTGAGACTCATATCCGCTGTGCAGCCCCATCAGGCGTTCATCTAATTGGTCCCAAATTCAATCTGCACCATACAATGACCCCAATCACACAGCGAGAGTTGCACAGATTCATCTTCAGCAGTGAGAAGAACAAGGAAGCCTGCACCAGATGCCGTGGACCCACACAGCTTAGATCTCAGTGTCACTACATCAACCAGGGAATACATGAAACGATGGAAACAAGTTCAACATGAGGCTTGGGACAAATTCATTACATCTAACCCCGTTTTTGAAAAACATTCTTAAAGTTTTATTACACAGAGATCTACTTGCTTTTATGGGTAAAATTCTGGTTACAGCTTACTGCGTGTTGATAAATATTAAATCCTTTAAAACATGGAATCATCTTGAAGTGCTCTGAAAAAATGATTCATAGTCCTAGAACGCTTTTACATTTGATCACATTACAACCGTCAACTGCAGTTTATTTTATTCAGTTTATTTTGTGGATATATGCATATCCTGTATATAAATATATATAGTGTATATATGCAGGAGATGTGCCTCCACATAATATAAAAATTATTTTTAATGGTTTACATTTTTGTCCTTAAGACTTTGGAAAACACCTCAAGCTCAATCCCCTTGGATGATGAGCATTTTGTGAACGTCGAGTTTCAAATCTGGCCACAGATGATCGATTAATTTAAGTCTGGTTATTGTGATCCTCTACCTATGATTATGATTTGATCAAAGTACTTACATTTTTTGTTCAAAATTTCTTTGTTCCCAAGCCTTAAAAATTCAATTTTCTTTGCTCATATGGCCAGAGCACCTTCTTCCAAATCTGTATGGCCAGCCATATTTTGGTATTTTTACAGATGTTTTGTACTCTGTTAGACGACTTTATCCCTGACATGTCAAGTGTTTTTTTTTGCTTTTCATGTTGCAGTTTGTTCACTGATGTTCTCTGACAAACTGCTAAGATTTTACCAGAAGCACACTCCTTAATAATTAGATACAGTAACTCCTGAAAGATACTGATTGTACTGAATTTTAATTGGGGGGGATCGGAGGAAAGTGGGCTGAACGTAACAGCATGCCACACATTCCTGATTTGTATTTATAAAGATGTTTAAATCGCATATCCTTTTTTTTTTCCTATTCACAATTATATACTCGTTCACAAATACTATACTTCTATTTGTGTTTGTTTACAACTTAAAGTTAATGAAATTACATTCACAAGGTATCTGTCTGTCTCTGTGTTTACATATATACATACTGTGTAGTGTTTAATACATTGATAGGATACCATGCGTTGCTCAACTAGGTTATTTATATTTTTCAGAGTTTTTTTAATTAGAATAAACAGCTTGATCACTGCAGGAATGATGTAAGGCTTGTTCTTCTCAGTCATCTATATCTAATAGCTTGCCCGTGGCGTCTCTCTTTCAAAAGCCGCAACATTAAAAGACTTTGAAGCAAAAGCAGGGGCGATCTATACCTAGAGGAAATGTGAATTATAGAAGGTCTAAAGTCACAGCGTTGGAGAAGAGGCTCAGGTATTTTGATAGGCTAAGGGAAGGTTCTTCCTTGACTGACCTTGCAATATTTATTGAGTGCCTCTGACTGCTGTCAGAAGTGAAGGCTCAAAGCTGCTCTATTCACAACAACAACAAAAAATGTGTGGTTTTCTTTGTATTTGTTTATTCTGGTAGGTGGCAGAAGATGAAAATACATCAGAGAAGAACAAGACTGCGAAGTTCACTAAAGTTGTTGTTGAAACAGCAGTTTGAATATTGTTACACAAAACATGGTTACTGTTAAACACTGGTTTGCCTTTACTCAGCATGTTTTGGCCTTGGATGGGCTTTCATGGCTGTTCATTACCGTTGAACTTGTTTGTGAGGATTGCCAGCAGATAAAGAAAAGCAAAAACAAAAACACACAAAACGTTGAGATCCCTTTTTCCCACAGATATCTCCAGGTTGACCTTTACTAACAGTTAAAGCTGGCAGACATCTTTCATTAATAATATAACACCAGTCAGCTCTTGGCGCAGCTGGGGAAATCTTAAGCATGTGGGAAAACATGCCAGGAAAAGCAGATCCTATTTGATTAGATTCACTAAAAATAAAACTGATACGCGCTCACATTGCAGATAAACTGACACTAGGGGGACACAGACAGGCTAACTGGTACACACATTCACATGCACAAGCTCTTATGTGGCCATGCAACATTTTTTTTAAGGACAACCTCACATATTTCAGGGCACTTTATTGCTGCTTTGTGCCAGTAGGAGAGTGCTGTTTGAGAACACAATTCTGGCAGCCCGGATGCCCCGTATTTCCACAGCAGACCCCCTTTTTTTCCTCCCAAACCCCCTGGCTCTGCTTGCTCATCATTGTTTAAGCTTTGTGTGTTTGTTTTTGTTTGAATATGAGCTTATGCTGCTCCTAGGTTTCGTTTTTTTTTTTATCCTCCTCTCCGCTGTGCATAAACACTTTCGCCTCAGTGTGTTCTTTGAGCAACTTAGCCAAGCATTAGCCAACTGAGAGGCCTGCGGTTTTGCGGCAGAATGCCTAAAGAGAGGACGTGTTTGATCCTTAGATAGGTGTTCTTGATTTAGTCTGTGCATTGCCAGCCAACGGTTTTTCCCCATGGCTGCTGCCGAGCACTTTCCGCTCTGCATCAGTATTCTCCTGCCTCTAGCTGTGATGCCATCTATTACACCAAAGATAATTATTCTTTTCATTCTGTTAAGCCGTTCACTCCACAAAACAATCTAGACACACTATATTAAATCACATTTATACAACCAGTAGTTTGAATTTTCTGACTAATAATTAGTATTTTTGCTACAGTCTTTATGAAAAAAAGGTAAAAATGTCAGATAAACATGAATATACATTAGCTCTAAAAAATGCACACACACTTGTAATAATACAATGTCTGGTTCTTGTGATGTAAAAAAAAAAACTTCTTCATTATCATTTCACAGCTCTTAATGTCATAGGTATTTCCTGTCAAGTTTAAGTGAAAACTGGAGGAAAAAAATACTTAAAATGAAAATCTTCATTAAATTGGATGGCACAATTTGCACAAGTTTTAACTAAACCTTTTCAGCAGTTTAAGCATTCAGTCTTCTTGAGTTTACACCTGCCGCAGGTTAGAGATGTTGTAATAGGAAGGTCTTGACATTGCTCAATTGCATATGTTAGCTAAAGTCATAGTTTGCTAAAGTTGGTAAAATGGTATCAAAAACCCACCATTGCTTTTTTTTTTATGGGCACAGTGAAGGCAGTGAGCAAAAAAAATTTTTTTTTTTTTTAAAAAACAAGAACATTGCAAAAACTTGTCAGTAATTCTCACAAATATACTAAAGAACCTCCTGAGCAGGAACTCCTGTGCTCTTCTTACATCTGGACTTTAAAGTAGAGATGAGAGAACAATTCTTTCTTTTTTTGTTTGTTTAAAAGGTTTGGGAAATATTTAAAATACTTTTGAAAATATGTTTTCATCCAAAGAAAACAAACTTACAATTTTGGACCTTTTGAAACAAGTTTATAGGACAAGAGTGTGCAGGTACAATTGTCTCCAAAGTATCATAAAATGACATTATGACCTGGTTTTGATGTTTTTCCGGTTTCAAGTAGATTTGTAGGCCATCACAAATGCTGGTCCCACAGCAAGCTCTGATGAGTACACAAGAACTGCAGTTTGATGCTCTTTGATATAATGCTGGCATAACAAACTAGCTAACTGTAGAGGAAAAGCGACATTCCCAGCACAGCTCTGTGAGTGTGTAAAACAATGGAAAGCAACAATCATACAACTTGATCCAATTTGTTGTTTGTAAATAAATCTGTGTAGACTAGGTTTCATTCAGTTTAATATCAGGGAAAATTTAAGAAGGTACTTAAATAATTCAAAATGAAAAAAATAAAAAAATAGAGCTTTATGCATGATCATAATATTGTCTGTTTAGGGGGGATTCTAGGTTATGTCGTTGATACCCACAGCTTAAGATGTTGTCCCTAAATAAAAAAATCTCAAGATGTTTGCTGAACATTAGACCCCGTCAGATTGGAGGCTCTTTCATCATCTCAGTTCAGGTATTTAGTTAACCTGATTGGCTGGGAGGGCCAGGGGTGTTGGGGAAGAGGAGGCGCATGGTTCAGCTGGGCTGGATAGCAGTAGGTGAGGAGATTAAAAACACAATAATGCACTCACCCACACACACACACACACACACACCACACGTGGCATTCATGCACACGCAAACACACACTGTGAGCTCCCTCAGGTGAACAGGTGCAGTCATGGTTTGTCACAGATGCCCCGCTCAATTCGTCAGCTGCCACTCCTCCTGTCCACCTCGGGTGGGTTAACACAACACAACCTCTACACAAAGATACACACACATACACACTCATTACCTTGGCTCATTCTCTAGTCCTGTAGTCCACTTCAGCAGATCATTTTGCTCTGTGTAGTGGCTCCGATGCGTGCATGACAGCGGAATGATTCACTGCCACTGTTATCGGTTTGCCGTCTTTTACCTCATTTTTAAACTTAAGGAACGCATTACCTCTCCATTGTTTTACCCAGTGTTCAGCTTAATGCTGATGGTTTGCTAGCATTAGCCTATGAGTGCAGCTCTCATCCCTTCCTCTTTGGGAAGCACAGCATGTGACAGAGGGACATTAATCACCGGCCTGGGTAATAAAGCGAGAAGGGATGGGCTTGTAGGGCCAGAGGGCAGGTGTCTCAGGGAAGAAAAGGGTGTTTAGGGAAATCACACCATGTTTTATGATGCACACTGATACACAAGGGGACTTTTGCATTCACAAGTTTCATTGTGCACAAATGCACATCACATCAAAACCCAGTCATTTGTAGCAAGCCTTATCTGAGCTAGCAAGATGTTAATATATAATTGCTGGTAGGGATGTCTCCACAATCACACAGAGTTTAATTAAACCTTTTTGTTGACACCAGAGGTGTAACATTTAATTCCAATCAGGGATCGAGGTCAAGTGTCTTCAGTAGAGTTACCAAGATAGAATAGTCGATAGTTCTTGACTCCCGATCAGGGGATTAATCAGAGTTTAGTGACACTTGCCTTAAAGCAAAGCACTTTTGGGGTTTCTGATTACACTTTGGAAAAGAGTTCTGTCCTTTCTGAGGAACTTTAAACCAAATTGTAGCCAGCTAAAGTCAGCACCTGTCACTTTAGTTTGAATAAAGAAAAAACAAGGGGAGACCCATGTATCAGACAGTTATATACAGGACACAAATGACCACAAAACCCCAATGAACCTTTTGAATATTTCCATTATTATTTTTTTCTGCTTGTCATTCCGCTCTCAGCAGTTACCTTTGTGCTTAAGTTCCCCTGGTTGTTACCAGCTTAGTGGATTTTCTTTTTCTTTATAGCTTAAAAGAACAGGGGTGGGGGGAGCTGTGACAAATGTAGTGAAACATCTCTCTGCTGTTACTCTTTATAGTCGGAGGCAGACAGGAAAAGATGCCATTATCTAGCTCTTTGCACATGCACCTTGTTGTTTTTATGTTTTGTTACCCAGACGGCAACTGTGCAATGGCCATAACACTTACTTGTTTGACATGTTAACAAAGAGTTCCTTTTTAACAGTAAGTCCACAGCATGGAAGGTAATGGAGCTCTTGTAATGTGACTGTTTTTATTAATCATCTGCAGGAAATTAAAATTAAAGAACCAGCCAAATAATTTGTCTGAGTAACCAGTGCCCTAAACCAGATTATTGGCAGAGAGCTGTATTAAGTTTGGACAAATGATGGCATGTTTTAGGGTATCTGTCAGAGTAATTTATCTTGTACCACTGAAGTGCATTTGAAGTGCATGTGTAAGTGCAGAGGAACTAAAGAGGAAGAAACAGCACATGCCCCCACTAGCCAAATCATCATAAGCAAATGTGTCCTTGGTGGAGGCCTTTGCTGCCCATCCTAGAGAGCTGGTTGAGCCAGAGTGAACAAAACAGAGAGAGAGGGAAGAAGAAAAAGAGAGAGAGGGAGATGAATGTCACCCCTGTTCTCATATGTCATATTGTTAGCCATAGATATGAGGAGAGTGCCTCAAGGTTGTACGTGCAGCAGAGACATGAATAATCTATCAGAGGTTTTCTCCAACTAAATAGAGAGAAATATGTCTGCATGGATTATTTATGCTTTAATATGCTGAATGGACAATCACCTCGGAGAGCATGAAGACATCGCAGGGGCAAAGTTAATTGTTTGTGTGTTTGTGAGTGGGTGGGTGAAAGGCAGCAGTTGTCAACAGATATGCATTGTTAGATGCAGGCTCAGTTTTTTTGTTTTTGCTTTTTTTTAACCCTGCTGATGGATTGCAGTGATTGTGTGCTCTGGTTATATAAAAATATTCAAGTTTGTATTTTTATGTGCAGTCTTGTGACTAAATCACCGATGTCTGCGCTTTGATATCTTGCTTACATTTTCTTACTCCAATCTTGAATCGCTTCCTTAAAACCTCAGACGTGCATCACTCTCAGTCGGCTTGCGTAGATGCATTTGCTCGTCATCGACACCATTTAAATGTAGCCTATTTTGTATTGGTCTAGTCTCACTTTTCCAGCTCACCTTATTTTCTCTGCAGATGACTGCCTTGACACGGGAAATGTCAGGCTCTCCCTGGCAGCGCTTTTTGGCTTCTTCAAACATTTGTGAAGTGTTAAGCTCATCTCCACAGCTTAGGAAGGGCAGTCTCTCGGGAATCTGTGCTGCTGACCCGCAACACGGCAAAGACGGCCAAGCCAAGTGCACTCAAGCACATCCACTCTGCTTGCTCATTCGCATCAACGAAAGATTGTATTAGTCCCAGGTTTGTGGTCTTTAAAGCAGCACTTTCGCCGCGCTGTAGAGCCTTGCGCATTGCATAATGGAGCTGATGGGGTAGCTTTCCAGTTCCTAACAGCAATTCTGTCCTTCAGGAGTCAGTTGAGAATAGTAGCTCAAACGCTGCACGGTTCAAAGTAGCCTTGTTGTTACTCCGATAAAAGGTAACCTTTTGTTTTTACATTTGCGAGAACAAATTGTAGCCTTGTGTTGATAAGTTCTTCAGAATTTAAAACCTCTGATTTTTGCTATAAAAAATACATCAAAAATGATGGAGCGCATTTGTCAAATTCTGGTGTACAAGGATAAAAATGTATCCTCAGTTTTATTTAAGAAAAGTAAAGTAGGTGGAAATTAACTGGTGTAACTTGGATGATAAACACAGGAAGAAAGAGGCAGGCACCTGTGTTTGACACAAGGTTGACACCATCTTAACCAGGGCAATATTCACACTGCAATCATCTTGAATGCTGTGTTTTTATAGGGCGCAGCAGCAACAATTAATGCAAGTCAGCTTCTTTCATTGACCATTATGACCAGAGTTTATTATCATTTTGAGCATTTTACTGTGTTATTGAAATTGTGCTCTAAGTGCCAAGTTTAACATTTAGTTAAAATCTGTTTTTTGATTGCTTTTTTTCTGGATTTTTAAGCAAATTTTGTAATTTGGTATATGGCCTGTACTTTATTAAGTCCAGAGGATCCTGCACAGCCTGTCATTCACCCCTGCACGTTCTGATGGTGATGAGCTACTCCGTTGTAGCCACAGCCATCCTGTCGTCATCAGATCCTCTGACCGCAAGAAAGGCAGGTTAAGTGCCTTGAAAACACAGACACAGAAAGATGGTGAAAGGACGAACTCCTACCACTGCTGTCACCTTTGTCCCAAATTTTCTGTAAAAATATGAGTAACAATTTTCTTACTTGTAAGTATGGAACATAATAAAATACTCAAGCTAACTTCTTGCCAGTAAATGTTTAGCTTGAAGAGACACTATGGATTTTGTTGCTTTTTACTTCGACAAACAACTTCCATGTAACTAGAGTTTTGCTGGCGGACTGACCTGCTGATCTGCCCAATCGCCTGATTGGAAATCTGCTGCCATAGTTTCCAAACAGCTATGAGACCTGGAGAAGCAAAAAGGACAGAAACGCACCATCTGCAGTGCAGTTGCACAAATGACAGCCTGTTGCAAAATTCAAACATTTGCTCCACTCTTGGTGGACTTGGAGCAGATTGACAAGTCGCGGCCTTCGATGTAACTTCCATGCGGTAATGTGGAAGTTATTTAGGAGAGATAATAGAGACAAGCTTAATAGTCTCCTGTGAAAATGTACATATTTTGTATCTGCTAATACTGTATAACACGTACAGAAATATTCTTGACTTGTTTGAAAAAGTTAAAATCAACTAACACCGACTGCTAGCTGTCTCGCCACTATGAAGATGTTTTTCTAACATGTTTACAATGACATCACATCTGTCTACTAGATTGATTGATAACATTACACAAACTCACGATGACATCCATTAAGACCCCTCTTAATATCTTTCCAATTTGTCACTTTATAGTGGTTTAGGAGTCTGTATGTCAATTTTTTTGTTAGATATAAGACATAAGCTTCAGTAATTTCATTTCACATTGTTTTGTATGACTCGTGTATCTGTATCCAACATACAACAAAAACCTTTTGTGCCACACAATGTTTCCTCCTCTCTTCCATCAGGAGCAAAAAAAAAACTTTTTTTTTTTTATTTTTTAGCCAAGTTTTGGATCCACTTTACACAGGCACAAACACTTCCATAATCAGCCAAAGTGTGCTTCCTTCTGAATAGAGATGAAAGAGAGAAACACACACTTCTATGCACACATATGCACACGAGAGGCACCAACAAGGCACGCACAAATAAACAGGCAGAAACACACAGGGAAGAAGCACAAGCCATTTGGCACAGGTTCACTATCTAGGGATGGCTTCAAAGCCCACTGACATGAATTTATGATAACGCCACTGTGCCTATGCCAAACCTGAACCGTTGTTGTTTTTCTCTCACTCCCTTCCCATCTTTTCTGTATGCTCTGCCATCCCCTTGATCAGAGCTTTGGAAAATGCAAGCAGGTGTCCCCCAGTTCCCTTGGAAAGCCATGTGCCTTTATGTGTGCTTTAGTGCACATGTGCCTGTGTTTATATGTGTGCACTAAGAATGGGACATCCTTTGCTGGCTTTCCTCTTTTTTTGGGATTTCTTTGGCATTTTTGTTCTATTTCTCTACCTTTAAATCTTTCTCAAGTTTACTTTGGTTTTTAATGCCAGTAGGATTTAAGTGCCCCCTCGTTGTGCGTTTTAATTCCGTTTTATATAGATGTTTGACATTAATGTTGCTTTCTTCTCCATCCATCCCCTCCCTTTGTTTTTGTCTGCAGATGAGGATTGTTTAAATTGCACAGAGGAGTGCAGAGTACTGGGTCATTCTGACCGCTGCTGGATGCCTCAGTTCCCTGCAGGCGGGAACCAGGCGGAAGGTGTTGACTACCGCAACAATATGTTTGTGCCGGCTGGGATGGAGGCAGTTGCCGAGACAGAAACCTATGAGACCGTCAACCCCAACGGCAAGAAAACATTCTGTACTTTCGGCAAGGAGAGACGCGACCACACCATCCTTGTCGCCAATGTCAAGCCCTACCTAAAAGCAAAACGTGCCCTCAGCCCCCTGCTGCAAGAGGTACCCTCAGCCTCCAGCAGTCCAACCAAGGGTTGCTCCACGATGCCTCCCTGCTCCGCTGTAAAAGGCCCAGCAGATGGGGCTGAGGGCAAACCTCCCCCAGCCAGCTGCTCCATCCACTACGGGCCACCCGATGGTCAATACCTGTCACCTACTAAACAAACAAGAGACCAAGGGGTGTACCCATCGTTGCCTCCCTCAGACCCAGTGGCCAAGGTGCTTGCAGAGGCCCGCTCCAGGATCAGTCAGGAGGCTGCAGGTGAAATGGAGTGTGTCCTGGAGCAGGCGGAACCAGATTCAAGCCGCGATGGGATGGACGCTGACCAGGTGGTGAGAGACATCGATAAACTGTTGCAGGACTGCAGAGAAAGTGAGGCCACTGGCACACTGAGAAAGTGACTCAAACGACTGCAGCATAGGAATTGTGAAGATAAAAAGTCGGGGTTTGTTGCTATTCTAACGACTCTCATGCCAAAACTGTCACCAAAACAAATCGAAAAGGTTAAACCTCTCTGGTCCCCAGAGCGTTTTTCACTGTATTTGTTGTAGAAAAAGTACAGACACTGGACTTTTATTACGTCAGTCACATGGCGACCAACAAAATAAGGAACTGACATCTGACTTTTTCTGAATTTCTAAACTTTTTTGGATTCTTAAGAAAATTGCTGGGGTTTAAGCCTCTGGCACCTCGCAAGCTCCTATCTAAGTGCCCACCAGCTCATCCGTGTGTTGTTCATGGTCTATCGTGAAATCCTACATATCTTTTTAAGTGTGCGTAGGTGGATTTATGTTTTGCGTGTTGGACATTGAAACTGAATGACAAAAGGACTACTTATGGTCAGACCTGACAATCGATGTGGAAAAAGAGAAACAAAAGCCGATCTGTTCGGACAGTGAAAGACAGGAACACTTTACCTGTTTCTTTTGTTTGTTTGTTTATTTTTTTTATTAAGTGATAAAAAGTGTAGCGTGTGATGAACCAGATCTGTACCTGAAGAGATTTCCTTTTAGAGGGGGGGTTGCTATGGACCAGTCGGATCTGTTTCAGTCGGATTTATTAACAGTGTAACCATGTCTCACCCGTCATTTTGTAACTACATGTGTAAGCTGTGTCTGTCTCACACCTCTATTTAAATGTTCATGTTGCTCAGCAATGTAGTCGCACGCACCAACGTCACCACATGTGCACTACCACTCTGCATACACACACGGCAGTACATTGAAACGCGCTGATGCTGCACCACACGC
Source organism: Poecilia picta (assembly GCA_033032245.1). Classification (NCBI taxonomy): domain Eukaryota; kingdom Metazoa; phylum Chordata; class Actinopteri; order Cyprinodontiformes; family Poeciliidae; genus Poecilia; species Poecilia picta. The sequence continues at coordinate 13,722,148 of CM065355.1, read as the reverse complement.
GGAAACACGCAAACAAATGAATGCTCACACACGACTGCCCATCTGTGGATTTGTCTTATACATGTACACCATCAGCTTTTAGTCCCCTGTGTACAGTGAATTATCATGTGTGTGACTATGCCTTAAGGCAATCAAGTTGTATAAAAAGGGACATTTCTTTCCTCAGCTGTGAAAAGATAATATCTATATGGTTATATAGATGGCTGTATGTATGAATCCATGTATAGTGTCCGAATATCAGCAAAATATTTATACATTTTATAAGGAGAGGAAAAAAAAAGGAATTTGAAGTGAATAGTGTCCTGGAGTTGAGGTCAGGTGCGAAGCATTTCAGGAAAGAACTGCAAAGGACACTGCCATTGTTTCAAAGACAAATATCCAAAAATATGACAAAACAAGAAAATGTCCCTTCACATTATCACTATACATAATATCATTATATGTGTATATGTATCCAATTTAGATGTGTTTACATCAGAAAAACTGACATATTTTTTATTGATTTTACTGCAATTTCTGTGCATTTGAGCCAAATTGTTATGTGTACAAAAGCTATATTGTGTATTTTATTAAATTAATATATTGTTGTGTTGCAATATACATGGGCTTATATTGTATTTGGCAAAAGTTGCCTTAGTAGCTGTCGAACTCTGTGAGTTTGCTTTAGTTTGGGTTTCTGTTGGTGTTTCCTTTTTTTCCATCTCTATTCTGCATCTTTGCAGGCAGACTGGCCTCAGTGCTTTTGAGATGTCGCCTCTTTTTACCCTGAGATCCAGCTGGATCAAATACAATAACTGTTAGAAGCTTAATGAGCCAGCTGATCTGGAAGACGATTCAACCCAACAACAAAAAAAAAGCAACAACAAGGAGACAGTTTAACTATTTTTACTGAGCAAATTTTTATAAGGCAGCTATTTTCTTTAACAATAACAAGTCTGCATATTTTCTGTTTATTCTGTTTCTACTTTCTTTTAAAAAAAAGAGAGAGAAAAGAAACCCGCCATATGGAAAGTGGAGTGGTTTCCTTGGTGATCATGAAACTGCCTTACTGTCTCTGCAGAGAGCTTGTTGTATCTGTGGAGCTTTGTGACTGCTTCTTAAGCCCTGGTCCACCAAAATGTGCATTTCCTATAAAGGACCAAAACAGGTTCTTTTTCAACAGTCTGCGTTGTCTATGTATGTACTTCTTCTTCAATACATGTTGGAAATCTCATACTTTGCAGAGAGACTTGACATCTGAAATTCTATCTGAAGTTACTTTGGAAAATCTTCGCTGTTTGGGTACGTGGTTTGTATAACCAGGTGTCTTTGCATTCAGGATTTCTTAAAATAAAAAAAAGAAAAACATTTATTTTTGAGAATTTTGGCACGTTTCGGCCAGTCTGAAATACTAATGCAGGGTGTTTTTTCAAAAAAAAACAATAAAAAAACAAATCCCTTACAGTAAGGTAGACAGAACAGTAGGCTACTTGTGTTCTGGAAAATGTGACCACAATCATAAAATGTATATAACCTGCAGCCATGAGAGGAAACAGTGACTTATTGTGACACCTAGATATGTTGGAAGTAGAATTTCAGCTGTTGTCATACAGGCAAATCACGCCCATGTTTTGTTGGATTTCCTTTGTTTGGGCATTATATCATTCTTCTGTTCTGCATCATTTTGACTTTTTTGCATTTTGCTATTCATTCACTGACATCTCTCCCTTTTTGACTGTTTGTTTTCTCTCCTTAGAGGGGCAAAGCAACTGCTGCCTTTTCTCCTCTCTTTCATCTGAAACGTATTTGGTTTAGGTTTACCCTTGCTCTTTTTTTTTGCAGGAGAAAAGCAGAATGCTGATTTTTAGACAGAGCTTAGAGGCTTTGACAGAGGAGCACAAATATTTACTCTTCTCTTTCTTTCTCAGAGGAGACTTTTTTCTTCTGTTTTAATTTAAATATCTGGATAAATCAAGCAAGCCTCAGATTCACATGATACAGGCAGCACACAGAGTTCACTTTTCCTGCTCGCACTGGAACATTAATCCAGCCAGGAATGCCATCACATGCACTTGAAAACACCAATGCATTTAAGTGACATAATGCTTAAATGCACTGGTGCATTTGTTCATTTCATTTTCATAAGCACTGAAGATGAAATAAATACTTAAAGAGAGGGGAAAAAACATTACAAAGTTGATTTTGAGTCTTCCTTATGCACCCTAGTGATTTTTTTGCGTTGAGCAACTTTGTCTGCCTCTTAGCTAGAGCCAGCAATCTCTCTTTGTGTTGCGTGCTTGTTTGCTTGATTTCTGTACATATTGTGTCCATTTCCCTTCTTTCTCCACCTCAAACTCCATTTTGATGTCCTTCCTTTCTTTTCCTTATTTATGTATGTAGAGGACATCCCAGGTTTCATTGTTTTCACTGTCGCTGTAATAAGGTACTGTCCCCTCTGATGGTGTTCCCTCGCCCTGGCCACTGTCTGCACATCTAAAAGCCGAAGGTGAAGAAATATGCAGGGTCCAGTTGTGGAAAGGAATTCTCTAAAGCCATGGCCCCCTTTTCTCAGGCTATTTGCTGTTTAATAGAGCAGAGGCTGCTGTTCAGGGCCAACGCATAGTTTGGCCTCAGAAGTTTAGAGATTGAGCGTTATGTGAGGTCTCTCATTATTGTCTAATTACACACTGGCATCTTGCACTGTTGGCAGTGCATTACTCAAGCCTAGAGTGTGATATTTTTTGCCCACTTGAGACTTGTTGGCTTTACCAAGCGATTAGGGAAGGGCCTTGTTGAATGTGGCTAACCACCTCTGGTCTATTACTCACACTGATGCAAGTGCACACAGACTCAGACAGTCACTGCTTCACAAACACAGACACATATCAGAAAATATGCCTTTTCGGTTTGTTAAATTAAGCACCCGATGATGTCGGTGTTGTTCCCTCACCCACAGGGCCTGCACTGATAGCATAGGGCTCCACTTTTCCATGAGCAGCTGGTGAAAAGACTAGAGACATTTTTATTTGTATGGATTATTTCTGCTATTGTCTAAAGGCTGTGTTCATTGTGATCTATCTGAAGTTAAAAAAAAGAAAAACAGTTAAAAGCGCAAATAAAAAGGAAATAACCAAAATGTTTTTTTTCCCTCTTGTCCTTGTTTGACTTGGTTAAGAAATGATTAGTCACGACTCTCTTTTCCCAGGTGAAGACCTCGCACACCCGATACTTCTTTGCTCTCAATAATCTTTACATGGAAAGTTCTTTAATGTCAACTTGAATTGCAAATTGCATTGTTTTGGCCGGCTTACTTTAAAATGGAGTTGCAATTCTTTTTTTTTTTTTTTAATTGAAACTGCTAACATATGTTCACAGTTGTATGTTTACAAAATAAGAAAACATAAAAATACAACTAATCAGTAATGAGAATATACAAAAAAATGTGTAAATACTTTGTGTTGCATTCAAATATAAAAAGTTAAATGTTTAATTGGATTTATACAAATACACTGAATTGAATGAAATTAAACATATGCCAGGACCACAAACACATACATATTTCTCTCTTCACATCTTTTAGTGACAGCCTACAGGCGTCACATTTGCTCAGTTAAAATGATGCTTATGTAACACATCATTTATGCCTGTTAAAGACAATGGATGCTGAACAAAGGAGCATATTCAAAGTGTGCCCTTCTTTGAAATGTTTAGCTTCCCAAGAGGAAAAGTTTATTTTTGTTGCTTTTGAATGGGTTTTTAATCACCTGTGCTATCCAAAACAAAATAAAACAGCGAAGATGACAACAGGCTATAGTTCTGCATTTGCAATAGGAAACCATCATCCATCAACTTGGTTTGATTACACAAGCTTATGGCTGTTGCCCTGTTATTCTGCTGTTAGAAGAGTATAGTTTGTAACTTTTTAGCTTGTAGTCTTGTAAACATTTACAATATCCTGACATTTCCAAGAACCTAGTGGTTCTCTAAAGGCATAGTCATTGATTTTTAAAAATTACGTTCTGTTAAAGGGTTCTGAACTGTAATATCTTACCTCTTGACATCTTAATTTAACAAAAGTCACTCTACCTTGCACTCTATCTTAGGCCTTCTCCACGCATAAACCTGATAAACCGACAAGATCCATATGTAACCTCTGTTTAATAGCACTAAAAAAACACTATAAACAAAACCTCCGACCAAAATGAAGCTTTGCAAATTGTCCTTTTTTGCATGTATGTGGACAATGGAAACCAGAGGTCTAGAAGTAAATCCATGACGGGCAACAACTAATGCAGCGCCGACATCTCACATGTGACCTTTGTTATTGTTTGGCCTTGCAGTGAAGGAAAGGTGACTTCTTTCACTGAGGTGTACTTGTTCATAAACCCTTCTTGTGTGTTTTTTTTTAATAAGCCCTATTGCACCAATATGTTGAGTTGCAAAGGAGAAAGTGCACTTGGAGGTCAACTGTCTTACAACAGGTATCTTTTCCAATCTACACACAATCCTGTTCAATCTAAGTGTGTGCTTTAACATGATTCCCGGGTCACATTGTGTTTTATTGACTTTATTTTGTAACACTGTATTTAAAAGTAGTTTTACCTTTCTCTGTCCACACAAATGTTTAATTCCTAGAGGGAAGACGTAGTTATTTTGAAGGATTGAGATTTTGAAGGATTGAGATTGGTTAGTATAGCTCTTAGCTTTGCCCCACACTGCATGGGTTTGGCATGTTTACAACAATTCTCCATAGTGTAATTCAGTTGGTTTGTGCGTTTGAACACTTTTCTTAAACTGATCAACTGTGGACGAAATTATTTCATAGAAACGAGTATCTCCACAACATCATTTTAAAAAGACCCAGCTACATTTGAACAAGGTCTTAAAGCAACTCCACTCACAAAAACGCTCATTTATTTTGTGAGTACTATTTCGTGAATCTGAGAGCTATTTTCCCATTTGTATTCTGCAATTACTCAAATGCCAATGTCCACAGAAAACAGAGGTGGGACTCACTGCATTGGCAACAACCACATACTGAGAATGCCATTGCAACTCCTCAACGTAAAAGTAAAGTAGATATTGGTTTTCTTTCTAGTAACTGAAATTTTATAATCAACTAATTTGCATAATAGGTCGCCTGCATGTGATTCTAATATAAACTGCAGGAGAACATAATGAGAGAGACAAAAAATAAAATAGGTACAGCACTAAAACCCTATTTTGTTAATGTCAAAATTCTAGCCCTCCTCATTTTCTGGTCCTGAGACCTGGAAGTGATCCAAAATAGAAAGTATGTTTTTTATTCATCTTATTGTTTGTTTTTATTTATTTATGTTTTTTTTATACTGTAGTTTACTTTTCTAAAGTCTGGTTTGGTTTGTAACCTTTCTTTCCCGTTGGAAACCTAAAATCATGTTCAGCAAAACACAAATATTTTTAACCACAATATTTGTAGGATCTTTATACAATCCTCATAAATTAAACCAAAAACTGGTAATGGAAATCTAGTTTCTATCTCTGACTTGCTAGGGGCTTAACCAGTGTCTTTGCAGTGTGAACGTGAGGAGTCTCTAATTTCAGCTGTGAAAACTTTGGGAAGGTGATGAGATTCGTGGTAGTACCTGGTGGTTGTTGAGAAAAGTAAAAATAATAATAATTAAAAATATATATTTTTATTTTAAGATCTCCAATAAAGTCAGAAAGGACCGCTACAATTGTTGCTAGAGTGGCCTGAAGTAATTAAATGGATCAAGGTGGCAACATTAGGCAGAACACACAAAGTGCTGCTAACCAGAATAACTACAACACATAAAAATGGGGCAGTATAAAACCAATAAAATTACTCAAAGAAACAAAACTTTGCTCACATAAAGCTCTATGACAAACTGAATTTAGAAGTGTATTTGAAGGTGGCTAAATCCCTCTTTGATTGTGCTCCCTCTCAACCTGGGCATACGCTTTGAGCTGGAATGTTCAATTACTAATATTTATTAAAAAGTGGTTCTAAAAAACTGAAATTAACTGCAGCAGCTAAGTTAATTGTTTATGCCTATAAAATTCAATGCCAAAAGAATTCATTCAGCTACATCAAGGCAAATTATTCATGGAATAATTTATTATTTGAAGAAGACTCAATCAAATTAATTTTTATTTTGACCAGAGAGGGAATGTTTCACCCCTTGCTGGATTAACAGTCCATTCATATGCGTCAAGCGTTTTTTTCCCTCCTCTTTTTTTTTTCCTGTTTGTATCTAACTAGTCGCCTCAAGGCAGATATTAATTAAAAAGATAGCCGAGGCACTCCTACATAAAAACACCACTTCTAGCACTGCAGCAGGTTCATGCTTGACTGGCTTGTTCTGGCCGGTAGTCAGAGTTTTCAAAAAACCCACAGCATACCTTGGAGCAAATAACAGGCTTTCTTTTACGTGTTCTTAACCTTCAACCAAAAACTTTACAGATCACACCACTCATTAAGGAAACCGCATGAAGGTGTGAAATATTAATGACATGGTGTAGAGGATGGTTCGTAGCAGCTAGGAAAGCATAGTGAGGTAGATAAATGCAACCCAAAGATGAGAAGATGTGCATTTCAGCCCCACATGTCCACAGCGCACTCAGAGTCATGAAACTGAAACTTCAACCACAATGACAACGTTGCATACAGACGGTCATGTTTATTCATGAAACACTAAACTCGGCATACAGTTTTAGGGAATGATGTACTAAATGAATCTACTGCCCCGTTTAGTTGTTTAATCTCCGGCAAGCTCAGGTTGAGATTTCAGCTTAACAGTAGATGGGAAAACATATTTCTGCATTTTAATCAAGGTCCTTGATCCAAATAGCAGTGCTGATGGGATTTAATCAAGCACTGTTCTGTATTGAGCTGACTAAAAGGGCAGCTGGGGAGAAGATCATTTCAACATTAAGGGGAGAAAGTATTCATCATACTTTATTGTAAAAGGACATGAATTGTCCGTTCATTTGTGACAGTGTTCAGGAAGGTATAGAAAATTAGAATATGTGACGCGGCTCAATGAGAGGAAGACTATGTCTGTGTGAGAAAAAAAGCCCAACAGAAAATGTGAAAGAAAGCCTCTCATAGAATTGAATAGCTGGCAAATAAAATGCAGGACCTTCAAAGGACAGACTGGAGTTAAATCCAGACAAGAACACTTTGGGCCATGTAAGAAAATTCTTAGCTTTGATCAAAATTAAACTCATTGTGGCCTATTGATCCATTATTTGGGATAATAAACCAGAGTATAGTCTTAACCATTTAAACAAAGCAACTGTATGGATCATAGGGTGAGAAGGGGGGGGGGGCATCTTGACAGGCCATTAGTCCATAGCAAGGCAATATGGAGAGACGCATCACAATCAACCATACTTGTACACAGTCAAACCTAATGACAGTATTTTTTTGTGACTGCGGAAGGAAGTCAGGGTACCTGAAGAGAACTTACTCATTCACAGAGACATTCACACATATACTAACTTTCTGTAGCAAGACATGTCTTTGCCACATGTCTTCACCCTCTTTCCTGTCAAACTACTTTCAAATAAAGGCCACTAGAGCCAACAAAATCTTTTCTTTTTTTTAAAAAAGTAACTTTCTAGACTGAAATGAAATTTTCATGAACTAAAAATGAAGTATTGAAAGAAAAAAGGAGAAAACAAATACTGAACCTCTAACATGTTTTCACTACAAATACCCTTCTAAAGAGGTTACTGACAATTTACTGAATTGCATGTACGACTTTGTAGAACAATCTTTGTTGGTAATTGCAATAATTGAAAAATCTTCTTTCTATTCTTCAGCAGTGACATGCAGACAGGACAGACAGTTGTCATGACAATTAAAATAGGTTATAACAAGGATAAAACAAAATCAATTTGTCCACTTTACTGTTCAATAAATTTGTTTGCATGTGATTTCAAAAATGTTATGGCCAAAATTACTGAATTTATTCATTGCCAGTTTAAATACATGGGACCAGTGCAGGATGAGGCAGTGATGAGCTTCACCTCTGGTGGTGAAGTGTCACACAGTGAATCAAGCAGGCAGTTGGCACATGCCCATTGCTGTCTCTCTGTCTCAATAGACATGTTTGATTACACATGTCCTACACATGTTGACGTTCCGCAGCCTGCATAGCAAATTTAGTAAATGTGACATAATTAGTCTATGTGATCAGCCATAAATGTGCAGTGAAAATGTGACCGGCCTCCACAAAACCAGGACCAAATCTCCCCAGGAGTGTTTTGAGTTATTTACAGCTTCTGAAAGTGTGGATTCTAAGCTTTCGAATGATGTCAAGCAGAAAAAAACCCCAAAGAATATATGACCATAATGTTGGAAAACGTCAAAGATTATTGAGAAAACAGGCCTCAAAGCTTGAGAAGAATTGTCCCCATAACTGCTGAGCTACCTGCAATTGTCTGTTCATTTACATCACTTTGCAATAATTTAACCCACCTTTTTCCAATAAAGATGTGAGCTTCTACCACGAACCTTTATCATGGAGTTGTCTGTGAACCTTGGTCAGTAGTAAAATGAAACCATGCCTAAATACAACATGTTCAACAATGTTTTGTTAAATCAAAGAAAGCCCGACGTAGATAATAATTTTATTTTAGGTGTTACCTCTGCTACTCTATGCAGTGCACACTACTGCGGATGCAAAACCCTCCTGGTCACTATCGTGTGTAACTGACATCTGGTTTGAAATTCATAACAAAAGCCCCATAGGAATTATACTGTAATAAATGTTGAAGCATATTTTCCTTGCTCTATCTATTCTGCAAAACATCTAAAACATGGTATAAAGTAATTTTTACCTCCAAGCTCCAAGCTCCACCATCAAGCCCAGGATAAAAGTAATCAGCAAACATTCAAACTTTTCAGATCTCACTCTCTGAAGAGAGAGAAAGGAAGTGGTGGCTCCAAAACGGCTGAGTATCCACTTTAAGATCAGAGTTCAGACAACTTCCTTAAAGTTTTCTCTTTGTCCCCTGCTATAACTATAGGGGTCCTTCTGCTTGTGCTTATTCTCTGCTGCTCTCATGTTGTTGTCTTTGAATTTGCTCTGATTGCTGTAGGAGGGAGGAGGTTTAACTCTGCTGCCCTAACTATCAGTGTCCCTCCTCACTCCCTCACAGTGGGAAAGAGTGTGTCCCCATTTCCTCTTCTTCCTGGTGCAGGATTTTTAAAAATCTGTTAACAGTTGCCAAAACCACCCACATCCCTCCACACCTAGTTTTATTTTAACAGAAATAATAAGTATAAAATATGTTTAAAATTGATGTATTAAAGTTTATTCTTAGAATAAACATAATTTAAAAAAGGATACTTTATTGATGAACATTGAGAAAATTTCAGTGCTAGAACAATTTAATTCTGCTTTAATGAAGTATGCAGATAGTTTCATGCAACTGGAATATGTTTTAATTGTTTTATTGTAAAAATCTTAATTTAAAAAAATGTTTGTTGCAAAAGTCAAAAATATTTCTCTCTTCATAATTGCATATTTTGACTTTTAAAAAAATCCACTCATCACTTTTGAAGTCACATCTCATTTGTGTGAAAACATGATTTTCTTCCTGCCAATGTGTTCAGATGCTTTAAGATGAACCTGAAAGAAAAACAAAACAAAACAGGAGTGCAGCAGGTAACTATAGCAACAGTATTTAAGACTCTTGCCTTCATCAAACAAGAGGCAAAATTGCCTTTCTTTGTTCTTTTATGAAATAAAAGTATGTTGTCAGCTATTTGGAGCAAACATCAATTAATATAGAATACATGTCAAATCAAATATTGAGTATGTTTGCTTCTCTAGCATTTTCACCTGAGGTATTGCTCAACTAAAAATTAACGCTGGTGGAGAAACTTGCAAAAAGTTTAATGTTTCATGATATATACAATCTAAGCAGAAAACGGACAGAATTTTGTTTACGTTCCCCAGACTGCCTACTGCAGGTCCTCATTCACTTTTAAAGCCCTTTTCACCATTGAGTTAAGTATTCGAGTGTTTTTCACCTGAAGCAAAATTGAAAGCAACCAAATAATGGCTCCAGACAGCTTCTGTGAAGGGACCAGTTCACATGAGTGGAGGGAAAATGCTAGATGAAAAGGTCAATAAGCAGCACAGGAAACTTAATATGAAGTAGACATATGAATTCTATCACATGGATTAGTGCCGCTGGCAAAGTGCAGGACTGACTGACACTGCTGAATCAATTCATAAATATCCAATGTCTTCTGAGTGAGACACTTGAGTACTAAGGGGACCTTCCACTAAATGCCACTAGGACTTTTAGAACTATTCCATTCAACTATTTTGTCCCTTGTATTTGGTCTTTTTTTGTTTTTTTTTTTGCTTGTGATGACTTATGCATGTGAGCTGTCAGCATTCTTATATTTCAGTAAGATGTATGTCTTTATTGGTTATGTTTTCAACATTTTTTTGGCCATTAAAAAGGTACGTTCAAATGTTCTTGTCTTTCTTCACACGAAACAGGAAATTATCAAGGAACTGAATCTGTCTCTGTAAGAATGTTTTTTGTTTTTTTTTATCTGTGGAAATAACAAACAATCAATACAAGTGATTTAGAAGTTAGCTTTTGTTGATATATCATCAGAGACCAATGGGGAACGGATGTATTGGATGAAAAAAAAAGACAGATACCTAACTGACTGGACTATAACACCAGGATGTGCTTTGAACCAAATGGGACGGGGGGGACAGCAAGGTCAATATTACAGTAACAGAATATGACTTTGGGGACAAAGTTCTTATGACCAAACCTATTGTGCTTTGGCAGCACAGCACCTTTGATCCATTTCTCCAATATCAATTAGCCATACAATCGTTAAATGAGCTTTTAGTTGCAATGTCATTTTGAGAGCTTTCTTTGGGAAATATCTTGTGCTATACATACACACTGAAGTGAAGGAGGGGCACATACAGACGGGTACCCCCACGCTCACCAATTACTTTTGCTGCATGATAAATCATGGTGATAGGAAAAATAAATTAGTGGAACAAATTATTACATTTATCGTAATAGCTTTTGCTCTTTATCTACCATATTTGCTTACTTTGTTATAATAAGAACACAAATGACATTTCCAAGCAATTATGTGATTTAGTGCTGCCGACCTGGCTGTCTGTCTGGTTCATCAAGCAGTGCTGCCACCTTCAACAACCTCACTGCTCACTGTGGTAAAGTCAGACATATCACACTGTCCACACAAACCCACGATTTTCAATAAATGTGGATTTATAGATTTTGTTTATATAGATTTAAAATTACAAAGGGGAGAAGAAATAGGATTTTCTGACTTGTAATGACAACAACACCAAGAAGTTTATATTCTTTTTGACTTGTACTAAAATTATTCTCACAGCTTTATTCTGATCAAAGATTTTGATCAGTTTTTTTTTAGTCTGATCAATATGTGACTTCTGACTGAAAGAAATATTGATGCCTTAGAGTTTACCAGTCAGTGTCCCAATTTGAACCTGATAGAGAATCTAGGGAGGTAACGATTGGGGTGATCATCAAAACTGATCAGCTATTGCAATTGTAATTTTATTGTATTTATATTTTTGTTGATTATTGTGAAGGATCTAAGTAATTTTGCAAGTTTTTATAACAATGTATTTTTGTCAAAAATTGATACTACCATTGTTTAATCTCTTGAGTGACAGTTACCTCATTCCCTGTCAGAAACACTTCTTGGTTAAATAAAACAAGAATTTCAGATTCTAGTCTGCCAAGGGTATGAATATATTTTTTTCCTAATTGTAAACCTTTGCATTTTCGCTTTTGATTCATGGTAGACATGGTTTGGCAAAATGACAAACTCTCCTACCCTTCTTCTTCTGCACTGAGACTGATCTGACCAGTCATAACCTAGGAAACATTTATCTTCTGCTACTGCCTCCATTTATCCATTCTGGAAAACCTTTTGTCTTTAGCATGATATAGTATGTGTAATGATGGGAACTGGAAACCAACAGTGAGTTCAAAGCTCCATCCCCCTGCCTGCCTTGCTTTGATTTTAAAGTTCCTGGATCTCCCGTATGAACACAGCAACAGATATCATGCAGGGACATCGGCCTCACTTTGAACTCAAAACCATGGTTCACAAAAGCGATTAAAGCCTGTGACAGCTTGCCTGCATATGATTAGACAATCCTTCTGAGCTTTAAACCTCCACCCCCCAAGTATTCCCCAAACTTATCAAATGAAACACGAGAGTTAAAATGAACTCCGTATCAATGACAAGTGAGAAACGGAACCATCAAATATGAATTGGCAAGAGAAAAGCAAACAGTGAGTTGCTAAACAGACAGAGTAACATACAGGGGTCTTCTCTCAGCTAATGGCTACTGCAAATGAAATGGGCCTTGAGGGATTTAAAGGGCTGCAGCTGACAGTTAAAGCAGTCTCAGGCAGATCTACAACAAAGTGAGAATGTGATGCCTCCACATGGAAACAACCCAGGACGGATAAGAGGGTGTAAATAACAGACAGTCCCTAGAGATGTGGGCCACATACCATCAAGATTCACTTGTTTGAGGGTTTGATTTGTCTAAATGTTATCTGACATTTGTATAACCACTTACCTGTTAAATTACCTTCAAGACTTTAACACTCACAATGTGAGCAGCTTCCATCTTCCTTTTTTTTATTTGCAATGCCACAGCACCAACACTTCAGTGTATTATCCGATATCAAGATATAGGGGCACACTAGGCATTATTCACTGCAAGCATTTTGTCCATATTTGTGCTGTAATATATCTTTTTATTGTAAGCAGACCACATTCTGAAGTACTGCCTCAAGATAAGCATTTGAAGTCACAGTTAAATCATAGCAGCCTGAGGTTATTCAGGAAATAGAAAAAAAATAATAATAAACTGCCATACATTTCCATTTAAGTCACTTTCTGTTCTTATCTGGTCAAACATCTCTGCCATCATATCTCCTTTACCTTAATGGAAAACATTAGAAATGCCCTTCTGCTGTTTCACCCTTTAGATAAACTGCTGTTTTTCTCCCTCCCTTTGTCTTCCACCAGACCACCCGGGTATTGGCGTGTGACGTGAGTGAGTAACTGTGCGTGTGTCGCGCATCTGAGCTCGTATTACAGCTTAGATCACAGCCCAGTGAACATCCGAACACCCTGCTTTCAAGTATCCGTTGAGTGGCTGTCTCACATCCGCTGTGTTGCACAATGTACCTGTCACTGGCTTACAATGACGTGTCACAGTGTACATAGAAGGGTGTGTTCTCGGACACATTATTCCAGTTAAATTACCTATTTTGTCCTAAAATTCATGCTGTGACAGGGAGATGCATCAATTATCTGACCAATCAACTGCTTAACAGATTATGCTATTGATACGACCATTGATTTCATTATACACAAGCTCTCTATGACCAAGGTTTCAATCTCGCTTTAGCCACTGAGAAACATCAATATTTCATTGACAAAGGACAGGCCATTGGAAAAATGAGAAACCAAAAACAATGGGAGCATAGGAAATGAGCAGAGTGACATTGTTATTCTGTGCCTGTGTTTCTGATACACCAAGTATCCAATGAACTCTACCAAAGTGAGCAATTCCATAAACTCTCAACTACCAGTATCAGGGTTTGTAGCACTTTTGAGGCATCAAACAACAGGCTTTTTCTGCTCTCAGTGCCTCCAAATCTGAAATTAGAAACACACTTAATCTCTTACAGCGGTAGTGTCTCTCTCACAGGTTTCTCATGACACAGAGATGATGCAGCACTGAGAATATCTCTCAGACAGATGAGGAATGGATTTTACTTTATTTTTTTTTATCAGGACACACAGACTTCAGTTAGCATACAGTTAGCATCTCACCTGATGCACTTTGTTTAGATTAGCTCAGTCTTATGAACATCAGCTAATATTAAACTAAACTTGTCAAGTTAGACTTTTAATATAGATGTAAGATGTGTATTAAAACTATACTTTTATTCCAAATATACAAATCAATGTTATTTTCAGCAGAAGACACCACTAAAATGTTTTTACAAGATAACAGCAGCTTCCATATATTTTGTCATCACAGTAATGAATCTTAAACTGTAGCTCTGTTAACAGGTAAGCAAACAGTAAAGTCTTATCCAGTATGCATTTTCTGTTATAAAACATGTAATTTTAACATCTAGTTGTTAACTAGCAAGTCAAGATCTGCTGTGTGCGACATTAGTGTGTGTTTAGAATGTTTAATGTGAAATTAACATGTATAAACTTTAATATATTCCGATGGCTTAATGTTCTTCTAAAATGACCAAAAACATAAAAGAAAAATTGTTATAGATAGAATTAATTCTTCCTGCTTTGGTCACATCTTAAATAATTTAGGCAGATTTAATACTCTGCATTTGGTGAAAACATTTTGTTCTTTTCATAGCTTTACATGTTGAATCACAGCACAGTGTTGTTTTTACTCAAGGTTAGAACCCTGTTGCCATACCCCTGGTGTATAACATAGCTCTGAAAAAAACAGGAATGATGTATATTGCAACAATACCATCTACCCAAATGTCATAAAATATAAATGGAAAACAGTGCATGTTTTTGCAGTCATCAGATTCCATATGCATCACCTCCCGAGTCATTTTGACATGCAAAACTGATATAAAGGGCCAGATGGTTCAGCTCTGACGTACATGAACCGTTAAATTTCAAAGGTTGAGATGGTGCCACGGGTGGCAAAGCTGCATCTGGCACGGTATTGAGGCGCCTGTGTGGTATGTAGACCACATCCATTCCTGATGGCATCATTCAGCACCAGAGGGGCACTGATGCCCAATGACAACTGAAAGGCTAAACTGCAAAAACTATCTGATGCCCTCAAAATGTCAGAAGACGAAAGGATTATCCTTTTAAATAAGCAAAGCACAGCAAGATATTTTTTTTGAAACTGCCTTTGCTTCATTTTATGGAAATGATAATAGTGTTGTGGTATTGTGCATACAAATCTATCAGAATGAGACACACGGTGAGTGAAATTATTTACTCTGTCTGCAAAGTCATGGTGGGCTTAAATTTTTTAGAAGTAAACGTTCACTGCTTTCGGCAGAACAGAATTTTACAGACCTCTACTGTAATGGGTTGGCAGCATAAATCTCACTGGCAGAGACCTCCAAGCTTGGCACATATAACCCAAACTATTTACATGGCCAGATTTAAAAGGGGAGGAATTATGTTTATTTTTGATGCAGGTGAACGGATGTTGGTGTACCCGTTATTGTGCACCTGCATGCCAACGAATCGTTTGCTCGGCACATTAAACAGACTACAAGAACTCTCCCTTGGGAGCAGACTGCTCAGCAGACAATTGCTTGTTGTCACACGGAGGTTATGTAGGCCAGGATATGTAGGATGGTGAGTACAAAGGAGAGCACTCAGCACCACCCTCTAAAAACTGTTCATAAATACTGCAGAGTGACGCTTTGTCTTTCTGCAGCACTGAACCCAACCTCACTTACAAGACAGCTGTGCTTTGGCGATGTGCTTTCCAGCCAAACACAAAGGATACAAGCTGACAGCACCCATACATTCTGATGTATTGTTGTTAATGTTTAAATGCTTTTACCGCTGTGCCAATACAAAGCGCAGTAATGTACTTCCTCACAAGGATGAGAGGTAGAAATGGAAAAATAAGGTGCATGGAACTTTTGGAGTTAGAAAGTGACTAATCAGACTTCACAGCTCAACAAATCTGACGTTTTCATGTGTGGAGCTTTCAGCCTTTTAACAAGCGTTATTTATCTAGTTTGCACAGCTGACAGCATAAAGCTGTGGGTATACATTAAGACTGTTAGGAGAAAGTTGTGATGTTGTGCTAAGCTGTTTAAGGTCACGGCAGATTTAAATACAGAGGAGGAATTGCACACCAGACACTGAATAAAAAAAAGATAAACCTCTCAGAAGTGGATGATTTTTTTTTTTTTTTTTTAGAAGAGATATAATTTGAAATTAAAAAAATTCGGATCTTGACAACCAAACATTGGGGAGGTTTCAAAATGAAGCCTGACACTTGTTTACTTCATAAATTCAAACCTGTCCGGCTTACAACCCGATGTACCTACTTACTTGGATGAAAAGCACCTCGTAAAAAATGCGCATTTGCATAAAACCTTTGATTTAGCACAGATGAATGCACGGGAGAAAGCAACAGCCGCTTGTTTGAGATTAGAAGAGTTTATTTGTCACATTAGTCAGAATTACGTATGTTGGTGTCAGCTGTGTGCAACTGGAGCGGTGCAGGAGGCATTAAGAGAGGAGAGGTGAAAAGAGAAGCACAGTAAGGGAGGAAGTGCCGGGTAGATACAAAGAAGCAGAAAGAAAGAAAGGGAAGAAAGAGATGCATTCATTCGACACCTCATTGCCTCATAAGGTGCTCTTTCACCTCCCTCTGCTGATAATAACTATCTTTGCACACTGTGAGCCATGGGAGAGAGGGAAAGCTCCCTTTGCTCCTGCTTCCTACCTCCTAGGAGGGCTTGATGTTGCAGATGTACCCTAGCAGCTCAGTTGGACTGAACTCTTCTCCTCTCAGTGTGGTGGCTGAAAGGATGTCTGCTGTGACAGCTGGTGGTCTGTTGTGATGAAGGAGGATATAGAGTTAGATAAACTACCTGCTGATGTTGGCTTTAGAAGGCGCTGTTGATACAGGCACCCATGCAAAAGGCCTGAACTCGACTGAGAGAGGCAAGAAGATTAAAGAGGATGAGATGTGTGACAGGATCATGTCGACCATATGTTGTCTTGCTTTCTGGTGCAAACTCTGAGTTTCCCCTTGGATTAAACATCTGACCATTTACTGTGCCACAATTATAGAGGTCATTTCAAACCCGCCACGAAAACAAATTGGAGAGGTAGGGCACATAATCAACAAGTCTGCTTCACAAATCCTAATTCTTGTTTTCGCTCTGCTGTTTTGTCCAAGAACAGATGCAGGGACAGATGAAAAACATGACATTGAAAAGGGTCAAGCCATTTCGGCCCTTCAGCAAAATTGGAAATAACTTTTTTTAACTAGTACAGCTAGCAACCAATGTGGTGATTACTGAAAATTATTTGTGCATTTGCTGTGTCCTTTCTTTTATGTAAAAAGAAGAAGAAAATTCTCCTGACGTTAACCTGGACTAAACCAGCCTTTTGTGCCAAAGAACTCCAATTTTCCCAACCTGGCACTCACTGCTGTGTCAGTCATTATTTTTCATTTCCTGCAGACAGACCTTTTTCCAGGAACCTTGTTATGTTCACCTGCTCTTTCCATCAGTGTCAACTGGTTATCCAAGGTCTGTCTAAATAATGATAAAAGTTTCAAGAGAATTTTTCATGTCCACTTGTTCTGACCAT
Organism: Poecilia picta; assembly: GCA_033032245.1. NCBI lineage: Eukaryota > Metazoa > Chordata > Actinopteri > Cyprinodontiformes > Poeciliidae > Poecilia > Poecilia picta. Next base: position 13,704,744 of record CM065355.1, on the reverse strand, counting down.
GGTTTTGGTTGTGTTTGTGTAGACAGTTGGCTCTTAAATCTGAAGTCCAGCCACCCATTGATCATATTCCGCTTATCTGAAAGAGTAAAAGCTGTAGGAGGAGAAACTCACACATTTCTCTTCACAGCAAGACGTTTCAACTCATCCAGGGGTATTCTAAGTTCTTCACTGTCCACAAGGGAAACATAGTCCTTCCAGTTTGTTCTGAGTCTCTCATGGGTCGCCTCTTTGAGCAGTGGTGTCTATTGTCACATGTTTCAAGGACCAGTAACCAGTATTGACCAGTATTCAACAGAGCTGAACCTAAGGAGTGCTTAATTAAAAGGCCTTTACAGACCTTGATCAGATGCTGAGAAGGTAAACCATGTATTTGAATCAGATGTGTTGTAGCAAGGACAAATCTCAAACATGCTGGAGACTTGAGGATTAGAGTTTAACGTACCTCATTTACATGGGCATGCCCAGAAAGGAGAACCACACTGCGACATCCTAGTCATATGACCAGCTTATTCTACATTGGGTTTTTCATTCAGTTGCTCAGGGTAATCACAGCCACTAACCTTCTCAGTGATTAATGTCTAATGACCTTATGTGAGAGTTAGAACAGAAGAAATCCTTTTTATTGCTCAGCTCATTCTTTACTTTTGATAGAGAGAAACAACTCCTTCATTACCACAAACATGGCAGAAATCAATTTGTCTATCTCACACCCCACCCTACCATCACTTGACCTTACCCCTTCAGTGCACCCTAAGGGTAAAGACGCCAACAGAACAAATTTATCTTCAAAATGCAAAACCATACCCGAAGCTTTAAAAAGAATCACCCTCCTTTATAAGACAACACCTGGAGATCATGCCGATGAAGACCACAGAAAGGATCGGTGACATGGGATAGTCCCTCATTGACTGCATGGACTGCACTAGGAACAAGCCCAACTTTGTCCCAATAATGCAAGCACAGCTCTTACTATGAGTACGGTTGAGAATAAATAATTCAGTGTTTTTCTTCTATCTCTTTTAGCTAGATTCAAGCTAAAGGAAATAACATGTTAGGAAGTGAAAATGAGAACTAGGGTTAGAGGAAATGACACACTAGGGTGTAGCTTAGATAGAGGCTAACAATCACAAACCTTTCTTGGGGCCCTTTTTGTCCTGCATGTGAAATGGACCAGTTATATTATGGTATTAACAAATGGAATTCATGAATTGAACTCACTGGCTCTTCTTCAACCTCATACATCAAGAACTTAGCATGGAGAACAGCTAATTCTCCACAGTACTGGATAGCCCTAAAAACCAACCCAAGTGCCTTAGACTCTGCTAGCTATCCCAAGCACCCACAAACTACCTCAAAGGGTAAAACTCTTCTTCTATTCCATTTGTAAAGTACAGAAAAGCAAACAAGAGTACACTGACAAGGTGATGAATTGCACTATTGATAAGTCAACCTCCTTCAATTTTGCTGCATTTTCATTATTTTCTGTCTGTTCTTTTCTCAACCTGAAACACTTTTTCTAACATTCTTCTTGTCTCTCAACCCTACCTGTTCTTTTCTGTCTCCTCCTCAAACAATTTTCAAACTGTAAGTTCCAATGCTTCATGAATTGCAATGGTTTTCTGAAATTAGAGTCACATGTTGTCTCTTATCCAAATATAGGTATCTGGCAGGCCTCACATTTAGTTGTCAGTCAAAACTGCAAGCCGCCAGTCATTCCCATATCATAGGTGTTGATGAGAAAAAGACTGTAACCTCTATTCTTGTTCGCATACGCCGCAGAATCTCAGGAGCCCCATCAATTCCGCCTCCATCAGCCTGACAGAGCCGTAATAACACAAATCGCTGGGACTTTCCAAATGCAAAAGGAAGGGAAATCAGGAGTCGGCTCACATCCCCTGCCATTCATACTATAATACAAAACAAGAATGAAGAGAGGCGATGTGAATAACAAAATGTGCTTTTACAGTTAGTGTTCACTTTCAATAACAGGCAAAGAGTTATTTGATTGTTGTTGATTTTTTAAGATTTTCTATTACTGACCTGAACAAAAACCCCCAACTTGTTTGAAAATGCTAGAGTTTAACACCTGCCCAGGAATTATCATTCTTACTTCGGTTCTGCCATTATGTTTTTCAGGATCTGCCTAGCTCTTCTCAACTGCACTTTGAAAGCAACATCTTAAGGAAAGACTTGAATTTATGAAGACTAGATTTGTGCAGTACTGCAATATCTGACAGATATGCAATCAGAATACTGATGCATTAACTATAAATATGGGAAGTGTAAATGAATATCTAAAAACTTGAAAGATCTTTCATAAAATGATTCATTTTGTTCAGTGGCTGCTTTTTGAATATTAGATTTGGTTGCCTGTTGGTAAGGTCAACGCTTCTAAAAAAACAAATCTTCACAAGGAGCATTGTTTTAAATTTGTTTAATTGTTTTTTTTTTTGTCTACCTCATTTTTATTGCAGCATTTTGTCAGGCACATTTTTTTTTTGCTTTAACTTAGTAACATTTCCTTTGTACATGCCAGCAACAGTTTGCATTGGCTTCCTCATCACGCTAGAATGTGTGTTTAGGCATGTGCTTGACAAATCCACCCCGAGGGCTGTCTTTCAGTTAGTTATTATTATTAGTGATTATCATAAGCTGCCTGTCAGTTCAAAGGAAGCAGAAAGAAGCTGATGATGTTCTGGAAGAACTGAACACAGATACCTCTGTTAATATTAACTGTGCATGTGTGAAGTATTAGGTATTAAAAAAAATTCCCAGCCTCATTGAAAATAAAATCACAGTTCTTCTGTGATTTTAATTGCAATGGAAAAAATAATTGGAAAATAAATGATTTTATTTACAATATATATATATATATATATATATATATATATATATATATATATATATATATATATATATACAGTATATATATATATATATATATATATACACAGTCCAGTCACATTAATGTGACCATCTGTCAAAAGCCAGAATAACCACCTTTCGCAGAGCGAACTGCTACGAGACGTGCAGGAAGAGAGTCACTTAGGTCCCTGAAGGTCTTCTCTGGGATGTTGAGCCATGCCGACTCTAATGCCGTGGCCAGCTGCGCTAGATTACGCGGTTGAGGATCCATGGCGCGAACAACTCGATCGAGATGGTCCCACAGATGCTCGATTGGGTTTAAGTCAGGTGAGTTTGCTGGCCAGGGGAGGACGGTAAACTCATCCTGGTGCTCTTCGAACCACGCACGTACACTGGCAGCTGTATGGCACCTCGCATTGTCCTGCTGGAAGATGCCATCATCCTGAGGAAAAACAATGCGCATGTAGGGGTGGACATGGTCCGCAAGGACAGATGCGTACTTGTATTGATCCATCGTGCCTTCCACAATAATCAGTGAACCCAGAGAATGCCAGGAAAACATTCCCCAGACCATAATGCTCCCGCCTCCAGCTTGGACCGTTCCTGCAATGGTTGCAGGGTGGTTCCTTTCAGAGGTTTCACGCCTTATACGCCAACGTCCATCTGTCCGACGGAGCATAAAACCCGATTCATCTGAAAACGCTACCTGTCGCCACTCAGTGGACGTCCAGCTGCTGTACTGGCGTGCAAATTCTAGCCTTCGTCGTCGATGAACACCAGTCAGCATAGGTGCATGAACCAGGCGTCTGCTTCGGAGGCCCAGACGCAGCAATGTTCGCTGAATAGTGGTTTGGGAGACACTTGTGGTAGCCCCTTGGTTCATTTTAGTGGTCAGTTGCTCAACGGTAGCCCGTCTATCTGCCCGAACGCATCTCCGCAACCGTCGTTCACCTCTGTCATCTATGGCCCGTGGTGCACCACATTTGCCACGTCGTTGATTTTGGACAGTCCCATTTTGCCATGCACGGTACACTTTTACCACGGCGGCACGCGAACAGTTCACAAACTCAGCCGTTTCGGAAATGCTTCCACCCTTGGCCCAAAAGCCAATGATCATGCCCTTTTGGACGTCGGATAAATCGCTTCGTTTCTGCATTACGCCAACGATTGAAATGTTTTCCGAAGCCCACACACACCCTTTATATACGCTCAACTGCACTGTGCTGCCACCTGCCTTCTGTGATTGGTTATTTAACTCTGAAGTGGAAAGTACGTGGTGGTCACATTAATGTGACTGGACTGTGTATATATATAATATATATATATATATATATATATATATATATATATATATATATATATATATATATATATATATATATATATATATATATATATATATATATACGTATATATATTGCAGCAGGCCAACATCTTTTGTGTCACTGATCAAATGCAAATTACATTCAAACAACATGCAATGTTTTTTAATACAGTTCTTGTATTTAAAATATTACTGACTGTAGAGGAAATATGCAGTCACAATATTTTATCAGCTCAGATCAAACGTTTTTTGCCTTTTGAATTTTTATCTTTTTTCTTTCTCTACTTTGTTGAATGGTTATTATGCTGTCTTTTTAACTTCATCTTTAGGTTTACATTTTTCAGGGTTTTATTACTTTTTACAAATTAATTGCCATTCAGACACTACTGTCTGAATAAAATTGGTTTGGTATTCTCCAGGTGGTTCCTTTGGATTTTTTTCTCCCTCAACTTTATGATATAAGTCCTTTCTTTAAGTAACTAGTGCCCTGTTTCAAGACTTATTTAATAGACAGGAAGACCTAATAAATTAGAATATCATTAATTGCATGTTTACTAGATTCAGAAGGTATCCCATGTCTTTCTGTTTCACAATTAACATTTTTTGAAACCACGTGGGTAAGCAAACATACAGATTTTGTGATCTGTTTCCCTTTTTAAAAATAAATAATTAAATCATCATCCATTTTCTGTTACAGGAAAGCAATAATGGCAAGAGCACAGGGAAATTGTGTTCTTGACAGCTTTCAATTAATTTCTATTCTAAATTAGTGAACTGAAACAAAAAATTAAACGTTTTAAACACTCAAAAGACTAGAAAATGTAGTGCGCGAATGTATTCTACCGCTTTGCTATGATGCCCCGAATTATGATCCTATGGAGAGACATTTACCCTTAAAAATACAGTTGTTTGTTGCAGTAATTCCAGTTGTGTGCAGTCTCAGTCACATAATACTAGCTTCTTGAGAAAAATTGAAAGGTACCATAGTGTGTGCTGTTGGAAAAAAATCTGCCCAGTTTGGATCTTAGATGTGGCCTTTATGTGTGGGCTTTGATTCCTGCTCCCCATGATTTTAATAATGTATATGGGAAATAAAAGGGAATCTATGAATAATCTCCAAAATAGTCACAAAATCAGAACCAAGAATCTCTAATTAATAAACAGATAAAATATATAAGTAAAATTTTAAGAGCTTAGTGCAATTAAGAAACAAACCTTTTTCTTTTTTGGATCTACTTTGGCTTCTAATTTATTATTAATGCATTTTGACACATATGAGACACATTGTCTCTGTATGGTGGAAAGTATCTACGATAGGTTGTCCTCCTTTTTCTTACATTAATTTCTTAAAAGATGACCAACTTGTGCCACAATATCTGACAGCTATTTACTGAATAAAAGTAAGAAACATGATTAATACTGGCATTGTAAAGAAAATGTCACAATTTCTTTTTCATTTATTTAATGTAAAGATGCAATAAGTTATGTTTCAAACAAAACACAAAGAGAAACAATAGTTAGGGGCAAAATTTTGACTATAATTTTTGCATCATGTAAACTAAATCTATTCTACCTTTAATTTATATAATTTGCTCATGTTTCAATCTTGAGGATTTTTAGAATAAAATTTAGTGGCTGCGTGACAGCAATGCGCTTCCGTAATTTAGGATTCTGCTCATGTTATTAATGGTTTTAACCACAGTGCAAAGCAGCATCCGTATCCGTGTAGACAAAACATGAAGGGAAACCTGACAAATTCATGTTAGCCACTGTAATAGCCTAACATAACACCGCCACTTCCTGGACATAGAATTATCACGTTATAACCACATACGTATCTCATTTTAACGAGATACGTATGTGGTTATAACGAGATACGCATCTCGTTAAGATATCTATATCTTACGGAAGCGCATTGCTGTCACGCAGGAAAAAAAAATCGAGCGCTATCTCGTTTTAACGCGATACGTATCTCGTTTTATACGACATACGTATCTCGTTATAACAAGATAGCGCTCGATTTTTTTTCCCTGCGTGACAGCAATGCGCTTCCGTAAGATATAGATATTATTCATGATGTATAAAAATATTGTCATTTAATTAGCTCTACATCCTTAAAAAAGTGAAAAATATGGTGTTTTATGAGATAATTTATCTTTTACGGTGCCAGTAATGCCGAAATAAATAAAGACGTTGTGGTATTCTGATTTAGTAATGTGATTATGTTAGTTGTGTTACCAGCGCCAGGCCACTAGAGGCAGCAGTAAACCCCGAAAAGATGCGACTAAGGAGCAGATTTAGAAGTACACCGAAAGTTACAGAATTTATTACAAACTGTGAGCTGTCCTTAAGTAAATAAAATATTGAAGTTCAAATACATGGAGAGAGTGAAACTCCTTCCTAAAGGTGAAGATATATCACAGATTTCAAAAGAAAATAAAAACGGGAGGGCGCAGATATTACAGGAAATAGCGCCCCCTTCACTTCCGGAGTGCAATGGTCCCATTTCCATATAAGGTATGAGACTGGAGACTGACAGTGGTCCATCCCCGCCCCTTTCTGTTTGCTGCAGCGAGGACCTTCTCGTTTATTTGGGTGTAAAGTAACAAAACAGCTAATTCTGAAAGGAACTCAAAATAGGCAGAACTGAGCAGGTGAGATCATTATAATCATTAGTTTATAACAGAGTGTACAGAGCATCATAGTGTGCCACAAATATATGAAAGAAGCAATTACCAAACATCTCTTTTGGAGCAGACATCCATATGTGCAAATGGATTTTTTGTTATTTTTTACACAATTTAAGTGTAACAGACTGATTGCTTTTTAAAGCAGCACTTAAGAGACTAACTGATTGAGTTAGTTCCTGTCAAATAACCACAACCAGAGTTGTTTCACTTTAGTTATAGATGTTATTTAAAATTGTTTTAGAAACATATCATTTTTAAAGTGTCACAGTCCAATCAGATTTGCAGAAGGTATTTTATTCTGTTGGCCAAGCAGGTAAACAGCTGATGGGAATCCAGGCCAATTTTATCAAGTCACTTCTTTGGAAACACAATTTCCCCCTGGCTTTAGATGGGTTGTTGATGTTGACAGTGTGCTTTTGCCAAACTCTTGAGCAGCTGTAAGCAGTTTCCACGTAATGGGCTTTTGGCTATGGATATGTAAAGCAGCATATGGTGCAGGTACATTTTCAAATGAATTCCTTTCATATCTACATATTAAAAGTACCGCAAGACAAAGCCAAATTGCTATGAACTGTCAAAACGTAAAATCTCAGATTAAATTGTCTGTATGGTCTATTTTATTTGTACTCTACTGACTCACTCTTCTTTTTTTATTTCCCAGCAGTATGAATTCACTAAACCAACAAATTAAAAAAATAAATAATTGGGATACCTTTGCTTCTGAAAGCAATTGAAGATAAAATAAAATACATTTTCCACCTTGATTATAATTTCAAACTAATGAGGATCAGGTTGTTACACGTTTTCTAACTACAAAGGTACTATAACTTTATAACTATATTAAGATGACTAAAAACTGCATATTTATGTTGAGGTGAAGTATAATATTTACATGTCATTCATCCGTTGACTCAGAGCATACCTGTATTTATGGTGCTGATTGTCTGGTGTCTGGTGAATACATTGTTCAATCATGCACTTCGCTGTGCATTGATTGAAGCATGGACATATCTAATTTTAAAATATGTAAATAACATAGGAGGAATATGGAATAAAAGAATGTACTCAAGTGAAAGAACGGTCCTCTCAACAATCCATACATGTAAACTTATTTGAGTCCAGGTCAAAGCAGCAACAGCTTAAGAGTTGATCCCCAGATCCCTGTTGTCAACTACCTCAACAACCTCCATCAGCTGGAACTCAGATTCAGATTCCTTCCCAAGTAAGCTGTGAGGTGTGAAATGTCCATCTTTACTGAGTCCAAAGTTTTTCCTGGGGCTCATTTTGATTCCATGCCTGAAACTCCTTCCTTGGAAGGTTTTCAGAAGATTTCCTTTCCAACCTTCTTTTCCAAATGGCCAGACCACCTTAACTGTACTCCCCTGTATAATATGGAGAAGCAATGGCTCTACTTTGAGCTCCTTTTACATTTCTGGACTGATCTTCCTGTCACTACCTTTGAGTCCAGCCATCCTGCAGTTTCAGCTACTTGTTTATATATCAAATTTGCTGTCTTATTCTTTCTATCATTACTTACTACTTATGACTCTCGGTGAGGATTTGGACATAGATCATAGGTATATTGGAGCTTGTCATTAAACTGGCGCAATGTCTACATCATTACCAATGCTGTCTCAAAATGTGTATTGATTTCTTGCTCTGCTTTAAAAGCTGGCAAAAAATGCAGCTCTTGTGGGAATGTAGCCAAGTAACCTGACCTAAACAGACAGCAGTTAGTTATCCTTCAATTCATTCATCCTCATTACAGGAAAATGCTTTTTTATTTTCCAGCATGGTTTTTATTCTGAGACTAAGAAGTTGAGAGGAAAGCTTTATCAAAGTTCAAAACCTGCTAGCAGTGGGAAAACAGCTTGATGTTACACACCTACAGTTGGGTTTAAAATTAAAGTAGCATGATTGTGAAGGGAAGTACATTGAGAACACTCAAAATGTAAATATATTACGTTTGTTACTGCTTTACAGAACTGATAATGCCAAAAAAAAATAGTAAAGAAAAATGAGTTTCCCTTAGTGTACTGTCATGATTAATTACCAAGCAGAGAGCTGTGATTTTCACTTGAAAAGCGCTGCATACATTCTATCAAGAATAACACTAGTGTCTATTCAGTCTGATCTGTTTTAACTAGGCAGAGTCACTAACTTCTGATACTTAGGTTATCACAAATTTTCTCACTGGGAGAATGGGAACCAACATTTCTGGCGGCTCAGCAATGGGATGCTAACAAAGATCTTCAAAACATAGAATTTCCCCTCTTCGTTTATTTTTTTATCGAAGTATAATATCCTGTTGAAAGTCTGAATCAATCCACCTTATTCAGATTTTCAGAGAGAACTGCACCATAATACCCATGAACTGAACTTCACACTATTATTTTGAGCATGCCTCTTTGAATTAATGATTTTAAACATAACTGCATGTTATACTAAGTGGATTTGGTAAAAATAATACAAATCTCAAGATGGGTATAGTTTGACCAGTTGCTCCATATATTGTACTAGTTTATACTATTGGTGAAAATAGTACTTGCAGAGTCATCAGATGTTCACCAAACTTGCAACTTTTTTATTAATCAAACACCAAAACCATCTGAAAATATCAAACCACTATTCCAAGATTTATGTGTAAATGAATTAATTGGGTGGAGAATACGAGCCGAGGTTGTTTCACCGCCAAGATATAAACAAATAAAACTAAAGAAAAGAGAATTTCAATTATTTTAAAATGAACAGTGCTTGTAAAACAAGATAATGTGTTTGAAGCCCTGCAGAATTTTTTTTAATAACATTCCCCTGTCTCCGTTTAGTTCAGAGATTATCTGAGCATTGTATATGTGCAGGTATTCAATTGTACCTTTTGTGCCTTTTTACTTTCTACAATCAATACAAAGAGCAGAGCAATATACAAGCCATTGATCAGTGCGAAGCAAAAAAAACAACAGAAAACAACTCAGTCTTTTTTTTACACACACAAAAACATTTAATTTAAAAATAGCTGCTTCAGAGTAGCAAAGTGGAAAATATAATGTTTGCCATACCCATTTGAGAAAATGGAGCAGTAAATCCTTACTTGAAAAATGGAAGATAAGAAAGCCCTGGTAGGGCTTAACATCATTCTTCACCAGCCTTTTGGGTCATCAGCCCAGATCACCTTAGCAAGAACTTCCCCAGTTATCTAACAGCAGTGTACCCGTCTTGCCAAGCAATGGCCAATTTCCATGGACACAAGTGATATCATTAGTTTGGTTTAAATTATAGTAAGTGTGAAATATTTAATAATCCTTCCATCTGTTGTTTGAAAAACAGTTTAAGTGTTTCAGCCCTTAATGGGCTTCCCCCTACATTAACCATCCTCCCTCTGCCAACAGGCTGCATCCAGCATACAGTAGAGAACTTTCAAATCAACAAGCCATCTGCAAATAGACAGAAGGGAGGGATGTGGTGGAACAGCAGTAATTCTCCATTCCAGATGTGACCCTGCACCAGGCCTGGCAGGATGGAGGCACTGATTCGGAGTAGGGAAGGGGGGGGGAAAGGTTATAGAGATAGTAGGGTAGCTGGCCTTGTACTGAATGGAGAAGAGCAGGCTTATTATGTGCGCATGACTGTCAAAAAGAGGGCATGGAAGCAAACAACGTCTGGCTGTGGGAGTGATGTGGCAACACAATGAGGGCTCAGAGGCAGCCAGTCGCTAGTTGGAAAAACAAACTTCCAAAGCTGAGGTGGGAAGGCAGATGGGGCAGGAACCAGGACCAGCCGAGGACGGCCATATGTGAGAGCCAGCTGATGTGTGAAGTATTATGCCCAGCAGTCGCCTTCTCTACGCACTGCTGTGTGTGAGGGCACCTTGGCCCCCTCAGAGCTACCCAAATAAACACAATCCAAACCTCCTCTTTTACGGCTTCTCATTAGTTAGAGTGGGGAGGAGGAGGAGGAGGAGGCAAAGCAATCCTGCTCGTAACCCCGGCACTCCCACACGATTGAAATGGTGTTTTATATTCTGTCGTCTTTTGAAGCAATATTTCTTTCTTTTTTGTAGACAAATTCAAAGGTTTTTTTAGACAGACTTTTGTGCACCATTTGGCCTTGATATCATTCATTCTGAAAACTCCGTTCATGAACATATCACTGTTTGTCCTTTAGAAAAGTTACATTTTTATTATCAAAGTTTCTCGGAGGCCATTTAAGAAAGCTTATTCTTTAAGTGTCCATTTTTGTTACAAATTGAGTTGCTCTTAAAAGAGCACTTTAGCAGATTGTTTACGTTTACTTTGCCTGACCATAAGCCTGAAATATTCTCAATGTTCTAAGAAATTAATTCAAATATCTAGTCAGAAACCACATATAGGCCTGAAACTGCCAGTATTATAAATTTCTGGTTCTCTGGACAAGGTGTATGAGCAATATGTTGGTTAATACATGCAATTGTTTTCTTACTCCTCGCCTGATCAATATTGTAAGACAAGTTGAGAAATGGCAAGAATTTACATTTTGCACTGCATAATCTTTTAAAGGTCCTTAGTAGAGCTTCAAACTGCAAAAAAAAAAAAGAAATGGGGTGAAACAGAAAAAATCTGAGTAAGCATTTTATTACAAACAACCATTAAACTGAAATAGCCTGTCCATCTACCAATCAAGAGTTTCACACAGTTTCTTAAAAAAAACAAGTAAAAAAAAAAAAACAACGAGCATAGAAAAAAGACTCAATAATGAATAGATGTGCCATTTTTGTTAATCAACTAAAATATTTATTTTGGGATGCTTGATGCATGTAATACATCATAGTGAAAAAAAAGTAATTCCTGGGTATAATTCCTATATGTCTGAATTGGCCACTTTCATCTATTCAACCTAATATCAGTATAAACACCATGGCAACGTCCGGCTCTCAGAGTCAACATGCTTTTGTATGAGCAACATCCATGTAAAGATAATTTTATAACCCACAGTGAAACAAGTCCTGTACCAAACATGTGCTCAATTGCCATCTAGACAAGAAGACTTCCCTCCAAAAGCAACATAAAAAAGCCAGAACCGGGTTGCAGGTGGCAAATTCATTCATATGCAAAAAGCTTAATTTTTGGAAACATGTTCTATTGTCTAATTAAGTTAAAATTGAAGTCATTGGGAAAATTGAATAAAAAAAAAATTAGAAGCTTCAAACCTCAGAATATAATTTCCACTGTGAAGTACAGGGGGAACAGCATGAGGTTGTGTCGGTATATTTTACTGCACGAGGGATTAAAGAACTTGTCAAACTTGATGGCATCACGGGAGAGGAACATTATGTTTAAAAACTGAAGCAACATTTCAAGGCATCAACCAAGCAATTAAAGGCTTGTGCGCGAATAGGTCAAACAGACAATGACTGTAAGCATACTGCCAATTAGCCACACAGTGGCCCAAGGAGAACAGAGTCAATGTTCTGAAGTATCTGTCACATAACCATGAGCTCAGTCCAAAAGCAAATTTTAGAGCTTAAAATGGTGTGTGTGAGCAAAGTCTATATCTCTAATTGAGTTACACTGTTCTGAGGAATGGGCCAACATTCCAACAAACTATAGTGGAAATCTTGGAAAAGATGTTCATACAGTACCAAAATAAATTATAAAGTCAGAATTCAAATTATAAAAAATTATCTCTAAAAAATGTTGTAGCTCATTGATTTGGCATTTTAGTAAATAGGAATAATTTTAGTAGTCCTGGTTGCAGTGTTGTATAAAATACTAAAATCTCAGAGTCAAGTAAAAGTATAGGTACCTCTCCAAAATATGACTTTGGTAAAAGTCCTAGTCACTGACTGAAATGTTACTTGAGTTAAAGTCTTAAAGTATCTGAAACGTCTTGTACTTAAGTAGGGAAATTACTGTAAAAATAGATGTACTCAACTAATGTAATCAAAAGTATAAGTAAAAAAGTAAAACAAGCCAAATGCAGTTTGAATGACATTTTTTATATTTTGGTAAACTTGTCAAATACAGTTAAAGTAATGTTCACAACCAAGTACAGGCAAAATTAAACCTGCTAATAGATTTATCTGCAGGCATCATTAGGTTAAGAGAATTAGGTGCTTTACTTACGGCACAAGGTTAACTTAACCTGCTTAACCAGCTTCTTAGTTTCCCCTCCAGGACAGAAAATACAAAGTTTTTGTAAGCCTTAAGTTTTCCCTTCAAGTAAAGTCAGTGCTGAAAATGAGAAAAATAGTCAATATAGAAAATGTGGCAAAAATGAAGAAAAAAAGCCGTTATGATTACTCTACTTCACAAACTATTGGTGCAACAACTGGTCATTTTGTGGCATTAGGGACATGTGGCTGCTGCTCATTGGGAGACTTGCTTTGTGTTTAATGGGAGAAGGGCGGCCATCTTGGAGCGGTAGACCACTCCATTCAGCCTTATGTGTTTAGCAGGCAAAATGACATATCAGCACATTTATTCGATCATAACACGCTTTTTTGTTACTGGAAACTATATTCAAAAATCTATCAAAGCTACATTCATAAAAAATTGCATTATTTAAGTATGTTTTTAATACATAGTTCAGTGTATTTAAATATGCTTAGTGGTTATCAATAGAATAGGAATGGAATATTCTGATATCGATGAATGATGAGCATATTACAAAGCACACAGCCGTGGATAATTTATTGTGAACAGCTGTGTGTATAATTTATTATAATAATACATATTTAAATAACTATACAAACACAAATAAATAATGATTAATACTGAATAATATATATTAGAGGTGTGCCGATCGATCGGTAACCGATCATAATCGGCCGATTTCCGTAAAATCGGTGATGATCGGGATCGGCCGATCATTGGCTCTGTTACTGATACCGATCACCTGCATCTCATTTCCCAGCCTGTCTGTCCAGCTGGTCTCCTCTTTCCTTCACACTGCGCAAACGTGCAGCAACAAATCCTAAGCGATGTGTAACTATAACGCACTGAGTGAATGAGGACTTTTGCGTGTTGCGGCGGAAAATTGAAGCAAGTCAAAATGCATCAACACAACGAAGCTAATAGACATAAAAACAATGATGGAGTTTGACTACATCGAGGCTCACTGGAGTAAAAAGACATGGAGGATCAAACAGCAGGTAAAGCAGCACAGCTACAAACACTCACCTGGATTAGCATGACGGTCAGAAAGCTAAACTAATTACCTGTAAAATGATTTAAGTCTTGGAGCTGCGATGTAAGACGCTGGTTCTGCTCTCCTGTTGAACCACTGCTACACTACAGGTAGTAATATTTAATATTTAGTAATATTTGACACGGAGCCGCTTCACCACCACCTGGTAGAGACTCACACCAAACCTGTTTAAAGCTGCAGCATCTAACTTAAAAAAATACATTTTACATACGTATTAAAACTTTCGCTGTCCTAACATGAGACAGATAATCTTTAAAAAATAATCAATCTCCTCCCCGTTACTCCTCTCAGTCACAGACAGCCAATCAGAACTAGCAGTAATCAGCTAGCCGCCATGCTAACAGGAAGTTTTCATTCAGTAACTCAGGATTGTTTTCGCAATGGATCCTGTATTTTCCTTTGAATGTTGTTTTATACTTGAATTTTTTGTCAATGTTGAGAGGTTTTATTTTGGCTCTTTGCATTATTTAGCCTCTTCAGAACCTTCATATGTTATGAGTATGTTAAAGATAGTATTATTCAATTTGCACAATGCCTGTTTTGTTTAGTTTTCTTGGAAAAAGTTATTGAAAACAAGTTTTTGTCTAAACTAAGGTGAATTCATGGTTCCTTTTTTCACATAATGTAACGGTAGTGTTTATGATAAAAAAAATAAATAAATCATAACTATGTGATCGGTGTCGGGGATCACTATCACGGTATCGGTATCTGCAGAAAAAAACCTGATCGGCACATCCCTAAATATATATATATAGATTCAGTTCAAAATCCAATGCGAGATCCATCCTGCTGCAGTGAAACTGCCTCTCGTTATTTAAAGATATCTCCCTCTTCTTCCTCACATCATGTCTTTATGAAACTTTCAAAACAAAAACGGAAGATTTGGGATGTATCTTACTAGTGAAAGAATTACATAATAGTCTTTACCACCTGTGTAAACTTTGCTGGTCAATGTTATAACACACATAAATTTTATAATATATGTTACATTGTTTCATTTCTAATATACAGGTGCTGGTCATAAAATTAGAATATAATGAAAAAGTAGATTTATTTCAGTAATTCCATTTAAAAAGTGAAACTTGTATATTATATTCATACATTACATACAAACTCATATATTTCAAATGTTTATTTCGTTTAATTTTGATGATTACAAATGACAACAAATGAAAATCTCAAATTCAGCATATCAGAAAATTAGAATCTTACTGAAGACCAATAAAAACAAAGGATTTATAGAAATGTTGGCCAACTGAAAAGTGTGTGTGTGTGTGTGTGTGCATAAACATCTATAGCCTAATGTATTTTATTCAGTATTAATCATTATTTATTTATGTTTATATAAATATGTATTGATAAGACGAGAGCGGTCCATTAGGCGTCCGTCCTTTTACAGAAGACGGATCCTTTGAAGGCCACGAATATGGACCAGAAGACAGAAGCTGTTAGCCTCCGGCTAGCTGCTAGCCTCCATCTCGGCGTTATGTTGCTTAGCAACCGTGACAACGTGAAGCACAGAGCGGCGAAGGAAAAAAAACGGACTCAAAGTTGTTTTTTTTACTCTTTATTTCTGTATTATTCTTCACCTTGTGTAATAAAGGTTGCTCCATAGTAAAAAGGAAATCTGTCTGATTCTAAAATGTTTAATGTATACAACGGATATTCATTTTCAAATGCTCTCCAGATCTCAGGTAGTAAGACATGACAGTGAAATAAAACTATTATGTTTGAAGGTTAA
Organism: Poecilia picta; assembly: GCA_033032245.1. Classification (NCBI taxonomy): domain Eukaryota; kingdom Metazoa; phylum Chordata; class Actinopteri; order Cyprinodontiformes; family Poeciliidae; genus Poecilia; species Poecilia picta. The sequence goes on along the minus strand of CM065355.1, from coordinate 13,688,942 downwards.
CTTTAATCAGTCAAACCCATTTGCTCAGGAATAAATTAAATACTTTAGTGAACCAAAAGATTTGACTACTACCTGACTTAATATCTGTTTCACCTCCACTCATGGGAAACTAGCGGGAGTTTTTCTAACTATGTGCCGGGAGACCTGGGTTCTCTCTCGGCACCGAACCTGGATGTTAATGCAGCGGAGCAGACAGGTCCGAAAACCTCGGAGCAATATTGGAATTGGGTGATTTATTAATGAACCGAGCAGATATTTCAGATCTATACATCTACATTCTCGCCTAAAAACATTGTAAAAAATCATTTTGTGTAATTTTAAGTGTAATATAGCTAAACTTATTTTTTCGCCATTGCTGCTTTTCTGAACACCTGCTTTAAAGGATGCAGAGCCTAAATTCGGACACAGCTGTTTTTTGTTAGACTCCCCCTAGTGGTCTGGAGCACTTCCGTTTTCAACGCTTTTGTGCGCGTTTCTCTTTTTGTTTGCTGCATTTCATCTGTGGGTTCGTTTGTTGCGTCTTCGTTTTTGTTTGCGTCTCTCTCTTTTGTTTGTTGCATTTTATTTGCTTTTTGTTTGCTGCATTTCATTTGTGCGCGTGTCTTTTTTTTGTTCGCATGTTTTCTCTGTTGCTGCGCATTTGCACCTGTCGGCCACCGTAGTTTTTACACGGTGTGTTACATGCTGGCTCAAGAACAGCAACAAACAGGAAGACAACATGTGGTGGTAGAATTTTAAGGAAATAAATTATTTATCTAAATCAGGAAAGTAAAAGGTTTGATCAGTTTGTCAGTCATTTCTGGATGTGTGGAAATCTGTATGGTGAAAAAACCCAGACATAACCAAAATCCAAATATTAGAGGTAACCAGGGAGCACTCCCCACTAAGCAGAGGCGTCACCACTAAGGAACAGGTAGAAACGTATTTTAAAGGGTAAAGGAACATTGCATCTCATACCACTAAAGGCAGGTTGCAACTGGAAAAAGAAAAGAAAAAGAGACCCCCTGATATTGGGGTTGTCACAAGTACACAGGTCATTTCCATTGTTGTTAATTACACAGGAAAATTTCATTGTGTATATGAAGCACTAACATTGAGTATCAAGAACTGTACACTGTACAATTTGCCCTTGGTTTTTGAACTACAGTAAGTATTGTTTTTTTCATGTTGAAGCCAGAAGATCTTCTTTTAAATCAGACCTAAAGTTTGATTTTATAGCCAAACCAGTCCTAAGTTTAAAAAGACAAAAATGACATGGGTTATTTGACACCTAAGATATTATCAATGTGTGAATGAAAATCTTCAACAAACACCACTAATCAACAGCAGATCCTCTAATTTCCAAATAATGTGCTTACTGTATATGTTTTGCCACTAATCAGTAAAATAGGAACAATTACAATCACAAAGCAGAGACAAAGATATTTAAAGTAGTGTTAATTATGAGTAATATCTGAACACTGATGTGAGTTTCTCCAGAGTAGTTAATTTAATTGTTGAATTTTTACATCACTTAAGTTTGAGAAAAACCTAATGAACTTGACAAGGCTGCTCGACTTCTTTTGTTTCAGTTTTGACCTTTGATACTTAATTAAGTGTTTTTAATTAATGGGGTCACTTTGCAATGACCTTAGTTCTTTATATATTTACATGAACCTGATATTTTTAGGTTTTTTGTTAGTCCAAAACATTTTTTCCAGTCCTTTCTGTTATACATATCCACAAAAATGTGACATATATTTAATGGACTACTTCCTTGCTGTCTTTTTTTTTGTTTCTTGCTAAAAAGATTATTATAAATTAGGAAAGATTACACCTTGGTCTGTTTAAAAAAAGAGAGAGAGAACCAAACGTGTTATCCTGCAATGCTCATTAATCAGGTTGTGTGTTATCCCTTGTGAAAGAGTTTCCTTCTACAAAGAAAAATATTTGGATTAAACTAATTTACTTTTATTAGGAATGAAAATGAAAAACCATAGGTCAAATCTGACCTATGGTCTAACCACGCCCACTGATTGTTGTGATCCTAATCTTACTTATTGTCCAACCCTCCCCCATAGCTCACAGAACAAGCCTGGGCACAACTTGTGTGGCTGCTTCTACAAAATATTCAAGAACAGCAAAGCAACGTGATGTAAAATTCTCAGGATAGTTGCATCTTTCAAACAACGAAATTCTTTTCTTACAAGGTGTTCTGTTTTTGCAGGTTTTCTTCTCTCTTTCTTCTGTTTTTTTTATTATTTTTTTTACACATTTTGACCTTGTCTGAGAAATAACTTGGGTTCTCTGAAGGATGTGCAATTTCAAAGCACATGCAACCTGAATCTGAAATTACTGAGAATACTTGTTATAGCTGATTATTGTTCCAAGTGTAAGCTGCTGGTGTGTGGGTTTGTGATACATCTATGTCTTTGGGAGTTCAGACTTTAGGAACTGGATCTATTTTAGAACGCAAGGGTGCAAATAAGGGCTCGCATTTGCACGATAAAACATTTCTTGTAATTCTATAACTAGAACCATGAATCATATGGCGTTGTGTCTTCAAATCTACACACAAACAAAATTTGTCCTACAGAAAGGCAAATATGGGAGCTCAGGATATTTCTTGATACGTCAATTGTTTTAGTGAAATGCAAAAGAAAAAAGGTCATTACTTTAAAAATATATACCCTTTTTTAAAGCTTTTCAAATTCTATGATTTCCTTAATCATAAAATGTGCTGCAAAACAGCCTTATTTGTTCAAACATGAACATGCCTGAAGATTATTTGTATCTTGTGATTTATAGGGTGTGGTGTTCAAGGATGTGGCTTCCTTCTGACCTGTCCCTCCCACACTAAATCAGATTGGGATCTTGGTAATCTAAAGGATGGGTAAAGGAAATGGAGGTACTTCATCTGTTACAATGTTGTTTCTAATGAAAAAAAAAAATCACAGAATCCACTTTTATCATCCCTGACACTTAAACATCCTCTTAACCTATACACCCACACACTGTATGTTGCTGTCATGTTGTCTCTGATTGCTTTTTTCCTGTCCATTAGTATGCTGCTCAGTCACACGGCTCATGGACGAATCGACTGAATGGAACGTGATCGGTTCAACTTCATAATTCCACTTTTATCAATTGATTATGTGTCAGATGCGTAAGACATAAACAGCTCTGTGGGAGGTCACTTTATTGATTTCCTCAGGACTCATGCTGTGTGCTTCTGTGCCAGTGACAGGCCAGTGGCAGAAAAATCATACCTTTTGTAGTCATGATTAAATATCCTTTTTATGAAAAGTATCCCTATCCTTTTCATTAAAATTATAATCATTCACATGCTGTGGAATGCAGCACCGAACCGAAATACCTGAAATAAATCCCGGTATTCACATAACTTAGGATCCCTGTGTTACTCAGACAACCTTCTCTTCTCTCCTTTAGACTTATGCGGCACTAATCATGAATTCTGCTTTAGAGAAAAACCGAATGTGTTGCTTTATTGCTGTGTGATTCTCAAGGGTATGTGAAAATTGTACATATTTCTATACAGTTTCACATTATTGCAGCATACTTTAAACTTTTTGCCTCTATCGAGGAGCTGATCTGTATGCATACCTGTGTCCATGCATATGATGTCAGTCCCTTGACGGACTTTCTTTTGATATTCAAAATGCAGATTGAAGCATAATAAAACTGTTACCAGACATGTTTTTTTAGTCCTTTACTCAACCAGTCCCTGAGCATCTACATGGATAAAAGTAATGCCTACAAAACCGTTAGTCTCAGCACAAGAGCTCCTCCTTTCCCGAATGGGTTCTTACTCACAATGTTTAAAACTAAACTTGAGTCTCATCAAATCTAAAGATGCCAGACCATGCACTTGTACATACATTTTATAGATAAACACATACTCTACCACAGATTGCAATCTCAGAGTTTACCCTTCTGGAACTGTACCCACTCATTCTCCTTGTTACGATATTCCCAGTGCTAGGCTGCTGATTGCATCACACAGACATCTGGGTCTAGATGTGCGTGGAGATGCAATTTAAACCGAGCCAATAAATCTATATCAGCTGCTTTCTGGGGCTCTCAGGTGTGTCTTAAAGACATATATGTATCTTCCCTTGTCACAGCCCTGGGTAATCTGCTTTCATCCAGTCAGGCGACTGAACACATGTCTAACATGTTAGAGAGAGCAATATAAATGTGTATGTGAGTCCATTCGTGTGTCTTCACTCTACTTGGTGACGGATACGTTTAATATTTAAAAATGACAGTCCTGCAAGGTAATCTAAATAAAATAGCATAAAGACTTTATGTTGGTCATAAAGCCTTTTGTAATTTATATACAAAAAGCTATATATATATATATATATATATATATATATATATATATATATATATATATATATATATATATATATATAAATATATATATATTACAATATATATATATACAATATATATATATATATATATATATATATATATACAATACTCAATGGGTAAGTCACCAGTCTACCACCCGGGAGACCAGGGTTCGAATCCAGGCTGGGGCTGAAGTTACAACAGTCAATTGAGCTGTCAGTGTGGGTCCTTAGGCAAGACCCTTGGAGCTATATAGCCTACCTCATAACATGAGAGACAATGATAAGCACGACATGCCGGCTCAGACGTCGCCCGGCCAAACAAGGTCTGCGTCAGGTGCTGGGGAACCAGAGCACCTAGATGAAAAATGGGCTACTGGAACAAGTCGGAAATGGGCGAGAGGTGAAAACATGGATCTGTTGGAATGCTACTACTCAAGTAACCCTAGTCAGAGGGGCTACATGCGAAGACTGTGGGAGGAATGGTTACTTCGACATCCCCAGTCAACACTAACTGCTAAGCAACTAGTGGCTCAGTGTTCCAACATCCGCAAACGGCAACTGCTCTCACAACTTGAGATTGATGAGGTACAACACAAATGCTATGGCAAAGGGGAGGAGCCAGAACGCCAGGTCAGCGGGGAGTTAACTACCCACCCAGAGACTGGGTATGTAGCCCCAGTAATGAACGAATCATCAGAGCTGAACGAGGCAGCAACTGACCTGAGAGAGAGAATCGTGGCCGTAATGAACACCAGACAACCCCGACCCAATTACAACGGCTGAGTGAAGCACCACCAGAAAGTCTAATTGAAGATGTGAATGCGGCATTGAGAACGATCCCTACCAACACCATAACAGAAACCAATGAGCTCATATACAACTCAGCATCAGTGATCCTTGAGATGCTTGGCTATAAGAGCAATCATGAGACCCAATACCCACCATGGAAAAGACGGTTAGAGGCTAAGATCAAGATAACAAGGAGGGAAGTGAGCCAACTGTCAGAGCTCCAAAGGGGTGCAATGAAAAGATCAGTACACAAGAAGTACAGCCAGATGTCCATACCTGAAGCACTCGAAACTGCCAAACAAAGGCTCCAAGCCTTGGCCAGCCGCCTGAAGAGATACACAAGAGAGAATGAAGCCAGGAGGATTAACCGGCTCTTCCACACCCAACCAGCTAAAGTGTACTCTCAATGGCAGGGTACTAACAACAGAGCAGACCCACCAAGGCTGGAGACTGAACAATACTGGAAAGGCATATGGGAAAGGGAGGCGACCCACAACAGCAATGCAAAGTGGCTGACCTCTCTACGAGAGGAACACAGCAACCTCCCTGAACAAGCCCCAGTAACCATCACTGTGGCAGATGTCCAAGAAAGAGTCTCGGGTATGAAAAACTGGACAGCACCAGGACCTGACATGATCCATGCCTACTGGCTAAAGAAACTCACTGCCCTCCATGAGCGACTGGCAGCTCAAATGAACCAGCTGCTACAAAATGGGACTCACCCTGAATGGTTAACTGAAGGTCGCACAATCCTGATACAGAAGGATCCCTCAAAGGGTTCAATCCCATCCAACTATCGGCCAATAACCTGTCTCTCTACAACATGGAAGCTCATATCAGGCATCATAGCGGCTAAGATAAGTGGTCACATGAATAAATACATGAGTACGGCACAGAAGGGCATCGGCTTAAATAGCAGAGGAGCCAAACACCAACTCCTTGTAGACCACACAGTCGCCCGAGACTGCAAAACCCGACACACCAACCTGTGCACCGCTTGGATAGACTACAAGAAAGCCTATGACTCAATGCCACATACTTGGATCATTGAATGCTTAGAGATGTACAACATCAATAGGACTCTAAGAGCCTTCATTGCAAACTCGATGGGGCTGTGGAAAACCACCCTTGAAGCCAACTGCAAACCACTTGCACAAGTGTCCATCAAATGTGGCATATACCAAGGAGATGCTCTGTCCCCACTGCTGTTCTGCATAGGCCTGAACCCCCTCAGCCAAATCATCAACAAGACTGGCTACGGATACCGACTGAAGAATGGGGCCACAATCAGTCACCTCCTCTACATGGATGACATCAAGCTGTACGCTAAGAGTGAGCGAGACATCGACTCACTGATCCACACCACCAGGATATACAGCACTGACATTGGGATGTCATTCGGACTAGAAAAGTGTGGTCGGATGGTTACAAAGAGAGGGAAGGTCGTTCGCACAGAAGGGGTCTCACTCCCAGAAGGAACAATAGCAGACATAGAGCACAGTTACAAGTACCTGGGAATACCACAAACAAATGGCAACCTGGATGAGGTCACAAGGAAGGGAGCCACAGCCAAATACCTCCAACGAATAAGGCAAGTCCTGAGAAGCCAGCTCAATGGCAAGAACAAGATCCGTGCAATAAACAGCTATGCATTACCAGTAATCAGATACCCTGCCGGAATAATCAGCTGGCCAATGGAAGAGATAAAGGCCACGGATGTTAAGACTCGGAAGTTACTAACCATGCATGGAGGGTTCCACCCCAAATCCAGCACCCTGAGACTGTACACAAACCGTAAGGAAGGAGGCAGAGGACTAGTGAGTGTGAGAGCCACTGTCCAGGATGAAACATCCAAGATCCATAAATACATCAAGGACAAAGCCTCAACGGATGATATGCTCAGCGAATGTCTCAGGCAATGGGGAACAGAGGATGAGGGGCTAGAGGTTCCATCATGGGAGAACAAGCCCCTACATGGGATGTACCACCGACAAATAACTGAAGTGGCTGATATCAGGAAATCCTACCAATGGCTGGACAAAGCTGGACTCAAGGACAGCACAGAGGCTCTCATCCTGGCTGCACAGGAACAGGCCCTAAACACCAGAGCAATAGAGGCTCAGATCTACCACACCAGACAAGACCCAAGGTGTAGGTTGTGCAAGGAGGCCCCTGAGACAGTCCAGCACATAACGGCAGGGTGCAAGATGCTGGCAGGGAAAGCGTACATGGAACGACATAACCAGGTGGCGGGCATAGTATACAGGAACATCTGTGCAGAATATGGACTGGAAGCCCCGAGATCGAAGTGGGAAACACCCCCAAAGGTGGTGGAGAATGACCGAGCTAAGATCCTGTGGGACTTCCAGATCCAGACAGACAAGATGGTAATGGCGAACCAACCGGACATTGTGGTGGTGGATAAAGAACAGAGGAAAGCCGTTGTGGTGGATGTAGCTATACCAAGTGACTACAACATCAGGAAAAAGGAGCATGAGAAACTAGAGAAATACCAGGGCCTCAGGGAGGAACTGGAAAAGAACTGGAAGGTGAAGACCACAGTGGTGCCTGTGGTCATCGGGGCCCTCGGGGCAGTCACCCCCAAACTGGAGCAGTGGCTAAAACAGATCCCAGGAACAACATCAGACATCTCAGTCCAGAAATGTGCAGTACTAGGCACAGCCAAGATACTGCGCAGAACCCTCAAGCTCCCAGGCCTCTGGTAGAGGACCCGAGTTCAGAGGATGAAAAGAGACCACCCGCAGAGGGTGAGAAGGGAATTTTTTTTTTTTATATATATATATATATATAATATATATATATATATATAATATATATTATATATATATATATATATATATATATAAAGCTGATTTTGTTCGCTGATTTTGTTCTGTATATTTTCTGATAAGAGACAGGGGGACAGCTGCACTAGTTGCCCCGGCTTAATGTTGTTCTGCCTCAGCAAAGGTTTGATGGAGCAAACATTCCCACTTTGATCACAGCCATTTCACCTCTTCTGTCATTTAAGCTCTGCTCAACAAATGATTAACCTCAAATCATTCCTACCTGAAAATAATCACTACCAACATCATTAACCTCGTTGACCTACAGTTTCTCGTCCAGCTCATTTTTCTCTCTGGTTAGGCCTGTTCTCCTGCCATTCATCACTCCATTTTGACATGATTTCCAAACTTCACCAAAGATGAAAGGCATGTCTTATTGTTTTCCTGGCAATGCCAGAGACTGACCAAAAAGAAAGTGATATAATGTTCATACCGTGATACTGAACAGAAGATGAAAAGAGAAAAAATGAGATGCTGAATTATTGAAAATATACATTTCTCTTTGTCAAAGGTATTTGGCTCTTTTGACTATATCCATCCATCCATCCATCCATTTTCTTACACCCTTGTCCCTTAATGGGGTCGGGAGGTTCTTTTGATTATATCAGTTCCTAATATAGACACTAACAGGTTTTGTGTTACATCTCAGGATTGTTCTAAAATAAAATAAATAAAATAAAGTGAGTAAGGTAGCTAATGTATTGGATAACATATTTTGCTTAAAAAGGGAAACTAATTTGTCTCTGGCAACACTTTAGAGATGTATGTCATTGTCTCTTGTTTGGCTTTAGTTTCTTCTCACAAGAAGCTGCCCTACATTTTGTCTACTGCCCATTAGAAGATTGTCTCCTGCTTTTAAGGGGAATAAAAGGAGCCGGTTTGATGGCCCATTACTGAACTTATTCAACTCCATGTGCTGATAATGTAATAAATCTTCAAAGTCCCATTTTTTCTGATTCTGCCAGTGCTCAGGTAATACCTAAAAGTTGCAATTGGACCATATGACTATAAAATATGTAGCAAGATTACATAATACAAAGGATTGACATATCACAATTTGAAATGATAAGATCAGATAAATAATCTTTACTTTAAAGCTTACCAGTTTAACAGTTCTGGAAAAAATTTCTGCTATACGTTTAAATTTTAACTTGGTTTTCCTCTTCATAGAGGAACAAACAAAAGCATGGACTCTTATAAATAAATAAATATACAGGCAATGAACCTAAGATTTGCTTTGTTTCATTTTCTTTTTCATCTGGAAGCGCAGGAAGCGGTGTTTCTGACATTTTGTTCACTTTATTTTGTACATAGTTTATGATGATGTTATTGTCTTGACTATGTCACATGTGCCAAACTTATCATTGTGGCCTTTCTTTAGCAAAACTAAAAGGATAGTTTTTTTGTCTTAAAAACATGAGTATGGATTCCAAATGTATCGCTGTCTAAATAGTTATTCAGTGTATTGTATAAGACAAATTGCTCTTCTTGAAAAAAGAAACTTCAAACAGAACTTCCTACTCATCCCAGTGCTCTGAGGCAATGTTTTAATTTCCTATGACAGCACCAGAACACTTGTACACAAAATGTTACTTGCTACCATTTGTTGCAGAGGAACACAAGGAGTGAAATATCCTTACAGGGTTTTTATCTCTGACATGTCTCAGTTGAAATTAAAATTTTAACTGTTGTCAGACAGCGACAAGAAAGGACGGCTCTCTGTGGAGCAGAGCTTTAAGAGATACAACTCGTCCTTCATGACTTCACAAACAAAAGGAACCACCTCTCAAAAAAGACGTTTCTGAATTGCTAGGCCTTTAGCGAACAGAAAAACTCTGTGCAAATCAAATGTTTTAGCTGTGACTCAGACAAAAACTGAATTCTCCTCAGCCTCTCGAAGACAACCAAAAAAAAAAAAAAAACCAAGCCAGACTTCAACTTCAATGTTGCATTACACATTCCTTCTTTAATTTTACATCCCAAGTTTTTATGCAAAACTTGTAGATTAGTGATAGTTGTACACCAGTGGTTTAAGAGCCTTGACCTTAATCGAAATAGGCTTGAGTTACATTGTGAAGTCACTTAGTACTCATTATTTTTATCCAGTTGGTGAAGGTAAAGGCACCATAATTCTGTATGTCAGCATGGTGTGCCATACCAAAGTGCTTTTTTCCAACACACAGGCAAACATAATTCATTACGAAACATTTCTTTGGATTTTGGCTTGTTTCATCATACACGTGCAGTCAGTCAAGGACAACAGTCAAGCTTTTGTTTCCTGTCCACACTGGCATAAGCACAGGCAGTGCGTGTGATTTGTTATATTAAATGCATTTTCAAGGATACAAGCCATTTTTGTAATGGTGCCAGACTGCTCATTTGTTGAAAAATGCATAAAATAGCTTTTTTATAAAATACAATCATACTTGTGAACTAGGCCACAGAGTATAAAGATGTACTCTGTGGCAAATAAACCATGATTCTCTCTTGGAAGAGCTATAGTTACATAAAAACTCTGCCACAGTCTACCTGTGTTTTACCCACCTTTACGCTTTGGTTTTGTTCATAAAATAAATTAGTTTTAGGGACTTTTCAATATGTGACAAATAATCTTGACTGCCAGAGACTGACCAAGAAGAAATTGATATGATGTACATACTTTGTTATTGAACAGAAGATGAAAAGAGAAAAATATATTCTGTATCATTGAAAATATACATTTCTCTTAGCCAAAGGGATTTGGCTCTCGTTACTATATCAGCTCCTAACATAGACACTAACAGTTTTAATGTTACATCTCAGAATGGTTCTAAAGTAAAATAAATTATTAAAATAAAGTGAGTAAGGTAGCTCATGTATTGGTTGACAGATTTTGCTGAAAAAGGGAAACTATCAGATGCTAAATCACACTGGCTAATGAGTTGGCAAAAAGGCACAAACAATGACACCAGAGCAGGTACCAGGCAGGATTGTGGGATCACAACTATCTAACAAAGGCAACATGACAAATAAGGCAATCTCAAACAAAGAGCAAGAGAGACTCCAAGCAGTAACGAGGCTAGTGTTGGACACACAATGGGAAGTAGGGAAGTGTAAAATCAGGCAAATAAACCAGGTGTAAAAATACAAGAGCACCTGGTAGACAAGTAAAAAATGCACAGTGAAAAGGATGAATATTCCTGAATGGGGGAAAATTATGAACTCCATCCATCCATTTTCTTTACACCCTTGTCCATGGCACGGCTCAAGAAAACTAATTATATCTCCGCCATTAGACAAAGACATTAAAGTCCCCTTGTAATTAACAATTCAGTATGCTTATCAGGTTGCCTGAAAAAATCTGATGTCTCCACCAATTTTTATTTTTGTAAAAATGGAGACATCTCAGGTCAAACAAGTCTGGTTTTTGAAATAAATAATTGCTTTGTGAAGAGGCAAGCACTTTCTAAACTCTAGTTGTTAATTATCTCCTGCAAAATGTTGAAGTCTTTGGAAAAAGAGACTTTTATAGATTTTGATTGAATCAAATATTTTGTTAAAAGTTAACTAAAATGTGCCATCCATCTGTCCATCCATCTTTGTCATCCATCAACAAGCTATAAGTGATCTAAAGTTTGCAAAGGTCATTGCACTCAAACCTACAGCCTATTTAGACATCACCAGTTTGCCCAGGCATGCACTGAAAAAACACACAAACTGAGATATAAGCCTTAGACCTTCATGCTTCGAGGTGACAGTGCTGACCACTACATCACTGTATGGACATTGCACTATCCAATCTCTTAAAATTACTTTTAGGAAGAGGTAGCAAAATAAAAGTTAACTCATCAATTTTAGTTGAATCACTTTTTTTTTCCTGGTTTCATTTATCCAGCCACATGTGACACTGTTGCCCTTAAGGTCAGAAGCTTTAATCTCTGCTAGGTTCCCATATGGATTACTATCAGTCTCTCTGGAAGCTGTTACAATTACTTTTATTACTAACCTCAGCGACATCATGTCACCCCGCTTTCTGTGCACTGTTTTTCCACCATCACACTTAAGAGGATTACATCAATTTTAGTAGCAGAAAATGTCAACGCAAACCCAGCAGATGAAATCTAACCTACACCATTACAACAAAGAAAGTGTTTTTGGGCCCCATATACTCAAGGGTCTATACAACATAATCTGTTTCAATGGACTGATAAATAAATGTTATTCTAAAATAAATCCTTCAGGTGTGGAAAATTTTTTTCCATTGAAGAAATTGTTAACTGTAATTAGGGTTACAAGTCCATAGAAGCAAGCTAACGCACCATGCTAAGCTTGGCAGTTTCTTGCTCCCAGAATAGCGGGGAACTCTATTGTAGTTGTAGGGATTTTTTATTTCTTACTAATTATTATTTGTGTAAAACGTGCGGGCCAGAAGAACCAGAAAATGCTAGGATAAGCTGATTAGGCAATTTGGCAGGAAAACCCAACTACTACTCAGACTAAAAATTAACTACCACTCAATATCTGGGGATCCCTATTGGGGAAGACAATGTGTTTTTACTAAGGACTCCTAAATTGTGGGGCCTTTTCCTAAAGAACCTTATATCAGCTCAATCCTTGAATGACTTTACCTCACTTTTACATTGGCCAAGCCCACTTCTACCAAACTAGATTATTTTTTCTATAACAAGACAAATGCAAAGCTTGGACTACTCCTCCTACATTGTAAGATGGATCCATGTAACACATAGTGCGTAAAGTTTTATGAACCTGACCAGTAAAACTACAAGGAAAAAAATAAATAGTTCTGAAATTTGAAAAACAAAAACAAGACTCTTACTGCACACTAGCACAGCAGATAATTCTATATCTCCATCATATCTTATGGTTACAAAGTAAACAAGGAGATCATAAGAGGGGATTAGAGGTCACCGCTTTACATTGAGGTTTATGCAGCCTTAGTAAAAGAGGACGCATTACGGTCATATACCAAAACATGAATATGATTGAGATAACATTGTACATAAACTAAGAGTTCAAAATGCAATTATCTAAGTGCAAATTTAAACAAGGAATTATGCAAATAACCTTATGTTGTTGTTTTTTTTAATGACATACCTAAAGAGCCAGGTAAAATACAATTACACAGTCCAGTCACATTAATGTGACCATCTGTCAAAAGCCAGAATAACCACCTTTCGCAGAGCGAACTGCTACGAGACGTGCAGGAAGAGAGTCACTTAGGTCCCTGAAGGTCTTCTCTGGGATGTTGAGCCATGCCGACTCTAATGCCGTGGCCAGCTGCGCTAGATTACGCGGTTGAGGATCCATGGCGCGAACAACTCGATCGAGATGGTCCCACAGATGCTCGATTGGGTTTAAGTCAGGTGAGTTTGCTGGCCAGGGGAGGACGGTAAACTCATCCTGGTGCTCTTCGAACCACGCACGTACACTGGCAGCTGTATGCCACCTCGCATTGTCCTGCTGGAAGATGCCATCATCCTGAGGAAAAACAATGCGCATGTAGGGGTGGACATGGTCCGCAAGGACAGATGCGTACTTGTATTGATCCATCGTGCCTTCCACAATAATCAGTGAACCCAGAGAATGCCAGGAAAACATTCCCCAGACCATAATGCTCCCGCCTCCAGCTTGGACCGTTCCTGCAATGGTTGCAGGGTGGTTCCTTTCAGAGGTTTCACGCCTTATACGCCAATGTCCATCTGTCCGATGGAGCATAAAACGCGATTCATCTGAAAACGCTACCTGTCGCCACTCAGTGGACGTCCAGCTGCTGTACTGGCGTGCAAATTCTAGCCTTCGTCGTCGATGAACACCAGTCAGCATAGGTGCACGAACCAGGCGTCTGCTTCGGAGGCCCAGACGCAGCAATGTTCGCTGAATAGTGGTTTGGGAGACACTTGTGGTAGCCCCTTGGTTCATTTTAGTGGTCAGTTGCTCAACGGTAGCCCGTCTATCTGCCCGAACGCATCTCCGCAACCGTCGTTCGCCTCTGTCATCTATGGCCCGTGGTGCACCACATTTGCCACGTCGTTGATTTTGGACAGTCCCATTTTGCCATGCACGGTACACTTTTACCACGGCGGCACGCGAACAGTTCACAAACTCAGCCGTTTCGGAAATGCTTCCACCCTTGGCCCGAAAGCCAATGATCATGCCCTTTTGGACGTCGGATAAATCGCTTCGTTTCTGCATTACGCCAACGATTGAAATGTTTTCCGAAGCCCACACACACCCTTTATATACGCTCAACTGCACTGTGCTGCCACCTGCCTTCTGTGATTGGTTATTTAACTCTGAAGTGGAAAGTACGTGGTGGTCACATTAATGTGACTGGACTGTGTATATTCATATTTAGATGTAATTTAATGTTGCACTAAGACAACTGAAATTTTCTTTCATGCAACTATGACACTTGTCAGCTTATACAGACAAAACTTTTTCTGAGATTTTGATTCATTTGCTGACAGACAACCACACACAAAGATTTATTTCTATTGTGCACTGTGAGAACAAAGCTGAAGAAAGTAAAGCTCCTAAATCAAATCAGTTCTTTCATAAATCCATACAAAAAACAACTTTGATCTTGGTGGGCTTCAGAATCAAATAGTGTTTTGTATTCTTAGACATTAAGCTATAAGTGATAAATAGAAAGAAGAGTGGGAGCAGGGAATGAGAGGTAGGTCCACACACGTTAATGTTTTCTTTAAATTGTCTTATAACTGTTACTGCGACTGCATTGAACATGCTTGGTTTACAAGTCTGCAAAGTTTAAAAGGAACAGATCGCATAATGAATTGAAAAATATAATACTTTGAAAATGCATGTACTTTCTTTTGTCTTGGTTGAATTTGAAATAGAGTTTTATCTAGAAACCAGCCTGAGGGTCCCTTCTATTTACAAAGCTCTTTGTCTAACTTGTTCATTATTTGAGACGAGAGCAGGTCAGGTCTGAAGTGCACTGGCAGAGGTCACTGTTGGCTGTCACTGTACAGACGAGGAGAGACAAAGGCAAAGTCGGGATACATAAACAAGGCAACATGACTCACAAGTGCTGCTGGTGGGTAAAAGGTCGCTCACTCCTGCTAATCCACAAATATGCCTGATGTCTGCACTATGTGCAACACGACCGCAAGATCTCGTTACAGAAATTTGACATCAGCATGCTTTTTTTTGTAACTGATTTTTGTGTCCAGTGGTGTCACAGGAAGCCAGTAACATACAATAACATCTCTGATGATCTGATGCTGTGCTGTACATTTGCTATGTTCAAATATTTTAATAGAATACATTGTTTTCTTAAATAATGAGAGATTTTGTAGAGCTTATCTCATGCCATTTTGAAGAATTTTTATGTTTATTTTTCAGTTTGATCTAACATGAAGCTATGATAGCTACCACTAGTTTTATCTCTTAAACACAAATACTGCATG
Source organism: Poecilia picta (assembly GCA_033032245.1). Classification (NCBI taxonomy): domain Eukaryota; kingdom Metazoa; phylum Chordata; class Actinopteri; order Cyprinodontiformes; family Poeciliidae; genus Poecilia; species Poecilia picta. Next base: position 13,673,516 of record CM065355.1, on the reverse strand, counting down.
CATTTATTTCCTATATCCACAAATTCTGGGCTAATTGTATAACTAATTTTATATTTGAATTTTTAACTGTCTTTTAAAGTTGTAACTGTGACCTAATGATAAGTTGCTGAAACAGCTTGGCTGCTGCCATAATGTGAGATTAAAAACCTGCATATTTACAGTAGCGTCCCAACATTAATGCTGAAAATGTAACATTTCACATAACATGCACATCTGTATCAGCAACAAAGAGGTGCTTTGAATTTTGCAGGGATGACTTACCTGTTTCAGCACATACTCACACCATTGAAGTTTCCTGAGAGTATAATGAATCCTACTCAAAGTTGTCATCTGAATTATGAAGATGGGAATGGAAAGTTATTGAACCAGGCAACAGTTTTTAAATCTATTAATGTTTCAGAAAGCTTGAGTGAACTGTAACCTCAGGTATTCTTAGATGGCAATAGCAGCACCCAGGATGTCTTCCTGCTGCTGTAGCCCAACTACTTCAAGGCTTGACATGGGCATTCAGAAATGGTATTCTACATACTGTGGTGATAACAATTGGTAAATTGAGTTGTTGTTGCTTTCTACTCAGACCTCCCTCCCTACCTTACAATCAACCCTCAGTCAAAGTACATACACCCAGTCAAGAGCAAACTAGGAAAGTGTGCATAGGCTATAGAAATTTAACTTGTCCAAGACCTGGTACTCAAAAATCCAGTTCTGCAAATAGTGGATGTGCCTCCACATTGTCCCAGATTTAATTACTTTTAATTAGCTTCCAAACATATGGGTTTGCTTTCACATAACTATTCTAACAATTTTCACCCGAAGTCTAAACTCACACATATTAACTTAACTGACGCATGTCCACCTGTAGGTTTATGTGCCCATTCTAATTAGGATGTAGAGAAAGCACTTTCAAATCTATTACTGTAAGAAGTGATACTGAGTGCACAGAGGTCAGGCCAAAATGATAATTAGATGATAAAATTGATTCCAGCTACTTGTTCCATTTGCTTCAGGCCTTGCTTGTCCTATTTCCATTCTTTTGTCTCTCCGTATATTTTTCCCTCCATCTGTGGTGGAGGCTGGCCACCATCAGAGTACGGAGGAAGTCACTGAGCAGTGGTGCACCCGCACAGACTTGAGGGAATAAACGGGTGGAACATGGAGCTATTTTGGTTGCGCTCCTCCGTATCTAGGTCTACGTGATTAAAAGAGTGGCGCCTATATGCCCAACACCTATTAAATTTCAAATGGGGAGGTGTTTCACATTTTATAATAGTAATTATCACCAAACTGAATATTTTCACACAAATCTTGTTTTTTTTTCCATTATGTCTCAGATACAAACACATTCCTGTTTATTTCTATTCTGGACTTCTTTTTCTCTTTTTCAGCTGGTGCTAAACATGTAGTGCAAATGCCACATTGACTCTCATGGGCTTCCATATCTAACCCAAATCCTTCTTTTTAACTTGAAAAATTGCTCACTGTGCTAACCACAAGGGACTTGGAAGAGAAATGCCTATTCTTCCCAACACTACTGCTTTAGGTTACTTACTGTAAGATCTCTCTTCATTCTGTCTTCCTTTATTTTCTGTCTCCCTTTGTTTAAGCTCTTCCTCTTCCACTCCCACCGTACCAACAACCCCTCGACTCCTGAGATCTGGCCATCATGCAGCCTGACCAGCTTCAGTGTCACGGCTTTTTATTCTACACAGTCAACATGGCAAAGAGGTTTGTTGCGGAGGCCCAGTTAAAACAGTAAGCACTGGGGCAAAGCCTAGTGGGGCCGTGCTGAATGGATGAGCTGTCAGGCAGCCAGTTCTGTGATGAGAAACCCAGACTTCCTGCAGGCTCAGAGGGAAAGGATATTGGTTCCTGTCGACTCCCCAGTAAAAGAGTGTCCCATGCCAGAACTACCCTGAAGATGGCTTTGAAAGTAGGAGGGGTATTTGTCTGAAGGAATAGTGCAAAGCTGTCTGGGGATTATAGACTTCATTTTTAACTTTCAAGCCTGGCACCTATTTTACATGCACACACACACATGCACACACATACTCAGACAGCATGCATACATGTCTCAAACTTTCTCTAAATATCTTGATTTTATGAAACAAGAGCAATGGAGACACATCTTTTCACTTACTACTGATTGGATTCCTACTGCATTGCATCTTCTCTGCAATATCTTTGATCCTCTCAATTCGATATTTCTGTTTAAATCTTTTTACAATTATGTCTCAGGAATGTTTGCTGCGAGATGTGCCGCAGGGAGTCCAAAAACTGACAACAGACTCCGGGGGAAGGTAGAGAAAGTAGGAGGGCAGGATAGGAGAGAGGATATAGAGGGAATAAGGAGACAACTGGGGTTCCCATGAGAAATAAGATGACAATGGTGTCTGATAACACGACATGGAGTGACAACACAGAGAAGCATTAGTTGGAAGAGAGAAATAAGGATGAGGACAGAAGTTAAAAATAAGGAGACAAACTGACAGTAGGGACCAAAGGGATGCCAATTTCAGTCTCTCTATTCTTCTTTGCGAAAGTAAACTTCCCAGTTTTTGTTATTGCATATGAGGCACATATCACATATGCATCTCATTCTGCTTCTTTAAGCTCCATAATGAAAGTAAGCCAGCTTCTGGTTTCCTGACAATTTGAGCCAATCTTTGTCAACTGTCCTTTCTTGTAAAAGGACAGTCTTTTCTTTTCGTTCAATAATATTGTTTGAAGTCTAGTGAAACTTTGGCTTCACTTAACATCTATTTGAGACCTTGTTTAAAAGAAAAATAAGTCAAACTACTAATTGACCAAGAAATAATTTAATCAATTCACTAATCAACCACTCAATCAATTGATTAGACCACTAATATGTTTATATACAATTATAACATTTGTGCAGTTTTCATTATATTTTTCTTACATATTTCCATGGAAATGTGACACATGCAATGTTTTATTTATTACAAACATCCAATGTTGCCAAATGTGCAGATGAGTCTATCAAACAATGCCTTACTGCATTGGAACAATTAAAAAAGGTTTGGCTCACAGGAGTCAAATCTTGCATGACAATAGCAATTGTTGGAAAAAAGACAGGCAGACAGGCAGTCTGCCTTTCATATATTTAATTTATTATTTGTAGAAACAGGTGTTGTACGTAATTGCCCATAGCTTGCAAAAAAGCCAATAAATGTCAGGCGAGCTAAAAGTTGGACTGTTTTATGTTTTCTAACTTGTAAAGTTTACTACATGATTTTCCCGTTTCCATTTTTTGTACCTCTCTGGTTCAGGGTTGCAACTTATCTGAAACCTATACCAGCTGACAAGGTGCAAGAGAAGAAGTAAACGTTAAACATATCGCCAATCTATCACACTGCCAGGCTATGCAGGCACAACACAGTATAAAAGATCCGTCTAGACCATGAACCATCACAGATTTCTTTCCCCCCCCATAAAGGAATAAAAGTTAAAAAAGGCTACTTGCATTTCGGGTTGTATTTTCTAGCCAAATAATGACTGTTGAACTAAATGAAACTTAGGGGAGTTTTAAAAAAAAATACAAAGAGCTGTTTGAATAAGCTATAATGTAATTTGCTTCAGCTTCAGTAAGAAAGTGAGTTTTAAAAAGTGAAGGAAAAACATGAAGGGTAAAGAGCACATGCCAGTGAAGCAATAGGACAGAATTAGCTCAAAAGGCCAGACATACTAAAAAAAAACTGCTCTATGGTTAAAGAGAGGAGGCAGGCAAAGTAAAACTGTTGAGATGAGTCGAGAGAAGCAAGAGCAGGAAAACATCAGTGGATAACTCATCGCAATGCAGTGCAGCAGAGCCGCTCCCAGGATTCTCAACAGGAATCCCATCTTCAGAGCTCAGAGCAGGTAATAGGAATGCTCTAACCATTACTGTGGTGAGAAGAACAGCAAAAACTCTGTGTTCTCTCTAGAAGCCATAGATAAACTCTGATTCAGCAGCAATCCCACCATGCATGCCAAGAAAAGACAGTTTAAAAGCTGCCTACAATTTATGGCAGCTGGCTTACATATCTACTGTGATTTAAAACACAATTCTGAAAATGTACACATATTTTTTTTTCACTTTAAGATTTTTTTTAAATTATATTTGACGTCTATTTTGTTACATTTTTGAAAGTCCATTTGCTTTAAAATGTAATTAATTCTGACAAGCAAATTAGCCAAAACTCTTATCTGAAAACCTTCAAGTCAGTATTGCTGTCCCTTAATGGTGAATATAATCTTATTTTAATGCATATTTTTTATTATTATCTACAAATAATTGCATCTATTTTTTTCAGTAAAAATAAAAATCTGTAAGAACTGACGAGTGAAAACAAAAAGTGCACTAACAAATTTAAGTATGAAGTAGATAAGATTTCTACTTGGTTGGTGCCGGCACAGTTTTGATACTGCTCATTTGCAGTTGATATCCTCATATGACATGACCGTAGTAAGACAATTCAGAAATTAAAAGTTTGAGAAGGAAGAGATAACCAAAGTAAAGAAACATAGTGAAAAAATCCTGTGTCCCCCCCAGTGCTTTAAGGGGGCTGGTCTGTATGCAGTTCCACCACTTCTGCATTTTACCCTTCAATATACTGGGACATTTTTTAAACCACATTTACTGGCTGACTTTTTCCTGGTGTTGTAATAGGTGTTAAAGTCTGTCCATGTTTCCCCATTAATATACTCCCAATACATTTCTGCACCATACAGGCAATAAAAAAAAAGTGTCCACTTGCTCCTAATCCGTCACCGGCGCACTCTGCTGGCACACAGAGGACTATGGGAACCTGTCAGGCTTCATGTTCAATAAACATAGCCAATGTGCAGACAACCACTAATGACAGGCATTATTGAGAAATTTAACAACATTTTTAAAAGTCCAGAACAGGAAGACCAGAGTAATTAATTAGCTGTGAATCAGGGAAAGAAAATTGAGAATCTGCCGCTAAAGAGAGAAAAAAAATCTGAATGAGTGGTAGATCAACTGAAACACATGGGGACGATGAAGCAGCACAGGTGAATGGCATGAGTAATGATGACTGGTGTTAACACACTGCAAACAGGAGGCAGACTAACAGCAAGCAACTAAGAGAACATAATAAACCAAGAAAAACCAAGGAAATGAGATTGAAATGCACTAAGTAAAAAATTAAACAACTAAGAAACTAAATACAAAGGAATAAACCAATTTGGCAAGAACCTTTGATAAATAATTAATACAAAGGACTACATACATGCAGAATATGACAAGATCTGAACAGAGGTAACAACACAGTGGATCATGATTGGAAAAAAAAAGGTCTAAGGGAAAATTATTTATGAAAGGGGATCACAGTGAATATAGTCAACTAAAATGGCAGAAACTATAAAGTTACCCAATAGAAACAATCAAACAAAAGCCCAAACACCCAGTAATTGTGACACAATTGTGAAAACTTAAAGATCCTGCTTTGGCAAAGTCAACTCAAGGTATTGTTCTTTCATCTCATCAAATTAAATAGGTTAATTCCACCCTGTCCTCTGTATTGATTATCAGGAACATCTGTTTGCAAATAGATCAGTAAATAAATCAGTAATCAGCTTAAACTATCTGACTGCGATTCGACAAAAATAAAAAATTAAAACATTTGACTAACTGCCTCTGAGGGCAGCCACAGTCTCGCCACTCATACTCTTTGCAGATTTTATGTGAAGTAACCCTGCCGACTGTGCCCAGCTAATAACAAGACTTTGCCCAGTTGGAATTCCTGGGTTGTAGCTGGTAAAACAGAATTGTAGTTTGTCATCATCAGCTTAAAAAAGATGACTTTTTTTATTACGAGTTTTTCTTAAAATGATTACTGAATTTGATAGTTTTGAATCTGGGTTAAACTGGACTGCCTGTAACCACATCTAAATCTGACTCCATTACTTGACTGTGTTGGAATGAATTGTTTTTGTCATAAACTGCTGCGAGATTATCTTTGTCATAATTTGATGCTATGAAATTAAAACGTGCAATAGAAACAGTCCCATAATTTGTGAATAGGACAAAATGTAAGACATGGTGAAAATAGTTTGAACCAGGATCACTTTGTGTACTAATATCATTTCTTTATTAATTTTCCTTGTCAGTTTTATCATGCTTCGGGTGTTGCATATAGCTCTGTACATATTTGAACTTTATGAAAGAAGAGCTTTATTCTTGATAGAAACATAAATCAGCTGATCAGGAGGAATCATGTCTTTCTCTGTTGCTATCATTGCTTCTTGTCTCTCATCCTGCTAACATAATCAGCAGCATAATCAGCTCAATCTGTTTGTCCTGTGCTACTGGTGGAATTGAAGCCGTGCTTGCCAGCTTTCCTGGATGGCACTCACCAGCACATTGAATTCAGATCAATTGGTATTCACTAGACATCTCTTGCTGCCTTTTTGCATTTGTCAAATCCTGGCATGAAAACAAGTTCTCCCATGCCCCTGGTTGATGGGTCATCTGGTTATAATCTGATCCATTACAGTGATTCCATGCGCTGCTTTGGTAAACTTTCACTAAATGTGTGCAATCCTGTCCTCACGTTTGTCCCGTCTCTCTACTTTGTTTCTTCCACTCACAGAAAGCAACATGCAACACCCACATCCCTGCCAATACGGAAAAATTACGCCATGACTAAACACAATTTCACAGTGAAAATAGAGATTTGGCCACCACAGAGGCTAAATATTTATTGTTTTTTTTGTTGTTGTTGTTTTTCCCCTTTCGCACAGTGCTAAAAATTTTGGGTCGTGGAAAGATAATCATCTACGGCTTCCAAAGATTAGGAAGCCAACCACTTTTCCATGTCTTATGGTAATGAAGGGTTGTTTTTTAATAAGATACTTCTATAATAGAACTGTTCTCCTACTATCTCAGCCTAAGTGGTGAACGGGGAGAGGGGGGCATTAAGGTCAAATCCAGATTAAATTGCTACTTACTTTTTAATCCTGAACTTTTAACTGTCTATGGAAACATGAAGATTTCACAGATGATTATCATAAAATAGCCTTTTTGTTGAAATTAAACTTGTGCCGGGTTTAAATATTTGCTTTTAACTCTATGTGAGGGGTTGTACAAGTGTTTCTGTCATTAGAAAAACTTAACAAAAGACCATCTAAATCTGAAAGTCTCAAAGGTACATTATCAAAGGCTGTAGGTTAAATATTCCCTGTGAAGTAGCTTTATCAGACCAGATCTCCTGCACCTGAGATCTCCTCAAACACTACTTTAATTAACAGATGTGACTTATCAAATATGTCTTTGAGACTATTAAAATATTATTTGCATGTTTAATGAGCCATGTGCATGGAGCCAGAAGTTACACTTAATGGTATTATCATATTTTAATGAGCACTTCTGTTACATTGAGGAACAGAGGCTCACCAGCGAGGTTGTTCCAAACTTTAAGGGCTACTCTGAAGCTCTTATATCACTCATGTTTGGAGTGTTATTCTCAGCATTAACAAGAGAAGTCACATCTGCTCAAAACATTCCCTCCTCACCCTTGAGAAGTCCATCCCTCCTATTTCCAAAATTAAGCAGGAGCGCAAAAGGGACCACAGATCAATGAGCACTCATCAGCTTTGCCATCTGGCCTCGGTTTGTTTTCTTAGCAAATGAAGATGATCATTGAGCAGAGTTGGTAATGAAACTGAAATTTACTGGGTTGCTCCTGCCTTCCTCGGCCCCTCTGGATTCCACATCAAACTTTGTCCGAGAACAGATACTGTGACCCATTAAGCAAGCAAGAACAATAACATGAGTACTATTTACATGTTTTTTCTTCAGATTTTCTTAGAGCATAATTTATTTCATTATTTTTATTGACTAAATTTGTTTCAAATACAAATAAAATGCACAAGACTAAACTCAAAATTTTTCAGATTCCTGGATTTTATATTTAATTACATTGCAAAAAAAAAAAAAATATTTTGTAGTTTTTTTTTTTATTGGATAATATAAACTGACACATTTCAGTAGAATATTGTTAAAGATGTTTCAGTCTGTTTGCCCCAGTTCCTGTTTGCATTGCTGCAGCACGAGTAAACAAGACGTGGCTGCTCTGATATGCACTGTGCTGCCAACTGCTTTATTTTTCCTGCAGCAAGACCCTTTACTTGGATGGCATAACACACCCAGATGGTAATCCCATTACCCACACCAATGCATCCAACCAAAACAACCGGCAGAAGTCAGACTGAGACTAAAGAACTGATCTAGACATTTTTACCAAGAGAAACCAACCACACAAATTCATGGTCACCTTTCTACTTTCACCCATCAAGGCATAAAGTGTCCAAAATAAAAAACCTAATAAAAAATCTGAAAACATGAAGAATTGAATAACATTACAATTCCCAATGAAAACTTACAAGCCAGAGCATGAACCTGGAAGCATTGCAGAATATTAATGTAACAACAGTACATTTTAGAATAACATTCCACTTCCCTGTGTTAATGCTGAACATAAAAGCACGAAATAGGAAATCTGTAAAGTACAAATCTATGCTCAGGGTAGCTAGAATTTCTGATAACAGGCCACAGCAAGACATAGTTCTGCAACATTTTCATTCCATCCATCCGCAACATTTTCAGTCCATCCATCCACCATCCATCCATCTTCTTCATTAACTGTATCTGTTGTTGCATTGCTTTTCCTTATGACCTTGTTTAAAGCATATTTCAGCAGGACAAATTTCAAACAATACTTTTAAAATCCATTTTTTTGCAGCAGTCCTTCAAAAATACTCTAGATTTTTCTGAAGTGGTTTTGAGCAATATTTTCTCAGGCTTTTGAATGTATTTTTTTCTATGAACAAAAGCTGAGTTCACATTAATTTTTAATCCAGTCATTTTAGCCAAGAATGCCACCAACCTTTAGTCCATCACTGTAAAATATGATGATGTAAAATATGATCAAGTGCAGAGAAAGTACAACAATTTGGAAATAACACATAAATTGCTGAATTTTTACATATAACTATTTTAGAGCCTTCAGAAATAATTTAATTCTAACAGAAAGTTTACAGAGATACTGGAAAAGTAGGAAAATTAAACATAGCCTTAAAACCATAGATATAATAGGAGGAGCAGCTATATCTTTATATTGATCTAGCTATGAGGTCTTCTGAGATTAGAATATCTTATTTAAAGGAGACCTAATCAAAAAGGTACACCATTACAAGTAAGAAGGCACAAACTAAAGCATTGACATTCACATCAAACTAGATTAAAAATATATATATATAAAACTAATCATATTGTATGTAAATGTAACAATGCGTAGCGTTGGATTGCAGTTTCTCTCTTTTCTTACAGAAGTCTTTAAAATAACTTTAAACTCAAAGAGTCAAAAGCATTTACCTTTAATGAACTCTCAAGATCATTTTATGATCGTGGTGCAAAATAAGAGAACACATTTCAGTCAAGTTTAAGACAGAAACTCGTAATTACAAATCATAGTAAGTGTTTGAAGATGTTACAAATATACTCAAAGACACAAGGACATTACTCAAGAAAGTTTAGAACATAAAAATGCCAAGAAACCAGGTGATAAAATATCTTGTGAACATTTCTACACAAGAGTAAAGAGAATATGGGTAAATAAAATGCTTTGAGTCCTTTTTACATTTCTTCCAATAATTAAACCTTTAGATGTATTCATATTGCCTCTAATTCACACTAAATAGGAAGTGATTTGACAGCCTGTTCACCTGTTGGGGGAGCTTGAAGATTCAATACAAATAAATAAATTAATTAAGTCATGAATTAGTACTTTAAGTTGCACAAACTTGGAGTAAAAAGTTCATAGTCTGTTGTCTGCATAAACTTTGATCTCAATTACAACAGCAAGGTTTTTGCTTATTTGTGCAAAAACATATTCAAACAACATAGTTTGGATTTTTCTCTTACTTTCACAAAGCTGTTAAAATCTAATCTAATGAATAAAAGTAACATGTTCCCTTCAAATATTCACTTTTATCACTTTGGTCAGAAGTACTTTTTTGATGAGTGACACCCTTTGAAAACTAGCGTGTTTTGGTTTTATTTAGTATGAAACGACAGGAAAACACATTTTGTTTTAGTATAATACACCGTCCTCTTCAGCGTGCACTGCAGTCCTTCCAAAGTGCTCTTCACACTGACCTGTCAGTTTCCAACAACAGAACTTTCACCCTGACTCGTATTATAAATTCCCCATTCAACACCCAGGATCCTTTGGGAATTAAAATGAGGGGCCTGGGGGATTAGAAGACGGTGATTAGTGGCAAAACCCAACGGTTTAAACGGCACATGCCCCAGTAAGACCATTGACACCACCCCGTAGCCCATTCCTTTGTTTGTTTGAATCACACTCCAGCAGTACCATACCACCCATTCACAGTTCTCGTTCATTAGCTTCCTCAATAGCTAGGCAGCTTTAACTGCTTCTTCGCCCAGCTGCCTGTCTTAACTGCCCACACAAGCCCTATTGAAAAGCTCAAAATCAATAGTCTTGACCATTCACAAAATAACACCTTTTGTAACTCATTCATTACTCAAGGAAAACTGTTGTATATCTTTATATAACATTTAAGTGATACCCAGTCATTTACTAACAAAAAACTATACAAGTCTGATGATTCATTTCATTGCTATGTTTTGGGGGGAAATAAAAATTTTAAATGAATACAAAAATCTGATTGGTCAGAACACTGACGTGGCACGACACCATTGGTGGAAAGCTTGACTTTCACATCCCTTTCAAATGACGCATGTGCCAGATGCCAGGGGTCACCGGGGTCCACTTCCAGCAGATGACTGTCACGGAAATCTTCACATCTATTCAAATGCGTGAGGCCCCGAAATTCCAGATCAGCAGCGACAGGATGTGATGTCGTTTTCTGGTAAGCTGATACACACAATGTAGGAGAACAATAGCAACAATACGGACAGCACGTGCTCCATTGTTGCGGTGGAAACTGAGACATATGGCCTTTTCCCCCTTGGGCTTCCTTCCACTTCATATCTGTCTTGGTTGTCGTTGGTTGTAGACAGCATGTGACTCCAATGTTCTCATACAAAACGTGGGCCCCACTGTTAATGTTATGTTTTAAAAATAAGTACTTATATGTGTTGTGGTCACTGAGGCCATAGAAATAAAAATTCAATTTGAGGCCATAGAAATAAAAATTCAATTTTATTGAAAGTTTGTTTTTCACTTTGTAAACTGAGGATGGATAAATTGAATGAGTTGCAATTAACGGAAACAGAAAGGCAAACCTGAAAAAATAAATCAAAACTCTTATCTGCAAAATACAACGGAGAGATGGAAAAACTAATAGTCCCATTACCTTTGTACAGTAATTGTTGAATTTGATGTTACTCGGGATATCAGAGTGATTCATTCTGGTTTTGGTATATTTGTATTTGTTCATTTACCATTGTCAAAATAATTTTGGCAGCAGTTTTTTGTTTCACCGTATTGACAAGAAAAATATAAGCAAATTGCTCATGGTCTAATGTTTTATTACATTATGTATAGCCAACAAAAGATCTTCAATTTACCTTGGTAGTTCGGAAAAATAGATTTTTTAATAATCCAGAAAAAAACAAAACAAAAAAAAAAAAACATTACTGCTCCTAAACCTTGAACACGATATGACATGCACACAAGCATGTTCTGTCCTGTGTATCTGGCAAAGGTAGAAATGTCAGCCAGTAAAGAGCTTTATTAAATGGAGCTGAACAAAATCTGCAGAGGTGTTGTTCAACAGTTTGTTTTACAGCCACCAGAATAGCACTTACTTTGTCAGTTTTAAATAGGCTGCTGCTATAAGATTCAGGGAGTTGCAGGCTAAAACTGGGTGTGCAGTGGAAGTAGCACTGTGCCACTAATTTGTTGTCAATATACATAAAGTATATCTAAAAACAGAAGTCTCATTAAAGATAAAAATGCATCCCGAAAGGTAAATAAAGTACTCAGTGGTGTAGAGAACCCATCTTTTTATTTATTACATTTAATTACTACTAAGACTGATTTGTGTTACTATGAAATTAATAGGAATAATTTTGGTTTTTGGAAGCATATTGGAAAAAGCTGTTCAGCAAAAAACACTGCCAATAAGAGTAACATCTTCTGTATTTATCAGCTGCATATGCTGATATTAGAAGAGAATGATATCTTGTGCGGGTTTGTGTTAGTGTTTCCTGCCGGGACGGAAGCAGCATGCTGAGCTGTGTTAACAAGCTGACTGTTCCTGCTGCCCTCTGTGTGCAAATGCCAACTGTTAGGAAAATTAAATTGATACATTTGTTATTGAGGAGCTTACGGTCTTGGAGGCACACTACCTAACTGAGGGGTTATGTAATTGACACATCTACTTGTGGGTGTTGGAGGAAGTAGAGGGAATTATGCATGTTTATGAAAAGGTAGGAAGGGAAATTTAACAAGGGATCTCTTAGTGCTGGAAGGATTTCTGAATGGCTTGCTTTTGTTGTCAAGAATATTTGTTCAGGTTAATTCTGTTTTCTACACAACCAGTGGACCACTGCCAATTGCCTGTTTAGCTTCCACAATGGTCCTTCTTATGAACCTTTAATGCTTTAAAATGCTCTTTAGCCATGCTGTTTTTTTCTCCAAACCATTTAAATGTCAGCTTATCTAAAAAGTAGTCTTCGGTAATCTTTTTTTTTTTTTTTAAGAATCAACCATAAACAACAGTTTATATTGTAACCTTACAATAAGAAATCTTTTCTTTTCCATTTACTTTCTGCTTGAGATGAATAAAATAGTGTTGAATTTAGTTGAAGTTCTTTACAATAACTCATGAAAAATTGTGAGCAACCATTCAAACTTTTTCATCCAATCACAAATAAAAATGGTGAGCATGTAGCTTTAGTATGCCCACCAAAGACTAAGACTAAAACACACTCTTATTTTTTAATCTTAGACTAGCTACCAGGAGCTTCCTGAGACAAGTGTCTGTGCAATTTCATCAACTCATGCATAGCGTAGTAAGCACGGATTGTTTTGCCAGCAGTGTTACTATAAATGATTTGGTGCACTATCACTGAGTAGGCATGGGGATGCAGTGACCAGTACCCCTTTAAATTATCTAAAGATTGAACAGGAACACATAAGTGTGGGACAGTAAACAGAGTGGACATGTTGCAACTGTTTATCACACAACAAAAAAAAATACACCATCACAACCTTTTTACTGAAGTTTTGTGCTTATTTACATCAATCAGCAAACTTTTAATTAATGTCCCAGGGATGAATTCCCTGGGACAGAAGACAGATTTTTTGTTTTACTTACACAATAATAATGGGATATTAATCTTGTCCATAGAGGAACTATCTATGCTATAAAAATATTTTTTTTATTAAGAATCCCTGCAAATTCAGTAAATCATGGATATACAAACCTCTTGGTGTTGACTAACCCAATATTTTAACTATTCTCATTTAAGGCAACTAACACTAGACCACACCAGTAATAAAATTTGCATCATACCAAATAGTAGTCTTTGTACACATCTACTACTTGTATAACATTTGTACATATTTTTTAAACACTGTTAATTTAATGGCTAGACTTCTGGTTTCTGTATCCATACTGCATGTACCCTTTGTAAAAAAAAAAAAACATTTTTGAAGTGCTATTACATTCTCATAAGTGAAAAGAAATTTATGTCCCCCACTTGTATGCTATTTCATAGGTTGTCACACATTAAGCTCTTTTAAATGGTTATTTGTTTTCAGTTTATTTTCATATGCTTTTATTTCTATCAGTATAACCCTAAACTCCCACTATGTCCTCCAATTCATTTTTTTTCCAAGATAATATTACTTTTCTCATCCCTAAATGCAGAAGCAATAATGAGCAGAGGCATCAATCCTACTTTCTGACGTTTTACGCTTGAAGAAGAATTTTCATGTCAGGCAATAACTGCTAGTGAGCCTCAGTGGCACAAGCTCTGGGCTTGCGCCTACACCAAAGCCTAATGGGATAAATCAGCTCTTGCATAACTAGGGGCAATCACTCACTCCGTCTCCCCCATGACAGAACTCAGTTATGGCTTCTGGATAATATCATTTCTGTTATCTTAAGATATCAAATTTCTGTCTTTATTGGCAAAGACCTTAGCAAATGGAAGGTAGTTTGCTTGCCTTGGGAAGACAGGATGAAAAATGAAAGCATATTTATCCATCTCAAAAGCCCCATTTCGGGTAGAGAGCTCAGGACTGAGGTGACATGTTCAAGGAATCAGCAATATCTCACACACTTCAGTGATACTGAGGTAATATGCTCATGTAAGAAGTAGATGGCTTACTGTCATTACTAATTTATCTTCCTCAGTTATTTGAAGTAGGCCAGGGACCCTCAAGTCCAGGCCTTAAGGCCTGGTGTCCTGCAACACCGTTGAAGTCTCTGCTTCAATGCACCTGAGTCCAATAATTAGGTCATTAACAGGATTTGGAGAACTTGACTGCACAGTGAGCTGGTGATTGAGGCATTTGATCCAGGTGTATTGGAGCAGGGACACATCTAAAAGTTGCAGGACGCCAGCCCTCGATGCCTGGCTTTGAAGACACTTGAGGTAGAGTATTGCTCTGCCAGCACTGGAGATATAAGTTCTTCGGCATAAAGCTCTGTGCTCTAAGCATGTTTATACATCAGTGCAAAAACAACTTCCCACTAACTCAATAATTACTGTAAATATTTGGTTCCACTGTGATTGATGAAGGAGACGAAACACTGCGTGACGTTTAGCAAAAACGAATCTGAAAGTTTTTCAGTAAAGTTAAGGAAAGAGCTCCATGGTAGCTTATCCATGTGTGAAAAGGATGCATTCTACTTTTTTCCACTATTCTTTCACAGTTTGAGCTTGATGAATCCTGGCAGTGTCATCCTCAGCACATATTACCACGGCAATTATGGGGAAAACCATGGAGACATTAGATTTAGTTAAAGATTCTACTGATGCCAGATCTGAAAATGTACTGAGCTCTATTGACCCCTGAAAACACTCTGTGGTGGTAGGACATTCACAGTGGCTGTTCAGATCTGGTATTAGCATGTGCCCTGGCTGATAAGGAACTAAGGAGACAAGCCCAAGAACCACCATTCACACCTGGCAATAAAATTCAATTTGTGTTGTCATATCATAGCTGCACTCTTTGAAAGCTAATAGACTTGAAGCCTCATCACACAGCAAGTTGTCAGTATCCAAAAGGATTTTAGCAGGCTTAATGACACCAGGTAAACATTTTTCCCCATATTGGAAATTACTTTACTTTTCCCTTATCTATTTCAAAAGAGCTATGAATGATGAACTAGAACTATGTTTAACAAAATGATCCAAACTAATTGGGAAACTTGTTCCTCCTCACCTGTGGTGGCGCTACACAAATAACTACAGAAAGAATCTAAACAAAACTTCTGAAGAAGACCAGCGCCACTTCCTTCCTCCCAAAATGTAAACAAAAATCGAGTAGTATTTGACTCCTTCATTGACATTATTAATTTGGACGTCATCTCTTAGCCACTGCAGCTAGGGACACAGTGCTCTGTCTGAAATTTCTTCCACTGAGTTTATTTTCTCTAGTTCAGTTTCAACTGGAGAAACTGAGCTCTAACAACATAAAATATCCTTTTGTTATGTAAATGTTCTGTTTTAGAATTGTAGTCTGCCTGTAGTTTGGCAATGACAGGGAAGAGAGTGAACCCAATTGTTCAGTCCATCATGGCTGTGCTTTTAAATATAGAATTAGCATTAAGAGTTACCTTGTTCAGTTTCTCTTTTTGCAGAAGAGAATGGTTGTTTACACCACAGGCAATTTCTGAAAAGCTTCATAGCCTCAAACTGGCACATTACATATGTCACAGGAAAACGTTTGTGGCTGGGTAAAATTTTAAATTTCAACACAGTCTACGCCTCCAGGGAGCAATTATTTATTATAGCCAAGAGTCCAGACCCTCTGTGTGAACAAAAACTTACAACAAGGAACTGTTTTTTAGAAAGCTAGGTAGCTTAAACAATTTACCTAAATTGTGCTGTGACTGTATACAAGCATTCAAAACTAAAGGTGACTCAAACACAGCGTCACAAAATACATTTCTTACATTTGCGACATTCATGGGACAATGATATGTAAATAAATGGATCAATGGAAGAAAACATACATCTTTAACATTGGAGCTTTGTCCAATCTTCATCTAGAATCGCCTAACATATTTAATTGCCATTACAGTTACAACATAAACTAAAACCCGGCTCTTCTATCTGATCACTTAGATGTATGTTGTTACCAAATAATCAGAATAAGATTAACAGTAATTGTTTTGAATTTAATTGATGTTTCACCCTGCCAGTGTTTCTCCTAAATATTTCTATAGCAGTTGATTCATTAAAAAAAAAAAAAATCAAGACTACGGCTCCTCTCTCTCTCTCTCTCTCTCTCTCTCTCTCTCTCTCTCTCTCTCTCTCTCTCTCTCTCCTCTCTCTCTCTCTCTCTCCATGTATGTATATATTATTCAAGAGATAGAGAGACAATGAGAGATTAAGAGCATAAAGCAAAGCGCGAAGAAAAAAATGCATAGTAGAGGACAACTGTACAGCCGAACAATAAGAGCTAAATGATAAACATATTTTCAGTTACGAGGAAAAGCAGTAGACTGTTTGTCTCCGATACACCATGCCACGACATGAACAGAGTATTCTCCTCTGAGACTAATTTGATAACCTACTATGGCTAATTACATGCCGACAAAAACACAGCTGGCAGAAATGTGTTGGGGAGATTAATGCTCTACAGTAGAACCAGGCATCTGTAGATAAAAATGGAATGACGCGTAAATTAGTCTGGTCTTTGAAATAGTGATATCTTAATAAAAAAGAATAATTTTACATGAATATTTAGGGCTGTCAATATTAGCGCATTCAATTAATCTGAAAAATGTAACAAGTTAATATTACATAATGCAGATTAATCAAACAGATGCAGATCTACAAAGCCTCTCTCTTAGGGAGAGAGGCTTTTAGCAGCATGTTGTGTGCTGGACATGCTGGAAGTGATGAACAACTGTGAAAGGTAAAACTTTTCCGCGACACCAGACAGGAGCAAAAGTTTAACATTTTTCATCAGTCTTGTGTTGATTGTCCACACATACATATTTATGTGTACAAGTTAAAAATTTCATATGCACAAATTATGCAGGTCACTTGGCTGGATGAGGAGAAGCGATTGTCACCATATCAACAGAAGGAAATGAATGAAGGGGGACATTTCTAAGTTAACTATTAAAACAAAATTGCATCCTTTAAGCCTCCCTGAATAAAATAACATGGAAAATTGAGAATCTTCAGGCATGTTTGGTTTGAGACAAACATGTGAATGTGCATACACTAACAGTTTGATATGGGTTATATGGGCAGTTACCCAGGGTGGCATCAGAAAGGGGTGGGGCATCCAAGAACAAGAAATAAAAATATAGCTTATTGTCACTTGAAAAGAGTTTGCTACTGCTTGTATGCATGTGTATAGAAGTAAGTTTAAGTTAGTTGCTCTTCAGTACAGAGAGATTACATCACCTGCTTTCTTCTACAAGATAATTTAGATAACTGCTTGCATTATAATTGGTTGAGGTGTGGCAGAAGTTGTGCTTACCTACAGCACCATTCCTGTAAGAACTGTAACTCTGTGCATATTTCAAGCTTAAAAAGTAAGGCATAGTGATTAATCGTGATTAATCACAGCGCTACACTGTAATTGATTTGATTAAAAAAAAAAATGTATCGATTGGCAGCATTATGAATTTTATAACACATGCACACCTACATGTATTTTTTTTCTATGAATATCACATTTTAGTACAGCTGGAAGTGTTCAGTACATGTTAAATCTTGGATTAATCTGAAGTTCTTGAGTTAGCAATCTCACTCTTCAATAGATCTTACAGATCTTACTGGGATTTTAGTGCTCAGCAAGGCTGGAGACCTGTTTGGAAGATGACACACTTTGAAGTCTTCCCAGTTGTTATTTAGGCCTAAACACCTTCAACTCCTGCAGGGATAAATAAGATCCTCAATCCTTCCCTCTCGTGCTGCCACAGAGGATAAATTATATACAGATCTAGTTCTACTTCCTCTCATCATAATAATATGCTTTGCATGGCTTTTCCACTTCATCTAGAGTCACGATAATCCCTGTGCTTCTGTGTAATTATCTCTCCTCTAGGCTGATCTCAGTGCTCCTCACCTGCTCAGCCTAGTCACATTACCTCCTCACTTTTATCTATGACTCTTAAAGCTGCTGCCAAGGGTCCTCTTAACTCACCCCACAACTTTTCCCTTCCCGTCTTCTCCTGAACACATTCTCCATCTCTTTCACCTCATCATCCCCTCTGTTTCCCATACTAACCTTCTAGAGGATTGTGATTAGCAGGAGAAAAAGAAATAAATGAATTTGTATTGCGAATATATCCCTCATTAGTCTCCTAACCATTTTAATAAGGGAAATGAAAAGAAAATAATAAAATATAATTTGCTAAATTGACAAGGAGTCAGTGGCTACCTGGGGGAACAGAGGCTGCACTTGGTGTCATGCATAATATCTGAACTATTCTTGTGGCCACTCAAAGAGAAGATTAGCTATTTTGAATGTATTTCTTTTCCATGTTGTACTCAGTTGTCTAGAGAGATGAATTATGCAAATCTTTTTTTGTAAAAAATTGATTAAAGTTAAGTGTGTTTTTGTAAGTAAAGACTTTTTCATCGTCAAATGGAGTGGTTTGGATCAAAGAGTTTTCATTATTGAAAACTAAACATAACAGATCAAGTTCAAACCTAAATTCAATTATGAATCGGTGGCAAGATTTAAACAATGATTTTACTAAGCTTTATCTATTTCAGGAACAACATTTGGCAAAAGATTTCATCTTGAGATCAGCAAAGCTGCTAATGACATTCCTCAAAAGATTTTCAGTTGAAATTTTTTGTTAAGTGACAATGTGAGAAACTTTGACAGAGATTACAGATTTTTGACCACTCTATGAAGAGGTTCAAGAAGCAGAGTTCAGATATTTACCATTGCTGGGAGTCTACAAGGATAAGACACAGACAAGACAGTTCAGCCCAATGATATGGAGAGAATTTCAATTACTTAGTCTTTAAATACTGTTTCATGCTGAACAGTGACTGAAAGCACAGGGGAAATAAAGTTACCATTGATCAGATGAGAAGGGGAAGAAAACCTTTATAAGAAAGAGATGAAGTTTGAACTTAGGACAGCTGTCAAGCAATTGTAAAACAGAATGTTGATTAAAAGCACAACTACTTGATAAGTATAAAATAACAGTGATAGTTTTTCTTTATATAAACCAAATCGAGGTGCATCTGTCCTTGGACTGTAGTCTGATTTTTAAACAACTTCAGTAACAGTGGTAGCTATCAAATGTTTCATTAGAGGCTCTCCGGCAGACCCTGATTAACTTCACTAATTGAGTAAATAGAGAAAAGATTTCAATGACAGGAGACAGGAGGAATAACTATTTATTTTAAGACTTATTTTTGAGACATTTAAACATTTTGATCACAGCATTTACAGACCTCTAGTATTGCATCCTTAAAACTGTTGTTGACTCTGTGTGTTCCTCTGCACATGTTAATTCCATACATGTGTAAGTTTCCATCACAAGTTACACACCTATGTGGTTTGAAGGTCTCTCTGTAGGGACAGCACAAAGGGCAGAGGTGTTAATTATTCTACAGATCAGCGATGTCAGCACACCTCTCTCATTGCACCTAATTGTCCCTTTGGGGGTGCTCAAGTCCTCATTATGAGAGCACTTTGTAATCCAGTGTTGTTATTTTGCAGAGGCGTTTTAGAAGCAGCCGAGATCTGTTCATGCACTTAAAAAGTTGAATAATAATTTACCTTGATTATTTATGTAGCAAAATGTATGGTGACTTTTTTTTCTAAGATTTAAAAATGTAAACTTAAGAAATAAAAGACACACTCCTCTCACAACAATTGGCTGTCTCACTGCTGAAATCAATGGAGACTGGTTAAATTATTCTTGGCAAAACTTTCATGCAAAGCTGCAAAGAGGAATTGGATAATTGGATATGTTCCTCCACTTCTTTCTTCCAAGCAAAGGGTGAGAGGGGGGGGTCAAGGGTCCTGAAACTGACAAGCTTGCAGTTTAAATCTCTCCCTGAATCATGGAGGCAAATCTCAACAGGTAGCTCCGTTTCTTAAAAGTGCTAAACTGCACAGTCTGGCACGCGCTTACAACACTTCTGTTAAAGTTTATTTCATCGCGTGGTTCTTTTTCTACAAAAAGGTTCATGTGATTTTCAGGAAACACTTCAGCCAGCAGAAGGAAAATTGCATCCAGGTTATGAAGGATAGTAGCAGCACGGTTTACTTTATCACAAAAAAAGTGATATTTGTTTGTTTTTGTTTGCTTGTTTGTTTGTTTGTTTTTTTCTGGGTATTCAGACGATGAAGATGTGTAAACAGCAGATTGAGACTGTTTTCCAGACAGCCAGTGTGTCCCAAATTTTCTATATTCCACTGCTCTTGTTTAAATCCCTGACAGTAACATCCATGTTATCAACCATTGCATATAAATTTGACATTTATAAAAACACATTTTCCTCTCTCAAAATGCCATGTGTGCAGATTTGAATATTTGACAAAGAAATATGAAATGCAGTGGGAATGACAGATTGTATCAATTCAGATGTCAATTTCCATCCTGAAAATGTTCTATCAATATAAAAGGAAATGGTTTTACAAAAATTGGCTGACAGAAACAAGATTTTGTTGTTGCAATTTGTCAACAGCTGAACACTCTGTCAATCGACATGTCAAAAGTAATTATTTTGGTGCCATCATTTTCTACTTTCTAACAAAGTGTTCACATTCTAAATTAGTGACAAGACATGTTTTTCCTGTTTCAGCAACACTGGATTATGCAGCCTTTTTGCACTGAGGCATATCTACAGTTCCAAAGACATCCTTCTCAAGCCACGCATTTGACAGTATTGTTTATTAAAATGTATGATTGCTTGGGTTGTCCTGCATTGGAATGACTCTCATTGCTCATCCAGATAGTAAACATCAAGCTAATGTGAAAAGGAAAGTGTCAGTAGCCACTTGTCTGTGAGAAGAAAGCATACTGTTCCACATCCATCTTAAATAAAACCTGTTGATGAATTCTCAAGGTTACTTGGCCTCTGAGGTAAATGCACGGAAACATATTTGAGCTGTAGGATGAATAAAAACTTAACTTGGAACATACTACCAATGCAGTAATTAATTATTTACTATTACAATAGAAACTGTTTTCTTACATGTTCCAAGACCTTGGACCTAAAAGAACACATTTTGATCTAGCCTTGTCAGAAGTAGCTATACTATATGAATGAACACAGGCAATGGTTTAGGTTAATGCAGCAAAGCAACATATTTTGATTACTTATGAGGGTCATGGCTTAATCTGTAATGTTGATAACAAACTCTTAGGGGTTGGTTAGTTAGATCCAGTTGTGTTAGTTGTGTTTCAACTTTTCCTCAGTTTGATTCTCCTCCAGCTGCTCTACTTTCTGCTGATTGTACTCACCTTGGTTCACATTACTCATCACGTCCCCACAGTATTTAAGTTCCTTGGTTTCTTTCTCTCTCCCATGCCTCTATGCTGTCTGAGGAGTCAACAGTTGTGGCAACGCAGAATGGTAACTTTTTGTTGTTGTTGTTTTTAGATGCAATTAGCATAAAATAGAACAGAAAAATCCTTTATTGTCCCATAATGAGGACATTTCTGTGCGCTGTGTTTATCTGAGAAATTTATTTTCAGTAGTAGTTTCTAGATTTCAAATTTACCTTGTAATTTTTTCCAGTGGTTGCTCATGTAAGCAAGTAGCAAGTGGCCTCCTGGAGCAAAAACTATTTACAGTGTACTGCAAACTCTGTGATTACTGATAGCTAGTCTAACTCAGCCAATAATGAATACTGTTATTTTTTATTAAGAGGCATGAAATAAGTAATTATAAACAAATTTAAGAGATAGAATAGCCATCACTTAGGACCATTAAAAGAACATAATAATAATTAAAATGCTTCTTGTTGTCATTTTGTGCTCTTTAACTATCCCTTGCTTTGAGGCAGATCTATGAGCCTAAAACCAGCTCTGCCACTGGAAGCAGTTAGTCAACGTTTTAGCATGAGATACATCAAATACTGGTCTTTTGTCAAACTCAGCAACAGAACATTTGGACATATTTCAAACATAATTTTTATGAGAACTCATGAAAAATAATCCACTTTTCCAGCCGTCTCACTAATAGTAATTTGTTTCACCATATTATAATGTTTGTACATGTTTGGTTGTCTTTGACTTGACCCAGAATGGAATTATCAATATTATCTGAAGGCAAGAAGCAACTGTTAAGAAAATACACATTAAATATTGATGGGTCAGCAATGGAAGATTGTTTCTTTCTCTGATGTGATTTTTACTTTCTGGTGCAGGGGCATTCAGATCAAAGGTTCAGCTCAGCATTAGATTAGTGCAGTTCACTTAAATAGTATTGTTCAAATGTTGTAAATGTTAAGCAATTTCACTGAGCAGCTTGATTATAAAAATTAGGAGAAATAATATATGAACTTTACTTTGTGAATAAACTATTTTACAGCATGTACTATAAGCACTCAACATTAGAACGTCATTTAGTAAAATTGTTAATGCTTATGACCTACTATGAAATCTCACTTACTGTTGCTTATTATCAGCTGTGCATCTCTGCTCAAAACTATGGTGCCTTACTTTAATCAAAATTAATCAAAAATGCGAATAATTTCACTGATAGCAATAGCCTAACCATCTGAATGTATTTCGGAAAAATATTAGGAGTCAGTGCAGTTGTCTCAGCTTGGGGTCTCCTTGAGCCACATTCCCTTTGAAATAAAATACTAATTAAGGTGGTGAAAATGGCCCACTGTGTATCATTTGATCCCACTGTTACTGTAGATTGTCCTCACTATGGTGGTCCTTTATGCAGAGACTAAAAGGAGAAGACAAAAAAAATAGAAAGGATTAGCAAATGATGTACTAAACTCTACCGCATCACTTCTGGCTATAAAATCTGTAATGCAAACATTGTAGATGGCACATTGAGCTTTATGTCTTGAGATGTGTAGAATCCTTTAGTATAAATGCACTAAAAATCATAGTTTGAACATAATACTAAGTGACAACTATGCCAGAAAAAATTCACTTTTACAATGTCAGATGCAGTCTTTAAGAGAAAAAAAACTCAAGTATTCTTGATTTTAACTTCTCCAAGTTCAATTATTAAAATAAAACAACATATAAATCAATAACTGCTTCTATTGTTGTTAGAAAAAAAGGTACGTAAATGGATTGTGGCACAGCACATTAAGTATGTTGTTTTTTGCACATGTAATCTATGGGACACCTCCACTGTCAAAGTTAGCGCGCAGAGCAGACATCATACACAGCATGCCCAATTCTTACTGGCAAATCCATTTATATACCTTCAATTTCTTGCTTTGCTAATTCAGTTACATGCAACCAAGCTCTGAAATCTGTCCCTCTTCCAAATGCTGCAAAAGCTTAAAACATTGTCTCAGAACAAACAACCTAAAGATGCTCCACAGTTACATTAATAATCATTACTTTTTCCTAACGTTTTTTAATGTTTCCTTTCCTTAATGGTGTATCAGACATCTTGATGTTTTAGTGGACGTTGTTCTGATACCAATTAGAGAGTGATCCCATAAATAACTAATAATTTTATTCTACCCAAATTCAAGGCAGAAATATTTAGTTTCCTTCCTAATAAGCTGAAGTTGTCTTTCAGCATAGAATTAACATGTTCTTCGGCATGAGTGCTCTCTCCGGGTACTCCAGCGACATCCTACAGGCCAAAAACATGACTGTTAGATTAATTGGTTTCTACAAATTACCCTTAGGTGTGAGTGTGTGGATGCATAACTAGTTGTCCTGTGTCTCTCGGTTAAATAAAGGTTTTTGTTATTATTATTATTATTATTATTTATTATTATTATTATTATTATTATTATTGTAATATCAGATTATGCTGATAATTATCATCATCATATTGTTGTTATTATGGATGGATTGATTGAAAATAGTGAAATTATAATTTTGCTTGGATTTACATGTAGAAATTATTTGTTTTACAAATACCAATTAGATCTGAAATTGAATTGATATTTGCACAATGCAATGTGGTCTAAATTATTTATTGAGAATATTTAACAACATTCAATTTCTAATTACAAAATGGATGAGTGCTGAATAATGTGCAAACAACATCTGGATCTGAAATTAGCTTGAGGTGGCAAATCTTCTTTTCTTAGTTGCTAAGGTGTGATGTCTTTCTTAGCGCTCCATTTTTCTTTTTAGTGCAACCTCTTTCCAAATTGCTTTCTCCTCTCTCTGAAAATCTCATTCAATCAGAAAACTTCTCTCCACCATTTAATGTGTCCTCTTCCTTCCTCTCAATGCTCTGCAAAAAGAATTCTCTTGTGCTCTTAGCATCTAGGAAAAAAGAAAACCACAGTCAGCTTCGCTCTCTTTGTCACACCCATTGAAACATCGCTCATCTGTCTGCCCAGAAAATAAGCTGTCAGAATGGAGAAAGGCACTTGTCTAAGGATCATATTTATGTAAGAGTTGTGTCTGCTTCCAATTTCACGTAAGGTGCAACATCTTTCACCTTCACACTCCACTCCAGGAAATTCATGTATTTCCTTCATGTGATTGCAAATTACTATTGCACTCAACATCCCTCACTCATATTTCAGCTGCAGCTAATGGATCAAGTCTGTCCCCACGAGAGCCGCATTTCCCATATAGATCAATGACAATGTATGCATTGCTGATCACGGATGACTATGAATTTTTAATGCTGTAATTTTTTTCTGTGTAAAACTTATACATCAAAAATAATATTTACAAAACAATAATTAATCACACTGTTTCACCTTTAGATGTAGAGAAGAAGGCAAATAGGAAAAAAGGAAGAGGTTTAAATAGTCTTGTGCAAACCACATTGTAGATTAATCACACAGAGACTGACAATATGAAGCCTATACTAATGTCAATTAAGATGGTTTTCTGGACATAGCTAATGAAAACAAGACATTTATGATAAGAATATTACACCAGAGAGAAATGTGGGCGTAAAGAAAAGTATGTTTAATACCCACTTAAAGGTTGATGTGTTCAATATGTTTTTTTTTAATCTGACAAATGGGCCTAATCCTAATGTATATTCAACCAGTCACACAAAATAAAAACACACCAACTAGGAACAGGTCTCTCGGGGGTCATGTTAACTTATTCACATGTTCTGAATGTCATAGAGTCGTCAGTGAACCTTGAACTTTAGTGGAATTAAACCTTGCCTGAATACTACAAGTTAGACAATGTTTTCTTTCAGCCTAAAGAAAGCCCAGCATAATTTACTATTTCATTTCATATGTTAGACCTGCCTGTCTCATTACAGCCACAGGACATATAAAATACTATATGGCATAGTGGCATGCTATGTATAGTAATAGTGTTCTAAAAACAAAAGTTCTGATCTCACCCATCAAAAACTGAAAAACATTCCTGCAGACATCAATTTCTTCGGTCTTATAAGTAGTCCTGACATTGTTTTTTTTGTTTTTTTCTACCGGTATCTTTCCAGGGGATGTTGTCATCTCTCACTCAACTATTATATTTTGAAAAAAAAAATAAAATCACTGTTTTCTCAGAAATGTATGTATTTTTTACATTTTCTCTGACTTGTTCCTACTTCTCTCATGGCCCGTTGCAAATAAATGTGGGAGAAAAAGTTTCCATCACTCAAAACTCCTGTGAGTTCTATTACGTAGAGAAAAGTACTAAAACAAAACCCTTTACCAAAGATGTCTGGTGTAGTTGAGATTGAAAAAAATATAGGTCACCAAGTTTATGTCCACATATCGTTTTTTTTTTTAGTTATTTGTCTTTTTATGACCCAATAATGGAAGAAAAAGTATGAGACAAGAAACAAATTTTCCTGCCAATCCAGTTGCAGTACAGCTTCTCTGCAGGAGTGTAATGAGAAAACACATCACATAGCTCTTATAACAAAATGTGCATACTCCGTGTATAAACCATGCATGCAAAACTCAAAGCACGCTTGAATGTGAGACTAAATGACTGGGTCACATGTGAACAACTGTTCTGTCACCACACTTTGATGTGCTGTTTTGTCACTCTCCACCCCTGTGCACCCATGCCTACACCCCTCTTTTTTGCTTGTCATAAACGTAAGCTATCTCTATCAAAGTAGCTCAGCATGTGCCTGCTCTGTGTGTCCACGGGGAAAGTAAAAGCTTCAGATGGTGTGAATAGTGCAGTCATAGTAGGCTGGGGCTGCTGTCACAGGATGCAATGTCTGTTAGTCTGGTGCTGAAAGCCTTATGTTGCCGGACATAAAATGGCCGTGTACCTGAACACAACAAACTTTGTAGATTGCTTTGCTCTTTCAATTCAGAATAACTTCAAGATTTTTTTTTCCGTGCATTTAATACATACAATATCATCAAATATGTTTTTTTTGTCTTATTTAGTAATGTACTCAGTCTTCTTCACTTTTGGCCTTTCCTTTGAGGTGTCGCCACAGTGAATCATCTGCATCCTTTACCCTCACACCAACTAACTTCATGCTGCTTTTTACCACATCCATAAATCTTCTTTTTGGTCTTTCTTTTGTGCAAACCATCTCAGTCTGGCCCTTTCGGAACATCTGATAAGTGCTGTCCCTCTGATGTACTGATTCCTGATGAGTACATCTCTTTAGTAGAACCTCAACATCTTGAATTTTGCAGCCTCCACTTCTACCTCTTGTCTTTTCATCATTGATTCTACACCCAAACCACACCATACGACCTTTCTCATTACTGTCTGGTACACTTTTCCTCTGATTCTTTCTGGTAACCGTTTATCACATATCACACCTGACACTTTCCTCCACTCATTCCAATTTGCTTGCACACTTTTCTACATTCTCCATTGCTCTAGACTGTTAACCCTAACTACTTGAAATCCTACCATCTAGTGTTGTGTCTTTCATGAATGATCTGTTCAAATGAATTAATCATTTGAGTGAGGTAAATTAAACAAACCATCTCATTAACTGATTATCCCAGTTCTCAGTTCAGACAGCGGTTGAGTAACTTTGGCATTCTGCGGCTCACAAAATGTCTGATAAAGATTCACCCAGTGAGAGACACAGTGCCACCCCATTTTTGCATTTCTTTTTTATTAAATAAATTTTAAAAATGTGTTAGAAAATATATATTTTACCCTGTTTGCAATCACTGGAATTGCTTTATTGTCATTGTGGCAGTCAACTGCTTCTTAAAATTTTTGATATGGTCTCTGCATGCCTCAGCGGATATGTTTGACAAGCCATCTTTTGTGATTATTTCTAACTCTTTGAGGTTCATAGGCTGACTACCCCTCACTCTAAATTTCAGCTTTCTTAACAGATTCCCAATCAGATTCAAGTTGGAACACTGGTTGGGCCACACAAACATATTAACATTACTCTCC
Organism: Poecilia picta; assembly: GCA_033032245.1. NCBI lineage: Eukaryota > Metazoa > Chordata > Actinopteri > Cyprinodontiformes > Poeciliidae > Poecilia > Poecilia picta. Next base: position 13,645,850 of record CM065355.1, on the reverse strand, counting down.
ATTAAAAGCAGATTAAAAGATGTCCTTGAATATAAATCTGCCAAGGGGATGACTTTTTTAGGCTACATTTTGTTAAGTTGTGCGTCATGTGGCATTTCATATGCAGCACATCTACATGTTTTAATAATGTAAAACTCATAAGATGGTCTTATCTTCCCTTTAAAAAAAGTCAGCACAGAAGATTTGAACACCCACTATAGAAATAATTGTCAAAGCTTTGTTTTAATTATGAAAAATAAAATTTATAGGTTTTGTAGAAGGGTTGCCTAAAATTAGTCTAGGTCATTTTCTCTTTCACTTTTGTCCTTTTACACTTTCTAATGCAAAAGTAATTTAAGATGTTTCACTGTGCAGAACACAGAGGAATTAGTTAATGACTACCTCGCAGTTACAATTAGTTTTATACCAGTCACAGCAGCATTCTTACCTCACAGTTGCACTCTCACTGAAAAAAAAAAACTCCCTTGATATTAAATGTACCTGCTGCGTAAATAGTTGTCTTAAGCTCTTTGGCTACTCCCTTCTTTGTTTCAGCTTAACACTACTGTGATATGTACATAAGCACTGTGGGATGGAGACAAGCTGAAGCAGAGAGACAGACAGAGGCCAGGGGACAGAGATTAGAAACAGGACAGCAAAGACAGATGCAGTTGGGGAGGGTTAATCCTGTCTGTGAGTGAGTGATCATGTCCATCCACCCAGCTGTGACGCCATGAGGGGGCCATGGGGCTTGCTGGCAGTCTGATGAGGCGTCACCGCCGTCTGCTGCTGGAGAGATCTCTCACTCGACAGATCCTGTCAGCGGGACAGCCGGCCAGGTAGGAGGGAAGATAGAGGGAAAGCAGTGAGACTAGCAAGAAGATAGAATTGGGGAAAAAGAGTTTTTGTCTGTATCATACATATCATTGTAAAGTCTTTATGTGCCAGTTTATGATCTCTGTGGACTTGCGATGCTTTGCTCTTTGACTGTGAACAGCAATGTGACGACTTAACAGGTTTCCCTAATGAGATAATTAAGGTTGGCTCGATTAATTTCAGTGTGAGGTTATCTGCAAGGTCTTTTCATAAGCAATAATGAGACTCTCAGCAGGATGTCACGCAAGACGCCACCTTCTACCTGCCCAGCAGAGGGAGAAAATGAGCTGATTTCCAGTTTAAATTATTATTATTTGATTGTGAAAATTTGAAAAGAAAAAAAAGCTTAACATAAAATAGGGAAATGAATTATGCTCTGAATTTATAATGAATTATCCACGTTCAACGGATAATATTTTGTTTAATCTAAAACTTGCCTTGTTCCCTTGTGTCATCTTGTTAAAGCAACTGCTGTCACACCTTTTAAAGAAATAACACTAAATAAGTCAGAGATCATGGGATACTGATATAACGTTTTAGCTACCAGATGGATAATTAAAAACGGAGGTCAACAAAGAAAAACAATTTGAAATGAACTTTGAATCAGAAGCAAAGTAAAACCTTAGATTATCAAGTAGATTTAGCATGACCGGGGCTGCACGGTTTCACAGTTGGTAGAGCTGTTGCCTTGCAGCAAGAAGGTTCTGGGTTCAATTCAGCCCCGATCCTTCTGCATGGAGTTTGCATGTTCTCCCTGTGCATGCATGGGTTGTCTCCAGGTACTCCAGTTTCCTCCCACAGTCAAAAAACATGACTGTCAGGTTAATTGGCCTCTCCAAATTGCCCCTAGGTGTGAGTGTGTGTGTGCATGGTTATTTGTCCTGTGCGTCTCTGTGTTTCCCTGCAACAGACTGGCAACCTGTCCAGGGTGACCCTGCCTCTTAGCTGGAGATAGGCACCACCTCCCGACCCCACCAAGGGACAAGGGTGTAAAGAAAATGGATGGATGGAGGGATGGATTTAGCATGACCTCTTTATACAATTCCAGACACTCAAAGCCCTTATTATTTTGTATGCCCAGAGGATAACAAGCATTTCACAATAGGTTTTTCTTCTAAGAAAAGTAATCATATTCCAGTTTTCAGATGACTAAATTCTAAGTTGTTTGTCCTTGCCCTCTGCTTTACCCTCAAATCTCTAGAGGAAAAGTAAAGAGGAATAAAACATCAATCTTAACTAAAAGATCCCCGTTTAAGATAGCAGAAGAACTGAGAGAAAAGAAACAAAACTGGCACTGGATTAGTGGGAAAGCGATCATCCTCCAGTTGTACGATTAGGGATTTGGTCTGTTGTCCCTCAACATATCAGTGTAAAAGTCCTGCAAACCTACAATGAAATTATGATTATCTTTCTGTGCAAAATGAATAAGTTAAAAATGTGCTATATAGGTTTGGAACCTTTTACAATTTTGGCCCGTGTTCACAAATATTCTCAGAGTCCTCTCAGAGCGCTCCAATTTTAGCCTAGAAATTCCTGCCAAAGGCTCCTAGCTTAAGAGTGAATCATTCAGCTGCTGAGAGCGGCTCTGACTGAGGAGATGGCAGCAATTTCTACCATAGTGAGGAAGACTGGTTGACTGTTTCTGGGTGTGACGCTGTTCTCTAGGGACTGCGATTGATCCCTTCTTCTTCTACTTCTGTTTGATGGCGGATGGCAAATAACTTATTGGAGAATTACAGCCACCAACATTGGAGAAGTGTGGACTAAATGTCACCCCCCCAATCAATACAGTAATGCTATGGGTAATCATCTTTACCTTTTCAATGCATGTAATGAATTAGACTGTAGAGGTCACTGAATTGTCTGTTTATCTCCAGTCTTGGATAAGTGGAAGACAATGGATGGATGCGTCAAGGTAGGTCAGCGAATGACCTCAAAGAGTGTGAAGCGACAAACTGGTGCCTGCCTGTTAGGCAGATCATTTTTAATCTGTTTTCTTCTTTTGTGAGGCCTAAAACATTTGTACTGTTGGTTCATTTTTGGTTAAATTTGTTACATCAGCAGGTTAGTTTTTACTCATATGAGCAATCATTCTGGCACATTTGAATAAATCTTCCTGGGAAAGGGTAACATAGTAAGGCAGCATAGTGGACGTAGTATGACATTAAAAACAGATTCAGAGCAAAGACAGCTTGTGTTTCCAAATGACACGGACACTGAATGATCTTCCTATGTCAATTTTATCGATACAATATGATCCAGGTAACATATTGAGGTTTATGTTCAGAAACTACAACTATGTGCAAAGGCAGCAGCTACAGCAAAGAGATTGTTAGGCATTGTGGTGAGCTGTTCGAAGGGTTTATCTTAGATACATTTCTGTATTGTTTCTTACAATAAACTCAAATCTATGGATATCTCTTAAAAATAATATTTACTTGTTCTGCTTTTTGCAGCTGCACCTTTAATCAGACAACGAGGTGCCTGGTGTGTATTATACCTGTAGTCTGTTGTTGTTGGGTTTTTTTTTTTTTCATTTATTACCAACATACAAATTGCTATATTTCAGATAATTTACTGGAAAACTTAAATTAAATCAATTGATAGATATTGATAGATTAATTTATAATCTAATATCCACAAAGAAGAAACATCTTTGACCATTCGGGGTTGGACTCCACAGGAAAAAAAAAGACTGTAGCTTATAAAAAGCATATAAATAGTGCTTTTGAGTAAAATGAAGTAAAGTTGTATGAAAATCTAATTATTTCACATTTTACAGTTCACCGCAAATTTCTCAGGCTTTTCTGAAGCAGGTGTCAGACTTAATAAGTGACGCTCAGAGAGATTTGTCCTGAAAAGTTTTTTTGTTATTTTTTTCTTTTACAGATTTAGCTCCTTTGAATCCATTATTGATTAATAATGTTGTATGAAGATTTTGCCCAGTAAACTAATTACTGGTTTGTAAGTCGTTTTAAAAATAAGAATTGGGAGTTTAGATGAGCAGGTGTTTTTTATGCTTGCCATAAAAGGCATTTCTAAGAGTGTAAATAAGATGTATTGCGCATTCAGTATAATAATGTACTGAGTACAAGATTTGGAAGCAGAAGCAATTAACAATCCATAAAATATTTTATTACTAATGTAAGACAAAATGTTGACTTATTTCCACACATTTAATTATATACTTTGAATGTACAGGATAGAAAATGTATTCAGAAAAGTGATTAACCTTTTTATTCCATCTGCAGCCATTAAATATAAAACAAAGCAGTGATTGTTGAGAATAGGGACAAAATGGGTTTAATTTTTCCCTTTTTATTTTTATTATTATTTCTCAACCTTATGTATGCAAATATGACAAATAATGTTTTGGAAATGTAAATATGCTAAGGTGCAGGCTCCCAGTTGCAACATTTTTTTTTAAATTACATTTTTAATTGACCTGACCCAGACGTTTGTCACCATCTGACAAAAATAAATATAAAATATATTTTTTAATGACCATATTAGTGATATTTTACTCCGTTTTACAGATAAATGCTTCTCAAGAAACAAAAGAAATATTTAAAACAAAAACAACAAAAAGTCCATTTGTCGGAGTTGAACCAACTAAAGGTGGTGACAAACTAGTGAGTAAAAAGAAATACTTGATACATGTGAAGTAATGCAATTTATGTAAAATACATTAAAATGAATTAACTGCACATTTCTGTGAGATTTCACAACAATTTCACTGAAAGAGTCTCGGAAACTCTGATGGAGTTGACGTCTGACGGAAGTGACAAAAAGCCAAACTACCTCCATTTACATGATGTTATTCTGAAGGAGGCCATATTGTAGCTCATTAGGTCCATGAAATCTTTACAGTAAACTAAAATTAAGCTTTTATTTCACAAAATTTCATCAAAGTTTTGTAATTTGTCAGTTATGGAGTTGACACATCATGGTTCTGACGAGCAACTTAGGGATAAAGCAGAAGAAAAAACTAAAGAATAACATAAGCTAATCAGAGCTAACTAGCCCTCTTAGCAAAGGAAGAGAAAGGAAGAGGTCATGGGGTCCTCAGAAGTTCTGGTGCCCCCCAATAAAGCCTGATTTTTTTTTTTACATTCTTTTCATTTCTGACGGTGTTGACAAAAACTAAGGACAAATTTCAATGGAGTTGGAAAATATTAAAAAATGATTTTTAATTCAATTTATTGATACTCTTATAATTACTTATTTCAATACTTTTTCTTAATTGTCATAATATATTATTTTAGTATTTATTGAGTTGTTTTAAACTACTATAATGTATTGAGTTCTGCTCCTGGACAAAGGCTTTTAAAGAGACCATCCACCAACTACAATGTTTAAAATAAAATTTTTAAAAAAATCAGTAAACACCAGGAAAATATACAATGTTGTGCTCACATGACCCAGGTTAGTTTAGTCAGATATTTGAAAAAAATATATTTTGTGTATATTTTATTAAAATTTTGTGCTTTATCCATAGGACCTTTTTTTCCCTATCCTCAAGGATCACTGAAATACATGTGTATGTTGTGAATTTAGATACTCTCTTTTTGACTATAGTAATTCTGGCTGATGGAAACTGGACTTTAACATTCAGTAATTCCCTCTCTCCTGTCCAATCGTTTAACCATCTCTCCAAAATCCTTGAGAAATTTCCTTTTCTGTCTGTGCTAGAACATCTTTCTGCTAGGCTTCCCTAACATATCCTGAAAATGTACACATAAATGCCATCAATGCCCACACGCAGCCAGATTGCCCCTGTCAAGCAAATACAGCCAGCCCAGACAGTCCCGCTTAAGCGTTATGAAGCGGACTTGAAAAGTGAAACAATCCAGAGAAATTGTAATCCATCAGAGAGACTGCTTCATGAAATCTTAAAAGCAGATGTGTTATACCCTTTTTGAGGATAAGTTTCAACTTTGGAGTCCACTGAAAACATTTGTTCTTTTTAGCATTCATATTCTCTTATGCAGAAAAAGCAGGACAAGGTCGAGGGCTTTTCTTTGCCTGTGGGTAAGACTTGCATATCATTCTACTGTGTTTTGCTGTTGCTTTTTTATGCTAAGCACCACTTAAGGATATTCATCAACGCCAACTATTTAACTCAATAAACTGTTGTATTTCATACTTCTAGATGAAGTACATTGAATGTTTCAGCTTAATACTGTATAAACGTGTGGTTAGTGAGATACTTGTGTTCTTTCCTTCCATGACAGTGAAAAAGGACCATTCTACAGAAGTGTCTCTCTCGCTCATTAATTACATGTGATAGCACCGTTCGCCACAGGATCAATCTCTGTGTCTAATACACTCATTGACCTAAGACCTTCTCTAACTAACTCTCCTTTTGTGTTCCCACTGACTCTTTTGAACAGAGAGAATGTCTGCCTGTCAGAAACCCTGTGCCTACCTTTCCACTGGGAAATGAGATCACATTGGCATGAACCAATAGGCAGCAATAAAGAGAGTGGATTTGGCTGGCCATTGTGTCTCTAATGACACATTGAGACATCTACCTCATTAGTTCTTTTTTTCACTAGATATCCACTCTTTTTTTTGTGTGGATGTTGCTTTCTACTTTACTCACTTTCTGTCATCTGCTAGTTTGATTTTGTTTACTCTATAATATAAAAATCAAAAATGCATTTGAAAAATATCCCAATTAGCTTCCACAACTGTCTTTAATTATAGCCTGCCCTTTGGCCTGTCTTTCCTAAAGATGAATTGGACCAGAGTGGAAATGCTTTGGCCCATTGGAACTCTTTTTACGCATTTATCAGAATTACAGGAAGTCCTGATTATTCATTGAATCAACTGTGTTTGTAATATGATGGTAATCTAGAGACCTAGAGAAAAATAATTTCAACAATTTTCAACATCTGAAAAAATAAGTAGTAGAGTTTTAATGCAAAACTTTTTTGCTTGCTCGTAAGATCCACCCTTTCCCTTTGTATCCCTCACATTCTTTCCTCATGCACAGCTGACATAGCCAAGTGGACATGTTGAGTTATTGTGCTGGAGGCAGTAGTACTCTGCTGTGCTTCACAGATGATCATTTCCCAATTCCACAGCCGAAGAGCGCAGGCCTACAGTAATTGCTGCAATGCATCCAACAGCCAGTCCTTATCTGATGTTGTGACACGAATAGGCCCCATTTTATTGGTCTCACACCCTATGTAATTACAGTAGAGCTTGCATCATTTCCTGCAGAGGAGATGACCATGATGTTGTCACCCTAGGGTGCTTGATGCTGATTGGATGCACAGTGTGGCCCTGAGCAAATAAATCACTTTTGCTCTGTTCAGAGTAGAAACATAAGCCCTTTGGGTGACCAACCACTCTCATCACTGAGACAAAAATACGTACACACACTGTGCTTAGCACAAACAATTACTGCCTTGATTCCCTAAGCACTAATCAGAGCCAACACAAGACACATGCAGCATACTGGTGAGATCATAATTAAAACCTCTCTCTTGGCGTATTATGTGGTATATCCCAGAAGGGAGATTTTGTGACTGTAAATATACATCACGGTAAACCACCACCACAACAATAAGTGCTGTTATCAGTGGGCAGTAGTGTTTTTAATTATTACATTCCACAGATATAAACGATTTTAGATTTAAAAAAAATACAAAAACTGAACAAAAAAAGAAACCACAAGTAAAATGCATAGCAATGAATTCAATGGCAAAGACTACATTTTGCATTTGAAGATGAAATGTTAACAAAAAAAGGGATGGTAGCAGATTAAACGGTGATTTCTGTTTCTGAGATGGATGGATGGATAAATGGATGGATGGATGAATGGTGTTTTTTTTATTTTGCTAAAGATTCTGAGAAATCTAGCAAAATATGCTACATTTACCTTTTATGAATTTGAACTTTCTCTTACCTTTCAAAAAAATGTGGAGAATTAAATAACACTAAATTATTTTACAGCACTGCCAAATCTGCTCTGTACACAAACCTCCACCTGTAATTGCTTAACAGAATAGAACATTTTACAAAGCAAATCAGGAACCCTATTAGCATACATGTACAAAATGCTTATGTTTTTCAGCCGTCTATAAGAGGAAGCAAAAGAATGAGCCTATTTGTAGTTGAAGATGGGGATATAAAATACAGGCACGTTGCCGACTCCGTTTATTATTGGTCATAGTGGCAAACCTGGTGTCTGTCTTCTCTGACTAGTGCAATACACATTGGTATCTGAATATCTAAAAAGTATTTTAAGTAAAATTACGGTCATACATCACATTTTTATTACACTAAAAAGCTTGTTCCACTGTGGTGCATGAAAGTGACTTGCTCTTTTATCGTAGCTACATTATACTTTAATGTAGCTACGATAAACTAATCAAGTTTATAAGAATAAAACTTGATTAGTTTTATTCTTATCAGACAATAAATAAGCAAGTAATAGCCATATTAATTCAGTTCATTGTAAAGAGACGTTCAAAGGAATTGCATTGTTGTAAAAATTACAATGCATAATGTAATGTTACATCAACAATGTTTTCCCTGACATTTCGTGTTTAAATTGGACATTTCCTGAAAAATAAGTGTTTTTATAAAAAATAAAATTAAATCAAGACTTGATTTTTTGTGCTTTATAATAATAAATATTTATTTTTAAACATTAGAAAGAAAAAAAAGACATAACTTATTTTGTTTGGGTGTGGGAGGACCACCTGCAGCTCGTCGCTGCTCTCTGTTTTGCTGGTGAAACTCTCTCTGGCTGTGCTGCGACTGAAAATGCTTCTTTAAATTTGATGTTGTGTTTTTGAAGCTAAAAGAGGTTTTGTCACCATCACAGTGTATACTAACTCAAAATATTGATGGTATTTCCCACTAGAAGACATGCATCTCTTTTCTCCCTCTGTTGTTTTATTCCTTTGTGTTACTGATTGATTATATTGAATTGGCCTCATAATAAAAATGTGATGTATATATAACGCCATTCACAGCAGCACAAGAAGGAAGCAAATATTTATTTTTCACAAAGGAAAATTACAAAAATGATAACACACACTGACGTGGATGTGTTACTTTAGTCTGACTACCGGTTTGGAAATGTTAGAACTTGAGATTATTTGTTACAGCAAAGCGTGGTGATATTGGAGTAACATGTTATTAATAAAAAAGTCACCAATACCACTGGCTGCAACAGAAAAACACCAAGACCTCTCGGGATATTTAGGTGTTGGGTGGAAAAGATGGAGATCAAGGAGAGCCAGAGGTCCTGCCATTTATGCTCTTATAATCTGTTAGAGGGGCACATTTTTATGTCTTGTTAAATTAAGAAAGTTTATCAATTTAACTAGAATGTTTTGCATCTTGTTACAACGAGAAACTTTCTTGCTTTGATGAGTCTTTTATGTCTTTTTAAAATGTAAAAGTTTCTTGTTACAAGATGTTTCTGAATTTATTTCCAAGCTCTGGCATTTAATCACTTTTGTAGACTCTTAGCCTACATCTTCCTTGTCTAGTGGAAGCAGTTAGAAAAGTTCCCCAGAAAGTCTTTCTTTGTGCTAGGATGCCCCTTCAATCCAGTGCAGAGGCTGGGAGACAGAAGGACTCTGGATAAACTCACTGTTGGACAGTGTCTCCCACCCAATGCACAAAGCTATTGATGATCTGAATAGCCCCTTCAATGACAGATTTTCCCATAGTAGGTGCACAAAGAAGCATTAGTGCAGAACCTTCTTTCATTATAAACATTGGTGCTCTAAGTAATGTTAATCTAAGTGTGCTATTTTTAACAATAGCACAGCTTTTTTACTACTTTCTCCTTACAGTTTCTTATTCCTGTTTTCATGTTTTGTTTTACCCTTATGTGAATATGAATGATACCAATCACCTTAATTTGCTGCTGTGATGCATGTTTGTTATCCATTGTGGAGTGATAAAGGGTAGTTCTGTTCTACTCTAAATCTTCCTGTGGTACGAATACATTTATTTCTCCCAGCTTTATGGAATCAAACACTAAAGAAAGATGGTCATAAATAGATATTGTACTGGACTGTGTGTATCTTCTTTCATGCATTACAAAGTTGTTTGGGAGCAAATTCATGCTTTTCTAATCAGATGTACATACATGTGGAAAAGTACAATAAAATTTGACTCGGAACAGGACTCATTTTTGAGTTCCTGTTCAAAATGTCGCTGTCAAAGCTACGTTTGAAAGTTTTGGGTGTAGAAACTAGACATGCCTCACTTGTAACTGCCACTGCTAATAAAGTAAATCCAAACCCTGCTTGGCAGGACTCTATCATTGTCCTCCCCTCAGCAGACAGGATGGTTATAGCAGAGAAAGTTTGTAGATTACAATAATTAGTCAGCACTTAGAAGTTATTTGTCAAGGATCTCTGTGCACTGCACCTCACAATTTAAATATACACACTTCAGAAAAGTTGTGTTTTGTTGCACACTGATCTTTATATTTGGGCATGTTTTTCTATAGTTCTATATTATTTGAAATTTTTCTGTACAAAAAAGAATGCAAAGAAAGCTCATCATAAAAATAAAGAGGAGAAAGATTTTTTTAAGAAGAAATAGCTACAGAAATGTAATGTTAACTGAGGAATTGCTCAATTTAAAATAGCGAAGGATTAATTACTTTCTTTTGATCCCTGAAAGAAGGGTGAAAGAGCAAGTACATGTATCAACATTAAAGCACCATTCTGCTGGATTAGTTTAGGTTTTATCTGTGAAGTCTTATTGTCAATGTTTGTTTTTCATCTGATTAAAAACAGATTAGTGCTGTATCTAATGGACTTATCATGGTTAGAAAGTGGATGGAAAAGGAGGCCCAAATAAATTTCACAACAATATATGTGAACATGCAATCGTCTGCAACAGTCTGTCAATTTCCTACTCATATTCCTGCCTATGACAATAATGTGTAAAAAGGCTGAAAATTATTAGAATTATATTATGTTACAATAGTATAATCTCAAGATGGATTTTTCACTAAAGCCACTTGTGTAACAACAGAGAACCCCAGCAGTTACTATAGAGTAAATGTATCTGAAAAAATCTATTTCTATTTTATTTTATTCAAACACTTTACCTGGATGTGACCAAGTTATACAATTCACACTGCATTTTTTTTTAACTGGAGGTAACATAGTTACTTGACTGAGGCATGCTGTGTCATTTTATAGCAGAATTTATACAATTATACAATACCATCCCTTTGAAAGAATTAGGAAAACCTGAGGATGGTGTGAAATCAAGGGAAGAAAGTACAGTGGTAGACCAGGAGACCGAATTAGACATCAGGTTGTGCAGTTATCATTGGGGGTTAAAAAAGAAAATTAAACAGTTCTTCCTGAGCTAAGGCACCACACTTGCCACCATCAGTAGCACCTGAAATGTGGGTAATCTGTATTCCTCTCAAACCTACCATGAAGAGGGAGGAACACAATGTGACCATAAGAAAATGGAACGAAGCAGGCTGCCTAAGAAGGAGCAGATAAATCAAATGTGAAGCAGAATTGAAAGAGAGGGGGAAAAATACTTTGAAAATAAAGATAAAGGCAAAGTTAAGAAGGATGAAATTAAGAGTAAGCTACTGGGATGTAAGTTTGAAAATTAGCGATAAGATGGAAAAGGATGTCATAACTAAGGATATGAAGTAAATGTAAAAATTACCAGTAGTCAGAAGTTAAAATCAAAAGACGTAAATGTCCACATATGACATAACTTGAGCAGTGTGATCAAGTAATTACATTTATTTATACTGTGCATTTGTTTCATCGGTTAGTAATACAGCTGATATTTCCCAGTTATGTTTAAGCAGGTTTAGATTCGGTAACATCATTAAGACAGTAATAAAGAATGGTCCAGAGTAAACAATTCTTAAAGACAAGTAGTCATAAAAAAAACAAACAGTGTCTATCACATTGGAAGGATCTTTTATTTTTAGAAGCTTTATAACATTTTATGTGAATTGAACACCAGCTACTGGTACCTGGAATGAGATGTCTTGACCGAGGTTTAAATTATTTGGAAACATGGTGGCCACACAGGAATCCCAGAAACATTAGCTGCCGTCTCTGGAGGCATCATTAGACTTTGGAGCTTTCCAGATTGGTGTGGAGCGCCCCCCCCCCACCATCTGAAGCTCACTTCAAGTGGCCATTTGATGAACTGAGGTTTGTGGAACCTTTGCAGTGGCTTTATTTTTCAAGACAGGAGATTGCTTTTTAACATTTCATATGCAGTATAGTGTGGTAATATATATAGCTGCAACTGAAGAATGTATAATATTAAAAAGTATGGGATGTGTTTTTAAATATTAATTCTTGTTGAAAGAGTTTAGCTGCTCTACTTTCAGTACTTGGTTATTTTATTGACGATGCCCAGGATGTTTAAAAGATTGGACAGATCTGGACAGAGCCCTCACAGTCTTGTTCCATATTTCTGTTCAAATAAGGTCTAGCATTGCATGGAAAATTAGATTTGTGTCTCTTGTGAAATTATGTCTATCCATCTGATATTTCAATTTGCATCAGTTGTGTATAACATCATACTTTAAATTCAATCATGCATTTGGCCAGTGAAGGAGTCCTACATATTATCTGAGATGCAGGCTTCCACACCTGTACTAGTTAATATCCTGACTGTTTTGCTCATTTTTACTATGAAGTGTTTATGTGTATTTTCTCCAAGAAGCAATACTGGAAAAGAAGAGTCCCATCTGGCCACAATGCATAACTTATATAAATACCTTTCAATAAAGGGACACCCAGGCATAAACCAGAATGATGGAAAGGCGATAAGGACTACAAACTTCCACTGACCAAAGCAGAGTATAAAAAAAAACTACAAGTAATCATCAGTAAGGAGTGAATCTGGGTACCTATTCCGCAGACGTGCAGCTGTGTGCCGGATGTGGTTACCATGAGTTCTCCCCAGCAGCCCAGGAAGAGCTGGGGACAAGCCTTTCTGCTGGGGCTTTCCTCAGAGCAACAGTGGCAACTTGTCTTGCAATGTCCCACACCTTCAGTGAGGTTCTCAAATTAATCTGAATTGGCCAAGCTGGTGCTCTCTACCTGACCAACCAGTTACCAGCACTCACTATTCTTACACCAGCACTGTAGACCGTAGAGAAGGAAAGGGAGAAAGCAAAGGTCAGTCAACTTTGGCCTCCAGTTTCTCCTGATTTAACATTAAGCACAAATTTCAAGGACAATATACCTACTTTGAACACTGGAAACATGTTACCCACTGTAATCTGTAAAATGCCAATCACACATATTTCTGCTTAGTTTATAATAATAGTGCACATATTGAACAACAGCTATGTTTAACATTAGTTAAGAACTACTACTTGGAAAAAAATATATTATGCATATTATTTGTGTCTTTTGACAGTCGATTGTTTATATTTACAAGCAAAAAGAACATGCTTACAGAGACTTTGCAGCTATATTAACAAGCAGGGTTCACAAAAAGGCTGAGATCCCTTATGGAAATGAAACAATTTCAACCCTTTTTTTAACCTATTGTTATGGATAAAAACCCTGTCAGCCGTACTCATTGAAAGGAGTAAGCCTTCTGCCTCTTGATTGGTCGTCCACCTCCGTAATGATGTTGCATAGATGCACATCCATATCCCATCAGTTTCAATAATGTGGATAGCTTCAAGGACCAAACATTCCTAATATCCCCATGGAAAAGGCAAATATGCAACAGTGACGTGTGTTAATTTCTCTAAAGGAAGACAAGTCATCTCAGCAGAATGTGTGAGCTGTCTGGTGAAGAGATGTTATATACACACATATATGCAGGCAATAAACTGTGTCTGAGTCCCTGTTATCAACTTATTTTGATTAAGTTACTGCTCCTGCCTGTTTTAGGCCATGGGAAAAAAACAACAGTATGACACACTTTCTTGTGCTGGTCTCCACTGAGTTGTGCCTGCAGCATTCTGTCACATCTAGTAACATGAGTTAGGCCATGCAGTTGCCAAAAAAATGTGAATTGGTCCCGTATCTTAGTATTTCTGACACATAATATATTTGTTTTATCCGTGGGCTATTTTCTGTTTCTTTGATTTTATTTGTGGTGAAGATTTTCTCAGTGGATCATCGTGTTACTTCTTACATATTTTCATGAACTGTGGCATATAAAATGCATTAAATGCCATTCTGTGAAAGTTTTCTGTGAAAGGTATATTAATCAGAGTTTTCAACTTATTATTATAATGACAAATTGCAGGTACTCATCTGTGACACAGCAGTAATTGTACAGTATTTGTGTGATTAGTACAGTAGCCTAGTTATATAGAAAAAAAAACACATTCTACATTCCAGTCACCCAGTAGCAAAGATTTCAGGATGAGAAGTAAAATCAATCTATGTTGTGGTTTTGCTAAATCGCTTGTGCAGCTTTTTATAAACTGGATATTACAGAACAAAATGTCAGGCACAACCCAGAACAAGAACCGGCACTCAGACTGGCAAAGCAGCTGCATTTCCCTCAGCATATGGCATAAGGTTCTCTCCACCTGTACTTGATCATAACCACTTAGGCCTCCAAAACACCTGATTATGTTGGTGCTTATGATGCCCTGAAAAGTGTATCATACCATACCATACCAACTTTATTTATAAAGCACTTTAAAACAACCACAGCTGATGCAAAGTGCTGTACATTAAAACACAACATAACAATAAAAATATATAAACTCTTACAGTTTAAAAACAAAAACATACAATTTAAAACTAGATCCCGCTGGAGTTGAAAGCCAAGTAAAATAGATGGGTTTTAAGACGAGCTTTTAAGTAAAGGGGCCTCTCTGACCTGCAAAGGCAAGTTGTTCCATAACGTAGGACCTATGACAGAGAAAACCCTGTCCCCCATGAGCTGCCTCCTGGATCTTGGTACCTCCAAGAGCAGCTGATCTGCGGACTCGAGAGACCGATAAGGTATGTAGGGGTGAAGAAGCTCAGAGAGGTAAGCCGGGGCAAGATTATATAGTGATTTAAAAACAAACATAAGAATTTTAAAATGAATCCTAAAATATACAGGCAGCCAGTGAAGTGAGACCAGGACAGGGGTCACATGTTCCCTCTTTCGAGTTCCTGTTAAAAGTCATGCAGCGGCATTCTGAACTAGCTGCAGACGTGAGAGTAGCGACTGACTGACTTCCAGATAAAGTGCGTTACAGTAATCCAATCGAGTTGAAATAAAAGCGTGGATCACTGTTTCAAAATGCTGCCTGGAAAGAAAAGATTTCATTGATGCCAATCACCTTAAATGATAAAAGCTCGACTTAACCAAGTGTAGATGGACAAAGTCACAGAAGAAACACTTGGAGTAACGGGCATTACTGGAGATGTGCAGAAGCAATGGCTGGAAAACATTTGGTCTTGAACAGAGGATTCGTTGGTTGCGCCCTGTGCAGAGTTCTCAGCTAACTGGGCATTTCATTGATGACTATAAAAAGAGGACAAGAAAATCTGGAAGAAAATTCATAAAAAAGCCACTAGATGGATTTATTGGAAGAGGGCTGATCTGTGAGTTGCTGCAGGGACAGAGGTCTGGGCCTGTTCGACCCAAGGCTGATCCACCTGAGTAAGGGTGTATTCTGTAGACAGATCTGAAGTACCTGTTGATCCCAGGTTACATTTCCAGAAATGCATTCCATTGCATTAAAAGGATTTTTCTTACCGAGCAGATTTGTTCATTTTAATGACTAAGTTTTTGTCTCAAAAAACATGTGGATATTGGAAAGGTAAATACTGAAATGCTAAATACTTCACTGGATAAATTAAGGCCATTAACTTTGTGAGTACTCCATTTTATACACAGAACTTTGAATGTGGATGATTTTTTAAAAACCATTTATTTATTAATGTATTTTTCAAAATTAGCTATTGACAGAATGACCACAAGTTATACCAATAGAGAAACAACATGTTATGCTGCAGATTTTCTTGCTTGGAGAAATACTTATTTCTTATATTTCTTACAAACTATATCTTTTAAATCTGTTAAAGTGTTTGGCACATGCTTCTCTGTCTGTCAAGGCAAGGGCAGCATCATTTAGCTGGTTCCTCTGCCATCTGCACCTGTACACTGAATAAAGTCTTTAAAGTATTGTTTAAAAGTGAAAAGAACTTTCCATTGTGAAAGCATAAAGCCAGAGTGCCAAAAGCATGTAGCACTCTCCTGTTTTGCGATGCCACAATGCCTCAAACTGCACCATCTCAAATGCCTTCTCACTCTAGCTTATGCTGCTCCGGTCAGGCAGATTAACGAGCATAACAGGGCCGCCCAGCCGACAATAAAGAGCGCCGATCGGAAAAAACTCGTCCCACAAAGCCCGAGCAACCAAAACAAACAGCTCCTGTGGCCCTTATTACAAACTCAACAGTCACGAAACAGAAAAACGTCATCTGAGGGTCTGTCTCTTCTAGTGCCTCATAAATTAAATCTCCCTATTTGTCTCTCGCGTCCAGTAGAGAGATGTGCAGCGACTCAAGTTCATCATAGAGGAATGGCCACAGGTGATATGGGACCGTAGGCAGAATCTGATTTAGGGGCCCCTCTTCCCACTGAGGGCATTAGCACCACTAACACTGTTTAAATATACATTTGGTGAAATTTGGTAGAAGAGGCCCAGGTTAATTGGCCGAGCTGAAAAGCAATCACTGATATTTGGTCATTATTTGCTGAGTTGTATTTGTGTAC
The DNA here is from genome assembly GCA_033032245.1 of Poecilia picta. Taxonomy (NCBI): domain Eukaryota; kingdom Metazoa; phylum Chordata; class Actinopteri; order Cyprinodontiformes; family Poeciliidae; genus Poecilia; species Poecilia picta. Next base: position 13,629,266 of record CM065355.1, on the reverse strand, counting down.
AAGACAAGCTCAAATATAAAGATTGTGGCCATGGTAACACAACAAAATTATTATTTTCACTTTTACAATGTAAACTTCCTAAATAAATCCTATATTTAAAGTTTAAGTTTTTTTTTTAATTTATCTGCTGTAATCATTAAATCAAATGTAAAAGTTATGTCATTCTCAATGAACAAATGCTAAAATTTTAGGTTCATGGTGTCTGTGTTACAGTTTAAGCATTTATAGGGGCTCCTGAAGGTCCGGGGTTCAGTTTGGTCACCATCTCATTCCTCCACACAAGCCCACAAAAACCACGAAGATGCAGCAGCAAAAGCAAACTAAGAAAATGGTTCTAAAATTAGGCAATGATTAAAAATATGCCATGAAAAAAGAGTTTTCTCAAATAATAAGTTGCATTGAGTTTTCTCAATGCAACTTAAGTCCGTAAAGTGCACAAAGAAGCATGGCACACTCTTGCCGCAACACGGGCAACCCTCCCTGTCGGCCTGTTTAAACATGTTTCATATTCACACCTTCACAGGTGTGGCTAATTAAGATGATCAAGGCAGTGAACCCCAGATCCCACCCAGGGGTCCTTGCCCTACAATTCCAGCGTCGATGCAGAGGGGGTGTAACACATTTTAATTCCATATTATCAGGGTCTAATGAGGAAAACAGCCTTGAAGTCTGGTTTGCACTGTAGATGCCCATTGCTCAAAAAATGACAAGTGGCTTAACAGGCTGGAGCGGAAGTAGCAGACAACTACACCCCATATGTTTATAGTGTATGTCAGAAGTGAAATAGCACAAAATCCTCACTTTGAACCCTCATATAATATTTTGGGGATTTTTTTATGTTAAGGGCATGATCAGAATAAAGTTTATATTGTATTAAGTATAGACTTTTGGGTAACACTTTAGTTGACAGGGTGTGCATACGATTGACATGACAGTGTCATAAACACAATATAACATCTGTCATGAATATGAAGGAGTCTTTATGAATGTTTACAACTGTTGTCATGAAGTGTCATTCGGTAAATAATGACACATATAATGCAAAGTTCACAATTTTGATAGACTTTTAATACAGGTTTTATTGCAACTTTGCATTAAATGTGTCATTATTTACCGAATGACAATTCATGACAACAGTCGTAAACATTCATAAAGACTCCCTCATATTCATGACAGGTTTTATGTCATATTTATGAACATATCATGTCAGTCTTACGCACACCCCTTCATATAAAGTGTTACTGACTATTGTATATCATTACATTATTAAAACTATTTGTACTTTCCTGTAAAAGTACTATAAACAAATGATTAAACCCACAAGCAAACACTCTCACTTGTTAAAAAATCCCTTTAACGTCACCCCAAAAATGCTTATATGTCAGTCAGGGATACCAGTGTTTTGTTGACAGTGAAGGCCTTTAAAAAAAATTAAGCTAAATGGACAAAGGACTGAACACACCCTTGATGCTTCAAAAATATTTAAAACATAACTTATGTAGCGATACATATTTAACTTACTGTACTCACAAACATTTGTATCCCAATGTGCAGATCAATGAGCAGCTTGAAGATAAATGTTTCCCCAATGGCAAATCAACATGTGGCTGCGAATACCTTGGAATCAAACTCCCAACTTTCCTGTAACAAGATGATTCATCCTACTGAGCCAGACACCAGGTCAGCAGTGTAATGCAAATCAAATCCATTTGATTAAGTGATAATCATTTAGTATGATTACCTCTTTGAAGGCTGGGATCCTGGATGATCAATGCCATACAAGTTTGTGTTTGCACATTAGACATTTTCAATAAAATTAAAAGAGCCATTGTTTATTTTTATTAATTTCAAAAAGATTAAAATCTGATTTCCTCCCAAAATGCAAGAAAATATAGTTAGAAATATTATTTATAAATGGAAAAGGTTTAAAACAATTGTCATTCTTTACAAGAGTAAATCCAAACAAATGTGCCATAGTTGGACTACCAAGAGAACTTGCAAAAGATCCAACAGCTACTGTTTATTCTCTACAACAGTGCTCTCTGACTCTGACTCCTCGAGAGTCAGAGTCCTGCAACTTTTAGATGTTCCCCTTGTCCTACACACTTCAATTTTATGGTGAGCCTGCCTCACTAGCATGTAGCCAAGTTCTACACTGCTCTGCTAAAGAGTTCATATTGGAGCCAGGTGTGCTGACTCAGAGAAACGTCTAAAGGTTGCAGGATTCTTGGGGAATTCAGTTTGAGACTGCTTTCCCCAACTGCATAGTTAGATAAATGATGGAAATGGCTTGTTAGATTTTTTTTCTGCTTCAGCTCTTTCATTAAGGGGTCACTAGAATAAATCATCTCTCCTTCAATCTGCAGTTGTTCAGGTCACTGTACAGGTCAGGAGCAGCAATTGCTTATCCAGAACTCAACTGATCCATGTTTGTGTATTGTGTATTTGATTTGGCTTATATTTTATATCGGATACCTTTCCTGACACAACCTTTGATATGTAGCTAAACTTGTGACTGGCACAAGAAATCACTGGCTTGTAAATCCTTATAGTTGCATTGGATGAGTTGTTTGCAATGGTTTCCAAGAAAATATCTAGTCTATTTAAAAGCTATGTGTTAGAACAACACATTAAATTAAAACAGATATATCTGACTGCATAGAGATGACTGGCAAAAACCAAACACACCGAAACAGTTCATTCCAACTATCCTGTACTCCTTTGTATATCAAATTGCTCTAGAGTTAAGTGTCGGCCCATCAAACCGACAGCTAAAACTAGAACAAAACTGTATCATCAGCAAAACAATGAAACAAATCTATGACACTATGTCTGAAAGTAAAATAATAGAACCAACACATTGTAGTGGCTGATTGAAAGTACAGCCCTCAAATAGACCAAGAGATCTGTAGATAAATTATTGTCTGCAAACATAAATGAACAAATGCTGTAAACAATAGTAAACCAATCCTACACAGCATCAAGAGGAGGTGGTGAAGTTGTGAAGACCGAAAAAAAGAAGATATCTCAGTACAGTTCAATGACATCTGGCAACCCACACTGACATTTATGGAGACACTTAGCACCCGCTGTGGACTGATGTGTGATAAAATATACATAATGACTAACTCTTTGAGTCATGCATATTCTTTTGGGTCTAATAGGTGTTGCAAGTGGATGATATGCACTAAATGCTATATCTGGTGAAACATCAATATTCAGCATGAATAAAGAGGTTCTACATGACGTCTTTCTCAAATTCAAAGATACAATCTGTTCACTTTATCCACAGCAGCAATAAATCAATTTTTTTTCATAGTAGAAAAGTCTTGATAAACTACTTGGTGACTTCAGGTCATCACGTTCATAAACCCTGACTCCTAATATATTGTTTAATTTTACAAATAGATGATTAGAAACCATCCTCTTTCATGTTTTTGTGGAAAATATTTTTAATTTTAACCAAAGAAGCTTTCTCTTAAAATCCTAACCTCTTCTGGGCAACATTTATCATTAAAATTCAGCCCTTAATTCTTACTTAGTCTTCTTGATTTGGATTAACAGGAATGTTAATATTGGCTTGAGGATGTTAATTAGATAAATCAACAAATTAATCTACTCTGGAGGGACCTGGGTAGTGGATGGTAGTTGTTGTCTATCAGCAAGGATTTTGCTATGGATTTGGCTAGACAAGAAATTCCCATGGCAACACACTGCAAAAGGCCTGGATGGAGCAGATGGCTACCCTCTTACTCTTCGCTGGTGCTTGCCAGAGAGTCAGTGCAACAGGTGTGACAACATGTCCAAGCTGGATCAAGGCCCAGTCCCAGGTGTTCCCCCTTGATCCTCAGTTTCTGTCTGTGCTTTTTCTTCAAATTCAGCATTTTTTTTCCTTGCCATTTCATGCTCTGTCTTTTCAATTCACATTCTCCTCGATTACCGTAAGCCAAAGATCATTTGGCTGCATTTACAAGCTAGGTGAAGGGAAAGTCAACTGCTGCCAAGGATGAAGCTAACATAGCTGTCAGCCTGAAGGACCTGTCCATGTGACTGCTTTAGAAGGTGACATGCAGTTGGTGACAGGAAAAATGTCAAATGAATAAGAAATTATGTAACTATAATATTTTCCAAGGCAGCATCAGCAGCAGTCTTGACAATTCAAACACTTTCAGTTCATTTTTAGTTTTTGCAAAACCTATTGATTTATTTATTTATTGTGTAATTCATGTCTTAATTCTGATAATAAAATTCAACTGACGCAAAATCTTGAAAGGTTCAATGTTATACTGTGAGCAGAGCATGTTAAGGAGCAGCATAAATAGCACTGTGCAGAGTTAAAAATAAATCTGTTAGAAGGACTTAAAGATGATTTTCCTTGACCCATGAGTCCGCTTACTTTCATTTTCTGGCATAAGAAAAGAAGAACTTTGATTTTAAAAGGAATGAATAGAGGTGATTGGATGTTCATGAGCGCCTAAGCCCATGGCTACTTACCGTTTTATAAATTCCTCAACCATTCTTGCCAGGTTTAAATCAGATTGCAGATGCACCCTAAGCTGCTGGAAGCACAGCCCTCTACATGGATTATAGATAGATGTAGAGGATTTATATTCTGATATAATGTTGATGTAGTATTCTAGGAATGCACCATATAGGATGTATTTCTAACAACCTTTTTCTATTTCTTTAGGTAAAATCAAGAGAGAGGGCTATAACTATACAGTAAACCTGTATTTCTAATTCAATTGAGTCAATGTATGCCCTGCAAGTGAACAAAACAGACATTAACTAGTCATAATAAGTGTCCAGAAAAAAATGAAAATGATTGAAAGACATTATTTTATTTACGATGAAAACAGGAATTAAGATTTACTAAAAAGGTTGTTTGCCTGATGTAAACCCAGCAGGGGAAGCAACTCTGCTTCTCCTTATAAACAAACTGAATTGCAAGAAGCACATAAAAAGCTTGACCACTAAGTGGCACTTCAAAGAGGGATAGCTATCAAGGCTAAACAACATAGCAGTAGTTGGTTCCCTGAGCGGAATCCAGAGCAAAATCACTGATTTATGTTGAAATTTAATCAACTCTGGACCCAGAGCCTTGAGTGTTAAGTTTTTTTAAGTGTGTTTTAGATTGTATGTATTTTATATATACTTTAAACAGAGTGATGATATTATTATTTCACTTAACCCAGTTAAGCCGCCTGAAAATGAAGCCAACTGGCCTTTACAATGCCGTGTTGCTTGACATGGGATGGTGAGTACCTTACCACCAGGCTTCTTTGAAAGAAATCCATTTGTTTCAGATTCATTTCTGATGCCTTCATTTGAAGGTTCTTTGATCATTATTGACAACTCTGTCCTTTACATGATTTCAGTGACTCCTTAGTCACAGACTATGACATCAGATATTGGGTGCTAAGCTGGAAGATATGCTACAGGGAATCTGACCTATATGTTTTTCTTTTTTCTTGTGGATGAGTTGTTCTACTGAAACCCTTACATCCTTACACCTTTAACAGAAAACATATTTTATGAAATTACATATCCTTATTTGACATGTTACAAGCCATGTCACCTACATGAATCCTCAGAAGATTTATTGTAATTTAAGTATATATTTCTTAAAAGTTTGGAAGTCAATTCTCATTTACTTTTTCCATTGCTTTATCTGTCTTTATTTGTAAACCACTGATATGTTGGACAACATATATTGATTTGTTCCTTAGACCTTGTCATTTGAATAGTTGAGGATAGAAAGGATGTGTGTGCAAAAATCTTGTAACTTTATTAGAAATTGATTATGGATTATTTATTTATTTAAATTTTATTTTACGGAAATCAGCAACAGCAGATCTGATCCAGACATAGATATGTAGACATGAGCCTCCAATTCCAGCACATTTCCCCCAGCGGATGTCCACCAAAGCCAGGGGGCTCAGATCTCATCAATTAATCACCAAGGCGACCAACACAAATTCAAGAAAAGAGCACAAGTATTTTAGCTTTTGTAAAACGCACACACAGAATAAAGTAAGACTTCAATTCTTTCATCTGTTGCATGAGAAGAACAACTAAAAGAGACATAAAATGTACCATTCTGCCTTCACATCATTTATGCATTGCATTCAAAGAAAATTCTTTCAGCGGAGTGCATTTAGTAATGTTGCTGTTTATTTTGGGAGCCAACATTCATTTTGTCAAAGTCACTGAAGCAGACTGAAATCTCTCATACTCCATGTCATGTGGTGTTTTTTGCAGCGCTTTACCCACAAAGGCATTGTGGTCAAATTCAGACAAAACATACTTTGTTACTCCTTTCAAAGGGCCAAAAAGAGAGAGATAATTGTTAATGATAATATTTACAACATAAAAAAATGCAGTAACTGTAACTACTTTGACAAAAAGAAAGTGTCCACTCAATCTATGATTGAGTTAGTGTGAAAAAATGTAAGTTGTCAAGCCTAATATTTTTTTTAAATGTGTACAATTAAGGTGTACACACCTATTATTAAGTATAAGCAAAACTATGGCTTGTATTTGTGCCTGATTGGCCAAATAACAGAGGGTTAGTTATGTTGCTGCATGCAGTAAAACATTACTGATTTAAATTTAGAACCAATAAGTGTAAGAAATCACAGCAGAAACATGACAAATGGTAAAAAGCAGAAACAGAGCCACGTTTAGTAAACATAGTCAAAAGGCTCAGGTAACAGGTTAGGAAAGAAGACTTTGATTTATCTGGAAAATTATGTTGAGTTTGTGCAATACTAAATATTTTGTCAGTTAATCTCCAGATATAAACGTTTGGTGTTGTGACAGCAGTTGGTATTTAAAATTAACAGAGGCAAGAAAATTTGTGTTCAGTAGAGATTGCAGATTCTTTGACAACTAGACATTATTTTTGCTTATCAGTTATTTCCTTAGAAGTTCCAATAAACAGAAAATAAATAGAAGTATTTCTAAGGGAAGGGGATACCTGACATTAGAAAAAAGTAGAGTCTGGTTATTCTTTTTTTATTCTATCACCTCACTCATATATAGTTGTGCGTAGTTCTCGACGGCACATGTAAAATATGCTTTGCGTGGGTAACGAAGCAAAATTTGTGAAACATCAACTCCTGAAACAATTTTAAAGTATCTTTACTGCCTACTAAGAGAAACTCTTTACGTACATTTTGCACATCTATTGAGATGACATGCACGTCTGCATCAGGACCAAATGAGTTACATTTGAAGAGTTTAGTCTTGTAGTTTTCATCATTGTACTTTTGGCATGATTTCAGTATTTCCATGATGCCTTTATAGAATAGAAGTGGATTCTTCACTGCTTTTATTTCTGAAGAATATTATAACAATGTTATAATATTGTTATACATTTCACATGTATAACAATATTAAATAACTCTGCAATGGTGGCAACCTAATTCAGTAGTACATTGTTCTGATGAAGGGGTCTATATAAGCTATCCTCAGTGCTTTGAATTGCTGTCTGAAGTTCTTGTTCAACTGGAAAGACCTTAATTTTTAGGTGCAGTAATCGTTGCTGCAATTTTCTGGCTGCTTCACTGTGCATTAAAATGTAAAATATACTTTTTTGCAAACAGAAAAAGACTGATTTCATTCATAACTGTTTGCAAAATACAGCATTAGTGTCATTTGTAGACCCTGGACATCAATTAATATTTAGATGTTTCAGGTCAGGCAGTCTTTTCCACAAAAGGGATTCTAATGCCTCAATTTAATGTCCTATATAATTTCCAGATTAGTCTAAAATACATTTAAGGTGGGATATTTGGCTACCCTATTTGCTGAACAACCTTTATAACTAAACTGAGAAATTAAATTTTACTCACAAAACGAAATTTCATCGAGCAAAACCGGAGCCACAACCTTCACATGCGAAGATAACTTTCTACATATTGTCAGAGCAACTGATTCCACTAAAGAAATAGCCTTCAAACATAATGGAAACAAAAAAACAAAGAAGAAATCATGCACCTCTACTGCGCGTTAATGCTGCTTGATTACCCAATTATAAAATGACTGCATCAATAAAACCAGCACCGTAAACCCAAAGGGCAGACCTTCATGGTTTGATATTGTGAATTGAATATATTAGCCTGAACACTGTGGTATCTCTGGCCCTGATAGAGGCAGACAAAGATATTACCTTGGATTCATTATGAGCTACTGGAGCCTTTCCTGGGAAAAGGGGACAAGTGCAGCTTGCCCTAATTGAATATTCATAGGCCTGACGTCAAAATCCTTGTCCTTGGGCAAGCTAACTCTTTGTTGGTCACATGGACATATAAGTAACAATACAGCTCATGTATATCTTTTTACACAGATGTAGACAGAAGGTATATATACACATTTTGCACCATCGGTTGTACAAAATCCAGTGGTAAAAGAATAGCATATGCTTTGATAAAATATACTCAGCAGGCTCCTTAGAGCCATTGAACTAAAATGACAAAAAAATGTTTAGTTTCTTTTTTTGTTTGTTTATTTTGTTTTCTTATAAACTTAATACAATTTGATTTCAGTATTTTTTTTCTCATATCCTTTCACTTCCGTTTTGGAAGATTGGACGCAATGGTTCTAACAGCTGATAGTATTTGACATTTATTCAGGGGCGTAGCAGTGTGAAGGTTATCAGAGGAATTTTTTAGGCTTGTGCCATATCTGATGATTTTCTCTCTAGTAATCCGTGCATTTGAGTTGAAAGGTATGTTCCTTCTTATAGTCAGAAATCAGCGTTCTGTTTCAGTGCACTTGCAAAATATCTGCAAATCCTAACACCAACCACACATCACCAAGTGACATTACGGTTGCCCCATATGTAATAGCTACATCTTTGTAATCTGTGAAGTTAGTCATTACTGTAAATAAGTAAAAACTATGTCATATAAGAAGCAAGTATTAGCCATTAGGCAACTCTTGACTCTACACAGCTCATGCATTTATACATTTCTTTGAATACCAGTAGGTCATGATATTTTTTTCTATTACCTACATTCTTAGGAAAGTAGCTGGTTTTTAGGCTCCAGTTGTTCCACCACATCATTTAGCCAGTTGCTACCCTTTTTGTTTCTGAGCAAGTGGCCTTGAATGGAAAACTCTACTTGCAGATTAGAGGTTAGAGGGATTGGGAATCATTTTTACAAAGTCAGACTCTCATTCACAACTACTTTGTCCTAACATTGTAGTTTGGGCAGTGTAACACCAGGAATATAGCTTGTAGGAAAGGTTTTCTTCATAACGAACATTTGTCACTGGTGGCAGAATAATTAAGCTTGAGTTATTTTGGGACTGGTTGTGATGAATACACAAGTCGTACTAATAGAGGAGTGTAATTCATGAAAACAGGAACAGGAAATTCAGATGCTTTAAGTGTGTCTTGAGTCTGCTATTAGACTTTTGCTAAGCATGATTAAAAGTAGTACATGAAGCACCTGCACACTCAATAATGTGTTGATGAATAACAGTCCACAGCAAAAGGAAGCAAGCAGTAAATTAATTTGCCTTTTGTTAAAAAAAAAGAAGGTTTCTGTAAAATTGCTAATAGCTTCCTTGGAGACTGGCTTCCTCGTCGCGACCAAGCATTGAATTGTAAATGATGCATTAAATTACTTAAAAAATATGGGTAAAGGAATGCAGAAAACATAATGATGTGTCAGTTACTTAAACAAAAGCTAAGAGAAATGGATAAGAACAAAAGAAGGGAAGCAGAATCAGCTTGCAGTTCTCTGTCTTTTTGTTTGTATTCCTCTCATGTCTTTTCTTGACCCTGGGATTGTTTGTCTTATTTGCATCAAATAATGAATGTGTCTCAGCAGTAGATACATACTGGTCTCCTGTGACTCAGTCATATCTTCAGTGTTTTGTTCCTCCTGTCGCAAACACTGCATCCTAAACCGTAACTTTAGCTGCCAACTATGAGGGTTGCCAAGGTGATCTTATTTTTTTTTTACTTTTAGTCATGCTTGGTGATTTTGCCTTACTACTTTCATGGCTGAGCGTCATTGAGTTGTTTATGAATCCAATGCTGGTTTGTTGAACATGACAATGAGTTAACTGCAAAGGTCTGCTCAATCCAACAGAGTTCTGTTTTTTATTCTTGGCCCTCAGGATTGTCTGTCCTTACTGCTTTGCATGTGTTGATGTTTTTTTTAGACAAGCATTTTTGATGAATGTTTCTAAAGCCTTTTTGTATCTACGCTAAAAAATATTTAGATAAAAGAGGGTTCAACCTTGAACCTTTAAAAGGCAAGCTGTGCCTTTTAAAGTGGCCAATGGCCAAACACTTGGACTCCAGAAAAGCTAAAAAAAAAATAAAAATCCTTAAATAATTTACCCAGTAGGTATCGCTCCCTATCTGACAGGTTCTGGTTAAACTTTGAAAATAAGGTTGAACTCTAATCAACACAGCAAAGTAGTGCCACATTATTAGTGAACTATTAGCAGGGGAGGTAAAAATCCACCCGGTGTAAAGCCATGCTCATTAACCCATGGTAATACAATAAAACCACCACTCCCTACATGGGCAAGGCAATTAATTCAGTCATTAAATTCAACTCATTAGTAGTGGTTAGACCAAAATAACTACTGTGTGCCAGACAAAACCATAGAAAGGTAAAATTAGAGGGCTGTTCTTGGATGTTCTTTAGTGAGCTTTGAAGCTAACAATATTAAACTTGTGAACATTTTTGTTAAATGTTAATGTATCACACTACAAAATTAATCAGTGAGTTGGTTATTTTTTGAAAACAAAATAAGTTAATGTTTTAACATTTTAACATTATTTTGACAGATAAAATGTCAGTGTAATTGGGTGAATGGCCATTAGTTTACCAAACCATGTAATTTTTTTTCTGACATGACAAGATAAAAAAAATAATATTTCATAAAAATATTGATGTCTTTGGATGTGGAAGCAAAATATATTATTTTTATGCAGGTGTTGTGTGTGTGAAGGATTATAGTTCGGTTGATTATGTGTAAAGGTCAGTTTTTATTTTAGCAATTCTATTCACTCCGCCTTGGGTTGATTATTTTTACTGGTTGACATATTTCCAATGTAACCAGTCAGACTAATGAAGCTCTGGTAAAATATTTTTATAAATTTTTTATAAGATTACAGACTTGTCAATGTCAAGGTTGCATGTTTTCATTTTACTTATCTTTTTACTTCTACACTCTTTTCTCTTTATTTATTTTCTCTCTTATTAATATTCATTTTAAAATGTTTCAAACACTCACCTTGACAGGAGCTATTTACTGTAAATTCAAGCAGTATTGTGTGTGGAGTCAGTGCAGTCAAACAGTATATGGACTTTGTCCAACTTAATACTCTTAACAAAACAATATGTTAAGATTTAAATTTTTCATAAACCAAGTTCTTTAGTATGAACCATTGGATCATAGCTTTTGGATATCAACCAGCGAGCTAAGATTATCTTATATGTCATATATATGTCATATATATAATATCTATATATATATAATTATATATATATATATATATTATATATAATAATATATTAGCACATTAGAGATGTGCCGATCAGGTTTTTCCTGCCGATTCCGATCACCCATGAGGGTCGATCACCGATACCAATCACATATTATTATTTTTTTTAATCATAAGCACTACTGGTTACATTATATGGAAAAAGGAACCATAAATTCACCTTAATTTAGACAAAAACTTGTTTTTAATAACTTCTTCCAAGAAAAAACAAAACAGGCATTGTGCGAATTGTACTGCTATCGGTCATACTATCTTTAACAGACTGAAAACAAATGAAGGCTCTGAAGCGGCTAAATAATGCAAAGAGTCCAAATAAAACCTCTCAACATTGCCAAAACATTCAAGTATAAGAGGCAAACACAAGTTCCATTACAATAAAGAGCCACCTTAAGCCACCTGAGTTACTGAATGAAAACTTCCTGATAGCATGGCAGCTAGCTGATTACTGCTAGTTCTGATTGGCTGTTTCTGACTGAGCGGAGTAATTATGCAGAGCAGGGAGGAGATCGATTATTTTTTTAGAGATTATCTGTCTCATGTTAGAACAGCGAAAGTTTTAATACATATGTAAAATTTATTTTTTTTAAGTTAGATGCTGCAGCTTTAAACAGGTTCGGTGTGAGAGTCACTAGCAGGTGGAGCAGAAGCGACTCCGTCTGTCAAATATTACTACCTGTAGCGGAGCAGCGGTTCAACAGCGAGAGCAGAACCAGCGTCTTACATCGCAGCTCAAAGACTTAAATTATTTTGCGGGTTTTTTGTTTAGCTTTCTGACCGTCATGCTAATCTGGGTGAGTGTTTGTAGCTGTGCGCTGCTTTACCTGCTATCTGATCCTTCATATGTCTTTTTACTTTTTTTACTGCAGTGAACCTCATGTAGCCAAACTCCGTCAAGTATGACATTGTTTTTATGTATTAGGGTTAGGGTATCGTATTAGTGTCGTATTCGTTGTGTTGATGCTTTTTGATGTGCTTCAATGTGCTTCAATATTCCACCGCAACACGCAAACTTCCCCATTCACTCAATACGTTATAGTTCAACATCGCTTAGGATGTATTGCTGCACGTTTGAACAGAGCTCCAAGGGTCTTGCCTAAGGACCCACACTGACAGCTCAATTGACTGTTGTAACTTCAGCCCCAGCCTGGATTCGAACCCTGGTCTTTTATATATATATATATATATATATATATATATATATATATATATATATATATATATATATATATATATATATAAAAGAGGAGCTGTGTATATTTCAAATTTTATCTTAACTATAACTAGTCTTGAAAGCATAACAGAAAAGCTATGCTTCATAAGTACTTCATAGATGCTATGCTGAACAAAATACTATGTAGCAGCTTTATTATCCCACTACTAACTTGGCCAGTGTCATTTTCACAGTAATCCCTATCCCAGAGCTGATATTAAACCGGAATGGCTTGCTGTATTTCTGGGACTATTATAGTAAACGTCTAATGTTGCAATTGGGAGTAATCTTTGATCCTCTGTGCATTGTAATGAATAATGCAGTATTGTGCAATTTGGGTGACATTGAGAGATTATTTTTGCTTTTGGTGGAATAAAGCAACTTTGAAGAAAATTAGGGGAATTCATGTCCTTATTATGCTTTATTTATGAAACTGTGTCATGGTTTTATTACATAAAAGACTGGAATGTGCAGTTTATTTTTTTACAGAAAAATAAATTATTTTTCAAGTTTTATATTGTGTTACTCATGCCCCCAAAACGACAGAGCAGGTGAAAATTGCTCAAATATGACATTTACTGTGTTGAAATGCATGAATAAACATAATTAAATAGAAAAGTACATTGATACCACTTTAAGATACCATTTGCTTTTGGATAGAAAGCGTCCACATTTCCAAGATCCTAAATATATAAAAGTTTTAAATGTCCTCATTGCATTACCAGAGGACACAAACTATCCAATGTCTAAACCATGGTAAATGCTACTAATTAGCTTTCGTTAAGGGTATACTTTAGTGTGCAGGGTGTTGTAATTTCTAGTCACGTAAATTATTCAAGCAGAAGCCAAAATTACATTCAAACACTTGTTCTGGAGTGAATTTTTTTTCAGTTCCTTCTGAGCTACATTGATGACATGGCAGAAAAGAAACTCAGCAACCCTTGTTGGATTTTAGATACATACTATTTATGTTAATTTGGTCGCTAACTTTAATCACAGCTCAGCTTAACATCATAAAATGTGTTTAGATGATATATAATATCTGTACTGGACATAAATTTTAAACAATAAAAGCCTTAGCAATTCTCCAACACTAGAAAATTTATTAAATCTTCGACAGTTCCTTGTACTTCCCAGTATTGGTTGTTTTTAATTCAGCTTTATCCTAATTCTGTATTATTTGAATAAATAATTATTTGTAAAACTATAGTAAGCTTAATTAGTATGTATGATTTATTCTCCAAGATAAGCTCTCAGTACATGTTCATGTGAGAGTTGGATTTAATCACTTATATTTGTTCTCTTTAACTTGTTTTTTACACTTCTGGAGCAGACAACGTCTGATGATGGCAGAGGTGGAATGATACAAAAAAACATGGATCACACAATTTTTAGGAGTGGTTAGTTTCTTTACTCACTTAATGCACAAAAAAACCCTTTCTTCTTTAAATATAAACATAATTGGTTTTTGTCTGGGTTTTTTTGTAATGATGAAGTTGAACATGAGAAAAAACATTAGATTACTTCACCTCAATTTGTTTCAAAACCCTCATGGTTTCTCCTTTTTACACACACGATGTGGAAGGTACTGGCATGTATTAAAGGGAACAAAATGACACACGTGGGCACACAAACAAAACTGTCACCTACTGTCTACTGACTTGTGAGAGATTGGTTGGTGACTTCAATTATCTTTCTGTACAATTCATGTATCATTTATCATTTTCTAAAAATAGACATGTATAATATTATCAGTAAGACAGTCATGTCCATACCAGGTAGGAATTATAGCAAACCAAAAAAGGAATGTCATAAAAACAAGGTTTGATAGAGGTGCCAAACGCCAAGACAGTAACCTAAGAAATAAGGTTCTTATGCAAACTTAGAGTCGAACACAGAAGTGGGAAATTGGCTCTAAGTGCATCACCAAGGAAAATAGAAGGCATATTGTAAATCATACATATATAAAAACAACTGTTGGAAGAAATTGTAGAAATTTAGACTCATTATTAATGCCCTAGGGAAAATATTTCAATTCATTTATCCTGAAAAGCTTATTAGCTTGTGCCATCTTGGTGTCAGTATGAGAATAAATTCACTAATCTGAAATACACATGAGGATTATTAAACATGGTCCTGCCTGACTAAATGCTTAGTGATGCACATTGTTATGAATTCTTGCACATTTAATAAATACTTCTCTATCCAAAAATTAAAGCCAAGAACAAAAATAGAAGTTGTACAGTTCGACTGTGAAAAGAAATGTTAGCATTCAGAAACGAAGGCACATCTCCTAGGCAGACTTCATAAACGCCTTGGGCGTTTAAAACCTTTAAAAATGATGATTGCCAAGGCGAGTGCTGTGTTTTTCGCATGCTTTATCATGTGTTAATGTTTTCCATGTGTCACCCTGTTTGTGATGTTCTTTACCTATCGGCTTACAGTTACAACAAATCATTGTCCTTTTTCGGGTTATAACAGTGCAAAGAGTTTTTAAATGTTCCAAGGAAGAAGTCTGTCATTCAAAACAGTTTTTATACATTTTGAGACCACAAGTTAAGACATTTCCCAAAAATATGGTTCTGTCATTCAAAATTACACATAAATTGTGCTGAATTGAATCAAGTTGGTTGCCAAGAAGAGCCTAACATTATAACTTCTTGACTTACAGGCAAGTAGGAATAAAACAGAGAAAAGCTTTTTTGTTCATTACAATAATGCAGATATATAGTACACACACACCAAGGACTCAATAACACAGCATTAAACATTAAAAGCATTAAAGGTCTTTCAGGTGCATTAAAACTCCTGAGAACAAGGGGGTCTTATGTTTTCTGTATTACACATTTCTAATTCATAGAAACCTCAGCCTACAACTCTGATGGCTGTGGCAATTGGCGCAGCATCTGTTTTGTCGTCAGAAAGTTATGGGTTTGACTCCATTTTCCTCTCCTGCCACATAATAATGCCTTTTTGGGTGAGGCACTCAGTCCAAAGTCATAACATTTCTGTATTGGTGCATGAATGCATAAATGTGTGAGAGTGCTTCAAGTGGTGGTCAGTGTAATTAGAAAGGTGCTTATATGTTTATCCCACTTACTCTTAACAACTATAAGTAGTTCTTTTGCTATGGGATGAATTGCCACAATCCCATTGCAGCCTGAGCTGTCATAGCTTTGCCTGACCAAAGCTTGTTTTGGACCAAAAGTGGGATCAAATTAAAATGACTTGCTTTTCACAATGCTTTGGCTTACATGCGAGTTTCTCACAGTCTACAAGGAGGACGTGCCTTAGCAAAGGGTCATCTATACGAGCGCCATTCCTTCCACTAGACTCATCCTGATTCTAACAGACATGTTTGACTCTGTCGTCTTGATCATTTTAACGACTGTGGCAAGTCACTGAACCATTTTCCAGAATATTAGATTTGTGAAAGCAGGGAATGAATAATGGCATCAAGATACAGTGAACTGTACTGATAAGAGAAAAAGGCACAGAGTTTGTTGAAATTGTGGTTTATCTTTAGAAGCTCAAAACATTTCTGTATTTGTTGCATGAACGCATGGAAAGCTCCTAAATTAGCAGTCTGTGGTCATTTTCAATCTTCCCACTCTAATGGGATGGGCAAAAATATTTTTAAATCATTTTATATTTTGAGATTTATTTGATTTGAGTCATTTTATTTCTACATTTTCTACTTGCAAAGCTTAATGTGCCTTCTAGTGTAGGTTGGATTTGTATTTAATGGTTGAGAGGAGGAAGCAGTAATATTCAGCAGGACAATCAAAAACTCATGACCGCACTGGTACTGGGAATCCCACAGTGTGTGTATTTTACTTAAAAGCTTTTTCACCAACCTTACCTAGCTTATTTAAACAGCTCCTGCTTATTTGTGCATGAACATTAGTTAGGGAGATTAAATTACATAGTCCCTCTTAGCATCCACATTTTTACCAACCATCACGACACTTGTGACATCACTCATCGGTAACTTAGGCTGTCTGAAAGAGGTACCACATAATTACCAGTGCTGCAACCTGCAGCAGATGGAAGCCAAAACTTTATGCACCTGCAGCATGTTTTGACAAGTCATTTGTAACTAAACAGGAAAGTTTTTTAATGAAAATACATGCAAATATTGAGTTAGAAAGGCAACTGACTTTGGGCTCTTCTATGGTAGCCATGTGTGAAATCTCATTGGAACAGCCACAAGGTTCCTTTGTCTGCCTTTTAAAGTTGCACACCAGTGATTTCTATAAGAAATTGCCACACAAGAGAGAAAAGAAACAAAAATGTAAATGTAAATCTGGGTTTGGCCAAATGATAGCAGATCCCTTCCTGAAGCTCAAATATCTATTGCCATTCACAATTCAACAGTGCAAATAAAACAGTGTACTGCCAACTAACTTTTAAGAGTTTTGGTTCACTGCTGTCTTGCCCATCAGTAATACATGACATATATTTCAATAGGGGATAGAACATTATCTCCAACAGCATTACCAACTGTGTCGGTGTGTTGTTTGGTCCTGTGGTGAAATCCCCTTAAACATTCTCCTTCAAAGATGTATTGTAGAATAATGAGATGATGTGCTCACCGGTACATGCTGTAAAGGGAACGTGCTGCAGACAAATCAGTGGAGCAGCTTCAAGTATTAAGCACAGTGAGGGGACACAACCAAATAACACAATGCTTCATTTGCTTCTCCCATGGAAAATAAAAAACACATTTTCACAAAGTATACCATTTTCACTTAGAGGGATGCTGAATGTTCAACTGTCCTTAGGGAGCTTTATATGACAGCTTGTATTGAGGCTGTTCTGGTCAGTGATAACTGAAGTACACAGAGCTGTCACACATAATATTACGTGACAGTAATTGGAAAAATGATCTGAAACAACAAGGATGGGGGAATGGGTGTAAAGTTTGACACTATTTCCATTTTAGGGTGTTAGAGGAGACATGGGTTGTTTTTCTTGTCAAAACAAAAGCAAATATTTGGAACACTATCTGTGTTTAATTTTGTGTTTAACATCACACAGTAACTTGTTTCTCTTGTGAATATTGTTGTATTTGTGTTTCTTGGTCTTCTTTTGTCTGCTCCTGATTGAAAAGCAGGCTGTCCAGTTTCTATTTACTTCTGTCTAGTGTCAGCCATCTTTCACCTACCGCCCAGAAAATACCATGTTTACAGATGAAAAACACTCCACAGTCAGAGCACGTTATATTAGTCATTACTGCAGAAGGGTTGAGAAAGAAGGAGAGAGATTCAAAGAAATAGACAGATGAAGATTAAATGGGTTGTGAGGTAGGAAAAACAATTAAAATCATGAAACTAGTTAAGGTTAGTTTCAGAAACTGGAAAACAAAGGGGTCTGTTGTTCTCTGCTCCCTGCCAAATATTTTGAACCAAGGATAGAAGGTCTTGATGGTTCTCAAATTAAAGGAAAGTGTACTTTTCTTCGTTTACCAGCAACCTTTAATTAGAGTCTATCAGTCTAAATTAATGAGCTCCTTAAAATGCCATCAGTCTCCCTCTGTCGTTGTTTCCTGCTCTTTCACTCTTTGTTATCCCCTTTCATTTGTCAGTGATAATGAATTTGGCAGCATTTATGAACTGGTTACATTGGAATCCGGTTCACGAGTCACTTGTGACAAACTGAAATCACAAGTTTCTAAATATATCTGGGTTATTCATGAAGATTTCATAAAGAAAGCATGTTATGATGCATGGAGTACAAGATGTGCCAAGGTCATTGTGGTTGTGCTGCTTTTGTAATAAGTTAGGTCTACTGATTTATTTTATTCCAGTCTTGTAAGTTTTGTTTTCCTCTCCCAAGTCAGACTTTTTTCAATCTTACAACGTATCAGTTGTTTACCTACCAGAGCCTCCATTAAATGGCAAAGCACTAATGGTCATCATATCTTGTAGGTGGTGAGCAGTAAAAAAAATTAAGACAGGAACTTAGGATGAGTACTGTAATGGTAATTCCCTTGACCTGAACTTGTCTTTTTATAAAGTATAATGTAACTTACTTTTCCATCCATCAATGTTTTATTACACAGTTTAGGGCTTGAGCTGTACAATCAAGATATTACCCAAGGGTCTCCTCCCAGTTATTTATTTTACCACAAATAAAGTTAATGCATATCAAAATGTACTTATAAACAATAATAGTGTGTCAAAAACATATTCTTGAATTGTATTTCCTCTTTACTGCCTATAGAAAAATGATGTTAATGGAAAGAAAAACTGTATTGATGGTACAAGTGGATGTAGAAAATGATTTAGATTTTATTCATGACCATCCACAAGAAAAACATGTTTTTTTGTTTGCTTGCTTGCCTGTGTTTTGTTGGAAATATGCCAAAACATTGTGCTGCCGAGTTTTGTGGGAACACTAAAGAATTGTGTGAATATACACAAACCCATCAGTATCTGTCACATCTCCTGATGTTGATGCTGCACTCCTCCGTTTCCAGTGTCAAGTCCAGTTGTAGCTCAGAAATGCACCAAAAAATGTATTTTTTTTCTTCAGAGGAAAAGGAACACAAATCATTTAAAGAGTTGCATAGTGGTAAGATAAAACCTTTACAAAGCTCTCTGGTGAGATGGGGTCATTGCCATCTATCAGTCTGTTAAGGGTTACAAATCCATCCCTACTTCTTAGAAGGTGTGTGTCCAGGTGATTTTTGATCTGTTTCTACAGACGTTTAAATACACATATTTACTTGGTACTCTTTGCTTAGAGTTTAGAACAAAAAAATATGCTTTGTTAATCAGTGCAATTCAAACAAAATTAACCATAAAGATGCCTTTAAGATTTGTTCTTGACTCTGTTCACACAGTGTCTGACTGGACATTTGAGTGTGAGAAACATTAAAAGGAACTGACTGAAAGTGAAGAGAAAAAATACATTTTTGAGGGAGGGGAAAATAGACTGCTTCTCGGCACAGAGTAGCCACAATCAACCACCAATGGAGAGAACCTACCAGCAAAATAAGACTGGAAGAAAAACCTTTTACTGGGCTTCAAGATTCACCCTCTGAGAAGATGCAAATGATTCAGCATCTGTTTTGAAAAGTTTTCTGAGACGTTGCCAAGTAGGCTGGAAATGCTCCTGAGAACCACTTTATCAGAACAAACCTTTGTTTAAATCCATACTAGTCACTGAAATGTCAGTTGTTCATGAGCAAGGTGAAAATGTCTCATTCTCTTGTACAAAGCCAACGAATGAATTAGTTATAGCAAAAATATGTTGTTAAATTACTTCTTAAAATACTAAACTATGATTTTGATTAATTTTTTAAATTTGATTAAAATCTCACAGTTTGTGGGTACAAAGTGTAGACGTTTGTACCGACAATAAAACAGCAGTGACAATATTTGGGATTATTTAGATTAGACTGTTGTAAATCTACTTTATCAACATGTTAGGTTTTGGCCAAACAAGTTAATGTCATTTTGAATAGAAAATAATCATGATGATATTACTCACTGTTAACTTATCTACACACTGCTTTGAAGAATGTGCTTTATGTAAAAAAACACCAAAGTACTGTGACTTCTTTGACAAGGCATTGCATTTGTCTAATTTTGTCAATGGCTAAACGAGTAAAAGAGAATTTGATTCACTTCCAAAGTGAATGCTTGGCTGAAAATAGGATAAATAAAGTAGTCCTTTCATGAAAATCTGACCAAATGCCTCCAGTCTGACATTTGTATTTTCCACTTTGTAAAGCACTGACTTTTTTCAACCCTCCATCGGGATATTTGTCATGTATCTGCAATAAAGCAGGCTTCGCATGAGATGAATGGCAAGATCATCATTTAGATCGAGAGATAGCTGTCATGTTCGTGTGACCAAGCAGATAGCCCAGCCCCAAGCACCGACGCATTGCATCGAGAACAGAGAGAGGAGGAAAATGAAATCTTACCCTTTCAGAAGGGATTAGGTTTAGTTGCAGAAAATAACTCAGAAGATCATGGGCAGATACAGCAGTTGTACTAGCGGGTATGGTTGAGAGCACACTGAAAGAGAGGGTGTGTTTAATAATAAAGAAACAAGACATTTCCTCCACTACACCTCTTTAGGGCAAAAATGCCATTAACAGAGCTCTGAATTTAGCAGGCTCATGTAATCCAAATCATAGTTATTATCAAATTTTTATTACCATATTTTGTGCCTGAAACAATGTCTGTGACTCTGTTTTGCTTTTTGTTTTTCTGACACAATTTAATTTTGTAACCAAAAGAAAGTCCTTGTAGAGAAATGTAAGATATTTTAAAAGGTTCAAATGGCTACATGGGCTTTTCTTTTTCTAGCAGCTCAAACATTTCTTTTTATTTGTATTTGTTTTTGTCTTTAGCACAAGAAAAATGTCTGCATTTACTTATATGATCATTTTTATGTGGTGGTAGACATCAAACAAAAGCCTGCCAGCTGTCACTCAAAATAAATGGCATTCAGTTTGATATCATTTGCCACCTATTGAGCAGAGCATTAAATTATATGAAAGCATCATTGCATATTGACAATAAAACTGACATTTCAATGTCAAAACTTTAAAAACTAATAAGCTAACTTAAAAGTATTGCTGAGAACTGATCTGATCTAAGGCAATAAATGTGTTCCAAAAACCCTGAAAGGTTTTAGCTGTATCCAAAGTTTTTGTTTTATTTTTATACCAGATTAACAGTGAGTAAATTAGTTTGATTGCGCATTCCCGTGTCATCAACTGGGATTTAGTTTTTAGTGCTCTGAGATGCTTCCCAAACATTTTCTGGTTCAGCAACAAGATAAGTATTTTCACTGCAACCAGAGAACTGAGGTCACCATGAATCCTGCCAACATTTTTTACCACTTCTTCATATTTTTGAACTACTTAAACTAACATTCAGCATGTGTGATAAGAAAGCTGCCCTGTTGCACTTATGAACCAGTATTTACCCCAAAGCAACTGCAAGTTAAGATCCTCTTTAGTCTGTAAAATGGTGTCTCTTCCCTCCATCGTCTTTATGTGTCTGTTTTCTAACAACTTTCTTCCAAACTTAGTTCCTCTCCACTTCAGGTCATTTCTTCTCCTCCCACATTAAACTCACAGAACTCAGTTCTAAGATTGTGTGTTTTTATATACTTCTCCAACCACCAGTTATCTTGAACACAATGTATTTTTTATTGGGTATTTCTCTTCAATCCTATAGATAATTTTTAGAACCTTGTATTCTTCCAAAATGATGCACCTGACATTATTTTTTACTTGCATACCCAAGCATCTTTGTCAAACACCTTTTTTAGATTCACTGGCAAAAATAAAAAGCATAAGTGAAGATGCATGCCTTACAATTTAAATACAAAATATTTTAGACACATAAGATTATAGATAATTGGGACTCAAATTCATACAATGGACAGATTAATACTAACATTAAAAAAGATGTTCTTGGCCACGGAGATTCTGTATTTGTGCATAAAAAGGAAATTAGGTATCAGATCAAAAATCATCTTAATTTGTTGAACAAATTTATTGACTCCTCAGAAAAATAAGTGAAACAAGTGACCATAGTGTAGATATGAGATACAATGTATCTAAAAAATAA
This sequence comes from Poecilia picta, assembly GCA_033032245.1. Classification (NCBI taxonomy): domain Eukaryota; kingdom Metazoa; phylum Chordata; class Actinopteri; order Cyprinodontiformes; family Poeciliidae; genus Poecilia; species Poecilia picta. The sequence continues at coordinate 13,606,921 of CM065355.1, read as the reverse complement.
CAAGAAGTAAATTGCTTACTGAAAACAGACATGGTCAATGGGATTGTAAACTATTAAGAAAAAAAAACATGGTAACTGTTGTTGCCTGAAGCTTTAAAAAAATCTTTGTTTTAGTAGATGGTGAAAGTGACCTTAGTCTGGACCAGCAACAAGCTGCAGTTTTTTATTGACAGTTTAACTAGGATTCAAATGTCAAGAATACAAAATAAAGTTGTAAAAAAGAGCTAAAGGATGTAATATTATAAAGAACTGGATACAAACTACATTATGACACTTTAAAACAGATAATATATGTCATTCTTTTTGTTGTAGAGGGTTTCGATGAAGCAACAAAGTAGATTTGTAGTTGACTTTCCAGAATATTTGCAGTTTAGATGTCTACAGAGATAGATTATTTATAGAAGATGTATCAAACACTGCTATCAGTAATCTAAGGCATCCATTTTTTTCTATCCCTTTATATATAATTGTAATCGCTTTACTTTTTGCAGGTAAAGAAATCATTTATCAATTATACACAGAAGTACGTGTGAAATTAGATATTTTTACTGTATTTGAGACAAATGACTTTGATTGTAACTTCTAGAAGTGAAATTATTACTTGCTCAAGATCATGCTGAGATCAGAGAACAAGAAAAAAATACAGTTTTCACAGGGCGGATGGTTGGCTCCAAGAGATCACTGACCTGGTGACTAGTCCAGGAAAAAACAAGAACTAAATCATGCTGGAAGGGAAGTAAGGTGCATAAAACCTTGCTAGATTCATTTTAGTAAAAAGACTTGAGCGTTTTTACTAACGCTCAAGTCTTTTAGTAAAAAGACTTGAGCGTTATTAACTGAATTGTTAATAAATTGAATTATAGATTTGCATTCGGCTTGCCTCTGCCATTCTTTTGAAGTTATAGCTAAAAGTTTGTTGGAGTATGTTTCTGTGTACTTTTCATATCAAGAGACAAAATTGTGTCTCCATTCTTCTTATCAAAACAAAGTTCTGTCAGATTGAACGTACACACACCATTTTGATGCAGGTTTTCTTATCCAACCAGAATGCATCTCCTCCAGAGTTATCATGGGCCTCTTGGCTGCTTTTCTCATTAATGCTCTCCTTGTCTAACCTGTCAGCTTAGGTGAACAGTCATGTCTTTTTAGATTTGAACTTACACCAAGCTTTTTTATTTCAAAATAATGGATTGAGTAGTGCTTCATTAGATGCCCAAAGTTTCTGATATTATTCTATAAACTAGTAGTGCTTTTAACTCTTGCGCGTGCAAAGACTGAGGCAAACGTAGAGGACTGTGGCAAATGATACAAGTTTTACGTGTGTCGAGTCGGTTGGACCCCATTTCTAGGCACAAGGGTTAACTACCACACAACATTCTTCCCAAACTGTCCCATGTGTTTCTTGACATTTCTGGAGGCTTTTTATGACTCGTGTACTCTACTAAACCTCTGAGACCATCGCACAACACCTGGATTTATACTGGGATTAAAATACAAAAAGGTGGACTCACTTATTAATTAGGTGACTTCTACTAAGAGTAGTCAATTGCGCTTCATTTTATTCATGGGTATCAAAGTGAATGGAGCTTCATACATAACCACACAACACTTTTTAGATATGTATTTGTAAGAGATTTCTAAAATCAGGGTTATGTGAAAAAAAACACTGATTGCTACGAATCCTTTGTGAACTCATCTGTATGTCAGCAGTAACTGGTTTCATTCTAAGTCAAAGCTCAACTTATCAAATAACACTGTTAGTTGGCATTTCCAGAAGCCATCTGTTTGATTTGATCAACATGTCAAGAGGTGTGAAGAATTATAATCAGTTTTGGTGGTGAAAAATAAGTGTGATGTAAATATATGAGAATAATCATTTCTGTTGTCAAGTATTACGTCTGATTTATTACGTTTGATTTAATGTGAAGAACATTTTTCCAACAATACTATGTCGTGAGAAGAGTCTACACCTCATCCAACCACAGGCTCCCATAACACGAGGTGTTGTTTTGGGGTTATGGATTACGTAGGTTTAGGACTAAGGTGTGAATTGAATTTAGATTTAGAGTTAGACATGTACTGGCAATAGCTACGTTTAAAGCTAGGGTTAAGGTTCAGGAAAAAAAAAAAAAGGAAGTCAATGCAAAGTCCCCGTGAAGATAGAAAGACGAGTGTGTGTGAATGCGTGCGTGTGCATGTGTGTAAAATAGGTGTCCTGATGCCGAGTTAAAGAGCTGGTCAGCTAATTGATGCTGTGACAGGGAACATGTCGGAGTACAGTGTCCTCTGTGGTAGACAGCTAATTAGATCACACTGAAGGGCTTTTTTCTTTCTCTTTCTCCTTCCCTTTCTTTTCCTCCTCGCTCTCTCTTTCTCATTCTCTCTCATGGTTACCCCCCCTCCCTCCGCCTGCTTAAAAGTAACACCAGCCATGAAACTGATAAGACAGCAATATAATTATGAATATATTTGCATTTTGCTTTTAATTAGAACTTTTGTAATTGCAGTAGCTAACCTATTTTGTAGCGACAATTTCAAAAAGTAAAATCAATTTGAACAGCCATGAAAGTGGAAAAGAATGAACAGCCGTGCCTGAAAAAACAAATGAAACTGAGCCACTTGAGTTTTAATTATAAAAGGCATCAGCATGTGTTGTCATTGAAAATAAAGGCTGTTGAGAGATTGTCACGATAATAAGCCGGTTATGCTTTCATGCTCCGATCCTCTTGTCTTGAAGGATTTGGACCAGACAGTCCTAAAATATGTGTCTTATAGACAGTATACTTATTGTTGTGTGGACAAGTGCACTTTCTGAAAAATGCATTGGTCGTTGTCTGCTGCTCCAGTGTTACTTAACATCACTCTGATTATTAGATAGGATTGTCACTTGTCATCAGGTGGAACATTTAAAACCCTGGAGATATTCACGGATTATGAAAAGCTGATGAGAACAAATGTTCTATTCAAATCTGCGCTCGTACAAACCAAACGTTACATCAAGCAAACCTTCAGGAAAGCTGCACACCGAGTTTTTTCAGAGTGGTGCTGCACCGGGATACCATGAATAATTCACTAACCTATTGATCTGAGGCATTTGGTTCCGCATGCCGTTTTGGCGTTGCAGGCCTCTTGGCTATTTTTGCTCTGGATAGAGTTCCCAAAATAACTGCATTGATTTTTGATTTGGATAACAACTAACACCAATAAACTTCCTGGAAATGAATCTCGGTACGTTTTTGGGCTTCGAAACATGGAGGACATTTTAAGGTATCCACTTGGTGAAATATTATCTGATGTCAAACACACTTTTCTATACATTCACTCTAATCTTTCAAGAGGTTGCTTTTCTCCGTTTGGATGCTCTTGATGTTCCTTGGTAATAAATAAATAAATAAAATACATGTACATAGTCTTTATGAACTTTGAGAAAAGTACATACATATTTGTGTATTAGTATTAAAAAACAGACATTTTTTTTGGAGAAAAAAAAAGAAAACCCATCTCTCATTTCTGAAATAGGGGTTTTTACGCAATGATAAAACATTTAAAAATATTAACAAGGTCCTAAAACATTAATGCCCATCAATATTTCTTATGATTTTATGAGATTAATATGAACGCTATGAATAAGAAGATTACAGTCAAAAGAAAAGCTTCATATCATGTTTGGTTATCAATGATATGCTTTATGTCTCTGTAGGCTTTAGTTGTTAAGTGTCTTTATAAAATCTGAGTTGGCTTAATGTCTCTTGGATTGTTGCTTAATGCACAGGATGTCTGATATATGACTGTGTCTTAATAACTATTTTGAGGCCCTTGATATCTTCCAGCCAATGAGGCTCCCACCCTCCATGCTCCTTGGCTCTTAGGGCAGGCTGACGACTCGCTCTCTGCTTGTAACTGCAGTGCAAAAGCAAAAAGTAAAAGCAGCATGCAGCTTCGGCCCTTCAGGCTAAGTGCAGATGGTTCTCATTGAGGCTTGCCCATGGAGATTATTGTCTGCCTTTCAGCTTGATTTCTTCATAGAATATCACAAGCTTCAGATTCATCTGAATTTTTAAAAGGCTTGCAAATTAGTCATTAAGTCCTAAGTAGCCAAGAGGTTATGGGTTAGGTTTAAGACTAAAGAGTGAATTGAGTGAATTGAGGTTTAAGCTAAAGCATGTACTGGTAACAGTTAGGTTTAGAGTAAGGGTGAAGATGTGTGTTCTTAAGGTTTGTGTATAACAGATTTCTCCATGAGAATGTTCAATAGTGGGCCTTGAGATCCACAGACCCCAGAGCACAGAGGCAACTGTATCCCATTTCCCCACAACGGAGCAGAGGAGAGGCCTCAGGATCCTCCCAGCAGCTGCAATGCCGAAGCCTCGGGGGGCTGCAGCAATGAGCCCACAGGCGCTGCCGGCAACCAGCTACTCAAAGGCAAATCCGGACATGGACACAGAAACCTGAGCCCCAAAAGCACTCCTTCTCCCAGCAGAGGCCCAACACAGCCAGGCCTCCCAGTCCCACCAAGCAGTCACCAGCTCTGGACACCAAGAGCCAGCGATCCACCATCTGTCACCGGCAGGGAATGGGATGGAGAGACGTAGGCCACACATTTCCCACAGTGATACATGGTCAGTGAACTGGCCCCTGATGGAAGTGCCATCCCACTGGGAGAGCTGCTCAGCACGTCCTCTAAGCACAGCATCATGGGTTTTTATTTAATAAAGTCCATTATGACAGGGACCAGTCAGTGACAGATTCTGACATGCTCACCACCCAAGAATCTATTCAGTTGGAGAAGGTGCAAGCACTTGAAAAAGAAACATCTGTCAGTTGCATCCTGAAGACGTTTTGCTATGCTTATTTGTATGCAAAGACTAAGAAGTGGATGCTCTGTGTGTTGTACACAGTGTGGGGAAAAAAGCCAATGCCAACACTGGCCTTCATCAGGAATAGGATAAGCTGACAAGACTGAGCCATGCTTCACTACCAACTACGTTTTTACGAATCATTCTACTTTTGGGATTGATTAGTAAAACATTTCAAAAATAAAACATTATATTGAAAAACACTGTGACAGAAAACTGAAAAAAAATGCTTCTTTAAAAGATGACCATTAGTCCCTGTAAAATTAGCCTGTAGGTCAACCACTAGACTGGATTTCTTTGTTTTTCCCAAGGATGTAAAATTCATTCATTTTATTAGAGCCACTTTAGTTTTATAGCGCTATCAGGCAAAATGAGTAGAATTGACATTCCATGTGTTAAATCAATAACAGAGTAGGAGATTATTCTAAACTCAGCAAGCATTAGAATTACATCTTTAAGTGCAGCAAAAGGATGCATCCACCTGAATCACTTAGGCTCATTCTTTTTTCTCAAGCAGATGTGCTCTTCTTCTTCAGTGAGGAATTAGGGGAATCTGGAGTCATTTATTATGGTAAATCCATTAAATTTTCAGGTTTACGTTGTGAGGAGTGAATTTTCAGTAAACACAATGTATCCTAGAAATACCACAAAGAGACTTGGAGTAATAGTTCACAAAAATACTCAATTGGACTCATCAAATAAAAGCGGCGCAGCCAGATTTATTTAGGTCTGCCATGCAACAACCCAAAACCAGAGGTTCAGAGAAGCGAGCTGCTGCCATGCTTATTCACCGGGAGAGAGAATCCAGCCACACTGCAGGGGAGATAAATAGACAAGATTACTAATTAACAATTTACCTGCTGCTGTGACTGCAGCACTGTGCCTCTGCTGATGCCACCAGCCCAGACAGAAACAAAAACCACACCCTGCTGTTTGAGCATTATCTATGAATGAGTGAAAACCTATTAGCTGCAAACTATCTGTTTTGCGTTCGTGTATAGGACGGAGAGAGAAGTCACATGTATTGTGGAAGTGCAAGATACAGAGACTGCAGTGGTGGGGAAGCGGGATGCAGTGTGTGCGTGAGTGGGGCACAAACTACAATCTTACTCATTACTAAAAGAAATTAGTGCAGATGGTCACACTGACATTGAAGATTCTCTCAAGAGCAGAGTAAAGTGCACACCGTGCTGCTGGTATAAATGATTCATATTAATACACAGGCACAATTCCTTTTAAGATGTTTTTTTTTATCATTAAGCAGCATCTAAAATTGGAAGAATCCAATTTCTAGGTGGAATTTGTAAATAAATATCGAACCTTATTCTACAGAATAAAATTGAATTGCAACGTTACATGGAGGTAGATATATTTCAAAACATTTGTAGAGCCAATTTGCATATTTGAATTTGTACCACTAAATATTTACTTGTAGCAAATAGTCACATGCATATAAAATCAGTTGGAGGTTTTAAGTAAAAATGTCACCTTCAAAAAACTTTCCGAACAAGCTCCAAATATAAAGTTGCAGAAAATAAATTATAACTGACATTTTGCACTTACATATAATTTTTTTCCACTGCACTACACAACTTCTAAAATCTGTTGCTGTTCATGCTCAACTCTGCTCTTGCAACTTTTTTCTTGCTTGCGTGACTTTTGAACAATTTATTTCAGTTGTTTGTGTCAAAACCCAGTGGTGTCTGTAGAGGTGAGAGCAGAGCAGAGGAGAGAGGGGGCTTTATATAATGTTATGATCTTATTCCCTCATCAAAACCATACCTGGAGTTTTGCTTTGAATCTTTAATGTATGTTTGAGAAATCCTTTAATCTCACTTGGCAGCCGTTCGGGGGTGCCTGAACGCTTGCTCTCACAAAGCGCCACCTACTTCCTCACAGAATATCTGTTCTCCCCCATACAGCTTCTACAGACTAGTGGCAGCAGCAATTAGCAAACACCTGGTGGAACTGAGATTACCATGCCTGGAAAATACATCCTGCCCTTTTAATTTTCCATTTAAAAAATTACAAAGATATTCAACTTAAAATGAGGGTATGTGTGGAATTATTTACTTTTAAGACTGGGGCTAAAACTTTCCTGTTCTATAATGCTTACTGTTAACGCAGCTATCTCGAATGCAGCATTCAACAAATGGTCAGTTTGTCAGGACAAACTGACCATTTTTCACTCTGCTACATTCTCCTGTTTCTTGCCAATTTTGCAATATTTGGTTCCATTAGAGCTTTTAACGTCTCTCTTTTTTTCCTGTTCATAGAACATGCATCTGGTCTGGCGTTTGTAGATGTGACATCATCCTGGAGGGGGACATTTGCTGAGCTGCTGCTGCCAACAACTTGACGTTCTCCTTCTGTAGACGATGCACATTGCTCTATCCTTCAGGGTTTAACCTTTCCTCTCTCTTAGACAAAGCTATTGGCTGAGCTTTTGTTGAGGCTCACTATATGTACTCTTTCTCTTTATACGTGGGAAAGCTGGCTCAGAGTTTAGCCGAAGCCAATACACTATTAACTTAGAAAGTACTCCTACATTAGTGCTTCTGTTTTTTCTGTGGGTGTCGGCTCTGTCTTCTCAAACCCCAGTCGCTCACAGCAGTTGTTCATTCAGCAGAAGGGGAAGTTATTTCTCTCCACTGTTCCCATGCATGCTCGTTCTGAGGGATTGCTGTAAAGTCAACAACACACCACAAACAATTGTCTATTGGCGCTGCACACTCATCCAGGAGTGAACACTGCAAGTTTGTGACTGGATGCAATCTGCCGAGTTGTCTTGCATAACCTTTTTCAACCAGTTTGATGACAGCTAGGATCAAATGGAATGGATTGAAGATTAAATTAATGGACTATAAAATGCCTTCATATTTAGAAGTAAGCACTGCTTATTCTACTTGTGTTTGTGAAACACATTAAGTACAAGTTGCTCAATAGTCATGTTTATATGTAACACAGCAGAACAACACATAAGGATGAACATTTTTCTTCTACCTAGTTTCAACCTAAGCGCATTCACAGGGCTGAAGAGTCCTTGAATCTCACAATGAAACTGTTGCAGCCTCTAGAGTGCACTTCTCAAGCTGACCCAGGACTCTGACATGCCTTCTCACAAGGGTAAGCAAAAAGAGGATTTCCATAAGGGGATCAATAGAGTAACGCATAATAATTAGATTCACTGACCTTTGCCCTTCTCCTCGTTACCATAGGGACATGCAAAAAGATCTAGTCAGATAGTGTTTTCTGTTAAGACCCAAGAAACCTTATGTATATTATTATTAATATTATTTCCTGCAGGAAATACACAGCACGATGGTTATTAATCTACTGATGGATTTATTCCTATTGACACTTCTAACTCTTCATCTTTAAACTCCATTGTTGAATTGTGCAAAATCCATGACATAATATGCCTAAAGCAGGAATAGGAAGAAGCAAACTAACACATAGTAACATACTTTCATGACTGCGTAGAGCTAAGAGTCGAGGAAAAAAAAGTGTATAAAATAGAAATATGGGTATAGATGCACCTACCTTTGAGAGCCAGTCTCTTTCATTTTGTTAAACAGAGTACTCCTCATGAGGCCACTTGAAAATGTGTGTGTAGCAGTAAACTATGTCCCAGAGGAACAAGGAATGAAATTATTCATTCTCTGTGTAGTATTAACAGAAATTCAAAACTAAATTTAGAAAACCAATAAACAAATTGACAATTGTTACAAAAACCAATAAACAAAAACCAAGATGGCATATTCCTGGGATATGTACCTGAGCTTTCTCAGTTTTTTTTTCCCCACTTCCCTTTTCTTTCCTGTTTCTCAGTTACTTTTACTTAGCTTTTGGCAAACTTGTGACTCGCTAGATTATCAAAACCAGAACAAAAGCAGACAGATATCCGTCAATTAAGGTTAAAATACAACTTTTATCAATCCTAAGCACTTTTAAAAATTGCACTAAGTTACATTTTGTTGAATTTCCTTTTGAAATCAATATGGATCTCTCACCGAGTCTTTGAAATGGGTGTGCTTGTACTTGAATGTTCTCTATGACTCCTATTTTCACACACTTGCCTGAAACTCATTTGCTTTAAGGAAAAAAAAATCCTCCCTGGGCTTCTGGATTAATCTGTCTTTCATTGATGCTCACACCTACTCAGATGCCTCTCCTTCCTTCCCTGATGAGACACCCTGGGGCTCACTTAGTTACTTACCTTTTGTAGCCTTATTCTTTATTGGCAAATAAGTACTTTCTTTTTTATTGCTTAATGTCTTTGGTACATAAGACTTTGTGGTCATGAACACTGATTTTGTCTGCTTTTAATTCAGCTTTTATTAATATACTAGGAATAATTCTACTCTAAATCTGGATATTTTCACTTGTGTGTTTTTGTTTCTGTTATGTTTTCAAGATTAAAATTTTGTATGAAAACCTTAAAAATATGACAAGTCCAAATGTTACAAAAACTATATTCAGTAGATTAGTAGTATGTATGTAACTTATACAGAACGCTGGTGTTTTTTTTTTGTTTTTTTACATATTTGTTAAAACTGTTACCATGTCATCATATGGTATGAGAAAGATAATCTGTGAAAAGATCGATGTCCTTCACCTCCACCCTGAGCAGCTATTGCCATTTGAAGGAATGCACCACTCACAAATAAACAGTCAGGAGAAGGCCCTTAGCGCTGTTAATCAAGCTCATGTACTCATTGCTAAAGGTCTAATAGCAGATAAACAACTTGGGGAAACAAAATACCTCGAGAGTGTGCTTTTCAGAAGACTTGTGTTGCTAAACCTGGAGAAAAAAAGACAGACATGTTTAACAAAAGATAATCAAGAACTACTCTTTGTGGAAGTAAAAGAAGAGAAATGCATAGTTTTTTAAGATACCACATTGTTTCCCTTCAATTTATGAGCAGATCATTATGCACTATCATTCCCACTCGCTGTGGGAAATTTGATGATCTCTGATGTGAACAGTTGTCCAGACTCACATTTAAGAGTTAATTAAATGTATGAGAAAAATATTTTTTTATATAACTAAATCGTAATTAAACTTGTGTTAATCCAGCCCTAATCCAGTGTTTCCACTGCTTCTTGATGCAAAATCCATTTTGTCCAATCCAAATTGTTTTGAATCAGTGAGGGAAAAGGTGGCAGGAGATGAGACAAAAGGGCTGCAAAGGTACAAAACCGCCGAGTGCAAAATTATCAGCACATTTGGAAATTGTTGCATTAGTAACAGTTAACAACTAGAGAAGATAAAGTCATTTTATCCGAATGGGGACACTTTGGATTTAATGGCACAGATGCAGATCAAAAACACATAATGTGCACAGCTTCCTCAATGGTGAAATTCGTATCTTGTGGCATCATGCTGCACAACAAATCTTTTCAGCAACCTGAAATTTAAACAGGGAATTATGTATTAATGCTAATTAATTAGATATGCATTCATAAATTAATTAAAATGGAGGTTTTACATCCAATGCATATTAAAGGCAAAGTACATATCTAGCCAATCTTTAAATAAGTATATATGATCTTTCAATAGCAGAACTTAAATGTGGGGAATGTTGGGTTAAATTTTCTCAATATTAATTGTTAATAATGACGATGATTAATCTTGCCCTTACAGTTTTATAATTGATTTTAATTTTTTTATATTTTCATGTTTTTTTGTGCTTTGTTGTGTTTCAAACGCTTATGTAAGGGTACTAAATAGCCCACTTTATGTTTCTTTATTTTCATATAAAATCCTAATTTTGAATAAATATGTTGTCAGCTATTTAATGGAAAGATTTAACAAGAAAGTGTCAGGGGAATTTCCATGCTTTCAGGCATTTTCTGTTCGTTCTGTTCTTCATGTATAATAAATAAATAAATTTTTCCAGGCTCAATTAATAATAATTTAAGTAATTGTGATATATTTTGATATATTTCTCTTAATTTTAAGACAAATTTTTTTATCATAATCTAGCACTCCTAAGAGTTTTGCTCGCTTTCTTCACCAACTATATAGCAATAGTTGGTGAAGAAAGTCTGTGTTGTCTGCGAGTAGAGAAAATCTACTAAACTCAATTTACGTTTGATTTGTATAACAACGAGAAGGCCCTGTGAACACTCAAACAGCAAAATGAAGAACAGGAAAGAAGCCTTTCCCTTTTCTCTAAGTCTTTTTTTTCCCCTTTAAAACTACATCCTAAATCATGTCACATCCCTCTTAAAGATAACAAAGTGTGAAATTGTAATTGTTGAAAGAAAAAGCACCCAAATCTATCAGAATCTTCCAAAGTGCTTAAATCTGTCTGTTGAAGATGACCAGTAGCAACTGCCCCAGGGACCGACAGCACTGTTACCTCAGTGAATGAAGTGAGTTTCTAATGGGTCACTATACTGCATCCCCAGAGGCCACGTTGAAACTCCCAACCCATGACAAGGAGGTCAAAATGAGAGAGTGAAAGAGTGACACTTATTGTTATATCCTGGCTATTCTTGTGTCCTGAGGCTACAAGTAAGTATGATGGGAACTGATGGTGGCAACTGATTAAGGTGCATGCATGCTGACACATTTATCTAATTGTGTTTTTGTTTTCACTTTACAGAAAAGAATATATTTCTACCAAGTTGTCATGACTATGATTCTTTGTTGTGTTCCTGCAATCACTCGCATATCTGTGATTCACATCAATCCTCCTCTGGAACCACTAGCCAGAAGGAAAGGAGAAATTTCACAGCAGATTTAGATTTACATGCAGGTTAACGCATGAGATGCTCTCTTCCATTTGAGACTTCTGTCATGTTTGTCTAAAATTGAAATGTATTTATTTGTATTATTTGGCTCTCTGTCTTTGAAGTCTGTCTTTTTGCTTGAAAAGTTGAACTGGAGAAAGACAAGCTCACCTAGAATATCTTTCATACACTTTCTGCCACACAGGAGTACATAGTTGCAAGGAGTTTTGAAAACTTCTCTAAATACCCAAAGTGCAGAGCTTTTATATAACCTGCTACCAGAAACAATAATTCTTCTTTAAGAGAAAAACAATAACAAAGTAACAAATCACTGTTGTTTTCAGTACAAATCCTATGACTCACCCTTTACCTGGTAATAAACAGAGGCAGTAATAACAAAGACCAGCTTTTTTTTTAGGTTTATGTATAGAAATGCAAAGAGATATGTTTTGCAAATAGAGGTATCTGAGCATGTTATATGGTTTTAATATAACAATTTTATGCGAAAAATAAATCAAAATCAATTCTGGGAGTGGGTAGATTACTGCACAAAAAACCTCACAAACAGAGATTTGTGTTTAAGCCCAAAACTGTTCATACATTTAGTAAGTTTAGATTTAATGTAAGCTTTAAATTGTACTTTACATGTTGGTGTAGTGGTGTAGTGGGCAGCACAGTGGTCCAGTGTGTAGCACTGTTGACTTGCAACAAAAACGTCCAAAATTTGAATCCCAGCCTAGGCTCTTTGCATGGAGTTTGAATGTCTCAACACACAACTGTTGGGTTAATTGATCTAGCAAAATTATCTGTAGGATTGCTGTTTGTCCTGTGCGTCTTTTGATCTGCAATGGATTGGCGACTTTTCTAGGGTTTACTCCGCGTTTTGCCCAATGGCTGCACCATCTCATAAGGATAAGTGGGTTTAGGTGATAAATAGATAGATTTTGGAATGGTCCAGCCAGAGTCCCTATGGATTCTTTTAGAGATCCTATGCAGGGAGTTAAAAGACTGTGTTTTTCATAACAAGGCTTTCCACAAAGTCTGAGAGCTCATCAAAATAATTTATTTATCAAACATTTAACAAAAGTTCCAGTGGAAGCACCAGTTAGAAATTATAAGATGCTACTGATTGCTGTAAAGCCAATAAAGGTATTCTCATTAATTACTAAAAGGCTAGGGATATCATTTCAGACGTAATTTTTTGTTTCAAATCTAAGTAAATAGAATAGAACAGAATTTCATTTATTGTCCTACAAAGAGGTTTTTATAGTGGAGTAACAGAAAACTGATAGGCAAACAAGGCAAAGTTCACACAAAGGTAGAATATAAAATATATAAAGACAGATTAAACATGATGTCAAAAAATGCCAATTGGCCATCATCCGTTTACCTTATGGTTGTTGTTGTTTGTGTCATTTCCAATCAGAAGCACACTTCTTAATTGAATTAACATAAATTAAAATCAAAATCCTCTGGGGATGCAGTAATTTTTTATCACTCACATTTTCTCATTTATTACTTTCTGATTTCAGATAAAAGCACTTAGTGCTGAGATACTTGAATGGCGCTCCACAACAGATATCTGGACAAAAAGTGGATTTAAAAAATAAATACATACATTTGTGTGAATAATTATTTAGCTCTTCTTTTTTTGTTTTTTTCATTTGCAGTGAGTAATAATTCAGTAAGTGTGCAACTCATGCGGCCTATTCAAGCCAACCCATTCTTTAAAAGTTATTAGCTTCTTTCAATGTATTGACTTTCTTGGTTCTCAGTGAAACGGTTCCTGGCCAAAACAAAACGGTTTAAAATTAAACGTATAACATCCACAGCATGAGGGCTTGTGGGAGACAGTAATAGTGTTGAGAATCGGATGGAGTTGATTTCCCATGTGCGTCTCTAACGGTGTCTGCACATAAACAGGAACTAAGTTGATCCTTCCCGCTATGCAGATGCCACATCAGTTACAGATTCAAAAATTAAAAGAGCGGCTTCACTTGCACTCGCACTGTCAATGTGTTTGCTCGCAGTCAGAAGTCCTTGTTGCAGAACCCTGGTGGTCTTCTCACATTGGAGTCGTGAATTTAAACACCAGGGTTTCCAGCACAGACTAAAAAGATGGAAAATCTCTGTCATCTTACAGCTTTTCCTCCTTGTAATGTGTTGATGATTTGAGATATTGCTCTACTCTCTATTTCATTTAGTTTAATTATGAAGCATGGCCGCTGTGACGCACTAAAATAGATTTAGTCAAAGTGTAAGTATTTAAAAACAGCTCCCGGTACCAAAACTGAGTAGTTTAAGCAATATATTGTTATAACTTTGGAATTAGTAACATCTGTCAGGTCTACATGTATTAAATCAAATATTACTGTAAGAACAAAGAATAAACTGCATTAATCAGTCACCACTTGCCCCGAACAGGAGCATCCAATGATAGCCATTTGGGATGCATGCACACACCACTGACACTGTCCAAATATGTACTTTAATACATAACATAAAATATGAAAAGCCAACCTTTAGTTTTTAAATGTTTACTTAGAGTCTACATTTTTCTTTGTTATCATTAGTATCACATTTTGGAGGAAACAAAGATCAATATTCTTTTGAAAAGCTTGCAAAAGTGCACAGCTGACAATGAAATTTCAAGACCCTATAAACAAAATCTTGCAAAAGTGTCAATACCTTTTATTGAATATCTTTACAGCTGGTTGTGAGCCCACTACAAAGATCAGTGGCTTTTATATCAATTGTATGTGACTAACCATTCAAAGTATCGTAGTAGCATAGAAGTGGAATAATCTGAAAGTTGCAGCTTCCTCCAAGTTCTTGGGACTTGGACTGGTCTATTCTCACACATTAAACATTCTATATATGTTCAGTTCTTCTTGTTTCCCTTCTTTTAACCCTTCTGGCAAACATCTGGTATGGAGTTCTCCTACCTGTGACTCTTTCCTGGAGAGGAGCATTGGATACTGCTGCCAACAACTTAATGTTCTTGTGTGGGATGATACACTTGGCTCCTTCTTTCAGTGTTTACCCGTGTCTCTTTCGTAGCCGTGACTACTGGGTGAGTTTTTGCTGTCACTAACTGTATGCGCTTTCTCCCATCCTATCTAACCTGCTTAGTCGTGTTTCTCTCCTAGACGAAGCCAATAAACAAGTTAGGAGTTATTAACTTTGTACTTTTTTTACGTAGAAAGTACTCATGAATCGGTGCTTCTGTGTTTTTTGTTTGTGTGAGCAGGCACCTGAATCTGTGGCTGCTCAAACAGATCCTGGTTCTGTTGAGATATTCCGTCAATTTTCTTTCTGATTCTGCTATGCGTGCTCAGTGTGAGGGATTTCTGCATGCAACAGAAATTTATTGTCGCAACCTGTTTGTCCAGGAGGAGTAAATGCATTACACTGAAAGTCAGGCTCTGATTTTTTGTTTTTCTTGCAAAGTACCTTGAAAGATTTGCTGTGAATTGACACAACATAAATTAAAATAATGACCTTTTATTACATATTTAACTTGTTTATGTGTTGAAATTCAAAGCTTGCAAGGCGTAAACGTATACACTTTGTAGAAATATGAACCAGAAATCATCATTGCCTCATTTCCATTGTAGGTCAAATCCTTTCTTTTGCAGAACTGTATGATTTTGTTTTAAATCTGTGATTTTTAAATGGAGTGTGATTAAAACAGATTTTAATCTGATTCTTAATAAGACAGTTTACAAGAACAAATATGCCACAACAACACCTGTTGCTCTGCAAAATCATCATTTCATCTGGAGATCTTCCAATTCTGGGTCAACAATGCTAATCAGAAGTACAAGTTTTATTACTTCAACAGTTCGATAGGAAAAAAGGAAGAAATATCATATTCCAAGGAAATACAATTTGCCATCGCTTATCAGTCACTCTGTCAATTCAAATGAATTAAAAAAAATAGTAGTGCAGTATATATATATATATATATATATATGTATATATATTTATATATATATATATATATATATATATATATATATATATATATATATATATATATATATATATATATATATATATATATATATATATATGGATATCCATCCATCCATTTTCTTTACACCCTTGTCCCTTAGTGGGGTCAGGAGGTGTCGGTGCCGATCTCCAGCTAACGTTCCGGGCGAGAGGCAGGGTCACCCTGGACAGGTCGCCACTCTGTCGCAGGGCAACACAGAGACACACAACCGTGCACACACACACTCCCACCTAGGGGCAATTTGGAGAGGCCAATTAACCTGGTAGTCATGTTTTTGGACTGTGGGAGGAAACTGGAGTACCTGGAGAAAACATACAAACTTCATGCAGAAAGACCGGGGCTGGGAATCAAACCCAGAACCTTATATACCAATATATATATATATATCACTGTATATATATATATATATATATATATATATATATATATATATATATATATATATATATATATATATATATATATATATATATATATATATAACTAAATTAAATAACTAATTCAAATGCATAACTGTCAGGTGAAGTGGCATCTCTCTTGACCACAGCATAAACATTATTTTATTTCAAGTTGATCGTTCTATCCAACATGAGTATTCAACTCCTTGTGCATAAAAGAAATAGAGGACAATTGAATTAAAGTAAGAAAACTGTTTGACTGCTTGTTTGACTGCATGTGAGTGTTTGTGCACCCACATATTTGACTGCTTCTTACTTGTAAACTCTAATAGATAATCTTCAAAAATTGTGATTAGCACTAAGCAATCACTGTGTGAGCGGTGTTTTTTCACTGCATGTACCATTGCCTTTATGTCTGTTTCTCCCCCTTTTTGGCATGAGTATAACAGGGTCTGAGCTGACCCTGACAGGAAAAGAACAGCCTTTAATAACAGACATCTCACTCTGCAGGGAGCTTCTGTTTGATTTCATTGCTTGAGGCAAAGCTGTCTGAATATTACCCAAACTCCCCTGTGCCATGGCAGGAAGCTCAATCTCACTGTCTCCACTCCTCATATTTTTATTGGCAGCAGGAGGACCGGGGGTAGTGGGTGAATATGGGTGTGGATCAGTGTGCCTCAGATGCATGACTTGAAAGAGGCTAGGCTGACAAAGGTGAACCACTGCTGGTGAGGGTTATATGTGTTTGTGCACCCACATGTGTGCAAATACTCAAAAGCACTTCTCCCTTACCAACCTGGAAGATAGATAGATAGATAGATAGATAGATAGATAGATAGATAGATAGATAGATAGATAGATAGATAGATAGATAGATAGATAGATAGATAGATAGATAGATAGATAGATAGATAGATAGATAGATAGATAGATAGATAGATAGATAGATAGATAGATAGATAGATAGATAGATAGATAGATAGATGTGTATGTCAGAGGTCAGGCATTTCAATGGAAACTTTGTTCTCAGAAGGGCAGAGGGAACATTGTCAAGTTCCAAACATCCAGCCTTGCCAGACAGCCTCATAACAACACAGCTGATTTGTTGCAAACTTTCCAGCCTCAATCGCATCATCAATCAAGTCTGCAGCCCTGCTGATGGAAACACAAGCACTCAGAGATCCTGTGCCCTCTCCTGCGATACACGCTGCATTATTGTACTCGTATTTTATTTATGCGCAGTAACAGTTTTATGTACCAGACCTTGTGGATGATAATGTCCGTGTAGCTATAATTCTAAGATGATTTTTGAAGGGGAAACTAAAAATATTGTGTTGCCAGGGACTGTTTAGAAACCGCAACAATTAGGAAATGTGAATAAACATCGTGATTAATGATTTCTTTATGACACATTTCTGTGAAATCGACAGAAACGGACCCTTTGCATGGCTCTGTGTACGGTGCAATAAAAAAAGTGTTTTGGCTCCTTTCAGATTTCTTCTTCTATCAGCCTGGAAAGGGTTACAAAGCCAAGTCGCTTCAAAAGCTTTACAACTAAACAGAAGCGCAGCGAGAACTATTATCCTCAAATTTAGAGAACATGGAACAGTAGAGAACCTATCAAAGATTGGCTGGCCTACCAAAGTTACACCAGGAGCACATCAATGACTTGCCCAAGATGTCACAAAAACACTCAGAAAAACATTTTAAAGCACTGCAGGCCTCGGTTGCCTCAGTTAAGGTCAGTGTTCATGATTCAACAATAAGAAAGTGACTTGTCAAAGGGTGCAACCATGGGATTCCAGGAAAATTGGTACTCTTGTGTTCTAATGGTGAAAACTATTTCTGACCAAAAACAAAGCAGAGGCCTATCTCACATGTAAAAAAAATCTTGATGATCTCCAACAATAAACTCTAATATTTTGCTGAAGGTGTGCATCCTATTATGTGGAGAGCAATACCAAAACAACATTTTAAAAAACATCATAGTGTGGCCCCATGATTTCTGCTCAGTTGCTGCATTTACTCTAAGGTTAAGCACTGTGGCTATGTCAAAGTCCAAACTTGACACAATTACTGCAACAATCTAAAAATAAAATTGCTTGTTAGCACAAATGCTTGATGCTATTCATTGCTCCCAAAGTTGGCATAAGCAACTACTCAGTTTGAGAAATGAGAAAGTGAGCTAGTTTTTAGCAGAATTGGTTTGGCTTTGACTGAATTTTTCCTTTAGTAAATAAAATCATAATTTGAAAACTATTTTTTGGTATACTCAGAATAACTTTGTCTGACATAAATGTATTTGATGATTGGAAACATGTAATTCTGACAAAAGAGTCAAACCAGAATATTTATGTTGGGTGGGAAACATTTTGTTTTGTTTTGTGCTATACCTGAGCACAGCATAGTATTTTGTGTTAGTTCATTAAAATCTGGAATTCCCTTAATGAATTATTCTGTTTCAATATAGAGAATTAGCAGATATTCAAAGTTTAAACGTTTGTACCCTAAAATGAATTATGTAAAATATTGATTTTTCATTCAAATAAGCAAAATGTGCTGCAATGACAGAAAGTTCATCCTGATCCAACAGACAGAAGGCAGAGTGTTGTAAAAACTGTGTATGGCACCGAAGACTGCTTGTGCACACTGAGATACGAATCTGACACTTCAAAAAGTGAGACCAGATCCAGTAATTAACTAATCGAAATCACAGTGTATGATAGAGAGAGAAAAAACTGCTAACTGAATTAAAAATAAAATGCTAAAAAAACTGTTTAATGTTACAGTAGAGCTGAATCTCAAATTTTACACTTCTTGTTTCTAGTCAATAAACAGATTTTTTTTTTTTAAATTTAACCCAGCATAACCACACACTGCTGTTTGCTTTGGCTTTATTTCTATCAAAATCAAAAATTATTCAAGGGAAAAACTGACATGGCAAAAGTGTCTTAAATTTTTTCTCTAAAGGCTATTGCTCTGCCTCCACTTTGCCAAATGTCCCACAGTGTGGGAGCCTGCATACTACTTCTTCTCATTGAACCTAGGTGTTAGGATACACAGTAGTCAGCAAGATTCCCCCCTCACTTTCAAAATATGCTTCATTGAGGTTTCGAACAACATACTGGAAGATCGTGAGAAAAAATAAAAAAAATTAAAAAACATAAAATTCCACTTAAAACTAGTTTTAGGAACTGCTTTGCCCTTGAAGTAAGTATGTGTTTGACTGAATTTAATAAAGTTAGAAGGAGACATAGAAATATTTCTCTCTCTCTTTCTCTCTCTCTCTGTTGTTGCATTTTTCACATGGAGAACCTAAAACGAGAACGTTAATACAAATGGCTGGAAGAAGTGAACTGTCAGGTCTTATGTGCCTAACAAATTTTAATCATGGGGAAACATTATGTCTCTTGTTTGATTATATCTCACTGCGTTAGAATATTATTGCACATTTAGATTATAGCATTAATTCAATTCAAAAAGCGAAACTCATATATAGAATCATTGCAACACATGATATGTGTAAAAGGTTTTTTCTTGGTTTCTACTGTTATGGCTTCAGTTGATACAAAAAAATATAATCTTTCACAGGTTCCATAAGCAGGACATTTTCATCACAGAAATATGCTATAACCATGTCTAAGCCTACACAGCCAGAGGGACATACTGCTGACTTGACAGTTGTCCAGTAAACAATCACTAACACTACCCACAGGGACGAAAAGTAAAGAAAAAAAGTAACTGCTAAACAGTCTGTTTACAGAATACTGTTTTCACCCATATGAATGAAAAAATTGAGTGGATGGAAAAATGGTGGTAGACAAAGATGCATAAGCAGCTGGGAAAACCCAGCCTATGAAGGGGCGGGAAACAAAGCTCACTCTGTATTTTCATGGATCCTGTACAAAAGCCACTCCACACTGTAGGACATGAGCTACAACTGTTTGTGTTAAGCCACTTCTGAAGCAGACCCAAAAGTATTTTATCTGAACTAATTAGTAAAATGATTGGTAAAAGCAGAAACTTCTGTTCCAAAAACTATTGTGTCATTGTGACTGATTTTCCCACAAACTTGCCTGACCTAAATCTCAAAGTGAATCTTCAGAAAATTGTCAAAATAAGATTATACTAGACTCAAAGATGTCGATGATGCACTTTCATCATTTAGATTTTTGCATAGGTTATCAAAGTAAATGAGCTTCCTTTGCATATCAGCAAAGCCACAGGCAGACTGGGGTTTATTTATGCAAAATAAACCCCAACATTCAAATATTAAATGCAGATACCGCACATTGACATAATCTTCAGTAGGTTAAATTTCTGTATTAAAACTAATTCTTATTGTAAAGGTTCTAATCAAGGGAAACTGAAGGGAGTTTTATATCAGACATTCAACAGAGCTGCAGGCTTTGTTGTTGCAGGATATGTTAACACATATTAATCCAAAATGTATCACAACTTTAGTGTTTCTGTTTAAAGCAATTCTGGTATATGAAAATTACAAGATTTAAAGTGAGTATATTTGTAGTAAATTTATATATATATATATACAGTATATATATATATATATATATATATATATATATATATATATATATATATATATATATATATATATATATATTATATATATATAATATATATATATATATATATTATATTATAAGGGATGCAACCAAAAGGAGGGATAATGTGGATGATATTTTCAGATAGACCACCTGTTCACTTCACTGATGTTTACTTGAGCAGATGGCAGGTTTGATGCTGCTGAGACACAACGACAATAAAGCTTTGTGTGATTAATATTTTTTGCAATAAAGTACACCCTCTCTTAACTAGACATATAACTTTACAAAAACAAGGATAAAACAGAGACTTTTAAATGTAAGAAAAACATAATTACACAAAACAGAAATTTGCTTATTACAAAAAAAAATTCTAAAATATATTAGTTAGAAAAAGCAGGTAAAAAGCACCTGTAGCCACAACAAAGGAAGCTAGTTTAAATTTGCAGACTAAGTGTGTCATTTAATAGGTTTATTAAAATAATGTCATCACTGCCCCATTTTAGATAAACTGGAAGATATGACTGTAACTGCATTTAGTATCCCATTAAATTATTGTTTTGCTTAGGTTTATTTATTCTCCGATGGCAAGCAAGACAATTTCAGCCCTTTTCTAAAGCCCAGGTGATATTAGACAACTGCAGGAACAAATAGTGAAGGCAGACAAAAACATAATTTAAACAGGTAAGCTGGATTAGTTGTAAATCTCACAAGTAAGACCACAAGCACTAATCAACAAGTAGAAGGCATTAGTGCTTTAATTATTGTTTAGGTTAAATAAGCTGTTTTCTCCACAGAGAAATGAAATTTCTTTTAGATCATTATCAGAAGAGAATGAGGATTTACTTGGCATCGAGCACTTATGAAAGGTGAGAGAGAAAGGCTGTGCAGCTTGTTTTTACTGCATAACTCAGTGTTAATCTAAGTTCTGTAAAGCATTCCACTTTGTCAGAGTTTTGTTGTGCGTCACAATTAAACATGAAATTAACAAATGTCATAAGCTCAGTATCCAACAGGTTAGATTTGCAATTGCTTTCTTGACATATTCCTGTTTTGTAGCACATGAAGTACTGCATGTTGGGAAATTTGACTAGTATGTTGTGTCAAACTTCCATTTTTTTGGCTTGTTCCAATGAGTTAGTGGAATAAAAATCTGTGTCTTTGTTTGATTATGTATTTCAGTTCCTCACAGTTTGAGTAGACTTGATTTGTTTTGACCGGTTTTAGAAAAAAAAACAAATAACTAAAACAGGTGCTTTTTGCTCGGAGGGTTTTGGGAGGCAGTGTAAATACCCAAGAAGCAATCCAATGTGAGAAAAGAAGCTGTAACAGCCAGAGAGGTGAGTAATCGGGCAGTTTAACCCAGTGGGTTCTGCATAAATAGCACACAGCATATAAATAACATACTGCGGCTCACTGAGAATTTGTTCTGAAGTACAGTTTGTCTTGTATAGAAATTGATATCCCTTTGCCGACTTATGGTGGTTATAAAATATAATTAGGTTTTTTTTTCTTTTATTTTTGCGATGAGTTATACAAGAAGATTTGATTGGCTCTTTCTTTTTGTTGACTTACATAAGAATTATATTTCTTGCAAAATTAAAACTCCTTTCAGTTTAACTTGCTGCACTTTTATCTTTGAGGGCTCAAAGTGCATGTTTGGTCAACTTTTGAAACCACTTCGCTGTCCAGCTAAAAAAAAAACAAAAAAAATTGCTCCACTAAACTCATTCACTGGGTTTAACTGAAGCACACACATGGCCTAAAACAGAGAGAGCATTTTCCCTCTCCACTTTATGTTGTAAAAGGCTTAAAGTATCCGTGACATTAGTTACTAACAATACAACTTCAATTCATGACACTGACGTTGAATGCTTAGAAACAAAAAGAGAAAATGTTGCAAAAGCGCTTAACATTAAACTGTCATGACACCAGAGTCCTCACGGACCCATCGACTCCCGTGTAAACATTTTGGGGGTGACAGTGAAACAGTTTTTAACACTGAGCATTAGGCCAAATGGATATAAAAAAATAAAAAAGAATATTCAAGACGCCACTAAATATAAATTATGCAGAACCATTTAGCCCTTTACGGGAGTCCAATCATGCATATAAAAAAGACAAATTCAGCCTTTCTTTTTCACAAAACCTCATACGTGCAACTATTTCTGGATTGAGGTTCCTCTGCTTCAAAATTTGAAGGAACAGCCTCTTATCAAAGGTGAGTCATAAGAGGCAAAACACTCCCAAACACAAATGTTTTAACAAAAACAAAATTATGCACTAAAAGAGGTTGTATATTGGGTCCTAAGTATGAAACGTGTTTGACTATGTCATAAATCTTAAAGATGATATTAATAAATTAGACAAACAATTATGTTTTGTTAGGGTCAGCATGAGTCTTAAAATCTGATATTTTCAATTCTGTAAATAAAAGTTCACATTCCACACATTCTTTTGTCTTTTCGTGTCTACTGCAAAAGAAGAAATGCTGTTAAGTTAAGAATAATTGGTATATTCATGAAGAGCAGGCATAAGCCTTTAATTCAATAACAGAAGATTATAGGCTTAGATTCCACCTTTGCTTGGGGAATGGATCTACTTGGCCTGGAAAACATGTTGATGAGAACAAGAAGCAGCTTTTTATTAAATTATTTTAAAAAGAAAAAAAAACACAATCGTTCAGAAACACACCGAGTCTAATTTATAAATTCATGTATATAAAAAAGAAATCATTATTTTACTTCAGACAGGATAGTATCACACTTTTAATGAAGGTGTACTTCATGTAAAACTCATAAAATAACATGGAGAATTAATCTAAGATAAGAAGAAAAATCTATTTTTTTCTTTGTTTTAAAACAATATTTAAATCTGTTTGGACATTGTAAAAAATAAATATGACTGGATGTTTTCCTCTGTTTGACAGAGAAACTTGCAAAACCCTGTAAGCAAATGTAGAAAAGGTTTAATGCCATAACATCAGTAAAGATTTTTCCACCGATTACTGAGAAGGATACAATGTTTTATATAACTTTTTAAAATAAATTGTAAATGAAATACATATTTTCTTTCAAAATTGAAACACCTCTAATATTGTTTCGTCTTTTGAGAAATGCCATCAGAAACAGACATAAAATAAAAACGTCATGGATATTTTACAAACAAGGAGTTAATCAGGAGCTACAGAAAATCATGCATGTTCAGTACAGACTCTGCCTGCACTGCTACATTTTCTGAGTTACACAGACGTTTCCTTAGATCTCTAGTATACACCGTTTGAATACTCCACATTCTGTGGAACAAAGCAGACATTTCTATACCAGTGTACGAAATAAAACATTTGTTAGTTATGGCATTTGTCTTTTCTGCTGAGCTGAGTGGATCTTCCGTCAGTGTATATCCGCAGCATAGAGTGAGATAATGTTATTTTTATTGGAACAACATTTGTGTGACACTTATATTTCTTCCCATTCTAACATAAGGCAGTTTACACTCTGCTGTAACCTGGGTGTAACAATACACGATCACCAGACCAAATGTTGGGGGGGGGGGGAAACAACAATTGCATAAAAGGACATGAAGAGATCTTCTGACAGATCTGATCTTCAGTCTAATCTTTTGCAGTTTGGCTGTAATTCATCTCTCAGGACTTGTCCGAAGCAGCAACAAAGCCTGTCAGTACTCTGACATCTAAAGTTGTCACGAGGCTTTGAGTTTTTATTCTGTGCATCTTAAGCTACTGAATCTTTACATAGTGTGTAGTTCATATCTGCCTATAGTTAAAGCTTCACAAAATCACTCTGCTTTTCTTTTTAATGACCATTACGATTTCCTTCAGTTGTATGAACCAAATGAATGTTACTCAGTTCATCATCGAATTATCCTAGCCTATGTGTAATGATGTAATTCACCAAAATCTACAAATTAATTGTTTTGATCTTCTCTAACAAGCAGGAGCTTTTTACAAGATGTAAAAATCAGGTTAAATGAAAAAAAAGATCATTTTTAGCTTCACTTCATGCGGAAATCAATTAGCTCTATTTGCATATGTTTATATGTGTGAAATTTCTGAAAGGTTATCTCAAACTGGGATTCGGTTGTAGTAATTGTCTCCTTGTCTTCATTTTATATTACCTACATAAAGTGTTTCTTCAGAATTGCTCAAATTAGAAGAATCCTGTCGACAGCATAAGTCTTCACTGCACTTTCCACAAATCTGGCCTAAACAGAACAATAACAATGCAAGAGTATTTTTTAAAAGAAATCTATAAAAACAACATAATTCACAGTTTGCCACCAGCAGAGTTGGGTAGTAACTAGTAATGTTTACCAAAGTAACTTTTGAATAATATTAACTCCTAAGAGTAGTTTGTTTACTCCAGGTTTAGTTTACTCCATGTTACTGATACTTATTATTTTAAGCACATTTATTTCATTTTGGGCTATTTTAGCCAACTTTGGCCACAAATCATGTCACTAAAAGGTCTCATAGAGGACCACAATAGACGACGATTTTGTGGTCAGATCAGACCAAATTGAACATCTTGGCTACATGAACTAAACACACCATTCACTTCACACATGCCTCCACCATGCAGTATCTCCCTGCTATGCAGACGCCTTTCCTCAGCAGGGAGCTTGGAGGTGGTCAGACATTATAGGAGAATGCACAGAACTAAACCTGGGGAAATCCTGGAAGATGGTAGAAAACTTTACACTGAGGTGGAGTTTTACCTTAAAGCAGAATGTACAGACACAGCTACAAATTTATGGGTTAGATCAAAGCATTTCCTCATGTTCCAAACATTCAGAAGAAGTCCAGACTTAAATCACACTGAAAATCTTTAGGAAATAAACTTTTCTGTTCAGAAATGCTCCCTATACATTTTTATTGTAGTTAAGCTACAGATAATGCTCTAGATGAGCAAAACCTGGTACATTAACCTCACACATACAATTTCAATAAAATATATCAAATGCTGTATTCTTGTTTCAAAGTTCTGTATGTAATGTTGTTCTGATTTCCCCATTGTCCACGATGTACTGTATAATGCAAATCAGTGATAATGTTTCACTCCACAGACAACTTCTAATGCAAGTCTGGTTTTACTTCACAAAGCCCATTATAACAAGCCGTTGTAAATAAATTTGATAGGAATTATTTATTTCAAACAGCACCATAAGTTCTTTCAAAATATTAAAAGTGAAATATTGTCTTCAAAGCTTGTTGCGCTTGACAATTACAAGTGATAAGCGATTGCTGTAAATATGTGCAGGGACACAAACACACCCAGAGTGGATTGTGGTAATGAATTATTTCTAAATTCAGCAGTATAACTCAAATTATGTCACACAACAAAAATGACCTACTTATTATTCCAATCCTTTATTCACATATACAAAGAGCTGCTTCAATGTCATCTTAGTTGTAGTCAGGTAATAAATCTTACATTTTAAAACCCGTTAATTGAACGTTCTGCACAAATTGTTCACAACAGGCAAGGCGAGAAGCACAACACGACTTTCTTCTGGAAAAGCCAAGAGAAACCCGCCATTGACATGGATGTTATTTTCCACCCACTTCAAAATTTCCGGAGACTCATCAATCTCTCTATGTGGCCAGTGGCACTCCCCTGCATTAGTAGACTCTCTCACTCAAAGAACAGAAACGGCCAGAGCAAAAAAAAAAAAAAAAAAAAAAAAGGGCTCAGCACAAAGAAATAGTAGACTAAGGAGTTCTGCAGGCTCCCACAATCCCCAGATAACATTCTGATGGCATCTGTAGAATGTCAGCACCTTCCACAGAGCCCAGAGTATCCATCAGTATCATCCCATTCCCAGAACTTCAGAGATGTAAATATTCTTCCTCCTTACTTTGACTGTTCGGAACTTTTGAGGCATTCTCTTCTTTATTTCTATGAAAAACCAATTATTGTTTTATGGTTTGCATTATAAATAGGCTGTTATATCTATGAAGCATTTTTAGCAGTCTATTCTGGGGTTTTTGTGCAACGCGACCAGGACTGTCCATGACTGAGACGAACAACCCAATGAAATTCAAATTTAAAAAGTGTGTTGGAAAACATTAGCATATGTGGGTTGCAGGATTCGCAGGTACGAAAATGTCTTCTCTTCAATAAAGTTTTCTGTTTCCAAATCTCCAGAGTTACACCTGTTATTTCTCCCTGAAAGTGATTCTCTTGAGACATTCTTATTACAAAGACCATACGAGCTGCCGAAACATCACTACCTGCCTTGAAATTGAGTCATCTTAAGAGTCTCCTGCCAAAGAGTTGATTAATGTTGTAACTGCATAGAACCCCATGCAAAACTAAATGAATTCTTTACTGCATGAATCATCTTCAGTGGCCGCTTTCTGCTTTATTACTTTTCTCCAGTAAATTATTTTCCCATCCAGATTGCTCACCTAAATCATCAGAATACAGGACAGAAATGAATAAAGGTTTTTTTTTTTTTGCAACCCAACACAAAAAGAATGTATTTCAGAGACATGTCAATAAAATGCCAGACATTTGGTGCTGTTATGTATTACATAGTGAAGAATTCAGAATGAGTGTGACCAGCACAAGTAGCAGCTCAAACTCTGGAAACTTCTCTTTTTTCATGTCTCAGCCTTCTCTTTTCACCCTTAATTGAAAAGTGAAAAATCCATTAGTTCTTGGTGTCAAGCAGGGGAGATTTTTCTAACAGAAAAATTACAACTGTGACACAGCAAAGCGTGTTTACACTGTTTTGATCTTATAATTTCTTCATTTTTATAAAAGTCATTTAATTCTAGTATGCAAGATGATCATGTTTTTTTTTGGGAGCGGGGGGTTGGAGATAGCTGCAGCAGAATGACTCTCATTTTTTTTGTGTTTGTGGAACTATGACATAGTGACTGTACAAATGCAGATACAGTCACTTTTGAAGGAACATCAAATCACATCTGCAGCACAGTAAAATGTTTGCTCCCTGGGAAAATGTAATCTAGAAATGTCTAAGTTGTATGTACACGTTTTTAGTGTCCATTATTATAAACTAAAGTTGCTTTTCTGAAGACTTAGTAGAGATAAAAAGGGTTATGCTCACAGTTAACTTTTTCAATGCTGTTCTGATTCCTCTGGATGTTCCATTAAAAATATATTCTAGTTTTTGCACATTCCTTGAAAATTACATTAACATGTTGACTAGAAAAAAATATATATTCCCCCCAAAACAGCATAAGCAAAACCTAAATTTGCATATTAGGACAAGATTCTATTTCAGTGAAGTTCAAACATTTTAGTTTCTAATTATTGAATTTCAGTTTGACAGCTTTGCTGAGCCCCAAAGATTGAGTTGCATTCTCCAGCAAGCATAATCCTTTAAAGCCATCTTACCGAAGTCACAAAGTCTATAAATGTTTTTAGTTTTGGACATTACAATGCCAGACATGAGAGACACACCTGTAAAAAGGTAGAAGTTCATATGAACTTTTTATTCCAACCCGCTGGGCGGAAAAGATGACTTTTTAACCTTTGATGTGTTAACTGAAGATCAACTGTAACTGCAACTGGCAATCCAGCCCTTTCATGGCTGAAACTGAGACATGCAGGACCCCTTTTCGCAGAACAGGTACCTCAAAATTCTGTCTGAAGTCACTTCTGCTCTCTCCACGTTGACTTGCCTCAGTTTGCAATTCAACAAACAGACCCACCAGCTTTTTTCAGAGCCAAAACCAGCTGAGTGCATCAGCTTAACCCATCCATCCATAAGGATTCATTTATATTTGTATTTACTTTCCTTATTTTTTATTTTTAGTTCTCTGGACATCGCTTAAACCAGAAATTGCGAAAAGTTGTCTAACAGTAAGACAGAGCTTTCTTTATCTATAAATTAAAAAATGTTATCACCATTTCATAACATTAGCTTGATGTCTTTTTCAAAACTCATTGTTTCTCTTAAGAGTTGCTGATCGAATGTTGGGTGGTATTTTGCTGCGTGTTCAAAATGGACTGTACCCAAAGCAGAGTGTGAATAACTGCACCAAACCCATGCATTGGGTAGCAATACTTCAATCTCCCTCCCTTTTCTCTCTTTCTCTCTCCCCTCACTCACAAATGTGCACCACATACAGCCACATTATCATTCACCGGTAAAAGTACCCCAATGCCACATCTCTGTTTTTGCCTGGCTTCTAAACTGGCCCTTGCCCCATCGCCCCATTGTTCTATTGTTCCTTTGTTCCGATTTCCAGGATGGAATGCCTCTAGCCTCTCCTTCTATCTTTTGACACACTCCTAAATACACACACCCCACTTTCAATCTTTTTTAGTTTTTAAATTGTCAGAAGAGAAATTGTTTGTGATTATCCTGGTGTGTGTGTACAGTATTTGGTGGCCTTTAAGGTTGATTTCATTCCTTCAAGAGAGACTAAATATGTTTGGCTAATGACTCCTGACTATCAGGTCATGACCTTACTTTTTTTATTAAAAGAAAATGTAACTCTCTTAATAAGTTTATTCATAATAAATTACTAATGCCTGTTGCATAACAGCTTATTTCAATGTAATTTTTAACTTTGCATACTGTATATGCAATACAGAAACTGACAGTTTTAATTGATTTCCTTTTCACTAGTACATTTGTATAAAGGAAATGCACTGCCAGAGTAAGGACTGCAACCTGCTGTTTTGACTCTGTCTTGCACATAAAAACTGGTACATAGCCTCGAGCTGTTCCTGGGGGGTTTGGCCGAAGCCCACAGCACACCCATGCAACACTATTTTTTCAATGTTGTTAGGAGGGTTAGGGCAACAGGGCAACAATACTTTTTTCCCTTTAGGAGAGTATTTTTTTAAGGCAGCAAATAAAAAAAATGTATTAGGATCTCTCAAATATGGTTAAATGTAACAGGTGTAGCTGCAGCTGTTTTGTATCTTTTTTTTAATCTAAGTGAATAATTACGCAGCTAGGTTTTGTTTTGATGGAAGTAAGTCTCGCCTTATTTTTCAAAGCTAACAATTATTCTGCAAAATCCTGGCGAATTGTAATAGATCTAGGACAATTTTCCATAGACACATTCTATTATCACAAAAAAATGCCAAACAATCAAAACTAGACAGCTAAATCCACCCTGATTCACTGGAAAAATGAAAACATGATTGACTTAAAAGCCGTGCCAGTATTTGCAGAGCTTTGTTGTTGTTTTTTTGTTGTTGGTTTTGTTTGCACATTCACTACAGGTAATGGAGTTATTGTTATTGTTATTTTTTTATTTATTTTTTTTGCTGTGGGCATACCTATTACTAAGTCAACTCTGATTCAAAGCCCATATGACATGATGAGCAGTCAGTTATTTTTTTTTCCAGTTTTCTTTTTTTCTGGGTTCAGAAAAAGAACCCATAGCAACAAATAGGCCAATCCTCTGAAAGATGGGGAACCTCTTTCAAAAATGCACAAGAAGTCTTTGGAGCTTTCTTTAAGTTAAGAATAGATGCTTTAGAACAAAGCCTCTGCACCAAGGCGAGGTTGATCCTCTGTGGAAGGGGACACAGATGTTCCTTTTATTAAAGATTCAAACGCTTTGGTGTGGGAAAGAATCTGTGTAGGCATTGGTGGGTCACAGAGATGCAAAAAGAGGTGCAAACACATGAGGAAAGTTGGCTGTTTGCACCAGCCGCGTCTCAATTAGAGTATCTATTATTAGTGAATGGATTTTCACAGAGAGGTCTCTGTTATCCTTCAAAGAGAAGTAAGAAATATTCCTCTAACCTTAGAAACCCGATAAAAATGAACAACTATAACAAGCGGGATATTCAGATACAGTTGGAGGTAATGAAGCTGCGATAGCTGCTCAGGTTGCCAGGAGTTAGGAAAAAGCTTATCAGTTTAAGGTGCTTAGAAACACAAAAGATTTTTCTTTTATGAAAGTACAAACATAAATTGCCCAAAGGACTTTTCCAGCAGACTTAGATAAATCAGATTAATTTTAGAGACCACATAATTTACAGAACCTATTTCCTTTTAATCGTGGCATTTTTTCCTTAATTGTAGAAGTCCCGTTTGTCTGTTCTACTTGGAGTCAGGCCACGTGTCAATGTCTGAGGTAGCTCTTGTCATTTCCTCTTGACACTCACCTGACATGGCCTTTCAGTTTACCACATCATGTACAGCAGGCAAACAACCTTACATTGCAAGTTTAATGCCGTCGCTACATATGAAAGTAAGAATGCATCTTGATTTTGGATGAATACAAATCCACAAATACAGATTTTTCTTAAACGTTCATTGCATCTTTGCTCTTATATTCAAGTACAAATCTGACCAGTGAGAGAGAGAGTGGATCATCCTCATTGTTCTATGTCATTCAGTGATCCGACACCTGGCGCCGCCTCTGACAGCAGCTGCGACACCTCTGATGAAGACAGAAGCATACCGTCGAAACAAGTCATGTTCAAAAATTCAAAGTAATTTAATAAAAGAAACTGTAAGACATTAGACTGGATACTTGTTTGGAACACATAATTGTATTCTTCAGTTCTATTTTTATATATATATATTCCTCCTAGAAAGCATTTATGTCTTACTTGCATCTATACACTATTTGTCAGCTATGACTTCCTATTTTTGTTATTGATTCTTTATGTTATCAATCAGCTTCTATGCCCCACAAATCTGGAACAAATGTCCGGAAAATTGTAAAACTGCCGAAACACTGAGTTCCTTTAAATCAAGACTAAACCCCCCTCTGCTTAGAGATGCTTTTGAACCATAATAAAAGAGACACTAACCAATATTTTTTATATGTATTGATGTCACTTGGCAAAATCTAATGTTTCAATTGGTGAGTGTGTGTTCTATGACTTAGTATTTTTGTGTTTTTACAATGTAGAACACTTTGAACTGCCTTGTTGCTGAAATGTATAACACAAATAAACCTGATTGATTGATGGATCAAAGCCTATTTTTCATAAAGAGAAGTAGAAATGGCTCACTTGCCTCACTGCAACACACAAAAACAAGCATAACACCAGATATCAAAAACTATTGAGACAAATGAAGGCCTTTGTATTTTTCATTTGTTTTACTCTCTGTCATCATGAATTCACACTGAAACTCAGTAGTGTTGAATTATGTGTTTGTATGCATTATAAGATTGTGTAGTTAGCTGATTTTTGCTCAAGCAATTGTCTGTTACAGCCTATTGACTTGCTTTTTCAATCTTTATTGGTTAAAAGGCTTTTATGGAATAAAAAGTGAAATGTGAATTTACAAAAAGAAAAATTTAGACAGATGGATTTGAAAGTAGAGGTACCACACAGTGAAAAATGTTTTTAAAAAGATACACCAATATTAAAATGCTTCATGTTTTCATAAAATTACAGCAGCTAAATCTTTATATGTTGCACTGCAAATGCTTTACTTTGTGTTATACGTCCCAATTCTTAAAATGGCCCATAAATGTAAATGACAAGGACATCGCATTGACAGAAATGCAATATTTTCTGTGAAGCAAATAAGAAGGTTGAGGTTTCCAGAAGACATGTGACCTAGTTGGCTTCACCTGCCATTGTTCAAGTTTGGTCTCGGAGCCAGCTGCGACACGTCTGCCTCTGTCAACTGAAATCATGAGCTGTAGGACAGATGGGAAGAAAAAGAGACATGCTGCACACATGTGTGCTCTTCTCAGGCTTGTCTGTGTAGGCGAAGATGCCAGTTTAAAGTGCTGCACGTCGGTGCACAGCCAGGCCGCCTGGGAACACACTGACCATATGCACAGTAATGTTGGCAGACCAGCAGTGTTAATGACAGGAGAAAGGCCATTCAGCTCTGCTCATTCAGTCTGGCTTGGCTCCTGTAGTCTAGACAGCGCTGAGAGCATTGGCTGCAGCGCACACGTTGAATCCAGGTACTGTGCAATTTATGTAAATGTCAAACAATTTAAACTTTCTGGAAAAGACGTAACATCTTTAACTTTCAAAATTGAATTTGTTTTCACTTGGCAAGAGGACATCTACTATCCTCTTGCTTTATAAAATGTATATACAGGCACAGAGTAAGTTTAATAGCTAAGCACAACTTTAAATAATCAAATTAAAATACTTGCTTTTATTCAAATGAGTGGATTTCCACATGCTTTATATTTTACTACTTTGGCTTTTGGTTCAGGCTGAAGAGAGAGGTGTTAATACAAAACTCACATTTCCGCTAAAATGGAGGGACTGTAAAGAATGACACACAGCAAGATGCTCAACACTTCTGAATATAGAACTACATGAAAAAAGCCCTGCTCTGTAAAATACTGAAGTATGAAGTGTGAAGTTACTGATTCTCTTGATATAAGACTCTAAGTATGTAAGGTAAGGCAAGGTAATTTTATTAATATAGCACATTTTCAGCAACAAGGCAATACAAAGTGCTTTATGAGAATTAAAAGGAAATACAAACAAAATAACAAACCAAAGGGAGGAGCAAAAGAAGAAAAAGAATGTAATGTTGATCTAAAGTATGTAAACTAGGTGTTCCTATTTGGGGTTGGTAGATAAGTATAAGTAAGTGTCCTCTGGTCTAACTTCTTTACTGGGTTGGAGGAATAAGAGTCGTTATAAGTGTTTCTGTCCTGGGAGATTTTTATTTTTATTTTTATTACCATTAAATGAAAGTTAAAACAGTCTAGTTCGTACTAAATAGAGGCAGAAATTGCTATACTTAAATGTCATCCAAATTCTATGTCTATTTATTTATTACAATTGCATTGTTGGAATTTTAAAACACTGATTATTTTGTGTAGCTGCACAGTGGCGCAGTTGGTAGAGCTGTTGCCTTGCAGCAAGAAGGTTCTGGGTTCAATTCCCGGCCCCGGCCTTTCTGCATGGAGTTTGCATGTTCTCCTGTGCATGGTGGGTTTTCTCCGGTACTCCGGTTTCCTCCCACAGTCCAAAAACATGACTGTCAGGTTAATTGGTCTGTCTAAATTGCCCCTAGGTGTGAGTGTGTGTGTGCATGGTTGTTTGTCCTGTGTGTGTCTCTGTGTTGCCCTGCAACAGACCGGCGACCTGTCCAGGGTGACCCCGCCTCCCGCCCGGAACGCCAGCTGGAGATAGGCACCAGCACCTCCCGACCCCATTAAGGGACAAGGGTGTAAGAAAATGGATGGATGGATGGATGATTATTTTGTGAAATTGATCATTATAAAAAAAACTCTTTAATTTACAATACATGAGATGATGATACAATCAGACTTTGATTTCATAGTAGCAACTGTGGAAAAAATGGAGGCAAATACTTTAATACACATATATTTCCGAAACATTGCCTTACCCATGGATTTATTTCACAAATGTAATCTCAATCATTTCGATCTGTGCATGACCATAATTTCTTTCTATTAATTTCCAAATAATACATATTCTCCCTCCTCAGTCAAGTGTGTATAAAGTAAAGGAAAAAAAACAAAGAAAAAGACAGTTTACACAATAGCTAAGATGAAATGACATTAGAAGCAAAAGCAAAGACTAAGCTTCGTTTAAGTAATTTAGATGATTATCAGAAAAATACAGAAAATGCGATTTGTTTTATTGGTGTCTGTGTTCTGGAGTTACAATCAGGAAAATCATTGGCCTAATCAAAAACAGTAGCAGAAGAGACCATCTCTGGTACAGAGCAAAGGGAGCTGGAGGAGGCAAAACAGAAAAAAGAGAAAATAATGTGTTTCAAGTCGAATAAAGACAACATTGGGATTGGAGAACTTGCTACTACCCCCTGGAATCAGTAGATGAATTTATAACCAGTGCATTTTGCAGCCTTTTTTTGGAACAGTAAGGAGTGTGTCATAACAATACATGACAATCATAGCCTACTAAGTCCACGAGCCAATCTTTGACCAAAACAATCTTTAAAGGTTACAACTCCTCGGAAAATCACCACAACAAACAGTTTGGTTTAGTAAGGATACTTCACCCAGAGTGTTACCATGACTATCACACCTAGATTAAAATGTTGTTGTTTTTTTTTTTCATAAAATGTTACTATGTATGGGTGGTTTCTGTACTTCCATCATCGATTTCCAACTTAACACACCTGGAACTTTACCAGCTCCTCAGTAGCATGAGATCACATACATGAAGGGGCTGCGATGTTTGTCTGAAGGCAGAATATTGGAAAGAGGATATAAACAGCTTTTTTATAACAACTGAAGGTAACACAGTTACTTGCTTGTGCTATAAAATTGCACTATGTGCCTGGAAAATACATAACACAATTCCTTTAACATAAGTTTTTTCTGAGTATTTGCTGTAGATTATTGCACTCCAATAAACAAATAAATTATCAGGGGACGGCACTAGTAAGTAATTGGGCCTTTAAGCAACATTCACAAGAGTCTATTCAGTTATGTTGCATACAGTACTGAGCAGTATGTGGTGAACCTTAACGAGAATAAATGATAGCATAAGGATTCTCCTTTTTTCTGTGAAGTGTGTTTCTTCACATGGGATTTGATTAAAGCTGAACTTCTGTATATGTTCTCGTTCTCTCCACTCCCAATTAAAACCAGAAAAAGTCAGACCCGATCGAATAAGTTTCAATATCAAAAACACAGGAGTATTTGCCCAGATGCAGGCTTGATGAATTCAAAAAATAAATCCTGTCCTCCAAGCAACCTAAATCCTCAGATTCTTTTTTTCGTCGACATGAAAACAGTACATTTAAATCCCTATATGACTAAGAAAATAGACCCCTTTAGGGACTTAACACAGTAATGCACTGTAAGCTAAGAGTATTATGTTATTTTGGTCCTCTGTAAATTGCTTTTGTGCACAGAAAAAATCATCAGTTCAGTCAGGGATTGTTTTTGCAGCCCCGAAGTCTCCCTACAATCATGGGCTGGATGTTCTGCAGTGATACCGTGCTCCTTATCTGCCGTGACTTGAAGATACTGGAAATGGTACTGTTAACGAGCCTGGTTTCTACTTCCCATTGGGGCAAAGCCTTTGCTTTTAATTGGAGCTCTATTCATGAGAACTAAAGCAAATCACAGTCACCATGCCTTTTTCTTTCCATACAAGAAATGTCGGAATTATTTCACAAAGCCTAACTTTTCACGGTTAGTTCTAAATATCACTGAAGTAGGGGGTTGAAAACATTGTGGCATCGGTTGACGAAATCCTGGTTTTCTCAAAGACTGTTTTCAACATGAAATAGAGCAGCCAAGAAGTTGATTTAATAATGAAGTACAAATGAAGATCCCGCTACGTATTTCCAAAGGAACCTAATTTAAAATGTAGCAAACGACCTCAGCAAATGTTGACAGTTGTGTTCCCATTTAGGGCCAATTTATGTTCGCTCTAATATCTAAAATCATGTCTTGGTCTCACGTGACTGATGAAAATCTGAAATAGTAAAGCATTCGCTGGATATTGTTGACACAACCAGACAACTTTTGATAGTCAAAAGTTATGCCACACTAATGCGACTATCTGAGTTTTCATCTCGATATTCTCATTTTACAAGTCACGCTTTTTGAATTGTACTTGTGGCTGCCATCAAAAAATCATTGTTACAGCTGTATCCATGCATCTCGTTCATTTTATGCAGGGCATGCATTATATCTATAGAAATCCCTTTCCTTAGCTACATCCCCCACCTCTTGGGAACATTGATGGCTTCCTTATCAAGCCATTAAATTTTTCCAGCAAGTCCTGGGTCCGCCCCAAGTCCTCCTCCCAGTGGGACTGAAAATAAGTCCCGGGGAAAGATTGGGAATATATCCCTACCAGATGCCCAAACCACCTGAACTGGCTTCTTTAAATTCAGAGGAGCTGCATCTTCACTCTGAGCTATTCCCAGATGGTTTCACTTCTTACCCTTTCTTCAAGCGTGAGCCTATCTACTTTTTGAGGAACCTCATTTTGACCTCGTCTTCCCCTCGTCTTTCTCCTCTTGCCACATAGTTCACAACTATTAGTGAAAACTGGAGTTTAAATCAGTACGGTGTCCACATGTTTGACCTGTCTTCCACACTCTGCCTCTCTGTATCTCTCTTCTGATCTGCCCAAATTGTAACAAAAATACTCATGGGCATTTGAGACCAAAAATGAATTGTGGTGAATACAATGGTTCCTGGGCAAAATGCAGTTCACAGCAAAATGTCATGTAGTACACTCACATGTTTTCCTTCACTTCTATGTACATTTAAAGTTTACACCAGATATTTTTGCCCACTGTGGGAAAACATTTTTTTCTCACCAACTATCTATCATTAAATCATGCTAAACTTTCCTCTTTTGGGTTAGTTAGGATTACTAAATAAACACTACAGTGAAGAATATGGTTTATACATTAGTACATCAGACTTAATATGTCATTAATGACTTGAAATCACTTAGCAATGCCACCAAGCTGTGAACGCTGTCTTAAAGACATAGGTAACACCAGCATCAACACACTGCCACACATGTTAAATCAGTAAGGTTTTATCGAGTTCTTTATTGAAAGTTTAATGTATGATTGAATTATCTGTATAGATTAAAATCAAATTAAGAGCATTTTTGGATTAGTCGACTCAAGTCGACTCATAGTAAGGGGAAATATGTGTATGATGACTTTTATATATGAAATTTAAATAACCCTCATCACCTGCAACAAGGAGCTACACAAGACTGGAAAGTACGTCTCTGAATAGCATATTCTAAGCATTTCAATCAGTACAAGGTGGCATGGTAAAATTGTTCAATATTTCAAAGTTCCACCAGCAAACTTTTATCTTTTAGGGGTGTATAGAAAGTCTCTTGTATCAGTGACGGAATATTTTGGAGGAAGCCTGATTTTTGAGGAGAGCTTTTCACCGTTGTGATTTCAAACGAGCGGGGGACTGACTGTTCCTCGAGCTAGAGCTGACTC
Organism: Poecilia picta; assembly: GCA_033032245.1. Lineage (NCBI taxonomy): Eukaryota > Metazoa > Chordata > Actinopteri > Cyprinodontiformes > Poeciliidae > Poecilia > Poecilia picta. The sequence goes on along the minus strand of CM065355.1, from coordinate 13,569,456 downwards.
AGACACTCTAACCCCTGCGCCCCAAATCAAACAGCAGTGCTATCTGCCAGAGGATACAATCAAAGAAACACATCAAAGTTAACTCTCTGAGGCAGATATGCTCAAATGCATGCGTGCAACATGGGCCCGTGTGTTCACACAAAAGCAATCATCAAATCACTCACTAATTGCAGATGAATACCCACAGCCTGACTCATAGCAAAAAGCAATTAGGCCTCTATCACTGATGTGGATCTAGAACACATGAATCTTATGCAGCTGTGACGTTTAGAGAAGCCAGACCAAGCCCTGGCATGTGCTACCTGATTTTTCAAAACTCAAGGAGGGAGGGGATCAGTGGGCTTCCAGCCCACCAAAATGTCAGTACCTCCTCTCCTCCTTTTTGTCTTCTATTTCAGCTCCTCATTTACGCCACAACCTTCCGGCTCCTATTAGTGGTGTAGCCATGTGTGACATCAGTTGGCATATATTCCAACGCCTGGGACTGAATCCAGAACTAACGCTCATTTCACCCCTGAATATGGGGTCTCTGCGTGCGCATGTGTGTGTGTTTGTTTGTGTGTGTGCGTGAGTGTGTGTGGAGGAGAAAGAGTGTCTGGTTTGGTTTCTTGCTCAGCATGATTATATTCTCATGTTGCATGTAATCTCTGATAATAAAGTTGTTGTGGGAATTTGAATGTGTGTTGCTGTAATAACACCTCTATCTCAGGCTGGCACAGTATGTCTGTGTAAAAATGTGGGTCCTGTTTCCCCCCACATCTGCTTTACACAAAACTACTGGCAAGCCAAACATATAAATACATATTAATGAAAACATTAAGTCACTTATTCACAATCTAATTTACATTGCAGAGCAGAAAGATCATAAATCTAATGGATATCAAAGGATTTTACAAGATTTGCAAACTAGATGAGACAAGCTGTTTATTTTTTAAGCATGCAGTGGCTTTTGCCCCCAAACTTCATTTTAATCTTGATTCCTTCATTAGGCAAATATGACAGGGGCTGCTTCCACCCTAATGCAATTTGCTGAACATGGCTATGAAAAATTGAAATGTTTGCATGTGAGCGCATGCATTAAATCTTGCCTTGAAACAAATCAACAAATTCATAAGCACGGAAGCACTTGGGCACACCAACAATATGCACCCTCCCATTTTAATCTTCTTTTTGGGCAAGACTTCTTGCCTCAAAGATGTTGTCAGCTTTGGCCCGAAAGCCACTGTCGTTCAAAGCAGCGAATAAATCGGTGGCTTCTGCAGCTCTAGCTACTAAAAAAACCAAAACAAAATGCAGGCTTTTTTTTAAACCTTCCAGGGAAATCTGGAAAGTGACCAAGGCAAGCTTAGTCCAACATCAAGGATGGATGACCTCGGGGGGGAAACTGGCATGACTCCTTAAGTCTGGCAGTCTCAGTTGTTGCGCTAGAAAGAGGCTGTAGAAAAAATGATGCAGATCAAAAGATACAAAAAAGTTTAAAGAAAAAAGAATAGAAGAGGCTCTGGAAACAGACTAGCAAGAGATGGCCTTAAATCAAACAAGGTAAGGCGAGGTAACGGGCTGCGCCACTTGAAGTTAAACAAAACTATGACCAAAAAAATCTGCAAAGAAACATGAAAGCGCTGAAGACACATCTGAAAGAGGCCCGGGAGGCAGGTTATCATCGAGCAGAATTCAAACCTTAGTACCAAAGTATTCTTGACAACAGCTTTACCCAAAAAGCAAGTACCAAACTAATCAGATGACAGCTTACAAGACTTTTCAAAGAGGAACTCGAGTGGACCAGAAAAAAAAAATCCAAGACAGTTAAAGGAGGCAAAGCGTCCAAAGGTCTCATAAAAAATACCCCTGCTGGTTCTTCAAGGTCTTACTGAGGGAACATCCAGCGACTGGCTCTGAAGAGGAAATAGATGAAACCCTTAGAGCACTGCTTCCCTCTGAGAAACAAGACACCAGCCAAGCATCCCAGAAGAAAGAGGAAAAAGGCTGTAATAAAGGCTTAAGTACCATCTGTCTCCGTATAAAATGGATGAGCAGTAACATGACAGAAAAGTTGAATTTCTGGCTTTTTGGGACAATTCGATCATAGTCGCAAAGTTCAGCCGGTTGACATTTGCAGGAGAGAGGAATAAGTAAAAAAAAAAAGAATAAGTTTAAGAGAAACAGGAGCATGTGGCAGAGCGGAGAAGGACAGAGTGAAGATTTGTATGCAACAGAAGGCACCTGTAGGAGGAGTATGTCTGGTCTGTCTGACGCTCAGTGATTCTCAGTGGGTCGGCAGCAGAAGCTCCCCCAGTCTGGGGAAGAGACTTATGAGTTTTATTGATCACAGTCTGGTGTGTATTGGTCAGTGGGGAGAAAGGGGTGGTGGGTGGAGCAGGCTGCAATGACTGACGTTTGTGAAGAACTCTTTAGAAATATATATATATATATATATATATATATATATATATATATATATATATATATATATATATATATATATATATATATATATATATACACAGTCCAGTCACATTAATGTGACCACCACGTACTTTCCACTTCAGAGTTAAATAACCAATCACAGAAGGCAGGTGGCAGCACAGTGCAGTTGAGCGTATATAAAGGGTGTGTGTGGGCTTCGGAAAACATTTCAATCGTTGGCGTAATGCAGAAACGAAGCGATTTATCCGACGTCCAAAAGGGCATGATCATTGGCTTTCGGGCCAAGGGTGGAAGCATTTCCGAAACGGCTGAGTTTGTGAACTGTTCGCGTGCCGCCGTGGTAAAAGTGTACCGTGCATGGCAAAATGGGACTGTCCAAAATCAACGACGTGGCAAATGTGGTGCACCACGGGCCATAGATGACAGAGGCGAACGACGGTTGCGGAGATGCGTTCGGGCAGATAGACGGGCTACCGTTGAGCAACTGACCACTAAAATGAACCAAGGGGCTACCACAAGTGTCTCCCAAACCACTATTCAGCGAACATTGCTGCGTCTGGGCCTCCGAAGCAGACGCCTGGTTCGTGCACCTATGCTGACTGGTGTTCATCGACGACGAAGGCTAGAATTTGCACGCCAGTACAGCAGCTGGACGTCCACTGAGTGGCGACAGGTAGCGTTTTCAGATGAATCGCGTTTTATGCTCCATCGGACAGATGGACGTTGGCGTATAAGGCGTGAAACCTCTGAAAGGAACCACCCTGCAACCATTGCAGGAACGGTCCAAGCTGGAGGCGGGAGCATTATGGTCTGGGGAATGTTTTCCTGGCATTCTCTGGGTTCACTGATTATTGTGGAAGGCACGATGGATCAATACAAGTACGCATCTGTCCTTGCGGACCATGTCCACCCCTACATGCGCATTGTTTTTCCTCAGGATGATGGCATCTTCCAGCAGGACAATGCGAGGTGCCATACAGCTGCCAGTGTACGTGCGTGGTTCGAAGAGCACCAGGATGAGTTTACCGTCCTCCCCTGGCCAGCAAACTCACCTGACTTAAACCCAATCGAGCATCTGTGGGACCATCTCGATCGAGTTGTTCGCGCCATGGATCCTCAACCGCGTAATCTAGCGCAGCTGGCCACGGCATTAGAGTCGGCATGGCTCAACATCCCAGAGAAGACCTTCAGGGACCTAAGTGACTCTCTTCCTGCACGTCTCGTAGCAGTTCGCTCTGCGAAAGGTGGTTATTCTGGCTTTTGACAGATGGTCACATTAATGTGACTGGACTGTGTATATATGTGTATATAAAAGCCAGGGCAGAAATAAGCTCCACGGAAAAGAAATATTCTCATAGAATACTTGTTCGTTTATCAAGTCTCTAGAAGCAAAGGACCAATAATCCACCTACAATCAGATTATGACATTGTTGCTAGATGTCAGTGTCACAGCTGTTAGACGATCATCTCACTTCCACATCGCTGAAAAAAAACAAAAAAATCAGAAAACAAAGAGCAGAATAAAAGATGCGTGCATGCTCTGCTTCACACAACACATGATGATAACATGGCTTTCCCTCTGACCTGCTGGAGCATAAGGCATTATTACATGTCTGCTCTGTCAGGGTCCATCTTCAGAGCCTTTGTTTTGTATTTGCGCCACCCTGTTCAAATCACACCACCAACAGGCCCCACTTCATTGTGTGTTTTGCAAACCGAATTGTGTGGAACTGAACATGAACGTGAACTTGCCTCGTGTTGAACTGTGCTGAAAGGTTTTATAAAGTGAGCAGTGAATTGGGAGTTTGAAAGAAATGGCATTGAGAAAAGGTCATGCCAGCACTCTGGGGCCAGTTGTTGAAGAGATTTGTTTTTCCTCTTTTTTTTTTCTCCCCCCACTTTCTTTCTATTTCAGTAAGATGTTGGCAAATGCTGTGACCCAGAAAACAGATGTATGTGACTGCATAGACAAGGATTGAAGCCACGGAGGTTATTGTGGCCAAAGAAGCTGCCTCAGAAAAAGCATGAATTTTCATGTATCCGTCAACAGACTGTAAGTGTGTGATGCAGGTCATCTGAGCAGCCTGTGGCTTACCTTGCTGCATGCTCATCAGCTTCATGGCAAAGTTCAAAATGACAAACTTCCCAATCAATTTACCTCTCTGCTAGAACTTTACCAAGCAGTTGCTGTTTTCTTTAACACCGTTAGGGGCTTAAACCTTCGTTTAGAAAAGAAAAAAAAAATGTCAGTTTAAAAAATTGTCTCATCACTTAGGAAGAATTCAGTTATTACCTGACATGTTGAATTGAGAATATGCTGCTCAGTGGTCCAGGAAATGATCCAGCAGATATATATTCTTGGAATGAAGCAAATAACTGTGAGAAATTAAATGAATAAAAATAACACAAATTATTAAAAAACAGGTTAATTTTTTATAGCAAAATAGTTAGAGGAAAGAGTGAGCACGAAAAAAGAGCTCAAGATCAAATGTCAAAGGTGTGGATTCAAGATGGGGGTTGTGGGTAGAGGGATGGAAAATATCAGACAGAAAGACATCGGGAAAAAAAAAATGCAAAGACCCAAGGACAGTTTTAAGTTTTTTTGTCCATTGAAAAAATTGTTAGCACAACTACGATTTTTGGGATCTTGAAGTTTAAAAGCTATAAAACATAAAGGTTTATCTTTGTTTGCCCACGCTACAATGACATGACTCGATTAATGTAAACATCAAAAACAGTTACAAATAGAAAATCTTGCCTTTCCTTATCTATATTAAGATACATATAAATTCAATAAATTAATATTAACTAATTATAAAATACAAAATACAAAACCCACTAGCAATGCCTATTGTAACTTGACTCACAGCTTATATTTAAAAGGAGGACTACATGTTATCTTAAACAGTTTTTTAAAACTAAAAACATGTATTTGATCAAAGATCAGTATTATTGAGAAATTTAAAAGAACATTACTAAATGTCGAAAGCATGTGTGTTTTGTGAAATTACATATCCATTATAAAACTCAAATAGTTTTGAGAGATAACAAAGAGAAGATGATAAAGTTGTAGCAATTAGTTATTTGCTACACCTGATCTGACTAATTTCTGGTCTTTGGGTTGTTTTTTGATCAGATAATTTAATATATGTTTTTTGTTTTTTGTTTTTCCTACAACAGACGTTTTGGGCATTCTTTTGAGACACACAATACATCATTTGCCTGAAAAATAGCTTCATCTTTACAAACCATCTTTTTGACACAATGAAAATCATCACAATTGTTTTGGCCCACCTTTGCATTTCTATGGCATTTTTTTCCTTTTCATGAGACTCTTAAATCGGTAACTATTGAAAAGAGTTTTTGTTTTTCAGTCCGTAATCCTTTTGTTTTCCACTGGACCTGCACATAACTAAATTTTAGTCTTCTTCTCAGTGCCCAAAGCAGATTAGTGATTCATCATTAAAAATTACTTTCATCCAATCATCTACACTTCATACCTGCTTTGCTTCAACTCCCAGCAACCTTGTTTTCTCCTAGATAGGAGTTAATGACGGTTTGCATTTGGCTTTTCTGTTTTGTAAATCCCATTTCCTTTCGTTGATTTGCTGTAATTCAGCAACAAGTTCTGTTTTCCTGCTGTGCTTTTTTTAGTTAAATATATGTGGTTGGATTTTTCAGAGAAGCTTTGCCTTGCCAGATTATTCCCATGTCCCCCTTGAATTCTTTCCAAATTTTGTCACATTTCAACCACAAACTTTGTGTATTTTATTTTATTATATTATATGTATTTTGTTGGGATTTATGTGATAAACTAAAAAAAATAACTTCAAAAAGGAAGAAAAAAGGAACATTTTATGCACATAAAGTGTGTTATGCATATATAGTCATTCCCTTTTTTTTCATTGAGGACTTACATGAAATCATCTAATTAGTAAACAAAGTTCATTTGCGAGTAGTTTTGATAATTATTGTATTATAACCATACATCATAAAGACCAAAAACACAGCAAACACAGGTAATGAATGACGATGAGAAGACAGCTTAAAGCAGAGTTAGCTTTCATCATCTGAAAATAGTGAAGGTTTGGTAAAGAGACAAAGGCACCACCCACCCAAACCAACTGGATGAAAGCCATTGTCAGAAGAAATTCAGAAAAGCAGTGGACATAAACATTTTGAAAAAGGTGTTGAGACTAGAACACCTTCTTCTATACCAAAAATGTGACATTTAGATTTTACATGCAAAGTGATGTGACTCGAGGAAAGTTAATGCCATGCATCTCTTGATGCATGGAGTTAGTTATATGGATGGAGTCACTACAGATGGGATTGTTGTGCAAGGATGCTTTTGTTCACTGAGGACGTAAAAGATGATTAGTCAATGGGAATATTAATTTACATCATATGATTCAATTTTAGAAGGAAACCCTTTAAAAGACTGAAAAACAAAGTATAAAAATAAAAAATTGCAACCAGGGCAGATATGTACTTTATTGCAGGACAATGACCCTGAACATATTTCCAGAGCTACCATAAAAAGCTAAGAAATAATATTGAGAACTCAGATTTCCAAATGATGTTCAGGTTGAAGTGACAACTTCTCATTGCCAGATACCTGTAAGCTCCTGACAAATGTGTTTGTGACAGCAAAGCTGGCTCTGCTCCCTGAAGCCATCAATGTTCCTGGCACCCTTAATGAGAGACTGTGCTGTTTGAGCATGAGGTTTCAGCGCCGTGGCAGACCAGGACCAGCGCCAAAATGACAGACAAGATAGAAGCACATTTCAGAAACAAGTCGCCTTGTCTTCCAACATCCATGGCTCTTTCCTAAGCAAATGGACAGATTCAGACAGGTGATAAAATAGATGGTAGATCTATGTAATGGTTCTGAGCGAGACAGCACACCGCAACATGTTATTGGAATAACTCCAGTGCAAAGCAACACTGACTATATCCATCTTTTCAAATCACCTGAAGCAGAAAAATACAGAAATGACAACATAGTCCGTGTTGAAAGTGAACTTTAGCAAGTCAGTTCAAAATCTATAGTAAACTTTGAAGTCTCAGTTAGTTTGGTCCTTTTTCATATTAATCATATCAGCTGAGGAGGACGTTGCCTTTCTGCTGGAGACATTTTGTCTACACCAGAATGAAAATCTGCATGCAGAGGCGAACACTCAGCATAACTTTGCCATGAATTGCAGACATGTTTCCTCCTAAGGGGGGTAAAATGGACTCAAACCATGCCAACAAATTGTGTAGCTGAGCCTGCAGATGTCTTCTCTGTATAGGTGAAGGGCCTTGGAGGTTTATTACAGATCTGTGGTCTGGTTAAGGATGAGATTGTTAGGAAAGTGACCATGATGTGAAAGCCCTGTGATTTTGATAAAGAAACAATATTTAAAGGTTGTGGCATTCAGTTTTGGCAGGATCCCATCTCTTTCCTAGCCTCTAATTCAGCTACTAACAGAAAAACAATATTTGGCAGCTACTCTATACAGTGACGTTTGAAATAAGATATCTGGAAGCTAACTGAAGTAGTAAAACTGAAATTGTTTGTGTAAGAGATAGTTGCTGGATATTCATAAAATGATTGATTTATTTCTAGCAGTTGCTAAAACCATTAAACAAACAGTTCCTGTGACTTAATAGTATCTTTGGTTACTGGTACCTTTGTCAGTGTTGTGGTACTCGAAGTCGGTCTTGGTCTCGACGCCGGTCTCGAGACCATGTTTTGATGGTCTTGGTCTCGTCTCGGACTCGACCGCATTTGGTCTCGGTCTTGTCTCGGTCTCAGGCACTGAGGACTCGGCATTTTATTTCAAGACCAGTCGAGACCGCAACGGTGAAAATATCACTAAACGTACAGCAGACTGTCCAGTTTAGTTGTTAACATCTTTGTTTTCAGTGGATGCAAAACGCACTGATTAAAATCCAAGCAATTACGTGTTTCTGTTACTCCCCCTCCGTTTCCCTCCCCTCCCCACCTTTCACTCACATGCGGTGCTCCAGGACATGCATAGTGGTTTTCTCTCAGCGGCAGGAAATGTCTGTCTAATTGTCAGTAAAAGAATAGCGCTAAATAAATAAGAAATCCGATGGCCACAGCTAACTCGACAGCGCTTCGCTTTCACAGACAGTGGGGTCTACGCCTAACTTTTGTCACTTAGAAAAGAAGCTCAAAGAAGATAAGCTCCGTTGATGTGATGTACAGAGACGCATAAGCATTTGTGATGAAAAAAAAGTCACTCGCTGCCTGAATTATTGTGCGGAGGTGTTGACTCGCTTGTCGCATATATGGGACAACGCTGTGTCCAAAAGTCTGCAATATAGTGACGTGACATTCAGAAACAGTGTAAAACTCACTTAACCGCTAAGTCAGGATGCCATACAACTGTTAATAACAAAGTGTATGATGATCTAAGTCATGATTCTATGTTGCTGATTAAATGAAATCTCATGGCTATATCTCTCATGTGTGAGAGATATAGCCGTTGTTCTGTCAAATAGCTATGCTGTCAGGATAACATACATGCAGTGAGTACGCAGTGAGTATACCAGCGCATGCGCATTAAGAAGTCCGACCGTAAGTGGAGTTGTCAGTTCAGCATAAGCAACAAGTTATGATGAAAATAAGTCATTAAATTGTTTATAATATGACATAATATGATAACTAGATAACGTGGTTTCAAAGTGGTATTTAAAGAAGGGTCTGGCTGCAGCTCCAGTCATCTACAACACACACCCTTGTAAAACTCATTAACCTACTTAACCGCTAAGTCAGGATGCCATTGGTTAATAACCAAAGTGTATGATGATCTACATCTTGATTATATGTTGCTGATTAAATAAAATCATATGGTAATGACAGGGTATGCATGTCTGAGCTAAGCGTACGACTATTTGACAATGTATGCTGATCTGACAGAACACCGTGAGTTCGTGCTAAGCGTATGACGATCTGACCTGACAGAACTCCCGTTCTTTGTTCTTGTACTGCTCTGTGTGCACTGCATCAATATTTTATTTAATTATGTACGTTGATATTTACATTATCAAATAACTAAAACACAAGAACGAAAGAGCAGCACAGAATGCACATTGCTCTTTGATTGTTTTTGTTCAAAGTGGCAGCTGTAATGTCTGCCATGGTGTCAGACTACCTGGCTTCATGTACCGGGAGAGAGAGTGAAAACAGTCATTGATAGGTATTTTTCCTTGAACCTTCAATAAGAAAGAACCACAGACAATGTATATGAATTTTATGACCAAACTTCTGCAGAAGGAGAAGACTCAGCAAGCTACTCCTCCGAGTAGGTTACAGAGCGTTTTGCCGTATCTCTGCTCGAGCAGGACTTTTATTTGGAATAACAAAAGTCAGAAAAGATAAACAATGAAGTAGAAAATGATAAACAATAAAACAGGCGGCGGCTCTGTCTAACACACAGGTCATCTAGTTCTTTCAAACTCTGGAGGGAACAGTTTACAAGAACACAGATATTCTACACAGCAATCAAAAGTGTTCGCACTGTACGTCATTTACTGATTAGCATTAGACTGAATGTTGATTAACTATCTATTAATATTAGACTGAATGTGAACTAAAGTAATGACAAAAATGATAATACTAAAACATCTCTAACAGTCATGAAGAGCGCCTTCTGTTTGGTTACTTCTTGCCTGTTGCTCCTTGGTCAGTGTTCATAGTTAAGCGTTATTTACTGTCAGAGCATTGCCTCACTTGCTATGTTTAATGGTGCAGACAGTGGTGGTTTCTGACATGAGCAATATGGGCAAATGCCCAGGGCGTTATTTTTTTAGGGATGGCATCCCTAAAAAGACCATCACACCTTGTAGCACAGAAATTGAATATTTAATATTGGTAAAATGTATAAAGTATTTAATATCTAGGTGTTTTTATGGGAATATGGATCTTTCAGATCAATTTGAGAAGCAATTTTTATCATATTCTACATTTTATTGTGTCATGTAGTGCGGGGCGCTGGTCTTGGTCTTGACTCGGTCACAATACACTCTGGTCTTGGTCTTGTCTTGGTCTCGGGTTAGGTGGTCTTGAAAACAACACTGACCTTTGTGATCCAAGTTTTCATTTACCTGCTGCCGAAAACGTCAGATTCATGCTGTTTTTTCCCATTTTACTGTAAAAAAAAAACAAAAGAGAGAAAGCATGACATTCTCATTGACATTTTTGGGGGGACATTTTGGGGGTCGTTTTTCACTGATGAGATGTACCTATAAGAAAGGTTACAGACATCTCTATTCTTTAAGAGAGAAAACTTGAAAAATCAACAGTGAGTCAAATACTTATTTCCCCCACTGTATATCCAGGAACACATTGACATGTCCACAACAGTCTGATTTAGTCTGTCTGAGAACAGTGATTGGGAGGAGATCCACTAACCAGCAAGACAATAACCAAAAGCACCCAGCAAAAGCGACACAGCAGAGGTTCAAAGACAAAAGAGGACTTGTTGTGGAGTGGCCAAATCAAAGCCCAGATCTCAGTCCAATCAAGAATTTAAGGCTGGACTTGAAAGGACCTGATCGGGCCTGATCCCTGAGCAACCTGATGGAGCTTATGCTTTTAAATGTGGAATAATGGGAGAAAAAAAAAAAACTATCAAGACGTGCCAGCCTGACTGAGGCATATCCAAACTCAGTTCAGTGATTTCAGGAGGTACATACTAATCAAAAGGGGGTGCACGTATACTTATGCAAACATTTACTTTACCTTATGTCTGTGGGTTTTTTATATATATAATTGTAGCTGTTTTGTAAAATAAAAACAAAATAAAACACTAATTTGTTCAGTTTGATATCTAATCCTTTTTCTCTTTCTTCGTTTTTATAGTAAGCCTGGCCAAAAGAGCAAGAAAAGAGCTAAATGCTTATGGGAGGGTGAGCACAATTGAAACTTAAAGCCTGCGTTTCACCATTTCTATGCACAATGCTTTATAATGAGGCTTACAGTTTCAGACAAAGTAGGCGGGCTGAACGACTTTGGATCAAGCCCTATTCTATTTATTGTTTAAAATGACAACAACAACAACAACAAAAAAAAAAATGATAGAACAGATGGTTTATTCACAGACGAGATGTACGTCCTTCATATTTAACTGAGTAGGTCCCGGTTTCCCAACCAGACCCACAGTTAGCTGAGGTGCAACACCTTTCCACTCATTAGGCTCACTAAACAGGATAATGATTCCCCTGAGAGCGCGTCTCCATCGCTCTACATGCCCCGTCACTGCCGCGCAACTCCGTCACCATGGTGATCAAAGCCAGATGTGCTCACTGCTGTTGCCACCAACAAAGCACCACTGTACAGAGAGTTTTTACAGTTGTCACTCTGCTCTATAGCATAGCCCTTGGGGATTCAGCTATCTGCTTCAGCTGTTGTGCGCAAACCGCCCCCCCCCCCCCCCCAAAAAAAAAAAAAAAAAAAAAAAGCCGTGCTTCCTCATGCGCTGCCACGCAGTCTGTAGCGGAAAAGCAAATTAAAACAGGATGAATTTGACAGATGAAAGACGCTCGTAATTCAGACTTCTTGGGTAGCTATAAAGCGCGAAGGTGCCATTCTATTTTTGTGGCGCATCTGACGTCCTAAAAATAACTTCTATGCTTATTTGTACCGAAAACGCTTTCAAACATGTCTCCCCTTTTTTTTTAAAAAAAAAAAACAGCAGGATTAGAATTCCACATGTTGCGAATAACTTTTTTTTGTTTTTTTTTTTTTTTTTTTTCTCCTCAGCGAATAAATTATCACGGGACCAATAAAGATCAGCTGCCGCACAACACAGAAAAAAAAAAAAAGCCTCCAGTAATTTGCTGCGAACGAACACGCGGAGCTTTCAGACCGCGGGAAGCCTTTCAGCTGTTTGAAGAGGGAATAAATTGGTACATTGGGAGAGATAGCAAGGTATTCAATAAGTCGTTGTAATATTTGCATGATTGCCAAGTAGCTGCAATTTGAAAAGCAGCGAGGGACAAATTTGTTCTGTCTTTTATCGTTTTAACGACGACAACAACAACAAAAAAGTGTCATCCAACATTGATGCATCTCCGCGCGACAGAACAACAAAGACAAACAACTGCATGAAGGCGCAAATTTACACCGCTGTAATGCAGCAGTGATCAAAGAAATACAGACAACAAACAGGAAAAAAAAAAAAAAAAACACCTGCAGTGACAGATGGAGGTAGCCCCAGTAAAGAAAACACAGGGCAACGGAGCACTGCAAGCAATGAAAGTAGACAAGAGATGAGGGAGGAATAATAAAGAAGGTGAGAACATTTTATTCCTGATTTGAGTGCTCAGACTCTACTTCTCACAGACACAAATGTTGAGAGAGAAAAAAATGGGGGGCCTGATTGAATCAATAAACAGCAAGGGACAGAAAGAAAGAGAGAGAGAGAGAGAGAGAGAGAAAGAGAGAGAGAGAGAGAGAGAGGAGAGAGACCACCTTGTCCTCATGCAACACTTTTAGGACTTTGGTTTGCCCCGGTAAGGTCTCCTTCTGGGTATGAGTCCAGTGGCAAGGTGACTCGGTTTGAGCTTGCAGTGATGTGTCGAGCTCTGCTACAAAACAATGAGGCATTATTTTGTAGCTTCAGAGTTGAGATCTGAAAATGACAAGTTGAAAAAAAAAAGAAAAAGAAAAGAATAGCAGCTCTTCAGTTTTAGGAAGCAAAAACAGGAAAAGCATATGGCTGTGATCCAAACTTCTTTTTTTTTACCTTTAATTTACTATAAGTGGTGTGCACAATTTTAGGAACAGCTTGTACATTTTGGCGCTGGAAACCACAGCAATTACAACAATTTTTCACCTCAGACATACAAACGGAAAAGACTGTCTATCAATCACAATGATGGAAAGATCAAGGTTCTGTCCTCGAACTGGTTGTCAGGTATTTTTTTTTTTTAAATATAAAGTTTAGCACATGACTACTAAGACTTCAAGTTGGATTTTTTTTTTGTTTTTGTTTTGGGGGTTTTTAAACGTGCATTCAAGAAAAAAAAAACATTTTACTCAGAAGAGTCGTCTGAACAGGTATCGTAACAGCTCACCTTTCTGTCTTCTAATAAGAATTAATTTGGGATTTGTCAAGTGGTGGGATCAGCAGCACAGCTCTCAGTGAGCGTTTCAGTAACAGAGCCAAGCGAGTGTGTTTACACGAAGGCCGGCCATTTGAAAGAAGACGTTCAGAAGTAATTGTATGGACGATTTGACAGACATGGATTGATCCGTTCTGACAGCGCTCCGCTGTGAAGGTGGCAGTCTGTAAATCTACCAGCTGGTGACAATAAAATCTGTCTGTGAGGGTCACTTGTCTGGATGCTGGCATCAAATGCACACTGGGGTTTTCTATAATAACTACATGCGCATTGGATTAGTTCAGGTTTTATGTTATTTACAACGGAAGGAAACTGCTTCAGTGGATCCAGAATGGAATGGAAATTCAGAGATTGATGGGAATGTTTTGAACCACCTTTGCTTTTTTTCAATACATCAGCTCCAAAAAACCCAAAACTTTCCAGGTTATTTGATCTTCTACAACTTTTATTCAATTCAGTTCAGTATATTTTTATAGTGTCAGTTCCCAACAAATGTCTCGAGGCACTTTACAAAAAAAAGTCATTTCAATTAAATTTCCCATGCATTCAAATTATTCCTATTTGTCAAACAGTCCATTAAGCTCAATTCATTATTCAAATTCGTTGAAAAAGTTTTCAATTTAATGAAACCCAGTAGATTACATTGAGCCACTGACTTGCAGCCTTCACTCCTCTGGGACCATTCTGCTCGACTGTTCTTTGTTTGTAGTGGTAAAATATTCTTTTTGAATTTAAGTAAAAAAAATAAACAATCTAAAACAGATAAACATTCTCTTAAGAGGGGAGGGAGAGCGAAATGAACCAACAAACAGCTGTCACAAGTCCTAAAAGACACATTTTTTATTTTCAAATGTTTTCATCCTAAACCCTCCATGTTGGCATTCAAATACTTGTTTAAGTGTAATAATGTTATCTTAGATATTTTTCATAGTATCACAAGTTGTTAGTAATAAAGAGGCAAATGGTCAAATTTAAAATCGGTTCTTTGCTTCTTTTGGTCATAGCTTGAGAGATTTTTATGGGTTTTTTTTGTCTGTAATAGTTGTAGATCAAAAGTTCAATGGTTTATTTTAATATGGAAATCCTGTGAACTTGGTCACTGGACTGCAATCAAAGAAAAAAATAATTTAAAAAAGCAATTGAAATCCTTCAAAAGAAAGTCTTATGCAACGTTGCTCAAGAACTCATTAAAAACGATAGAAAAACAGGAATATGCTGCATGTTAGATAATAACTACTTCAAAAGACACTAAAACTCTAAGACGAATGTTGTTAAAGAGTAAAATGTTGCTGAATTTGAAAATAGGTTAGAAAATAGAGTTCCCAGTGGTCATTAGGCAAAAAGTGGGGTACACTCTGGAGAGGTCACCAGCCAATTACAGGGAAACACAGATACACACAACTCAGCTGTACACACTCACACCTTAAGTGAATACACAGAGGATGAAGAAAACATTGCTAACAAATATTCCATGATGCAACATTTACTTAAACAACAGAAGGAGAAAGAAACAAACAAAACAAAAAAACAATTCAGTAAAGACTTTCATTTTTTTACATGACACTGCAGAATTGCTAGTTTGATGAATAATTATTTGACCCTTAATAGATTTCTTGCATTTTCATGGTTAATATTAAAACTTGTCTGAATAACAAGTTATTTAAAATGTTCGATCTAAGTTGCTGCCATATTAGATGCAGATGTTTGTTCTCACACGACCAGGTCGGCTTGGAGAACTTTTTTTCTCTTACTACAACAAATATATCTTTTGATATTAAATTTAGTGGAACATTACTTTCACCTGTCAGCGGACCAAAAGTTAGAAACTGTATTAACTTTTCACTGCTGTCCTTGTCAAGGAAACACATCACATTCATTACCTCCAAATTCATGTGAAAGACTGAGTGACATTTTTTTTTCTTTAAGTGCTTTTTTTTCTCCTTTAATTTGAGAGTATGATGTTGAACATGCTGTAGCTGCTGTTTACCCATTGGTAGCCTACACATTGAGACAAAATTACAGTCATCCATCAAAGCTTTCTTACATGCAGCCTACAGGAATTGCTGATCTGAGAGCTGCAGCCTTCTCTTTCAATTACAGTCAATTTCTTGTCCAAATTATGTAAATAACATCAGCTTGTGTAGTGTAGTTGAGTTAGACATGGAATACAGATAATAAGAAAGCAGAGAAAGAAAGGGGAAAAAAACCCATGTAGACAACAAGTCGGTTTCCTTCTTTTAAGTGTGTAAGCATATTATTTGTTACTCCTGCACCCATCAATCTGGAAACTGTACATGTCAAACTAGTCATTTATCATTGCTGTAATATTTGACAAGTAAGGTAACAAGAAAAACAGATGCGGGAAAAATGCCAAGTTTGTGAAGAAATTACGATCTCCGGTTGGTGAGTTTTTGGGGAACACTGTATGGTTTTACAAATTTTAAAAGTTAATCTTGTTTGCCGACAACCAACACTTGTTTGCATTTGATCCACACAGTTTGGTGAACTGGTAATAAAATATTCCTTTTCAATTAGAGTATTCTTACTGTGCACTGCCCACTAGGCTTAACGGTCTCAGCATTTATTACAGCGTGAATTCAGCATCCCGTGAAAGAGATCAGATTGTGGCTCTCCTGAGGTGAAAAGGAAGCACAGGTGGAAACCTTTAGGTCATCTTGTGTCTCTCATTGTCCTTTTGACAGATACGCCACAGAATCTGTTTACGGTTTGAACTTTGGACCCTCAAGCAACAGTCTAGCGTTTTTGTCATTAAACCAGGTACTTCAAACATTGTCTCGTGTTCAGGAGTGGTTTAGCTTAAAGGAAGTGACACAGTTGCAAGCCTAAATCCTGGATATGCTTCTTTCACACAATCCCCCTGAATAACCTGTTTCTTAACAAAGATTTTTTTTTTTTTTGGTTTACATATCTAGTGGAGGCTGTAAATCACTGCCTTCTGGACAACTATTAATTATCAATTATCAGTATAAAAAAACATATTTTTTATAAAAGTTACATACTGTATCTTTAAGATGCCGTGTGTTAATTAGCTAATTTTAGAGTCCTCAATGTCAGCTTGTGAAGTAGAAGCTTGACATAAGCAAGTCTATGCAATTAATCTAAATAATATGCACACTTTTCTATTTGAATAGAGTAATTCATTTGATGTAATTAATTTGGACCTATTTTCCTTGGCAAAGTCCGATCAATAGTAGTTTTGGATAGTTTTAGTTGGACTGAAATTAATATTCAGTCCCCTAACGAAAGCTTCTGCTTTTTGTTCGGGAAAAGCAAAAGCTTCCTCCAAAAGAAATTGATTAGAGTGAAAGCAAAGTAAAACTGCAGCTGGGAACTCTGCAATGAGCTGGCAGGTCTGACAACGCTGAGGTTACTGCAAACACTTAAGCAAGTAAAAAATAGACAGGTGAGAGATAGTTCACAAAGAATGGCCAGGTGATGCAAATTTCGAAGGGATTTTCAAATAGTTGCTTTACTTAGCTCAGAAGGGAAAGTAAAAAAAATGGTTGCATTGTTGTCTGCTTGGTCTGAAAGGCCACATGGAGCTTTGAGCGAATTGCTCTGTGCAGACACGACTTAATGAAGTTTGAATCAGAAACCCTTCTTTGCATTCTCAGAAGGAAAATTGAGAGGCGAAGCAACTTTGTTTGATCCATATCGATTTTAAATAAACAGATTGCAGACAGACTCACTAGTTACAATGAGACCAACAAGCAGATGTTGAACTATTGGTGACACAATGAGCACAAACTGCAGCACAGAGTCGGAAAAATCGCATAAAAAGAAAAAGAGGTGGTTCCGTTCATGTTTCTTAACACGCCAACAGATAAGGTGTGTATTCACAGACCCCCTTATCAAGGGAATCGGGGTTGTATCTTTTTTTTTTTTTTGTACACACTTCATCTCAGAGGACATACAGAATGTCAGCTGAGATGAACTCATGTTTTTGTGTTGATTTGGAAAGAGGGAAAACATATCTAAGAAGGGTGATGACAAAAATAAAAAGAGTTGGGATTGTCGTGGGACAAGCTGATGTGCCAGCCTGATCAAACATTGGGCTTCAGGTTACCTTTCTATTCACAGGGCGCATGTTTGAGTTTTATCTCCATGTCATTCAAAATAAAAAACATTCTGACAAGATTCTTGGAAAGAGGAATAAATGATCAAGGTGTCTGTTTGTTTTACATTTGGTAGGTTCTGTATGACACTGTTCATGTCACCAAAAAGAGTTGATAAAAAATATATATATGTAGTTTTTCACTCATCCTCAGAGAAGCAATTGTGAATTGTTAACAGGTGCTGTCAGGTGAAAGGGGGAAAATTAGCAACAGTATTTTGTGTTGCAGTCTAAAAACTGCAAGCCCGTTCATTAGTAATCCACAATTTCCTTTTTCAAAGGTGTAAAAAAAAAAAAAAATAGGATGCTACACAGAGACTTATTTTGCTTGCCCAATCTTTGAAACGGGAAATAAAACAGAACATGCAATTCAAAAAGGTAGGCACGTGTTGATCTTCATGTGTCAAATAATGGCAACAACAAAGCCAATTGTACAGCCTTGCCCATATCTGCAGTCTGAGCGCTAATTAAAAAGTTTTAAACAACTTAAACTGTGACAAACAGGGGTGGACATGGACCCAAGTTTATCTTGGCTCCTTGCAGTGAGGAGGTAAGTAATGGAAAAAAGGGGTGGGGAGACTTGGCTACTAAAAACAAAAAGCAATAATTCCACAATCAAATACATATATGCTTAGATGAATGTGTAAATAATTCCCAAGTTGCGCTCGTTTAATCAGGCATTCTCATGCAGTTTAGTGCATAATCATGTACATACTTGCTATAAGTGGCATCTAATCTACAACAATAAGCTACTTTTACTTGCGTCAACATAGCAGCGCAAACATAATTCCTTCAGTGCAAATATGTTGTAACAGTAAAGCATAATCGTGGAAAGGAGCTGCATTTCCAGCTGAATGTATCTGACAACCCATTTAGCTTACTTTTAGCATGTTTCGAAGGTTATGTGTTGATGAAAACATCTTCCCCCAGCTGCAACTGACACAATCAGCAGAAGATTACAAAATGATTCCTCTAAACAACCTGAAAATAGAAAGCAATCTTAGCACCATGAAATTCCACAATAGACGCACATGAGCATTTATGCACAGCAGAGTTCTCGCTCATCGGGAAAAGAAATCTGCAGATCTGCTTTGTACTTCCTACTATTCTCAAAATTCCTCCGACGCACTTTTAACTCCGTCTCCAATCAGAGGAGCCCAAATTGCAATCTGCTACACAATATGTTTTGCTCCACTTTATTAGGCCTGAAGATAAACCTCGTGGATAGAACACAGGCTTTTGAGTAATGAACGCTCCCTGAGCATAACAAGATCCTTCCCTCCTTATGCTCTCCTCCTCTCAATTTGCTGCATGTATGAGTTTAGTTGGTCATTTTCCTGATGCACTTTTAGAGCAAAGCCATGTCGGCACTGATAATGCATCTAAATTTATTCATTTCTGCATCCTGTCTGCATAATAAGGAATTAAAAGCTTAACTCTTGGTTTGATGTCAACGTGTCCATGTACAATCAAGGGTTAATGAAATAATTTGTAGTGCATGAGTTTGAGATGTTTAAGGTACTTTATGTAAAGTGGGAAAGTTTGTACATCCCTGTATGCTTCAGTAATTAATACCCTTAGCCACCCTGAGTTTCTTCAAAAAAAAAAAAAAAAATTACAAGATCCAGACACTGATTTTCAGAGGTTTAGGCCAGAGGACAGTGAACATTGTTTCAAAAGCCTCAGCTCATGTTCATATTGGATTTTGAGGCCAATTTTGGATCATTGTCCTGTTGTCTAAGCCAACCTCGTTTCAGCAACTCTACTGGCTCCAAGACGGCTGTATCCAGATTTTGATATTTAGCAGAATCCATTCTTTCCTCCATCTGTTCTTTGTTTGCAGTGCCATCGACTGATGCAATCCAGACAACCACTTCCACCAGTTGGAAAAGGTGTTTCATCAACAAATTCAGACTTCTCTTTCAAAATACATATTTTGTAAACGTGACAGGAGCTTATCCAGGTGTTTCACCGACTTCTATCAATTTTTTTTTTCAATAGTGGCAAAGATGGACCTTGAGGGACTTTGCACAATCTTATATCCCCTGTTACAAGCATATGGACGTGTGTTTTGCCTTTGTGCCCAACAGATGTCCAGATCTATCAGAGACTTCTCTCAGTCTGTTGGAACTTGTTTCTACATCAGCTGTTACCCTGCACTGTTTTAAATGATGACCAGAACAGTGGAAACATTTTTTTAGGCAAGAATCCTTTTGGTATCTTTAAATAATCTCCCCATTGTTTGGGACATTAATTAACTTCACTTTGTAATCTCAGTCGGTCGGTTTAAGGATCACAGATTTGAGTTAGAGCAAGGTGTGAGGGGAGAATTGGAGTTGATTGACGCACCTCTACAAAAGCAAAAGTCTAATGAAGTTTTGAGTGCTTTACGTTTGCGTACATTAACATTTAAGGAAAGGGTCACTGAAATGTCTCTTTGCTGCAGCGAGGGTGTTTGCTTTTTTTTTTTCTCTCTCTCTCTCCCATATTCTAAATTAGCAGGGTACCATTTGTCCAAGCATATCTCAGCATTTGCATACTATACGTGACCTTTATGTGTAAAAAATATTGTCTGCAAATTCATTCCAAATCTGGTGGCATCTGCGTAGCTGGAGCAATGCTAATAACCCAAACCATGTGGAAATCAAAAGTATGTTCTAGCATGCTAATTAGCTGGGAGAAACGCCACATGCAAGAAACATACGTGTGTGGGGATTTAAGATCAAAATAATCTCTGTAAAGTTAAAAAGGAAAACTCTGGCAATGCAAAAATAGAGGTTATTTTTGGATGAAGTGGAAAATGAAAATAATAAAAAGTCTCTCCTCTAAATCACACATTATACTGATGCCTGCCAGTCTGGTGTTCCAGCCTTACAGAGAAACATAAAACACCTCAGTGTGATTTTGAACTGAAAGTGTGCTGCTGCCACCCGAAGCTATATCAAGGCCTCTGGAGGAGCTTAGTTAGCAACTGCTCTGCTTTTCCCCAAACGGCTGTTTGCATCGCTGGGGAGATGTTTGTCTTTGGCTCTTTTCCAGATAAGGACAGTTGTGCCGCTCACAGCACTGAATAGATTCACCAGCTGCCAGGCTAAAGCAAGCAGACCTCGTCAGATAGCGGGTTAACTGGTCTGCAGCTTTCTCTTCCCCAACTGTTCAATCTTGTCTCCGCTTGGATTATAAAAGACTTCTGGGTTTAATCTTTTGTATATTCATGTACCACTGATTTATGTTATGAAGGAGGCATATGTTCGGTGCTGTGCTGTTTAATGTATTTTTCTTTTCTTTTTAAACAGTGAATTTCACACAGGCTTTTAACAAGGTTTTAGTCTGCAGTGAAACTGTTAGAAATATTTAACGATCCAAAGGTATTAAAAAGAAAAAAATTAAGATAAATTAGTTTTTTCATTTTCTATGCAAATGATTAGAGGGCTTTTCATGAAAAAAAAAATCTAGGAAATAGTTGTGTGAAATGAAGCCTATTGTGTGATCAGACATGTATACAGAAGCAGAATTTTGCAGGAAGCCATGAAAGGTGCGCATCCTACGGGGAGCGATGCGCACCTCTCAGTCAGACGCAGATCGTCCCACCTCAGGTGACAATATCGACCAAAATAGCTGCTGCTTTTACACAGAGGCTGTCTGCAGAGTGGATTTACAATATGCTCACCCACCTGTTCCAGGACACATTATGATCAAGCAGCGAAATGAGCATCGTGTCTGTGGTAAAGTCGCTGCAGTGATGACCAGTACTCCAGGGGATTATGAAAAGTTTGAAAAAGAACAAAAAACAAAAAAAAAACTTCACACTGGAAGACAGACAGGTAACAGATGATCTGAACTCCCGGGAGTTGTGTTGATTGTCTCACACCATCCTCACCACAAATGTTATTGGAGCTTTACTTGCTGACTGGTGCTGCAAACTGGTGTTCAGTGGTTGTTAGGTTGTCTGCACTTGTTAACAACTAGGAGGTGTTTTGATGGTTTCAAGCTCCTCGGGGGTTTTTTTGGGGTCAGGCATGTGAGGATGTAATCAGTGCTTACCTTCAGAAATCTGCTCCAGGACTACATGTATGATGACCATGAGAAATGCTAAAGATACATTTTAAAAAGGTGCATACACAGATGACATTACAAAAAATATTCATAAAAGGTAAAAGAAAACTGCTTAGATTTTATTGTAAATATTTCAATAAGATTTAGGAATACAAATGAAGACAAAAAATATGCATTTGACGAGTAATGAAAGAAGGAATGTTAGAATGAAGACAAAACGGCATCTTCAACAGCGTTTAGGCAATAGTTCAGCCTTTTCTGCAAATTTAGCTGTGTCACAAAAAAGTTATGAAAAATCAGTATGCAGAGACAAAATACAAAAACAAACTGACATTCAGTAGGATACATACACAACTTTTCATTTTAAAATGGTATAATTTTCTAGACTTAAATTTCTAGATGTGTTACAGTTGTTTTCATAACTTTTTTTAAATCTCGGAAACTTTGATTTAATATTAGAAAATATGGTTTGAAACTGTGTTGCATTCATATATTTTTGTGAAAAACACTCAGCATTTAAATTTTGTATGGGTATACATTCAGACAACAGGTGAAAAACCAAAATATAGATGTGTAAAAAGGATCAAGGACAGATGTATCAAATCAAAGATAAAGTATTTTATTTAAATATAAATCAGTATAAAATAAAAAATAGCAAAAAAATAAAACTGTATGTATAACGCTTTTAGATATTTTTCCTTTTTGGGGAAAAAGAAAGAAAGGAGAAAATCTAGAAAACAAAACATTTTGATTATGAAAGAAAATACAGTTCTTTGAGGCTTTTTAAGATTGTGTAGGAATCCTGATTTAAGTACCATTAAAATACAATCATGGCTTAATTCTTTGTCCTTTATATTTATTTATATACACTTTTTATAGGTTCTGAGTATAAAATATATCAAAATCTTAGAAAGGAATAAAGGTACAAATATTATAGAAGAAAATAAAGCGTAAAATGTTTTTTACCAAATATAATTTATTGTGTTAAACTTCTAACATGCAAAGGCCAGCATCTAAAATAGTACTAATGTGAAAGTTTTCTGTAACATTGCACATCTCTAGAATACATAGAGCTGCTGAGCAACGTCACATCTATCAGTAGAAAGTTAAAATTCTTTGATTAATATGCATCTATGTTGGCAGTACACATATCAGGATCATATTCTGCTAAATCTTTATGTCTTAAATTGCCTCCATGTTATTAAGGATTAAAATCTGAGTACTCAGATCATTACTCTCATTGTACCAACTGTGTGGCGACTCGCGCCTCCTTCCTCCTTTTAGTAATGTTGGTCCTTTGAGATAATGTTTTAGGAGAATCCACAGCTTACATGAAAAGCATTTATTTATTTTTTGCTGGGATGTAACATTTTCTTTCAGTGATGAGAAATGGATCTTACAACGCTCTGAGTCTGGCCAGCAGAGCCTCCACATCGGGCTCTCCGTTGGCGTCGGCGGCCGTCTGGAGGACGGGACTCTCCGCTTTCGTTTCTGGCTTTCTCTCAGCCGGCTTGACCACTTCCCTGTCCGCCGCCCGCTCCCTGTCCAGCCCGCGGCTGTGACCCGGAGTGTTCTTGTACTTTTGGCCCACTTCAGAGCAGACAGAAGCCTTGGCCCTGGCTACAGATGGATGGCCTTCAGATTCATTGCGCACCTCCTTGGCAGGGGGAGGTTTTGACGCCGCCGAGCTCACATTTACATTCTGCCGGGAGCGAGACCTTTGCAAAGGTGCCTTGTTGTTTTCTGCGTGAGACAGACAAAGGCAAAGGAGTGAGAACAATAGTGAGGAGAGGAGGGAGGAGGAGGGGGAAAGCGTGACCGACTCGCTAAATGAATGAAAAGCCAGAGAGGTTAATCAGATTACAGATTAAATAAAGAGAAGACGCAGACGAGTGACTAGAAAATGTAGTGACAGTTAGAACGCAGCAAACATAAAAGTATTAGAAAGTAATAAGCACTTTAGCAAGCATGTTGACGTGCAAAATAAATGTTCATGCATGCAGTTCTGGACAAACAGACATAAATACAGTGCATATGCACACTGATGAGGATAGATTTTCTGCAGCAGACTGTGGCGTGCAGCCAACTCGCTATGATGAAATGGATATGGCTGATCAACTGCAACAGAAACTCAATAACATAGTATGTTGGCCTTTTCCAATCTCATATTCTCTTTCACGTTTGTCTCGCGAGTTGCCCCCGCACCCGGCTCCGCCTCCCTCGTTTCCACCATCATCATCCATTCTCCTTCTGCAGCTTCTCCGCTCGCACAGAAGTCCTCTCCATCTTTTCGTATTCCTCCAAAAACATGTTTCCGGGCAGACAGTGGAACGGAGCGACGCCCAGATGCCAGAATCAGACCTGCGTTCTGAATTATAATCCCTGTGAGTAGATCTTAGACTTCATCATCAGTATGTGCGCACTGGAAGAGGAGGCGAAATCCATATTCATGTGACCTTGAGTGTGAGACTGCGAGGAGCGGCGAAAGGAAAGGCGCCGGCGCATTTAAAGTTTCCCTGAGCCTGAAATGTCTGGCAAACAGGAGTCAACACAGCAGAGCAGAACACAGCGACCCGCTCTGTCAGCCAATCGGTAATGAGTTTGGAGCGTGGCCAGTCAGTCATGACAGTGTGTTTTATGGGCCAAGCTGACGAATGACAAGGAACGTCCCTGAACACCACCTCTGACAAATAAATAAGGATAAAGGGAGCAGAGCCGGGAAGAAGGGCCCCGGCTGCAAAATAAGCAAAGAAAGCCAACAATCACACTCTCGACATTCACACACACAAGACAAAAAAAAAAAAAAAAAAAAAAAAGCAAACAAGAGGCATTGAGGGGCGAAATGAGTAGCATGTGTTTACTTTGCTGGTATGACTGAACATTAACCAGAGCTGAAGATTCAATACTTGGATTACTGTCTCACTCTCTTTTTGTCCTTTCTTCCTGTTGTAACAGTCTGAACAGTAACAGCAAACAATTACTCCCCACAGTCTACCCGTTCCCAGTTTGCCCATCACATCCTGTTCCTTTGTCCTCCCTCTAAAACTCTGACATCTGCGCCTGTCTTCCTTAGCAGCACCACAGAAACATTCTTCCTTAACACATAAAAAAACAAAAAAGAAAAAAAAAACTCTCAAATTCAAAACTGAAGCTGTGAGAACAATGCATTGTGTTATTAAGTATTTGCATTTTGACATCTCTTTTAAACCCACGCCAGGGAAAAAGGACAGGCAGGCGGATATTCACTGCAAAGACATTTTTGGATGAATTTTTATTAGCACACATTTTAATCTCACTTTCAGGACTTCAAGCAGGCTTAATTATTTTTTCTGAAAATCTACAAAATGTGGTATCACTACATATATACATTTTGCATGTCAAAAAGAAGCCAGAACAGGAAAAATGCATGCCTGAATAAGATGTTTTATCTAAAAACCCTTTTTTTCCTTCCTTCTTTTCCTAACAGGGATCCGACTTTAGCAGTGAAGATGATCAAAGAACTGGCAAGTTCAGTTCTTTCCTCATTCTGCCTGCCTGTGACACCAAACTGCCCCGTCCTTTGAAGCTTCCCGAGCTTCTCAACATATGCCTTCATCTAAGCTGTAAAACACATCAGAGAGATGTAAAACATACCTCATCTCTCAGGTTGGACTCATTTAACCAACAGCTGACAAAGGGTGCAAGGGAGAACGAGTCAAGTCAAATTTTAATCAAATTTGCCGCTCTGGATGGCCTTGGGTTTGAACACTAGACCAGCACAGGCTTTCCATAGGACACATGCTGCGACAGCGCGGGGAGCTGAGAAAAGATCAATCTGACCACAGAGCACGTTCCAGACACGTGTCGGCAGAAGAATCAAATTTAAATAGGTTCTTACATACCATTTCAGTGACCCAAACCACAGTGTCTGGCTGAGTAACAGTGGTAAGGTGCTACATTAATCAATAATGAACAACTGTTTTAAGGTCAATTGCTGATTGCTTGAACAACGTTCTAAACAATTCAACAAAACATTTAGGAACACTCTTAAGCATTGAAGTTTGATCATCTGACTGTATGAAAAAAGTACATTGTAAGCTGGCTGCCCAGATGGCACATGTGAGACATAGAAATTAAATCTTAAGAAAAAAAAATAAATCAGCTTAACTTTTCTCACATTTTGACCTACTTAACATACGTTTTTCCCCAATATGCCTCTATGTATGGCACAATAGGAAATAAGGAGAGCAGTTGCTAAAAAAAAAAAAAGATAATTGAGCCATAGATCCATATTATTGAGCCCATTACCACTTTTTCACACAGTTAAATCGCAAATTTAAGTATGTTAATGCTTGTGGCAGGAAGTCTCGTCATCAAGAGTTTGCTAGAGAAGGGGGACTGAGCGACAAGCAACACTTTTCAAAGTAATCAGTATGGACATCTGATCAGATTTGGAGCAGGAAAAGACTAATTATTTCTCCACAAGTAACAGGCCTGAACCCCCCACTCCTCCTAAAAAAAACAACAAAAGGAACATTTCTCCATAAATAATTCGATATAACAAAAAGAGTATTCAGTAGAATCCCCATGGATGCTTTCTGCTTTTATATATTGACAGCTCTCTGGCGTTTATCTTAATTGCCGTTCAGTTTCAGCTCTAAGAAAAATAATTTGGTGTATGTCCGTGTAAATTGGGTAGGGTTTTTTTTTGTTTGTTTGTTTCACTTACTGCCTTTGACCAACAGCAGTTATGTGGAAATAGGATTATCTTTTTCCTTGTTTCCTGAAGCAGCAATGGTTTCTTAGAGCTGCAGTTTCCTTTTAAAACCGTTGATAATTAAGATAGACGAACATTGCATTTGTGTTCTTTTAAATAATTGACAGGATATCTCGAATTTGTACCCTAATCTATGTATAAAAAATGGTATGCTGATTTTCCAATATCAGCACTCATCTTTATACTTTGAAGTGGTGGTCCATTTAGAAGCTTTTCCTGTCCCATAAGCTTGGGAAAAAGAGCTATGTTCAATTTTCAAAAAGCAGCAGACAACACTCCATATTTCCCTTTATAAGATAACTTGTTACATTTATATTTGTAGCTTCCAATGATGCAGATGAGCCTAAACTCGTTCCTCTCCCTCCACCTCTCGGGTGCTCTCTCCTTGTGTGTGGAAAAGTTGGTAAGCAGGCAGGAGACGGTGAAATACGCAGCAAAACGTGGCTGCATATTTCTCTCTGTGATTCAAAAAGCCACACTGCCACCTTTGCGGTAACAATAAACTCATCTGTATGACTGGTTGTGAAGAGACTGGAACAAAACAGTCAACAGAGTCGGAAGACCACTATTTTCCAGAGTGCAAACCATAAACACAATGTGATTGTGCTAAAATACCAGTCTATCACAAACTTCAGTGCTACGCTGCCCTTTAGTTTCCTGGAAGGCAGACTTGAGAAGAAAAACATTGATAAACGAGCTGGCAGACGGAGCTTCTCGCTTTCAGCTTCTCTGCAAAATGGTCTTTAAAACTGTGAGTCTCAAAGCCCAGAGCCTTTTACCCAGCGACTGACACTGCTTCTGTTGCAGCAGAAGACAAGCAAAACCTCAAATCAAACAGGCATGTTGCAATTCTAAATGGCTTGAAAGCATCACTGGGAATTTCAAGAAGGAACAATAGTGGTTTGCTACATGTCTAATAAGACGGCATTCTGTGTAAATGTGAAGGGCCCTGTCCAACACAGAAGATGGAGCATTTGTTTATTTTCCCCCTTCCACCTGCATGTAAATGCTGAAGGAAACTCACATTTTCTCCTGGCTTGGATCACTTGGTCCGTTTGCCTGTTCAAATACAGATCTAGATGAGTCTCTTCTCTTTATTTGCCCTCCCTCTCCGTCATCTTTCATGATGTTGGGTGTATTTGATCACTTTAAGAAGAGAGTAGTCATGAAGACTCAGAAAGAGGCACAGACAGTGAAGAGATGTTTTCCCTCAGAGGAATGACTGACACAACGAGTTAAACTTAGCGAGATCAAACATATACTTATTTACACCTGCCATAAATCAAAACGCAGCTTGCTGGCAATGCGTGTTCAGCGTGCATGTTGACTTTCCCTCCTGCCTTTTTACATTTACAAGTGCACTTGTATCATATGACGAACAACAAAACCTTTAAAGAAACCGCTATAGTTCAAAATATAAATAAACAAATATTTCAAACGGCGATTAAACTGTCAAGCGTTTGATTAATTTTTTTAATACGAGATGTAGGAAAACAGCAAGAAATTTTCTAAGCCAGTTTTTCACGGCCATAGTTAATGTTTTCTCATTGCTCTTTTTGTGCAAACTGACAAAAAATAAATAAATAAAGTAGAAATACTAAAATAGGGATAGCTGACATGTTTTCTGCGAAATAAACCTAATAATGATGGGTAATTATTATATGAAAGGGATTTTTTCTGAAGCGCCTGTTGATAATATGCAACATATACAATAATGCAGCCTTAATCTGCAGCTACCATGTCTGGGAGGCTACGTTTATCTTTTAATTTAATACTTTCTAGACACTTCAGTGCTGACTCAATAAGAAAAGCAATGATTTAACAAATGTAAGTGCTATTACAGCTTATGAAGATTTTGCTTATTATTTAAACGGGGCGGAAAAAGCCATATCATCAGCTTTTATAGGCTCTATTCTTGTATGTTTAAAAATAGATAACTTCAAAAGAAAATTATGTATGGTGAAGCATATTTTATTATATATGTATTGATAAACGAGGAATTTTTGTTTAAGTTAATTATAATACATTATATTCCAGAGCCTTTAAGTTTGATGCATTTAAATGTTAAATATACAACAAAAATCTGAGTGTAAAAAGTAATAAAGGATAGGAAAGATAAAGCTTTATGTAGTTTTTAAATTTTATTCACCAACTGTTTACCAAGTTTCAATATTAAAAAGAAAAAAATAACTTAATTGAAATGACATATCATTTGAGAAAACCTAAATTCAAATAAAGAAGCATCTTGGGTCTCCAAGGTGGCTGAGGAGAGATTTTAACAGCTTTGGCAACATTTATTTAGTTCATTGAGATGTGTAGACTTATTTCTTCACAACCTTCATTCAAAAAGGTTTGGATATGGACTTTGACTGGATCAACATGCAATGTGTGTGGATTTTGTTGCAAAATTGCAATCACTGATTTTGTAAAGCTCTTATCTGCCGATATAGTTTATGGCCTAATCTGATTTACCTTTCTAATTTCCCCTATCAACAAGAAAACTGATTTTTCCACTTACTGCATGAATTGAAAATGTACTGTCTTAATAATATGTTTACGATAAAGTAAAACATTATCTTAAAAATCCCTAATGCCTATAGAGCTGTCTCTTTAGCCAAAGTCAGAGTCTTCTTTTAAAGTCCCATCTTAATGTTGATGTTATGATTCTTCCTGGTTCAGTTTAGGTAGCAATGATTTTTGATTTGTAAAAAATGTCCAATATTCTAACTGAGCCCTACAACACAGTAACTTTGATCATGTTTACAATTGTCTGACTGCCATCGCTGGTGGAATTTTCTGTGAATCTCAAATGCAATTCATTGATACTCTTTTCAGTCGCTCTTAAGTAGATTTGTTGCTGTGCCTGGGATGATTATCTGGTAACATGATACGACTTCACTACCGTTTGTCAGTCAACAATTAGTACAAGAAAAACAGATGCAGCGACTAAATGGCTTCCTTTTATATTCGGACTAGAAAAAAATGCCAAAAAAGGAAAAAAACAGCCTAAAACAACCCAACGATCTTAACTTTCTCAGCTTTGATGAACGGTTGTACAAGTTCAGACAACAGTTGGAAAACCAACCTCATTATTTTGTCTAAAAGAATGAAATTTTATATTTTGTGAAGTTGAAAGCAAAGGACTTGCACATAAAGAAAAGTTACATTTTGGTTTGATCTCTAAAGTTAAGCATTCGGCAGTGTCACGGAGCAAGACTTCTGAGAGGTAAACACTAGCAGGCAGCTTGTTAGCATTCCTGTCTGTATCCTGGGTAGGCCGGCTGTAATTAAAGATCATTATGGGGCAATGCAACAATCACTGAAGGTTTGTCCCTTGTTTGTTGGTTGTAGCCTGTTGTGTGTGCTCACACTGATCTGTCTACAGACTGTCAGAGAGAGAGAAAAGAAAAAAAAAAAACATCAAACGGGATTAAACATGAAGAGCAGCAGAAGGCACTGAAAGGTGAGTGGAAAGAAAACAAGAGGGGAGGAAAAGTAATAATTAGGAAGAAGATGACAGGGTGGACAGAACCAACTGCCCAGAGACAGTGGCATGATTTGGACTCAATGACTATAATTTGTAGTAGACTGAAATAAAGCAGAAAAACCCAAGGTGTTATAAAGACGAAGCAGAAGAGAAAACAGAGCAGGCATGGAGATGGATTGTTGAAAATGAAATGTCG